>CM042689.1:269924199-272324199 GCA_023614405.1 Avena insularis | reverse complement strand
GGAACGGGCGGTGCTCTGCTGTAGGCGGGCGTCTTGACGTCACAGGGCGGCAAATGGGGATGTCTGGCGGTCTCCTGGGTTGATGGCGATCGTGTATACACGCGGCGAGGGCGGTGCGTGGTCTGTGGGTGATGGTCGAGGGTGGCGCTCTAGTGCACGCTCGGCATGGTCTGGGCGCGGTTTGTGCGCGTGGTCCAGGGCTTGGCAACGCTTACAGCTGGGACAGTGAGTGGCGGTGGACGGTGGGCTGTCTCCTAGACAAGGTTGGCACAGCTAGTTCTTCCTCTAGCTTGCTGTCCACAATGGGGTGATATGGATGTGCTCGGCTGTTCACCATTAATGGCAATGGCAAGCTCACAGGGGTGTTAGTGTTAGGATAATCTTTCTAGATGATCTACTGAGCTGTGTATGAGCTAACTAGGGAACAAGTTAGGCAAGAATCACTGCACACTATAGTGTTTGATGTTTCGTTTGATTTATGTCTGCAACCTGTTTGATGAAATGGCCGCATGAAATCAAGTTTTGAATTTTGAAATTATTTTTGGTGGGTTTGCTAGATTGGTGCTGGTGAGTCTGCAGATGCTTGGGTTTTGAAAGTTGAGCTTGTTTGAGTGGGTTTTGAAAAAGTGGGATCTTCACATATGAAGAAGATTCAATTTTGAATTGTCATTTAAACTATGCATTTGAAAGTTTCTGGATGATCACAAAGTCGGCCTTGATACTTTGTTATGAGTACAATCAATGGGTGCAAAGATCCAGAAAAGTTTCTGTTGAGTTTGGAAAGTTTGGGATAGCCAAAGTAGGCATGAGAGTTAAATTGGTCAAAGTGACCATTCACTTAATATATTTGTTTTGATTTACTTGTCTTTAGGAAAAGTGTGGGAAATGTTTTAGATGATGTTTATTTCACCTAAGAAACATTTTACAAGCAATGGATCACACAAACAAGGTGGTTTTTAAAGAAATTCAAAATCCATGCATACACATATGCATGCATTCATGATTTTATTTAGAAAAGTTTTTGTTAACCCTAATCTTGATGATTAGTGTTTGATGATCTAAGTTTGGTATTTTTGGGATGTTACAAGTTTGAATTGAAATAGTGTTTGAATTGTTTGAATAAAAACCAAATCAGATAAATAGAAAAGGGAAAAAGAAAAAAAACATTATGTACAAAAAAATGAATCGAAGCCAACCCAGCTCAACAAGCCCAGTCCAGGCCCAGCTAGCCCATCCCTCTCACCCCGCAGGAAAACGTTTCACACCGCAGATCCAACCCGCCCCCTCACTGACTGCTGGTCCCCACTGCCTCTCTCTCTCACTGTCAAGCAGACCCCACCAGTCAGGTCATCTTCCTCTCCCGCGTGACGACCCCGCCCCTAGTTCCTCCTCCGTCGTTTCTGCCTAATTTAATCCGCTTAAATTCGTTTTAATGTCGCGGTTAATCCTCCCCGCGATCACGCCTATTAACTCACATGCCTCTCCTCTCCCTCTCCCCTCTCTCGCCCGGCTCTCTCTGCCCCCAGGCTGCTCCCATTCTGGCTCGCACCTCCGCGGACTCCGACGAGCCTCTTCTCCAATTCCGGCCAGCCACCATCAACCCTCTCCCCCTCGACCACACGAGCGCATTCCCCAGACTCATGCGCACCTCCCAGTACCCCTACTTGCCCGCGCATGCACCAGAGGCTCGGCAACTTCAAAGTCGGAGCACCACCGTGGACCTCCCCAACTCCGGCGACCTCCCTAGGTGAACCCTGACCCCCCCTCTTTCTCTCGAGGACCCTCAGATGTTCTCCGGTTTCACGCGAGTCTAACTCCCCTTCCCCATCGCCTTCTCATGGTCTGCAGCCCTGTCCCCATCGACAACAGGACGTGCCCGACGCCATCTCGAACTCCGGCGAGAGATTGACGACAACCTCGTGCGCCCCCTGCTCTCCTACGACCACCTCCAGCATCCCCACTCCACAGCGAACCCGGTAAGTCCCTTCCCTTTCTCTCTTGCTTCCTGGTTGCGCCGGAACGCCGCTGGCAGAGCGCCGCTGCCGCGCGTTCCTCGCCAGCGCCGCCAGTTAGTGGCCGTTGCGCTATGAGCCGTTAGATGCGAATCCTGCGGTTGTGTTAGATTCACTTAAGCGAAAGGGTATGCGATGATCTGAGCCGCACAGATTCCTTTTAATCATGCGGTCTATACCGCTCGATCCAAACGAAATGGTACCAGCGAATAAGATTCAGCCACGTGTCCCGTGAATTGTTTTAAAAACAGAAACTTGTCTATTAGATGTTTAAACTTGCAAAATTCATAACTTTAAATCTACACGTCCAAATTTTGCAAATTTTATATCAATGGAATCAGCAAAACAAACTCTATCCAACCATGCACTTTGTTTAATGAATTGCTTCTGGAAACTTAGTTGTTTTTGTAGAAAAATGTGTAGGTATATTTTGAATATGAAAATTATTCTAGCAATATTTTTATGGTAAAATCTTTGGCAAAAGGATTGTTTTGAACCTACTGACTATAGAAACCAACTTATGGATTTAAAATTGTATTTTGTGAAGTTAAAGAATAAATGTTTAAATTGAAGCATTTCTAGTTAAATGAAAATATGGTTTATGTGTTAAAAATGCTTTTTGAGTAAAACCTTTGGAAAATGATTTGATTTAAACTCTCTGACCCTAAACACCAGGTTTTAGGATTTAAAAATATATTTGATGAACCCTATAAATTATTACTTTGCTAAAAAGCATTTTCAACAACATAAAATATTGAATTGGTATAAAAATGGTTTATAGATAAAACCTTTTGCAAATGGTTTTTAATATTAAACACTTGACCTTAAAACACTAACATTTGTGTGTAATAATATCTTTGTCAAACACTAGGAATTATTACCTTGATTTAAATCATTTCTAACAAAACAAAAATGATTTAAAGTAGCCATTTTACTAACTTGTTTCCAAATGGCTTTACCACTTTTATAAATGACTAATATGTGTTTTATAATGTTTATAGCCTATTAGAAATTTCCAAATAAAACATTCTTTGGCATGTTTGCATGCATTGCTTTGTTTTTATTATTCTATGTGATGATTGCTTGAATGGTAGTTTGAATATTTGCTTGCTTGATTGAATTGTAGTGGAATTTGAAGAGTGTGACTATTGCAAGATCAAGGAGTGAACTTATAATTCTCTACCAAAAAGGAAAGTGATGCTTCATACTTTTGTCCCATTATTTTCACTATGCATTAGTGATATTTCTAAGTAGGACTTGCATGGAATTTTTGCTAAGTATAATATGATTTTCCGTAATTTTTCTGGTATTTTTCTGATCTTCACGAAATTGCATTGAAACACCTCTTTTTCCATCAGAATCCTGTCTCCGGCAGTTTATCCTCCAAGAATCATCCAACATGCAAAAACAGATGAAAGGACATAAGTAACACCTCTTAATATGAAATATATCAATGAATAGAGCCAAATTATGATATATAAAGGTGATGCAAATTGGACGTATCAGAGATGGCTTTGGGAGTGGGTGTTACCTTTGTGGCCTTGTCCATGAGACACTTTTGGTTGGAGGAGATGACGTTCTCGTTGGGAGAGTTAAAGAGAGATAATCATGGAGTAGAGGTAGTGGCAATAGCAGCGACTCCCACAATCTCACCACCTTGGACTTCATCATCATCCATGCCCGAAAGGTACTCTTCATGAACCACCATAGCCCGTTCCTTGTTGACAACATTCTTGACATCGAAGTTCTTGTTCAAAGGATAAGGAGGCCTTGACTTGATCTTGCGGATGAGGCGACCACCATTGTATCCTCAGTTCTCAAAGGGACAACTAGCCACAAAGTGACTCTTGTCATTGCAATTGTAGCATGATCTCACTTTGGGGCCTTGTTTGTTGAGTTGAATCTTGACTTGTCCCTTGACCTTGACTTCATGCCCGGTTTGTTCCAAAAGGCTCTCGAGGAAAGGCGGGATGTTCATTGAAAGCATACTTGTGGTCCTCTTGAGACCACTCACTAGCGTCATCTTCATCATCAACCTCCACCACCTTGGACTTCAAGGCAAGATTCGCCTTTTTTGATCCAAAAGCACGTGCACGAGCGGATTCCACATTCTTATTGGTAATGGTCATGGAAATCACTTCACTCAAGACTTCTTGGGATGTTATGATGTGGAAGTTGCTTCTTCCCTTGATGGATTTGAGCTTTTGTTCTTCAAATGGAAGGAGGGCTTGAACAAAGTTCCTCTTTATGAACTTGTCGTACACATAGGTAGCTCCAAGGTACCTCATGGACCAACAAAGGACCTTGAGCCGCCTATACATATCCTCGGGAGTCTCATCATCTTGCATGGCGAAGCCATCACACTCATTGTTGATCTCTTCCACGCTTAGGCGAGGCACTCGTATTATTTGGAGGTCCACTTGATTCGAGGCATGGTCGGCTGGCGAGTTTTCACCGCCCTTCCCTTCTTCTTCTCCATGGACACCGCCATCTCTTCTTCTTCTAGCTCATCTTCCTCATCGAGATCCTGCGATTCCTTGTCTGTATCCTATGATTCCTCGTCGGAATCCTGCGAGTCCTCTTGTGTGAAGAATCCGGGGGAGGACGCGGTGGCTCTGTAGGTATTGCCTGTCATTCCACCGAGCATGCTGCGGGCGTCGACTATGGCGACACCGAACTGGTGCGATGAGCCGTCGACTTGGTTTGGGATGAAGGGAAGAGGGACGTGGCGCATCACCGGTGAGCTTGTGTACGACAGTGGGTCATACGGGGTGTTGAGGTCGATGGTGAAGACGGGAGGACCACAAGGAGGAGGGCAGGGCTGAAAGGCGGTGTTGGGGTTGAAGTCACCGAGCGGATCGTCGTCGACGCACGCGGATGGAGACGAGAACCTCATGAGCGGCGTGTTGTGGCCATGGCTCTCTTGGAACATCGCTAGACGACGAGTAGCTCGACAAAGAGGCGACGCTTGCTTGGCTGCTCCACACACCACCTGGAATGTACTAGTTGGCGTGGCTAAGCTACTCCATGACCATATTCGTCGACGCAATGTTTCTCTCCATGGGAAGCTGCGCTGCCTCCACCACCTTCTTGGCCTTGAACTTCATGGACCTCTTCCGGCGATCTTGTGTGACCGCATCTCGATGTTGCATGCCGGTTGCATAGTCGGTGTTGCTCATGCCTGGTGGTCTCTTCTTCGTCTCCTTCTTCTTCCTATGCTTTGGCTTCCCCCTTTTTCAGCGTCGAACTGAGGTCCTGTGAACTTCTTCGGCACCATGGAGGGTAGGAAGGATCTGGGCGGGCAAAATGGCGTGCGAATGGTGAGCGAGCCAAAACATATGGGGGAGAAAAAGGAGAGAAAAAGAAAATGAGGGAACCTCGGTTTGTGCCATCGATAGAGATGGCCCACATGCCTTTTCGCTTTATCCGGCACCCCACACGTCCCCCATCGCGTTGGGTTCGTTAGATGATTTTTCGGTCCAATCCAGTGAAAACTAGGCGTATGGGATGCGACCGAGAAAAAAATGGTTCGTCGGTGCTAAAATACCCCTCCTGGAGGGCTCTTGGGTGTGTGTGTGGGTTTGGGGGCTGGAGATGCTCTTAGCTTCACATTTTGAATCTCTATGTTTCACCATGATTGCGCATTAAAAATGGCTCATATACATGTTACACAAAAGTTTTGAAAAATATGCTCATACCGTAATATCTTTATATTTTTTGTTTACTGCACAACTATTTTCTTAGAAAAATTTGAAAACATATTTCAATAGCATGATGCACACATGTCTCTTTTGTACTTATCTAGACATAATCTGCAACATCTAATTCGGGACCGAGAAAATGCGTCTCAAACATAAACGTGTGAATGGACTCAAATATAAGTGTCCACTGCAAAGAAAAAGAGAAAGAAGAAGAAGAGAGCGAGGGTATTGAAATCTTGAAGCAAAACATCGGTCAAGAAGTTGCATACGTGGCAGGCCACCTGGCCTACATTTAATTTAACTCCACGCAGCTCGTTCTGCGAATCCGCGATACGACCATACAGTACGACTCGTCGACTCCTACAAAACCTGAGAGGCTGAGCCACGCCTCTGCTCTCCTCTAGTTCACCGCCCCGATGGCGACCCGAGCTCTCCAGATGCTGTGGGAGGCCTCTCCCTGGAGCCTAGCCGGTGCGGTGGCGGCCATGGCACTGCTGTGGATGGCCGCCTGGATTCTGGAGTGGGCATGGTGGACCCCGCGGCGGCTGGGTCGGGCCCTGCAGGCTCAGGGACTCAGGGGCACCCGGTACCGCCTCTTCACCGGCGACGTGCCAGAGAACGCCCGGCTCAACAGAGAGGCCCGGTCCAAGCCCCTACCCCTCGGCTCCCACGAAATCATCCCTCGCGTGCAGCCCATGTTCGACAAAGCAATCAAGGAGAACGGTAATTGTTTCACTCTGGAGAAATTCCTATTTTCCTTCCCATTTTTTGGACGCCAGAACGTGTATCCGGCGAACATCACTTGCACCTATTCTTGCGTGGAGCTTTATCCAATCGTAAGTTCAGAACGTGCATTAGTTTGAAGGTTAACTTGGATTGCAGACTTAGACACCACAACATATCAATGTCTGAACTTCTCTGAAACTTTTCCTCTTTTTTGAGGGTTATGCTCTGAACTTGTAATGCATAGCATGTTTGGTAATGAAGACAACATGTCATGTGTGGGATATTTATGGGCATGTAGTTGAGAGGAGGAACAAACGAATTATAGCTTGCACTTCCATTACCATGTAAGAAAAAGTTCGATGTACAAATACAGGGAAAATGTCATTCACTTGGTTTGGCCCAACGCCGAGGGTGATAATTCCTGACCCGGAATTTGTGAGAGAAGTTCTTTCCAACAAGTTTGGACACTATGGAAAACAAAAGCCTAGCCGTATGGGGAAGCTGCTTGCCAACGGGGTTGTAAATCATGAAGGCGAGAAATGGGCAAAGCACCGGAGAATCCTGAATCCTGCTTTTCACCATGAGAAGATAAAGGTAACTATTCAATCAAATTTATAGTGACTTTCAGTATTTTCTCATTTTGAATCACGCCATGTCTAATGGAGGATAATGCACTCTCTGGATAGACTAATAGAAAAAATGGTTCATTCGCAGAGGATGCTGCCAGTCTTTTCTACCTGTTGCGAAGAAATGATTACAAGATGGGAGAATTCGATGTCCGCCGAAGGATTATCTGAGATTGACATCTGGCCGGAGTTCCAGAATCTTACTGGAGATGTCATTTCGCGAACGGCATTTGGTAGCAATTATCAGGAGGGGATGAAAATATTCCAGCTGCAAGGGGAGCTAGCCGAACGCCTAATACAGGGTTTTCAGACACTTTTTATTCCAGGCTATTGGTACGTTCTATTCTTCTTGACTTGCGCATCCGAGTGATTGTCAAGCACACATGTTTTTCTCATAAGAGCAGTTGCAACCTTTATATCACAAGCTCATATCCCTTCTAGCAATTGGAGCAGTACAGTACATACATGATCTGTGGTGTTTGACGAAATACTATGTAGTTAAGGCACATGCGCTTTAACTCGTAGAGGTGCTCAAGTGGAATCGGAAAATAAAATATTTGACTGTTTTATTAATGCAAAATCTTTATTGAAAAAAATACCAGACTAATGTAGAAAAAACCTTCTACCTTTTCCATGTTAAACTTAAACAGTAGCAAATGTAAACACACCGTTGTGACATATCAGAATATTTGCAGGTTCCTACCTACAAAAAACAACAGAAGGATGAGAGCAATTGACCGTGAGATCCGCTCAATTCTGCGAGGGATTATCGCAAAAAAGACAGAGCTATTAAAAATGGTGAAGCTAGCAGTGATGACTTGCTAGGATTGCTTTTGGAGTCAAATGCGCGGGAATCGAATGGGAAAGCGGATCTAGGAATGAGTACTGAAGATATAATCGAGGAATGCAAGCTATTTTACTTTGCAGGTATGGAGACAACATCAGTCTTGCTCACATGGACACTAATTCTGCTAAGCATGCACCCAGAGTGGCAAGAGCAGGCAAGAGAGGAGGTGCTGCACCATTTTGGAAGAACCACACCAGATTTTGACAACTTGAGTCGCCTGAAGATCGTAAGTGTGAAATTGATACTCTCTGTTATTGCATACTGCACAGATTGCCTGCTAAAATAAAAGCAAAATCAATGCTCCCTTCATCAAAATGACAATTGAAGTGACCAAGAATATACTAACATGTAGATTTCCGTAGCGTTAAAAAATGCCGCATGTCTGCATAAACATGCGAGTGAAAACAAATAATAACAAATATCTTGCCATTAAATGGAATTTATTTGGAGCAAAACATGGGGACATTTTGTTTTATGTTTAGAATGATTGGAGCATTGATCATTATCTTGTGTATTTTTTGCAGGTTACAATGATACTATATGAGGTTCTTAGGTTGTACCCGCCAGTAGTCTTTATTACGAGAAGAACATACAAGGCAATGGAGCTTGGTGGCATCAAATATCCGGCAGGAGTGAACCTTACGTTGCCCATCCTCTTTATCCACCATGATCCCAATATGTGGGGAAAAGATGCAAGCGAATTCAATCCTCAGAGGTTTGATGATGGCATATCGAATGCAGCGACGCACCCAGGTGCGTTCTTCCCATTTGGAGGGGGTCCTCGGATCTGCATCGGCCAGAACTTTGCGTTGCTGGAAGCCAAGATGGCTCTCAGCACCATCCTCCAGGGCTTCTCGCTCGAGCTCTCGCCTTCCTACACGCACGCACCATACACTGTGATAACCCTCCACCCGCAGCACGGTGCTCAAATTAGGATGAAGAAGATATGACCATGCTTCGAGCCGGGTAGTGAATGTGCTCACTATGTTGTGTGTAAATTAAAGTGGAAGCTTTGAGCTGAATAAACATAGAACTGGGTTTACACGTTGTATAATGTTTTTTTGAAAGTTGTGAACAAATTGAAATACACTTTCAGTTTAACTACAAGCTCTGCAACTGTCATTCAAAGAAACACCTTTCATAACGCTGTCACCACAGAACGTCTGCATAATAACCGTGCTCAATTCAGAGCCTGTGCAGCCTAACGGGGACACCATGCTGCGGGTGCAGGGTAAGGACGGTACATGGCGCGTGCACGTAGGACGGCGAGAGCTCGAACGCGAAGCGCTGTAGGATCATGCTGATGGCCACCTTGGCCTCGAGCAGCGCAAAGTTCTGGCCGATGCAGTTCCTCGGTCCGGAGCTGAAGGGGAAGAAGGCCCCCGGGTCGCTGCACGCCTTGCTCACGCCCTCCGTGAACCTCCCCGGGTTGAACTCGTGGGAGTCGTCCCCCCAGATGCCGGGGTCACGGTGGATGGACATGATGTCCAGCGCGAGCATCACGTCCGGAGGGTACGTCACGCCTCCCAGCTCTATCTTCTTGTACGTTCGGCGGTTGATGCGCACCACCGGCGGGTACAGACGCAGGACCTCGAAGAACACCATCGAAACCTGTCACAAGTCAGCACAAGATTGACAGAATCAAACCCAAAGAACTTATTTTTGCAAAGGTCTAACTCGTGTTAGAGGCAAGCTAGTAATAGTAAGTACTCACAACTTTTAGGCGGTTAAGACCATTTAGATCTGGTTTGTTTTGCCCAAAGACCCGCAGAACCTCCTCCCTGGCACGGTCCTGCCACTCCGGGTGCATGCTTAGTACCACCACCGTCCATGTAAGCAGTACGGCGGTAGTCTCCATTCCGGCGAAGTAAAACAGCTTGCATTCACCGATTACATCTTCCATGGTCATCCCCTTGCTGGGCTTGCCGTCGGCATCGGTGTAGTCCGTATTCGCCTCCAGTAGCAAGCCAAGCAGATCGTCATTGTTCGTTCCTCCATTTCTCATACACCTCTGCCTCTTCTCTATTATGGCCCTTAGCATCTCTTTTACCTCTATGTTTATAGCCTTCATCCTCCTGTTGTTTTCTGTTGGCAATAGACTGATCAACAGCAAAAGAATCTATGTTAGCTCTCGGGATCAAAATGGATGAAGATATTTTTCAGTAGAAAAGAGAATGGACACAAACTGAAAAGGGGCTTGTTCAAGAAAGAATCATACGAGAAGCCTGGGATGTGACTAGTCCGGAAAGATTGAACAACGCGTTCTGCTTGCTCGGTTTGAAGGAGGAATATCCGTTTGCCTTCTTGGTTGCTCACACCAAATGCAGCTCTTGAAATGACATCCCCTGATAAATCTTGGAACTCTGACCAAATATCAACCTCTACTATTGCTCCAACTGAGAGAGTGCCTGAATTCTCCCATCTGCCAATTAGTTCACTGCACGATGAAGAGAAGGATGGCAACATCCGCTACAATAGATTCCAATACGAGAGAATGGTCAGAGAGTCAAGAATTTTTGTTTCCAACCAAAAAAGTTAACCCAATAGATCTTCGGTACGACTAAGTTAATTCGATCTGTCTTATAACTTCTACTCAAATTACAGAACACATGTATTAAGAAGGGAACATTCCTCTTTTTAAGGAATTTAAGCTTTGCATAAATCGCTATGCCATTATTATCATTGTACACGAGTCTATCTTACTGATAAAGTAGGGACAAACTAAGAGTTCCTGAATACAGAAATGAATACTTTGGCTGTAAAAAGTACTACTCGTACCTTTAGCTTTTCAGCATGAAAGGCTGGATTCATAATCCTTCTATGTTTGGCCCATTTTTCACCGTCAAGGACTGCGAGCCCACCAACAAGTAACCGTGAAAGCCGGACTAGCTTTGTTTTCTCAAAGTGTCCAAATTTACTTGACAGAACTTCTCGAACCAGCTCAGGATCACCGATTGCAATTCTTGGGCATGGCCCAAACCATGTAAATGAAACTTTACCTGCATTTTAAATAACAGATAAGAACACTTTTTTTTTAAATAACAGATAAGAACAATTGCCCTGGACACTGAAACAAAAGGGCAAGTGGTTCACTGGTATTTCAACATCAGAAGGAGCATGCAAGCCAGCAGTCTATACCATGTACTCAATCATTCTACTCCCACTGATCCATAATAAGTATCGTTGATTTAGTATAATTTTATACTAAAATCAACAATTTTGTACTAAATCAGCAACACTTATTACGGATCGGATGAGGTACGAGAATTATTGGGAATTCAGTCATCGGTATTCTTATCTGACAGTACAGTACTATGATGAAAGATTGTTCTTGTACTTTGAATCTACAGAAAGCAGGTGGCAGCTGGCACAGGTACTGAGGTACATACCATGCTCCTTCATGACACGGTGGAGGAGAGGTGCTACGCGCGGGACTATGTGGTGTGCCCGATCCATGGGCACGGGCCTGGACCGGGCCTCCACCATGAGCCGCTGCTCCTCCTTGAGGTCGCCTTTGAGGAATCTGTACTTGGTACCCCGGAGGCCCTGGGCCCTCAGAACCCTGTCCATGCGCCTTGGGCCCCACCAGGCCCACTCTAACATCTGCAGTGCGCAGCACAGCATCGCAACGGCCGCGGCGCCGCCGAGCAGCGTCCACGGCGAAGCATCGCCGAGTAACGCCGTCCCAGCACCGGCAGCACCTCCCATTGCTTCGTCCTCTGGCTCCCTCAGTCGCTCGAAGCAAAGTGTCGTTGGTAGAAATAGAATGAAGACAGGATTGTATGGCAGGCAGGCGGCAGCAAGTGCAGATTAAGATATGCTGGCCACCAATATTTGCTTTGCCCGAACAGAACCATTAACTGTTGGACTCCTAGCCGTATTGACCACTTGGGCGGATTGTCATCATCGATAGACCTCAAAAAAAAAAGGGGAAGTCATTCATGCGGTCATGCCTATCCAAATGAACGAGGATTCACTTTTCCTGGAGTATAATGTTTTAAAAAACATCTATCCCACCACCGGACGTAATTAAAAAATTGTTAAAATTAAATACACCAAGCCTAACCAACCCCACTGACACACTTAGTACCGTCTTTTAAGGTTTGTTCACAGCATCACTCACGTTTAGTCCAACACTTAGTGTGCGTTCGGATGTTTACCAACTATAAGAAGAGACTATTCCATCCCAAAAGTTTAAACTAAAGAGAGAAAGAAATCTTTCTTATAAGTTGGTCGTAGCCTTTTTTTTTTCCTATACAAGATGGGAGACTAAACATCAGTTTTTACCCGTCCTGCAGTAGCCCTAACATCCCACGTCTATGAAAAGCCCCTTAGCAAGGCATGATGATACTGGCTCTGATACCATATGTTAGCATACACTCAGGTTTAGTGCAATCAGTCTATGTTCGGACGTTTATGCACATACAACTCAGCTTTAAAAAGAAAGATCACTCTATCCCAAAAGTCTAGACTGAAAGGAGAAAGAAACCTTTTTTGATAAGTTGGTCACGGCCTCTTTTCGTATGAGAGTTGTGACTAAATCAAGCAGCCTCCATGCCCTGCGCTTGGCAGCAGTTGTCAGGCAAGAGCGGCAGGCTGCCGTGGCGCCAAAGCGGAGAGACCCGGCGAGGGGGCCTGCGAATCCGAGCATGGCGCGGTGAATGGCGTGGCGAGGGGGTGCGGCGGTACCAAGTCCTGCAAAAAATCATAGTGTTGCATAGATACAGGAGTAGACGGCGATGCACCCGTGGACGCGAATGGAAAGCTGGACTCATCGAACACAACGTGTCGAGAGATGATGATCTTCTGAGTGGACCGATCAAGGCAACGATATACACGATGGTTGGAAGGGTACCCAAGGAACACGCAGGCGACGGAGCACGAAGCAAGTTTATGCGGCGCGGTTGCGGCGGTGTTGGGATAGCACAAGCAACCAAAAACACGAAGATCAGCATATGAGGGATCAAAATCATGGAGAGCACGGAACGGAACGTGCTTATCTATGGCCTTGGATGGTAGCCGATTGTGAAGAACAACGGCAGTGTTGAGAGCCTCGACCCAATAACGCGGTGGCATGCTAGACTGTACCAAAAGAGTACTGGTGATATTGTTGAGAGTTCTAATAATGCGTTCAGCTTTCCCGTTTTGATGCGATGTATATGGACACGAAAAGTGGAGTGCTATTCCATGTTGTTGGGCAAACGAGTGGAGAAGGGAATTATCAAACTCACGACCATTATCACATTGGATAGATTTGAGACACGCATCAAATTGAGTTCGGGCAAGCATGTGAAGGGCGGACAGGTGAGAGAAAGTTTCAGATTTACGTCGAAGAGGATAGACCCAAGCATATTGCATAAAATCATCAAGACAGACAAGATAATACTTGAAACCAGAAACACTCTCAACGGGTGATGTCCACAAGTCACAATGAATAAGTTGAAACACTTTGGTGGTTACACGAGAAGACGAGTAAAAAGGAAGACGAACATGATGACCTAATTGACAAGCATGACATAAACTAGATTTGACTTTATTCTTTTCTAAAGGAACTACTTTGGCGCGAACTAGAGACTCCATGACAGGCCGTCTGGGGTGCCTAAGACGGCGATGCCAAAGCGATTGATCGACGACTACATGTGCTTGTGGAAGACTCGAAGAAGGCTGAACCGAGTAGAGGGGACCCGAACTATTGGATCTGAGAATCTCGGTCTTGGTTGGAAGATCCTTCACAGAAAAACCAAACGGGTCAAATTCGACGGAAACATTATTATCGGTGGTTAAGCGACGAACTGACATGAGATTTTTGATGATATTAGGAGCTACCAAAACATTACGGAGATAAAGGGGACGATCCAAGTTGGGAGAAACAAAACGTGCATGTCCGGTGGCGGTGATGGGAAGGGTGGAACCGTTACCGACAACAACAGCACGATTAGAAAAGGAAGGAGACACGGAAGTTAGCATACCGGGATCGGAGGCGAGGTGAGATGACGCGCCGATGTCCATGACCCACTCGCGGGGGGGCGCCTGCAGGCCCATGGTCTGGAATTGCTGAAGTAGCGCCGCTTGGTCCCATGATGCAGCCGGTGTTGGTGTCGCCATCGGCACATAGCCACTGTAGCCGTACGGGGCATAGCCATAGGGCGACGGCGGTGGCGGCGGAGCGACGCCGTAGGGGCCTTGCGTGTAAAACGCATGAGACGGGGCGGACGGCCGCGGGGCGTAGTAGGGCTGACGTGCGTGGCCGCGAGTACCGAGCTGACGTCCACATTTGGATGGCGCCGTTCCATGGGTGCTGCGGCGAGGGCCACGTGAGAGGCGGCGCGGCAGGTGCTGGTGCCGCGGGGGCGGGACCAGCGGGGGTCGTCTCAGTTTTGGCGGGGGCAGCGTCCTTGGCAGCATCCTCCTTGGCTTGCTTTTTCTTGCCTCGACCGTTGCCGCGGCCATTGCCTGTGTTGTTGGAATAGAAGGCAGAGTCGGTAGCGCGGTCGCGGCGACTCTTCTTCTTCATCTCCTGCAGCTGGAGCATGGAGCAGCACTGGGCGAAGGTCGGTGTAGGGACCATAAGGGAGATGAGATCAGAGGCGCCCTCGTACTTGCTGTTAAGACCGTTGAGGCAGTGGATGACGAGCTTGGCGTCATCGACCGGTGATCCGAGATCGGCGAGGCCGTTAGCGATGGACTTGAGCTTCTGCAGATAGTCCGTCATGGTCATGTCGCCGATGCTGATTTCGGCGAGTTCGGCGGAGAGGAGAAGCTCGCGATTGGTCTTGTGATCATTGAAGAGGCTGTTGATGGCGACCCAAAGCTCGGCGGCGGAAGGATCTTCGCCTGGGGTCATGACGGCGTCGAGGATCGGCAAGGAGACCGAGCCGTAGATCCATGACACCACCGTGGCGTCGAGGAGGTTTCACTCTGGCGTTGGAGAGGACGAAGAGGCGCCGTCGAGTTGATCGAGGAGCGCGTACTTGCGGACGGAGGCCCGAAAAAACGTGCGCCACTGGCAATGGACGCCGGTGTCGAGCGCAAGTTCCACGGGTACGTGGCCCTTGATGTTTGAGAGGCCAACGGCCTGAGCGTGCAGCGAGGTGAGGGAGAATTGCCCGGCGGCGACCGAAGTGGCGGCGGGGGAGATCTCCTTGTTGGCGGCGGCCTGCGAGATCGCTAGGGCATCATCGCGCGCCTTGGCTGCGTCGATGTCGCGCTGCCGGGCAGCAGCGGCGTCGCACTCGTCGTCAGAGGTCGTCATGGCGTCGACGGTAGGGAAGAAGGGGGTAGGGTTGGGAAGTTTCAGAGAGGCAGCGAAAGTCGGCGTCGGCGCAGGTCCTAGCTAGGGTTTGCGTCTGATACCATGTGAGATAGGGGAAACCACACGTTAGGTGGCCTTGTATTGCTCATTAAATAGGAGGGTTACAAGGAGTCCCGGTTGCATACAACACGGACTATACACAAGGAATACACACGCATACATATCCTACACCTATACAAACACGTCTAAGATATGTATTCTAACAAGTCCTATAATAGTCTTAACAAGTCTTTCCCACATGGAAAGATGGAGCTTCTTTAAATGGTCAGAAAAAATAACAAGTTCTCCAGTGTGTTTTTGGATAATTGTGCAGTTTCATGATAAATCCTAGAATACTAAGCATGACTAAAGCACTACAGTCACATAAAACTCAAACATACTCCCTCCATCCATAAAAAAGTGTACTTCTAGCTTTCTTGGAGAGTCAAACTTTTTTAACTTTAAGTGTATTTATACAAATGGGCACTAAAATTATGTCACCAGATCAGTATCATTAGATTGATGTTGAAATATGTTTTCATCATATAGTTATTTGAATCATAACTTTTTTTTCATTTTTGTGCAAAAGTGTCAAAGTTTAAAATAGTTTGACCCTACGAGAAAATTGGAAGTACACTGTTTTGCGGACAGAGGGAGTAGCAGATGCATTCTCAGCATGATAAACAAAAATATGTAATCGGAAAACATGTAACTGTAAAACATGATTAAACAATAGATTGACGATAACCTTGAAGAAGAACGGTCGAACAAGACGGTACGTGTGCCTGCCCACGAGGCAAGAGGTGATGGATGCTCAAGACCCATCTAGGGTTTCCTTCCCTCTGTCGGCGACATCGTCGGTTCGTTCCGCCTCTGGTGGCCTTAGGGTTTTGGAGGTGTGGTGGACCATAGCTCTCGCTGGCGGAAGTTTTTTGTTCTTTGTTTATCTTGCTTTTTTGTCATCTTTGAAATGGTGAGGCGTTGTCTATATCCTAAAGTCAGAATAAAGTCATCTCCGTCCTATCTTCGCCCCAGTGATGCGCCTAACACCGACAGGGACACTTGGAGTCGTGTGTCCAGCCGATCTCCTCAGATCTGATTAATTTTCGTGTTAGTTGGTGCAACTTCAGGACAGTCTCTTTCAATCTACGGATGTCATCATTGGCGACAGTTGCTGCTCTAGTGCGCTGGTTTTTTGGGGCCTTAGCATGACGAATTTCCGTTTGTCTATTACAACAAGCTCTACTACGACAAGTTTTGCCCGGCTCTAGTGATGGAGGGACAAGGATGGCGGCGCGACTTCGGGTCGTGCTAGTCTTTATAGTCGTCGCTAGGTGGTCCATCGACCTATTTGTAATTTTTGTTACTTTTAAGCCTTTTTGTATCACTGTTGATAATTATTAATAGATCGATGGAATTTCGAAAAAAAAAACAAGATTGTGACAAAGACGAAGAGGGCAGCATGGGGCACGGTTCGACTTGGATGGGAATGACCGCGATGATGAACGCTAGAAGTCAATGTTAGAGTATTAGCCATACATGTTTGTTCGGTACGTGTAACACCTCAGTCTTTTCGGACCAGCAGCTGTCATTTCTGGCAGCTCAATAAAATCTTTAGACTAACTCTACAGACCAATACTAGTTTTTTTGTGCACTTTGTTCTCACTCGTACGTAACCGGTACCCACTTTCTGGTCAGTCATCTGTTCTTAAATTTCTCTAGGTCAAACATGCTTAACCTTAAAGTTCTTTTTAAATGAGGTTTCTAGAAAAGAAGTTGCAACTTGTTGGTGGGTATCTATCAATCCTATTAAACCATGTGCCATGATCTCACATACACCCACTCTTAAAAGATTGACGCCCTCGTAGAAAAATCACAAGCCAGGAACGTCCCCTCTTGGCACACGTCTGTGCGTCTAGTACCGGCATATGTGTCTTTCCATGTCCACTTCGGTCCACGCGCCATGCTCTACATGTCCGCTACTGACCCGCACACGTCTATGTAATCGTGAGGATCAGGTCTGATACCATTTGTAACACCTCAGCCTCTCCGGACCAGCGGCTGTCACTCCTTTTAGCTCAATAGGATCTCTAGACTAACCCCACATATCAACACTGGTCTTTTTTTCGCACTTTTTCCTCACTCGTGCGCATTCGGTACGCACTTCCATGTCATTCATCTATCCTCAAATTACTCCAGGCCAAGCATGCTTAACCTTAAAGTTTTTTTCAGATAAGCTTCTGTAAAAAAAGTTGTAACTTATTGGTATGGGTATACTATCAATCCTCTTAAGCCATGTGCTAGGATCTCACGTTACGATAGTATATGATAGAGGTGGACTATGTTTTCATACAGTTCTAACTTAACTTATACTTCAAATTATCCTCTGTACACTTATACATATTTTCTCATGACAGTCAATAATACATTCATTTCCACCAAGATCATAATTTTATACGATATCAGACTAATCTCGATCCAAACCATAGTCGTCAATATGCTTCCCCTTATCGTCCCGGGGGGATCTATCTCAATGATATCCGTTGAGGGCTGCATGACCCGAAGCAAGGTTCATCCATTGATCTTTGATCGATTGTCCTAATGAGTGTTTTTACGATCTCTAGATTGGTTTTTGCTCCACTAGTCATTTGTCCGACTCTTATTTTTTGGTTCAAGATCATAGATCAGAATGCGTCGCCCACTGCCATATTCCTAACGCACCTCTAATCCGACATCAACGTTGTCTCCGCACCGGTTGACTCATCTTACCGGTTGTCACAACTTAATCACCGGCGCCGACTCCGAACTGGCCGACTTCCCTATGTCGGCTACCACAACTACTTGTCAAATGCTACACTTGCATCGGTAGGTTGCGATGCCAACTCGCCAGCGTTGACTTCGCATAAACCGTCTTGAGTTCACCAACGGCATGACACGGCAAAAAGTGCCACACAAGGGACGCCTTCATGCATCGCAGCCGGCTGCTCTCGTCCGTGAAGTCTCTATTGTTAGTTCGTCTTGATCGTCACCTCCAAGGACTTCACTGACAAGATGCCATCGACTCCGATCTATGTGTTTCCCATGCGATGGCCCGTATAGGGTGATACGTCCAAAACGTATCTACTTTCTCGAACACTCTGCTATTGTTTCTTCTCTAAACTTGTGTGATTTGGATACAACTAACACAGACTGACACTGTTTTCAGCAGAATTACCTTGGTGTCTTGTTTTTGTGCAGAAACTGAACTATCAGGAAAATTGCCGGAAAATATGCCAAAAATTATATTTCACCAGAAGATCCACGGAGCCAGAAGAAGAGACGTAGAGGAGGCCTGGGGGGCCCACACCCACCCCAGGCGCGGGCCCACCACTGGTCGCGCCTGAAGGGGTGTAGCCACCCCAGGCACCCCCTCGGCCTCCCTCTGCGCCTATAAGTTGTCTTTCGACCTAAAAACCGAGGGGGGTTCGATAGTTTCCAGAAAGAGTTCCGCTCCGCCGCCGCCACCAGAAATCAAGATTCGGATCCGGAAACTCCGTTCTAGCACCCTACCGGGACAGGGAATTTGGAGAGGATCATCGCCATCGTCATCACCAACGCATCTCCATCAACCACCAATGTTTCCCTCATCCATGAGTGAGTAATCCCCCGTTGTAGGCTTGGGGATGGTAGGGATTGGATGAGTTCTATCATGTAATCGAATAAGATTTGTTAGGGCATAGTGCCTAGTATCTCTATTAGTGCTATTTGACTTTGTTGTAACTTGTTGTGCTTAATGCTTGTCACTAGGGCTCGAGTGCCATGATCTCAGATCTGAACTTATTATTGAATCATTATGATAGTATTGTTTGTGATCTTATCTGCAAGTTGTGTACACAGATCATTGTCCGGATCCAAAGGCCCCAAAGTGACAATAATTGGGACAACCGGAGGGGATGGCTGTGGTGTGAGGATCACATGTGTTCATGGAGTGTTAATGCTTTGCTTTCGGTGCTCTATTAAAAGAAGCACCTTAATTGCCAGTAGTTCCTTAGAGGCCCCGCTGCCACGGGCTGGCTGGACAGAAGATGTTGTGCAAGTTCTCATTACGAGCATGTATGACTATATTTGGAGCACATGCCTAGGATTGTTTAGTATTTGGATGTTTGTTATTATTTATCTGCAATGCCCTATGTCTTGAAGTTACATGTTTAGACTCGTCCATGCAATGCCCGTCCATCCATCCCTATGCCTACCTCACTCGAATCCTACTGTTACCGTTACTATTACTATTGCTCTTGTTTCACTATTGTTGTTGTTGTTGTTGCTGTTGCTTTGATGTTGCTACTACAAACTGTTGCTACTGATAAACTTCTGTGAGCAAGAACTATTTATAGGTGCAGCTGAACTGACAACTCAGTTGTTAAGGCTTGCAAGTATTCTTTGGATCCCCTTGTGTCGAATCAATAAGGTGGGTAATACTACCCGCGAAGACTATTGCGATCCCTTATACTTGTGGGTCATCAAGACTATTTTCTGGCGCCGTTGCCGGGGAGCATAGCTTTATTTGTAAGTTCACTTGGATCTATTATTCTTCACTACTACTCCTTTTATCATGGGGAAGTCTCGTGATGGAAAGTTTCCTATTTTACCATCCACTACAAGAAGAGGTACAGTCCTAAACACCCCTACTGCTCTTGATTCACCATCTGTTATAAGTAAGCTTGTCACACCACCACTACATACTCATGCTACACACACTGCTACTACTGCTGAGTCTGAAACTGCTTTTGATACTCAAGATGTTATTTTTGTTGTGCTTGATGCGAGTGGTTCATTAGGTCCTTTTCTAGATGCTACTATGGCTAGTCTAGGAAATATCAAAACTCCTAGTGAAGACATTGTTACACCTGTTAGCTCACCTGAGGCTAGTGAGAGTTATGATATTAATGATGGTTACATTGAGTTCACTGATGCTTTTGTTGAAGAGTGTCGAAACACACATGGTACTAGTGCTATTAAGAGTCTCCTTGCTAGACGTACTATTATGTCTAAGTTGTCCTCTGATCCTAAGTTTGCCACTTCTCCCATAGATATTAAAGATGAAGATTATGATTTCTCTCTTGATTTATCTTATTTAGATATTGTTGAGAAAGAACCTTTTTGTGGGACTGAAAATGAGAGTGTTGTGGCTCATATGAATGAGCTTTATACTATGAGTACTTTATTCTCTGATGATTTTAAGATGCGCAAGTACTTTGTTGCTAATATCTTTCCTTTTTCACTAAAAGGAGAAGCTATGGCTTGGTTTAATAGATTACCTCATGGTTCCATTGATAGCCCTGATTGCTTCTTTCTTTCAGAAATATTTTCCTCCCAGTGCTAGACATGCTGCTTTGCAGAGACTTTTTTATTTTAAACAGTGAGAAGAAGAGAAATTGCCCGAGTCATGGACAAGGTTCTGTGCCTTGATTCATGCACGTCCTGGATGTCCATTTCCTAAGAATGAGCTTCTTGATATTTATTATAATGGACTAACTGATGATTCTAGGACCTACCTAGATAGCTCTGCCAATTGTGTTTTCAGGAAAAGGACTCCTACAGATGCTGAAGAATTAATGACTAAGATAAGCAAGAATTATGATGATTGGACTTCAACTGAGCTAAATACAGCTGAGCCTATTACTCCTGAACCAGATGTTTCTGAACCAGTTCCAATACCAACACCAAAGAAGAGGGGAGTTATTGCGTTAAATGATTAAGTGATGAAGAAAGCTAAGAAGTGTCTAAAGGAAAAAGGTATTAGAGCTGAAGATATGAAGAATCTACCTCCTATAGAACAATTATGTAAGCCATTTCACCACTCATCTACTATTGAGGTACAATCTCTCCAACACTTTGATGAAGGTGATATTCCTTATGGTAAGCCTCCTGATCAATGTTTAGAGGAACTTGACACATTTATTGTTAAACAAGGGTATTTTAATAAACAAGTTCAGAATCATTTATTGGAAAACTCTAGAGCTATCCATGAGTTAAAATATATTGTGGAAAGAACTTCTAATGATATTAAAATGCTTTGTAAACACTTTCAAATGGTTCAAACTCAACTTGATCAACTTGCTAAGGTACAAAAGGATATGCTAGTTAATGCTTTAGGAGATAAACATGCTTATGGAATTAGAACTACGAGTGATATAGCTACTCAAGATCCTTTATATCCTGAAGGACACCCTAAAAGAATAGAGCAGGATTCCCAACAAGGTGAAGATAGCGGTAGTCCTTGTAAGAGAAAGAAAAAGAAACAAAAGATAGTTGAGGAACCCCTTGAACCTGCTGTACATCCTAATAGTATATATGTCTCTGATGCTGAAACTGAGAGTGGTAATGATAAAAATGAGTCTCCTGATAAGGAGGAAGGTGAGGAAGAACCTGAGAAGCACACTAAGAACACTAGCTACACGAAGGAATATTTTATTGCTAATAAACATGGTAAAGATAGAGAACCTTGGGTGTAGAAACCTATGCCTTTTCCAGGTAAGAAACACAAGTCAAAGGAGGAGGAACACTACAACAAGTTTTGTGAGTGGATGAAACCTTTATTCTTGCAAATTCCTTTGACTGATGCTATTAAGTTGCCTCCTTATTGAAAGTATATGAAGGATATTATCTCTAATAAAAGGAAGATTCCTAATGAGGAGATTTCTACTCTACATGCTAATTATTCCTTCAATGGTAAGGTTCCAAAGAAACTTGGTGATCTAGGTATACCAACTATTCCTTGCTCTATTAAGAATAATTATGTTAGAACTGCTTTATGTGATTTGGGAGCTGGAGTTAGTGTTATGCCTTTTTCTCTCTATAAGAGACTCCAGCTAGAAAAGTTGATACCAACTGATATTTCTTTGCAAATGGCTGATAAGTCAACTACTATTCCTGTTGGTATATGTAAGGATGTTCCTGTCCAAGTTGCTCATAATTGCATGATCTTAACTGATTTTGTTGTGCTTGAAATGCCTGAAGATGATAATATGTCTATTATTATTGGGAGACCTTTTCTTAATACTGAAGGTGCTGTCATCAATTGCAATCAAGGAAAACTAACATTCAATATTAATGACAAAGAGCACACTATCTATTTCCCCAAGAAGGTCGTTAAGAGCTATTGCCTGAATTCCATTGAAAATATTGAGAGCATCAAGGTTGGAGAAATATATTGTCCCATTCCACAAGAAAATTTTGAAACTATTATGATTGGGACCATTGCTATCAAGTATGAGGTAACAAATCACCTTGTGGAATGCAAAGTTTTGTTTCATATAAGATTGTTTTGGTAACAAGACTTGATCAACCTTGTTAACAAAATGATTTTAATGAACAAAATAATGTTTCCACTGTGGTTATACTTGCTTTCTTTTTCTTTTCTCCTTCCTAGTCTTTGCTTTAGCTTTAGTTTTGCTAGTTGTTTGCTTGTTTGAGTTTCTTAGAGCTCCTGTAGTTTGGCTTTTGGTTTGCTTTTGCTTCTTCTGAAAAAACTGTTTATGCGAGAAAATCAATTTTCATACCGTGAAAATTGGCCAAAAATAAAGTTTCCCGAAAAATCCCAGAAAATTCAAAATAATTTTTTTCCTCGAAAAAAGGGGCAGAGAGGCACCTGAAGTGACCCAGGGGGCCACCCCAGGACACCACACCCATGGTAGGAGCGGCCTACCAGGTGGCGGCGCCTGGTGGTCTGACCCACCTGGGCCCCTCCAGGCTGCCTCCTCAAAGCCATCTTCTTTCTCTCTCTCTCTCGAAAAACACCGGAAAACTTGCTCAAGCTCGAGTTCTTGCTATTCTTGCTCGCGATTTTCGATCTCCTTGTTTAGCCCATCTCAAGTGCTAATATTTGGAGGGATTGTTCCTTGGTATGTGCCTCCTCCACTTGTCCAATTAGATTTGTGATTGGTAGATTGTATCTTGAGTATTTTGCTGCTATAGGTGACATGTTGTTTGAGCTTGCATGCTTGTTCTTTGCTTAGAAACTTTGTTTTGATGCATGTGTAGTCCTCTAGCAAGTTCCTATAGTAGTTGCTCATCATTTATCAACTTAGAAATCGCTTGGTTTGATAGTTGTTTAAAATTTCAGAAAAGTGAAGTCATGGACCAACACACATTTGGTGATTTATTTTAGAGTGATGCACCTAGAAGGGTAAGGCTTCCAAGGTCATCTACCAGTACTAGACCCTCATACAATGAGGATCTCATCACTCCGCGATTTGGTGACGATGGAGATGAAGGGGATGCGCACCCCTCCACCTTTCCTTGCCAAGCCTTCTTGCGAGCTACTGGGATTCTTAATGATTTTATGACTTTGGTGCAGAGGGCTGGACTAAAAAGTTACATGCAAGATGAGAATGCACAATATGCTTTGCTTACTAAAACATTTGTGGAGAGTTTCTCCTTTACTAATAGTATGTTCAAGCCTGTTGTGTCTTTCAAAATTTATGGCAGGGCTCATTCTATGACTTTGAAGCAATTTTGCAAGGCCCCGGGACATGGTACAACTGGGTCATCAAAGAAGATTCCAGCTCTACCCGCTGATTTGTTAGAGCTTTACCGAGGAATAACCAATGATGATGATCGTAGAGCTCAGCGAGGGAAGATAAAGAACATTCAACTTTCAGCCATCAGGTATTTTGCCTACTATCTTGCCACCAGTGTTCTTGGTAGGGAGAACACTAGTAATATTTCCAAATATCAATTGGCCTTATTAGCTATTGTGCTCAACAATGAGGATAAGTATAATCTTAGTTCTGCTCGTCGTCTAGCTGCTAAGGGACCCATTTATGGGGGAATTATTGCTACTCGTGTTACTGCTGCCTTGAACATTGCTGTTGATCCACATGATACAGTTTTGGATCCTCAGAGGCTTGATCTTGCTGCCATGAAGGCGCACCACTTTGTCACCACTAGCTCTACTCTTGAGAACTTGGTTTATAGAATGTTGTTTACTAACGGGGAAGAGAGAGAGAGATCCCTCTACCCCAAACCATGTTGCTCAGTATTTCTCAGGGACCTTGATCACGCTCAAAGACGGAGATGGATGACATGTTGTGCTCTCTTAACTTCCACGGGCACTATCAGGAGGAAGCACCATCATACGACCCCCCTGCGTATTACACAGGGGAGGCCTCGAGCTCGTACCAGGACGAGGGAGCTTCCTCGACATACTACGGAAGTTCATCCTCTTGGACACCATGGGATTGAGCCCCATTTAGGCCAAAAGCCTAAGCTTGGGGGGAGGTATACCGACATCACACTCATATATATATATATATCATGTTCGGTCGGTTCTTTGTATATCCTTTATTTTTGCTTTCTTTTTGGTTTTTGTTGCTTCTTTCTAAAAACCCAAAAATATTTTAGTTGTTTCTCTTGGTTTGTTTCTTTGTTTCTTTGCTTTGGTTTGCCTTAAAAGAAAAATCCAAAAAGATTTTGCTTTGTTTGGTTTGCTTTGTTTTTGTTTGGTTTTTCTTTGTTTGCTTGTTTCTAAAAAATCAAAAACAGCAAAAATATTTGTTATTCTTCTTTGGTTTTGTGATTTCTTTGCAGGGTTCAGCCGTCCTCAGTGGATTTTGGTTTCATGTTAATTATTCAAGTCACACAAGTGACCAACAATAATGAAGATTAAGACAACTCGAGGTGGGGTAAGAGGCTGGTAACGAACTCTATTTATTTCATTTTTGTACATATACTCATCATTGTGAGCATGCTTAGCATGTTTGTGTAAGGTGTATGTCATTATGGATGCTTAGTAGTTCTTGCTTGTCTATGATTAGCTCCAGCTTGCTAATAGTTTGTAGCATGTCATATGAATGTTTGCTTGCATTGTTTTATTCATACTTCAGTATGATATTGTGGTATCCTCCTCTGACTGTTCATGTGAATCGAATTGGCACATGCTCACGCATGCATATGACTAATCAATAGTCAGTAAGCCTCGATGATTTATTTTGCCTCAGAGTTCTTGTATCCCTCTCATGCCATAGTTAGTCTTGTTTTGTTGCAAGCATGATTATGACAGCTATTGTTCTCTCGTTTATCGCTCCCTCTCTATTGCTAGCCTTCACTTGCACTGAGTATGTGTTCTACCTGTGCTTCCAACTCTCCAAAACCAATATTGCCAGCTGTTTCCACCATACCTACCTATTAGCATCATTTTCTACTTCAGTGCATATTCCATATGCCGTGTTTTCTTCCAAAATAAAATGTTTGTCTGTTTTGAGAAATTTAGTTAGTAAAGCTCTCATGAACTTGATGGCACACTTTATTCTTTGCGCTTAATAATTCGGAACCATTGTGACTAGTCCATGAAAGTTATATGCTTGTTAATTATATACTGGGAGTCAGCAGAACCGTGCTATCACGGGGAACGCTTTCAACACCTATTGGATATCTCATCCAGTTGATTCTTTGCTCTTTTGTTTACGGATGTCGACGATGTGAAATAAAAGGGGAGGTTGTGAGTTTATGGAGTTTATACATTGTGTTAGAGAAACGCCCGGGCCGCTAGCCTAAGTCATGCTTAATCATGGTGGAAACTTGCAGCATCACCATAATGAGAATCTATGAAGCGTCCTCAATAAAAAGCTATGCATATGGTAAATAAAAAGATTGTGGAGATGCTCATTGTTTGCTTGCCTTGTCACTTTGGTTATGGGAAAGCTCATGTACCATGTGCAAGGGATAACCCGTTGGCGGTTCTTGATGATATGCATATATTTACAATGACAAGAACTTTCAGGTGACCAAAGTTGAGTAGCATGCAGAGCGACCCTCGTACTCAAGGGACTTGGGATTTCCAGTCTATGGTCTGTCAAGCATATGATTCAGAGTGGGCCTCACTTTCACCTTAACCACATGAAGATGCCTATGATAGGGGCAATGAGAGCTCAAAGCTAATGAGTACCTTCCTTTCAGCATTGGGAAGCCTTTCAAACCTTCACAAAACCGTTTTCACAACCTTGTTGAGTCACCACTTATTCTATGAGCACCTTCTTGAGAGCATAGTTGTCATTCTTGTGTTTGTTCCAAAACTTGGTTAATTATGTCATGACTTTGATGCTTGTATCTCTGATATATTTACTTCTAGTCTTCATGTGAACTTTAGAGGTGTCTTGGCATTTATATTGTTCTCTTCAAACAAAGGCAAGCGAGATACCACTCTATCGTACCTTATTATGAGCACTGCAATGTCGCTTATGTTTATGTTTCATGCTACTTATTATTATTTAGTTGGTTTCTCTTCATAGCTTGCAATGACTATTGATTAGACTTAGTTGCATACTTCTTATTATGAATTGTCTAAGCATCTACTCCTGTGCTAAGAATATATACATCATATAAAACAAAGTGCTCGTGAAAGTTCTTTTATCGCACTCAGTTTTCAACTGAATTGCTTGAGGACAAGCAATAAGCTAAGCTTGGGGGGAGTTGATACGTCCAAAACATATCTACTTTCTCGAACACTGTGCTATTGTTTCTTCTCTAAATTTGTGTGATTTTGGATACAACTAACATGGACTGACGCTGTTTTCAACAGAATTACCTTGATGTCTTGTTTTTGTGCAGAAAATGAACTATCATGAAAAATCCCGGAAAATATGCCAAAAATTATATTTCACCAGAAGATCCATGGATCCAGAAGAAGAGACGGAAAGGAGGCCTGGGGGCCCACACCCACCCCAGGCGCGGGCCCACCTGGGCCGCACGGAGGGGTGACCACCTGTGCACCCGGCCTCCCTCTGCGCCTGTAAGTTGCCTTTCGACCTAAAAACCGAGGGGGGTTCGATAGTTTTCCAGAAAGAGTTCCGCTCCGCCGCTGCCACTAGAAATCAAGATTCGGATCTGAAAACTCCGTTCTGGCACCCTGCCGAGACGGAATTTGGAGAGGATCATCGCCATCGTCATCACCAACGCATCTCCATCAACCACCGATGTTTCCCTCATCCATGAGTGAGTAATCCCCCATTGTAGGCTTGGGGATGGTAGGGATTGGATGAGTTCTATCATGTAATCGAATAAGATCTGTTAGGGCATAGTGCCTAGTATCTCTATTAGTGCTATTTCACTTTGTTGTAACTTGTTGTGCTTAATGCTTGTCACTAGGGCTCGAGTGCCATGATCTCAGATCTGAACTTATTATTGAATCATTATGATACTATTGTTTGTGATCTTATCTGCAAGTTGTGTACATATATCATTGTCCGGATCCAAAGGCCCCAAAGTGACAATAATTGGGACAACCAGAGGGGATGGCTGTGGTGTGAGGATCACATGTGTTCACGGAGTGTTAATGCTTTGCTCCGGTGCTCTATTAAAAGAAGCACCTTAATTGCCAGTAGTTCCCTAGAGGCCCCACTGCCACGGGCTGGGCCGATGTAAGATGTTGTGCAAGTTCTCATTGCGAGCACGTATGACTATATTTGGAGCACATGCCTAGGATTGTTTAGTACTTGGATGCTTGTTATTATTTATCTGCAATGCCCTAGGTCTTGAAGTTATATGTTTAGACTCGTCCATGCAATGGCCATCCATCCATCCCTATGCCTACCGCACTTGAATCCTACCGTTACCGTTACTATTACTATTGCTCATATTTCACTGTTGCTGTTGCTACTATAAACTGTTGCTACTGATAAACTTCTGTGAGCAAGAACTATTTCCAGGTGTAGCTGAAGTAACAACTCAGTTGTTAAGGCTTGCAAGTATTCTTTGACTTTCCTTGTGTCGAATCAATAAATTGGGTAATACTTCCCGCGAATACTGTTGCGATCCCCTATACTTATGGGTCATCATAGGGCCACCGTCAAACTCATCAACCGATCTCGCGCCATCTACAAAAAGAACGTCCCCGAGCACGTGTCTACCACTGATCGAGCATCACACGGTCGCCATGTCGCCCCTTCGGGCCGCAGCCGCCCTTGGTCCATGCTACTGGCTTCCATCGTGATTTTCCTGGCGCGTGCGTCGCCGGTGGTCTCCAACCGATGCATCGACTAGCGCCATACAACGATGCCACACCTTTGGGTCACAGTAGCGCTCCACTCAGTCACCTTCACTGCCTCCGCACACCAACGTACTCGGCTCCATTGCGCCACCTCCCACGGCGCGAGTTGCCACTGTCTACAAATTATCTTTGTCATGCCGTCGGGTTCTTCCTCGCCCACTTCAAACACTATCGTCACGCTTCCATAAGTAACCTGCATGGCCACTTCAGCTTGTTGCAAGCCCCGCCGACTACACTATCGCCTCAGTCTAGGCGTCCAACATGACCTCTCCAGGCCGTTGGTGGTTTCTCCATCTTCGTCCACCATAACTTTGTCGACAGCATCATATCATTCCCGACTACTTCGGCTACTCCGACAATCACGGACTGCACTAACCTCTCTCTCTCTCTCTCTCTCTCTCTCTCTCTCTCTCTCGCTTGCAACCATTCATGAAGCTTCTTATTCTAGTTCCTATAACACTAGCGGATAGGTCATGATGTTCCCTACCCTCGCATGCCCGGTACTAGCAACATCGGTACGTGCCTTCGTTCCCGATCCGTTCCCGGGTATATCAAGCTCAGATCAGCGTATCCTCTTCATCGTCTTCAACAACCTATTCTTTGGCATAGACTACATACTCTACGAATTCTTCAAACGCGTCACCCTCCATTTAATATTTGCGTACTCGGTTATGGCAAACTAGAGTATGTCTTTGTCCCATTGTGCGCCTAGATCTAGCAAAACTATTGCCACACCTTGTCCTCAGATAGCTCAGACTACATCACCTATGTCATCGACATCCTCGACGATTGTCTTCTCTCTGGGCATACTATGCGCATGTGGCTTCATGTGCAACTACCTAAACACCGGCACCCCGACCACGACATCAACCAAGGTGACCCATCGCTAGGCTACCTCGACCAAGAAGGCATACCTCAACATCGACACAAAGGATTACCACCTCGCTTGAGAATCTCATCAGCTTCCTCTACAGCCCAAGCATTTGTGTCGCGACACTTTCCACGACGCTCCCATTGCGACTGTCGGGGGATGTCATCCTACTAGGTTCTACTTCAGTTTCTATTCATTCTGACCGTTCGCGATGTTTCAGTTGTTCACGACGACTGGCATACATGTTTGTTATGGTAGTGTAGGATAGAGGTATTATATGTTTCCATATTGTTTAAACTTGACTTGTACTCCAATATGATCCTATGTTCGCATATATATACTTGTATACGAGGCTCAATAATACATCCATCATATTTTGTAAATCTTATAATTCTACAAGCACAAGAGAATTTCCTCAAAAATACTTGTTCGCCCTCGTATAGAATCACAAGAGCAAGAGGTAATGAAGACATGGTCTCATGTTCCGTGTGCACGTCGGTTTGGTATAGAGTAGACGGTGATGGCCACACAAGCAGAAAAAGGGGTGATAACCTAACTAGTTCATTTAGGTATTCTTCATGGGGCCGACCTATTCAACCACAGGCAGACGGAATCGGTCCGCGCGAACACCCAGACGGTGAAAACCCGTGGCTTGACCTAGACAACCATGCTTGTCCGGGCTAACCCATTCCTTGCCCAAAAATGCGATGGGAATGTGTCGCCGTAGATGTATGTGGACGCCGCACGTGTCCTCCCTCGTCTTCTTACGTCCTTCAGAGGCCCACATGGCAGTGACCCAACTGCCACTAGCCTCCTATCCAAACACAATCAATGGAGTAGGCTAACTCCTAGGCTGTCCGCGCCGCCTGACCCCTCGCTGCACGCGCCGTTGAATGCCTGGGATGGCCGCTCGACACCAATGCTAGAGATCGACCTCTGCGTCGGCAGCCAATGCCCTCGCCTTTTTAAACACGGCCCCGTGGCCATCTTCTCCCCATCTTCTCCCAGCATCCCCATTCCCCGCGCCCAACAAACCACACGTCCACTGTCATGTACTCCGGGCGGCGTTGGCTTCATGAGTGGGAGGAGCGCGCTTGTATGAGGCGAACTATTCGGCGCCTTCGGACTGCGTCTTCCCTAGTAGGTGGGCGCTAAGCATAGGCGGCATCCCGATTCCACCAGTATCGTGCGGTGATGATCTGCATGCGGCCATCCGACATGAGTGGTTGGAGCGGTTCACGGCAGCGCAACGGTCAAATCCGGACTGGGATCCCAACAACCTACCCATCCGGGTCGAGTTCTTATGCAAGCGTTGGGGGGAGGAAGCTCGCCTGGCACTACGGCGGTTGTACCCCATCGGCGGACAACGCCAATGAAGGCTGTAGGTTTTGATGGAGCGTGTCGGGCCGCACACTGGCCTCCGTCATGGACCACATCGCGGAGGGGGACTACCCACGCCTCCTATCGCCTTCGCCTCTTCCTCCTAGCACGGCGCCACTCATCGACCTCACAAGGGACGGCGATGAGTAGGCGTCGCCGGAGGACGACGAAGGTGGATGACTAGGTGTCGCAGCCGCCTCCGCCACCATCGCCATGTCGGCCACCAGATGCGGGTTTGTTTTATATATGTTTCTATTTTCTTGTATGTAAATTAAAACTATTAGTGTAATATATTTAAGTTCTAATAATGTTTGTATTTCACGGAAAAAAATTGTCCCCTTATAGAGGAATTTTAAGCGACAAAATATATTATCAACGAAAGGGCGGTAAAAAGTGAAAGTCGCCAAAAAAAAGGCCGACAAATTGCTTTTTATTTAGCTAGATTTGGTAAGCACTCTAGTCCATAGACCATAGAATTGTGAGGCGAATGGCTGGGATAATCCCTCAAACGTCGACGGTAAAAGATTAAGCAGACTCATTCCACGATCAGACAGCCAATAATGCGGCTGTTAATTGTTACCACCCGTCCGGTCCAAAGCTAATCATCATCCAGGAACAGCCGGAGGATAAAGAAACTCCAGAGTGTTAGATCATCGATGGATGCCTCTGAATTCTGTCTAGCGTGTCACCGCTACTGATCGACCTGCCATGCCGCCACAAGAGGTATGTTCCGTTTTTCTTGGTGTGGGGACGCGCAAGTCATGATGCATTCCTGTTGCTGATAGCAATCTCGTGCACTAGCTTGCAGCCGACGGCTGGCGAGGTGGAGAAGCTACTAGCTAGGCTCAGCAGGGAGTCAACACGGTTAGGTACCATGTCGCTCTCGGAGAGGAAAGCTCTGCCTCCCAGAAACAGCGGAGACATTTAGCTGGATACCAACGAGGGTGTTTAGACCGTCTCCACTCGTTGGATAAATCTAGACCGAAATTTGAATTTTTTTTGGCTGGACAAAATAAGTTTTCACCTGCGAGAGCTCGCCCACAAGGTGTTTGACACAGGAGCGGGGATTGTACCATAGGGGGTGGAGAATACAATGACCACCTAACGCCATAGAAGTTTTTTTCAGAGGGAAAGGAATAGAAAAAATTCTTTACAGGAGTGAACAACATAGAAGATAATAGAACACTATTTTAATTTAGATATTTAACAAATAACATCAATGTCAAATATGGAAATTGGCACAATTGCTTTTGTATATTTCTCTTCATTTTTTGATCAACTATTTCTTCGAAAAAATCTATTGTACTTCCAGTCTTCCATTGATTTTGTCTTCCAACTCTATGGTAATATACACAAATCAATATGTAACTTCTATTAATCTAAAAAATATTAACCAATGATAAATATGAATTGAATTCGCAAATCTAATGCACAACATACCTTAGGTATAGACATCATGTGTGACTACACCTGAGGCAGCAATCACATATTTCATACATGTCATGGTCGACAAAGCCACATAGACGTTAAACGAAGTGCCGAAACGGCTTGCACCAAGGCGGTCAGATCATAAACTGACATGACCTCATATGTCGGAGGCGTATGTAGGAGGCATATGTAGGTGATGAGTGGCAGACGACAAAGTCATATGTAGATGGTGAGCGGTTGAATGCGGCGCCCTAGCGGCGCCCTAGCGGCAGCAACCCCAAATTGCTACTCCTACCAATTAGGGGACATACATGATAGATCGATCCTCTAATTTCTATCTATTGTATGTCTGTGTCTAGGAGCAGATCGTTATTTTTAATGAGGCAACAATGCCACGATCGAGAGATGTGCTAATGGGTCTTAGTTTGTTAGTCCAAAACTAAATCAGTTAACCATGAGCTAATTAATTATGTACTAATCTTTAGCCATTAGAGGACATACAATAATATAGATGTACTAGTATCTACTACCAAACAATTGAGGGGGGGACCGATTAGGGGGGGGTCTAGCCCCATGCTTGCGCCCCCTTGGCTCCGCCCCTGGTTTGACAGAATTAACGCCCATAAGTTCGGCGACAAATTATTACAGAACAGGAAAAATGACTCGGCCATCTCTCAGTCGTCGATGGGGATGGGCTGATGCGGTGTGGTCGATGCGGCGGCGGCGGTCGTCTCGTCTGCGGACGCCGACTGGTTGGAGGAGGTGGAAGCAGAGCTTGGCGTGGGGGCGTTCGGCGCAGAGGAAGGGGAAGGCATGATCTCGCCCTGGAGGATGGCCTGGCGTTGCGCCATGTACCAGGCCTTGACCGGCGAGCTCATGTTCGACGTGTCCTCGCCGCCCATCAAGAACTTCAGATCCGTGTTCCGCTTCTTGGCAGCGTAGTTGGCCTTCTTCTCGGCATAGTTGGCCTTGAGGAGGGCCACCTTTTCCCCTTGGGTCTCGATCAGCTGCTTCCACCGCTCGTCGGTCTTCTCGGCCCTCTTCTCGGCATGCGCCCTCGTGTCGGCGATGCATTTCTCGATCGAAGCCTAGAGACGCTCGGCGGGAGGACCGGCGGCTTTGAGCATCTTCGCCTTCTTTTGGCCGATCTCTGGCCTTCCTTCGCCGGAAGCAGCTGGAGGGGCCTCCAGGTTGTAGACGTCGTCCTTGGTCTTGGAGAGGCTCAGGCGAGTGTCACGCCATTTTTTGCAGCTCTTGATCTCCTCGAACACGTGATGAAACTTGAACTCCGTTGTTATGTCCTCTCGAAACAAAGCGAGTCCACGACGAAGCTACAAAAATGGAAGTGTGTCAAGTGTGTCAAAATGGAAGCGAGTGCACGACAAAGCTAGTGTTCGCGAATATCTTGTTGTCCATGTTTTCCTCACTGGCTTGTGTGCATTGCACCTCTGTCGGGAATATGCCCTAGAGGCAATCATGTATGATGAGATATCCCATTGTATTCATAAAGATATAAAGTTGTCCTTGTATAAACATCTGATGTGTATCATTGAATATGTGATTCGGTTATGGAACTATGCATTCATGTTGTTTGTACTAAATATCCTTGGTCATTGAGGTTGTGCTGGACACACAACTTAGACCAATGTGAAAGTTGGCTTGATGACTCGGTTCCACTTGTCTTGGGCATGGAGATGCTATTCCAACTTACACAGATTCGGCTAAAGAGTTTAGCGAGTCGGATTGACCCATATTGAGGTAAAACGAACAAGTTGTCATTTGTATATCTCAATGTAATCCTTAGACCTGAGGTTATTGCATAATCTGAGTTGAGGATCACCGACTTAGGTTCTGTCAAACGCTGATCCGTAACTGGGCAGTTATAAAGGCAGAGTTCGGGTCGACTGAGAATCAAGCTGCGTGATGTGAATAACCAAGATGGGATTTTGCCCCTCCACTTGGAGAGATATTCTCTGGGCCCTCTCGTGGGATATGATTCGGAAAGCATGGCCATGCACGACTCGGTTAAGTGTTAACTGAGGCGATCGACTAAGAGTTACTCGGGTGAATCATTTATCTCGGATCGAGAAGAGAGTCAGACTATTTAAGGGATGGCATATATTCGCCTATAGTCAGACAAGGTATATCGTGAGGCAAAAGGGACTCGGACGCAAGTCACATTGGAAAGGCAAGTCGTCATGACTCTTTGGTACTTGGGAGTTGGCACGTTCTGCTAGGAGCCGCTACTGACTGATTGATTGTGAGTCGGACTCCAATCGTGTCCGAGTAGCCATGAGCCTGCCGGGTCACACACTTAAGAGCGGGAGCAAGTTCGGATTGGATCTGAATTGGAAATTTGGTTGGGTTGGACCCGAGCCTGATTTGGACCGAGTCAATGAGTCGGACTCACAGGGACTAATATTATATGGGCTTTACTGAATGGGCCGCGCGAGCAGAGCCCACATTCACTCCATATATAAAGTGGAGCACCGTAACCCAGAAAGGTTAATGGTTGATCGGTTAGGTCATTCCATGTGTTGGAAACCCTAGCTCCACAACAGTCTTGCCGGCGTATCAAACCTAGCAATTCACCACCGGCGCTCCTCCTTGTACTTGTGGATACCCACAGAGGTGCTGTACGATCAGCACCAGGACGATTGGATCGCAAAGGACTGCACTGCATCAACTGACGCGCCTCATCAGTAATCCGCAACTGCGCATCTAGTGATAAACCTCGTGGCCTTCTACCTCAGCTAGATCTTGGGATCACCACGTTAGAGAGAAAAGTTTTGTTTTATCTCTGCGTGGCCCAACAGTGGTATCAGAGCGATAGCTTCTGGTTTTAGGCTCGAGATCTCGCATATGTGATATGTGGTAGGCTGTATATGAGATCTATATGCTGTTTTGGTGGTCGATCTATGAGATAGATTGGTTTTGTACGAGGTTGATTGGATCAACTGTACTCGGGGAATGGTAGATCTGATTTCCGTGATCATACTTCTGAGGTCGTGGAACGACATACCCCTACCGGTCGGCTTCCGCCATCGGGGTAGACTGTGACACGTAAATCCAGAGGCGGTGATCGAAGATCAAAAAGTTTGATCGAATCGGAACAATGGCCGGCTTCGCCCTGTCGTAGCGCCTTAGATGTCGTTGCGAGTTTCACAACGCTGGTAGATATTGTATCTATGCATAACTTGTTTTTGCAGGAAGTTATTAATGGTATGGTTCATGTGCATGTGATGTATGTGTGTAATCCATACGTGATCTGCGAATCACGGTTTTGTCAGCCGGCTGGAGCCTAGGTGCTGTCATTTTATTGTATAACGACTTGTGTGTCGAATTCTCCTTATAATTTACTTTACTAAGCTAGTGTAGCTGTTTGGAGAACCCGGAAGGCATGCAAGGCGTTATAGATGTCGGCGTCATGGAGTAAGACGGCAAGTGACAAGAGTTGGCACGAGTCGGATTACAGGCTTTGTGGAGATGGAGATCGCCATGAAGAGGGCCATACCATTTCACATTATAATTTCTTTATTTTGTGTTATTGTTATGTCTCTGTTTTACCTCTATTAGATAGTCGGTAAAATTTAATCCCTCAAAGAAGGTCTAGTCGGTTTTCCCACCAGTGTTTGCACCATCACAAGTCAGACATTTTTGGTAGTGGGCTCATAAAATTGAGGTGCTGCTAATTCTTTCCGACTAGGTGGGTTCGAGTCGGACTCTTAATACAGAAACATTCGGTAAGCTAGATGGGTCTATCACAACGGTTGTGGGGCTCGGGGAAAAGTCGGATGGGAGCCGGGGCATGTGATGCCACCCATCCAATAGGAGTCGTATGAGCTACGATTGACAAGGAGTTGTCTACCTAAATCACTTGGCGGCTAGCGATGATGCTAAAGCTCACTAGTCGACTTGCTTATTTAGGATCCTGAATCACTATGTAACCATCGGAGGGGTGTTGGTTCTAGTGGGAGCATAAAATATTAAAATGTTTAATATGCTTGCTCTTTTATGAATACATGTCTTAAGTGTTTTGCATATTTTCTGTTGTAGATCATGACACCAAGTAGCAGTCACTCTCAAATATCCGGTTTTGCGTTGAGAACCATCCTTGAGAAAGATAAACTGAACGACACTAATTTTACCAACTGGTATCAAAATCTGAGAATTGTTCTCAAACAAGAAAAGAAGGACCATGTCCTAGACAAACCACTTCCAGATGAGACGAATGAGAATGCGATTGTCGCCGCCACCAATGCCTACCGTCGGGCTAAGGATGAGTCCACGAATATTAGCTGTCTTATGCTTGCTCACATGGAATCGGACTTGCAAAAGCAGTTCGAGCATGTTGAGGCCTACGATATGATCTAAAGCCTATAAAGTATGTTCCAGGCTCAGGCGAAGACTGTGAGGTATCAAGTCTCTCAGGATTTGCTGAGTTACAAGCTTAAGGGTGGTGATCCACTGAGTCCGCATGTGATCAAAATGGTTGGTTATGTGCAGTCTCTGGAGAGGCTTGGCTACCCTATTAGCAAATAGTTCGTTACGGATATAATTCTAAACTCTCTTTCTAGTGCATATGAGCAGTTCATTTTGAACTACCACATGCATGGTATGGATAAGAAGCTCACTGAATTGCATGGGATGCTCAAGCAGGCAGAGGCGGATCTCAAGAAGGGCACCAGTCAAGTGTTGATGGTGCAGAATAAGGCTAAGTTCAAGAAGAGTTCTTGGACTAAGAAGAAGGCTAAGTCAGGAGGAAAGAAGGCTCAGGACCCGGTCCCAAGCGCTTCCTCAGGGACTAAGCCATCTCCTTCAGCCGGATCCACTTGCTTCTATTGCAAGGCGGATGGCCACTGGAAGAGGAACTGCAGCAAGTATTTGGCCGACAAGGCCAAGAGTGGAGGTATGACTTCCGACTCAGGTGCACTTGTTTGCAATGTTATAGACATATATCTTGCTGATGCACCTAATAGTTCTTGGGTATATGATACCGGATCAGTTATTCACATTTGCAACTCGTTGCAGGGACTGGTAAGAACTAGGAGCGTAGCAAGAGGCGAGGTTGATATTCGAGTCGGCAATAAAGCAAGAGTTGCTGCGTTGGAAGTCGGCACGATGCAACTTCATTTACCTTCCAGATTCATTATGGAACTGAATAATTGTTATTATGTTCCAGTGCTCAGTCGAAACATTATTTCTGCTTCATGTTTGATGAGGCAAGGCTATGAGTCGAATATCAAGAATAATGGTTGTTCTTTATATTTGAATGATATGTTTCACGGCTTTGCACCCGTCCAGGACGGGTTATTTATTTTGAATTTTGATGGTGAGTCGGTTTATAACATAAATATTAAAAGGTTGAAACCAAATGATCTGAATATGACTTACTTTTGGCACTGTCGGCTTGGTCATATAAGTTGGAAACGCATGAAGAAGCTCCATGATGATGGACTCCTAACTTCGTTCGACTTGGAGTCATTCTAGACATGTGAATCTTGCCTACTCGGCAAAATGACCAAGAAACCTTTTGCAAAGAGTTGCGAAAGGGCGTCCGAATTGTTGGGACTAGTACATAGTGATGTATGTGGACCAATGAGCACGACATCCAGAGGTGGTTATGAGTACTTCATTACCTTCACTGATGATTTGAGTAGGTATGGATATATCTACTTGATGAAACATAAGTCGGAAGCCTTTAAAAAGTTCAAAGAATTCCAGAATGAAGCACAAAATCAACTCGGCAAGAAAATAAAGTTTCTTCGGTCGGACCGAGGAGGCAAGTACATGAGCCATGAGTTTGATGACCATCTGAAAAGTTGTGGAATAGTTCCTCAACTTACTTCGCCAGGAACGCCGCAAAGGAATGGTGTTTCGAAAAGGCGGAATCGGACCTTGTTGGACATGGTACGGTCAATGATGAGTCGGACAGATCTGCCTTTATCATTTTGGGGTTATTGTCTAGAAACAGCGGCGTTCACACTAAACAGAGTACCATCAAAATCGGTAAAGAAGACACCGCATGAGATGTGGACAGGAAAAAAGCCGAGTTTGTCTTTTCTTAAGATTTGGGGTTGTGAAGCATTTGTCAAGCGACTACAGTCGGACAAGCTTACAGCCAAGTCGGATAAGTGTATTTTCGTGGGGTATCCGAGGGAAACCTTGGGTTACTACTTCTACAACCGAGAGGAGGGCAAAGTGTTTGTCGCTCGGAACGGTGTCTTTCTTGAGAAAGAGTTTCTCAGTTGGGGAGTAAGTGGGAACACGGTGCAGCTCGAAGAAATTCGAGAAGAACCGCCTAGTAGCGAGTTGGCAAAAACCTTGGAGGTTGAGCCGGTCGTGGTAGCTGAGCCGGCAGCAGCACCTGTACTACGAAGATCGGCAAGATTACGAAGTGTTCATGATGTGTTACTGTTAGACAGTGATGAGTCGACAAATTATTCGGAAGCGATGGTGGGATCTGATTCCGAGTCATGGCTTGGAGCCATGAGATCTGAGTTAAAGTCCATGGATGAAAATCAAGTTTGGAACTTGGTTGATCTGCCGGACGGTGCAAGACCCGTCGAGTGCAAATGGGTCTTTAAGAAGAAAACTGATATGGATGGAAATGTTTCCGTCTATAAAGCACGTCTTGTCGCGAAGGGGTTCCGACAAGTTTAAGGAGTTGATTACGACGAGACTTTCTCGCCCGTAGCGATGCTTAAATCAGTTCGGGTCATGTTAGCTATAGCAGCCTATTTCGACTATGAGATATGGCAGATGGATGTCAAAACGGCTTTCCTTAACGGAAATTTAACCGAGGACGTGTATATGGTACAGCCTGAGGGTTTTGTCGATTCGGCTAATGCTGACAAGGTATGCAAACTTCAGAAATCCATTTATGGGTTGAAGCAAGCATCTCGGAGTTGGAATATTCTCTTTGATGAGGTAGTCAAATTGTTTGGCTTCATGAAGAGTGATCATGATTCTTGTTTATACAAGAAGTTTAGTGAGAGCAAAGTAAACTTTCTAATCTTATATGTGGATGACATATTATTGATTGGAAATGATGTCCAGATGTTGCAAGAAACCAAGGAATCATTGGAAAGGAGTTTCTCAATGAAAGACTTGGGTGAGGCAACATATATCCTCGGAATCCAGATCTATAGAGATAGATCAAGGAGGCTCATTGGATTGAGTCAGAGTACTTATTTGGACAAAGTGTTGAAGAAGTTCAACATGGAATCGTCTAAGAAGGGGTTCTTATCGATGTCCCATGGTGTAAAACTTAGCAAGACTCAGTGTCCTTCGACAACTGATGAGCGAAGTCAGATGAGTGCGATTTCATATGCTTCTGCAGTCGGATCCATCATGTATGCCATGATTTGTACTAGGCCGGATGTTTCATATGCTCTAAGTGTTGTGAGCAGATACTAGGCTGATCCTGGAGAAATCCACTGGATAGCGGCTAAAAATATCCTAAAGTACTTGAGAAGGACTAAGGATATGTTTTTGGTTTATGGTGGTGAAGATGAACTCAGTGTAAAGGGTTACACGGATGCGAGTTATCTTACCGACTCTAATGATTCTCGTTCGCAATCCGGATACGTGTTTATTATAAACGGAGGTGCTGTGAGCTGGAAGAGTTCCAAGCAAGAGACTGTGTCTGCATCTACAACAGAGGCTGAGTATATTGCCACCTCAGAGGCAGCAAAGGAAGCTGTTTGGATGAGGAATTTCCTCATGGATCTTGGTGTGGTTCAGGGCTCGTCCAATCCATTAGACGTGTATTGTGACAACAATGGTGCTATTGCACAAGCCAAGGAACCTAGACAACACCAGAAGAACAAGCACATACTCATGCGGTACCATCTGATTCGCCAGTTCGTGGATCAGGGTGATATCAAGTTATGCAAGGTACACATAGATGCAAATATTGCGGATTCGTTGACAAAGCCGTTACCCCAGCCGAAGCATGAGGCGCACCTGAGAGCCATGGGCATTAGATGCTTAGACATGTGATGTCGAAAGATTGACTCTAGTGTAAGTGGGAGACTGTTGGGAATATGCCCTAGAGGCAATCATGTATGATGAAATATCCCATTGTATTCATAAAGATATAAAGTTGTCCTTGTATAAACATCTGATGTGTATCATTGAATATGTGATTCGGTTGTGGAACTATGCATTCATGTTGTTTGTACTAAATATCCTTGGTCATTGAGGTTGTGCTGGACACACAACTTGGACCAATGTGAAAGTTGGCTTGATGACTCGGTTCCACTTGTCATGGACATGGAGATGCTATTCCAACTTACACATATTCGGCTAAAGAGTTTAGCGAGTCGGATTGACCCATATTGAGGTACAACGAACAAGTTGTCATTTATATATCTCAATCAATGTAATCCTTAGACTTGAGGTTATTGCATAATCCGAGTTAAGGATCACCGACTTAGGTTCTGTTAAACGCTGATTCGTAACTGGGCAGTTATAAAGGCAGAGTTCAGGTCGACTAAGAATCAAGCTGCGTGATGTGAATAACCAAGATGAGATTTTGCCCCTCCACTTGGAGAGATATTCTCTATGCCCTCTCGTGGGATATGATTCGGAAAGCATGGCCATGCACGACTCGGTTAAGTGTTAACCGAGGCGATCGACTAAAAGTTAGTCGGGTGAATCATTTATCTCGGATCGAGAAGAGAGTCGGACTATTTAAGGGATGACATATATTCGCCTATAGTCTGACAAGGTATATCGTGAGGCAAAAGGGACTCGGACGCAAGTCACATTGGAAAGTCAAGTCGTCATGACTCTTTGGTACTTGGGAGTCGGCACGTTCTGCTAGGAGCCACTGTCGACTGATCGATTGTGAGTCGGACTCCAATCGTGTCCGAGTAGCCATGAGCCTGCCGGGTCACACACTTAAGAGCGGGAGCAAGTTCGGATTGGATCTGAACTGGAAATTTGGTTGGGTTGGACCCGAGCCTGATTTGAACTGAATCAGTGAGTCGGACTCACGGGGACTAATATTATATGGGCTTTAGTGAATGGGCCGCGCGAGCAGAGCCCACATTCACTCTCTATATAAAGTGGAGCACCGTAACCCAGAAAGGTTAAAGGTTGATCGGTTAGGTCATTCCATGTGTTGGAAACCCTAGCTCCACAGCAGTTCTGCCGTCGTATCGAACCTAGCAGTTCGCCGTCGGCGCTCCTCCTTGTACGTGTGGATACCTGCAGAGGTGATGTACGATCAGCACCAGGACGATTGGATTGCAAAGGACTGCACTGCATCAACTGACGCGCTTCATCAGTAATCCGCAATTGCGCGTCTAGTGGTAAACCTCGTGGCCTTCTAACTCAGCTAGATCTTGGGATCACCACGTTACAGGGAAATTTTTTGTTTTATCTCTGCGTGGCCCAACAACCTCTTCCACACAGCTGTGCCACTTGCTACACGCAGTCTGGATGATCGCCCAATGGTTGGTAATAGCCTTCTCCCCTCGCTCCATGTGAATTTTGCGATACTTCGGGTCGCAAATGCTACGCTTGTCGAACGCTAGCTTTACGCATCTCCAATAGTTGTCGGAATTCTGGTTGGCACCGGTGGTCGGATCCATGCTCACCGTTTTCCAAGATTCGGCAAGACAGGTGTCCGCCGAAGTCCCCAGCTTCTTCTTCCCCTTCTTGCCTTTCGCCAGCAGCACGGCTTCACCCTCGGCATCCTCTGCCTGTGTCGGCTCGGCCTGTATCTCCTCGGTGTCGATGTTCGGCCCAGGTCTGTTCTTCCGTGAAGAAGGAGGGGTGGTTGGAGGCCGAGCCTGTTGCGATCATGTACTCCATGTACGTCTCGGCCGACATGCCAGCCGGCAGGGCGACCGACATTCCGCCGAACATGTTGCGCGTGTCGGCCTCGCCGTAGGTTGCTTGCGCCGAATGGCAGTGGGCCACAGCGCAGCGCCGGGCCTGCGTACGCCGGAGAGGCGGAGTAGGGATGTTGGTGTCCACGTTGAAGGCCGAAGGAGGGCGCGGCGCCGGGCAGGGGAAGACCACGTTGGGATTGAACCCGCCGTCGAACTCGGGGGGACGAGGAGTATCTCTGCCGAGCAGTCGCCTGGCTCTCCTGGAAGCCGACCGGAGAGATCGGCGAGAATTTGGCAGGCGAGTCGACGCTTGCCTGGCTTCCCCAGTGGGGTGGGTACGGCGCCACCATCAACGCCGACCTCGTCGCCGCCGCCTGTTTCGCCCTCACGATCGCCTGCTCTTTCGCCGCCGCCTTCTCTTGTTCTTGTCGGAGCTTCGCTCCCTCTTTTCTGCCCTTCCGGTCCTCCGACGAGATCTTCCTGGCCTGCTCCTTCTTCTCCCAATCGGCGGAGGACATGCCTTCCGGCTTCTTCGGCCGCGCTCTCGGCTTCCTCGCCTTTTTCTCCGCCGGATCCTCGTCGAGGATCGATCTGGGTTGGACGAAGCTCTTGGGCGGCATGGTGGGCGGGAGCTCGGCGGAGTGACGGGAGGGGAATAGGGAATAAAGGCGGGAGGGGAGAAAGAAAAAGGTGGGAGCTCAGCGAAGTGGCGGAAGTTTAACCTTCTCTCGCCGACAGAGCTGGCCCACACCCATTTTTATTGTGTCCGGCGTTTTCAGGGCGTACCCGGAAACCTGGATACGACGTGTGAAGCCCGGACTAAAGTTCGCCTAAATCCGAAAGAAAATTTTCTAAATACACGACTGAACCGATTTTCGGTGTCCGGATCGACGTCCTAAATAGGCGAGTAAAGATGCTCTAATACTTACTACACGGTTTTCCTATCAACATTGTGATCCGGATGGATGCATATCTATGCATTTGCTCTACTCCCGCGTGACGGCCTGGTATCTACATATGCTCACGTTCGTTTTAAACCATACAAGTAATGGTTCCGCGCTATGAATTTACATGGTACTTTTTCCATCTTAAAATAGATATTTTAAGTTTATCAAAATTTAAATGAATCTATATGCTAAATATTGTTTCATTCAAACTTTAATAAATTTGTGATATTTATTTTAAGACGAAAAGAGTACAATATTATTCATCATGCCCCGCGTGTGAAGCTCATAATTTCACCCCGTCCTTGTTTCAGAAAATAATTCACCCCGTGAAACACCACCCAACAAAGGAGGCGAAAGTTGCAAACGCAATGAAAAGTAATACTCTACGGGTATACGGGTAAAAGCAATAACACTCGGAAGAAAAGCATAAGAGCATCTCCACGGGTTAGGCGTTTTCAGATTAAAATCCGGACGTATTTAGGTCGAGACAAAACTAGGTTTCAGTCCGCGAACGGCCAACTTCTCACTCGCATTTTCAGGCCGAGTTTTCGGTTTGAACAAAATTCAACAAAATTCGTTTGGGCGAATATAGATGGTTTTGGGCGAATATGGGCAAACTTTGGGCAAATATGACGAATATAAGCGGTTTTAGGTGAATATAAGCAGCTTTGGTCAAATATGGGCGAGCTTTGGGCTAATATGGATGAATATGGTGAATTTTGGACGAATATGGATAAACTTTGGACGGATATGGCCGAATATGGTCGAATATAAACGAATATGGGCGAACTTTGGGCAAATGTGAGCGAAGTTTGGGCAAACTTTGGATAAATATGGGCGAATATAGTTGACTGGGTGGGTCCACTCGCCGGCTTTTTTTCCCGCCGAATTCGCTTCGTCCAGCGTTCATAGGGCGTTGCTGGGTTCATGGGAGTCCGGACCAAAATTGCTCTAAATCCGGGCAAAAACAGGTTCCCAGAAATGCGACTGGGCCAATTTTCAGCGTCCGGACCAAAAAATCGCTCTGAGTTCAGCGTGCTAGGAACGTGAGTGGAGATGCTCTAAGGGCCCGGGGGAAGGGTGAAGATCCACTTTGGTCGTTTGTGTTATAAACGCGACAGACGAATAACGAAGAACAAAAATAAAATCACAACAAGAGAGATACTATTTAATGTGAAAAACCTCTCTAACAAAGAGAGAAAAAATACGAACGCTAGCCAACAAAATACAAAAAGTGTTTACACAATGTTGGAGATTATTTCACAGATACAATCTATCCCAGCCGGTGACATAACCTCTTCCCCGCACCCCCCGGCGTCTCCATTGGGCATGATATGGGGCTCGCTCAGCTCATTAAAATTTAGCCTTTTTAATAAATTTGAATTTGAATGATACTTCAATAATTTTTTTATTACTGGCAATTGAGCTCCTCTCCTCTAAAAAGCCCGAATCATTTTGTTTAGCCTGACTGTTCCCCAAAGCCAACCACTCAACCTCAAAGTGATACACATAACCTATTTATTAAAAATATTCAACAAGGCCTTACGTACAGATAGAAAGTCCCGAGCCACCTCACTAACAATAATTGTGGCAATACAAACTTGATTAGGGGGTGACCATGTCAGGGCCAGTTTCCCTAATCTCTCACATACCACGTCATCTAAAACTAAAACGAGAGGCCTCACCAAAATTACACAAATCGGACCAGCTAATTCTCAGTGCACGCTCATACAGCTGTTGCGGCTGTCTTCTGTCAATCCATCTTTACGAAAATTAAAACAGTGACCTTCTTAGGGCTGCTATCGAATGACGCCATACAACCATCTAATATACATGACTGAGCGTAGCATCTGACGGTTATCCATGACCATACATATCCTCTGAAGAGGAAAATTTCAAGAGAGGATGTCAGATACATGGATATTTCATATCTAGATATAGACTTTATGGTATATACTCCCTCTGTATAGAAATATAGTTCCACGTTATTTTGCACTGAGGTCATATATATATAATATCAGTTTTTGATAAAAAAATATTATTAATATCAAGAAAATACCAATTACATCAGACCTCGCAACAACATAACGTCAAGAAAATGATCGTTGGGAATATATATATATATATATATATATATATATATATATAGGCCTAGAATATAATCGTTGAAAATATAGCCATTGGAATCTAGTTGTCTGGGCGACACGGGCGAAAGAAGAAATCTCAGCCAAGGCCACAACCACTCCCGCACCTCTTCCCTCGCCGCTGCCGGAGGAGGCCGACATCGGCAAAGCCGACACGGCGGACGTCGGCGGCGGGGCTGCGGCCCTTTTCCTTGGCAATGGAGGCCTCATGCTCGCCTCCAGGGGATCTTGGCGGCGCAGTTCTTCAGGGGGCGACGGAGAGGCACTGTAGTGGCGCGTCTCTGCAGGCGGCAAGGGAGAGGTGCAGAGGGGCACCACGGTAGGGGGCGGCACAGCGCGGCGAAAGGGGATGGCTGGTTGTGAGGGCCGTCCCGGGCCCTATCTGGGCCAAGCGGGCTGCGACCGGGGCTGCGGGCGGCGGCAAGGTGCAGGGGGTGTTGCGGATCCGTCGGCGGCTGAAGGTGCAAGGCGTCGCGAGGGCCGGCTCTTGGCGCAATCAGGTTGGCTCGTTCGAAAAGAGGGCAGCACCGACAAGGATGTCATGGGCGCGGAGGTGCTGGGGATGCGGGCTGCTGGCTGCAGGAGGACGGGGGCTCTTTGCTGCTGCTCCTTCTTCGGCTCTATATGCTCTGGGAGCAAGGAAGCCGGGGTGGCGGCCCCGGAGAGGTGGCTGCGAGTGGCAATTGTTGTGGTGTGAGGTGTCGTGGCAGCTGCAACATGCGGTGGAGCTTGGTGGTCCACGACGGCGTCGGCCTACCATCTCGCTGCTCTCGGAGCTCTGCGGTCGGGTTGATCTCCAGGCGAAAGCCTTGCATTGACTTCGGTCCGTGCTGGCGACGACGGCTCCTTGGGCGTCATTCTCCTTCTTGTTAGCGCCGTTGTGGAGTATCGATCTCGACCGACGCGAGTGGTTCCAAGATCTCCAGGTGAAAACCTAAGCTCCCTCGGAGCAGGCAATGGTCTCGGACGCGTCACTTCCTTGTTGAAGGCGTCGCCTTGGAGTTATTGGTCCTCGTGGTGCGATGGCTTCGCGATGGTTTGGTGGGATGGCTATGTCGTTTGGGGAGGTGGATCCTAGGGCAGCGGCCCCGGACGGTTGTTGGGTGTCGAGGCGGCGGCCTCGAACCTCTATGCATCGATGGTCCTGTGGGGCTTGGCTGTGGCTTGGCATGGAGCTTGGGTGGCGGCTTGGAGATCTGTGGAGGGCAGCGAGTTCGTCGGCCCGACTGGTTCATCTTCGAGCAACGCGAAGGTCGATCTGATTGCTACGTCGGGGCGACAGTCCCGAGCTTGGCGTGATGTCCGAGGTCTGCCGGCGGTCGCCTCGGTAGCTAGGGCTACGAGACGGCTGGGTGGCGCGGCGTTGCGGCTCGTGTGCGGTTTTGGTGCCGAGTGGTGTAAGTCGGGGCGGTGGTCCCGAAGCCGGTTGTGTGTATCTGTTGCGTTATGTGGACTTGGGTCGTGTGGGCGATGGGTCTCCTCGCTAGTGCGGTTTTTGGCTTGGTTTTCCTTATAAAACGTCAATGTATAGTTTGTATGGTTTTTAGACCTGTTTTTTTTATAAATTGTGTCATCTCTATTCTATCTACTCGAGAGGCAGATATCGACTACCTTATTCTAAAAAAAAGAATATATAAGAATATCAAATTTAAACTAGCCACTCAAAAACTGAGATTATATAAAGAAAATCTTTTTACATCATTATCTAAATTGACTACTAAGTTTATTCAGACTACTCCCTCCGAGCTCGAAAAATAAGTGACTTATATTTATTTTCGGACGACAAAGCCAGATGCTCTTAGAGCTTCCTTTTCGCTGCTACGGTCTTCCCTTCCCATTCTCCAACTCTCCGCTCCAAACGCCCTCGAAAAAAAAAACTCTTCGCCCCAAACCCCCTCCTTCTCCTTCACGAACCCTTGTAATATTCGATTGTGGGCTGCGCGCTGAAGAATTCAGCTCCTTCTCGTGAAGACCCTCCTCGAGGATCGCCCCATCGCCCTTGATTTGTTCGTAATTTTCCGTTTCCCGTACTTGGCTTCTTGGACCTGTCGTTGCTGTTGCTGTTCTTGCTACTGTTTTTGTGCTCGTTCTGTCGGTTACAGATCGGGGTTTCAACATGGTTAGAGTTGTGAAGTTTGTATGATTACGGGGGCGTATGTGGATGGGATTTGATTTTTTATGAGTAAATACAGATTAGTATGCCCTTTGGAGTCTGATTGATTATTTCGAAAATTCAGAAAGGGCAATTTCTGAAATTAATTCACATCTGGGTGTACAGTCGAACACCTCTAGGGGTGCTATACTTGATTATGCCTTATTATACGAGCTCGTATTTCTATCTAAAACTACCTCTTACCTGTTTATTTGATATCACTAATTCTTAGTGTTGATAACAGATCGGCGATCAGAAGGAATATTAAAAAAATTAGCATTGAGCAGCAGTATGCCGTGGATTCCCATGTACTCCACGAACTACAGTAGCCGGAAGTGTGTTCACCTTGCAGCGTTCTTCCGTGTGATTTTGTATGCCACTCTGCACATTCGAAACTCCCATCTGATGATTTTTTTTTACTGTATGATGCAGTCTGATCTTTTACACACTTGCAGGTAGGCTGTACAATTTGCAGAAGACTTGTTTCCCTTTTTGCGGTTTTCTATTATTGACTCCTTGGGTGTGAAAAGGTTGAGAATGTATGTTAAGACGGAATTAAAGAGATTCCGAGTTGTGAAGGAAGTGGGAACAATAGTAATGAGTGTGAGGATCTTTGCTTTTTATCAGTTCAAGCAAGTGTGCCAGGTGGGTTATTTGTTTATTCTCCCAAATAATACCCTTTTTTATAAGAAGTATAGTTTTATTGATAAAAGGGCATGAGAAATATAATCAGGGGTGTTTTTTCGTAGCTAAGTTCATGGTAATTCTTTCTGAAATTTAGAACCTTCAGTAATAATAGGAATGCTGATGGTGATATTCTAATTATGGAATTAGCAACTAAACTATTTTAATTTTGGAATGTATTTATAAAATATGCAAGGCCAAAGAATCAACTTTTAGTTCTTATTATCCTGTGGTCAAAACCATGATATCCTAGATAATGCAAGAAAATGTATTTAATCAATACTTCTTATGTCCTTCGTGAAATACAATTATACCCGATAAAAGCAAAATATTTAGCTAACTATGTAATCAATCTCTGATCAGATCATTTCATAATTTAGATGTATACTTGTAGTAAGTATGAGTTCAGCTTACACGTACATTTTCAAATTATCATTGTGTTCAGTTTCACTCATCTTCATTCACCTATTTTGTTACCCATGTTGTTTGTATTCTCACAATTTCTTCTTAATTGCAGGCTGAGTACTTCCGTCAATTGCTTAAGCCTGTCACGTAGTCTAACCACGGGTCACGCGTTGAGTTCTCATATATGCTATTCCAGGTTTCCTTATAAAGTTGCAACAAGAAAACCAGTGCAGACGTGATGATGATCAGCTTGTGGTAGTACATATTAAGCTTTCTCATCGTTGCGAGCTGCAAAAATATTGTACAGGTCTCATCGTGTTGGTACTTAGCTACTTCATCAAATCAGATAGAAGCCGTACTTAAGTGTATCATTTTCCTGTAGCTACCATTTACTCATGCAGAGGGATCCGACAGCTTTCAGTGGTAACCCCTCCTTGGCTTATGGAGATGAATCAAATGGTTGTATGCCAGGTGGACATTTGGGTGGTCACTTCAACTCTGGGGTTCCTGTTTCACCTGCCTTTGGTGTCCCTGCCAGCATGACAATTCCTCAAGTTCAAACCCCACTTGCTGGATTTGAGTTTCAACCTTCCAAGGTAATCCCCAGAAACTTCATCATATTTGATCGCGATGAGGACAGAGGACGCATCATGTATCATCCGGCCTCGGTGAACAAGCTCAACTCGACAACCATATATGATTTATGTTCATATGATGAAGCCGTCTGCAGAAGTTCCGGCCAAGGCAATGGCAATGTGGAAGAAGGTTCATCGTCTTTCAAGGAGGACACACAGGAAATCGATGCTCTGTTGAGCTCTGATGAAGAAAGCGATGAAGATGATGTTGTGAGTACCGGGCGTACTCCTTGCCCCTTGGAGAGTGGTTCACTTGATTCACCTTCACCACTCAACTCTACGAAAATGCGGTATTCTTCTGAAAAGGGTAACATCCTCAGTGGATCCATGGAAGGTGTTACTCCTGAGAGTATGAGGAAGATAATCACAGTTCTGAGGGGAGTAATCCCCGGTGCAGACCAGGACCAACTGGATACTCCTGCTGTCCTGCAGGAAGCTGTCAGATACCTGAAGTTCCTCAAGATGGAGGCAAAGAAACTCAGCGTGGACTGCTCGGATAGTTAGAAGTGACCAATGATATGGTGGTGATAAAAAGTCCAAAATCTCAAGGCAGCGCGTGCGCGTGGCCTTAAGGAAAAGCTGTTATCATCATCGAGTACTGGATTGGCTTTGTATGGGTGTGGAAGGCAAGGAAGGTATCCTTCTTTTGCTTCTTTTAGCAGGCTCCAAAAGGTTATGCTGTGTGGGATTCTGATGCTTCACCTCTGGTACTATGGTATTTGCTCCACCGTGGCTTTCCGTGCAGGGTGTGGTTCGATCGTGGAAGAGGCTTTGGATCATGAATCATGTTGTCTGCCTTGCTTTTGCCGTTTGTGACTTAGCAATCCACCTTTCTTGTGATCAACCTTCCTGTGGTGGAGGCACAGCCAAGATCACTGGACGTGCCTCATATTTGCTTTCTTCAGGCTCTTATGTTTGTGCACTGCCGAATCATGTACATGTACCAGATTATATCATTGTATATACTGTAGTAGTACCATAATGATATGCACTTTGGCTTAGCGACTGGTGTCAACTGTCAATAGGCGTCTATCACGACTCGTGTGCTATATTTTGGATATGTGTGATCATGATTATGGTTCTCATCTTCAATTTGTATATATGAAGGTGCTTGTGATGATGGTGTCCAAGTGATGGCGTGACATTTGTGTCTTTTCTAGTCGTTATGCTTTCTCTGAAAGCTATGAAAGCGAATCCGGCATTGGATCAAACATAAAATCTGCAAAGGCCACTTATGCTTGACCAAAGCATTTCGAGCTTGATGCTTTAGCCTTGATCGTACGTTTGTTTGGCAAGTAGAGTTGGGAAAACTTGTTGAACTCTTTTGCTATCATTACGTTTAGAAATATTAAGATACTTTTCACACCTCAAGTCCTGCTAAATGTCTATCTCACCACCACTAACAGATACTCCCTCCGTTCAGAGATATAAGATATTTTAGCTTTATAAAATGAATGAATGTATCTAAACGTATAGGTTTACTTCTAACCTCTACGAACGTATATACTAAAATATGTCTAAATACATCCAATTCACAAAGCTAAAACATTTTATGTTTCTGAACGGAGGGAGTACATGACATTCCAAATTAGCAAAACTAATCTGAGACAATGCGAGATACATGGCATTCCAAATTAGTAAAACTAATCTGAGACAAAGCAGAGTTAGATGTTGGCCACTGTATTTTCTTTCGTTTTGAGACTGTCATGGTTGTATCGTGGTGGTTGCTATATTAATATAGCGGCGCGAAAGCCTGTTTCGAGGAGGTGCTGGCCACTGCACAACGCATGCCGGCAAGCGGCGCCACCGCACGAAGCTCGGCGACGGCAGCTCGCACCGAGAAATAATGAGCCACCAACTCATGTGACGAGAGCCCTCCCTCTCAGATTTCTTAATTAGTCACGGCAGCTCGTGGGGATCCAGCGTGTGCTCTTCGGACGAAGAGGGAAAGCAAGGTCCACCACCCCTCCACCGCCTCAGCTGTTCGGCCATCGCCCGACTAGCAAGCTTGGCATGGCAGAGCTCGCCATGCCCGACCCCTCCCCATATGCCAAACTTGGAGAAGAAGTTGCCCCGTGAACGGATTGTTCTATAGTTCACCCAATCTAGATTCATCGCCGACGACATAGGACAGCATGGTTAGTGCTCCATTTTTAATGGTGGAGGTCAGTGGACTTTTGGGGTTTTTCAATGTTGCATGTGGTGTTATGGTTTGCTACAAGCACATACTCTCTCCATCCCAAGACTTAAGGCGCATATTTTTTTTGAAAAGTCAAGCCATGTAAAGTTTGACCAAACTTTTAGAAAAATAAATAAAAAAACTATTATATTATATAGATACCATGTGAAAATATATTTTATGATATATATAAAAGGATATGAATTACGTATTGTAAATATTAATATTTAAAAAAAACTTAGGCAAACTTTAGTTAGTTTGACTTTTGAAAAAAGTTATAGGCCTTAAAGCCTTGGAACGAAGGTAGTATGATTTTTGCTACATGAGTATATTGAAATGTAGCAACCGGAATGCTCTTTCGCGTTTTCGTACGACCAAACTGGGATTTATTGCATGTGTTGTTGGTTTTTGCTACCTGGTTGTGTTTAAAATTCTACAAGGTCACGAACTTGACGCTCTTGAAAGTTCTGCTACAACTAAATTGGAATTTGTTGTACACGTTATTCAATTTTGCTACATGGGTCTTTCCAAAATGTTGCGGGCAATGACACACATTTGTCAATGTTTTCCTCTAACAAAATATGGATTTGTTGCATATGTTTTTCATTGCTATATGGATACTTTGAAAATGCTTGCAATCTTTTTTGGCAACTTTTACATACTACAAAAAATATTGCAAACGGATGTTACATACAATTGCTACATGCAAAACCTTTTTGCTACATTGATTGGACCCGCTGCATTTGCTCACTTAAGTGCATCGGACAGCTCCGGAGACGCCTAATTTTTACCAGTTTTCTGCCCGATGATTCCTAGAACTTGCCAATAAGAACACATTAAATGTGCACATAAAATTGAGCAGAAACAAGGATGTCCCTGTGGAAAACGTTTTTTTTAGCCACGAACTATGTCACGAGGAAGCTATCTATCGGCCCACATGCAATGCAGCGTTGCCTATGTGTTCTGCTATGGCCCATCTTGTGTCACTGAAACCTGCTCTGAAATGGGTCAAGTAAAGGCCTGAAAGGGCTCATTTCCATCACTTTCAGCACTTCTAATTATTTATAGAGAGTAAACTTATGGTATAGTTCTAAAAAAGTAAAGTTATGTTACATTGTGATATTTTCTCGGAATTTTATATACATTCATGTAAAGTTAAGGTTGAGCAATATCTAATTATAATGTGATACTTTCATTAGTGCAAGCCAATGCTTGGGTGGAGTGTCCATACCCATATTCCCTCTGTTCCAAGTTACGTTGCATTCTAGGTTTGGTCGAAGTCAAACATATTAAAACTTGTTCAAGTATATTCTACAAAATACCAATATTTATAAAATCTATTACATATAATATAAAAGTATGTTTATGATGAGTCTAATTATATTTATTTTATATTTTAGATGTTGATATTTTTCTAATATATATAGTCAAAGTTTATAAAGTTTGACTTTAACTAAATCCAAAACGCAGAGTAAATTGAGACGGAGGGAGTAGAATTCTCTCCATCCGAAAAGGGGTGCCATAAATTTGTCTAAAATTATACACGTTTTAATGTGTAGGTACATTTAAATTTTAATAAATCTAAGAAACATCCTTTTTAGGACGGAGGAGTATAAGACACTATGATTCATTCTACGGACGGAGCATCCATACCCCATGCAATATAATAAAATAATACATGAATATGTAGTTTATGAAAAACAATGTACACTGTACCTCGCAGAGCTAATGACAATAATGATGTCAAGTTTTTAAACGAGAGAAAATATGAATTGGACGAAGTGCACCCTTTTGACTGAAACTGTTTTCCTCCGGAACTCCCTTGTCTGCAAGCGTCCAATTTTTTTTTGCCGAATCATCTTTTCTTCACCCCGAATCCTTGAAAGGGAGGTGTCACCTAAAAATGTCCCAACCGTTGTTCACAAAATAGGAACGTACAAAGCGATAACACTTTAAGTCGCATTCTGAAGATCTAAAGCCACAGTCCACCACAATGATGGTCGGTAATCGGTACTCCAGTTGTTGCTTGCTTGAAGGATTGACAGTTTATCCATGTGCTTAAATATGCATGAATCTTTCCAAGAAACATCACGTCCGACCACATAATCCTGAAAAGTTCGGTTCCCGAGATCTTGTCTTCCCCCTTTTCTTCTATTGTCATTTCTGAAATAGAGGGCAAAAAGTCTTCTAGAGACCTCGCTGAAACTTACGTGGTACACAGGGCCCTCTCTGATATGTGTCTCAAATGGTCTTGAGGACATTTCTTGTGGCTTTTAATCCGCCGGCACCAACTAGTACTCTCTCGGTCTATATTAATAGCCTCAAATTTATCTAAATATAAATCCATCTAGTCTAAATATGAATCTAGATAAAGTTAAGACTATTAATATGGACCGGAGAAAGTATTAAAAATGTTTTTTGCAATTTGTTGAGTAGGTTTTATTCTAAACTAAAGTATTAAGTCTGGGTTAAGAGACTACTTAATATTATATATAGAATTTTCTTAATCAGCAATAGAAGACCAAGGGGGATGTGTATACAATAAATGTAAACACTTTACGATCTAAAGTGTCCTTTTGTGAAAATGCTTACCAAAATAAAGCGCTTCCCTTTTCTGTTGGTTCATCATAAAAATTGGATAATAAAGCTCAAAACTTAACCATGAAATAAAAGTATAACACTTTACAATCCAAACTGTTCTATTGTGAAACTGCTTACCACAATAAAGCATATCCCTTTTCTGCAAGTTCATCATAAAACTTGGATAATAAAGCATCAAAACCTTGAAACCATGAAAACAGATATGATAGGCAATGGTAAGACATGACATTTATTTTGATTGCCTACGAACAAAGCAAAATCACCTACTAGCATACTAAATAAACTTGGTAATAAGGCATAAATGTTAAGAGCATTACATTGTAGAATAGTTGTTGGAATTTTGGTAGTGGGCTTTAGGCCCATAGTGCAATTTGATTTCTTAAAATCTCACAAGGCTCATTCATACATGGAAAGATGTGAGACTAAAATATAGTACCACATTGTTAGTTGGAAGAGAGTTGCATCTCCTTATAATGGAGGCTCTTCTACCACTCATTAGGAACCATATAAGAGGAGTGGCTTGCACGTGCTCCCCCCAGGCGCATGCGCGACCTATTTTCTACAGTATATGAGCTCGTTGCTTGTTAAGTTAACAACCATTTTTGGATATGTACGAATCGTGGATTGTTACTGACTCAGACGTGGGATTATTCCCAAAGTCTCACCCAAAGAACAATATATAAGGAGGTGGATGTGAACCCTAACTATCATAAGCAATCATATTGCATATGCCTCCTCATGATCTCGCACAATTGTCAATCCATCTCGTTGTGCTGCTTCTTTCGGCTATTCCACCCAGTCTTCTATCAGAAATGGCCTTTGAAACCCTCACTAGAAGAAAATTGATATTTTACAGTGATCGGTTTTGGTAGACGGGATTTTTTCGTCATCAAAGAAGTTTTAACCGCGAATAGAAAAACATGGTTGAAGGCGCACGGTAGATGGATCTACGACAGTCCACCAGAATGCCTAGTAGATGTGCTTGCATCAAATATGGAAATAGCTTTTATCGCAGATGAATTATTTGCCACACAACAAAATGTTTTTTGCCACACAACAAAATGTTAACTAAGTAGTCATGTTGTCATCTATTATGCCATGGTTATAAGACGTTGAAAGGATCGTATGGGCACCTAGAGGGGGGGTGGTGAATAGGTGCTACTTCAAATTTTCTTCTTTTTCAAATTAAGGTTTGACAAGAAAGGTAAATTCTCTAGATAATGCAACTAAGGTGAATTTACCTATATGACAAACAAGCACTAGCTAACACAACACTAAGCAAGAACAAGTAAGTAAAGTGCGGTAAAGGATAGAAGTAACCAAAGTGGTGGACATGGAGACACAAGGATTTGTTTCCCGTAGTTCCTTTCTTTTGAGGAGAAGTACGTCTATGTTTGGAGAGGGGGTGGTTTCAAACCACCAACGCCACGAGAGGCCTCCCTTGTTCTCCGATGAGTCTCACCCCAACGGGATCGATCCACCTTCCACTATATCGGCAACCTTCGAGGTGGAAGCCGTCACCTTTACAACAAGTTCGGGACACACATCCACAACTTAATTGGAGGCTCCCAAATACAAGCAAACTGTCAAGACAATCAAAGACAAGCTTGTAAGAACCAAATCTAGAACTAGGGTTTCCAAAGAAAAAACACTAGAGCAATGGGGCCCTCAAATGAATGAGGGGGAAATGAAGATTTCTTCTGGTGAAGTAATAGATCAAGGCCTCCTCCTTCGATTCTCCAAAGATCAAAGACTTTGGATGGTGGAGTGAAGAGATCTTGGCGATTTGGTGGCTCAAAATGGAGGTAGTAGTCTTCAATGCAATGAGCACCTTGTCCCAAGGTAGGTGGAGGGGTATTTATAGCTCCTAGAGCAGATCTGACCGTTGAGCATTAAATGCAGCGGTAGTACCGGATTTCCAAGCGGTAGTACCGGAAAACACCGGTACTACCAGCCTGGTACCGGAAGTGCATTAACCAAAGCACACATGCCCCAGCCACCAGCAGTATCAATTTGTGGTGCTACCGCAAAGCGGTAGTACCACCCCTGGGGCACGGTACTACCGGACGCATGCAGTAGTGCCGCATTTTGATACCGCGGAGGGCAGTGGCATTTGTCAACTTGCCAAAAACCCACTGCCGTGCTAGGTATACCGCATTTTGGTACCTAGGCGGGCAGTAGCTTTTGGCAACTTGTAAAAAGCTTCTGCCGTGCTAGGTACTAAAATGCGGTACTACCGCATTTTGGTACCGGGGCGGGCAGTAGCTTTTAACAAGTTTCAAAAAGCTTCTATCGCGCTAGTTACTAAAATGCGGTACTACTGCATTTTAGTAGCGGGGCGGGCAGTAGCTTTTGATAAGTTGCAAAAAGCTTCTGTCACGCTAGGTACTAAAATGTGGTACTACCGCTTTTTAGTACCTAGCCTGGCAGAGGCTTTTTGGCAACTTGCCAAAACTCTTGCCGTTAGGTAGTAAAAGCGTACTACCGCTTTTGGTACCGGCCAGTGTAAGGTTTTGGGCAGTTTGTCCAAACACACTGCTAAGCCCAGTAGCAAATTCCAGTACACCCGGTACACTGCAAACCCCTTTTTAATACAACCTGTGGTACACTTTGCAAATAATTAGTCCGATATGTGTGTTGTTATAAACACCAAAATCTCTAGGGATAGGAAATGCTCTTTCAATCTCCCCCTTTTGGTGTTTGATGACAACACACATTTGCATGATAATATTGTGATGACAAACAAGGTTTTGAAAAATAGAGATGGGGCTCCCCCTAGATAAGTAGAATCTAGCCCCCTTCTATTTTACAAGCTACCTGGGAGTGTAAAGTCGCACTTAGAGCACATACCTTTGCATAATAAAGTGTGATGAGAATATTGATAACGAATAAATAATGTCATCACACACACCACCTAAGATGGATCCTTATGAGAATACCCATACACACAAATGATGGATCCATACGATAACCACATAGTCTCACCATACATAGCACAAATAGTTAGTTCACAAGATTCACACATAATAAGAGGCAAGCAAATAAAGTTCACAAGCGAATAAAAATCAATGGCAAGACCGAGCTTGTGACTTTTCCCACGCGAACGAGCTTGTGACTTTTCCCACACAAATCCCGCATGCCTAATGTGCAACTTCTCCCCCTTTGGCATCAAGACGCCAAAAAGGGACAAGAGCAACACTAACGTCCCGGATATCACTCGTCATCATCATCCCAGGCATCCCAGGCATCATCATGAGTCGGAGGGGCACGGAAGGAGGAGGTGGCATCATCATCCCAGTGGCTGTACTTGGAGATCCATTGGTATTTCGGGGTGATGTTGTTATTGGAGCCCTTGGAGACGGTCAAACCTTGACCCTCCATCAATTCCTTCTGACGAGCACAAGATTTCTTGGCATAGACATGAGACTCATACATGCGCTTCTGATTGTCAACTTGGAAGCAAAATACTTTCTTGAGCTTAGCCTCAATCCTCTTGGCCCAAGATGGTTGAGCAGGATTGCGGCGTGAGATCACAAAGTCAGCATCCTGGGCATCATCGTCATCACCGGACCCCTCCTCAAGTGGGTTTCCATCCTCATCAACAAGTTGACCATCCGCATTGCGAGGTTTGGGATGGGTCTTGATCAACAGATTCTTGTGCCGGTGAGTGACAAGGCGTTGAGAAGTAATGTCACGGGAAATTGATGGGCACTTGCTAAGAATGAGAGCCATGATATAGGAGCAAAAGGAGGCACCCTCCGAGTGTAGGTGGCACATACCATCTCATTCCAAATAACATCCATCACATCCATTGGTTGGCCGGAATCACGGTGGTGAAAGGTGGTGATCATGAGATCCACCATGAATGCATGCATCTCATCAACATTTCCAGCTCGGGGGGCAACTGTCTCACAGAATATACGGTGCAAGATGTCATATGTGGGGAGAAGCCCCTTGATCTTCCCAGGAATACCGCGCCCCCGGATGTACAGTGGAGCAAGAACATCCTTCTTCATGGGGCGATCATTGTTGTGACACCAAAAGCCAATAGGAGTGTCCTTGCCATGATCCTCGTACCCAAGGATAGCCGCAAACTCAGCCAAGGTTGCTTGCTTGACAACGCCCTCGGTCATCTAGGTGATAGTCCGAGACTGATCCTTGGCAAAGTGAACGGTGTCATAAAACTAAGTAATGAGCATTGGGTCATAGTTGCACCGGAACTGCATAATGGGAAGCAAGCCAATGTTTGTGCAAATCTCAAGGGCTTCACCGAAGTACTGCAGGTTCTTCTTCACATGATTCATCTCAATCCACTTCTAAGGGACCACAAGCTTTTCATCCATCATGAGTATCTCATGGAACACACGCTCTTGGAAATCCGTATAGAAGAGGCTATGTTTCTGAGCATGAGAGCGAGCAGCAACATATGGATTAACAGACCTCAAGGCATGAAACTCAACCTCAGAAAAATCAGACAGTAGCTTTGGCCCAGATGGCCCAGAACTTTGACTCTTGCAATGACCCGAGGGAGGAGGGGAGGAGGAGCCTTACCACGGACAACACTTTGCTTAACTCCCCCTCCATGTCGACCACGAGGGGTTTTCAGCTTCAGACGGGTGCTAGGTTGAGGCATGATCTCTTCTTCTGACTCAGTCTCAGCCTTGGAATCTGACTCTGACTCATATTCCTCGATCTCATGATGAGCTTTGGAGCGTTTGCGTGAACCCTGGGAACTCCCTGCACCTGTGAAAGAATGAGGGAGATAGCATAGGGGTAAGGGAACAAGAATCCGAGACAAACAGACGACGAAACTCAAGTTTTAGAGGAAATTTTGCTGTCAGTACATGGCGGTAGTACCGGATCTCACGGGCGGTAGTACCGCACCACGGTAGTACCAGACAATATTCCCGGTACTACCAGTCATGCGACCATAGTGCAGATCTGGTATTATCGATCCATGGACGGGTAGTAAAATTTACACAAAACAAGAATGCCATCGGACAAGGAGTAATATCAGGTAACAATCACACGGTACAACCTCAAAAACACTTGTTTTGGCAAAGAATCAAAGTTACCCTAGATTCAATGGAGAAAACATGTGATAAGAAGAGAAGGGCGATAGTACCTGTGTCCATGGCGATGGAGAATGAGGAGGAGCCCGTGAGGAGGTCGGATCCGGTGCGGATCCAGGGAAAGGAGGAGGGGGCGGGGCTCCGACGGCGTTCTCTGCTCTGGCGGCGGCGGTGGTTAAGAGTGGAGAAGGGGAACAATGAGGCACTAAGAGGTGCCCCTCCCCGCGTCTCCACCCTTAACTGAGACGCAGAGCGGTAGTACCGGGCGAACGAGCGGTAGTACCGTAGAAAACGACTGGTAGTACCGCACCTGGGAAGTTTCCAGAAACGACCTGGAAACTGACCCCTGAGCGATAGTGCCGCTAGTTTTTCATGGTAGTACCGTTTGACGATAGTACCTTGGGTTTGCACCGGTAGTACCATAACTACCAGAACAGAGAGCCAGGTATAAAGTGGAAGGTTCTTGTGCAGAGTAGATGAGTTTTGTCGGAGGATAAGAAAGGCTTGGGTTAAGAGAGTCACACTGATATGGACATATGCACTCTAAAAAATGGGGAAAAACATATGAAGAGCCAAACGAGAGTGCATGACCGTAAGAACAAACCCAACGCGAGAATGACAAACATGAGTAAGCACCAACCTCTCGAATGAGAGAGGGCGGTGGCCTAGGCCACCGTATTTGAGTATACTCGTCTTGGCACCACGAAGATATATCTTGGGTCCATTACCAAAACTCATCATTTAAGCTCACATATCACAAAATGATATTAAGAGGAATGATTTTGATTGCTTTGGGCATAATGGGGGGAGGGATAGTCCAATCAATTAGGACCGCACTCCCCCTATATCCATGCCTACACCTAAACAAAATATGGGTCAAGTCATATGTGAGAATGCAAGATAATCAAGTCAAGCTCCTTGAATCTATGATATTTAGTTCATTCCTCAAGTAGCAAAACCTTGCTTCATCAAATGGCTTCATGAAGATGTCAGCAAGTTGGTCTTTGGTTGACACATATGATAGATCAATATTACTTCAAGCAACATGATCTCTAATGAAGTGATGGCGAATCTCAATATGCTTTGTCCTTGTGTGATCCACCGGATTGTAGGCAATCTTGATGGCACTTTCATTGTCACATAGAAGAGGCACTTTGTCACAATGGACACCGTATTCCTTTAAAGTTTGCCTCATCCATAGGAGTTGGGTGCAAGAACTAGCAGCTGCCACATACTCGGCTTCAGCGATGGAGAGAGATATACAATTTTGCTTCTTAGAAGACCAACATACCAAGGACCTACCAAGGAATTGGCAATCCCCGGATGTTGATTTTCTATCATCCTTATCACCTGCCCAATCCGAATCCGTGTATCCATAAAGAGCAAATGTTGACCCTCGAGGATACCAAAGACCATAAAATGGGGTATGAACTAAATATCGAAAGATTCTCTTGACCGCCATTAAATGGCTTTCTTTAGGAGCCGCTTGATATCTTGCACACACACCTACACTCAACACAATATCGGGTCTAGATGCACAAAGGTAAAGCAAAGAACCAATCATAGACCGGTATACCTTTTGATCCACATCTTTACCATTTGGATTTTGTTCTAGATGAGTCTTTGTAGCCATGGGAGTAGGAGCTCCATTTAAATCTTGCATTTTGAATCTCTTGAGCATATCTTGAATATACTTGTCTTGGTTGAAGAATGTCCCTCCTCTAACTTGCTTGATCTCAAAACCAAGAAATACTCTCAACTCCCCCATCAAAGACATCCGGAACCTACTAGTCATAAGCTTTGAGAATTCATCATGAAAAGCTTTGTTAGATGAGCCAAAGATAATATCATAAACATATATTTGGCATACAAAAAGCTCCCCATTGACCTTCTTAGTAAAAAGAGTGGGATCGATTTTCCCAACCTCAAACCCACGGTCAAACAACAACTCTCTAAGGTGCTCATACCACGTGCGTGGGGCTTGCTTGAGCCCATAGAGTGCCTTATCAAGTTTGTAGACATGGTTTGGAAAGTTGGGATCCTCAAATCCCAGGGGTTGCTTTACATATACCAACTCATTTAATGTTCCATAAAGAAATGCACATTCTACATCCATTTGTTGCAACTTAAAGTTATGATGTGCCGCATAAGCAATAAGGATACGGATGGACTCAAGGCGAGCCACGGGTGCATATGTCTCTCCATAGTCAATGCCTTCAATTTGAGAGAACCCTTGTGCAACCAATCTATCCTTGTTCCTTACTATAATTCCATGCTCATCTTGCTTGTTCTTGAATATTCACTTCGTGCCTATAACATTGCGGCAATCCTTTGGCTTCTCAACTAACTTCCATACTTTGTTCCTCTCAAAGTTGTTGAGCTCTTTGTGCATAGCTTCCAACCAATCCGAATCTTAAAGAGCTTCCCACACTTTCTTTGGTTCAATCATGGAGATGTGTGCTTGGTGTTCACTGAACCTCTTCAATTGTGCTCTTGTGGAAATGCCTTTTCTTAGGTCACCAACCACATTTTGTAGAGAGTGGTCTCTCAATTCCAACATTCTCTCCTTTCTAGCTTCACGACGAGCGTGGATCTCCAAGTTGTTTCTTGGGGGACCCTCTTCATCATTTTGGTCCTCGTCTTGACCATCAACTTGACCTTGATCATCACTGGAATCATTCTCTTCATTAATAGGCAAAGATTGACCTTGGTCTTGATCAAGCACTCTTCTAGCATAGATTTGAGCTTGTCTCAAGGTAGTTTGTATGGATCTTACTTGAACGATTGACTTGGCACCACTTGACATCCTGGAGAATGAATCAAGCTCCTCTTGACTAGAGTTGTCACTTTGATCAACATGTTGAGGGTCCACATCTTGTCTTTGGATTGAGTCATTGTCCTCCTCGGTGGATGGAGCTTGTTGATGTTGTGAATATGAGGGCTCCACTTTAGTAGAGCATAGTTCTTCTCGATCCGCCATAAGGGGTTCCTCAACGGGGCGGATATATCCCACACCCATTCTTCCTATGGCATCCTGAGGCATTTCATCATCTGCATCACAAGCATCAACACGCCCCCCTTGGGGACCATCATATTCTTCGAAGGTCACACTACAAGATTCTATGATAGCTCCGGAGAGCTTATCATAGATTCTATAAGTGTGAGATTCGATACCATAGCCAACAAAAATACCCTCTAATGCTTTAGACTCGAATTTGGACAAACGAACACCTTTTATGAGATAGAAACACTTACAACCGAAAACCCGGAAGTAGGATATGTTGGGCTTGTTACCGGTAAGTATTTCATATGGAGTCTTGTTAATTTTTTTGCGGAGGTAGAGCCGGTTTGATGCATGGCAAGCGGTGGAGATGGCTTCGGCCCAAAAGTTGTATGGAAATTTAAACTCCGCCAACATGGTCCTAGCCATCTCAATAATAGTCCGGTTCTTCCTCTCAGCCACACCATTTTTTTGAGGGGTATATGCAGCGGAATATTGGTGTTTTATCCCCTCATCACTAAGGAAATCATTCAAGGTGTAGTTCTTGAACTCGGTGCCATTGTCACTTCTTATAATCAACACGGGAAGATTGTATTGACGTTGAACCATGTTGATGAAGTCGATGAAGGTCTTTTGGGTCTCACTCTTTAACTTGAAGAAATATACCCAAGAGTATCTTCAAAAGTCATCAACAATCACCAAACAATATTTGTTCCCACCAAGACTTGCATGAGAAGGAGGACCAAAGAGGTCCACATGAAGGAGCTCCAAGATCTTGGTGGACTTGATGCGGTTCTTTGGCTTGTGGGGAGCATCATGCATTTTTCCTAGAACACAAGCCCTACAAACACGATCTTTGGCAAAGGAAACCTTTTATTTTAGTCCAACAATATGGCCCTCCTTGTGTATACTTTGCAAAGTTCTCATATTGACATGGGCTAGTCAGCAATGCCATAACCAACCCACATCGGCCTTTCTGAATAAGAACATCACACTTGTAGTGGTTTTCCCCGAAAAGTCCACCACATACAAGTCATGTTCGACGTACCCAACGAAAGCGACCTTGAGAGACTTGCTCCACATGAGGACCACAATATCATTATCAATAAAGACGGCAAAGACCATCTTTCCAAGAGCACATACTGAAAGTAAATTCTATCCAAGGGTCTCAACAAGCATGAGGTTCACGAGTGTAATGTCGTGAGCAACCACTACCTTGCCGAAACCCATTACCTTAGACTTTGACTTGTCGGCATATGTCACGGTTATTTGATCATCATTTGGCTTTAAGTCCTTGATAATAGACGAGCTTCCGGTCATATGACTTGTGCAACCACTATCAAGCACCCACTTTGACCCTTTGGAAGCATATGTCTACAAAAGATCAAGCTAATTTTTAGGTACCCATTTTTCAATGGGTCCTCTTTTGTTAGCAACAAGGGTCTTGGGGACCCAAATAGACCAAGCAATATAGCCATCATATGGGCCAACATATTGTGCATACACATCACCATAATAATCACGCATAAGAACATGGTGAGGGTTAGCACTTCCCGCAAAGTCATCATGAGACATAGTTTTACCACTTGTGGTCTTACTATCCACAATGGTCTTGTTTCTATCTTGTGCGGGCTTGGCCTTCTTCTTGTTGTTCTTCTTCTTGGCTTTGGAGACATAGCCAATGCCCCTGTAGCATCCCAATTGTCTAACAATTGCAATGCTACTAGCCTAGTCTATATAATGGCTACTTCAACTATATAATTGTTGCATCATCATTATATCATGCTCATGTCATCATGCCACCTTGCATTTGAGCATCATATAAAACCCTTTTTGTTTTGGTTCTTCTCTCATATGCATTATTAATTGTATTTGCCTCTTGATATTGTATTTGGTTCTTGATATATTGTTTAATGCCCAAGTTGAGTTGGAGGCATATCTCTTATTAACTCCACCACCTTTCTTTCACCACCTTATAATTCCACCATCCAACTAAATATGAGCTTTGCACTTTATTTGGGTTTTCCCTCTAGCTCATGTGGGTTGGGATGGATCCAATTCTTGTCCACATGCTCTCATCTTAGCATCATGTTGTTTTCACATTAGTGATATATGAGAGCCACATGGCCACTTTTGCATGCCTTGTGGGTGGAACCCTTCTTCCTAGTTTCCATATGGATTATCATGGAATTATGCTCATGTTGGAATATTTTGGGACTATTGATCATCTAGTGGAACATACACACTAGCATGTCCCATTTTATTTCAAACATGGCCATCTCCAACTACTCCACATGGGGCATCCTTTCATTTCTTTTGCTTGGCTTTATTCCACCTTTGGAAATGCATAATAATAATGCCATGTAATAACATTGTTTTCACAAGAGTCAATATGGCAATAAATAATTTTGCATGGGCCATGCAAGTGCCACCTTTTCTAGTATGTGGTTTTTATTTGAATCTTGAGTGGACCATCATCTCTCTCTATATCTATCCTTTCTTTTGGCTTGATCTAAGTTAATCTAGCTTAAACCCTATCATCACATCCCTCTCTTTTTCTTGTCTTGTTTTTGTTTGATCTTGGTTGTTCTTGGCTTGACCTTGTCCATAGCAAACCCTAGCTTCAAACCACTCCATCTCTCTCCTAAACCCTAATCTATACCTAATCTAAACCAAACCCTAAGTACCCTCCCTCTTCTCTCCTCTCTAGCCGAGCCACCTCACCATGACCTACCCTAGCTTGGCCACCCTGCCACCTAGCCCCAACCCTAGCTAAGCCTAACCCGAGCCATACCCTCCTCTACTCCCAACCCTAGCATCCACCCGAGCCACCCCTCTCTCTCTCTAGCTCTCTCTCTGCCAAGGGGACCCCAGCCCGAGCCTGCCCTCCCAGACCACCATGCCCCACCTGGAAGCCCCCTCCTCTACCTGCCCTGCCGACCCTAGCACGTGAGGGAGGAAGGAGAGAAAAAGGGTGGCCGAGCCACCTTTTTCCATCTACCCCACCTCCCCACGGCATCTCCCCCTCTCTGCTACCTACCACCACCCCACCACCTCTCTGCCTCGCCCAGCTACCCCCCAGATCTACACCCAGGGCGCCTGCCGCTCTTCCCTCTCTTCTCCATCGCCACCGGCTACACACCATCGCCGGCACCTCCTCCTCTCGGCTACACCGTGAAGGCGTATTAGCCTTGACGTGGAGGCGGTCAAGGCGTACAAGGAGACCCCCTGCAGCAGCCTCGTACACGGAGCCGCGAAGAGGAAGCCCCAGACCGCCAGAACCATCGACGCCTGCCAAACCCTAGTTCATCCGTCTGTCAGATCACTGCCGCCTTTGCTGTCACGACCCGATCCACCTCCACCGACGCCTCAGTGAGCGCCGACCCTCCAGACACCCTCGCATGCCGATCCGTGGTCGGCGTTGCCGTGCGTTTCATCGAGCACGCCTCAGGCGCCGAGTGAGCGCCGACTCGCCTCCCCGACGCAGAAACCCTAGCTAGGCCACGCCCCACCTCCTCGACACCAAGCCCAAGCCAGAGTGGCTCCGCCTCACAAGGCTACCGAACGCCTCTCTGGTTCGAGCCACAGCGGCTCACAAGGCATGCATCGACTGTCGAAGAGAGAGAGAGAGAGAGAAGAAGCAAGACGGCGGCGTGGTAGTTTCTGAACACCCTCCGCTTTTTTCTCGCTCAACCCGCCTCCTCTAGGCCCACTTGTCAGCCTCGTGGCGTTTTTGCAAAAAGGCTCCCCTGCTTTGGCCGCATCAACCCGCAGTCCCCCTGAGCCGCGTGGCAACCTCGAGCCCGCCCACTGGCGTGTGGGTCCGCTTGTGCCGTGGTCCCACCTGTCATTCGCTGGAGCTAGATTAGGCCGCGGTGTAAGCTGTTCTCATACTGGCTGCTGAGTCAGCCATGACCCCACCTGATTGTCTGTGTCTGAATCTGTCTAGGTATAAAAAGGTTTTCTAGATTTCTGTTTAATTCAAATCTTTTTAAATTTATTTCAAATTCAAATTCAAATCTGTTTTATAATATCTTTTAATTCTTAACTTCAAATATTACAAATAATATATGTTTTCAAATCAGAAAAATGTGAGGAATTCATATATGGCCTCTAAAATATATTTTGAACACTTTAAAATTCCAAGTTGGTTTAATTACAATAAAATGCCCTTTTGACTTAATAAATTAATAACTTTTGTTTTATAAATCCAAATTCAACAAATGATATGTCTAAAATGATTAGCTCAACAAGACCTTTCTGTTTATGCAATCCTTTGTCTGTTTTGCAGCATGCATCATATAAATATAATGTGTACAGCAACTAATATGAGGATAAAATGGGGCCAAAACCCAATAAAAATGTTTATTCTTGTATTCCACACCTCACCCATGCCATGCTACTTTATTGCCATGCAAATTGCGCATCATTCATCATGGCATGATTGTTTGCTTATCGCATTTATTCATATGCTTGCGCACTTTATTTATGTTGGCCCTTGTTTGTTTGGTTCTTCTCCGAATAGACGCTGAGCAGGGGATATATCAAGAGAACCAGGAGCACTACCCAGATCCGTCTCTCGCTTCAACTGAACTGCCAGGCAAGCACTACCACATGCTTGCATACATATAGTACCTATTGCCTCTATCTTATTCTTGCATCATTGAGTCGCGATTGCATTAATCTGAATCCCAAGTATTGCATAGCCTTTACTTTTAAACCCCACCGAAGCTTGTTCCGCCATCCCATGAGCCATTACTACAGGAGTTGTTTGAGCCATGCAGTCGAGAACAACATGTGTAGGGTATGTGAGTGTCTGATGGATAACGAGGTACCTAAACAACTTAACCTGAGTAGTAATGGGATAACTAATGAAAGTGGCACCGGTGAGCCATATTTGCTATTTGGTTTTTCAGGCTCACTTGTGTCCCGTGAGGACCCCGAGTACTTGATTCCTGCCTTGAATATTCGGCTATCCACATCCGGAGGCTTATGAACCCCCGAGCCAGAGCTTGATTCATTCTTATTTCTTGGGGCCACAAACTAGTTTGAGTTTTTATTACTATCCTGCATACTTATGCCATGCTTTATCGCTTTATTTAAATTGTGCGGTCGCATAATCGCTTTAGGAAAGAGGAGTGTTTTCGCGGTGTCGACAAGCCCAATCACATTTTCGGTTCCCTGCTCACAGCCATTGACGCAAACCTTGAGGCCGTCTCGAGTCGCTAACTTCGCTATAGTAGCTCAATGGGTGCCCCGAAATATTTCTGAATCCTGTAATTGCTTTGTCGTGATCGCCTCGTTGGGTTTTGATTTGGTTTTTCCGAGGCATATCGAGTGTGTGTTATTTGTGCACCCTTGGTAAAACTTTCTGAAAGCCGTGTCCGCGGTTATGGACGACTTGGAGCACAGTTTCTCGATCATAGACAAGCATAACTAAAGTACCGTTTTTAATTTGACTAGACTAGGTACCTGACTAGTAAATAGTGCAACACTCATGGAATGGTTAATAAAACTCCAACGGATGGGAGGTTGTTCGTCCGCTTCCTCGTCGGTAAGCGAGGAGGAGGATGGATCTGTTAATATTACCATTATAACTGTTGTTATTAATTCACGGACATCCGTCTATCTCTGGTTAGGCGGATGGTTAGCGAGTATCTATAGAATTGCTAGGGTTTATCTTTTGCTGCAATTGCGTCACCCCAGGTTGTGTCCCCTTTAGAGGCATAAAGACTTGCTGAGTACCCCTAGGGTCTCACACGATAAATTATTGGTTCAGATGAACAGGTACCCTCGCAAGATGGATACTGGGTGGAAGAGACGGACGATGTGGGCAACGATCATTCGGTGTAGAGATTCCGGGAACGGGGATCCGTGAGATCTGGGGCGAATCGCTTATTTATGGGGCATCTTATGCCGATTTGCTTCTTATCCGCACTCGGATTTTGTCTTCCGCCTACCGATACTCGATGTTTGATGTATGAGGAGATATCCTAAACTATTATATCTATCTAGGATATTTGGATCTTGCCGTATGGCTGCTATATATTTCCTTTCTTTTTTAGATGGAATGGCTCGATGTACTGTTGTATGGTGGCTTGCATACATACTCATTTGTGTATGTAGTTGATCCTTCGCTGCCGACACGCCGCCTGCTCTGTCCCGATGTTTGGAAATGGTTGGAACGGCCGAAAGGTCTACCTGTGAGTGGCATTTGGGCCCCACTGTACTATTTCAACCATTTCCGTTCATCCAGGCTTGTAACTAGGAGCGTAATTCACCGAGGTAGTTACAATTGGTATCAGAGCCATCCCGACCTTCAGGGTCTCAGCCAAATGGTCGTTGTCTGTCTAGCAAATATTTTTGGTAGCTATGTATACTAGGGAAAAACAAAACGTGAGAGTAGGACTGCTTCCATTTTTCTTCTTACCTAACCACCACCCTGTTCTGGTAAGGAAGTGTAACGTTTTCAATCCTCTTCTTAAAATTCAAACTAGGATTCACGTGTTCTGGCTTTCCGTAGTACCATAGAAAGTGTGTGTGTGTGTGTGTAATTCCTTGTCTATCTGTTGCATCCAACATGTTATCTTTATCTGCCTTTGGGTTATCAACTGTTGGTACATTCCATACTGACAGGCTTTTGAAAGCCGTCGCAATCTATCTGACTCCTTGTTAACCGGTGCCATCTTCTTAAGGGTGTCCTTCCTTCTAGCAACTCCACATTCTGTGAAATCATCAGTTGCTAATCTCTATCTGATAAGTGATTTTGCGCATCTATTGGTATTTTAATGCCAAAAATGCGGAAAAAATTTCTTTGATACCTCTATGTTTCCACACTCCTTTTCAGTCGTGTGTGAAACATAATCTATCTTCCTTTTATCAGCATGTTCATGCTAACTCATTCTTTTGTCGCCGGCGCTTAATCCTGGAGTTTCTTTTCATCTCCAATTCTCTGGGGCTAATTACATAACATGTGTCGATCCGATGCTGGTGATTGTAATTTGGTTCTCGGCATAGCTATATTCCACTCATGTTAAGTGTCGATTGGAATATGGAAAATGCTATCAACCGTCACCATCTGGAGGATAAGGTTATCTCCTGCGATTTTGAGTACACCGTGATCATATCTATGCATATTCAAGTATCTTTGGCAATCCGGAGTTTTTCTCAAGACACTACGGCGGTCTATCATCTGTCCATCATGTTGCACATCTTTTTCAACTCCATATCTGCACGTCTTTTCGTCTCTGATAGCTCATACCATAAGCAAAGCCATATCATCGGTTCTTATCCAAGATCTCTTTATATTTGTAACCGGTGATCCGATCGACAATGTGAACCAGGTGACATCTCTTTTTCTTCCAAAGGACCAGATAATCTATTCTTCCAGTGCATCTTCTTCAACACGAACCCGTGCTCTTAATATTAATCTTTCAAGAGCCTTGAGCTCAGAAAGTGTTTCGAGCATTGGTTTGTTTCTCCCGCCTCTCGAACTTGATATTCTGGGAATATCCTGTTCATCCATGGTGGCATATGTTGATAATATGCTTGCCTATTCCATATCAATGGAAGGACATGGAAGATCATCTGTGTCTCTTTCTCTCAAGCTTCGTGAGCACTGCCTGTGTGCAAAATCTCAAAGCGTGAATCCTGACTTGTTGAAGTCACCTATCTCGACCACGTCCTTCTGCTAAATACATTGCTTCAATTCTGGAATTAGCAAGTCCGTTGTTAATTCCATCTTCCATCTTCAACCAATCCGGAGTTGTTCCTTGTTGGCAAGTTATCATCGTCGTTCCGCCGAAGATTTCCTCAAGACTGCTAAATCTCTCTCAATCTTTTCAAGAACAACATGGAGTTCTTTCACCTCTATCTCGTTAAGTACTCTCTTGAAACCATCTCGCTATATCGTCTCTGCTCAATCCACCGGAGGCCATGAAGACCTTCCAGATCTTGTTTCCCTTCGGTTCAAGTTGGTGCTATCTTTTTCTTTATCTGGGAAATCTTGCAGTTGTCTCCGTGATCTTCCTTCATATCTTTCCGGTGGCTGGTTACTTATGACATGACGACAACATAATCACCCTTATCTATCTTGAATCCGGCAAATCGTTTGCATCTATCCTTGTTTTCTAACGAAGTTCCATGAGTTTTTTTATCAATACCTTCAGTCTGCTTCGGTAGTTGGGTTGCATGGTTTTCTTATTCATGTGCGGAGTAATGCTTTGAGTGCGGGATGGAGTAGCTACCATACCACTACTCTTATCATTCGCTCTTGTACATTGAATTGGTGAATTAATGTGATTTCACTCATTCCACGGAAGTTAGAAGTGGCCTTTATCCCTCGATACTTTTACTTCCGTCCTTGTTTTTTTTCGGAGTGCTCTCTCTAAGAAAGTAATCAATAATCTATTGTTGGTGATCTCGTCTTTTCCTACCCGGAGCAAAATCTTCAGTTATCTGGTGGAAACAAACGCAAACCCTTTTTCCGTCCTCGTCATTCTACCGGTGATCGACATCCCCAAACAAGATGAAAGGAAACTATCTCTCTCTTTGTTTCATCAATTCTTTTTCTGTGGTAAAGCCAATTATGGTTGGTGCCATCAGCCGCAATCTATTGCGTTAGCCTCAAGGCTAAAGAAAGCAATAAGTATCTCTTCAATAAACTCCAGATCTTCCATATTCTTTGCTTCTCGGGATTCCACCATGATCTAGCTTCACATCCGTCTCTGGAAGTTATATCCGCGCACCTCAATTGCGTGATCCTTTGGTTCTTACCGGCGCAAGAAGATCTAATCCGACGATGTCTAACCAAATCTTTCTGTTGATATCAAGGGACTCTATTGTTTGAAGGCAATATTGTTTCCGAACTTCCTTTCTCTAATCCGAGAGAAGGTACGATGCTATTGTCATAGTGGTTCAAACCTCTCCAATCTAGCTCTTTTTCTTCCGGCGACACAAAGATCCATCCTCTCTAGTATCGGTAAATCTTTAATCTTAACGGTGTGCCTTTCTATACCCATGATTCATCATCTTGTCCTTTCTTCACAAGTGGTTCTATTCTTTTATCTTGTTTCTTGAGAAAACCGGAGCTATGTCCATCCTATCCTTCTTGTCTCACGACAATCCTTCAACTCTTCTAACCGTTGTTTCTCAAGCAAACGCAAGACTCGCAACAAGTCTAGCAAGTTTGCAAGGTGTAGTGGTCGCACCATTCCGTTCTTCATCATCTTGGGAACGTGAGGATCACCTTCGTTCGGACACCCGCTTCTCCTTGGGTTGTTTTCTTTTTCCTAGAATCTCGGGGCGAGATTCTTGTTTAGTGGGGGAGAGTTGTAGCATCCCAATTGTCTAACAATTGCAATGCTACTAGCCTAGTCTATATAATGGCTACTTCAACTATATAATTGTTGCATCATCATTATATCATGCTCATGTCATCATGCCACCTTGCATTTGAGCATCATATAAAACCCTTTTTGTTTTGGTTCTTCTCTCATATGCATTGTTAATTGTATTTGCCTCTTGATATTGTATTTGGTTCTTGATATATTGTTTAATGCCCAAGTTGAGTTGGAGGCATATCTCTTATTAACTCCACCACCTTTCTTTCACCACCTTATAATTCCACCATCCAACTAAATATGAGCTTTGCACTTTATTTGGGTTTTCCCTCTAGCTCATGTGGGTTGGGATGGATCCAATTCTTGTCCACATGCTCTCATCTTAGCATCATGTTGTTTTCACATTAGTGATATATGAGAGCCACATGGCCACTTTTGCATGCCTTGTGGGTGGAACCCTTCTTCCTAGTTTCCATATGGATTATCATGGAATTATGCTCATGTTGGAATATTTTGGGACTATTGATCATCTAGTGGAACATACACACTAGCATGTCCCATTTTATTTCAAACATGGCCATCTCCAACTACTCCACATGGGGCATCCTTTCATTTCTTTTGCTTGGCTTTATTCCACCTTTGGAAATGCATAATAATAATGCCATGTAATAACATTGTTTTCACAAGAGTCAATATGGCAATAAATAATTTTGCATGGGCCATGCAAGTGCCACCTTTTCTAGTATGTGGTTTTTATTTGAATCTTGAGTGGACCATCATCTCTCTCTATCTCTATCCTTTCTTTTGGCTTGATCTAAGTTAATCTAGCTTAAACCCTATCATCACATCCCTCTCTTTTTCTTGTCTTGTTTTTGTTTGATCTTGGTTGTTCTTGGCTTGACCTTGTCCATAGCAAACCCTAGCTTCAAACCACTCCATCTCTCTCCTAAACCCTAATCTATACCTAATCTAAACCAAACCCTAAGTACCCTCCCTCTTCTCTCCTCTCTAGCCGAGCCACCCCACCATGACCTACCCTAGCTTGGCCACCCTGCCACCTAGCCCCAACCCTAGCTAAGCCTAACCCGAGCCATACCCTCCTCTACTCCCAACCCTAGCATCCACCCGAGCCACCCCTCTCTCTCTCTAGCTCTCTCTCTCTGCCAAGGGGACCCCAGCCCGAGCCTGCCCTCCCAGACCACCATGCCCCACCTGGAAGCCCCCTCCTCTACCTGCCCTGCCGACCCTAGCACGTGAGGGAGGAAGGAGAGAAAAAGGGTGGCCGAGCCACCTTTTTCCATCTACCCCACCTCCCCACGGCATCTCCCCCTCTCTGCTACCTACCACCACCCCACCACCTCTCTGCCTCGCCCAGCTACCCCCCAGATCTACCCCAAGGGCGCCCTGCCCTCTCCCCTCTCTTCTCCATCGCCACCGGCTACACCATCGCCGGCACCCTCGGCCTCCTCTCGGCTACACCGTACCGGGCGACGAGCGCGACGTGGAGGCGGTCGAGGCGTACAAGGAGACCCCCTGCAGCAGCCCCGTACACGGAGCCGCGAAGAGGAAGCCCCAGACCGCCAGAACCATCGACGCCCGCGCCGAAACCCTAGTTCATCTGTCCGTCTGCATCACCGTCGCCTTGCTGCTCGCCGACCCGATCCACCTCCACCGACGCTTCGCGGTGAGCGCTCGACCTCCCAGACACCTCGCGTGCCGATCCGTTGTTCGTCGGTCGCGTGCGTTTCATCGAGCATGCTCAGGCGCAGCGTCGACTCGCTCTCCCGACGCGCAGAAACCCTAGCTAGGCCACGCCCACCTCCCGACACCCAAGCCTGCTCAGGGCTCTGCCAAGGCGCCCGCAACGTCTCTGGTTCGAGCCCGCGCGTCGTGCTCTGCCGCGGGCGTGCATCGACCTGTCACGCAAGAGAGAGAGAGAAGAAGCACAGTACGGCGTGGTAGTTTTACAGAACACCCCCTCCGTTTCTTTTCTGCTCAACCCGCGCTCCCTCTAGGCCCACTTGTCAGCCTCGTGGCGTTTTTGCAAAAAGGCTCCCCTGCTTTGGCCGCATCAACCCTTGTCCCCCCGAGCCGTGGTGGCAACCTCGAGCCCGCCCATCGGCGTGTGGGTCCGCTGTGCCGTGGTCCCACTCATTCATTGGAGCTAGATTAGGCGGTGTAAGCTGTTCTACTGGCTGAGTCAGCCAATGACCCCACCCACGGTGTCTGTGGTTCGAATCTGTCTAGGTATAAAAAGGTTTTCTAGATTTCTGTTTAATTCAAATCTTTTTAAATTTATTTCAAATTCAAATTCAAATTTGTTTTATAATATCTTTTAATTCTTAACTTCAAATATTACAAATAATATATGTTTTCCAATCAGAAAAATGTGAGGAATTCAAATATGGCCTCTAAAATATATTTTGAACACTTTAAAATTCCAAGTTGGTTTAATTACAATAAAATGCCCTTTTGACTTAATAAATTAATAACTTTTGTTTTATAAATCCAAATTCAACAAATGATATGTCTAAAATGATTAGCTCGACGAGACCTTTCTGTTTATGCAATCCTTTGTCTGTTTTGCAGCATGCATCATATAAATATAATGTGTACAGCAACTAATATGAGGATAAAATGGGGCCAAAACCCAATAAAAATGTTTATTCTTGTATTCCACACCTCACCCATGCCATGCTACTTTATTGCCATGCAAATTGCACATCATTCATCATGGCATGATTGTTTGCTTGTCGCATTTATTCATATGCTTGCGCACTTTATTTATGTTGGCCCTTGTTTGTTTGGTTCTTCTCCGAATAGACGCTGAGCAGGGGATATATCAAGAGAACCAGGAGCACTACCCAGATCCGTCTCTCGCTTCAACTGAACTGCCAGGCAAGCACTACCACATGCTTGCATACATATAGTACCTATTGCCTCTATCTTATTCTTGCATCATTGAGTCGCGATTGCATTAATCTGAATCCCAAGTATTGCATAGCCTTTACTTTTAAACCCCACCGAAGCTTGTTCCGCCATCCCATGAGCCATTACTACAGGAGTTGTTTGAGCCATGCGAGTCGTAGAACAGCATGTGTAGGGTATGTGAGTGTCTGATGGATAACGAGGTACCTAAACAACTTAACCTGAGTAGTAATGGGATAACTAATGAAAGTGGCATCGGTGAGCCATATTCGCTATTTGGTTTTTCAGGCTCACTTGTGTCCCGTAGGACCCCGAGTACTTGATTCCTGTTCCTTGAATATTCGCGCTATCCACATCCGGGAGGCTTATGAACCCCCCTGAGCCAGAGCTTGATTCATTCTTATTTCTTGGGGCCACAAACTAGTTTGAGTTTTTATTACTATCCTGTACTTATGCCATGCTTTACTGCTTTATTTAAATTGCACGAGGTACTGCACACTGTACTGTTTAGGAAAGAGGAGTGTTTTCGCGGTGTCGACAAGCCCAATCACATTTTCGGGTTCCCAGTCGTTCACAGCCATTGACGCAAACCTTGAGGCCGTCTCGGAGTCAGCTAACTTCGTTGCGAGTAGCTCAATGGGGTGCCCCCCCTGAAATATTTCTGAATCCTGTAATTGCTTTGTCGTGACTGCCTCGTTGGGTTTTGATTTGGTTTTTCCGAGGCATATCGAGTGTGTGTTGCTATTTGTGCACCCCTGCTGGGTAAAACTTTCTGAAAGCCGTGTCCGCGGTTATGGACGACTTGGAGCACAGTTTCTCGATCATAGACAAGCATAACTAAAGTACCGTTTTTAATTTGACTAGACTAGGTACCTGACTAGTAAATAGTGCAACACTCATGGAATGGTTAATAAAACTTCCAACGGATGGGAGGTTGTTCGTCTGCTTCCTCATCGGTAAGCGAGGAGGAGGATGGATCTGTTAATATTACCATTATAACTGTTGTTATTAATTCACGGACATCCGTCTATCTCTGGTTAGGCGGATGGTTAGCGAGTATCTATAGAATTGCTAGGGTTTATCTTTTGCTGCAATTGCGTCACCCCAGGTTGTGTCCCCTTTAGAGGCATAAAGACTTGCCGAAAATTCTAGGGTCTCACACGATAAATTATTGGTTCAGATGAACAGGTACCCTCGCAAGATGGATACTGGGTGGAAGAGACGGACGATGTGGGCAACGATCATTCGGTGTAGAGATTCCGGGAATGGGGATCCGTGAGATCTGTGGGCGGAATCTGCTTATTTATGGGGCATCTTATGCCGATTTGCTTCTTATCCGTACTCGGATTTTGTCTTCCGCTTCCGCCTGATACTCTGATGTTTGATGTATGAGGAGATATCCTAAACTATTATATCTATCTAGGATATTTGGATCTTGCCGTATGGAGTTGCTATATTTTCCTTTCTTTTTAGATGGAATGGCTCTGATGTACTGTTGTATGGTGGCTTGCATACATACTCATTTGTGTATGTAGTTGATCCCTTCGCCGACACGCCACTGCTCTGTCCCGATGTTTGGAAATGGTTGGAACGGCCGAAAGGTCTACCTGTGAGTGGCATTTGGGCCCCACCGTACTATTTCAACCATTTCCGTTCATCCAGGCTTGTAACTAGGAGCGTAATTCACCGAGGTAGTTACAGCCCCCTTTCTCACCACTAGGCATTTGCTTACTCAAAAGGTCATCAATGGACTTGTTTCCTTGTGGAAATGTGGCCTTGGCTAGCTTCCCCTTCAACCTAGCATTTTCTTCAAGAATAGTTGTACTACTAGAAGGAATGAAATTACTAGGTGAAGGAATATTGGTCAATTGAGTTTGAAGCGTTTCATAGGACTTTTTGAGAGACAAGAGTTCACTTTCCAATGACTTATGAGCCTTGTCAAGTTAAGTAAAGTCCTCGGCAAGTTTTTTATGAACCACACCAAACTCAATCTTGTTCTTTTTAGCCTTTTTATATTTAGCAATAGCATGATCACGTTCCTTGATGAGTCTATTAACAATTACATCATTGGCCTCATCAAGCCCTTCAAGTTTTAGTTCAAGAGACATTCTAGTATCTTGTTCTTCTTCTAGAGCATTATTTAGGGCTTCTAGTTCAATCATGTGTTCATGCCCAAGTTTACATCTTACATCTAGAAGCTCTTGTGTGTGGGAAAGTTGATCTAAGATGCTCCCAAAATGTGTCTTGGCCTCCCCTTGTAAGTTAGTCACAAACTCATCAAAAGCAATTAATTCCCTTTTTACTTCAAGAGACATCTCATCATCAATTTCATCATTAGCTAAGGGGGTGGAGTGAGATGATGAGGATACCTCCGTTCCTCTTGCCATAAGGCAAGTGACGTTCTTGTTGGGAGCATTCTCATTTGGAGAATCGAAGAGTGAGAATGTTGGAGTAGAAGTAGTGGCTAGAGCAGCCACACCACTTAATGTTTCTTCTTCCTCATCTTCATCATCTTCATTGTCGGAGGAGAATTCTTCATGAGTGATCAAAACAATTTCGCCTGACTTCTTGTTGGTGGGATTCTTCTTGACGAAGGGTTTCTTGTAAGGAGCTTTGGGAGTTTTCTTCAACACAAGATTACCCCCATGATATTCTCCCTTCTCATAGGGGCAACTTGCCACAAAGTGATAGCGGTCACCACAATTGAAGCAAGTTCTCAATGTAGTGGTATTTTCTATTTTCCCATTTGGGTTGCTTCTTCGTTGCATTTCCATCTTGGTCTTGGCGGGGTTCTTCCAAAAGTTCTTTGCATAGAAGGCCATATATTGACTATGAGCAATCTTGACATCATCGGGGTGGTCCATGGAGAGGCCTTCATCACTATCATCTTCATCCCCATGTTCCACAACTTTGGCCTTCAAAGCAACATTGACAACATTGCTCATACCAAGGGCACGAGCACGAGCATCTTTGGCATTCTTGGCGGCAACCTTGAACGAGGCCATCTCTTGCATAACTTCATTGGAGGTCATGAGATGGTAGTTGTGTCTTCCTTGTAGGCTCTTCAAGTCGGTGGGCTCAAAGGGCATGAGTGCACTCACATATTTCCTTTTTATCCAAGCATCATCCACATGTGAGGCACCCAAATTTCTAAAAGCGGTGGCGGTGCTCTTGAGCCTACGGTACATGTCTTCATGATTTTCACCTTCCTTCATGTAGAAGCCTTTGGCTTCATTGCTTAGTGCATCATACCGTTTCCTCCTCATGCTCTCATTCCCAACAAACGACACCGTGAGAGCATCCCAAGCTTCCTTGGCGATGCTTAGGTGCTCAATGTGTGGGTAATCCTTTGTACCCAATCCTTGTTGAATCATGTGCAAAGCAGTGGCATTGAGTTGACTATTGACAACTTATCTTCTTGTGAAGTTTTCTGGATCCCCAATATAGAGTCCTTGTTCGATGATGTTCCAAAGTTCAATGCAAGAGCTGCGAACATGAGTTTTCATTAGAGATTGCCATTGAGAAAAAGTAGTAGATGCTTCAAGCTTAGGTGGATCACCTCTATTGTTTACATGAGGGTGAGGGATTGGGGGGTCGGGAGAGTACCATGAATCACGGTGCTCACCTTTCCCACCATCATTTTGTGTGGAGGAATTACTGTTGTCTTATTTACCCCCCACTGCCATACCCTCGGGTGATACCAGAGTATTACCCTTGGGTATCACAGATGGAGGATCCTCTTGAGGATAAGGGGATGATGAGCCATCCTTATCTTTGACAAGTTGCTCAAGTAACTTGTGCAATTGTTTGATCTCGTTGCCCAAGGTAGAGCTCAATCTTGTTTCCAAGTTATTGAGATCATTCATGGTTACCAAGTGGATAGACTCACCATCACCTTCCCCTACTTTGCTACCCATATACTCTTAGGCGGTAAAGCCTGAATAAAGAGCCGAGGCTCTGATACCAATTGAAAGGATCGTATGGGCACCTAGAGGGGGAGGGTGTAGGTGTTACTTCAAATTTTCTTCTTTTTCAAATTAAGGTTTGACAAGAAAGGTAAATTCTCTAGATAATGCAACTAAGGTGAATTTACCTATATGACAAACAAGAACTAGCTAACACAACACTAAGCAAGAACAAGTAAGTAAAGTGTGGTAAAGGATAGAAGTAACCAAAGTGGTGGACGCGGAGACACAAGGATTTGTTTCCCGTAGTTCCTTCCTTTTGAGGGAAAGTACGTCTACGTTTAGAGAGGGGGTGGTTTCAAACCACCAACGCCACGAGAGGCCTCCCTTGTTCTTCGATGAATCTCACGCCAACGGGATCGATCCACCTTCCACTATATCGGCAACCTTCGAGGTGGAAGCCGACACCTTTACAACAAGTTCGGGGCACACATCCACAACTTAATTGGAGGCTCCCAAATACAAGAAAGCTGTTAAGACAATCAAAGAAAAGCTTGTAAGAACCAAATCTAGAACTAGGGTTTCCAAAGAAAAAAACTAGAGCAATGGGGCCCTCAAATGAATGAGGGGGAATGAAGATCTCTTTTGGTGAAGTAGTAGATCAAGGCCTCCTCCTTCGATTGTCCAAAGCTCAAAGACTTTGGATGGTGGAGTGAAGAGATCTTGGAGATTTGGTGGCTCAAAATGGAGGTAGTAGTCTTCAATGCAATGAGAACCTTGTCCCAAGGTAGGTGGAGGGGTATATATAGCTCCTAGAGCAGATCTGACCGTTGAGCATTAAATGAAGCGGTAGTACCAGAAAACACCGGTACTACCGGCCTGGTACTGAAAGTGCATTAACCAAAGAACACATGCCCCAGCCACCAGCGGTATCAATTTGTGGTGCTACCGCAAAGCGGTAATACCGCCCCTGGGGCATGGTACTACCGGACGCATGCGGTAATGCCGTATTTTGATACCGTGGAGGGCAGTGGCATTTGTCAACTTGCCAAAAACCCACTGTCGCGCTAGGTACTAAAATGCGGACTACCGCATTTTGGTACCGGGGTGGGCAGTAGATTTTGACAAGTTGCAAAAAGCTTCTGCCGTGCTACGTACAAAAAGCTTCTGTCGCGCTAGGTACTAAAATGCGGTACTACCGCTTTTTAGTACCTAGCCTGGCAGAGGATTTTTGGCAACTTGCCAAAACCTACTACCGCGCTAGGTAGAAGGTTTTGGGCAGTTTGTCCAAACACACTGCCAAGCCCAGTAGCAAATCCCAGTACACCCGGTACACTGCAAACCCCTTTTTAATACAACCTGTGGTATACTTGTGTAAGATCCCTCCTTTGTAAAGGAAAGGATCCCTATGATTGCAATGCTAGTCCCTGGATCAATGCTAGCATTCACAGTTTAAGATGAAGTACACAGATACAAAGGTCGTTTATTACATTCATTCCAGAGATAAAACATAGTCTTTTACAACTCAGGGCCAAAGGCCTAATACAAGAGTTTATGGAATAAGTATATAAACATAAGTCCTCATCTTCATGTGCCACAGGCAAGCATGTTGAGTGTAGACTCATGACTCCTACTCATCATCGGAGTAACCTGCAACATCACAAGTTACAGCCACAGTGGGTCAATACTTTGGAATAGTATTGGCAAGTGATACCTTAGTAAATTTTAAGTGGACTATAATACTATATGCATTTTGGCTAAGTGTAGCTTGGCTTGCTTGCTCAAAATAGGTTTTACCTATTAGTTGAAATCACTAAGTTTTTCTTTGTCAAAAATTTCCCAAGAAACCACCAATAGACATTGGGGTCCTTCACCCTTGTTCACCCACAAGTTTTAACTTAGAAGTTGGAGTGATGAGATTCTTGTAGCTTCCATGTCTTGATGCTCAATTTGTCCATTGCCATGGACTTGGCTAAGTACTTAGATTTTTCATCTGCAGAGGTTGTGCACTTTCCCCACCAGACTTGGTTTCCCAAGACAGGACCTTTCAGAAGCCTTTCCTTAGTCAAATGGACGCGTTCCAACCTATCATTCCCACTACCACCAACTGTCCAAGTGACTAAGTTCTAGCAACCTATATGATCATGGCAGAGCCCATATTGCCAAGTGGTTGCACTGTAAGCTTTCTCAACACTTGGCCTCCAAATCCCTTTGTGCCTGGGTGGCATGCCACAAGTGAGATACACAAGCCAAATCCATGGCCTTGTGTAACCACTCAACCAAAAACCACCATTCAAGTCCCAATCCACCCAGGAAGTTCATTGACTTAGTTGTTTTATTAAGAAAAGCATGAGTCCCAAAGGACTTAGAATTATTTCACCATAGCATGTACATACTTTACCAACCCTTGTTTTCTACTAGCTAGGATAAGCATGGCATAGTAACTTAACTTAGGAAGATTCCCTAGCAATTCTACAATTCTACACTACATAGGATTTCCCAACATAGCATTTGGAAAAAGTAGCATGCAAGACTTAGCAAAATAATTCTAATGCTTATTCAAAATAAAGGGTGGAAATATCATGAAGCATCACTTGCCTTGGTAATGGGGAGAGTAGCACTCTTCACAATCACAGTCACTAGCAAAATCTACACAAAAATTTGTAGCATACAATTACACACAATTTATATACAATCAAAAATATGAATGCATGCATGCAAGAATTTACTAAGTGATGATTTTGAAAACTCTACCAAGCAAGTGCATGATACAGAAACATAACAAGTCACAAAGTTTGCTAACTAAACTTATTTAGCCCTAAAACAATTTGCTAAACAAAAACTATACTCAAAATGGACCTAAACATGTTTCTGCATACAAAGTCATTTTAACAGATACTATTTGTTAAACACATTGCAGATTCAGAAAGGCCTTGATTCACGGATTCCAACGGTATAAAGTTTGTAAAATTCTAACGTGGGAAACTCAAGTTATAGCCCTTTGAAAATTTGATCTAAATCTGATTTGAATTTCTATTTTTGAATCAGCCCTAGCCACGCGTCACGATATTACTGGCGCGTACCGGTTCGCACCGGATCACCCTTCCGCGCCGCAGGATCTAAATAAATCGCACGGTCCTGAACGCGTACCTCTTCGCTGATAAGTGATTCTATCCTGTCGCTTGGATCTAGATCTAATAGTGCTCGAACACGCGACCATGTCCTGGCGGCGTGCGGCGTCGCCGTGGCGGCGGGCCTTTAAGCGTTTCAGGTCATGCACGAGAGGGAGAAGGGTCATACCCGAACCGCAGGAGGCTGTTGATGCTCAAGGTGGCGTTGGTTTGCGAAGGGGCGCGCTGATACGGCGAGGATTTCTCGTCGGAGTAGAGACAGACGTCGGCACGGTCAGTCGTCGACGTTGGCGAGGTTCCTCGTCGCGCTAAGCCAAGATAAGGGTACCGTTAGATGCGCACATCGACGTAGATTCTAGGTGCACAAGTCAGAGGGCAAGGGGCGGTGGCTACTTACGGAGGGAAGTCGCCGGAGTTCGTGCAGAGAACGGTGGCGGCCGTCGTCGACGTTGCTGGAGCTACGGGTCATGCGAGGTCAAAAGGAAAGTGTCAGTGGGTGCGCAAGGACTCGCTGAACCTGTTAGCATGAACGAGAGACAGAGGGGAGCACGGAACTCACCGGAATTCGCCGGCGCAGTCGTCGGAACAGCAGCGGCATCATGCGAGTTGTGGGCAGCCTGGTGGCGTGGATGCAAAATTGTTTGGGGGGAAATGGTCGTGAGGATGGGGGGATCTTATAGCCCGAGGCTCGACAAGAAACGCTCGCTGCATCAATGCCAATTAAGCTCGCGAAATCAGTGCAGCAACGGGCAGCGGCGGAGGTCGTGCGCGGAATCAGGGGAAGACGAAGCTGACGTGGAGGAGGCCCGCTTGTCAGCGAAGTGCGCGAAGTGGAGGTGGGGTCCTGTCGTCAGCGGTTGGGTGGGTGTGATCGTGCGTGCGGAAGGAAAAGAAATGCCCTGGGTGGGCTAGTTGGGCCTGTTCCGTTCCTAAGCTAGATTGGTGGCGCCTCGCGTTTTTCATTTGTTTGCTTGTTTTCTTTTTCTGATTCGATTTACTGAATAGATTTTCAAATGAAATCAAGTTCAATTTGAATTTAAATTTTCCTGGGATTTTTGCAGTGAGCAGTAGTCTCCAATATAGGCATAAGATCATGTGGTTGCTTTGCAACAGCTTGGTCAAGCTTGGAGATCAAAAATATCAGAGGCTAGGCACTTGGTTTGCAAATTTGAAAAATGGTTTTTTGGAAACCATTTCCCATTTGAAAAACTTGGTTTAAAATCTACACTTAAACCCTATGCTCATAGAAGGCAACCAATTTGGTTCATAAACAATCAAACTTTCAAATGGGGATAGCCATTTGATTTAATTCTGCTCACATAAAATCATAGCACCATGTGGTTCTGTTTTTCTGAAATGAGTTTGAGTTTTTACCTCAAATATATATGCATGCATGAATGATATGCAAACTTTGTAATTATGATTTTAGGGATGTTACAACTTGGCAAATAATTAGTCCGATATATGTGTTGTTATAAACACCAAAATCACTAGGGATAGGAAATGCTCTTTCAGACGTCGTAGATAATAGGCCCACCTAAAGCCCATTAAAGTTAAGTGGTCTGGCCCATCTACATGGCGACTATGCTACCAATGAATTATTGTTACGCCCTGGTACTATCCTGGCCCATAACTGTGCCAACCAGCTAGGCATGGTAATGTTTCTACCTATTAGAGGCCCAAGAAAAATCACGGAATATCTATTCCAGCCTTATGATACTTGTATTTTGTATCGCCATAATAGCATCATATAGGACTACTTTATACTGTAATTGGCATTGATATATCATTGTTTATACAAGTTTTAGATGATTTCATGGACTTTCCTTGTTTTGGTATTTAATTTCTAGGAGGCAAAAAACCCTCCTTTTTCGTATTTTTACTGTTACAGGTACTTTTCGAACACCAATTAATTCAAGAAAAAATACCACAGAATTTTTTCATGAAGATAAGGGGAATGGGCTTTTGAAGCATGCAAGGGGAGCCACGAGGGATGAACAAGGCCCTATGGCATGGCCCACTCCTGGCCACGCCACCTAGGACCATTTGGGCCTCAAGCATATCCTTGGATCCCTCTTTTGATACACGGCATCGTATCGCTCGAAAACCTACGCCTTAATTTTTCCACGATTTACAGAGGTGGTGGCGGAGGCGAGAGTCTTATCCTACTCTAGGAGAGACCAGATCCTGCTGCTCCGAGGCTCTGGAGAGGGGGAAATCGAAGCCATCGTCATCACCACTCCTCCTTGGTATAGAGGGAGTCTTCTCCATCACCATCTACATCATCCTCGACATCAGTACCATATCCATCTCGAAGATCTATCTCATTCCCCTCGCAGTTTATGATCAGATTGAACTCTGGATATTGTTTTAGTGCCCTATGCATGATTATGCTTGGTAACTTGTCATTATTTTATGGTGAAGTTATAATTTAAAATTTTATTGTATCCCATATACCTCTGATATATATCATGTTTCACTGTTGTGAGTAGTTTCCCATGTTACTAAGGGCATAGGATAAATTATGTATAACTTTCATATATTATGCAATGAGTATTTGGTTAAGTTTTAATCTTATATTTGGTTCTATGATGGTATTATGCGAATGTCGACCGCATAGTACTTCACCTATATGGGCTCATAGGGCTGCACCTTAATGCAATGGAGAGAGTAAGGAGGGATGTACTAACAACAAGAGTGTCCCGAGTCTTGAAATTGTAGTAAGAGGTTTTATATTGGGGACCTTAGAACTTTATGTTGTGGTTGGACTTTATGTCTTAATGAATCCTTTGTTTTCTCATGAGAATAGCCTTAGGACCAATCATAAAGGGTGTACTTGCTTATTTATATGGCTGCACTTATTTTAGGCTTTGTCCAAAGAGAATAAAACTTAACAAGATGCTCACATCCTGCTATAGAAATCTCTATGCTAAGTAAATCCATGCCGCCCTCAAGTACGTTTTTCACATATAAGAACAAAAACTTGAGCTTGTCCTCTTGCTGCATAGATGGTTGGGATTTCTCTTAAAAGAGCAATTAATTCACTTGACATCTACTTTACTTGCAATTTAGTTTACAAAAATATACTTTTTTGCAAACTATAAACCGCAAAACACCAAACCTTTTATCTTTTATTGTTTTACCTGTCAGTCTTACAACTAACCAATACCTTCAGCTCCTCCTGGGTTATACAACCTTTTCTTATTGAAAGGTACTACAATAGATCTCCTGCACTTGGGAGACATCAAGATACTTTTCTTGCACCGTTCCGGGGAACATCGTGCTATTGGTAGGTTTGTTTGGTAAGGGAACTTGAAAGTTGTTTTTACTATTCACTATTTTATTTATTTTATTGTTTCTACTATGGCTTTTGACTTTATGAAGCTCTCTTTATATAACCATGTTCACTCTATTAAGAATAAAGTTCATAAACCTCTAGAACGAGAAAGGGAGTATCAAATTCCTATCGGTCATGTTAAAAATATCAGGAAGCAAGACTTTTTAGGTGATGGAAGTAAAACTGCTCAGGGTCACTTACAAATGATTGAAGATTTATGCTCCCTATTTAAACTTTCTGGTATATCTCAAGATCAAGTGAAAAGGAATTTATATTATTTATCTCTTTCTGGTGATGCTCACGTGTTGTTTAGATCTCTGGATGAACAATGCCATCTTGATTGGGAATATATGAAGAAGCCTTTCTATCTTAAATATTATACTCCCAAGGAGGCATATAATGATCGTTGTCATATATAAAATTTTTGGCCTAATGTTGCAGAAAGTATTGCTCAAGATTGGGGGAGATTAAAAGAACTCCTTCGTAAGAATACTTGTCATGGTATTTTTTTAAAACATAATGTTGATCAATTTTTAAGTGATATTACCTCAACATCAGAAGGAATTTCTTGATAATTCCTCTAGAGGAAGTTTTACTCATAAGAGTGAAGAAGAACCATGGGAATTATTAAATATAATTTATGAGAATACTAATGATTGGGACGTTGACAAAGGTAAAAAAAACCCGTTTAGAATTTGAATACTCATGTGTAGAGAATTTATCTACTTCTATCGTGTTTGAAGATTTGATTAATAGGTTTGGTCTTGATCCATATGTTTTAGTAGAAATTTCTAAATATTTTGCTAATCATATTTCTATTCCTAGAAAAGGATTTGATGTATGTGTTGAACCTGTTAAGAATTATATTGTTGTGCCTAAAATCATTAAGTAGTTCAACCAAGTTTTAGCCGCAAAAATTAAAGAATATGTTGAAACTCCTCCATATCCAAATAAAGTGCATGAGAATTTACTCACTGCTATTGCAAAGAAGAGTTTTGGAAGATCTCGTATGCCATATGAACAAATTCAAGTTCAGCGTTAAGTCTTTTATATTAAAGAATTAAGTGAAGAAGACCCATGTGATGGTTATTTATGTGAAGATTCTACCAAGGTAATTCAAGAGAAAACCACTAAGGTGGCTAAACCTATTATATCATGTGCTATTGAAACTTCATGTTATCATGGTATTTGTGACATGGAAGCAAGCATAAGTGTTATACCATATTCTCTATATCTTGAAATTAAACTAGACATTGATCCCATACACATGGAAGAGGCAAGTATGACTATCCAACTTGCTAATAATGTCACATCCCAAGATTTTCCAAATCTTGTAATGTGAAAAATAAATAAACAAAATAAATTATTGTTGAATTTTAGGGTGAAAAGAAACTTTTTGTTTCTAAATGGAAACTTAAAATCCCATCTTGAACAAACTTTAATTAAAGTTTGAATCCAACAAAATCCAAATCAAAAGAAATGCATTCCTCATAAATGCATCTGGAAATTTAAACACTTGGAAAATAAAACCAAACCCTAAATCCTAATGGAATAAAATCATTTCCAAGTTATCTCCAAGACTATGGATTTGATCCATATAAAATCTTGTCAACAAACATTTACAAATGAACAAGAAAGACAAAAAGAAATATTATAAAACCATAGAAATTGGTTTCACTTAATTTGGAGCCATAGATAAAATCTTATGAATATAATAAGATAAGGAAGTTAAATTTCCAAAACTAATAAAACACTTATCTAAAATCCATACCAAATGGTGAGCAAATAATCCTAAAGGTATTTAAAAAGATAAACAAATATTAAACAAGACTTTACAAATTGGAATCACCAAGTTTGGATCTCTAAATAAAAAGATATGGATTTTATAAGACAAAGATAAAAATATTAAATAAAGAATATTTGAAAGACCCAAATAAATCTTGGCCTAATCCATTAAGCAAATGGAATGAATATAATCCAAATCAAATAAAATAAAAGGATAAAGAATTTCCAAAATAAGTAAAAAGGCATTAACCATTCTATCCCTATTTTAATAAAGACAAATCTCTAATAAGAATTATTATATAATTCATGAGAAAATAGTATTTTGGAAATTACCCAAGTGAAATAAAAGTTGTTTAATTCAACTTAATTAAGATTAAAGAAATATTCCAAATAAACTTTAGGGAATTAAAACTATATTTAATTCCATTGGAATTAAAATGAAAACCCAATTCAAATGAATTATGAATCATATTAAATACTTTCCAAATAATTCAAGATGAAATTATTTGAACCCAAATAAACAAATAAAAACCTACTGAAAGGATTTGGAAAGTTTAAATAATTTAAATGGTGTTTGATAATATTATTAAATCTTTTTTGATTTAAAACTAGAGCCTTTTTTGAATAATTAAAAGACCTTAAAAAGAATAAATAAATTATTCTAAAAATGATTCCAGAATGTTTGACTAATCAATATTTAGAACCTACACAAATTTTGGCAAAGGTTTGAATTCAAATGAATGTTTGAATTGCTTATTCAAAATCAAAACAGAAAAATCAAATGAGAAAAAGGAAAAACAAACAGAACAAAAAAAAGAGAAAGACCCAGCCCAACTGTCCACTGGCCCAACAAGCCCATTTTCCTCACTCCGCAGAAAACGATTTGCACCCACGTTCGAACCCGCACGGTCACTGAACGCCAGGACCCACCTTCCCCTCTCTTTCACTCACTGACAAACGGGCCACGCGACCACGTCACCTTCTTCCTCCCCGCGATGAACTCGCCTGACCGTTTCCTGCCGTTGATTGCTCGAATCAATACGCGTAAATGGCCCAGTGAATTCTCCCTGCGACCACGCCCTCTTAATCACCTCCCTCTCCTCTTCCTTTCCCCTCAAACTCCGCTACCAGTGAGCCACCAGGCTGCCCCTAATTCACTTTGCTTTGCCGCTGCTCCGACGAGCTTCACGAGCAAATTTCGGTAGCCCCGCATCACCCCTTGCCTCCTCGACCAAGCTCACATACTCCCCACCTCCTGGCGCACCTCCCAGTGTCGCCCGCTTGGCCGCGCGTGCCCTGTAGCGTCGGCAACCTCGACGAACAGAGCTCCTCCACCGTCTGCCTCCACTCCGGCGACACCCCCTGGTAACTTCTGACCGCCCCATCCCCTCTGACCGATGCTCACGTACTCGCCTATCCCGTACGCATCTAACTGCATGGTTTGTTTGGTCTGGCGTGACCCGTACCTTCGCCTCCGATGACGAACAGAGGAGCCCGACGCTAGGAGCATCTCCGACGAGCAATTGTTGACCACCCCGTACGCCCCTTCGCCAACCAAAGGCACGTTGAGCATCAGAAAGCTTCGGCGAACTCGGTGAGCCCTTCCCCTCTCTCCCTAGCTTCCCGTATCGCTGGCAAGGTCACTGCCAGAGCGTGCCACCGCTGTTCACCACCGCCAGCGCCGCCAGTATTTGACTAGTAGATGCAAGCCGCTAGATCTTGATCGAACGGATGCGATAGAACGAGAGCGAAGAGGTAAGTAGCAACCTGCGCCGCACGATTCGCTTTAAATCCTGCGGTCTGTGTTAGCCGATCCGCGCGAAGAGATATAGACGAATCAGAATTAGACACGTGGCTTGAGATCTGTTTTAAAAACAGAAACATGTCTATTAGATGGTAAATTTTGTAAAATCTATAACTTTTAATCCACATGTCCAAATTTTGCAAATTTTATATCAATGGATTCAGCAAGACAAGCCCTAGACAACCATGCACTTTGTTTAGTAAAAAGCGTCTGGTAAAATGTTTGTTTTTGCAGAAACTTGTGTATGCATGTTTAGAATATAAAATTTGTTCTAAAATGATTTGGGGATAAAATATTTTGAAAATGGTGTGTTTTGAACCTACTGACCATAGGAAACAAATGGTGGTTTCAAAAATATATTTGGTGAAGCAAAAGAATAAACCTTTGAATTAAACCATTTCTAGTCAAATAAAAATATGGTTTAGTGGTTAAAAATGATTTTGGAGGAAAACCTTTGGGAAATGTTTTGGAAATAAACTCTCTGAACCTAAACACAAGGTTTTATGGTTTGAAAACATATTTTGTGAAACCTATAGAATTTTTCCTTAATAAAAGCATTTCTTCACCACATAAAATAATGACATGGTTTAAAAATGGTTTATGAAGTAAAAACTTTTGCAAATGGTTTTGCCACTTTATAAAATGACCAATAGGAGTTACCAAATGTTTATAACCTACTAGAAACCACTTTTACAAATAAAACAACCTTCTGCATGCTTGCATGCATTGTTTTGTTTCTATTATGTTATGTGTTGAATTGCTTGAATGGTGGATTGAAATATTGGTTGCTTGATTGGATTGTAGTGATTTGAAGTGTGTGAACATTGCAAAGATCAAGGAGTGAACCTATACTCTCTACCAACAAGGCAAGTGATGCTTCATACTTTTGTCCCACCATTTTCACTATGCATTAGTGATGTTTATAAGTAGGACTTGCATAGAATTTTTGCTAAGTATAAACCATGCTATGGGAAATCCTAGTAGATGAAACCATAGTAGAATTTTCCTAAGTTAAGGTTCCTACTACTATCATGCTTAGCTTAGCTAATAGAAAACAAGGGTGGAATATATATTCATACTATGGAAAATTTTCTAAGTCTGAGGACTTGTGTTTTGTTTAATAAAACAACTAAGTGAATGAATCACCTGGGTGGAATGGAAGGAATGGTTTGTGTTGAGTGGTCATGCAAGTCCAGTATGCTGGGGAAAACTTGGGCATCACCAAGTCCAGTATACTCACTTGTGGATGGCCACCCAGGAACAAAGAGATTTGAGATGTCAAATGTTGAGAAGCTTCAAGTGCAGCCACTTGGCATTATGGGCTCTGCCTGGATCATATAGGTTGCAAGAACTTAGCCAAATGGACAGTTGGTGGTAGGGGATGATAGGTTGGAACGCGTCCATTCTGGTCTAAGGGAAGGCTTCTGAAATATCTTGTCTTGGTGAAACCAAGTCTTGTGGGGAAAGTGCACTACCTCTGCAGAGTGAAAAATCTAAGTACTTAGCCATGTCCCTGGCAAAGGACAATTTGAGCATCAAGACATGGAAACTATCAAGAATCACATCATCCAAATTTCTAAGTTAAAAGCTTGTGGTTGAACAAGGGTTTAAGGTTCACCAATTTCTATTGGTGGTTCCTTGGGTGATATTTTTGTCAAGCAAAAACTTAGTGTTTTCAAATGATAAGGAAAATCTATTTTGAGCAATGCAAGCCTAAGCTCCACTTAGCCAAATGCATATAGATGAGAGACTCCACTATACTACCATAGTATCACTTGCCAATACAATTAAAATGTATTGACCCTTGTGGCTGTAACTTGTTATGTTGCAGGTTTGATTGATATTAGTGAAGTTATTGATTAGGATTACAAGTCTACAACCAACATGTCTGCCTGTGGCACTTTGAAGATGAAGGACCCCATGCTATTGTTATATTCTGCTGCATTGTAATGAGATAGCCAAATGAGCTATGTAAGATGTAATAAAATTATGTTATTCCTGGTTATAAAGTTGTATTATGACCCTTGTTTCTTGATATTACATCTTAACTGTGGATGCTAGCTATTGATCTAGGGACTAGCATTGTAAACACAGGGATCTCTACCTTATTAAAGGTTGGGAACCTTACAAATAAAGAATATACTTTTCCTATTGGTATGGTTAGAAATGTTGAAGTACTTGTAAGGAAGATTAAACATCCTGCAGATTTTATAGTACTTGGTTGTCCTCAAGATTCATTGTGTCCTATTATATTTGGTGGACCTTTCTTACATAATGTTGGTGCTAAAATTAGTTTACCTAAATATAAAGGGTTCATTAAATGTGCTAAAGAAAAGCTAGAGTTTAATTAGTCTAAGTTTACTCATAAGCATATAGAAAAATAAAGATTGCTAAAGATGAAGTGGAGACTCTAGCTTATGTTGTTGTTTCGTCGGATGCGATGGAGCGATATGTACTTAACCAAGATGAACCCTTCACTAATGAATAAAAAAAGCTTTAGACCAAATATTATCTCAACAACCTTCTCAGTTGCAATTAATATTTCCCCTAATGATTTAGGAGAATTGCCTCCACCTAAAGAAGATCCTACTTTTGAACTTAAACCTTTACCTGAAGATATGAAATATGCATACCTGGATGAATAGAATATATATCCTATTATTAGTGTTATCCTTTCAGCTGAAGTAAAATCAAAGTTGCTTGATGTGCTACGTGCTCATAGACTAGCTATGGGTTATTCTCTTGATGATCTGAAAGGTATAAGCCCAGCTTTATGTATGCATACAATTAATTTGGAGGAAGATACAAAGCCTTTTTTTATTATCAACATTGTCTCCATCCAAAAATGAAATAAGTGGTAAGGAAAAGGGTAATAAAACTTATCGAGGTAGGTATCATTTATCCTGTAGCTGATAGTAAATGGGTTAGCATGTTCATTATGTACCTAAGAAGGGCGAAATAACTATTGTTCCAAATGACGAAAATGAACTTGTAGATCAACGTATTGTTACTAGTTATAGTATGTGCATTGATTACATGAAACTAAATAAAGCTACTCATTAAGATCATTATCCTTTGACATTTATTGATCAAATGCTAGAAAGGTTGTCAAAACATTCACACTTTTGTTACTTAGATGGTTATTCAGGTTTTTCTCAAATTCCCGTGCATAAGGATGATCTGGAAAAGACAACTTTCACTTTTCCATTTGGAACTTATGCTTATAGGAGAATGCCCTTTGGTTTATCTAATGCTCCTGCTACTTTTCAAAGATGCATGAATTCTATATTTGTTGTTTATATTGAGAAGATTATGGAAGTATACATGGATGGATTTTCTGTGTATGGTACCTCTTTTGATAATTGTCTATTCAACCTTAACAGAGTTTTGCACAGATGTGAGGACCAACACTTATTCTTGAATTTGGATAAGTTCCACGTCATGGTCATAGAAGGTGTTGTTCTTGGATACCGTGTTTTAGGAAGAGGAATTGAAGTGGACCGTGCCAAGATAGAAGATATAGAGAAGCTACCATATCCCAATGATATCAAAGGTATATGAAGCTTTCTTGGTCATGTGGGCTTCTATAGAAGGTTTATTAAAGACTTCTCTAAAATTTCAAAGCCTCTAACTAATCTTATGCAGAAGGATGTTACTTTTTCTTTAATGACGATTGTGTAGATTCCTTTAATGTTTTAAAGAATGATTTAATAAGTTCTCCCATCATTCAACCTTCTGATTGGAATTGACATTTTGAAATTATGTGTGATGCTAGTGATTATGTATTTGGTGTTGTTTTAGGCCAACGAGTTGATAAGAAGTTGAATGTTATTTACTATGATAACAAAACACTTGATGGTGCTCAAAGAAACTATGCTACTAATGGAAAAGAATTCTTAGTTGTGATATTTGCATGTGATAAGTATAGACCTTACATTGTTGATTCCAAAGTCATTGTGCATTCTAATTCAGCCATTAAATATCTCATGAATAAGAAATATGCTAATCCTAGACTGATAAGGTGAGTTCTTTTACTTCAAGAATTTGATTTTCATATTGTTGATAGGAAGGGTGGAGTTAATCCTATAGTTGATCATATATCTAGAATGGAAAACATTCCTTAGATCCTATGCCTATTAATGATAGTTTTGCTAATGAACAACTTGCATCTCCTTGGTTTACTGATTATGCTAATTTTATTGTTGGAAAATTTATGTCACCACATTTTAATTCATAACAAAGAAATAAATTCTTCTATGATCTTAGACATTACTTTTGGGATGACCCATTCCTTTATAAGAAAAGTGTGGATGATATTTTTAGACGTTGAATTTGAGCAACAATATACCATAAGAAATTCATGGCATTCCCTATGGAGGACATCATGTAGGGTACCACATAGCTACAAAGGTATTACAATATGGTTTTTATTAGCTTACTCTACTTAAGGAATATGTTTAATATGTTAAAGCATGTGATAAATATCAAAGAGTAGGGAATATTGGTAAGAGAAATGAAATGCCTATGAATTATTCATTGCCACTTGAACCATTTGATGTATGGGTATTTGACTTTATGGGACCATTCCCACCATAAAAAATGAAACATACTTACATTTTGGTTGCAGTGGATTATGTGACTAAGTGGGTGGAAGCAGTTCCAAGCAAGAGTGTAGATCATGCTACAGCAATGAAGATGCTCAAGAACGTAATCTTTCCTAGGTTTGGAGTACCTAGATTTTTAATTACTGATGGTGGTTCTCATTTCTTATATGATGTTCTTAGGAAAACTTTAGCAAAGTATGGTGTCGATTATAGAGTTGCATATCCATATCAACATCAAATTAATAGTCAAGTTGAACTAAATAATAGGGAAATTAAGCTGATTGTAGAATAGACAGTTAATAGGTCTAAGTCTGATTGGCTGATGACTGCAAGTGCATAGATAGATTGTAGCTAGTTTCTAAATAAGAGTATTGAACCCATGGAGAGCTATTTGGTTAAGGTCTTTATTCCCCTCTTCACTATCTACCAAAGGATACTTGTAAGCTGCATTTGATTTCAAGTAAAGGGTGTTTGAAAGTTTTTTGGGTTGAATGCAGAAAAGTAACTAAGACAAGTAAAAGGAAACAAGTAACAAAAGTGTTTGGAATGGTGGTTGAACTCAATAGGGATAAAGCATTCTCGGGGATGTAGGATACACCACTAGCATGTTGTAATTAATAATAATTAGGATAACCTATTTCTTATGTCGTGATATGTGCGGATATATTTCCATAATGAGATGTGCACTATAAGGCTTGTAGGCAGTCATTTGTTGAGCCAGGAATGAGGCCATCTCTAAATAACCACCGCGATGTCTGAGAGCAGTCACCCATACAAATCACCACAATTAAGGGTCTCCCCGTGAATATCGTAATTAGCTTAGTGAATCTCTCTTTATTCCTCCTTAGACCATGCGGGATGCTAGCCGTGCTTTTAGTCACAATAGCTCCGGTCACACTTCCAAACATGTCCAAAGGATTGCACCCGCTTCTTTAGACCCGAAGGCAAATGATATGTGGCTGACTACACATACCATCTAAAGAGAGAGATCAAACACACATCATAGATCAATGGATCATAGACATAAGTAATAGATCATATTTATTTCATTTCATAATAATGCTAGGGTTTCTCCATCTCCCCAATAACGAAGGAAACTACTCACACACGGAAGCAATCAAGAACATCATCATAATAAAATGGATGGATAAAAGTACTAGAATGAATCCAGTGCAAACCACAATTGAATCTAGAATTACAAAAAGATCTAATGGATGGAAGATGGGGGTGGAGATGGTGATGGTGATGCAGCGGTTGATGATGAAGGGGATGATGCATTGTCCTCCAATTATCCGTGAAGCATCAAGGATTTTCCTTTCTTCAAGTTCCACCTTCAGATCCCTTTCTAGTGTGATTTTTTGTGGCTGGAGGTTTCTGTGAATGTCGGATCCCAGATCCATCTTTGCGAGGTGGAAGTATTTAACAAGGCGGTCATGCTGCCACATCGTATGAGCAGATGGTACGGTGGGCTTCGCCTATACCAGTGGTCGTTAAGTGCCATGTGACCTCCTCTACGCAAGAAATTCCTCCGGGTGCGAAGATAAATTAATTAAATGACTTCTATCACTTAAAAATATCATATTACTGTATAATATGATAGTCTGAATTGATATGTCCATAAGAGACTTAGTAATTTGGGTTCATTTTTAAACAAGGAAAAAAGTGCATGCAAACACGGTAAAGTACTTAAAACCCTACTCTACTTATGCAAAAACAAGAGGTAAAAATGCTCCAATTTTGAACTCATCAACTCCCCCAAGCTAGACTCTTGCTCGTCCCCGAGCAAGATGGTGGCTTATGAACAAGGTCATCATGTTTATGAGGCACGAGTCATTACAATAAATGAGGAAAAAATTGAAATAGGAGTACAATATCGGATGTAGAGTTATATTGGGAGCTTTATCACACCTTTACACATCACATGACTTAGAAGGTTCTACACCTTTTTGTAACAATGAAGTTATAAGAAGCTATTAGTGATTGAACATATTATATGATCATAAAGTTAAAATGGTTGAGCACTTGATTTTAGTAATGAAGATTCATGATCATCTCTTTTTCTCCTTTTTTCTTCTTTTCAAGCTTGCTTGTACTCTTTCTTTTGGCTTGAAATTTTTCTTGATAGCTGCATCTTTTGTCTCTTATTCTTTCTTCTCTCCATTTTTTATATAGCACATCTATATGATCATGCTCACTAATTTTTATGGATTTTGTAACCCAAACATGTGACTATAATATGCTACCAAGATTTTACTTCTCATAATTCAATCAATACTTTTATCGGTGTGGAAGATCCTAAAATCACAATAGTTGTACAAGTATCATAACACTCAACCTAGTTCAATCATCTAATATAATAATCATGAATCAAAAGATAACTTCAAATATCATAAAGTCTCTAAACTCAATGAATATAATTGTTCTCTTGAACAAAAGGAAACTTGAAGATGATGCAACTAATGAAAACTCTTAAATAAAAACCTAACATGCGTGTAGTAAAGTAAACATGCTAAAACTGGAAGATAGATTACAGGGTGTTATAGATCTCCCCCAAGATTGAGATCAAGCCGGTGGGATCTAATAATCCCTTGCGATTATTCGATACCGTGGTGCTCTTCAAGGCAAAGGAGTGTTGTTTGAGAGAGTCACACGAAGCTTCTTGTTTGTCTCCTCCATGTCAGATATGCGATGAAGACTCTTCTATAGATTTGAACGCAAGTGGAATATCCCTTCAGCGACCCTAATTAGCACGTCATTGAGTTCCTTCTTGCTTTCAAAATCTAAGAGACGCTTGCAGACAATCTCCCGATGGATGAGTTCATCCTTCTGATCCTTCTCTATTCTGCGAAGACGATGTTAAGTTTCTAGAACATGCGGAAGGATGGAAACGTCCAAAACTTTGAACTCCCAATCTTCTTGGGGCTCATGCACGCATACATGGTAATCTTCTTCGTCATAGAAGTGTGCAACATGGTCACCTTATAAGTTCCTGCATCAGCTCAGTTAGCTTTCTTACGCTTGGGTGAAGAGTAGTTGGTGGATATGAACTTGAGCGACTCTGTGCACCCCTTCCCATGGGGTTTCTTAGCTTCTTATTCATCTTCGGGCCCCACCATAGCCAGATATTCTGGCTGCTTCCACCCTCTCTTTGTTTGCTCCATGAAGATCTCGAGTTCCTCATCATCGGAGTCATAAGCATACCTCTTATTATTCGGGCTTTGGCCTTGAGCTTCATGATCATCGACTTCAATGGAGGAAGTCTGGAACTATCCCACGAAGGAGCCATGAGGCCAAGAGGTTTACCTTTGCCAGGAACTAGGTAGCTTATCAAGGAGATTGGATCTGTTGATATAAGAGGGAGGAAGATCTCTAGGGAGGCTTACGAAGGGTCAGATACAGGTAAAAACTTGTATTGGAACAAAAAGGGTCAGCCAAGAAAAGAATCCCAACAAATAAGGAAGAAAATGAAACCATAAAAACCTCTAGTACGGGCGGATGCCCGTACGGTGCGCTCGTACCAGGTCTTTTTCCAAAATCTCAACTCTCCAATGTCGGTAAGAAACCAACCGAACAAGTGGTATGGGCGGGACCAGACCGTACGGTCTGACCGTACCGGTGGTTACCGCCTTCAAGAGGTTTTTTAGTGCAATCATTCAACAATTAAAAGGCCAAACGAACGACAGAACATAGAGAACATAACGACGTGTCATACGGGCGGATGCGTCCGTACAACGTGGATGTACCAAAACTGCTGAAAACGCACAAGGGGTACTGGCAGCTTAACGAGCAGTGGTACGGGCGGGTCCAGTCGTACCGTGCGCCCGTACCAACCTCGCAAAGCTGGCAATGATCTCAGAAAAACACAAGGAAACTAAATAAGTGAATGGAAAAAGAAAAATAACATCCAAAACAAAGATGAATCAAGGTTTGAAACATCTTATTCATCCAAAGGAAATGAGTTTATATGAGTACCTTCATCTCCTTTTAATTCCCAAATCAACTTTTTATTTTTCCCTTTGAACAATGTTGGTAGCAAGAAATCGCTAAAACCATTGCAAAGAGAAATTGAAAATTTTCTTTTAGAAATTAAGGTCCCAAGGGGTATGCATATGGATGACACTTCTTTGGATGGTTCGATTTCCCCAATATCCATGGGCGCGTCCTACGGTTCTTCCTTTCTTTGGATAAATTTGCAAATTAAATTCTTGCAAAAATAGAGTCCAACGAGTCATCCTTGGCTTAATGTCCGTTCTTTCAAGAATTTCTTTTATGACAATATGATATGTGTGCACCCTTACATTAGAGTCAATAATATAAGATCTAAATTTATCACAAGAGAAAACCATAGCAAAAAATTCTTTCTCTGACATTGGGTAATTCTTTTTTGAGGACCATTAAAGGTGCGGCTAGCATGATGAATGATGTGAGTTTAACACCATCATGCTGGCAAATAATTGCTCCAACAGCTTCGTGGCTAGCCTCATATAGAAGTTCAAAAGATTTCTTCCAATTAGGTGGTTTCATAACAGGAGCTTCAAGAAGAGCTTACTTTAATATGTTGAGAGCAGTAAGACAATTTTTGTCAAAATTAAAAGCAACGTCCTTTTTTTAAAAGGTTGGTTAGAGGTCTAGCAGTTTTAAAATAAATTCTTAATGAATCTTCTATAAAATACAGTATGACCTAAGAAATTCCTACTACCTTTTATATCTCAAGGAGGGGAAGCCTTTCTATTTCTTCAATTTTCGCTTTATCAACTTCTATACCTTTACCTAGAATTTTGTGATCAAGTATTATACCTTCTTGAACCATGAAGTGACATTTTTCCCAATTCAATACTAGGTTAGTATCTTCAGATATCTGCAAGATTTTATGAAGGTTATGAAGATAATGATTAAATGAAGTTCCATAAACAGAAAAATTGTCCATGAATACTTCCATAATACTTTCAACATAATCAACAAACATAGCAGTCATGCACCTTTGGAAGGTGGCAGGGGCATTAAAAAGGCCAAAAGGCATATGCCGATAAGCATATAACCCATAAGGACAAGTGAAGTTTGTCTTTAGTTGATCATCAAGGTGAACAACAATTTGAGAAAATCCAGAGTAACCGTCTAGGTAGTAAAAATGAGAATGCATAGAAAGCCTCTCTAAAGTTTGATCTATAAACGGTAAAGGGTAATGATCCTTTCTAGTTTCGTTATTAAGTTTTCTATACTCGATGCACATCCTATGACTAATAATGGTTCTAGTTGGTACCAACTCATAGTGTTCGTTTTGAACAATAGTAAGCCCACCTTTCTTAGGAACACAATGAATAGGACTTACTAATGTATCTACTTTTCCAAGCACTTTTCTCGATGATTTGGTCCGAAATCTTCCCACACTTGGATAAAACTGCTGAATCTAACGCTATTTTTAGCAAAATTCTTCTTTCTATCAGTTTTCGTAGGAAATAAAATCGAAGAAAAATACCACAACAGTTTTTCACCAAATAATGATGCCTGGAATCTTGGAATCAAGAAAATGGAGCCATGAGGCCCAAAAGGTACCTGGTGGCGTGCCCAGTAAGGGTGGGAACGCCACCCAGGGCCTTTTGGCCCTTGAGCATCATCTCAGCCTCTCCTTTGGCATTCTCCCTTATATACCCATAAAACCTAATCCCCCAGAAGGACGAAATGTTTTGCAAAATAGAGCGCCGCCAGAGCCACGATCTTTTTTTGGGGGTCAGATTGGTCCTGCTCTCCACCCTAGAGAGTGGAATTTCGAGGTCTTCTCCACCACCATCATCATCAACATCATCACCAACGACCATGACTTCATCCCCCATCATTATGTGTGTGTAATTCCTTGTGGGCATGTGAGGTGGATGGGGATTGGATGAGATCCATCATGTAATCATCCATATGTATCGAGATTTGAGGTGTTTAGCTTGTAGACATTATTGCATGAGTGTTGGTACACTTTTGCCATGTTTAATGCTTGTTGCTAGGTCCTGAGTGACATGATTTAAGTACTGAACTTTTATTTCCCTATCATATATTTGAGTTTGGTCTGTATTCGCAAAGTGTATTACCTATTATTATGTTCAACCTGTGAACCCTAAGGTAACAGTTAGGGAAAACAATGGGAATATGTGATAGTTTGAGGATATTGTGTGTTCATGAAGTGTTAATGCTTTGTTCTAGTCTATTTGAAAAGGTAGATCTTAATTGCCTGTAGTACCAAGTTGGCCCCAGTAAAATGGGCAGGCAAGACAAAAGATATTATGCAAAATTACATGCATGATTATGTTTGGAGGACACACCTACACAAAACTGAATTAGATATAAATGCCATGGTAATAGGATACCTTATATGATGCATATCATTTATGCAACACCCCTCTATCACCTCATGCCCGCTTTTTAGCCACTAAAAGGTTCACAAAATTACTTATAGTGAAACTGGAAATCTGCTGCTTTATTTACTGCTTTGAATCAACTGCCATAAATTACCACTTTCTCTGCAAGTTTATTGATATACAGGTGTGATTGAGAGTGACGCCTCAATTTCTAAAGTCTTATTGGTATTCTTGTTTTCCCCTTGAGTCGATACTTCCCATCAAAGATTTCAGCGATCCCCTATACTTGTGGGCATCACTTACCCATTCACTTTCCTCCACATGAAAGATGATTCCTCCATCTAATAGACATATTACCTCCTTCCTCACCTATTATTTCATGTGGGGTTTTAATCGACTCTAGAAATCTATAACAGGTTGAGCTCCTTCTTCCACAAATATTATATGAGTGGCTATCGAGGGACTAATCCCCTTCAAGTCACTCATCGAATACCCAAGAGCATTCCGATGCATCCTGAGAACCATTATCAAATTTTCCTCTTCTTTTTCTTCAAGGTTAGAACTTATAATAACAGGGAAATTATTAGTTTCATCTAGAAACCTATATTTTAATCCCATTTTCTTATAGGTTATTCATAATTTTGATTCATGTCGGGATCCACCTTAGGCGTGGAGTCAAGATAATCATCCATTTCAATCTTATATATATCTTGAGGCATAGTATCATTAATGACTAAAATCCTTGCTAAATCATCACCGGGAGTTTCAATGACTACAAAGGTAAGACTAATGATATTACCTTCCTCTTATTGCCCATACTCATACTAGTCCAAATCCTCGATGGTCGGTTTATGGTGGAATTTAGAAAAATGAAAGTCTATTTTCTCATCACCAAACTTGAGAGATACTATTTCTTTCTTGCGGTCAATGTTCGCTCCTGCAGTGTTCAAGAAAGTTCTTCCAAAAATAATTGGAAAATTAACATCAGTAGGCATATCAACAAGTACAAAATCAATGGGGGTACTTATATGGTCCAATACAAATTGAGACATCTATAATTATTCCCATAGGAACTCTTAGTGTTTTATCTGCAAGCATTATTGTCATACCAGTATCCTCTAATTCAGCTGGGGCTAGTTCATCTTGGATTTTAGATAAAATTTATAGGGTATTACACTAACAGTTGTTCCTATATCACAAAGGCAATAATAAGAAGATCCACCAAAAGTGCAAGGGAGAATAGGTTTACCAACTTCTTTAGCTTTTACCTTTTCTTCAACAAATTGTGAAGCTTTGGTGTCTAGCTCTACCACGTTGCAATGTGTAAACATGGTTAAGATGTCTTATTTTGTTGGTTCCCCGGTCTCCTACATACTTACCCCATTAGTTTTTCTTGCTTGTGCCTCTTCTTCTAGCATTTTGAGGAACATTCCTTCTTGTTCACGTTGATCTTAGAGTTGCTAAGCCATCATATGTTTCCTCGCGGTCCTTGGAAAAGGAAGGGGTTCAACATACACATGCATTTCTCGCAATGTCTCTACATGAGCTATAGTTATTGCATCAACGTCTTTGACTGGCTCAGGTTGGGGAGTATATTGGAGCCAGTCTTTCTTGGGAGCTTCAATCTGTTCTGTAAACAACTGAAGGATTTGCACAATAATATTATCTTCAAGTTGAATATCATTAGCGGTTTATTTATCTTACTATATTCCTTATAAGCATTGAGACAGTCGTATTAAATTTCTACACCTCCTTCGCCGCCTAAATAAAATCCACAAGTTTCTCTATTGCGATGAATACGTTCTAGGAGTTTCCAAGCTTTAGTTATAGTTAGCTCCATAAAAGAGCCTTCGGAATTTTTATCAAGCTCGTGTTTAATTTCTTGATTAAGTTCCCCATAAAAAATGTGTAAAACATACCATTCAGGTAAATCAAGGTGGGACATATATTAAGGATGGACTTATACCTCTTGAAGGCCCTTACCAAGCCTTCACTGGGTGGTTCTTGAAGTTTGTGATCGCCCTTCTTACCTCAGTAGTCTTTACCGTGGGAAAGAATCAAAATACGAATTCTGTTTTGAGCTTTTCCAAAGTATCAATTTTCTCTGCAAGGCAAATTCTATACCAAGCTAAAGCAGTGTTGGTCAGAGATTGGCTAAATAATTTAAGTTTTAGTTCATCATCAGAATAGCCTCTCAATTTAAGTGTCCAACACAACTCAGTAAAATGCATTAAATGAGTGTAGGGATCCTCATATGGATCATCCAAAAGGTTTCTCTTTAATAATAGTGATAAAACAAGGGTTAACCTTGTATTCTGGTTCGCTCTCACTCGGGAATTCTTTGACAAGTCCTATATTGAACTTCCCGAGGTGTTTAGCTGCATAAAGTTGATTCATCAGTCTGAGTGCAGTCATGGTGTTTACCTGAAACTAGTGAACAACTTTAGTACAACAAATAGTAGAATTAGCAACTAAGAAAAAAGACCAAAAGCGCTTAGCTCGCCGGCAACGGTGCCAGAAAATAGCTTGATGACTGCAAGTGCACAGATCGATTGTAGCTAATTTCGAAATAAGAGTATCGAACCCACAAAGAGCTATTTGGTTAAGGTATTTATGCCCCTCATTACTATCTACCAAAGGATACTTGTAAGCTACCTTTGATTTCAAGTAAAGGATGTTTGAAAGGTTTTGGGGTTGAATGCAGAAAAGCAACTAAGACAAATAAAAGGAAACAAGTAACAAAAGCATTTGGAATGGTGGTTTAACTCAATAGGGCTAAAGCATTCTCGAGGATGTAGGATACACCACTAGCATGTTGTAATTAATCATAATTAGGATAGCCTATTTATTATGTCATGATATGTGTAGAGAGAGTTCCATAATAAGATATTCACTATAAGGCTCATAGCAGCCACTTTGTTGAGACAGGAATGAGGTCATCTCTAAATAACCACCGCGATGTCTGAGAGCAGTCACCCATATAGACCATCACAATTAAGGGTCTCCTCGTGGATATTGTAATTAGCTTAGTGAATCTATCTTTGTTCCTCTTTCGACCGTGAAGGTTGCTAGTCATGCTTCTAGTCACAATAGCTCTAGGCACGCTTCCAAACACATCCAAAGGATTTCACCCTCTTCTTTATACCCGAAGGAAAATGATATGTGGTTGAATACACATACCATCTAAAGACAGAGATCAAACACACATCATAGATCACTAGATCATAGACATAAGTAATAGATCATCTTTATTGCAAATTCATAAAATGCTAGGGTTTCTCCATCTCCCTAAGAACGAAGGAAACTAATCACACATGGAAGAAATCAACAACATCATCATAATCAAATGGATGGATAAAGGTACTGGAATGAATCTAGTGAAAGCCATAATTGAATCTAGAATTACAACAAGATCTAATGGATGGAAGATGGTGGTAGAGATGGTGATGGTGATGCAGCGGTTGATGATGAAGGGGATGATGTGTTGTCCTCCAATGATCCATGAAACAACAATGATTTTCCCTTCTCCAAGTTCCTCCTTCAGATCTCTTTCCGGTGTGGTTTTTCGTGGCTGGAGGTTTCTGTGAATATCAGATCCCAGATCCGTCCACGAGGTTAAAGTATTTGACGAGGCAGTCATGATGCCACATAGTATCGGCGGAAGGTACGTGAAGGGAATATGCCCGAGAGGCAATAATAAAGTGGTTATTATCGTATTCCTTATTTACGACAAATGTTTATTTTGCATGCTATAATTGTATTAATACGGAAACGTTAATACATGTGTGTTTAATAAACAAAAAGGAAGTTCCTAGTTATGCCTCTCTTATAAACTAGCTCGTTGATTAACAAGATGATCGAAGTTTCCTGATCATGGACATTGGATGTTGTTAATGACGAGGTCACAACATTAGTGTAATGATGTGATGAACATTCATCCAAAGTATAGCATTACGATCAAAGTCATTGAGTTTATATTACTATAACAACTTACGAAATGATCCTAATCCTTAGACCATGAGATCATGTCAATCACTAACACCGGAAGAGTTTCTCGGTGACATCAAACGTCACACCGTAACTTGGTGATTATAAAGATGGCTTCAGAACTACTAAAGTGTTATGTTGAGGTTCATGGATCGAGAGTGGAATTTGTTCATCCCTATGACGGATAGATATGCTCTGGGTCCTCTCGGTGATATCACATTGATTAGCTTGCAAGCAAGTGATTTGATCACGAGAATGTTATATCACGGGAACAAGAAAAGAGTGCATGTCGGTAATGAGATCAAACTAGGTATGGAGATACCGATGATCGAATCTCGAACATGTAATATATCGTGAAACAAAGGGATTAATATACTAGCGTAAAAGGTTCACACGATCACAGAAGTCATCGTTGAATGTGTGGGAGTTAGTACGGATCTCCAGGTCTCGCTGTTGATTATTGATCGGAGAGGGGTCTCGATCATGTCTGCATTATTCGCGAACCATAGGGTGACACACTTAAGGGATACCGACACCATTCGGAGCAAATGATATGTCAGAAAAATAAAAGGAAAGCGCAGGAATTTATTTCACTAGACACCGGAACTGTTTCGGTTGAAATTGCTGAGACTAGTTCTGCATGTGAAATGGAATACTAGCAAGGGGTTTTATGTGAATGTTTGTTAATTAAAGTAATTAACAAAATTCTGAATAAATAAATAAAAGAGTTTTATTTAAATGAGAGCTTGCATTAAATTTGGTGGAAATTTAATGCATGTGAGTGGATTTTTGAGTGGATGCTCTTTTATGGGAGTGGAGGCTTTTCATTTTGAGTGGGAGCTCCACCCACATGAATGTGGGAGAGGTGGGGGCAACCCCCATGGCTGGGCACCATGCCCATTGGGTGCCCGCCTCTCCCCTATAAAAGGCCCCCCTCTCATCCTCTCAAAGCACACCTCCTCGCGAAGGATCTCTCTCCCCCTTTAGAATTTCCCCATGGTCTCGGATCAGCGAGATACATATTCCCCGTGGATTTTTCTAGAAGGATTTGTTGCTTCCACTGCTTCGCTGGAGCGAGGGCACGGAGGTTGTCGGGGTACCCGTACGTGTATGCGATCACGGATGCACCACTGCTTTGCGGTGTTGGACTTGATGGTGCTGGACCGGCTAGACCAGATGGACTTCATCACGATCTTGAGATCGGCAAGCGTTCGTCTACATCATCCACGAGTACAACCTCGTTAACGCTATTCGGTCTTCAAGGGTATGTATTCTATGGATGTATATCCACCCGTTGCTTGTATCTAGTAGATAGATCTTGGTACTTAGATGTTCCCATCGTAGGAATTTTTTTGTTTTCTATGCTGCGAACCCAACAGTGGTATCAGAGCCGGATCTATATGTAGATGCTTTGCACGGGTAGTACACATATGAGTATGTGGGCGATGATGATCATTTTATTGCTTATTAGTTGTACTTTGGATATTGGTGGCATAGTGGGATGAAGCGGCCCAGTCAAACTTTACATGTCCTCGCACATGAGACCTGTTCCACGCTCAACATGCAACTAGTTTTGCATAAGTGTCTAGCGGGTGTCTGTCTCTCCTACTATAGTCAATATCTAATTTGCAATGAGTTGTCAACAATTTGGTTATCCTCGTTGTGGTTTATGTTCATAGGTAAGAACGGTTCTATCTTCGAAAGCCCTAAACCACGTAAAACTTCTAATGGATAAATTAGAGGCGTCTAGTTTAGATTGTTGCTGGGCTAGTGTTATGATATGGTGATGTTGTAAGTAGAAGTAGAAGTCGATACTCTTACAACACACATAACGTGTAGGTTCCATAGACCTTGGCCTTACACATAGAGGTATGATAGAGATCATACCACGATGCACATGATGGAGATCATATGCGGGAACCATATCATTTCACTTACAAACATGTGATGTTTGATTGCATATTATATTGCTTGTTTAGAGTTTTATTAGCATAATAAGATGAACCCTTATTTAGATATCAAGATAAAAATGTGTTCTTCCTTAAGTATGCACCGACAATGTTTCGTCGCTTCGAGACATCACGTGGTGATCGGGTGTACTTCAAGGGAACTCGTTTTGGTTCTCGTCTTGTGGATCTCACTAGTGTTCTCAATCTCCCACTCCCCAGTATTAAGGGACTTCAGCTTACGAAGTTCGAGAGGAAGGATATTTGGGGCTTTAGAGTCTCGTAGACAGGACGCCAGACGGAGCCACTCACCGAGGAGATTACCTTCAAGTTGATGCATGATGACAAGGAGAAGGGACTCGACGTGGTCATGCAGGAGATACTTGGACGCCTTTGCGGACATCACTCCACCGAGCTCAGGGGCCTCTACTTCCACCCATTTGGGAGACGTGACGAGCAGGGAGAGGCTGTAGCGTATGACGATGCCACTATAGAGACTATCCAACCAGTGCGTCTATATCTCCAGGACCTAGAGAGCCTCGTTAGACACCTCGACACAGATAGGACCAACATCATGCTTAGCAATGACGAACTACAGGTTCAGTTGAGGGAGAAGGACAAGGCCTTCGCGGAGCAGGACGAGATCCTCAAGGAGATGCAAGCTATATTCGAGAGCCAAGACAAGAGGTTGAAGAATCAAGAGAAGAGAGTGCAGGATAGGAACAAGAAGATCAAAGACATGAGGGTCGAGATAGCGCTCAAGGACCTTGAGCTAGAGACTCAGCAGGGAGTGATAGAGAGGCTGTGCTCGCAGAAGAGAGCCCTTTAAGCAAAGATCGATGCCTTGACCACCAATGTGGAGGAGTACAAGACAACCATGGAGACAGCAGGACTTACTCTAGTGGACGAGGAGGTCGACATAGAGGAGTAGTGTTGATGACCACTCCTATCTATTTATCTATCATCCTTTCATTTATTGAATCGCAATGATCATCCAACATGTGGATGGATTTACTAGTGTGTTTACTTTTCCAAAACTTGTTGCTTACGTTGTTTAAACTCTAAGTTTATCTTGTGCTTGTTTATTTGTGATTGTTGTTATGTGATGTATTGTGCATGTTAGCATCTATGGGCGATATATCATTACTTATCCTTATTGAAACCACAGATGCCTCCCCGTCGTGCCAATCCCAACCAAAACAACAATAACAACAATGGCCATGAGATGCAGCAGCTAATGACAGCTCAAACTCAGTTGATGCAAATGATGACCCATATCATGGCGAATCAGAATCGCAACAACAACAACAATAACAACAACAACAACAACAACAACAATCAAAACAACCCACCAGCCTTTGATATGCTTACAAGGTTTTTGAGGTTGAGGCCTGCCAAGTTCTCGGGAACCACTGATCCTATGGTAGCCAATGACTGGTTACGTTCTGTGAACAAGGACTTGGTCACTGTGGGCTGCACTAATGAAGAAAAGGTCAGGTTTGCAACACATCTGCTTGAAGGACCAGCAGCCACATGGTGGGATAATTTCCAAATCACCACTCCCATTTAAGATGTGACTTGGGCAATATTTGAGGATGGATTCCGCACTGCTCATATCTCTTCAGGAGTGATGAGTTTGAAGAAGAAAGAACTCCACAACCTTAAGAAACGTCAATGCAGTGTGGCGGAATATATTTAGGAGTTCAACAATCTGGCACGCTATCCACCGGACGATGTTGATACTGATGGCAAGAGGACGGAGAAATTCCTTGAAGGACTGAATGATGAGATGTGCATGTAGCTATCTATTGCATATGTCCAAACTTATCAATCACTGTGTGACAAGGCCACCATCTTGGAAATCAAGATGAAGCATGTTGAGAACAGGAAGAGGAAGCATCTCTTTGATAAGCATAGTTCTGGATCGTCACACAAGCATTCTCATGGTGACGATAGTGGAGGTTCTAGATCCCACAAGCATGGGAAGTATAACAGCCACCACAACAGTAACCGTCAGCATGACAACAAGCACCACCGCTGTCATGGCAATGATAGATATAAGAACCACAATAGTGGAAACAAGAGCCATCACAATGGTAATGGCAATGGAAGTCAGCCTGCTAAGAGAGACATCAGTCAGGTTGAGTGCTTCAAGTGCAAGAAAACTGGGCACTATGTAAATGAATGCCCAGAAAAGAAGGCTGATGGAGCCAACAAGCCAAACCCATTTTAGAAGGGTCAAGTGAACCACATCAATGTCGAGGGAATCTATGAGGAATCTGATGATGTGGCTGGTAAGTTCAAGCTTAATTCTTTTCCAGCACTTGTTCTTTTTGATACCGGCGCATCGCATTCATTCATATCAAGAGCATTTGTTGATAAAAATGGACTTCCAACTGAAACTATTGGATGTCCTATTAAAGTAAGCTCTCCATGTGGAGAGATGATAGTAAATTTTGGATGTCATGATCTAGTGATAGAATTTGGAAAGTATAAGTTTCCAGTTAGTCTGATAATCCTAGATTCCCAAGGATTGGATGTAATTTTGGGCGTGGATTGGATGACTAAGTATGAAGGAGTATTAGATTGTGCCAATCGTACTGTTACACTCACAACCCAGATAAGAAACGGATTAGGTTCAAGTCTAACTTTGAATCCAAAGGGAGTAAGATAAATTCTCTTAAGGGGTTATCATAGACAGTGTACCAGTTGTGAAGGAGTACCCGGATGTGTTTCCAGAGGAATTACCAGGAATGCCACCTGATAGAGATGTGGAGTTTCTGATCGACTTACTGCCAGGATCTGGACCAATAGCAAAGATACCCTACAAGATGTCACTTTATGAGTTGAAAGAACTCAAGAAACAACTTGGAGAATAGTTGCAGAAAGGATTTATCCAACCAATTTCTTCATCTTGGGGTTCACCAGTTCTGTTTGTTGAGAAGAAGGATAGAAGTCAAAGGTTATGCATAGATTACCGTTCACTCAATGAGGTGACTATAAAGAACAAGTACCCTTGGCCTATAATCAATGATTTATTTGATCAGCTAGAAGGAGCCCGAGTGTTCTCAAAGATTGATCTCCGATCAGGCTATTTTCAGCTAAAGATTAGAGAGCAAGACATACCTAAGACTTCTTTTACCACTAGTATGGATTGTATGAGTACACGGTTGTAACATCCCAAAATTATCCTAATTTTGGAATGTTAAAATAAAAATTAATAAGTTGATTGAATGGTTGAACTTGTTGAAATTTGTTTTAAAATAAACTTTTAGGGATTGTTCAAACTTTCATATTCCACATTCAAAGTAAATTGATTGGTAAAAAAAATCAAAAAAAACATTGTGTTACATTGCGTCATGGCATCACATGTAAACCCTCATTCAAAACAAAATCTCGTGTCAAAAACCCACATTAAATCCCCAGAATCACTCATGAAGGTTCCTATAAGAGAAATACATTTTGAATATCTAAAGGAAATGAATATTGTTCTTGAGATGCCCTAAAAATATTTTGGAAATTATCAAACCCAAAACCCTATTTTAAATACTCCAAAGTTTCCAAACAATACAATATATGCAAATGGCATTTTTGACATTTTAAAAACTTGCACACAAAAATTCCCTATACACACTAAAAGGTGTATTTTGAATATTACAAAATTTTAGAAACAAAATCGAGCTCATTTGGAGCTATTATGAAAAAGTTATGGAATAAATACAAACAAATAAAGATATAGAAAAAATGAAATATACAAGGATTTATAAATCCACTACTTGCAAACTAGTAAAAATATTACAAATATGATCCTACAATGATCTATTCAATTTTAGAAAATTTTAGAAACAGGAATCATATCATTTGGAGTTCGTATGCAAAAGATATAAGGGAAACAAATTAATAGAAAATGGAAAAAGAATAAAAAAAACTAATGGGCCAGCCCACTGTAGCCGACCAGACCAGCCAGGCATATAGGAAGAAGGATCGATCGCATAGATGCTTTAATATTCGTGCAAAACCTGTTTTCTCAAACCTATCTCTATTCAAACTCTTATAACTTTTAATCTAAAACGCCGAATCGACTTTCGTTTGTTTCTACTTGTTCCCTACTCCAAGACCTATCTCTACACCATCCTAAATCTCTATATAAACTCGTGGAGCCACAGCTGTACGAGTTTTCCTTCTTGAAATCCCGAATCTATACATGCCAGAATCTTATTTCGTTTATTCACCCATCTAGACTTTGTCGTTTGCCTTCGGCCAAAAAACGAAAGTTTTAGATCTCGTTGAAATATTTCTATCTCGACAAACCTCACCTATTTTCATCCACCATAGCCGGAGAATTTCGCATCGCAATATTTCAGATATGACGGTGTAAATCCAAGATCTACTCTCGCTCGTTTCTTCAAATCTAAATTCCTTTGGTGAGAAGGTAGGACTAATGATTCCCCACAACTTTCATGTTGTAAGTTTTCAATTTGACCTACGAATTTGTCTCTCTAATACAGATCTATTTCTTATCTATTCTGAGCCAAAATTGGGTCAATCTCCTCTCATAGCCACTGGATCTTATCCCGACGGTCAAGATTAGAGCTTATCAACGAAGGGGTACGAGCCAACCAGATCTCGCCACGTGTCAATGCCTGGTCAGCCCCGCGTCCCAGTCAGTATAGAATATTCCTACGGAATATTCCTTGTAGATTTGAAATTGAATTTAATTTGCAGAAAATTGTGTAAACTTGCAAAAATCATATAAATAGATCCGTAGATCCAAAAATAGCAAATAATATATCAATGGATTCAGAAAAACATGTAGAATATTAATATGGCATTAGATTCAACCTTTACAGTATGCGTTTACTGCAGTAACTTAATTAGTTTTAATGGTCTTTTAGGTTAATAAATTCATAGGAAATTATCTGTAACTCCGAAAAATATGAAAAATATATCAAATTGAAGCTACTATAACGTAGATTAATAATATCTTGTTGGATCCAGCCTTTGCGGATTATTTACCCCGTAGTCATTTAATTAGTTTTAATGGCTTTAGAAATCATTAAATTCATAGTAAATTATTTGCATATCAAAAAAATATAAATAATAGACCAATAGAAAGCTGGTTCCATGTATATCATCAATATGCAAATGGTTTAGGCAAATACTGTAAGTTTCTGCAGAAATTAAATAAATAGATAAATGGCTTTTTAGAGTATTAAAATCATAGTAATTCGAGTACTGCTCAGAAAATTACAAATAATATGTCCCTGAAATCACAATTCCGTGGAGATTACACATATAATTTTAGTTTGATTTTTAGGCGACAGAAACTATATAAATTATTTAAAAATCCATTATACACTCTTTAAATTATAAGAAAAGATTTATAACTCCGATTAGGGTGAATCCAATTCCTACTGGTTCGTATTAATGTCCTCTATACAGTATAACTTAGAACCAAATTTACTCCACAATTAGGACAGAAGTTGCAACAAAACTATTAAAACCCCTTTATCAATATTTATTGATAAATACCCTATTGATTTAATTGATCTCATACATGCATCATATTATCTATTAATGCTAAGAGAACTAAATATAAGCATTGTAACATATTAAACCATCATGCATGTTTGTGATCATCCTTGTTGTGTTTGCTATGTTTGCAATTGTTTTGATTGGAACTACCTTGTCCTCGTATTAGATTGTTCGGAGAGTGCGATTGCTGCAGAGAAATACAATCAACACCCATATTATCAACATAAGGCAAGTTACACCACTTGTTCATAATTTTTGTCCCAGTTATGATTCTATGCATGTGATCTTCAAAATTCTGTAGTATGCATGTGTAGGATGTTCTAGTAGGATTTTTCCTTAGTATTATTTTGCAAGTGCGATGATTTTGTAGTATGCCATAAGTAGCTCTATACTTAGGATTTCCCCTCCTAATAGGTTACCCCTGTTTTTTGCTAAGTATTCTTGCTATGCTATATATATGTAAAGTACCGTTGGGGGGTTCGAAGGACAATGAATTTCTTCTAAGTATAAAGGCTCTCTTGAGCAAACTTTTCTTCTCAAATACACTTCAAAATAAAACTAAGTTTTCTTCTGGGCGGAATGGTTGTCGGGTCAACGAGTGAGATTTTGGTGGAGGATGGCCGCCTAGGAATCAAAGAAGTCTGCCATGTTTCAGAATTCAGAAGCTTCCAGTGCAACCACAATACATATGGGCTCTGTCTTGGCCTAGTACTTAGTGGGAAACCTCACCTGGGTACCAACATTTGGAGGTTCTTGGCACAGTTGGATCCAGAAGGTAGAGGGGCTACTAAGGGAAAGCCTCGCCATGGTCTTGTCTGTAAAAGGACTTGATCGTGGATTGTGGGTAAAGTGCACAAACTCTCGAGAGTATTGCAATCTGATCGATCAGCCATGTTCACGGAAACAGAACAACATTGAGCATTTGAAGGATGGAGCCTCTGAAGGATCTTCCTCTCTCTTTTCTAAACAAAGTTTTGAAACCCCATGGCGTGAGTAATATCGCCAATGGGTGGGATTTTGGGAACTTGCTGCATAATATCCAAGTGTCACTTGGTGAGTAATATCCAAGTGTTTGGTTGTTTGGACACTTGGTGAGTAATATCCTCGTGTGCCATTCGACCCTATTTTATCTAAGCAAATGTTTACAAAGTAGGGTAAAACTCTCTCTCTCTCTCTTTTCTCCATACTTAGAGAAAATTAGCTTTATGCAAATGAACTCCAAAGCCTAAACTAGCCTTGCATGTAGAGTTAGTCTTTCCTTCCTTGGTGTAATTTTCCAATACATTCAAAGTATTGATCCAACTTGTTGGCTGCATGTTTCATGTGCAGAATTTCTGAGATCGTTGAAAGGTGCGCTAGGATCGCGGGTCTTTACTCAACCTGCCTGTGGCATTGATGGGACTCGTGTTGTATATTTTTTGCTTTTGTTGTAATAATGTAAACTCTGGATTATTCGATTCATGTAATAAAGACTTGTGTTTTACATGATATTTCATCGACTGTGAGTGCTAGCTATTGATCCAGGGACTAGCATGTTAATCACAGGGACTTAGGATCCTTACCGATCTAAGGTCGCTACAACTGTGATGCCATTTGGATTGAAAAATGCACCAACTTATTTCATGAACATGATGAACAAGGTGTTCATGGCGTTTCTTGACAAATTTGTTGTCGTGTTCATCGATGACATTTTGATCTATTCCAAGAGCAAAGAAGAGCATGAAGAACATTTGTGTTTGATACTTGAGAAACTCGGGGAGCACAAGTTGTATGCCAAGTTCAGTAAGTGTGAATTTTGGTTGAATGAAGTTGGATTTCTCGGACATATTGTGTCAGGAGATGGTATAGCTGTTGATACCGCAAAGGTGTCAGTTGTAACTGAGTGGGAATCTCCCAAGTTAGTTAAAGAAGTTTGTAGTTTCCTAGGATTGGCAGGATACTATAGAAGGTTCATTGAGAATTTCTCAAAGGTAGCTAAGCCAATGACGGAGTTACTTAAGAAAGAGAAGAAGTTTGATTGGACTAAAGGATGTGAAACCAGTTTCCAAGAATTGAAGAAGAGACTAGTATCAGCACCAGTCTTATGTCTGCCAGATTTGGAGAAGGTCTTTCAGGTATATTGTGATGCATCTCACCAAGGATTGGGTGGAGTTTTGATGCAAGAGGGGAAATTTGTGGCTTATGCCTCGAGACAACTCAAAACTCATGAAGTGAATTATCCTACTCATGACTTAGAGTTAGCCTCTGTTGTCCATGCACTCAAAACATGGAGACACTATCTTTTGGGAAAACGTTGTGAAGTGTTCACTGATCACAAGAGTTTGAAATATATTTTCATCCACAAGGAACTCAATATGAGACAAAGAAGGTGGCTAGAGCTCATCAAAGACTATGACTTGAGTTTGCAATACCATCCCGGTAAAGCAAATGTTGTAGCGGATGCTTTAAGCCGCAAGGTCTATGTGAATGGCCTTAGTAAGGGAGAATTTCCAAATGATTTGTGTTCCCAATTCAAAGATCTAAGATTGGAGATAGTGCCTGAAGGATATGTGATGTCATTATGTCAACACTCGGATTTTTAATCCTAGGTGCCTGTTATGCCATACATCGCAATCCCAGGATTACCATTTTTGCGAGACATAACAGAATTGGATACCATAGTACATCATCCATTACAAACCGTACATAAGTTCTTACACAAATAGGGATCTCATGATCCAGTCTTAATACAACACAAGCAGCGGAATACGTAATAATAACGGTAGCGTAGGCGAAGCTCCATCTTCGGGGTCATAGGCAATGCTGACGATGGGAGATGATCCTAGTTGTCGTAACCTTCCTGGGGTCCATCCTCCAGATACTCCTCTTCATAGTCTGGCCATGGGAATAGCCAGGGACAAAGCCATGAGTACTCTTTAAGTACTCGCAAACTAATACTAACAAGTAAAAGGGTTTTTGGATAATAGGACGCTAGGCTCTAGGGTTATTTTGCAAAAGCCAGATTTATCTCTACTAAGTTTGGAAGCAACAAATTCTAGTTAAGGTTTTATAAGACCTAAGTGGGAACTTGTATCTCATGCCACAACCCTGTTGTGGTCAAGTCAAAGTCTCAATTCATTTCACAAGTCTTTTGAAAAGTCTGACGGGGGAACAGTATGGCCACTCCAACTGTCCATAACCGTGGACGCGGCTATTTGAATAGTTTGACACTCTGCAGAGATTGTACACTTTCACCACAACATTCGATACATCCGTCAGGAACCAATCCTGAATTCACCATACTCAGTATGCGGATAATCAATCCTAACCTTTCAATTACACGCCCTAGTATAAGCACCTCTCCTGTGAGTTTGGCCTCCCAACCATGACCAACTGTCATCTTGGGTACTGCACAGGTGGACAATCTTCACAAGGTATCCTCAGCTTAGACCTTGGCCATGAGGGAACTAATACTAAGGTATATAAGTTTCCAGTCAAGCCCTACCCAATTCTCGGGTATTGTGGTTGTACGGTAAAATTGGAATGGTATCGCATCCAGACAACCATCAGTTTTATAAAGGGCTAAGGCTCATGCCTCAACATTTTCATCACCAAACTCATCAGGTGTTCAGAAACACATGTCAAAACATCTCAGTAGAATGATCCATCATTCTAAGGTTTTCATAACTATTTTCACCAAGTATCCCCATCTAAAGTTGGTCAAGTTTTATGCTTAGCACTAGCATCTACAAGTGGGGGTGAGTACTAATGAGGGGTGGTACACTAGTGAGGTTTGACTAGGTTTAATCTCATGCCTTAGTAGGACATCAAGATTATCTAGCTTAGGCCACATTTTATGCTCTTTATGCAACCTTCAAGTATCCTTCTAGTATCTACCATTTATTCCAGTAACTCTAAGTAAGAGCTTTGATAAAGAAATAAAGTAATAAACTTGCAAATAAAACTAGGATTGGTTTATCAAGTGGTTATGATCATATATGCTTTAGGGCATATAGTGGCATGGTAGCAAATAAGGGTTTGTTTGCATCAGTAGAATATCTTGCAAGGGTTAGCTTGCACATTCACTAGTGGTATTAGGCTTGCACAATATCAGTATAAGATTGATAAATTGCAAGTGTTAACTTGCCTTGTGCAGAGCAGTGGTTGAAGTTCTCCTCAGCTTCTTCTTTGTAGTATCCTCCTTCCTCCTCGTATCCTTGGTCGGTACTAGCGTCTATAAATAAATACGATGTACACAATCACCAAACAATACTTAACTACTTGCAATCATCACACAAAAGGGTCCTATAGATGATCTAGCATCATCACTAACATTACACGATTAAAGTTTGGTTTAATTCCTTTTATTTTTAGAAAAGTAATTTCTACTCATTGAAAAACTACTTTAAGATTTAATATTCTCCAAACCAAACATGGGATCATGTTGACACATGTCATCACCACATATTTTAGTTCATGGGAATGTGATTTAAAGTGGTGTCACAATTTAATAAGGTTTTACCCTTTTATTTTAATTAATTAAAGTGGCTAGAAATGCCTATGGGGCATTCTTTTATTACTTGAACATTATTTCTATAAGTAAACCTATATATTTTTATATATTCTGAAAGGTATGGTTAAATGTGATTTTTGAGAGTTGGAATCAACTCAAAATCTATTATGGTTTAAATTTGAAAAATGTTTAAATGCACAAAAGCTTCTGCCTTGTTATTTTTACCATGGGTGATCTACAGATCCAAATGGCTTGAATCCAACGGGCTTGGATTCAGCATTCCCAGACCTTTCTAACAAAATTGGTTTCATTCAATTTGTTTAACTGAATCTACCTGGGTTGATTTTTGAAACTGGGTACAGAAGTGTGTTTGAAATAAAATGGAAAAGGTTTAATTCAAATAACTGGGCTGCGCGGGAAAGTTTAACGGTCCGGCCTGCTAAGCGCAGCGCTTCTGCGGGATGTTAAAGTGGCTGTCCCCACGTGTTAGTGAGACGAGGGGGTGCGAAGCGGTATGGGGCGTTATGGTGCGTTCGATCTGGTTCTAATCCACCGGCTGAGAGTCATCGTCGACGTTAGGCAACGCCGGCGAGACAGAAACCTAGCGCGGCCAGTGGAGGTCGTTGGGGGCTCACCGGGGTTCGAGGCGGTCGTGGGTGAACAACGAAGTCGACGGCGAACCTCCTGGTACCGGCAGCTTCTCTGGGCGGCTCAATCGGCTCCCTTCTTCTCCAAGCGCGGGCTCGGTGAAATTCGGCGTCTTGCTCGCCTTGCTCCGGGAACAGGGTGGAATGGTCAGTGAGGAGAGGGGAGTGAGGTGGTGTGCTCAATTCGGCTGGGGGTGGCTTCTATTTATAGTGGAGAGAGGGGACCGATGGGGCGCAAGGTGAGCTCGTCGTGGTCGATGATCTGACTGCTCGGCATGGGAGCGATGAGGCGGTGCGGTGCTCCCTGGCGATGCTCAATGACACAGTGGCGAGACGTGGGGCGGTGCGGTTTGGTCGGAACACAACCGTGCTCTGCGCGTGCCCGACGGAGAATTTAATGGCGCACAGCGCGCGTGGTCCGCGTGGCAGCGAACGAGCGTGTCTGCGGGGTTGCTGGGACGGTGGTGATCACGTATGCACGCGGCGAGGGCGGCGCGCGGTCTGTGGGCGTCGGTCGAGAGTGGCGCACGGGGCGTGCTCTCGGCATGGTTGCTGGCGAGGTTGGCATGGTTCGTCTGGCGTGGTCGATGGTAGCAACGTTCGAGACCGGATGTGGAGTGGCGGTGGGGTGTTGGCTTGCTCCCAGACATGCTGGCTAGGCTTGTTTCTCCTCCTAGATTGCTGTCGACATGGGGGTGACAAGTGTGCATTCGGCCTACTCACCGTTGATGGCAATGCCAAGCTTACAGTGATGCTAAGGGTGTGCAATTGAGCTAGATGATCTACTCAAACCTAGTTGTAACCAGAGAGGGAACAAGTTAGGCTTCAATCACTGCTCACAATAGTGTTTGGATTTTGTTTGATTTGTATCTGCCAAGTGTTTGATGAAATTGCCGCAAGAACTCACGTTTTGAATTTTGAAAAGATTTTTGGTGGGTGTGCTAGGTTGGTGCTGGTGAGTCTGCAGATGCTTGGGTTTTGAAAGTTGAGCTTGTTTGAGTGGTTTTTGAAAAAGTGGGATCTTCTCATATGATAAAGATTCAATTTTGAATTGTCATTTAAACTATGCATTTGAAAGTTTCTGGATGATCACAAAGTGGGCCTTGATACTTTGTTATGAGTACAATCAAGGGGTGCAAAGATCCAAAAAGTTTACATTAGGTTCTGAAAGTTTGAGATAGCCAAAGTAGGCATGGGAGTTAAATTGGTCAAAATGACCATTCACTCATTTAGCTTTGTTTTGATTTATTTGTCTTTGAGAAAAGTTTGGGAATTGTTTAGATGATGTTTATTTCACCTAAGCATCCATTTACAAGAAAAGGAACACACAAACAAGTTGGTTCAAAAGAATTTCAAATGAAATGCATACACATATGCATGCTTTCATAATTTTATTTAGAAAAGTTTTTGTTAACCCTAATTTTGAGGATTAGAGTTTGATGATCCAAGTTTAGTATTTCTGGGATGTTACACATTAGAAGTTCAACCAACATTGTTGGACAAGATTAAAGAATCCCAAAAGTTGGACAAGGAAATTGAAGAGATTAAAGGTAAAATTAGTAAAGGGAAGGCTAAAGGATTCCATGATGATAAACAAGGTACTTTATGGTATGGAAAGCGTATCTGCATTCCATAAGATCCGGATCTTCGGAAATTGATTACAGAAAAAGCACACAACTCACCATATTCCATTCATCCAGGTAACACCAAAATGTACATGGATGTGAAGGAAAGATTTTGGTGGAACAATCTCAAGAAAGATATTGCATAACACATTTCCTTGTGTGATGTGTGTAGTCGAGTAAAGGTGGAACATCAGAAACCAGCAGGGTTATTGCAACCACTACCTATTCTTGATTGGAAGTGGGATAAAATTGGTATGGATTTTATCACCGGATTGCCAAGGACTAGATCCGGATATGATTCTATTTGGGTTATTGTGGATCGCCTAACCAAAATGGCTCATTTCATACCCGTGAAGACAACTTATACAAGTGCTAAATTAGCTAAGATCTATATGGACAGGATCATATGTCTGCATGGAGTACCTAAGAGTATTGTATCAGATAGAGGAACTCAGTTCACTTCGCATTTTTGGCGACAACTACATGAATCATTGGGAACAAGGTTAGAGTTCAGCACAGCTTTTCACCCTCATACTAATGGACAGACAGAAAGGACCAATCAGATTTTAGAGGATATGTTGAGGACATGTGCCCTAGACTATGGTGCTAGTTGGGATGAAAGTATGCCTTATGCAGAATTCTCTTACAATAACAGCTATCAAGCAAGCATTAAGATGGCTCCATTTGAATTTCTTTATGGAAGGAAGTGTACTACACCACTGCTATGGAGTGGAGTAGGAGAAAGAAATTTGTTCGGACCAGAACTGATCAAGGAAGCTGAAGAGAAAGTTAAATTGGTAAAGGACAGATTTAAGATAGACCAGTCCCGACAAAAGAGCTATGCATATCCAAAGTGTAGGGAAGTCACCTATGAGGTAGGTGATAGAGCTTACCTTAGAGTCTCACCACTTCGTGGTTTGAAGAGATTTGGAGTTAAAGGAAAATTGGCAACAAGGTATGTTGGACCATTCAAGATTTTGAGCCGCAAAGTAGAAGTGGCTTATGAGATAGAATTGCCAGAATCACTGTCTGCTGTTCACAATGTGTTTCCTGTGAGTCAGTTGAAGAAGTGTCATCCGGAGATGGAAGAAACTTCATTGAAGGACACTATACCATTGGAAGAGGTTCAGTTGGAGAGTGATCTTACTTATGATGAGAAACCTATCAAGATTCTTGAGACTGCAGAAAGAGTTACTCGTACTAAGACCATTAAACTCTGCAAAGTATAGTGGAATCATCATACCGAAGAAGAAGCAACTTGAGAAAGAGAAGATGACCTTCGGAAAGATCACCCTCACCTATTTGCTAGCCAATCCGAATCTCGAGGGCGAGATTCATCCTAAGGGGGTTAGATTTGTAACATCCCAAATTTCATCAAATGAAAAGTCATTCATATCATTATAGCATGTTTATTTTGCACAAAAATTTTCAAACCAAAATCCTAATTGAAACCATATTTAAACCCCTCTTTATATATTATATATGGGGTATGGTTTTATTTTTATTTTCAAAGACCAAAGTGTGTTTGAGTAGTCAAATGTGTTTGTCACACTTTTGAATGCTAGGATAACCCTACAAAATTTTGGAAAATGTTTGAATTCAAACAGATTTGAATTAGGGTTTCAAAACCATTTCTAAAAATCAAAATAGAAAAGAAAAAGGGCAAAGAAAAAATAAAAACCAGCGCTGCCTATCTAGCCCAGACCCACTTTTGGCCCAGCAAGCCCACCCGGGCCACCCTCCCCCTCTCTATTTTCTCACTTGTGCGCACGCACCCACTCCCTCACTGCCAGTGGCCCCTTCGCCATGTCAGACTCATCTTCAATCCCGCGCTGCTGACCACGCCATCGCCGCCCGTTTCTTCCCCTTCACTACCGCAAATCAATTCGATTAAATTGCGTTGATTCACCGCGTGATTGCCGCCCCTGCTCTGGCTACTTAAGCACCACCTCTCCGCGGCCATTTCCCCTTAACCCACATCGCCAGAGCGCCCCCAGGCTGCCAGCAATCAAGCTCGCACCACGCTGCCCGATGAACTCTGGCGATCAATTCTGGTGAGCTCCGTCCACCCCTTGCCCTCTAGTTCACCCTGTCATGCTCACCATCCTCTTGCGCACCTACTGATGCTTGCTGTTTTCCTGCTAGTGACCCAAGAGCTCGCCCCTGTCAAGCACTTCAAGCCTAGACTGTAGGGTTTGCAGCATAGAAAACAAAAAAATTCCTACGATGGGAACAACTATGTATCAAGATCTATCTACTAGATACAAGCAACGGGCGGATATACATCCGTAGAGAACATACCCTTGAAGACCGACAAAGCTTAATGAGGTTGAACTCATAGTTGATGTAGACAATCTCTTGCCGATCTCAAGATTGAGAGGAAGTCCTAGCGCCGCAAATCAGTGGCGCATCCGTGCTCGCACACACGTCCGAGGCACTGAGAAACCTCCGCCTCCTCTCTCCAACGATGCAGAGGAAGCACAATTCTTTCTTACCGAATAGCCACCGGGAACATGTATCTCGCTAGTCCGAGACCATGGGGATAAATACTAGAGGGGGAGAGAGGTCCTTCATGGGGAGGTGTGAGTGAGAGAGAGGGAGGGGGTTCCTTTTATAGGAGGAGGGGGGGCACCCCAAGGGGGTGGCCGGAGCATGGGGGCTGCCCCCTTGCCCTTCCTCCATTGATGTGGGTGGAAACTCCACTCACAAAAATGCCTTTCAATTCCCTCCACTCAAAAACCCACTCAAATTCCCATTAAATTTCCACTAAATTTAATGCAAACTCTCATTAAATAAAACTCCTTTTATTTATTCAGAATTTTTTCAATTACTTTAGTGACAAACATTCACATATAACCCCTTGCTAGTATTTCATTTAGCATGCAAAAACACTTTCTTCAATTTCACCCGAAAACCCGTTTTGGTATCTAGTGAAATAAATTCCTGCGCTTGTTATTCTTTCCGGCATGAAACTTTTGCTCCAAATGGATGTCAGTGTCTCTTAAGTGTGTCACCCTATGGTTCGCGAATAATGCGGACATGATTGAGACCCCTCTCAGATCAATAATCAGAAGCGGAAATTAGAGATCCATACTGACTCCCACACATTCAGCGATGACTTTCTTGTGATCGCGCGAACCTTTTACGCTATTATCTTAATCCTTTTGTTTCGTGATATATTATATGTCCGAGATTCGATCATCGGTATCTCCATACCTAGTTTGATCTCGTTACTGACATGTACTCTTTTCTTGTTCCCGTGATATAACATTCTAGTGATCAAATCACTTGCTTGCAAGCTAATCAATGTGATATCACCGAGAGGGCCCAGAGCATATCTATCCATCATCGGGATGAACAAATTCCACTCTCGATCCATGGGCCTCAACATAACACTTTACTAGTACTGAACCCATCTTTATAATCCCCCTGTTATGGTGTGACGTTTGATGTTATCAAGATACTCTTCCGGTGTTAGTGATTGACATGATCTCATGGTCTAAGGATTAGGATCACTTCGTATATTGTTATAGAAATATAAACTCAATGACTTTGATCATAATGCTATACTTCGGATGAATGTTCATCACATCATTACACTAATATTGTGACCTCGTTATTAACATCCAATGTCTATGATCAGGAAACCTTGATCATTTTGTTAATCAACGAGCTAGTTTATGCGAGAGGCATAACTAGGAACTTTCTGTTTGTTTATTAAACACACATGTATTAACATTTCCGTATTAATACAATTATAGCATGCAAAATAAACATCTATCGTATACTTGGAATATACATAATAACTACTTTATTATTGCCTCTCAGGGCATATTCCCTTCACAGACATGCCGCTCGACTCCGACGAGCCATTACGGTGAGACCAATGTCCCCCTTGACCTCTAATTCAAACGAGTGAGTTCGCCTCTGTCTTGCGCGTCTACTCATGATTGCCGTTTGTTCCCGTGCGCACCAGGTTGTCGCCATCGTCTCTGTTCGCAAGCGCCCGACGTTAGAACCAACTCCGACGAGCTCCCACGGCCGCGACAGTACGCCCCTGACCAAGCCAGTTCCACCTTGATCTTCCTCACATCCACGCGACGCTGGTAAGCATTGGCACCGCCCCCAACCCCCTCTAGACTCGCCAGTGCACCACCGGCAGCGCTGTCGCCGCCGCGGTAGCCATCAGCGCCGCTCGCATTTGGTTGTTTGATTCAGAGCCGCTGGATCTCAATCGTGCGTCATAGATTAGATCACTTGAACGAAATGGTATCGTCAGATCTGGACCACATGATCTAACGTAGATCTAACGGCCCACGCGCGTGATCCGCGCGAAGCGGTACAGGCCAATAGGAACACACTGCGTGTCACTGGCTCAGTTTTAAAATCTGATTTTTAATCTATTAGATGTTTAGACTTGTAAAATTCATATCTTTTGTTCTGTTTGTCCAAAAAATGCAAATAATATATCAATGGATTTAAAAAATTAAGCCCTACTCATCTATGTCCTTGAATTGGTCATTTTCTTCTGGAAAAATAGGATTATTTGTAGAAGCATTTGTAGGCCTATTTTGCATATAAAAATTATTTGGAAAATGTTTTTAAAGTAAATTTGAGTTTATTTAGACCTTAGAAAGTTTACTTTGTGTTCAGTACTGTTTAGCTTGACTTGTTAGTGTAGAAAAATCATTCCATTGCATTTTCATGCATTCATATGTATTTTGTTTGAATTATTGAATGTGAATTTGGTGTTATGATTTTTATGTCTAGATTTTGGTGATTATGATTGTGAGGACTGTTGCTACTCCCCTAGCTACCAAGGCAAGTGATGCTTCATATTTTTTTCCTAATATTTTGTCTATGCATTAGTGATATTTTGAGTAGGATTTGCATGAAGAATTTTCTAAGTATATACTATGCTATGCCTTGGGAAATCCTAGTAGTTATTGTCTTAGTAGATTTTTCCCTAAGTTAAGAAACTTGCTACTAGTATGCTTAGCCTAGCTAGTAGAAAACAAAGGTGGATTATTCATGCTATGAAATATTGCTAAGTCTATGGCTTGTGTTTTTTATTAATAAAACAACTATGTGAATGAATCACCTGGGTGGAATGGAAAGATTGGTTTATGTTGAGTGGTTACACAAGGCCCATGTATATGGTTTACCTTGTGTATCACACTTATGGATGGCCACCCAGGAACAAAGGGTTTTGAGATGTTTAGTGTTGAGAAGCTTCTAGTGCAACCACATGGCATATGGGCTCTGCCTTGACCAACTAGGTTGCAAGAACTTAGCCAGATGGACAGTTGGTGGTAGGGTTGATAGGATGGAACGCGTCCATGGTGGTCTAAGGGAAAGCTTCTGAAAAGTCTCGTCTTGATGCATCTCGAGTCTTGTGGGGAAAGTGCACCACCTCTCGAGAGGGTAAAACCTAAGTACTTAGCCGTGTCCCCGGCAACGGACAATTTGAGCATCAAAGACATTGAAGCAATCAAAGATCTCCCCATCCCAATTTCTCTAAGTTAAAACTTGTGGTTGAACAAGGGTAAAGGTTCACCAATGTATATTGGTGGTTCCTTGGGAGTTTTGTCAAACCAAAAACTTAGTGTTTTCAACTAATAAGACAAAACCTTATTTTGAGCAAAGCCAGCCTAAGCTACACTTAGCCAAATTCATATAGTTATTAGTTACTACTATTCTACTATGGTATCACTTTCCAATAAAATTCCAAATGTATTGACCCTCTGTGGCTGTAACTTATGATGTTGCAGGTTACTCTGATGGAGATTAGGGTTGTGAGTCTACACTCAACATGTTTGCCTGTGGCACATGAAGATGAAGACTTCTAGTTATTTACTTTATGTTATGAACTGTATGTATCAGCCTTGGTCTATTGAGTTGTAAAGACTATGTTATCTCTAGAATGACGATGTAATAATGACCTTTGTATCTGTGTACTTCATCTTAAACTATGGATGCTAGCATTTGATCCAGGGACTAGCATTGCAATCATAGGGGCCTTTACCTTAAAGGTGGGGTCTTACAACTCTCTTTTTCCTTTGCCCTTTGACGACACCCCTTTTTTTAAGCAAGTTTGAGATCGACGTCGTTACCAGGGTTACCGTTCCGTCTTGGCCTAGGCAGGGTTATGGATGCCATGGGTTATTCTTCAGGGCTCTTAGCCCAGTTTGCATCTTGTCCGTACTCGGACGCTGTATCGTTTTCAAGGTGATTTGGATCTTTGTATTGTATATCTGTATTATTGACTCATGGAGTCGCTGTTGTATATATCTGTTCTGTGGGTTCCATCGTGGACTATTGTGTAATTATATTACTTTGTTTTCCACCCGCACGAAAGTGCTTAGTGGGCACCTTTGAATCATTTCTATATGGGTTTGGCGGGAATCGCTAAAACTTGCATAGGGCCGATCCGAGGGTGTTACAGAAGCCTACAAGGACATAGACTCCTGGCGATACAAGACACGGAAAGTCCAAGACTAGACTATATACAAACTCTACACTTGTAACCAACTTGTATTGGCACCCGAGACCTAGCCTCCTCATATATAAAGGCTAGGAGGGACCAACGAGGAGGGCACCCAATATCCAATCTTACAATACACACGTCTTTCTCTCTCTTGGCGAGATTGCATCTATTCAAATCAACGGGTTTGTACTCTTTAATGATAATACGAGCATACAAGCAGAAGTAGGGTTTCATCTATGAGGGCCCGAACCTGGGTAAATCACCTCCCTTGTTTTTCTATTAAACCTATGAAATCAGCAGCGCTCTCTTTTCCACAAAACCCTAAGTCCATAACTTACCTACAGAGTTTCAATCGATGCGGCTGAGGTTACCCCTTGTCACATGGATATACCCATACCCTACGCGTTTAAACTGACAATTGTTAAGTAGGGACAATTGTCTTTTTTAAAATATGCTATTGATGAACGTAAAATTGTGAATAACTTGTGTATTATTGGAACTATCTACTAGGTACCCAATGGGTATGGGTACTTGACGGGTATGGGTACGAGTAAAGTTTTATACCCATGGGTACGGGTATGGGTAAACTTTTGTATCCGTTGACTACACAGGTATGGGTATGGTATTTCTCTAGCCTTCCCATCGCCAATCTTATGAAAGTCTGATCTTGGTATAGCACCACCCCATATGTACTTAGTGTTACACCTATTCGATTTGTTGGATCCAGGGTAGGAAGCAGTCAAGGTGGCGAGAAATTCGCAAATCTTGCTGGCGACGACAGCTCCTTCATAGGAGATAACACTCTTGACATAGCAACCCCATAACCTATTTGAACCACAAGCCTACGGGCTCAGGCAAGAGAGAAACTGCAGCGTCGACATCACCACTCTTCTCAAATTCAAGTGACTGAGCCATGATCAAGCCCATGTCCTCGCACTTAGAGGAAACCGACATAACAAGCTGCAATGATGGGGCATGGCGAGAGAAACAACCGTAGAGTTTCTCTCCCTCAACTACATATGAATTCTTCTAAGAGGAGTCAAGCACAATCAAATCATGCGCTTTGGCGAGCCCCAGACCATTGAAATATAGGGTTCGTATCATATAAAACAAAAAAATTCTACCGCAAGAACGCATAAAACCAAGATCCAATCTATGGCAAAGCCAAGATCTAACCTACGAGATAGGTGCAACAAGATTGGAGCAAAAGAAACTAAGCAAACTAAAAACAAAGTAAAGAGAAAGGTTGAGGAGGACTCCCCTTGTGAAGACGTCCTTAGCCTCCCCGGCAACGGCGCCAGAAAGAAGATTTGACGGGAAGATATTGAAGTTGTCCTTATGTTCCCCGACAATGGCGCCAGAAAGAAGCTTGATGTCACTGCGTCAACGTGCAGTGCTTCGTCGGGAAACCCCAAGAGCAAGGTGTGATGTAGCACAACACCAAGTTTCCCCTCAGTAAGAAACCGAGGTTATCGAACAAGTAGAAGGAAGGAAACGTCACACAGGTGTTGCAAGCAACGCGTAAACCTGCACAACACAAACTCAAGACTTTTCCCCAACGAATCAGTAAGGTTGTCAAGCTCACCGGTTTGCTGTAACAAAGGATTAAATGTATGGTGTGGAAGGTGATGATGGTTTGCAGCAAGTAAACAAGTAACAGTGGAAGATGTATCAATGGTAAAGATTGGACCAGGGTCCATAGTTCACTAGAGGTGCTTTCCTTAGATAAACAACAAGGCATGAAGGGTAAACAAATTACAGCAGGGCAATTGACAGGAACTGAGCAAGGCATAACAATGCAATACCAGACAAAAAGATCCTATGACATTCATTTGGGCAATACAACAATATACATAGACCGCCATCCAACTGCATCTATGAGTAGAAGTCCACCTTCAGGTTATCATCCAAACACCCTCCAGTATTAAGTTGCAAGCAACAGACAACTGCTTAAGCAATGTGTGTAAGGTAAACAATCCACTTGTTCCATGAACAAGAGACCGTTGTTTTCTCCCTAGTGGAAACACCACATCTACAACCGAAGAGATCTATGTCACTTCCCTTGGAAACTAGAGCATAAATACCCCCATTAATCACTAGCAACTACTTGGCCAAGATAGCTACTAACAACGGAGAGCATGCAAGATCACAAACAACATATACATGATAGAATCAAATAGACAAAACCATTAATCAAACTGACATAGTAATCTCAATATCCATCGGATCCCCGCAAACACAACATGCATGATTACAAATAGATTAGATCTTGATCATGAACGGAGCTCACAAGATCTATACGTGAAAGCATAAGGAGGAGATACAACCATCTAGATACTACATGTACCCGTAGTCCAAGGTGGAACTACTCACGCTTCATACCAGAGAAGAAGGCCTCAAGGATGATTTCCCCTCTAGCAGGGTGCCGGGAAGAACTTCAGATCCCCCCGATCTAGGGACGATGGTGGCGGCGGCTACAGAAGGTGTCGTGGAGTTTTGATCGGGTGCCTAGGGTTTCTGTATCATGGGCTTCTTATAGGCAAAGAGGCGAGGCTGGGAGGCGACCAGGGGGGCCACACCCTGCCCAGGCGCGGGATGGGCCCACTCGCGCCTAGGGGGTTTATCCGCCCTGTGGCGCCTCTCCGTCTCTCCTCTGGACTTCGTGTCGCCCACGGTAAAATATTGACTTTGGCTTTTGTCCCGTCCAATTCCGAGAATATTGATTGTCTGCCTTTCTGGAACCAAAAACAGAAGAAAACAGTAACCGCAGCGTGGCAACTTGTTAATAGGTTAGTTCTAGAAAAGATATAAAAACACCTCAAAGTGTAGACAAATCAAAGCAAAGTAGATACTAAACAAGCATTGAGCATCAAAAATTATAGATACGTTTTTGACGTATCAAGCATCCCCAAGCTTAACTCCTGCTTGTCCTCGAGTAGGTAAGTGATAAAAAGAATAACTTTTGAGGTGACATGCACCATCAAAACCAAGATCAAACCATTTGTAAGCATTGAAAGCTGGGATCAAAGAACTCTAAACATGTGCATGAAATATGGAGTTCTAACGATAAGACAAAGTAACTATGCATGCAACATGAAAGGCTACAAACAAAGATCATGAATAACATGCATTGAAAAACGTTTGTTTGTTTCACATACAAAAAACATGGCATAGTGGCATTATTCTTGTCCCTCATGGACTAGCAAATAGATGCATAGGACACCTTCCAAGTTCATAAGAGTGACTAGATACAAATAGCACAAGAACAAGTAATATCACAATATGCATCAATCAATAAGTTTTGGGACACTACACATAGAATGGCAACTATGCTCTCTTAATGGTGTCTAAAGGTAGAAGGTGGAGACTCAATATAATGGTGGAAGAAAGGCCCTTCACAAAGGGAAGCAGGGATTTCAAGTTTCAAAAGGAGCTTCCAAAAATTATGGTACTGAAAGAACATTTCTTAATCCCTAGTGTTTTGTGTGTTAGATAACAATACCAAGGATCATTTAATGTGTGTTGAAGTGTTGCAGCTCTATTTGAGAATAAAGGGAAAAGAACTCTGCCTTTGGGGGCGGATAATCCGGCCCCACCAGGGGCGGATAATCCGCCCCTCCCTTTGCCCAAGCAGGCGCAAGCCCCAGAAGGGGGGCGGAATTTTGGCCGGATTTTCCGGCCCCGCCGGATAATCCGCCCCCCCTGCTCATCGCCAAGGTGCAAGCCCCAGAGAGGAGGCGGAGTTTTGGCCGGATAATCCGCCCCTCAGGGGGGCCGGATTATCCGCCCCCCAAGATCTTCACCAAGCTTCACCAAGGCGCAAGCCCCAGAGAGGGGGCGGAGTTTCCCCCGGAGAATCCGCCCTTGGGGCGGAGTTTTCCCAGGGGGCGGATAATCCGCCCCAAGTGGGGGGCGGATAATCCGCCCCCAAAGTTGTGCAACAGATCCGGGAGGGGTATTTAAGCCAGCCTTCCCCTCCGCTGTAACTCCCGATTCATCTCGAAAAAGACAAGATCAGATCTGAAAGCTTCAACAAAGAGTGCTCCAACAAGAACAACCCAAAGGCCCAATCCCATGGGCAATCGAAGGAGGAGAACTCGATCTTCATCATCAGCAATCAAGCGCTTCATCTCCTCTCCATTCATTTGGAGAACCTCCGATCTAGTATTTCTTGCAAATATCTAGATCCTCGTTTTTGTTTATATTGATAAACCTTGTTCTTGTGGCAGCTTGTTGTCATCTCGGGAGCCCCCAATTCGGTTGTGGGTGTGTGCCCCGATAGTGTTGTAAAAGGCACCGGTTCCCGCCTCGAAGGGATCCAATAGTGGAGAAGGTGGATCAGGCCTCTCGTGGCGAGATCCATCAGAGAATAGGGTGAGGCCTATTGTGGTGTGGTGGTCTTAGAACCGCCCACCCCTCCAACGCAGATGTACTTCCCTTAACAAGGAAGGAACTGCGGTAAAACAAATCCCTGTGTCTCCGCGTGCTCCACTACGGTTTCCTCACTCCTCTTTTACGTGCTTAGTAGTTAGGGTTACATATAGGGAAATTCTCGTAGTTGCATATCTAGATAATTTACTTTGTGTCAAGCCTAAAATTGAAAAAGTATTAAAAAATTGGTTAGCACCTATTCACCCCCCCTCTAGGTGCCCATACGATCCATTTCAGGTACTTGTTAGCTTTCAGCCCTCATTGCCCCTATCATAAGCATCTTGAAGTGATTAAGGTTAAAGTGAACAAACTATGGAGTATATGCTTGACAAAATATAAGTTGGCAATCTCAAGTCCCTTTAATACAAGGGCTACACCTCATGCTACTCAACTTTAGTCACCTATAAGTTCTTGTCATATTAAGTACATGCGTATCATAGAGAACCTCCAACGAGGTACCCCTTGCACATGGTACAGGAGCTATCCCATAACCAAAATGACAAGGCAAGCAGACAATGAGCATCTCAGCGATATTTTTATTTACTATGTGCATAGATTTTTATTGAGGATGCTTCACAGATAGCTCACTATGGTGATGCTGCAAGTTTCCACCATGATTAGGCATGGCTTAGGCTAGCGGCCCAAGCGTTTCTCTAACACAAAATACATAACTCCATGGATTTACAAGCTCCCTCCTTATTTCACACCGGTGACATCCATAGACAAAAGAGCATGATATCAACTGTGTACAGAGTACATGTGCAATGTTGAAAACGTTCCCCATGACAGCATGGTTCTGCTAATTTCAATGTATAAGTGCAAGCATATACAACATAGATGACACAATGGTTCAAGTTTATTAGGGTCAAAGAATATAAAGTGTGCCATCAAGTTCGTGAGGGCTTTAATCACTAAGTTTTCACATAAGAAAATACTTTTTAAATGGAAGATAGATGAAAACAAGAATATACTTGGAATGGTGTAACGCACCATGCATAGCAATTTATAGTAGACACTTTGGAATAACTTGGTTTCTTGGGAGTTGGTAGCATGAGTAGAGCTTACTCATACAAGTGGAGGTTAGCAAAAGACTGGGAGCAACCAACTAAGAAAGCAATAATGGCCATAATCATGCAGAGCGACAAAACATTGCTAATCAAAGCATAGAGTGGTACTAAAAGTCAAGGACTACATGATCCTAGAGGCTATGGTGACTTGTTTAGTCACAACATGGTGCAAGCATGTGCCAAGTCAACCCAAATAAAGCATCAAAGGAGAATACCACAATACTATGCTTTTGTATGCTAAAACAACGCACGGTTCTTTCAAGGCACACTAAGCAATCCCAATTGTTTGGAACAAGACATGCTACAGCAATAATCACTAAGCATAAGGTCAAAAAAACACCTAGCATGTCATGCTAAAGTCTAAGTCACAGTCAATGCAAGCTCCTCTTGCACTTTCAAGCAGGAACTTTCTACTCCTTTCCAACACCAATCAACTTATTTGAAACTACACAGTGAGAATGGGGGTCCAAACTACTTTATTCAAGCAAACTAAACAACTAATCAAACCAAACGAAAAATAAGATGCTCCAAGAACAATACAACAATGCATGAAACAATAAAAACAAAGTGTCTAGACATACCTGAGCTTTTTATTGATGAAGAAGGGGATGCCTTGGGCATCCCCAAGCTTTGACGCTTGTACCTATTGGATATTTCTTGGGGTGACACCGGGGTGGTATCCCTAAGCTTGAGCTTTTGTCCATTCTTCATCTCATTACATCATTCTCTCTTTACACCTGAATTTTTTTTCCTTCATACAAAACTTCACACAATCTTCATTAGCAACATTAGTGTATTCAAAAGATAATAGACCTTTGGGTTTAGCTTTGGAACAGCAAAACTTTTCACTAAAAACACAAGATACTGTAGCAACTCCTACAAAAAGCTTAACTCCCCAAAAGAGAACTCAAAAAGGAATCAATAAGAAGCAAATGCAAATAATGGCAGAAATCTGTCAAAACAGACCAGCAGGTAGAAACCGATTTTTTTGAAAATCTTCTGTTGCTCAAATCAAAAAGTGTTGAACTAACGAAAGTTATCTAACATATTGGGGGATTTTTCGTAAATTTTCAGCTCAATCCGACTTACAGAGACTCCTCATGAATTTTTCTGGTGGAGGACAGAAATCTGTTTCGGACAGCAACTCCCCAAATCTTACTCCCCTCTCATTAGAGGTCATTCTTGGCACAAAAATAAAACAAAAAGGATAAGGAGAAGTCATTACTGAAGTAATAACTTCTAAGACTCAAAGAAACTCTTGGGTTATCTCCCAACAAGTACTTTTCTTTAACGCCTTTAAGTTAGGCAAACGAAGCAAGAAATCAAGTATTTTCAAATGAGGAAGCATTAACATCAAACCTTGCTTTCAAAAGAGGAGCTAAAAGCAACTTCTCTCTCCTCATAGGGAAGTGTTCAATACCTTTATCGAATGGGAATTGATATTTAATGGTGCCTTCTTTCATATCAATGATGGCACCAACAATTCTAAGAAAAAGTCTTCCTAAAGTAATAGGACAAGAAGCATTGTATTCAACATCCAAAACATACAAATCAACAGGGACATAAGCATTGTTAACCATGATGATAACATCATTAATATTCCCCATGAGTTTCTTCTTAGCATTATCATCGAGTGTGACATCCAAATAACAATCCTCCAAAGGTGGCAAATCAAGCATTTCATAAATCTTCCTAGGCATAATAGAGACACTAGAACCAAGATTACATGAAGCTTTGAGATCAAAGTACTTTCATAAATCTTCCTAGGCATATTAATAATGGGTTCCCAAATATCTTATACTTTCCTAGGAATAGAAGCTTTGTGTTTTAACTTCTCTTCTTTAATCTAAACAAGAGCATCTGTAATGTGTTTAGTGAAAGCAATATGCATATCACTAGCATCTGGACTTCTAGCAAGCTTTTGCAAAAACAAGATCACTTCAGAAATATTGCAACCATCTATATCAAAATCAAACTTAGCATCACTAGTAGTAGACTCATTAGGCTTAGGCATTGTAGGAGGAGGAATAGGGACTTCTTGTGGTTCGGTGGTATCCATTCTAGTGATGGTGCACACACTATTATTTCTATCAATTTCAGCTTCCCTTTCCCACTTAGCATGAAGTTGGGATAACAGTCTAACATTTTCATCAATAGTAACTTGTATGGCATGAGTGGCAGCAAAGGTGTTTTCTATGGTTTCAGGTTTAGCAGCCATTTTACTAATCAAGGAGGACTATGCTTCAGACAAAGAGGATATGTTCTTCTCAACAGTTAAAAGTTTTTCCTCCACAGTCTTGTTGAAAGCAGTCTGTTGACTAATAAAGTCTTTGAGCATAACTTCAAGTTCATAGGGGGCACTTCTAGCATTGTTGTAGGAGTTTCCATAGGAATTGTCATTATTAGGAGGATAAGGCCTATAATTGTTGTTGCTACTAAAATTATTCCTATAGGCATTGTTGTTGAAATTGTTGTTTATAATGAAGTTCACATCAAATTGCTCTTCTTGAGCAACCAAAGAGGCTAAGGGAACATTGTTTGGATCTAAAGGAGCTTTCCCATTAACAAGCATAGCCATAATAACATCAATCTTATCACTCAAAGAGGAGGTTTCTTGAACAGAATTTACCTTCTTACCATGTGGAGCTCTCTTAGTGTGCCATTCATAGTAATTAACCATCATATTATCAAGGAGTTTTGTTGCAGCACCCAAAGTGATGCCCATAAAGGTACCTCCAGTAGCTGAATCCAATAGGTTTCTTGAAGAGAAGTTCAAACCTGCATAAAAAGTCTGGATAATCATCCAAGCAGTGAGTCCATGAGTGGGACAATTCTTAACCAAAGATTTCATTCTTTCCCAAGCTTGAGCAACATGTTCATTATCAAGTTGTTTAAATTTCATAATGTCACTTCTCATAGATATAATCTTAGCAGGAGGATAGTACTTTCCAATAAAATAATCTTTGCACATAGTCCAAGAATCAATACTATTTCTAGGCAAGGATAGCAACCATTATTTATCTTTCCCTCTCAAGGAGAAAGGAAACAGCTTGAGCTTAATAATATCTCCATCTACATCCTTATACTTTTGCATCTCACAAAGTTCAACAAAGTTATTGAGATGGGCAGCAACATCATCAGAACTAGCACTAGAAAATTGCTCTCTCATCACAAGATTCAACAAAGCTGGCTTAATTTCATAAAAGGTAGCATCAGGAGCAGGTGGAGCAATAGGAGTGCTAAGGGAATCATTGTGGTTTGTGCTAGTGAAGTCACACAACTTGGTGTTCTTAGCAGAGTTCATTTTGGCAAAGGTGGGCAAGCCAAAAACAGCAGCAGCAGCTAGAGCAGGAACTATTTTTTGTGTTTTTGAATAGAGAAAGCAAACCAAACTATACTAATTTTTTTTGGAGTTTTTGATTAAAAGAGGAAAACAAAACCGAGCAAAAGAAACTAAGCAAACTAAAAACAAAGTAAAGAGAAAGGTTGAGGAGGACTCCCCTTGTGAAGACGTCCTTAGCCTCCCCAGCAACAGCGCCAGAAAGAAGCTTTGACGGGGAGGAAGATATTGAAGCTGTCCTTATGTTCCCCGGCAACGGCGCCAGAAAGAAGCTTGATGTCACTGCGTCAATGTGTAGTGCTTCGTCGGGAAACCCCAAGAGCAAGGTGTGATGCCGCACAGCAGCAAGATTTCCCTCAGTAAGAAACCGAGGTTATAGAACCCGTAGGAGGAAGGAAACGTCACACAGGTGTTGCAAGCAACACGGAAACCTGCACAACACAAACTCAAGACTTTGCCCCAACGAATCAGTGAGGTTGTCAAGCTCACCGGTTTGCTGTAACAAAGGATTAAATGTATGGTGTGGAAGGTGATGATGGTGTGTAGCAAGTAAACAAGTAACAATGGAAGATGTATCAATGGTAAATATTTGACCGGGGTCCATAGTTCACTAGAGGTGCTCTCCTTAGATTAACAACAAGGCATGAAGGGTAAACAAATTACAGCAGGGAAATTGACATGAACTGAGCAAGGCATATCAATGCAATACCAGATAAAAAGATCCTATGAGATTCGTGTGGGCAATACAACAATATACATAGACCGCCATCCAACTGCATCTATGAATAGAATTCCACCTTCAGGTTATCATCTGAACCCCCTCCAGTATTAAGTTGCAAGAAACAGACAACAGCTTTAAGCAAAGTGTGTAAGGTAAACAATCCACTTGTTCCATGAACAAGAGACCGTTGTTTTCTCCCTAGTGGCAACAACACATCTACAACCGAAGAGATTTCTATCACTTCCCTTGGAAACTAGAGGCATGAACCCACTATCGATCATAAATACCCCCTCTTGGAGTCACTAGAAACTACTTGGCCAAGATAGCTACTAACAATGGAGAGCATGCAAGATCACAAACAACACAGACATGATAGAATCAAATAGACAAAACCATTAATCAATCTGACATAGTACTCTCAATATCCATCGGATCCCCGCAAACACAACATGCATGATTACAAATAGATTAGATCTTGATCATGAACGGATCTCACAAGATCTATACATGAAAGCACAAGGAGGAGATACAACCATCTAGCTACTACATGGACCCATAGTCCAAGTTGGAACTACTCACGCTTCATACCAAAGAAGAAGGCCTCCGGGATGATTTCCCCTCCGGCAGGGTGCCGGTAAGAACTGCAGGTCCCCCAGTCTAGGGACGATGGTGGCGGCGGCTACAGAAGGTTTCGTGGAGTTTTGATCGGGTTCCTAGGGTTTCTATATCGGGGGCTTCTTATAGGCGAAGAGGCGAGGCTGGGAGGCGACCAGGGGGGCCACACACTGCCCAGGCGTGGGCTAGGCCCACCCGTGCCTAGGGGGTTTGGTCGCCCTGTGGCGCCTCTCCGTCTCTCCTCTGGACTTCGTGTCGCCCACGGTAAAATATTGACTTTGGCTTTTGTCCCGTCCAATTCCGGGAATATTGATTTTCTGCCTTTCTGGAACCAAAAACAGAAGAAAATAGGCAACTGGCACTGTGGCAACTTGTTAATAGGTTAGTTCCAAAAAAGATATAAAACACCTCAAAGTGTAGACAAAGCAAAGCAAAGTAGATACTAAACAAGCATGGAGCATCAAAAATTATAGATACGTTTCTGACGTATCAGGGCAAGGGGTGCACCCTCCCCTCCCCTCTTTATATAGAGAGGGTGCATCTAGGGCTGCCCCTTGGCCCTCCCCTCCTAGGGCTAGCGCACATAGGGAGAGGGTGGAAGACTTGCCCCCCAAGTTTCCCTCTTTCCTTTTTAGGGTTTTTCCCTATACCCTTGGGCTGGCCGGTTGGGCCCCTTGGGTCTTGGTGAGGCTAGACCATGGACCCTACAGCATTACCTCGACCCATGTGGCCCCTCCCAGGGTGGTGCGCCCACTGGTGGCCCCTTATAGAACATTCTAGAAGCTCCGGTCAAATACCAAAAACTTTTTCCGAACCCCGGAAGATAAATTCCTTCATATGAATCTTATTCTCCGGACCATTTCGGACCTCCTCATAATGTCCTGAATCCAATCCGATACTCCTAACAACATTCGGTCTCCATATCATATTCCATATCTACTTAAACAACATCGAACCTTAAGTGTGTCACCCTATGGTTCGCGAACTATGCAGACATGATCGAGACACCTCTCCGAACAATAACCAATATCGGGACCTGGAGATCCATAATGGCTCCCACATATTCAACAATGACTTCGTGATCGAATGAACCATTAACATACGACATTGATTCCCTTTGTCGCGCAATACTTTTACTTATCCGAGGTTCGATCATATGTATCTCCATACCTAGTTCAACCTTATTACTGATAAGTACTCTTTACCCGTACCGTGATATGACATCCCTTGTGACCTAGTCACATGCTTGCAAGCCAATTGGATGACATTCCACTATGAGGGCCCAAAGTATATATATATATTCGTCATTTGGATGGAAAAATCCCACTCTTGATCCATGCGCTTCAATACATACTTTCAGAATACCCAATGCCACCTTTATAACCACCCAGTTACGGAAGTGGCATTTGATGTCATCAAAGCACTCATCCGATGATGGTGATTAACATGATCTCATGGTCGAAGGATTAGGTTACTATGTATTTGAAAGCTTGTAGAAAAACGAACTTAATGACTTGATCTTTGTAACATACCACCTTTTGTGTAATATTAATAAGGACATGTTTGAGCATTGCATGCATGCATTCCACTTGTACCTTGGTTCAAACAAATAATAACAAACAAAACCCTAACTTTGTTCCCTCTCAAACCATTCAAATGGTTTTGAAATATTTTGAAAACTATCAAAACAAATGGAGCCCAAAATGGTTTACAGGGGCCCCTGAGTATTTTATACACTTTATAAAAGTCTCTGATATTTTTGAATTATTCAAAATTGAATTTGAATTGAAAATACAAACAGAAAAAGAGAAAACAGAAAAGAAAAGGTTTTAACAGAAAAAACCTAACCCTAGCTCTACTGGGCCACAACCCAGCTTCTACCCTCTCTCTCCCGTGCTGCACACAGAAGCAAGACCCCATGCCCATCCTCAGCCCAAGAGCTTTCACCTGGCCCTTACCGTTTTGTCGAGGCTATCTTCGTCGTCCACCTCTGGCGGCGACGGAAGCAGCTCGCTAGTGCCACCGTGTCGCTCGCCGGCGTGGAGATGCACGTCGTCGCCCCCAGACGCCAAGTACCGCTGGACGCCACAGACGAACCCTAGCCGTTTCCCATTTCCCTTCTTCCTCTCCATCTCTCGTTTTTCCTAGGGCCGAAACCCTAGCTACTCAAATGCCGACGAGCTCCGCCGTTCCCGGCCACCCCATGTCGAGCTGAGGCCACCGTTGGACGCGTCGTGTCTTCCTCGCCCTCCTCCGTGAAGCATGCAAGTAGGGGAGAACACTCCTCGCCGGAATCGACCCCGAACCACCGTTGGCCGTCGAGGTTTCCGCCATCGATTCGACGCATCCTGACCTTGCCCGGCCTCGCCACCACCTCTGTCGTGATCACAGTGAGCCCACGGTGTTAACGCGCCCCTCTGTTGTCTTTCTCGCTCTCTGTATCATCCTCTCCGCGCGAGACCACCGTCGCCGCCACTAGAGCTCGTCGGAGACGATGCTCCGGTGACCAATAAGGAGCGGCGCTACCACTAGTGTGCTCAACGCGCCAGCCCTTGTCAAACGCGCCTTCTCCCGCATCCCCGCGAGCTCCCTAGAGCCATCCTCGCTCTCGATCTGAGAGCTTGGCCATTGCTGACGTCAGCATGATGCAGTAAACCATTTTCTTGTATTTAATTGTTTTTAGTAATTATTTTCTGAAAATAATAAATCCCTGACATGTGGACCCTACTTGTAAGATGTTTAATCTTTTTCATAAATGTTTTCTAAAATTGTTAAATATATGACATGTGGGCCCAACTTGGAAAAAAATTTAAATATTCCAAAAATGATTTAAAATGAATTAAAAATGGAGAAATTCATAACTAATTCATTTTAAATCAGAAAAATAGAAATAATATATCAAAATGTTTAGAAAAATAAGAGCTATACAATAAGAATATAATCATACATTGTTAACCAAATTTCATGACAAGTTTACTTAGAAGAACCAATTGAACCCCACAGGTGATTTCGAGGTTCCCCCTGTTCTAGGGTTTGGACCTCTCGGACCCCGTTTAAACTGACCAAGCATGTTCTAGGGTTCATTTCAACACTACTTAACTTGTCATATCATCCATATTGTATGAGCATTGCACATGTCATGTGTTGAATGTTGCTTTCTCTTTTCCGGTATTTGGTTCTTTGTGAATAGGAACCGAACCCGAGGCTGAAGTCAACGCCACTGAAGAGCAATACCAGTCCAACAACGGACAAGGCAAGCGAAGCCCCACTCATACATATGAATCCTATGTTTATAAAGTATTTCATTCTCGCCATATGCATTCGGTTCAACCGTCTTTTATCAGTAGATAGAGTAATCCTATCTGATGCATGTTCCCCTTTGTGAATAATACCTGATCCACTGCTCCTAGCATAACTAGGGTTTGGTTTACGAGCATCGCTAGTGCCACAATTCAGTCAAGCTTAGCCATGCTTAGTGGTCCAATGTTAATCATTCAGATGATTCACTGGAGATGCGAATGAATCTAGTATGGTAGGATGTTGTGATATGATTAGAGATGGGTATAAACATGCTAAGGCTTGTATGGGAGGCCACGTGGGTTGTGGTTTTTTTGCATTCCCATACTTGCCACCCTTAGTATCCAATGTTCTTGCCTCTTGAACTAAGACGAGCGTACAACACACGGGGGCATGGAATCCCCCTCGACTAACTAACTTGCCTAGTAGATTCCATGAGTCACATAGTTCGGGCTTTCCATTTGACATACGCATCTTGATTGTTCTTGAATGGAGGTGGAGGAGGGCATTCATAACAAGTAGGTAAGCATGGCCGGGAATAAGAGATGCATGGCATCCGTAATCTTGAACCCCGCACACATCTCTAGGGACTGACTTCAGGACTCGACCCGTTACGGTGGCATATCCTTAGTGTGTGACTCATGGTCTTGGCGAAAGCAAGGTAAAGGTCGTGGTCAACCACTCTCTGCCGGCCTTCCAAGGAAGAGGGCTAATAATTTGGCATTAAGTATCGGTTGGTACGTGTGGGTAAAGTTGTGCACCCCTGCAGGGTATTAATCTTTTTGAAAAGTCGTGTCCACGGTTATGGAAAACTTGGGAACGGACGTGATGACCATAGAGAACTATAACCGAATGATAAAACTTGGCCAACTAATGTGAGATCTGGAATACTTCCTCGGGGTTGTTTGAGGGGGTAGACCGGGAAGAGAGGTTCAGTTGATGATGGTACTTGGTGGATATTGAGGATGATTCTAAGACCTAGAGTTGTAGTCTTATTATCCCCTTTGAAAATGATCTGATTAGACGAGCTTCTTTACCTTCTTGTTTTGAGAACAAAAGTTGGCTTTATGCAAAATAACTCCACTAGCCATAAGTCTTGCGGAGTACACCCTGTACTCAGCCTTGCCTCATTGATGTATTTCTACAGATGAAGCTACTCCAACTGAAGGTGGTTTCTACGTCGATGTTGACAAGTAGTTAGGTCTCCCGGGCAGAATCCAGGGATCTATGGAAGGGTCGCTACTTCTGTTTAAGGCCTCTTAGGACATTTGCTAAGTTTGTTATTTACAACAACTTGTTTGCTTCCGTTGTTTGTTGTAATGATGGGTCTATGACCCCTGGCTTGTATGACTGGTTTGTAACTCTCTTAAGAGTTTACCTTATTAATGTATGGTTTGTATGTTCTGTAATGTTACAGATCATTCCCTGCGCGCTTCGAAATTTAGGTTAGGCTTATGTTAGATGAAGATCTGGTATTTCTCTAGCCCTGATCCCGGGTCGTGACAGATTTTGGTATCAGAGCAGGACTGCCTGTAGGAAACCCTTATAGCTGGTTGATGTTGAGTCTAGAGTTTGAGAAAAACTATTTGAAAGCTAAAAATTATTTGCAAAACTCTGAATAGGACTCTTTTTACTCCTTATCCAAGGTTGTTCTGTTGCTGAGTTATCTTATCTCGTTTGCTTTGAAAATCTTTCACTTCTTGTCTATCATTTCAAACTTCGGGATATACGGGTTTGGGTTGTTTTTCCTAGTACTCCGTACTCAGTTGCAGGGCTCAGAGTTTCCAAGAAATATTTGTGCATCCAAAGCATTGTTTTTCAACCTTTCTAAGGAAGCCTATACTTCGAATCTTTCTTCCTTCTCGTTTTGTTGGTTTCATATCATGCTTGCATTCCATTGTAATGGTTTCTATCTAAGTTGGTAGCATATACGTTTCGTATGCTTGTTCTACTGCCATACTTAATGCATTGATATAATCTTCATCCATATGTTCACCTCTGCCATGATCTTTCGATATGGTTTTTGTCATCTTTTGATGTACCCTTTTTGGTGAATCCATTCTCATGGTTCCTGTTTTCTCCTCAGGATGTCGTCTGCTACTCGTGGTTCTGTTGGCCGTCAAGGAAACAACAATGCTGAACAGGAACTTCCGCCGCCTCCCATAATGGTCGAGGTTCTCAACAACATTGAGACCAACCGTCTGAGGAATGAACGCCTTCTTGAGTGTGTGGCGCAGAACACTGAATGTCGTCCTGACGACTGTGTCACACTTGGAGATTTCATCTGCTCTTTTCCTCCAATCTTCACCCACCCCAAGGAGCCCCTTGAAGCTGATGATTGGCTTCGCACCATATAGCGCAAGTTCAGTGCTCTTCGTGTCCGTCCAGATGACCACGTCAACTTCGCCTCCTATCAACTGGAAGGTGAGGCTGGTGTTTGGTGGGAAGGTTTCCTGAATCTGCAAGCTCAGACATGTTGTTAGTTGGGAAGAGTTTGTTGTAGCCTTCCGTGCCTCTTATATCGCTAAGCCCATCATGGATCTCAAAAGGAGGGAGTTTCTGGATCTGACTCAGGGGCGCAGGGATATTGAAACATATGGGTGTGAGTTTACTCGCATGGCTCGTTATGCAACTAGGGACGTGACCAATGATGAAGATAAGCAAGAGTTGTTCCGTAAGGGACTCAACCTGCACTTTGCTATGAGTTGCCGCCCTTCAAGTTCCAGTCTTTCCAGGAACTGCACAATCAGGCTCTTACTCTAGAGCATGGAAGGAATGATATGGAGGTCTCTCAGAAGCGTGAAGAAGGAAATTCTCGTGCTTCTTCCTATGGTAACAAGAAGCGTCGTGTCTTTTTTCCATACAATGTTGTGCCTCGTGCTCCTTATGCACCCAAGTCTTCTGGAAATGCTTCTCTTTAGCCACAGTCAAATACTAGTGGAGAAAATTATCGTCCTCCTGCTGGTTCTTACACTGGAGTTACCTGTTACTCCTATGGTCAGCCTGGTCACTATTCAAGGGAGTGTTCCCAAAGGGATGTTGGGCGCAATTATCAGCAGGCAAAGAATAATGATAAATCTCAAGGTGCTGTACGTGGTCGCCTGACCCATGTCACTATTGAAGAAGCTTAGGAAGATCCACGCGTCATTCTGGGCGCTCCGTGTCAATTCAATTCTAGCAACAATCTTGTTTGATTCTAGAGCATCACATACATTCATATCACAAGATTTTCTGCAAATGCATGATATCACCTTTGAAACTATGGCCTCTCCTATAGAGATTAGAACTCCAGGGTCTCGTTGGCAGACCATCTGGGTTACTCATGGGGTTGAGATAGATATAGCATATCATAAGTTCCCCACTTCTCTCATTGCACTCAAGTCAACTGACATTAATGTCATTCTGGGCATGGACTGGTTAACCAAGTATCAAGTCGTCATTGACTGTGCACTTAGAACAGCTACTTTGACCTCTCCTGCTGGCATAACTGTCAAGTAATGGACTGATGGATCAAAGTCTCCGTCGGCAGTTCTTAAACCCTTCTCGAAGTTGTATGCCATGGATGTCCTACCTACTCTCGAGGTCCAAGATGTCCATGTAGTATGTGATTTCCCGGATGTCTTTCCTGAAGAGTTGCCTGGCATGCCACCTGATCGAAGTGTGGAGTTTGTTATAGAGCTAGTTCTTGGAACTGCTACTATCTCCAAAAGACCTTACCGCATGCCTCCTCATGAGTTGGTGGAGTTGAAGAAGCAACTGGAAGAGCTAGAAGTCCTAGGCTATATCCAACCTAGCACATCCTCTTGGGGTTGCCCTACCATCTTTGTCAAGAAGCGGGATACAAATATTCCGAGATTGGTTGTTGATTACCGTCCACTCAATGCGGTGACAATCAAGAATAAGTACCCTCTTCCCTGGATAAATGACCTCTTTGATCAATTAAGTGGTGCCACTGTTGAAAGGATCGTATGGGCACCTAGAGGGGGGTGAATAGGTGCTACTTCAAATTTTACTCCTTTTCAAATTAGGGTTTGACAAGAAAGGTAAATTCCCTAGAATATGCAACTATGGTGAATTTACCTATATGTCAATCAAGCACAAACTAACACGACACTAAGCAAGAACAAGTAAGTAAAGTGCGGTAAAGGATAGAAGTAACCAAGGGAGTGTGGCGGAGACACAAGGATTTGTTTCCCGTAGTTCCTTCCTTTTGAGGGGAAGTACGTCTACGTTTGGAGAGGGGGTGGTTTCAAACCACCAACGCCACGAGAGGCCTCCCTTGTTCTCCGATGAACCTCGCCCCAACAGGCTCGATTCACCTTCCACTATATCGGCAACCTTCGAGGTGGAAGCCGGCACCTTTACAACAAGTTTGGGGCACACATCCACAACTGAATTAGAGGCTCCCAAATACAAGCAAGCTGTCAAGACAAATCAAAGACAAGCTTGTAAGAACCAAATCAAAGTTAGGGTTTCCAAAGAAACACTAGAGCTTGGGGGCCCTCAAGTGAATGAGGGGGAAATGAAGATCTCTCTAGGTGAAGATGTAAATCAAGGCCTCCTCCTTCGATTATCCAAAGATCAATGACTTTGGATGGTTGGATGAAGAGATCTTGTAGATTTGGTGGCTCTAATGGGGTTGGTGTTCTTGAGCATCTCGAGCAGCTGGAGGAAGAAGATAAGGGTCCATTTTTATAGGCAGCCCCCTCCACAAACCATTTTCTGACCGTTCTCCGGACCGTTCTCCAGACCAGCCAATCTCCGGACCAGTCTTCGGACTGCCCTTCTGACTGACCCAGACCAATTCTGCACCAGCAACACCGGAGACTCCGGCCTTCCAACACCGGAGACTCCGGACTGACCAAAGTCCGGAGACTCCGGAGTAACCTCCGGTGCAGCCTCTGGACCCCTAGTCAGAATGTCCCAGCCAGGTCCTGGGAAGCACCACCGAAGCCAGAACCGGAAACTCCAGACCACACCGGAGACTCCGGTCTTGGCAGACCGGAGACTCGGTCCGAGTTTCAGATCGGCAAATGAATGTGGTCTTTTCCCAAGAGTGTGTGCAGTTTATCAATGATAATACCAACCTGTGGACAATAACAAACAGTAAAATGATCTACTTGTTGTTAACGAACACCAAAAGTGATTATGACAATAAATGCCCTTTCAATTGTCTTCTCCAAAATGGACTTAATATCAGGGTATCATCAAATAAAAATCAGGAAGGAAGATATCCCAAAGACTGCATTCACAACTTGTTATGGTCTTTACGAGTATACAGTGATGTCTTTCGTGCTAACCAATGCCCCTGCCACATTTATGAGGCTCATGAATTCCGTCTTCACAAGTTCGTCGTGGTATACATTGATGATATTCTAATCTACTCCAAGACCGAAGAAGAGCATGTCGAACATCTACGCTTGGTGTTGATTAAACTTCGTGAACATCGCCTCTACGCCAAGTTTTCCAAATGTGAGTTCTGGTTACAAGAGCTCATCTTCCTTGACCATGTTATGTCTGCAAGTGGTGTTGCTATCATATCGGATAAGGTTCAGACCATTCTGGAATGGAAGTCACCTACTTCAGTCAAGGAAGTCCGAAGTTTCCTGGGAATGGCTGGATAGTACCGCCGATTCATCGAGAACTTCTCGAATATAGCCAAGCCTATGACTGATCTTCTTAAGAAAGATAAGAAGTTTGAATGGTCAGAAAAGGCAGAAGAAAGCTTTCAAGCTTTGAAAACTAAGCTAACCACCGTTCATGTGCTTGTACTTCTAGATACAAGCAAGGATTTTGTCATCTACTGTGATGATTCTCTTCAAGGTCTCAGTTGTGTGTTGATGCAAGATGGTCATGTAGTGGCCTACGCTTCTCGGCAGTTGAAGCCACATGAGAACAATTACCCAACCCATGATCTCGAACTCGCTGTCGTTGTTCATGCTCTTAACCAATGGCGACAATCGGTAACTGTTGCAAAACTTTACTCGGATAATCAAATCCTGAAGTATCTCTTTACCCAGCCAGATCTGAATCTCAGGCAAAGACGATGGTTGGAACTCATCAAACATTATGATTTGGGTCTCAACTATCAACCCGACAAAGCCAATGTCGTTGCCGATGCGCTAAGTCAGAAGCCTTATTGCAATAATCTGATGATTTCACAAGCCCAACCTGCTCTCTATGAGGAAATCAAGCGTCTTAACCTTGAAGTAGTTCCTTGTGGATTCCTTGCTAACCTTGAAATAAAATATTCTTTGGAGGACCAAATCAAGGAAGCTCAAAAACAAGACGGTGAGATCACCGAGATCAAGGAACGTGTTGCAAGTGGTGAAGCTAAATGTTTCTCCATAAATGATCAAGGTACCCTCTATTTTGGTAACCGGCTAGTGGTGCCAAACAGTCGGAAAATCAAAGATCTAATCCTACTAGAAGCTCATGAATCCCCTATGTCTATCCATCCTAGTGGTACCAAGATGTACCGAGATCTCCGTCAAAGATTTTGGTGGAGTGGAATGAAACCAGAAATTGCTCACTTTGTTGCAGAATGCGACGTCTGTTGTCGTGTAAAGGCTCAATACCAAAGACCTGCTGGACTTCTGTAGCCGTTGAAAATTCCTGAGTGGAAATGGGATGAAATTGGTATGGATTTCATTACTGGACTCCCAAGGACACAAGCAGGAAATGATGCCATATGGGTAATAGTTGATCCGTTATCCAAAGTTGCTCATTTCCTTCTGGTTTGAGAAAATATCCGTGCTAGTCAAATGGCTGACTTATACATCTCTCGGATCGTCGTTCTTCATGGTGTTCCCAAGAAGATCATCTCTGATCGTGGAAGTCTGTTTACTTCCAAATTCTGGTAAAGTTTGCAAGAAGCAATGGGAACTCATGTCCGATCATGGCAAGAAAATATTACTATTTGAACTCCCACTCAAAACAACATCCCTCACGTTTCCTTAGTGATTACGCGAACCAAATCCACTACACCAAGTCCGATCATCATGAGAGAATGTGCAGCTTCAAAAGTGAATAATCAGCATGTTCATCATATCATCCATATGACTCCTGGTTTACCTTTCGGTATTCCATGTTCCGAAGCCATGTCTGTACATGCTAGGCTCGTCAAGGTTAACCTTAGTATCCGCATGTGCAAATATGGCTTACACCCGTTGTATGCACACGTAGAATCTATAACACTCAATCATCACGTGATGCTTCGAAACGACGAGTCTTAGCAACAGTACCTACTAAGTAAGAACACTTTATTACTTAATATTAAGTGAGAGGGATCATCTTATAGTGCTACCGTCGCGATCTAAGAAATATAAGATTCTTAAAGGATTAACACCACATGCAATTCATAATATGTGATATGATATGGCATTTATTCCTGTGCCTTTGATCTTCATCTCCAAAGCATGGACATGATCTCCATCATCACCAGCATTGCGTCAAGGTCCGTGGCGCCGCTTCATGGTTGTCCATCACTAATATCAACTACTACAACTACTTGTAATAAAGCTATTACATGATGAATAGACACACATGTCTTTAACAAATTTAAAGACAACCATTAGGCTCCTGCCGGTTGCCATAATACAATAAGGATCATCTCATACATCAAATATAATCACAGTCACATCATGACCATCTCACATCACATGCCCCTGCAAGAACAAGTTAGACGTCTCTAATTTTATTTGCATGTCTTACGTGGCTTGGGGCTTTCGAATAAGAACCGTTCTTACCTACGAACAAGAACCACAACACTGATACAAGTGTTGTCAAGTGCAGATTGTAAGTTGGATCTTAACTATGGTGGGATAGACAGACACCACAAAGCCACTTATGCAATGCAAGTTGCACGTTGAGCGTGGAGAAAGTCTCATGTGCGACGACATGTAAGGTTTGCCCGGGCTGCTTCATCCCACCATCCCGCAAGATGAAAAGTACATGAAAAGCAAGCGACAAAAAAACATCAATGCCCACAAAACCATTGCGTTCTACTCGTGCAACAGATCTACGCATAGATTCGGCTCTGATATCATTGTAGGGTTCATAGCATAGAAAACAAAAATTTCTACCGCAAGAACGCATAAAACCAATATCCAATCTATGGCAAAGCCAAGATCTAATCTACGAGGTAAGTGCAACGAGATTGGAGAGAACTAACCCTCGAAGATCCAAAGCATTAACGATATATAATCTCATGGTTAATGTAGTCGATCACTTGTCGGTCTCAAGATTGCGATGACGATCCTTCCGGCAGCGCTTCCGCACTCGGTCACATGTACAAAGTCGATGAAGATCTTCCTCTCCCTATTCCAGCGGGCAGCGGAGATAGTAGATCCCCTCAGAATCCCAGCAGCATGACGGCGTGGTGGTGGTGATGGGGGACAGAATCCTGCAGAGCTTCGCCTAAGCGGGAGCAGTAGGAAGGAGGAGGAGGAGGGTGGCAGCTAGGGTTGGGAGAGAGGGAAAGGGGTGCGCCCTCCCCTCCCCTCTTTATATAGAGGGGGTGCGTCTAGGGCTGCCCCCTTGGTCCTCCCCTCCTAGGGCCAGTGCACACAAGGAGAGGGGGGAAGACTTGCCCCCCAAGTTTCCCTCTTTCCTTTTTAGGGTTATTCCCTAAACCCTTGGGCTGGCCGGTTGGGCCCCTTGGGTCTTTGTGTTGCTATCCCATGGCCCCCGCAGCATGGCCTCGTCCCATGTGGCCCCTCCCGGGGTGGTGGGCCCACTGGTGGCCCCTTCTAGAACATTCTAGAAGCTCTGGTCAAATACCGAAAACTTTTTATAAACACCGGAAGATAAATTCCTTTATATGAATCTTATTCTTCGGACCATTCCGGACCTCCTCATGATATCCTGGATCCAATCCGATACTCCCAACAACATTCTATCTCCATCTCATATTCCATATCTACTTAAACAACATAGAACCTTAAGTGTGTCACCCTACGGTTCACGAACTATGCAGACATGATTGAGACACCTCTCCGATCAATAACCAATAGCGGGACCTGGAGATCCATAATGGCTCCCACATATTCAACGATGACTTCGTGATTGAATGACCATTAACATACGATACTGATTCCCTTTGTTGCACGATACTTTACTTATCCGAGGTTCGATCGTCGGTATCTCCATACCTAGTTCAACCTCGTTACTGATAAGTACTCTTTACTCATACCGTGACATGCCATCCCTTGTGACCTAGTCACATGCTTGCAAGCCAATTAGATGACATTCCACCAAGAGGGCCCATAGTATATCTATCCGTCATTTGGATGGACAAATCCCACTCTTGATCCATGCGCTTCAATACATACTTTCATAATACCCAATGCCACCTTTATAACCACCTAGTTACAGAAGTGGCGTTTGATGTCATCAAAGCACTCATCCGGTGATGGTGATTAATATGATCTCATGGTCGAAGGATCGGGTTACTATGTATTTGAAAGCTTGTAGCAAAATGAATTTAATAAATTGATCTTATGCTATGCTTACTATGGGTGTGTGTCCATCACATCATTCTCCTAATTATATGATCTTGTTATTGATAACATCCAATGTCCATGATCAGGAAACCATGATCATCTATTAATCAACAAGCTAGTTTAACAAGAGGCTTACTAGGGACTCTTTTGTGTTTACAAAACACACAAGTATTAATGTTTCCTATTAATACAATTATAGCATGGGATGTAAAAATTTATCATAAACTCAAAGATATAATAATAACCACTTTATTATTGCCTCTTGGGAATATCTCCAACATGAAAGGACATGCCTCCGTCGGCTCCAAAGAATCACCACCATGCGCCAACAACAGCTTGAGAGATGCCACGTCTTCACAAAGGGGGCCAGACGCCTCCTCGATGCAGACATCTACCAGCTGAAGAAGCTCCATGCGCATCAAGGCGACCTGGGACTAAAAGATAGAGTCCAAAGTGGCATTGACCTTGAATGCTCACAACACCTAGGAGAGGGTCTTGGCGGCACCGCTGCAATCACCAATGAGTGGCCCATGACCTCAACCCAACTACGTGATGACGAGGGACGATGAGGCTGAGCAGACGAAGAGCGGGTCCGCTAGCAGTGAGCACGAGCAACCGAAGAACGAGCACGAGTGACTACCTCGTCTCCAAGAGCGTCAAGAAAGCGACCATGGCCAAAAGGCACCCGATGACCAGGATGATGACAACAGATGAATCTGAAGGTCTCACGTCAAGTGTTAACCTGGTGTTCACGCCTAAGGCACCAAAAGTTTCTCCCTCAAGCCCAACGCTTGAAGGCGAAACTATGCTCGAGACCTTGCTTTCAAAGCAAATATGATGGCTCACGGTCGGGCGGCCGTCCTGACCCGCCTGCACCCCGCCTACCTCATCAGCATCAACGGAAGCTGTAGTGCAGGTCATCTTCACCGCATTTCCCACGACCTCGTCATCAACAGTAGGAGTGTAGAACTTGGCAGCGGACAACGTCTAAGGGGCAAGATCTTCAGCATCACCGTCCTCATTATTCTCAGCTGCAGAAGCACACAAAGAGGCTCGCGTCACGACAGAGGGGGATGGCAGAGCCAAAGATGAAACAAGCGAAGGTGTCTGGGGGGTAACTCTTTGCCTACCTCGTCATCGAAAACAGCATCGGGTCCTATGACCCAAGCAGTGCCGGAAACAAGGTCTAACATCGGAGGTAGCAGTGTCCCTAGAACGTACTTCCCCGCAGCAGCAGGCGAGGGGTAGCCCAGAGTCAACACCGGTGAGCGTGGCAGGGGCATGCAACATGACCACATGCACCCTCTTTCCTCCAATGGCGGGATCAGACCTTCGGTGGGCGAGGAATGCAGCAGCATCAAGGATTGCAGAACCGGGCATAGCAGACTGCATGCTCAGATGCACTCCTAGGATGACCTCATGCACATCCTGCAGAGCAGGATACTTGACGCCGCCGGCGGCCTCAAGAGAAGTCGATAGAATGGAGGAAGCTAGAGATAAAGAAGGAGCTCAGGGGATCGGGCAACAAGAGCAGAGGGAGACTTCTCCAAAATTGGTCGCAGCTCCTGCGGCTGAGCTTGAATGGAGGAGATCCGCTCGGCGGCGGCGCGCACGCACTGTCCACGGCCGAGGTCGCGAGAGCCCTGACATGGTTATACCCCACGGGTACGTGACTTCAGCATACCTGGTCCAGCCCAAGGAAGGCCCACAGCAGATATACGTTGGCCCATGAAGATTTTCGGGTGGCCAAGGCCCATGACGCCTTCGGATCCTTGGAGAGCAAGACTAGCGGAGATAGGAAATTCAAAGGGGTAAAACCCTAGAACTTGTAACCGACTAGGACTATGCCCGGGACCTGCCTAAGTCTATATAAAGGCCAGGAGGGCACGTCCTAGATCCCTCGACTCATACTTTCGCACACGCATCCACGCCAGATCGAATCTGCGCACCCTGTAACCTTCGGTTCCGCCGTAATCAAGAGCAGACAAGCAGGAGTAGGGTTTTCCCTCCGGGGGCCTGAACCTGGGTAAATCTCGTGTCCCCTGGTTGCTTGTCTGTTAACCGTGCCACGATCTCCAGCATCCCCATCTTCTCCAAAACCCAAGTCCATAACAATGGGCATTGACGAGATTAAACCTCGTCAAGCCCCATTCAACACTTCCTCATACTTTTGAGTTGCTGGTTGTCGCTCGAGCTCCACGGAGACTGAGCTACAGGCTGGACGGGGAAGGCGATAGAGATGGCGGAGCAGGGGCAGGGACCCAACGACGACAGTGTTGAAACTTGGGATGGACGGAGAGAGGATGGCATGATACCGGATCTGGACAGGGTGGAGATGGATCTGGCCGAAGGTGCGAGATCAAGGCCGCGTCGGCGAGCCTTTTCCCGTCAGTGTCATGGTCACGTCTTTTCAGAGTGCCTCCTCACTCTGTTCCTATCCTATGTATGGTGCTGTAGAAATCAAGTAAAGAACAACTTGATAAAAGCGACTAATTTTACTAGAACTTTTTAATCGCCTATTCACTGCCTCTCTAGTGGATCTTTCAAAAATAAGACGTAGCATACCATGGTATCATGCACAATTCCTCGAAACAGGCTTTAGTCCCGTTATATTAATATACCAACCACACATTGTGCAACTTTGAGACCAATGCTAAGACAAGTAATACAATCAAGCCCAAGAGAAAAGTAAGAGTAAGAAAAGAAACTAATACAGACAGCGCCAGATCAACAAAAGCGACGAAGAACCATAACCGATGCGTCCTCCGGAAAAGTCCCACCATACTCATGCACAATTGAGAATAAGAAAGGTCAAGAGGATAACTTTTAATATGATCATGTGGAAACAACTATGAAGCCCGATCAGAATCCTGACCGAGTGCTAGCATTTCTTGAAGTGTGTTAATAGATCAAAGAGAAAGGGGGTCACATGGAAACAATGAGATATCTCCTAGTAGAGCATACGTGGAATCTCCGTGAGCAATAGTTTCATTCATGTGGTTTCATGTTTTATTTACAGGTATATTTAGACTATACGTTATTTTTAATCTATATGTGAATTTCAAAACTATGGATTTCAAACGTTCACAAGGCAAGTACAAGATAGGTGTTTCAAATATGAAAGAAATAGTACTTCACTGCCAAATTAAACTATAGAGGGAAGTATAAGATCAACTTCCGGGAAAAAGAAATCGTGGGGAATATAGCTAGACGGCTAGACCCAAACGAGAAAGGTGCTTGGTCAAAAATGGCGGCCAATGTATGGTACGTACTTGACTGCCAAATAAGCTATAGGGAATTCGATCAACTTCTGGGAAAAGAAATCCTATGGAATATAGCAACCTAGACCAAAATGAAACGGAAAGACACCCATCTGTAATCTGTATATAAAAGGTGCCGCTTTTAGCGTGGCAAAGATAAACATGCATGCATACATGTAAGTGCTGAAGAAAACAAAATTGTGCTCATGACTTTTTATGATTCCATGTGTGCTCTCTCTGATATTCATAGAATTTTAATTTTTGGGGAAAATTCCATGGAGCTTTTTAATTTTGTAGGGACTGAGAACAATCAGATTTTCACCTATGTAAATTTGCGTTCCACCAAGTTTAACCGTAAGAAGATTTTCCCTTTTTTTGTCATAAACACCTAATTCTTTACGAAAATGCCACTTCTAAATATATTTTGGTTTAACCAAACCATTTATTTTGTTACTCATATTTATTCTTATGCTTTTTAGTTAGATTTTGCATGTGACGGCATCCAATTCCTACCTTTACTATTCCTTTTTTTGCAATCCTATGAACAAATGGTCTGGAAGTGTACAGTATACATGGTGCTAGGCTACAAACATGTTGCCTATGCATTCACAATTAATATTTTTCTGAAGTATGTAATGAAATTAAAATAATCGCCAATGCAGTGTAAATGATATCACAACATCTGAGCAAAATCATTACTTGAGGTTACACATACTCCCTCCAGTTCATATTAATGTACTCAGCTTTGTCTAGATATGAATGCATCTAGTTTAAATATTTAACTAGATACATATGAACCTAGACAAAGTTGAGGTTATTAATATAAACCGATCGAAGGGAGTAGAAAAATAAGAACGGCAAAAATGCCAGGGGGGTACCTGGAGAATATGCACAAATGGTGCTCGACTCTAGGATTTATTCCCAAACTTGACAATACTCATATGCCAAAGACATCGATTATGTCCAACAATCTAAAGTGAACTAGTGCTTTCAAAATTTTACAAATTTGGAGCTTCTAAACTATACAAGGTATTTTGACATACTACACCGCATAGTTACGTCTCAGTGGCTATGTTGTTTTATTCATTATAAACATAGGTGAAAATCATTTAATTTTTTGTTTGATAATATGGTTATAGTAGTATTAAATACACATATAAGAGTAAGAATGTGAAAACCCTAGACAGAATAAAACCAGCCCTGTGAGCAAATTCACACAGCGATACATGTGGTAGAGCTGATATACAAGACATACCCATGATTTAATTAATTATTCACGTCTTAGTTATAAACTCTTCTACCGAACAAGCAAATCACAATGAGACGACACAATATCATATATGCCTACTCCCATAAGAAACTACTCCAATGCATCAAAAACTCTCTTTTGCATCATGATTATGGATAGTTTTGCACATGCATGCATTAGAGAGACTGACAACAGCCATCCAAAAGCATATCACATCGCAAAAAAAGCATCCCAAAAAAAGATAAATTGAGATGGCAACTTGTGTAATTAATTCCTCATAGCAACGAAAGTGAAATGTTCCTCTCGAGTAAATGAGTTACACATGATATATGCACTACTACATGTACAAGATATCTGCAATATGAGATACTCCCTCCGTTTGAAAATATAAGATGTTTTAGATTTGTGAAGAAAATGTATCTAAACTTGTTTTAGTGTGTGGGTTCACTCAGATTTGAAATAAACCTATATACTAAAACAAGTCTAGATACATTTTCTTCATAAACCTAAACATCTTATATTTTGAAACAGAGGGAGTATAAATTAAACTGTAATCTCGTTTACATGCATAAACCAGTTATATCCTCTATCATTCAGTTTGCCCGTGGATGACAACTGGAAGAGAATTAGAGCAATGCAAGCACAAGTTCAAGCTGAAAGTTTGCAGCTAGCAACTTAATCTTTAATACCAAATATACTAGTGTAATTGAGATGTCAACTTGTGTAATTAATTCCTCATAGCAACGAACGTGAAAGAAATGTTCCGCTCGAGTCAATGAATTACACATGATATGCACTAGTACATGTACAAGATATCTGCAATATGAGATGTAAATTAAACTGTAACTGCTCGCTTATATAAACCAGCTATTCTCTATCATTCAGTTTGCCCATGGAAGACAACTGGAAGAGAATTAAAGCAATGTAAGCACAAGTTCAAGCTGAAAGTTTGCAGCTAGCAACTTAATCATTAATACCAATATACCGCCATGCATAGACCAAGCTCAAGGGTACCCTGGCGATCACATCTGGCGCAACTCCAGCATGCATTTGGAAAGCATCACATCTACTAAGTCTAGCTAATTAATTAAGTGTATCTGCAGGAGTTAACTAGTCATGGGTTGTTGGGCATTGTCGATGGGAAGAGGTCTTGCAATAGCGCGTAGTCAGTAAAGTGGTGCTGCTGAAGAGCAGCCGGAGGAGTCGCCATTGGAAGCGGAGGCAAGTACATGCCTGCAGGGTTGGGGTACTGCATGTGCATCATGCTCATCAAGTCCGGGTGGAACGCCCCCGGCGGCATGAGGTGCGGCGGCGGCAGACCGTGAAGGCCAGGCGACATGAAGAGGTGAGCGGCGCTTCCCCGGAGGCTGGCGGGGCTGTGGTGCGTGTGCTGCCCCTCGTAGGTCGTGATCACCGTCGACGGGTCCTGGTATGATCTCTCTACCCGCTTCTTCACCCCGCACTTGGGCGTCGTGCACCGGTAGTAACTCCTGCGCATATTTTCAGCAATTAAATTCCACTGCAATTTGCAAGTACTAGTATTGAGGTATCCTAGTTCTAGCTACTTGATCGAACACCTTGCGCGCAAGAGTAGAATGCATAAATTTGTACCTTGGGTATGCGCTGTTCTTGACGGCTTTCTGGCCATACTTGCGCCAGCGGTAGCCGTCCTCGAGGTGATCGACCTCGCTCTTGGTGAGGAAGGAGACACGGGGTAGCCGCTGCCTTTTCTCGGCTTTCTTCTTGGTCGCTTTGTTAGTCGTCCTGCAGCCGCAAATTAAATCATGCACTTAGTAGCAAGCGAGGCATGTAATCTAAAAAGTTAGCTAGGTATACATATCATATATATGTCATGGAAGGATCAGCCTGATGTAATGTAAATGCACTTGATGCTTTGTGCAGAAGTATTAGTACATATTTTGGATCTTTTCTAAAAGCGGCAAAGTGTTTAACTGGATCTTCAAAGACGAAGCTATCTATACTTGGTCAAAGTTTGAAGCAGCGCACGCGCAACAACAGTCATTGATTAATTGTAAGGAAGATCTCTTCTAGAGTGTACGAGTAGAGCTTTTGAGTTGAATATATGTGAGTACCACATGATCTATAAATTAAAGTCAGCTTCTTGGACCAAAACAAAATTAGGAGAAAGAAAAAAGAGGAAAGTATGCATCATGTTGGGTCTACCGGGATCTTGATTCAAAGTGAACTACAAGAACCCTAAAGAAGCAAATCATAGCAAACCCTAATGCATGCTCACATCACGTACGTAGTAAAGAAGACCTCAACGGAGAGTAAATAGAAAGTAAATTCGAGTGATTAAGCAACAGTACGACCAGATCTAACACCATATCAAGGCATCCCACCAGAAATTCACAACACAAGGGAATCAATTAAGCAAGAAATCACGATGATTCACGTAGATTAGCACTGGATTGACGATCGAGAACGTACGCTTTCTTGTGATTTTCCTCATCGTCCTGCAGATCTTCCTCGTCCGCCTCCTTCGCCGGGCCCTTGTTGCACCGGCGAGACTTTCCCTCTCCCTCCCCGGCACTGGACGAGAAAGAGACCGACGATTTGGGCGTGAGCAGCGCCGCGCCCTCTCCTGCAGCGCTGCCTGTACCCTGACTGTCGCGATCGTGGCTCCTGACGTCGACCGACAGGTCGTGCTTGGTCGGCACGTCCTGAGACGGCGGCAAGTCGAGGTGCCGAGCTAGCCCGGCGGGGTCCAAGAACCCCTGGAGGTAGTCCGTGATGCTCGAGTACGGCACGATCTCGTCGGCGGAACCCCCATCGCCACCGATGCCCACAGGCTGCTGGCTGAAGAAGAAGCTCTCGATGTCGTTGCTGCTGAACTGATAGCCGCCAGTGGCCGGAGAGAGGTGGCCGTGGTGGTGGTAGAGGCCATGACGGTCTTGATCCCCTCCTCCGCCACCACCAGAAGACATGAGGAGAGAGTGGGAGGTAGCTAAGTGTGGAAAGGAAGGAGAAGCGTGGAACAGTGGAAGTGATGAGAGAGATGAGGGTTTCAGCTTTCAACTGGTCTCGCCTTCCCCTATCTTGATTTTTATTTTATATTGCAAAAGCGTGCAATAGGCGCAAGATACGACTTTCATGGAATGGAATATATAATTTTTCAGTGGGTGCGAGGGTCTAAAGATCTAGTACACTGCTACTACGTGTATTCTTGTACTACCATATAGAATCAGTCAATTCTTAATACTATGTCTATCAGCAGTGAAATCAGCTTGTTTATTTCAAGATTGTGTTTGCACGTGCAAAATATATTACGTTTGGACTGATCAAGCTCACTGGTTTAGAGCTGCTGATCAAGTGTCCTTAAATCAAGCGTTTGAACAGAGTTGCAGTCCTTTACGGGTCCTGCAGCCAAGAATTATATGCATCCAGCGTGCGGCTTTGTCCAGTATAGTGGGGACACTCTCATACTACTAGTCTTATTGTACATTTGCACGTGCAATATATGTGCGTGTACCATTTTTGAAATAACAGTCGCATGCCGCAGGTGTACCTGTGCAATTTGAGTATATGCAGGACGTGCGTACGACATTCACATTACCACGTGTGCTGTGCAGCTGCCAAACTATATGTACAGATTGACACAACATGTAAAAACGGGAATTAATCTCCTTTTGCGAAGGTCTTCTCGTTGCGGCTGAGAAACAGTGTCAAAATATCAGTAAATTCGACTATATATATTTACATTTCAACCGAACAACTTATGCAGCAGGACAGTTTTTTTATATTTGTAACAAGTGGAGCTTTTTGTAAAAATAAGAAGATCTGATCAAAAAGTTGATTGGACAGCGAGCTGAGCCCATCCATCCAAAAGGTTGGAGACGACCGACGATCCTCCGTCAACAAAAACAAGCAGCCCTGTTTAAAAACGGCCGGCGCCCCGGCCCACCACCTAGCTAGTTGGAGGGAGGTTCTCCCACGACTCCTCCCATCCATCCCAAGGTACGTACCCTAGCCAACAACCTGGCGCGCGGCCGGTCCCCGGCGAGGAGCATGTATGATGGTGACCCGTCACACCACGAGCGGCGCCCGGTCGGGCAGCACAAGCGGCGCGCGGTGTGCCGCGGACGACGTGTCCCGTCACGCGCGCGGTCAAGCAAGCAAGCAAGCAGGCGAGCGAGGCCATCGCGAGGGACGGACGACGTCTCAACAGGCACAGGCCTCGATCGGCGTCGGTAGGAGCCCAGCCCAGCACGGTGGTCAAACTTTCACGCTCCGGATCTCGATCGGCCGCCTTTCGTATTCCACCCGTGCGGCCGTGCACGTGCGCGATTGCCCCGGCCTGCCTGCCTGCCGCCGCCAACCCCCGATCCAATGGATGGAGCGACGTGGTGTGGTGTGGTGTGGTGTCGTGCACTCCTGGTGAATTCGTACGGGGAGGAATCATGGACAGCGTCCGTCACCGGCCTCTGTACCTGTGTGAACGGGCGGGTGCTTTGTGGCGCCGCGATAGTACTACTACTACGTAGGAGTATACGGTGCGAGGCGAGGATCCGCGGGGGGATTTGGCTGCCCATGGGAATGCGACGTCTCGCCTCCAGTTCTTTACGTTCCGTGCGTGCGGGTTGCTGGGCGGTGGGCGTCGGCAGACGTACGCAGGTGGTGGTGGTGGACCGTGGACGACGAACCGCGCGCGGTTGTCGTGTGCCGATGCGATGCGGTGCGCGCGGGCTGCACGCAGCGTGGGTACGTGGTGCTGCGGAGACCGGCGGCGTGAGGTTCCGTCCCGTTCCGTGCGCGTGCGCGTGCGCTTTAGTATTTTTTTTTCATGCCGCGATTTCGTCGTCTCATGTGCCTTTTCCCCGATGTGTCGATCGCTTGTCGGTTTTACCGAGGACAGCCTAGTTGGGCCGTGACTCGGACAGTACATGGTCACGCTTGAAAGGTGGGGTGCGACTGAGCGAATATATGTGCTGACCCCACTGTCCACTGACCTAATACTATCCACGGGCGTGCATACTTCCTAGGTGCATGCATGTCAGCATGTGGTGAGGCACGTTAGCACGTACGGGGTGCTCCTTCCTTCCGTTCAAATTACCCCCACTTCAGTTTACACGCGACACGACCCCAGTGTTGGAGCTTCATCTACCCTGCGGATTTTGACAATGACGTATTTTACCAGCATGTGTAAACTCTCCATTTGAAACACCTGGTATTACGGACCACCCAAAAAATCACAAAATCTAACAAATTTCGGAGCTTTGAAAAGTTGTGTCGTTCACTACTTTAAACTAACGGACTGTGGTGTGCTGACACGGGATAACAAAAAATATAGGCGTATAAACAATTATTTCAGTTCAGAAATATGTGCGGGACATAAGAAAGTGGTTTTCATTCATATAGCGATTAATATCGGCTCTCTTTCAAAATTTTACTATTCTAACGACAGAATTATTGAAAAAACACCTACACAAATATCTCTCAAATATGGAAGTGATCAAAGACATTCTAATCGTAGAACCACATTACCATTTCGCTGGTTTCGGGCTTTGTTTCTAATTAGGTGTATCTTATGGGCAGCCGCCTTCAAGACTCTTCTCAAATGAGATTGTATATTGTACTATGAGCATTCATGATATACACATGGCACACTGCCACGCCGGTGTTTTGTACAATTGAATGAAAAAATAGTAGAAGGTAATGGTGTTTTGTACAATTGAATGAAAAAATAGTAGAAGGTAATGGAGTTAATTTTTCATAAACCTGCACATATATTTGTCAGTATTTGAATTTTAATCTGTGATGCACTCACAAAACAAAAAATTGGGACAAAATTGATGCACTCACATAATTGTTTTTTTTTTACATTTTATATCTCTATCTGAGTACAAAAAATGCAAAATTGTTTAGAAATAAGTTTAATATATACATTCTTCGTGACAAATTAGATACTCCCTTTGTCCTGAAACACGTGAATCTAGGCAAACCCAAGTCACTTATTTCAAGACAAAGGGAGTACATTTTTTGCATAATAGTCCAAAGATGGCAATAACTATAGCTAGAAATAATATATACCTTATGTTATTGTTAATCATCAAGCGGAAAACAAATTTGACGAACCTAAAAATAAAAAAATAAAAGGATCCATAAGCCCTCTCTGGAAGGTTGTGGCTCTCAGTTTCTAACTTCCTATAGCCTTGAATCTCCATTTTCTAACTTTCTAAAGCCTTGAATCTCCTCCCTGAAATGGATGTATCCTTAGCATGGATGGGATTTGGTTAACCATTTTCCTAACATACTCAAACCTATTTAATCTTTTCACATAAAAGGGAAAAATGGTTTGACCATTAGGTTACTAGGTTAGAAAATATTAACCATTGGTTATTTAGGTTCGAACCTTTCTTTAAAATATGCACTGGTAAGCTAGCATAACTAGTTAAAGTATGAGAACATATTACAATGTATGAGAAAATAGTTGCATAGCCCGGCTCACTCGGAGGTTGATGAAAAAATCGCCATGACCTATGCTAAAAAAATCAACAATTCACAAGTATATTCAAAATTTTAAAAACACATGACAAAAAATATGCATGAATCGACAACAAAAAGCCTGACAAGTTTAAGAAATTCATTACTTGTTTGCATTACCGTACTGACAGAGTACATGCATTTGAAGCAAGACCAGCAATTGGCATTCATTTCTAAGTTACCATCATGGTACTGGAAGACTAGCAATTGACTTCCTGTTCTCAACATATTACTACAACCGAAGATACAATAAACTGGTGAAAACAAGCAGCTTCTATGCGGCATGACAACATCATTGAAGACGCTCTTTGCACTTATGATCCTTGTGGCTACTTCAATTGGTTCGCAAAAACTTCAGCAATATATAAAAGCTAGCTTCCCTGAGAACCGCTACAAGATAAAAATAACTTCCTCGAACAGAAAATATTGCTACTAACAGAACATGGCTACTATCACAGCTCTACTTGAAGCATTCATTTCTACGTTGTTCAAGTTAGGTAAAACGAAATCTGGTGACAAATCTTATAGGGAGACAATCATTTCCTAGTATTAGACCTGCCCAAGTTAATCCTGTTCCAGATCCAAGATAATCTATGTCTAAATGAAGCCAGTGTACAATGTGATTATAGTGAAACATGGAAGAAAATTAAATGCAGCATTAGATAGATGTACCTCCCATTCAGCTATAGTAAACGGTTGGGTCAAGCATAGTTGTGAGAACATCAACAAAAGGCACCTTGACAACAGCTAACATGAATAGGACATGCCTCATATTTAGGACAACACCCATCAATAGGCCACTTGCAGCTTTTCTTTCGAACAATATTTGTTTTCTATCAAGTGCTAAGCACAAGTAATGAAATCAGTAAAAGTGCTCTTCAATAGCTTCCCATCCTCATACCACTTCCAGCCCATTTCACCATCACCGCGGGCATATATAAAACCCCTATCCACTAGAGAGAATCCAGGTCCTCGGAAACTCGGATCTATGCACATTGTTTGGCACAAGGAGTGCAAACCCATGAGCATGGTTAGGGCAAAATACTTATTACTAAAACCTGAGATCTGTTAATGGTCTATGTTATATTGCAACTCATATGACTTAAAAGGAAATTGCTATGTTCTATCACTTGTTCAGCGGACTATACCAAACATACTATAGCGAAAACTAGTATTATCAGAGAGGAAAATTCCTCCACTGTTTAGGTACTCTCATTATTAGATGAACCCTAAAAAATGTGTGGGATTTTTTAGCACTATCGCGCCCTGTTTGTTAGGTACTATTTTTGGATGTGTCTTCTTAATTTTAAAAATGTAAATTTGCATTTCAATTTGCCTCAGGTCGAGTGTTTCCGATTTCACATGTTTGTAGACTATATCAAGCTCAATATGTATCTAACTATTCGATGAAACAATCTGACACTTTCCTTGGTAACCTCATTCCGATGAATAGTAAGTGTGAAATATGTAAATGTGAAACAATTTCCTGTATAACCACATTACCGGATACACCGCCAGGAGGAGGCGACGGGTTGAGAGAAAATGCGGTGACCCATCATACCACTGCATGTATAGTACACTATAGTCTTTGACATGACATCCACAGAACACCGTTCCGTAAATATCACATCCATCAGAGTGGTATAATAGAAACATTGTGGGTCCATATTACAAACATACACACTTTATTTATTATTAAAATACCAGAAGTTCAATACTTCAAGTGATTCAAACTTACAAACCAAACTTAAATAGTTTTCAGCTGAAGTTTAAAGTTTATGACCCATGCCTTGAACTGAGATCAACAACTTATTATATAAAGTCTATGCTGCTCAGCTCAATTGGTTTACTATTAACTAAGGCAACTACTCGGACTTGTTGCCCTCCACTCCATAGAGTATCTCATAGTCCACCCCTTCTACTCCTCCGGACATATCTGGTTATTCGTAGTAGACATCCTCTTGTCCTTCAGCTGCGTACATCGGAGTTTCGTCTGGCTCCTGAGAGTCTAAGCAGGGGATCAAAAGAAAGAGTGAGTAGCAGCATTACCCAGCAAGTTCATTATATGCACTATCTACCACCTCGAACTATCAGTCCTTGGCACTATGTAGTTTTTATAAACATTTTTTCAAAGGTTGATTTTAATATAAAAAACTATGCCCATCGGTCTTCACAGGTTGACCAGAACTTTATGGAGTTCCTTTCCTGCTATTTTCACAGTTCCTTCCCAGAACAGAGAGTAACAAGTTACAGTTCTTACACTCTGCAAAGATGCATTGCTTTACCCATGAGAGATCAACTCCTTGTTGCACAACTAGGCGTACTTTCCCGTCCACAATTCCGTGATATGGGGCCTAGTAGGTGGTCCAAGTCATTCATTGTTCCTCTCGGTGAACCCATATGTCTGCACGATCCTTCGGGCCAAGCTACATCTCCGTTAAGCCCCCTTTCAGGCAAGCTACAACCCTGATGAGTTCCCGAAGACTCTATGAGCCGGTTATGCCCCTGGCAAGCTCCATAAAGGTCTGACTATACCTCTGGCAACCGCTCACAGATAATCTAGACACCAAAATCTTGGGGCCTAAGGGTGCTCACCCATATGCTGGATTCGCTCAAGGAATCACAGCGTCACGTTAAGGTCGTCTTGCCTACATATGAAAGGAAGAAGATCCGGCTGACTTCTCCGTCCCATTCCAAATCTTATGGTTAACGCGTAATATACGGCGCTAGAATCACTAATTTCATGGGTTATTAATTCCTAGGTGATGACTCTCATTGCAATTGGAAACCTAAGTTCCATTGCTCACCTTATATTTACCATCACTTAGAATGATAATAACAACTTTTTTTTAATAATATTTTCTTTCTTCAGAATATAGATGATAACACATAATTTGCAATTACTTTGATAAAGACTCCTCAAAGGACATGAGAAAGTGATGAACTTGCCTTGTGACTGCAAGGTAGTGAAGTCGGATGCTTGCACTTGACCTTGAGCTTCTATTTCTACAAAACACCATTATTGCCCGGTAAGGACAATATTTAAAGAAGCAATAATGATTATGCATAGTAATGCAATGCATTATTTATTAGTTATTTTCTTTGTGTGTTTTACCCACCTTATTAATTCTTATATTACTTTATTTAATAAAAATAAATTGTTAATGGTTAATTCCTAAAATTTTATAAGTATTATATCTAATATTTTTATGGTATAATATAGTAATATAAGAGCTTAAATTTTATTTTTATTTAATTTTAACTCTTATTATTATTTTCTTAATATTCTTTTTAGGAATAATCATTTATATTTCTAAGATTTTATGTTTACTAATCTAAATAGCAATTTAGTATTTTTATGAAATACTATACTAATTTAGAATGATAAAAATAATTTTTATTTATTTATAGGTATTTTATTTATTTTTATAAAATTCCCTTAAAGAATATATATTGTAAAAAAAATTAACCTAAATTTATTCTACTAAAAATAAAATTCTTAATTTTATTTGGTAGCTTATATTTTTGTGAACTCATAAATATATTATTTGTCGTTTCAGGATTTTTATTTTATTTCTTAGGACTCATTAAATCCTAGGGTTATTTTAGTATTTTACTAAATTATTTGGATTTCCTTTTAAATTATGGGTCAAGCCCATTGGGTTGATGTAACGCCCCCGAATCGGGTCTATGCAGATCTCAGCATTTCCTGCCAAAATCCGCATAGAAGCGATTCAAAGACGCCCACCAGACACTTTCATGTGGGTGGGATTTGATTACAAGTAGTTACATCACAGTGGTTTACAACAGAGTCCACAAGAACTTATATATACAACAACGACTCAACGAGTCAAGAATCCAAAAGATACAATATGAAGATACAACTCAAGAAGAAAGCAAAGTAGTATCCGAGTATGGACAAGATCCAAATGGGACTAAGAGTCATGAAGAATAACCAAGCGGTGTCCAACCCTGTCCAGGCCAAGACGGAAGGGTAACCTTGCTAATATCGTCAATCACATACCTGTCAAGCCAAAAGGAAGCCGACAAAGGGCAAAGGAAAACAGAGAGAGCGGTCAGTACTGAGGCCAGTACACGGCGAGACTAGAATTCGGCGGTCCTTGCCTACATAGGTATGGTGGACTCAGTGGTAGCAAAGCTTGCACTATCTAACTTATAGAGACACGCTACAACTTCGGCTATTAGAGCGAGATAAGAGAGCGCTATGCGGTAACAATAATATAACAACAAACATAACCTATCCGAAGATTTCCCCCTCGAAGACCAGTCGAGGAAGTCCTCTTACAGAACACACACGGTGACAAATTTTAGTTAATCAGGTATTTAGTTGATAAGGCTAATTACTAATCATATTATTAGAGGCAAATCATTAGTGGCGTTGTCTATGATCATGACACTGTACTCCTGAGGCGCCCATAACCGTGGATACACGACTTCTCGAAAAGATTTACCCTGCAGGGGTGCACTACTGTGCCCAAACGCATGCTTAACCCTTCAGGCAACATATAACGTGTGCCTTCCAAATCTCACAACAAGAACTGTCCCATAACTATGCGCATATCCAGAGGCATCACCTACTGTGTTTTACCCACACAAGAGATACAGTTGATTCTCCAGGTGGCACAGCGTTTGAGTCTACGGCCGGGCGATGATCGGAAGATAACTTGTAGAGCTCCATCCCACCTCCGACACGATATCCCGATTTTATGCAATGCAAGCCATGGCAGTCCACCAAAATCATATCACAACTCAACCCATGTCCGAGGACATATTATGCGTATGCACCAAATGGAAAACCAATTTTGTAACCCTCTCGATATACGAATAGCGCCGGTAGTTGAGGGAGGGATCCCAGAGGCCCCCACGTTTGGTTAGCGCGATCAACTCAGAACTGGTATCGTAGAACAAACGGGTCCTAGGTCGGCTCAAGCAGTTCCCAAAGGTGGTCCCTGCCGGGGCCTTATCATTAGGTGAAACCATAACCATAACCAACATCATCAATTAATTATCTTGTCACCATCAATATCCGGGTATCATGTTTCACCTGTATGAGAGCAATACTAAGCGTCCCTACGACTCGCAAGGGCAAAGCTAGCTAATCAGGCAAGGCAATAGGATAACCAAGGCAATATAGTGGAGCAGGTAAATAAAGGAACGGTACTATAGCATCGACAATAAGGATAGCAATAGATCAATTGGAAGAAGTAAAGACTATAAATGCAAAATAGGTAGGAGGGGGAGAATGCTCGCCTATGAGACAAAGTCGGGAAACCGGAGGCTTGTCGTAACTCGCACCAACTCGACGGCTTATCCGAGAAGAAGCAAAGCACTAGAAAGAAACACCGGATCCACTATTTAATACTAGGGCGGAAGATCCGGCATGTTATGATATGATGCATGGCATGGCAATATGTGGTCTATCTTAGCAATATTAAGCGGAATCAGGATCCCGGCAATTATTATTGGATTCAAGTTATTTAACTACCCCGCATACTAAATGTTGAGTTAAGAAGGCTAATCATGGCATCGGTGAACTACACATATTTAAATGGAACCAGGACAAGACAAATAGCACTCCCATATATTCCATATTTATTTAGTAGATGAATCACCATTTAACCCCCGAACAACAATATATGGATGCAAACATGAATGATTTAATATGCGACGAGTTTAATATGGCAATTTAAAATAGGGGCTCGGATTTGGGGTCACACATGGGTCCGACGATCTTGGGTTCTGGCGGTTCGGCTCGTCGAGATCGGTCTATGGGCGCCAAGAACGGGGCCTCCGGGTTTTGGATTTGATAACCGGGTATCGAAGATCTTGGCATCGGGAGGGTAGCACTACATCGCCACAGCACCACCACGCCATCTTCACCTCAGGTCCTCATGGACAATTACCAACAACATATCAGCACAAGAAATTACACTGTTCCAGAACCAATTAGAAACCAAGATTATAAGGTCTGGACACCTCGGAGGCTACCTTGGCAAAAAGAATCAGCAGAACCAATAAGAAGATGCGCTTGGATCCACACAAGAAACATCAGCCTGCTAAAGAGAGCAGCCCTGGTCTTGACGGCGACACAAAAATATCCGGAGAAGAGCACGTCGTGTAGTACAGAGCAAAAAGGACCAGCACTCTTGACTCCCTGCACCTCTCACGTTCTCTGGATGAAGAGAACTACGGGGCATAGGAGCGTCCAGCGCTGACGGCCACAAGGCAGCGGTGCTTGGGGATGGCATCGATGCAGCGCCGATGGGCGGGCAGCATGGCCAAGCAGGGGCGACGAGTACGGAGGTTCCAGGTCGACGGGAGGCGGACGCCGACGGTGCTGCTACGGAGAGGGTCGAGGATGCGCAGGTCGCAGCTGGCTGCGGCCATGGCAGCAAGGAAGGAAGCTCGCGAGGTGGGGGTGCCAGAGGTCAACACGGAGGGGGCGGCGCTCGATCCAGGGAGGCGAGGCCGATGGGAGAGGGCGAGGACGGGACACGGCGCCGGGGAAGAGGATGACGCGGGCAGGGGAGGCGGTGCTCTCGTGTCCCTGGCGGCGGCAACAGGGAGACGAGGGGATCGAGGGATGGGTTCGCGTGCGCGTGCGTGTGTCCGAGGTGTGCGTGCGTGATCTCCTGGGTGTGTGTGGTGTGTGATGTGTTGGGGAATTCCCGTGTGTGTGAGCGTGTTGGGTCAAGAAGGAGAGTGTGTGCGTGTGGTGTAGTGCGGCGGCGGCAGGGTATATGTGGCATGCGGGGCTGGGGTGCGGCACAGGATTAGGGTTAGTTTAGATCCGGTCAGGGTTGTAGGCTGCTAGCTGCTGGGCTTTTGGCCTGGCGGCCTCCCCTAGTTTTTATAAAACTGTTTTATTTATTTATTTGTTTTGTTTTAAAATCCTTTGTAATTAGTTTTTAGGCAAATAAAATATCATGAAAGACTAGGGTTTTGTTTTGAAATTAGAAGAGAGGACTAATTAGAAAATAAAATAGGCTTTTTGTGAAAATAGTTTAGAGCAAAAATATGCATGATGATGTCATGATAATGCATAAAATCAAATAACAATCAATTTCTAATTTTTAATATTTCCGGGCATTACAACTCGACACCACTAATAAGGGATCTCGTCCCGAGATCCAAGCAAAGACACCGGGGGAAGGGGTGATGATGCCGGATCTTCTTGCGTAGGCTTGATGGTCGCGACACCACTAACAAGAATTCTTGTTCCGTCTTGAAATTGGCGACATTACCAATAAGGGTTGTTGCTCACATTCTTCGAGAGAACACTCCGGAGAGACAAATGCAAAGAAAGGGATCACAAGATCATCTCTAACTTCCAAGGAAGGAGTATTAGTCACATTAATCCACCTATTAAATGCCCAAGAACTAATGATAAGAGTAGTGGTATGGTCGCGACTCCATCCCGTACTCAAGGCATTACTCTGTACATGAATTAGGGAATCGTGCAACCAAACTCTGGGAATACGGATTGAAGATCTTGACAAACGGTATTTGGAAAGCTTCAGAGAAAGATCTAGATTAGGGAGATCATCGTATTAGAAGGTATAACACCGAAAACATATGAAGAAAGCTCAGGTAGAGCGAATACCAGATGTAGCGCCACCATTGCAAAGGGACGAAAGCGGAACCCTAAAGGTACGATAGAAACCCAACCGCGAGAAGTCCTGGACTTGAAGAAGGTAAGGGATCAGATTAAAACACGCAAAGATAAGAGAAAAAAGAATGGAGATAAGGAGTAAAATCAGAGCTAATCAGATCTTTCCAGCACATTTGTAGCAAAATAGTTTTCACACTAGACATCGGCCGTTGGCAAGGTTATCCTACAGGCTGGACTAGTAGGGTATCGTAAACCTTTGCTCTGATACCACTTGTAACGCCCCCGAATCGGGTCTATGCAGATCTCATCATTTACCGCCAAAATCCGCATAGAAGCGATTCAAAGACGCCCACCAGACACTTTCGAGTGGGTGGGATTTGATTAGAAGTAGTTACATCACAGTGGTTTACAACAGAGTCTACAAGAACTTATATATACAACAACGACTCAACGAGTCAAGAATCCAAAAGATACAATATGAAGATACAACTCAAGAAGAAAGCAAAGTAGTATCGGAGTATGGACAAGATCCAAATGGGACTAAGAGTCCTGAAGAATAACCAAGCGGTGTCCAACCCTGCCCAGGCCAAGCCGGAAGGGTAACCTTGCTAACATCGTCAATCACATACCTGTCAAGCCAAAAGGATGCCGACAAAGGGCAATGTAAAACAGAGAGAGCGGTCAGTACTGAGGCCAGTACACGGCGAGACTAGAATTCGGCGGTCCTCGCCTACATAGGTATGGTGGGCTCAGCGACGGCAAAGCTTGCACTATCTAACTTATAGAGACACGCTACAACTTCGGCTATTAGAGCGAGATAAGAGAGCGCTATGCGGTAACAATAATATAACACCAAACATAACCCATCCGAAGATTTCCCCCTCGAAGACCGGTCGAGGAAGTCCTCTTACAGAACACACACGGTGACAAATTTTAGTTAATCAGGTAATTAGTTGATAAGGTTAATTACTAATCATATTATTAGAGGCAAATCATTAGTGGCGTTGTCTATGATCATGACACTACTCCTGAGGCGCCCATAACCGTGGACACACGGCTTCTCGAAAATATTTACCCTGCAGGGGTGCACTACTGTGCCCAAACGCATGCTCAACCCTTCAGGCAACATATAACATGTGCCTTCCGAATCTCACAACAAGAACTGTCCCATAACTATGCGCATATCCAGAGGCATCACCTACTGTGTTTTACCCACACAAGAGATACAGTTGATTCTCCAGGTGGCACAACGTTTGAGTCTACGGTCGGGCGATGATCAGAAGATAACTTGTAGAGCTCCATCCCACCTTCGACACGATATCCCGATTTTATGCAATGCAAGCCATGACAGTCCACCAAAATCATATCACAACTCAACCCATGTCCGAGGACATATTATGCATATGCACCAAATGGAAAACCAATTTTGTAACCCTCTCGATATACGAATAGCACCGGTATTTGAGGGGGGGATCCCAGAGGCCCCCACGTTTGGTTAGCGCGATCAACTCAGAACTGGTATCGTAGAACAAACGGGTCCTAGGTCGGCTCAAGCAGTTCCCAAAGGTGGTCCCTGCCGCGGCCTTATCATTAGGTGAAACCATAACCATAACCAACATCACCAATTAATTATCTTATCACCATCAATATCCGGGTATCATGTTTCACTTGTATGAGATCAATACTAAGCGTCCCTATGACTCGCAAGGGCAAAGCTGGCTAATCAGGCAAGGCAATAGGATAACCAAGGAAATATAGTGGAGCAGGTAAATAAAGGAACGGTACTATAGCATCGACAATAAGGATAGCAATAGATCAATTGGAAGAAGTAAAGACTATAAATGCAAAATAGGTAGAAGGGGAGAATGCTCGCCTATGAGACAAAGTCGGGAAACCGGAGGCTTGTCGTAACTCGCACCAACTCGACGGCTTATCCGAGAAGAAGCAAAACACTAGAAAGAAACATCGGATCCACTATTTAATACTAGGGCGGAAGATCCGGCATGTTATGATATGATGCATGGCATGGCAATATGCGGTCTATCTTAGCAATTTTAAGCGGAATCAGGATCCCGGCAGTTATTATTGGATTCAAGTTATTTAACTACCCCGCATACTAAATGTTGAGTTAAGAAGGCTAATCATGGCATCGGTGAACTACACATATTTAAATGGAACCGGGACAAGACAAATAGCACTCCCATATATTCCATATTGATTTAGTAGATGAATCACCATTTAACCCCCGAACAACAATATATGCATGCAAACGTGAATGATTTAATATGCGACGAGTTTAATATGGCAACTTAAAATAGGGGCTCGGATTTGGGGTCACACATGGGTCCGACGATCTTGGGCTCTGGCGGTTCAGCTCGTCGAGATCGGTCTACGGGCGCCGAGAACGGGGCCTCCGGGTTTTGGATTTGATAACCGGGTACCAAAGATCTTGGCATCGGGAGGGTAGCACTTGACATCGCCACAACAACACCACGCCATCTACACCTCACGTCCTCATGGACAATTACCAACAACATATCATCACAAGAAATTACATTGTTCCATAACCAATTAGAAACCAAGATTATGAGGTCTGGACACCTCGGAGGCTACCTTGGCAAAAAGAATCAGCAGAACCAATAGGAAGATGCACTTGGATCCACACAAGAAACATCAGCCTGCTAAAGAGAGCAGCCCTAGTCTTGACGATGACACAAAAATATCCGGAGAAGAGCACGTCGTGTACTACAGAGCAAAAAGGACCAGCACTCTTGACTCCCTACACTTCTCACGTTCTCTGGAAGAAGAGAACTGCGGGGCATAGGCAGCAGCGCCGACGGCAAGGCAGCGATGGCTGGCGCATGGCCAAGCAGGGCGGCAATGCACGGAGGTTCCAGGTCGACGGGAGGCGGACGCCGACGGTGCTGCTACGGAGAGGGTCGAGGATGCGCAGGTCGCAGCAGCGACAGTTCGACAGGCAAGGAAGGAAGCTCGCGAGGTGGGGGTGCTAGAGGTCAACGCGGAGGGGGCGGCGCTCGATCCAGGGAGGCGAGGCCGACGGGAGAGGGCGAGGACGGGACACGGCGCCGGGGAAGAGGACGACGCAGGCAGGGGAGGCGGTGCTCTCGTGTCCCTGGCGGCGGCAACAGGGAGACGAGGGGATCGAGGGATGGGTTCGTGTGCGCGTGCGTGTGTCCGAGGTGTGCGTGCGTGCTCTCTTGGGTGCGTGTGGTGTGTGATGTGTTGGGGAATTCCCGTGTGTGTGTGCGTGTTGGGTCAGGAAGGAGAGTGTGTGTGTGTGTGGTGTAGTGCGGCGGCGGCAGGGTGTGTGTGGCATGCGGGGCTAGGGTGCGGCACATGATTAGGGTTAGTTTAGATCCGGTCCGGGTTGTAGGCTGCTAGCTGCTGGGCTTTGGGCCTGGCGGCCTCCCCTAGTTTTTATAAAACTGTTTTATTTATTTATTTGTTTTGTTTTGAAAGCCTTTGTAATTAGTTTTTAGGCAAATAAAATATCATAAAAGACTAGGGTTTTGTTTTGAAATTAGAAGAGGGGACTAATTAGAAAATAAAATAGGCTTTTGGTGAAAATATTTTAGAGCAAAAATATGCATGATGATGTCATGATAATGCACAAAATCAAATAACAATTAATTTCTAATTTTTAATATTTCCGGGCATTACAGCTGACCCATCCCGATCCAGCCCACTTGGGTAGGTCAAACCCACTCCACTGAGGGGTACTGGACTGTACCAGCCCAGTACACGCCTGGCGTACTCTCTCTCACTCGCGTCTCTTCTCTCTCTCGCCCACTGTGGCATCGTGTTGCCGCCGCTGTTGCCGTGCGATTCCGGCCTCCACGGGCCTCACAGGCCGCCGTGGTGCATGACGAGGTTGTCGAGGCCGATCCGTCGACTGGTCCTCTCCCTGCCTCTCTCCTAGCCAGTCTGTCTCCACCCCGAACACTAAGGTTTGGTGGTTGGCGGCGATATGGCGCTCTGCCGCTCCTAGCGGTGTTGTGCTGTGACCCTGGTGGCCCTGTGGTGCTACTAGGTTTGCTTGTACTGCTGTGGCCGCCTCTTTCATGTCTAGGCGTGGGTTGAATCGCCTTCGGGTGCTCCCCGTGCCATCGTGGACGGATGACCCACAAGTATAGGGGGGTGTATCGTAGTACTTTCGATAAACAGGAGTGTCGATCCCAACGAGGAGCAGAAGGTGTTGACTAGTGGTTTGGAGCAGGAAATCTCTGTAAATACTTAGCAAACGTATTTTTAGGGGTTTTTGATAAAGCAAAGAAATAAAGTGCAAGTAAATAAAGGCAACAAATAATTGCAGCAAGTGACCCAATCCTTTCTTAACAAAGGACAAGCCGGTTGTAATACTTATGAGGACCAAACGTTCTCGAGGACACATGGGAATACTGTCAAGTGCTTTCGTTTCATATAGTTGATTAATCTTCTTTGGTTGAATAAGTGTTGTGTGGGTGAACATGTGCTAATGTACCGACCTTACTTTGAATAATACATACTTGTGATTAAACCCCTTGCAAGCATCTGCAATTATAAGAAAGTAATTAAGATAAAAACCTAACCACAACATTAAACTCTAAGATCCTACACTCCCTTGTGCAAAGGTTTCCTAACGGGGGGTCAGGTTTTTCTGTCACTCTGGCAACCCCATAATTAGTATCCAAGTACACAATGCATTCTCCTAGGCCCATAAATGGTGAAGTATCATGTAGTCGACATTCACATGACACCACTAAAAGAATAGCACCACAACTTAAATATCAAACCATTGAATAATACCTCAACACAATTCGAATAACTAACAACATGACTTCTCCCATGTCCTCAAGAACTAAACGAACTACTCACGAGACATCATATGGATCAAGATCAGAGATGATATGATGATGAATAAAAATCTGAACATAAACAAAGATTTGAAGGTTCCACTCAAAAGCATCAACTACAAAAGTAATCAACACTGGGAAAGTTTCCCCTAAGAACTATGCATGATTCAACACAAATGTTACGGCAGGATGGAGTGGTGATGATGGTGCTGGTGCAGATGGTGGTGTGGATGATGATGATGATCCCGATAAAGTCTATCTTGATGATGGTGTTGATGGCGACGATCTCCCCTCTTCGGGAAGGAATTTCCCCGGTAGAAATCAGTCTGCCGGAGAGCTCTTTCTCTCTCTGTAGTTTCCACCCCGCAGAGGCGGCGGAATCTTTCTGTCGTCGCACCTCGTGTATTAGGGTTTCAAGGAGAAGATATAGGCGACAGGGTGGAGCAGGAGGTGGGCCAGCATGGCCACACCCCCTGGTGGCATGGTCCAGGGTGGCCCGTGCATGGGGTGGGGTATGGGCCCCCTGTGTCCCATCTCAGCCTCCCCTTCTGGCATCCTTCATCTTCTGGGAAATATGATTTTCCATGTATTTTCTGGTATTGTAACATCCCAGATTTTATATTAAGATGTTACTAGAAGCATGCATCATCCTTGCACCATTGCATCATACAATTAAAGTTACATCAAAAACCCTAACACCAAACCCTAACAAAACCCTAATAAAAATTCCTCTATATGAGCAAGAAGGGGGTTACCATGATTGGCCTTCCTAAAGCTATGTAAAAATATTATATTCTGGTCCTATGATGACCACCTCATTATTACAAAAATTTAGAAACTGGCTTCATTGTTTTTGGACTTGCCTTGCAAAAGTTATTGAAGAAAAGATAAAAATGAAAATGCTAAAAGAATAAAAGAAAAAACTTAAAGCCTAATCTAGCTGGGCCATCCGCGCTAACCCTACCCACGCGCGCGTCGCCTAACCTAACTGGGCCGCCAGTGCAGCCCACCATCACCAGCCCGCAGTCGCCTGCTCCCACTGACCGCACAGGCCCACATGTCATCTCTATCTCCCCCGTGGAAATCGGACGCCGTCGTGTGCAGAACAAACTCCGGCCTATTTGGAGAAGAATCCATGACCCCCTCGCCATGTTTCGTCATCCAAATAAACCCCGCGACCCCATCGCTTCGAAACCCTAAAAATTTCTCGATCTTCCGCCACCGGGCTGCCTCGCTTCGACCTCGTCGGAGTAGCCGTCGCTGAAGCTTCGGTAGGTGCAGCTTGTCGACGATAGGGAGCTCCTCCTTCCCTGATTTCTTCCTTGTCAAAATCCTCGCGCTCAACCATCACCCCTCATCTGTTTTTCCCCTTGTATAACCCAGCACAGCGACCCCGATTTCTCGTTGTTGTTCCGCCGGAGCTCGCAAGGAACAGTGTGCCATAGCAGCTGTACGAGGGAGCAACGCTCACCGCCGTCCGTGCCATGGGAACCGCGAGGAGCCGCTACATCCCGTCGACCACACCGCCGCCTCGTGAAGCCACGAAATCACCACCGATCATCACCACCGATGTCGCCGCCCATCGCCGCCGACGATGCCCTGTAAGTCGACGCTGTCTCCCTGTCCATTAGATCAAAGTTCTGCGGTTTAGATTAGACCTTCTTAAGTGAAGGGGTACCGATGAATCACGCTCGCTTCAGCGCCGCGTCACTTAGCAGGGCCAATCAGAAACTGCCACTTGTCTCGGATCTGTTATATTTAGGTTTTAAATTGGCAGATTATTTTTAAATCTTGCGAAATTCATAGAAATTCAACCACTTGGCCAAAAATTGCGTATGATAAACTGTTGGATTCACAAAATTGTGTACAACACAGATCTGAATTAATTTTGCGAGTTTGCTGTAGTATTTTCTGTGTAGGATTTAATCTCTAGTTTGGAGTATTTCATTCATAGAAAAATAATTAGAACTCCGTTTTAGTTAATTCTTGTTGCGTTGGCTTTTTTTTACAATGCCTACTGACTAAAATTATAAATTCTTGCTTAGGATCTTTAGATATGTTTCGAGGCTGATTAGATGGTTGGATCTCCTTATGAGCCTATAAATTAAAGTAATGATCCAAATTAATTAAAACATGTGGGAAACTAATACTAACAACATCCACAACACATTAGAATCCCAAGGAGGATACCTTGGTAAAATTAGAACACAATCTTGCATATTACCATGTTGCATGCTTGCATATTATTTCTGTGGCATTGTTTTTGTGCAAGTTGTGATTGGATCTATGTTTGTGTTTTGTTAGATTGTTCTGAGTGTGCTGAGGAGTACTATTGTGTAGAGTGCTGCTCGGATCAAGGCAAGTTAAACCACATGTTCATATTTTTGTCCCAGATTTATTCTATGCATGTGATCCTCAAAATTCTGTAGTATGCATGTGTAGGATGTTCTAGTAGAATTTTCTTAGTATTATTTTGCAAGTGCGATGATTTTTTGTAGTATTCCATGAGTAGCTCTGCACTTAGGATTTTTCCCTTCCTAATAGGTTCCCCTGTTTTTGCTAAGTACTTCTTGCTATTCTATATAAATAAAGTACCGTTGGGGGGTTTGAAAGACAATGAATTCTTCTAAGTATAAAGGCTCTCTTGAGCAATCTTTTCTTCTCAAATCCACTTCAAAAAAAACTAAGTTTTCTTTTGGGTGAAATGGTTGTCGGGACAATGAGTGAGGTTTTGGTGGAGGACGGCCGCCCAGGAATCAAAGAAGTCTGCCATGTTTCAGAATTCAGAAGCTTCCAGTGCAACCACAATACATATGGGCTCTGTCTTGGCCTAGTACTTAGTGGGAAACCTCACCGGGGTACCAACATTTGGAGGTTCTTGGCACGGTTGGATCTAGCTGATAGAGGGGCTACTAAGGGAAAGCCTCGCCATGGTCTTGTTTGTAAAAGGACTTGATCGTGGATTGTGGGTAAAGTGCACAAACTCTCAAGAGTATTGCAATCTGATCGATCAGCCGTGTTCACGGAAACAGAACAACATTGAGCATCTAAAGGATGGAGCCTCTGAAGGATCTTCCTCTCTCTCTTTCTAAAGTTTTCTAAAAAAAACCAAGGCGTGAGTCATATCGCTATTGGGTGGGTTTTGGGAACTTGGTGAGTAATAACCAAGTGTTAGGTTGTTTGGACACTTAGTGAGTAATATCCTCGTGTGCCATTCGACCATATATTACTTAAGCAAATGTTTACAAAGTAGGGAATTCTCTCTCCTTTTCCATACTTAAGAAAATTAGCTTTGAGCAAATGAACTCCACATCCTAAACTAGCCTTGCATGTAGTGTTAGTATTTTTCTTTCCTTGGTGTAATTTGTCAATACATTCAAAGTATTGACCCAACTTGTTGGCTGCACGTCTTATGTGCAGAATCCGAAGATTGAAAGGTGCGTAGGGATCGCGAGTCTACACTCAACAAGCCTGGGGCATTGATGGACTCAAGTTGTTTTATGTTTCCGCTGTTAATTGAGCTAGCTTAATGCTAAGAAAATTTGTATTAAGTTCATACTCTGGATTCCTCGTGTAATAATGACTTTGTGTTTTACATGATATTCATCGACTGTGAGTGCTAGCTATTGATCCAGGGAAGCATGTAAATCATAGGGACTAAGGATCTTTATTGATCCAAGGTCACAACAGATGGTATCAGAGCACATCGTTGCATGTAGGGCGTGACCCTAGGATTGGAACCACCTTTAACTTATGTGCCTTACTTTTTCTTCTAAGTTATTTTCACGCGCTTCTAGTACCTGCTTTTCCTCTACTTGTTTAAGTATCTAATATTCATTCCTGTAACTTAAAGATGATGAGCTTCTTCTACGACACCATCGCGGACATCGAGCCCCTTCGCTTTGGTGGATGCCTCATGGACCTCCTCACACGTTTGGAACTTCCCCTGCCAACAATCCAGGGAAGCCCAATGAAGAAACTCCAGAAGGACGGCTGCTGGGGAGTCAAAGTCATCTAGCCAGGAGGAGATCGAGGCGAGCGCCCGGAGGAGAACATAGCAATCCACATCATTAGTGACTCCAAGGAGAAGGCCCTTAGCATCAGCTTGCAGCAGCTCATTGGTCGCCTATGTGGACGCCATCAAGAATATCTCCAAGGACACTGCGGCGGCCTTTTTGGAAGGCGTGATGAGGAAGGAGTTCCCATGGAGTTGACCTTTGAAGAAAGGTCTTCTACCAAGCGCCAAAGGACACAATATCAAGACTTGGAGTGCCACATCCATGACCTTGAAAAAGGTAGCTCCCTCGAGATGCTAAGGAACGATGAGCTATGCGCTCTCATCAAGGAGAAGGAGGAAATAATCAAGCAGCAGGAGGAGGCAATGAAGGCCCAAGAGATGAAGTTCTAGGACCAAGAGAAGAAGTTCACTAACCAAGAGAAGAGGGTGATAAATAAAAACAAGAGGATTAGGGAACCCAAGAAGGAAATCGAGGAAACTGATGTGCAGACCGAGGGCCTTTGCAAGATAATCAATGACGTGCATGCTGCCAAGAGGGACTTGGCAAAGCAACTTGAAGCCGCAAAGAAGTCAAGCCTAGTGGAAGAACTGCAGGGCGAGAAGGAGGGACTTCAGGAGCAGCTAGGAACTACTATCAAGAAGCTGCAAGATGAAATAAAGGACCTCCAAGAGAAGCTTGAAGCCACCACAAAGGAGATGGAGCTGTACAAGTCAACCCTAGAGTAGGAGGGATACCCGTTCGAGGACAAGGAAGAGGAAGGCGTGGAAGATGTGTAGTAGTTGCACCACCTTTAAATTCTATAGTTGAACGTTATTCACGATTGTAATAAATACCAAAACATGTTTGGTTTAGTTAAACTTGGATGGTTTCTATGATATACTTGTGCTGCTTGTGTCTTGTGTGCCTTGTGTGTTTTCATAAGGGTAGGAGTTTACTACTTAGTCTTTCTGTATATTTCTTAACTTGTTGCTCAAACCCCACAGATGCCGCCAAGACGTGCGAACACCGAAATTCTCCAGAGATTGCACAACTTTTGGCCACTCAGAACCAGCTGATCCAACTGCTCACTCAGAATATGCAAAACAACAACAACGCGCCACCTCCGCCACCCCCACCTCCACCACCACCTCAACAGGATCGCTTGACTTAGTTTTTGAGGTTGAACCCACCTACCTTCACGAGCAGCGCTGAACCAATCGTTGCAGATGACTGGCTCCGCACAATCAACAAGAAGTTGGACACCGTGCAAGTTGTCGGAGCCGATAGGGTGCGTTATGCCGTGCACCAACTTGAAGGACCTGCTGCAGAATGGTGGGATAACTACCAAGTCACCCACCCGGATATTTATGCTATCACTTGGAATCAGTTCGAGATAGCTTTCCGCACTCATCATGTGGCTGAGGGTGTCATGACTCTGAAAAGGCACGAGTTTCATGACTTACACCAGCTGCACCGTTCTGTCACCGAGTATGGTGAGCTTTTCAACAAGCTAGCCCGTTATGCACCCGATGATATTTCCACTTATGCCAAGAGGCAGGAAGAATTCTTAAGAGGGCTCAATGATGAGATACCTATCCAGCTTGTGGCTCAGAAGTTTGACAACTTTCAGGAGCTCTTGGACAGAGCCATTATGGTTGAATCCAAGAGGAAGATCATAGAGAACCGCAAGAGCAAGTCTAACCCGCACAAGCACTCTGTTCCATACCAGAAGCAGCGCACTTCTTCACCACCACCTTATAACAGTAATGGCCACAACCATAACGGTCATCACCATGGCGGTCACAAACACAATGGGCATAAGCACCGCAATGGGTATGGCAGCAATGGAAAGGATCTCAGTGAGGTGACATGCTTTAAGTGCAACAAGACAGGGCACTATGCAACTACTTGCCCCGAGAAAAAGAAAGGGAATGGCAATGGCAATGGCAATGGACACAACCATGGTAATGGAAACGGGAAGAAGCCAAATCCATTTGTCAAAGCCACAGTGAATCATGTCTCCATGGAGGATGCTTGTGACGCACTGGACTCTGTGATTGGTAAGTTCAAGATCAACTCCATTCCTGCAGTTGTACTTTTTGATACTGGTGCATCGCATTCATTCATATCAAGGGTATTTTTAACATCCCAAAAATATAACACAAGGATCATCAAACTCTAATCACTAAAATTAGGGTTAACAAAAACTTTGATTAATTTAAAATCATATGAATGCATGTGTGAATGAGATGATTTGATAAAGGCATGAATGATCTTGTGTGATTAACCTAAATAGAAAGAAATGGTTTAAAGATGAATATAACATCATACAAAACATTTCCATACAGAAACAAAACAAGAGAAAATCAAAAACAAATCAAATAAAGCAAATGGTCATTTTTGCCAATCTTGCTCACTAGGTCACTTTGAGTGTTTCTAGTTCAAGATTTCATACAGAAACTTTTCCAACTCTTTTCACCCCTTGCTAGAACAAGTAAAAGTAAATCAAAGCCCACCTTTCAAACTTGCTGAAACATTTGGCTACCTCATTCAAAGCACAATTCAAAATTGAATCTTTATCATATGTGAAGATCACCCATTTTCAAAACCCAACCAAACCAGTGCCCCTTGACTAATCCAACTAACCAGACACTCCCTAGCATGTGCCTAGCAAACCCACCAAGTTTGAATCCAAAATTCAAATTAAAAGTTCTTGCGGCCATTTCATCAAACACCTTGCAGATACAAATCAAACAAACATCAAACACTATAGTGTGCAGTAAAATTGGTCTAACTTGTTCCCTCTATAGCTCACTCTACACTCTCAGTAGATGATCAAAGTAATCTAACTAGCTTTAGCACCACTGTGAGCAAGCCTAGCCATTAATGTCAAGCATGCCGAGAGCACCATTGCCACCCCATTGTCGCCAGCGAGCTAGAGGCCGCACTAGCCTCGCCAACCTTGTCTGGGACATGCAGCACCGTCCCCCGCCACTCTCTGCCCCAACCCCGAGCAATGCCATCCCCTGGACCACATGACACGCCCATGCCAAACTCCTCTGCGGCCATGCCGAGAGCGAGCCAATGCGCCACGCTCGACCAGCACCCACAGACATCACTGCCCTCGCTGCTTGTGGATGATCACCAACCAAAGCACCCACAGACATGCCGTTGCCGCCACATGGACCACGCAGGTCAGGCGACATTAAAACCGCCGTCGGACCCGCCCAGAGCATCAGCGTGTTCCGACTGATCAGCACCGCCCCACGCCTCACCACCGTGCTGTTGAGCTTCGCCAGGAAGCACAGCACTGCCCTACCGTCGCCCATGCCAGTAGCCCTCTGTGTCGTCGACCACAATGATCTTAGCCCGCGCCCGTCGGTCCCCTTCCGCCACTATAAATAGAGGCCTCCACCGCTCGTTTTCGCCACACCAGTTCACTCCCCTCTCACCCAGAACCACCCCACCTCACTCCCGGAGCAAGGCGAGCAGCGCATCGCCGGAATTTGGCCGGAGCCCGTCGCTGCTAGAGAAGAAGGGAGCTGTCGATTGGAGCCGCCCCAGGAGAAGCTATCGGTACCAGGAGAACCGCCATCGTCGACTTTGTCGTTTGCCCCCATCGTCGACCCTCGCCTGAGACTCGGTGAGCCTCCCACGACACACACCTGTTGCGTTAGGGTTCTGTCTCGCTGGCGCTGCCCGACATGGACGATGAACCGTAGTCGTTCGATTAGAACCAGATCCCACGGTTCACATTGCCCCGTACCGCTTCGCCCCTCCCCGTCTCACTAACGCATGGGGACAGCCACTTAACCAGCCCGCGTATGCACTGTGTGTAGTGGGCCGGCCTAGTAAAACATCCCGCGTGACCCAACAATTCAAATTAAGCTTTATTCATTTAATTTCAAACATAGTTCTGTACCTAGATTCAAAAATCAACCTAGTTCGATTCACTGAACCAAAATGCATGAAACCAATTTTGTTAGAAAGGTACTGAAATGCTTAATCCAAGCCCGTTGGATTCAAATCATTTGGAGTTAGATCAACCATGTTAAAAATAACAAGTAAGAAGCTTTTCTGCATTCAAACATTTTTCAAAATTCAACTATAAGAGCTTTTGAGTTGATTCCAACTCTCAAAAATCACATTTGATCATACCTTTCAGAATATATAAAAACATATGGGTTTACTTGCAGAAATAATGTTCAAGTAATAAAAGAATGCTACATAGGTATTTCTAGTCACTTTATTTAGTTAAAATAAAAATGTTAAACCTTATTAAATTGTGACACCACTTTAAATCACATTCTCATGTACTGAAATATGTGGTGATGACATGTGTCAACATGATCCCATGTTTGAGTTGGAGGATATTAAATCTTAAATAGTTTTTCAATGAGTAGAAATTACTTTTCTCAAATAAAATAAATAAGACAAGTGCTTTAATCCTTGTGATAATAGTGATGATGCTAGATCATCTAGTGTGACTTGTTGTGTGATAATTAAAAATAGTTAAGTATTGTTTGGTGATTGTGTACATCGTACTTATTTATAGACGCTAGTACCGTCCAAGGATACGAGGAGGAAGGAGGATACTACGAGGAAGAAGCCGAGGAGAACTTCAACCACTGCTCTTCTCAAGGCAATCCTAATACTACTAGTTAGATTAGCAAGCTATTAACTTAGCAAGATAACCCTTGCAAATTATGCAAGCCAATACTTGCTTGTTACTATGCCAACTATATGCCTTAAGCATATGTGATCATACCCACTTGATAACCCAATCCTAGTTTTACTTGCAAGCTTAATACTTTATTTTCTTTATCAAAGCTTTCTCTTAGAGTTTACATGGTGACTTGTAGATTCTAGAAAGATAACTAAAGGTAGCATAAAGAGCATAAAATTTGGCCTAAGTTAGATAATCTTGATGTCATCCTAAGGCATGAGATTGAACTTAGCAAATCCCCACTTGTTTATCACCCCTCATTAGTATTTACCATCACTTGTAGATGCTCGTGCTAAGTATAAAACTTGATCAACTTTAGATGGGAATACTTGGTGAAAATGGTTATGAAAACCTTAGAATGATGAGTCATTCTACTGAAATGTTTTGACATGTGTTTCTGAACACCAGATTATTTTGATGATGAAAATGTTGAGGCATGATCCTTAGCCCTTTATAAAACTGATGGTTGTATGGATGCGATACCATTCCAATATTATCGTACAACCACAGTACCCGAAATTTGGGTAGGGCTTGACTGGAAATTTATATACCTTAGTATGGGTTCCCTCGCGGCCAAGGTCTGAGCTGAGGCTACCTTGTGAAGATTGTCCACCTGTGCAGTACCCAAGATGACAGTTGGTCATGGTTGGGAGGCCAAACTCACAGGAGAGGTGCCTATACTAGGGCGTATAATTGAAAGGTTAGGATTGATTATCTGCATACTGAGTATGGTGAAATCAGGATTGTTCCTGACGGATATATCGAATGTTGTGGTGAAAGTATACAATCTCTGCAGAGTGTCAAACTATTCGAATAGTCGCGTCCGCAGTTATGGAAAGTTGGAGTGGCCATACTGTTCCCCCGTCAGATGTTTTCAAAATGACTTGTGAAATGAATTATGACTTTGACTTGACCACAACAGAGTTGTGATATGAAATTCAAATTCCCACTTAGGTGTTATAAAACTTTCAACCAGTTTTTTTTTGCTTCTGAACTTAGTAGAGGTAAATCTAGATTTTTGCAAAACAAGCTTAGAGCTTAGTATCCTACTACAAAAAACCCCCTTAACTTGTTAGTATTAGTTTGCGAGTACTTAAAGAGTACTCATGGCTTTGTCCCTGGCTATTCCCGTGGCCAGACTATGAAGAGGAGTACTAGGATGATGGACCGCAGGAAGGTTACGACAACTAGGATCATCTCCCATCGTCAACATTGCCTGTGACCCTGAAGATGGAGTTTCGCCTACGCTATCGTTACTATTACATTATTTCGTTGCTTGTATTGTATTAAGAACTGGATCATGAGATCCCTATTCATGTAAGACCTTATGTATGGTTTGTAATGGATGATGTACTGTGATATCCAAATCTGTTATGTCTCACAAAAATGGTAATCCTGGGATTGCGATGTATGGCATAACAGGCATTTGGGATTAAAAATCCGGGTGTTGACAGTATTTGTGGATAGAGGCAAGATACCTACGGAGACTATAAATTCTCCCCTAAGGGTAAGTTCTTCTGGAGGAGAAATAGTGGCAAACTCCGGTTGCCGGGGGTTAGAACTAAGGATTGGGACACACATCTTTCCCACAAGTCTAGTAGTTCTGGAGTCGCAAGGATTAGACATAATCTTGGGCATGAATTGGATGACCGAATATGAGGGAGTAATAAGAAGGACGATCACGCTCACAACACCGGAAAGGAAAAGGATTCGTATCAAGTCAAATTTTGCACTTAAGGAAGTTATGGTGAATTCTCTTAAGGGGGTTAGCTTGGAGGATGTACCCATTGTGAAGGAATACCCAGATGTCTTTCTGGAAGAGTTACCCGGAATGCCTCCCGACCGTGATATCGAGTTTCTCATTGACTTGATGCCAGGCACAGGGCCGATAGCCAAGAGACCATACAAGATGGATGTGGACGAGTTGAAGGAACTCAAGAAATAGCTTAGGTTACAATTGGACAAGGGATTCATTCAACCCAGCGCGTCATCTTGGGGAGCACCTGTCTTATTCGTGGAAAAGAAGGATAAAACCAAGAGGCTAGTTGTGGACTACGGCGCGTTGAATGAAGTGACGATCAAGAACAAGTACCCTCTTCCTAACATCAATGACATGTTTGATCAGTTAAAGGGAGCTAGTGTGTTCTCAAAGATCGATCTGCGATTAGGTTACTTTCAGCTAAAGATTCGAGAATAGGATGTTCCCAAAACAACCTTCACCACAAGATATGGGTTGTATGAGTACACCGTGATGTCGTTTGGTCTAACCAATGCCCCGACGTACTTCATGACCATGATGAACAAGGTGTTCATGGAATATTTGGACAAGTTTATCATGGTATTCATAGATGATATACTTATTTACTCCAAGGATGAGAAGGAACATGAGAGGCATCTGCGCCTAATTATGGAGAAGCTAAGGGAACACAAGTTGTATGCCAAATTCAGCAAATGCGAGTTCTGGTTAAAAGAAGTGGGTTTCCTTGGTCATGTTGGGTCGGCAAAAGGAGTTGTCGTAGACCCTAGTAAGGTAGCTTCCGTAACTGAATGGGAGTCACCCAAGAATGTGGGAGATGTTAGGAGTTTCTTGGGCCTCGCAGGATATTACCAGAGGTTCATTGAAAACTTTTCCAAAATAGCAAAACCCATGACAGAACTGTTGAAGAAGTAAAATAAATTCCTATGTATCGAGGCATGTGAAGCAAGCTTTCAAGAGTTAAAGAAACGCCTCATAACGGCACCAGTTCTGTGTCTCCGGATATCTAAAAGGATTTCCAAGTCTATTGTGATGCTTCTCGGCAAGGACTTGGAAGTGTACTGATGCAAGATGGGAAGGTAGTATCCTATGCCTCTCGACAACTTAAAAACCACGAACACAACTACCCCACACATGATTTGGAGCTTGCATCTGTGGTACATGCACTCAAGGTATGGAGACACTACCTCATGGGCAAACATTGTGATGTGTTCACGGATCATAAGAGTTTGAAGTACATCTTCACCCAAAAGGAGTTGAATATGAGGCAAATAAGATGGCTTGAACTGATTAAGAATTATGACTTGGATTTACAATACCACCCTGGAAAGGCTAATGTAGTAGCTGACGCCTTAAGCCATAAAGTTTATGTGAACGGACTTACCGCAGGGGAACTTCCAGAGGATTTGTGCAAGCAATTTAAAGATCTCAGACTAGAAATAGTTCCGAAAGGACACATATCAACTATGGAAATAGTGCCTACTCTTCAAGAGAGAATCAAGGAAGCACAAAAGGGAGATAAAGAGTTGGAATAAATAAGAGTCAAAATAAGTGAAGGGAAGGCAAAAGATTTCCGTCTGGACGAACAAGGAACCCTTTGGTATGGAAAGCGTTTGTGCGTTCCCAATGACTCATCAAAAAGTTGATTTTACAAGAAGCTCATGATTCACCATACTCAATTCATTCGGGTAACACGAAGATGTACATGGATGTGAAGGATAGATTCTGGTGGAATAATTTGAAAAGAGATATTGTCGAGTATATTTTCCTGTGTGATTTATGCAATAGGGTTAAGGCTGAGCATCAGAAACCGGCCGGATTACTGCAACCACTACCTATACCTGGCTGGAAGTGGGACAAGGTAGGCATGGATTTTATCACGGGATTTCCCCAGACTCGTTCAGGATTTGATTCTATCTGGGTAGTGGTGGACCACTTTACCAAAGTGGCTCACTTTATCCATGTAAAGACCACATACACAAGTGCTAAGCTTGTCAAGATATATATGTCAAGAATTGTGAGTCTGCATGGTGTTCCCAAGGGAATTGTGTCCGATAGAGGCACCATGTTCACTTCGAAGTTTTGGTGACAGCTACATGAGTCTCTCGGAACCAGACTAGAATTCAGTACTGCTTTCCACCCTCAAACAGATGGCCAGACAGAAAGGGTGAACCAGATTTTGGAGGATATGTTGAGAGCTTGCGCACTAGACTATGGGTATAGTTGGGATGATAACCTACCGTATGCCGAGTTCTCATACAACAACAGTTACCAAACAAGTATCAAGATGGCTCCGTTTGAAGTTCTATATGGCAGGAAATGTAGAACCCCACTGTTATGGAGTGGAGTTGGAGAACGTAGCCTGTTTGGTCCTGAGTTGATCAAGGATGCCAAGGAAAAGGTACGGCAGATCCAAGATAGGCTAAAGGTAGCCCAATCCCGACAAAAGAGTTATGCTGATTCCAAGCACAGAGATGTGACTTATAAAATAGGGGACCACACGTACCTCAAAGTTTCACCACTACGAGGAGTTAAGAGGTTTGGAATCAAGGGTAAGTTAGCCCCACGATTCATAGGACCATATAAGGTTCTGGCCCGTAGAGGAGAAGTAGCTTATCAGTTGGAGCTACCAGAAGGGCTGACTGTTCATGATGTGTTTCATGTGTCCCAACTAAAGAAGTGCCACCCAGAAATGGCCAAAACACCTCTAAAAGATATAGTTCCCCTAGATGAGGTTCAATTGGAGAATGACCTTACCTATGAGGAAAAACCCATCAAAATATTGGAAACAGCCGAAAGAATTACCCGTACCAAGACTATCAGATTCTGCAAAGTCCAATGGAACCACCATTCCAAGGAAGAAGCCACGTGGGAACGTGAAGAAGATTTGAAGGCGGAACACCCACACCTGTTTGCTAACCAACCCGAATCTCGGGGATGAGATTCTTCTTAAGGGGAGTAGGTTTGTAACATCCCAGATTTTATATTAAGATGTTACTAGAAGCATGCATCATCCTTGCACCATTGCATCATACAATTAAAGTTACATCAAAAACCCTAACACCAAACCCTAACAAAACCCTAATAAAAATTCCTCTATATGAGCAAGAAGGGGGTTACCATGCTTGGCCTTCCTAAAGCTATGTGAAAATATTATATTCTGGTCCTATGATGACCACCTCATTATTACAAAAATTTAGAAACTGGCTTCATTGTTTTTGGACTTGCCTTGCAAAAGTTATTGAAGAAAAGATAAAATAGAAATTGCTAAAAGAATAAAAGAAAAAAAACTTAAAGCCTAACCTAGCTAGGCCAAGGCTAACCCTGCACAAGACGCTGCCGCCTAACCTAATCGGGTTGCCAGAGTCTGGCCAAAGACCAGCCCGCAATTACCGCTCCCACTAACCAAACGGGCCCACATGTCATCTCTATCTCCCCCGCGGAAATCAGACGCCGCCGTGTGCAGAACGAACTTTGGCCTATTCGGAGAAGAATCCGTGACCCCCTCGCCAAGTTTCGTTGTCCATATAAACCCCGCGACCCCACCACTTCGAAACCCTAAAAATTTCTCGATCTACCGCCACCGGGCTGCCTCGCTTCGATCTCGTCGGAGTAGCCGCCGTCGAAGCTTCGGTAGGTGAAGCTTGTCGACGATAGGGAGCTCCTCCTTCCCTGATTTCTTCCTTGTAAAAATCCTCTTGCTCGACCATCACCCCTCATCCGTTTTTACCCTTGTCTAACGCAGCAGAGCAACCCCGATTTCTCGTTGTTGTTCCGCTAGAGCTCGCAAGGAACAACAGGCCATAGGAGCTGTACAAGGGAGCAATGCTCACCACCGTCCGTGCCAAGGGAACCGCAAGGAGCCGCTGCATCCCGTCGACCACACCGCCACCTCGGGAAGCCACGGAATCACCGCCGATCCTCACCACCGACATCGCCGCCCATCGCCGTCGTCGCTGCCCTGTAAGTTGTCTCCCCGTCCGTTAGATCAAAGTTCTGCGGTTTAGATTAGACCTTCTTAAGCGAAGGGGTACCAATGAATCACGTTGTGCCGCATGGCACGCTCGCGTCAGCGCCGCGTCACTTAGCAGGGCCAATCAGAAACTCCCACTTGTCTCAGATCTGTTATATTTAGGTTTTAAATTGGCAGATTATTTTTAAATCTTGCGAAATTCATAGAAATTCAACCACTTGGCCAAAATTTGCGTATGATAAACTGTTGGATTCAAAAAATTGTGTAGAACACAGATCTGAATTAATTTTGCGAGTTTGCAATAGTATTTTCTGTGTAGGATTTAATCTCTAGTTTGGAGTATTTAATTCATAGAAAAATAATTAGAACTCTGTTTTAGTTGATTCTTGTTGCGTTGGCTTTGTTTTTACAATGCCTACTGACTAAAATTATAAATTCTTGCTTAGGATCTTTAGATCTGTTTCGAGGCTGATTAGATGGTTGGATCTCCTTATGAGCTTATAAATTAAAGTAATGATCCAAATTAATTAAAATCTGTGGGAAACTAATACTAACAACATCCAAAACACATTAGCAACCCAAGGAGGATACCTTGTTTAAATTAGAACACAATCTTGCATATTACCATGTTGCATGCATGCATATTATTTCTGTGGCATTATTTTTGTGCAAGTTCTGATTAGATCTATGTTTGTGTTTTGTTAGATTGTTCTGAGTGCGTTGAGGAGTACTATTGTGTAGAGTGCTGCTCGGATCAAGGCAAGTTACACCACATGTTCATATTTTTGTCCCAGATTTATTCTATGCATGTGATCCTCAAAATTCTGTAGTATGCATGTGTAGGATGTTCTAGTAGAATTTTCTTAGTATTATTTTGCAAGTGCAATGATTTTTTGTAGTATGCCATGAGTAGCTCTATACTTAGGATTTTTCCCTTCCTAATAGGTTCCCCTATTTTTGCTAAGTACTGCTTGCTATGCTATATAAATAAAGTACCGTTGGGGGGTTAGAAAGACAATGAATTCTTCTAAGTATAAAGGCTCTCTTGAGCAATCTTTTCTTCTCAAATCCACTTCAAAATAAAACTAAGTTTTCTTCTGGGTGGAATGGTTGTCGGGACAACGAGTGAGGTTTTGGTGGAGGACGGCCGCCTAGGAATCAAAGAAGTCTGCCATGTTTCAGAATTCAGAAGCTTCTAGTGCAACCACAATACATATGGGCTCTGTCTTGGACTAGTACTTAGTGGGAAACCTCACCGGGGTACCAACATTTGGAGGTTCTTGGCACGGTTGGATCCAGCTGGTAGAGGGGCTACTAAGGGAAAGCCTCGCCATGGTCTTGTCTGTAAAAGGACTTGATCGTGGATTGTGGGTAAAGTGCACAAACTCTCGAGAGTATTGCAATCTGATCGATCAGCCGTGTTCACGGAAACAGAACAACATTGAGCATCTGAAGGATGGAGCCTCTGAAGGATCTTCCTCTCTCTCTTTCAAAACTTAAAGTTTTCTAAAAAAACCAAGGCGTGAGTCATATCGCTATTGGGTGGGTTTTGGGAACTTGGTGAGTAATATCCAAGTGTTAGGTTGTTTGGGCACTTAGTGAGTAATATCCTCGTGTGCCATTCGACCATATATTACTTAAGCAAATGTTTACAAAGTAGGGAAATTCTCTCTCCTTTTCCATACTTAAGAAAATTAGCTTTGAGCAAATGAACTCCATAGCCTAAACTAGCCTTGCATGTAGTGTTAGTCTTTTTCTTTCCTTGGTCTAATTTGCCAATACATTCAAAGTATTAACCCAACTTGTTGGCTGCACGTCTTATGTGCAGAATCCGAAGATTGAAAGGTGCGTAGGGATCACGAGTCTACACTCAACAAGCCTGGGGTGTTGATGGACTCAAGTTGTTTTATGTTTTCGCTGTTAATTGAGCTATCTTAATGCTAAGCAAATTTGAATGAAGTTCATACTCTGGATTCCTCGTGTAATAATGAATTTGTGTTTTACATGATATTCATAGACTGTGAGTGCTAGCTATTGATCCAGGGAGTAGCATGTAAATCACAGGGACTAAGGATCTTTATTGATTCAAGGTCACAACAGGTATTTTCTGATCTTCGCGAAAATTGCATCCAAACACCGCTTTTTCCATCAGAATCCTGACTCCGGCAGTTCATCCTCCATGAATCATCCATCATGCAAAAATAGATGAAAAAACATGAGTATCACCTCTTAATATGAAATATATCAATGAATAGCAGCAAATTATGATATAGAATAGTGATGCAAAATGGACGTATCAACTCCCCCAAAGCTTAGACCTTGTTTGTCCCCAAGCGAAAACTGAGCTGAGTAAACATGCCCATAGGTTTACGGAGTGAAGTGTTGATAAAAAGAATACGGACAAGAAGCATCACACTTACCAATACACAACTCATAATAGAAAGCAACTCACCATTATATAACTTAACTTGCAATAAGTATGGGAGTCACAATAAAGATGCATAAATACAAATCATAATTGGTAATGGCAAACTTTGTTCTTGGTCAGAGAATAGTTGACAAATCATAATTTTTAACCAAAGCTTTTGTAATGGAGATTATAACAGGAGTCCTTTGCTCAAACATAAATGGCTTTTCACAATGATTGATTTCAAAGTAATATTCAATCAGATAAGAGATTTGTGCAAACCAAGGAAGATAAGAAACATGATTGAATAAATCATCATATGAATGATTGAAACACAACAACTCAAATGCTTGCTGGAGATAGAAAGGAACGGGTTTATTGACTCAACTAAGAAATAAAAGAAAAGGCCCTTCGTAGAGGGAAGCAGGGATTTCAAGTTTCATAGAGAGCTTTCAAAAGATTATGGTACTTACTAGCTTTGAGCTCTAATTGCCCCTATCATAAGCATCTTGAGGTGATTAAGGTGAAAGTGAACAAATATGGAGTATATGCTTGACAAATTATAAGTTGGCAATCTCATGTCCCTTGAGTACGAGGGTCGTTCCTCATGCTACTCAACTTTAGTTACCGGTAAGTTCTTGTCATTGTAAGTATATGTGTATCATAGAGAACCGCCAATGGGGTACCCCTTGCCCCATGAAACAGGAGCTATTCCATATCAAAATGACAAGGCAATAGACAATGAGCATCTCAGCAATCTTCTTATTTACCATGGGAAAATGGTGCCTTTTTCTCTTCTTTCCTCTTTTTCTATTCTCTTTTTTTTATGTCTCACTTTTTTATAAGAAGAATGCTTCATAGATTGCTCACTATGGTTATGTTGCAAGTTTCCACCACGATTAGGCTAGCGGCCCAGGCGTTTCTCTAACACATATACATAACTCCATGGACTTACAAGCTCCACTTTTATTTCACACCGCCAACATCCATAAACAAAATAGCATGATATCAACGGGGTAGATATTTAATGGTGTTGAAAGCATTCCCCGTGACAACACGATTCTGCTAATTCCAACTTATGAGTGCAAGCATCTACAACTTAGATGACACAATGGTTCAAGTTTATTAGGGGCAAGAAAAATAAGGTGTGCCATCAAGTTCGTGAGAGCTTTACTAACTAGGTTTCACATAACAAAAGACTTTTTAATTTGAAAGATAGATGAAACTCGAGAATTTACTTGGAATAGAAATACTGCTAATAGGTAGATATGGTGGACACAAATGGCATAGGTTTAAGTTTAAAGGATTGGATGCACGAGAAGTATTCCCTCTCAGTACAGGTTTTTGGCTAGCAAGGCTAGGTAGCAAGCAAAAGAGTTGAAGGAAACAAGCAAACATACAAGTGATAAAGTCAAACATGCAATCTTCCTTGAAAACACAAAAGATGTTAAATAAAGAATACTAAGCTTATGAGCCAATCAATAAACAAGGAAAATATATAAAATACCTATAAGTGCTTTTCTCTTTTCCGTTCAAACCTCAAAAAGTATTTCTACTGACCAGAACTCGGTTTGCCAAAACTAATTTAGATCTACTTGATGCTCCCAAAGTGATACCAATACTAATCAACAAGATCAATCATATAATAGAGATTGCAAACTAAAATAAGATGTGCAAAAACTAAAAGATGAAACTTACCATTAATATTCCATAAAGGCACTCACACCAAGGGATACATAGATAACCAACTAAAGGAGAGATACTTCCACAATGCAAACCATCCTATAAGATAACTTCTCTATTCAAGATATGAATCTACTAATGACATGGTTATACCCTACGGGTACACGACATCAGCATACCTGGTCTAGCCCAAGGAAGGCCCATGAAAATATACGCGGCCCATGAAGATTTTCGGGTAGACCAAGCCCATGATGTCTTCGGATCCTTGGAGAGTAAGACTAGATTAGATAGAATATTCAAAGGGGCAAACCCTAAAACTGTAACCGACTCGATCTGTGCCCGGGACCTACCTACCTCTATATAAAGTCTAGGAGGGCACGACGAGGAGGAAACCTCTCATACCACCGCATACACACCTCCACGCTAGATTGCATATGCGCACCCCTGTAATTTTTGGTTCCGCCGTAATCAAGAGCAGACAAGCAGGAGTAGGGTTTTCCCTCCGAGGGCCTGAACCTGGGTAAATCTCGTGTCCCCTAGTTGCTTGTCTGTTAACCGTCCCGCGATCTCCAACACCCCCATCTTCTCCAAAACCCTAGCTCATAACAATGGGCATTAACAAGATCGATCCTCGTCAATTGGCGCCGTATGTGGGAACTGGGGGCGCTAATTGTGAGATCGTGACGGTCCCAACAAAAGCGATCTACAATTCCTCGGCTACGGAGAGCCATCTCCTCTTCGGCGCTTTCGACTTCACCACCCACTCGCCAACCAACATGAAGGACTTCGAGCCCGTAGGCAAGAGGCTTGAAATTCTGTTCGGGAGCTTCTGCTTCCAGGTGGGATAGACCAACACTCTTCGCCTCCCAGAGTGGGTGCCACTGCCATCGATCAGGCCCGCCTCGTGGGCTCCGCATCCCATGCTACGCATGTCAACATCGACAGATGAGTCATACGACAGCAGCAGCTGCAACTCAGATATGTGCGATCCTCCGTCGGATGAAGGAACCTACGGTTCCGGATCGAAAGCTGCGGCAGCAGCGATCCGACCTACGATGCTACCAATGCACCGTGGTCATCCAAAGCAACGAGGAGCAGCATCCACCAGGTTCGGGTGCTCACATACCGCCACCTAACCCGCAGGGTAGAAATGGCGAAAACAGGAGGAACCAATCCCCCCGCCCAACGAGGATGACACCGATGCCAATCGGGTATCCACCTCAGCGAGGAGGGATGGAACCAAGCACGTGAAGCCGTGGTGGGCAACAAGATCCTGCCTGTGGGTGCCTCACGGGACCTACTGATGGCATACCACCTACTCCTCATCAAAGAGCACAAAAAGCAGGTGAAGATGCAAGAGGTGCTTGACAAACGCAAGCAAGATGCCTCGGAGTCTAGCGCGCGGCAAGCTGCGCTCTCTGCCGTTGGCGGCTCCAGCTCGCATGGCAACCACGCCAACAAGCATCGTTCTCGCGTATAGAACATGGACCCTGCCGCACGTCGTGAGGTGACCCGAACCCTCAACACATCCTTCATGGAGATGGATGCCAACGGCAATGTCATACCGAAGACGCCGCAAGCTGCGATCATGGCAGCCACCACATACCTCGTGTCCCATCCACCTCCGATGGGGGACCCGAAGAGGGCCATGCACAATTCTGCATTAGCCGGACTCAGACTCGTTGGATCTGCGCTCCACGGGGAAGCTCCTGAGGAGCCGAAGAAGAAGGTTGTGGTTAGGTTCAACCGCAGTCCCACAACTTCATCCGACGAGGAATAACATGACCTACCTCGACGGCACAAGATCTCGCGACATCGCAGCCGTGACTACGACGCTCGAAGCTAACTCACCCAACGCAAGATCAACAAGGCACGCGCCAAACGCGTGTGCTCATCCGAATCCGAAGAGGATGACGATGAATGAGAACTTTGCGGGGCTCGATGCTTCAGTGTTCGGCGGACGCGGATGCCGAGGAACTTCAAGCTTCCTTCGGACACTCCGAAGTTTGACGGTACGCAGGACCCTAAGGCGTGGCTCAGCGACCACCTGTCGTCCGTCAAACTGTACGGCGGCAACAAAAACACCGCCCTACAATGCCTTCAGCTGCAGCTGACAGGCGCAGCCCGGATCTAGCTCAGCAGCCTATCCTCGGGATCCATCCAAAGCTAGGAGGAACTGGCGTACAGTTTCATCTGAAACTTCAAGGGCACCAGCAAGAGGCCAGCCTCGATCGAAGAGCTGAGGGCCTGCACCCAACGAACGGGCGAATCCATTCGCTCATATATACTATGCTGGTCCAACATCAAGAACTCCGCGGCGCACATCTGTGAGGAGAGAACAATCGATGCCTTCAAGGATGGCGTCAAACGCCAGGACTTCAAGGAAGAACTTGGGAGCGTTAAGCCCAAGACACTCGACCACCTCATGGACATCGCCAACAGGTGGGCAGATGGTGAGGACTCTGTCCACCTAGCACATTCGGAGGAGGAAGATGACTACGGCCGCCGACGCGAGCACCATAGCAAACGAAGATCGCGCGTCTACGACAATCGCGACGGACCCGACATGGTCGCGGCTGGCTACGCTGACCGCCGCAACAATGGAAACCGCGGCAGCGGCGGATACCATGGAAACAACTTCCGTGATGGAGGACGCCCAGCGCAATCGTGGCAACGGCACGGCCGCGACGACGAGCCCTCGGCATACGACAAGTTGTCGGGACCATGCACCATCCACTTCTACATCGACAAGCAGGATGTTAAAAAGAAGGCAAGCTAGATGCTCAAAGACTGCCACGAGTTCCAGAAACTCAGCAAGAGCATGTACCAGATGAGGCAGCAAGCCCCGAACCCTGGGTACAGGCACGCACCCGCACCGGGTGACATCGCCCACGGAGCTCCTCCACCATCACCCGTGGGACCTTCGAATCACCCAATTGCACCCGCGCAGAACAACGGCGGAAACGGGTACCCCGCACCGAAAGGGTCATTGATGATCCAAAAGGGGCGCCCAACAATCAGGGTGCAAAAGAAAATCAACCGCCAAGTCAGTTTGGCTGTGATCGCTCCACCCGCCATCCCTGAGTACCTCAGCGGTTCGGAGTCCTGCATCACGTTCAGACGTCCGGATCACCCCTGCCAGATCCCTCGCCCAGGTCATACTGCCCTGGTGCTCGAGGCGCAGATCGGAGGGTTCGAGATGAGCCGCGTCTTCATGGAACAATCCGACACAACATTCGCTAGCACCTTAGCAGCAATCTGATGTTCGCTAGCACCTTAGCAGCAATGCGGATCCCGCTGTGTAGCCTTGAACAATCCGACACAACGTTCCGCAGCATCGTCCTAGGGAAGGGCATATTCCCCCTGGGAAAGATATGGCTCGACGTCATCTTCGGCAAGCCCGATAACTTTCGGTGCAAGCGACTCGAGTTCGAAGTGGTGGATTGGCCATCAAATACCACGCCATCCTCGGGCGTGTGGCATTCGCATGGTTCCTGGCAATACCGCACTATGTGTACCTGCTACTCAAGATGCTAGGACCTAGGGGCGTCATCACGGTCCACGGGAGCTTCACCCGATCAGATCACTACGACAGGGACTTCAACAGAATCTCCCAGTCATTCGGCATGTAGGAGGAGCTCATAAGGCTCCGAGAGGTGACAGACAATGGGACACCCCTAGTCTCAAGGCAGAACGCACCTGACATGTCGTTCGACTCAACAGTCAACACGAAGAAGGTGTAGGTCCACCCGACGGACGCCTCCAAGACGGCGCTGATCGCCAACGACCTCGGCCCCGCATAGGAAAGCGTGCTCGTCGAATTCCTCCATGAGCGCTGGGAAATCTTCGCCTGGTGTCCTGCGGACATGCCAGGAGTTCCCAGGGAATTCGTCGAGCACACACTCAATGTGTTCCCAGATGCCAAGCCCGTGAAATAGTCCATCCGACGACTGTCCGAGCCACGGGCCGAAGCCATCGGAGTCGAAGTCAACAGACTACTCGACGCCGATTTCATCAGGGAGATCAAGGAAAGCGAATGGCTAGCAAACACCGTGATGGTCCCTAAAAAGGACACAGACATTATGCGGATGTGCGTGGACTTTACCTCGCTAAACAAGCACTCCCCGAAGGATCACTTCCCTCTCCCTCGGATCGATCAGATCATCGATTCGACTGCAGGATGCAAGAAACTCTCCTTCCTCGACGCCAATTTAGGCTACAACCAGATTCGACTGAAGGTCGAAGATCAGGAGAAAACGACGTTCATCACGCCGTTCGGAGTATTCTGCTACAACACAATGCCCTTTGGGATGAAGAACACAGGTGCCACGTACCAGCGATGCATGCAGGCATGCCTGAAGAGCCAGATCGGTCGCAATATACAGGTCTATGTCGATGACATAGTAATCAAAACTAGGGAGGCCAAGACACTGATCGACGATCTCCACGAGACGTTCAACAACCTTGATCGATACAAGATCAAGCTGAACCCAGAAAAGTGCGCCTTCGGCGTCCCATCTGGTCAACTGCTTGGCTACTTCATCTCCCAACAAGGGATCGAGGCGAATCCGAAGAAAATCCGGGCCATACTGGCCATGGAGAAACCGAAGAACCTCAAAGGCGTCCAACAGCTAGCTGGACGCATCGCGGTGCTAAGCATGTTCATCTGTCGCATGGGTGAAAAGGCACCGCCTTTCTATCAGCTGCTACACAAAGCAGACAAATTCGAGTGGACACCCGAAGCGGACGATGCATTCGAAGATCTGAAGCGGTTGCTCTCCACCTCGCTCGTCCTGGTCATGCCAAAGGAACGCGAGCCTCTACTGCTATACATAGCAGCCACACACCAGGTGGTAAGCACCGTGCTCGTGGTCGAACGACCCGAAGATGGCAAGACCCATGCGGTCCAGCGCCCAATTTACTACCTCAGCGAGGTATTGACACCGACAAAACAGAGGTACCCTCACTACCAGAAACTCGCCTATGGCGTATTCATGACGGCTCGTCGGCTAAGCCACTACTTCCAGGAGCATCAGGTGAAGGTCGTCAACGAGGCACCACTGAACAGCATCCTGAACAACCCGGAGGCCACATGACGCGTGGCCCTGTGGGGCATCGAGCTGTCTCATCTAGACATAGTCTACGAGAAGCGCCATGCGATCAAGTCCCAGGTCCTTCCGGACTTCCTCGCGACTGGATGGAGCTGCAGCTTCCGAACACCCCGGACATGACATAGTCATGGACGATGCACTTCGATGGCTCCAAGCGCGAGGCTGGAGCAGGAGCCAGAGTCACACTGACATCCCCGCAGGGCAACAAGATGAAATACGGCCTCTGGATTAAATTTCGAGCTTCCAACAACGAGGCCGAATACGAGGCCCTCATCCACGGCATGAGGATGGCCAAGATCTGCGGTGCAACGCGCCTTGTCATCTACGGTGAACGAGTGTGACGCGCACGCCGCCAACATGATCGCGTACCACGCGCTCTACAATTCACTCGAAGGAGACTTTGACGGCTGCGAGCTTCGACACGTTGGAAGAGAAAGCAATGAAGAGGCTGATAGACTCGCCAACATCGGCTCCACCTGCGCACGGGTGCCACCAGGTGTGTTCCTCGAACAGATCTGTGTGCCATCCATCAAAAGGAAATTCCCCAAGGGATCACCCGAAGAGGCAGAGCACTAGGGGGCTGCACTACCCGAAGGACAGGAAGGACCCGAAAAGCTCAACACAGAAGTTGCAGTGGTCAACCTAATGCAGGTCATGGCAGTCGAAGAAACATGGACGCAGCCGTACCTGCGGTACCTGATAAACAGGGAACTACTTGATGACCCGATAGATGCCCGGCGCATATCTCGCCGGTCCAAAGCCTTCACCATCATCAATGGCGAGCTGTACAAGAGCAGCATTTCGGGTTTGCTCCAAAGGTGTCTCACCATCGGTTATGGCAAAACTATCCTCCAAGACATCCATGAGGGTATCTGCGGCCATCACGCGGGCATCCGCGCCCTCGTCGCCAAAGATCTACGAGCTGGGTTCTACTGGCCAACGGCCATGAACGATGCGAAGGACATCGTATGAAGGTGTAACGGGTGTCAGAGGTTCGTAGACAAACCGCACGCACCTGGATCGGAGCTCAGGCCCATACCCCTGGCCTGGCCCTTCGCCCAATGGGGCCTCGACATGATCGGCAAACTACCCAAGTCCTCGAAAGGAGGCCACGTCTACCTCCTGGTCGCAGTCGACAAATTCACCAAGTGGATCGAAGCCATGCTCGTTACCAACCAAAAGGGTAAAACGGTTGTGAAGTTCTTCCAATCCATTGTCTACAGGTTCGGCGTGCGACACAACATCATCACCGACAACGGGTCGAACTTCATCTCCAAAGAATTCCAGGACTTCTGCGAAGGCCTCGGGATCAACATATCATACGCCTCCGTGGCGCACCCGCAAACAAACGGGCAGGTCGAAAAGGCCAACGGTCTTGTCGGCGGTGGCATCAAGAAGCGCCTAATGAGCCCACTCGAGCGGCTCGTGGGAGCATGGGCAGAAGAGATACCCTCCGTTCTCTGGAGCCTGCGCACAGCGCCAAACAGCTCAACTGGCTACACGCCCTTCTTCATGGTGCACGGAGCCGAAGCCGTGTTGCCTGCAGAGGTACGCCATAAGGCCCCACGGGTTGTCGCCTATAGCGAAGCCGAATCGACGGCCGCACTCAAATACACCGTCGACACACTCGACGAGGCATGCAACATCACCGTGGCTCGATCGGCGGTCTACCAGCAGAGCCTCCACAACTATCACAGCCGTCGGCTGCTCCCAAGGTCCTTCATCAAAGGAGACCTAGTCTTACGACTCAAGCAAGAGCCTCCGAAGAAGCTCAAGTCACCCTGGGAAGGACCCTATGTCATCACTGAAGTCATCCCAGGTGGCGCCTATCGCCTCAAGCACGTGGAGTCTGGAGTCGCATACTCCAACCCATGGAACGTTCCACAACTGTGACGCTTCTACCCCTAGCTATCCCCCCTTTACTTTCAATAAGGCTATTCAGCCAAGGCTACTCAGCCGAACAATGTACCTCCTCATTACGATATGAATAAAGCTAAGTGTCTCGCCCCAAAATTTATCTTTCATTCGCATTTCTTTATGCTACAACACACTCAGGGGCTCCCCCTCACCTCACGACTTCGTCAACTGAGGATAACACATGTACACCTGAGTAGCTGATCACGTCAGGCTAACGAAAAGGGCATGCATACAACAAATCACCACGTGACAATACAATCAACCTTCATGGCAAAGGGCATAACACGCCCAGTCGAATATATACAAATTTTACATCTATATTTTTTACAGTTCCTACCTATTCTGAAGGATCACCTGCGCACGATGCTCAAAGAGATCTACAACTTCCTCGGCATACTGCCTCACAGCCGCATAGTGCGGGCGCATGTCCCATAGGCCACCATCTGGTCGAGGGGGCGGCCCAGCCACCACAGCCGCAAGATTTACGTCAGGGCGATGCAGCCGCACAAGGAAAGAGCGGCCTTCACCCCCGCAACTAACTGGTGCCGCACCAGCTCCCTGACATGACGAACATCTCGAAACTTCGCCAACAAGCCCCAGAGCGTCGATGGCACTTCATCCAAGGGAAACATGACGTGCAGAATCGACGCCAGGGAAGTCTTCACCTGTCGCAGCACTCGCGATACCTGCTGAGAACGATCCTACATACTCGCAAGGACCGTGGAACGGTCGCGATCCATCCAGAAAAGGCCGTCGGCCTCCATATCTTGCTGGGTCAAGCAATTGATCCGAACTGCAACGCGCTCCTTCTCCTCCCTCGGAACAAGGTTAGCACCTGCAACAATTACAAAGTAAGATGGTCCGCCAACAAGCGCATCCGAAAAGGAGCAGCAGCTCGAAGAAACTTACACTGCAGTTCCTCGGCCAACTGCCACAACCCCCCATCAGATATTTATCTCTGGCGACGCCTCGCTCCACCTTCGACTTCCAAACGTCCGCATAGCCTCGGATGCCAAGCAACTCCTTCTCAAGACTGCGGACGCGATCACGAAGAAATACAAGCTACGACGCATCATCCAAGGATGGTCGCGGCTGCGGAGCAGACAAAGTATCAACGGGATCATCACCCAAAGGTCCCTAGAGGAAAACAGACAAGGATATGAACAACACACGAATGGGCAACAGCTCAAAGGTTCATTATATACAACAAAATCCACCGCGTGGCACAGGAAGTGTTCATGAAGATATTACAACAAAAGTAGACGACAACTATCCTACAACTACAAGGCCTAAGCAGCAGCATCTTGAGTGGCCTCGGAGCCAGATTGCCTGCTCTTGACCTCTTCCTACTGCCTCACCGCGTACTCCGCCAGCAGGTCAATCAGCTTCGTCCCATAGCGTTTACAGCGGGCAGCGTCGAGAGCAAAGGCTACCTCAGATCCATCGGGAGCCGTTGGCATCTGGGAGGTGACCTGATGAAGATCCAGCTCCGCCTCGGACGCCATGGCCATCGCCTGCCCCATGGACACGTCGATGCCCTTCTGCTTGCGCTTGTACGCCGCGGGCGCTTCGGCTGATAGTGCATCCGCCAACAAGTCGACATCCTCAAGGGCAACGCCCTTGGGGACGAGCTCCTTGTAGAAGCGCCCGAGAACCTCCTTGGCTTTGGCAAGAGAGCCAACCACAGTACTGCAGCAGTCTTAGACCACTGCAGTAGATTCATCCAAAGCACTACTGTGCTCCAGGGCACTGCGGTCGAACTCAATGCCTGCGGCATCTAGAAAAACGGAACAAGTACAGTAAGAATCAAACAAAAACAGAGAAACAAGACAGCCAAAATGGAACATACAGGCGAAACTACTCACCCGAAATAGCCTTGGCAGCAGCCATCAGCTTCTCGGCTACCTCCTTCTCGCGTGCAGCTGCGGTGGTGGCGAGCTGCTCCTCGCGGTCCGTAGCTTCCTGCTATAGGCGCTCCTTGGCCGCAGGCGCCTAGCTCCGCCGAGGCGCCTTCGCACCAACACGATCTTCAGTTTTTTCCACTCGCCCGAGGCTCTTTTTGAGAGCATCAAGCTCGCGGAGGGCAGTGTTATTTTCATCTGCAAAAAGCAACAAGAATATGCATGAGCTTCACAAGCCAGCAAGAAAACGAAGAAGTAGAAGATCTAGCTAAGGATGTACCTTGAAGCCGCTGCAGGCTGGACTATAATGCCAGATGATGCTTCACCAGCTGGTTGGCACCTTGCACAAAAGGCTGCAAGAAGAAGAAACTTGTAAGGAAAAGGGCTCGGGGGCTGCGCCCAAGAAACGAGAAAAGAGAAATCAAACACGCGAACAATGCTCGGGGTCTCCCCCCAAGACATGCACAAAATAGAAGAAAAGGATCAGCGGATCATACGAAAAATGCTCGGGGGCTGCCCCCACGGCAAGAACGGAAACACTTACATGATCAGACGGAGACTCCGAAGGTCTGGCTGTAGTCTTCTGGGAGACGACCACCCGAACCTCCTGCGGAGAAGGGTTCGGAGCAACGCCCCTAGAGGTGTCCACCGTCTGTGAAGGAGGAGGCGTCATCTTCGACTCCCCCACCATCTCCTGAATGGTATCGCTAAACAATCCCTCAGAGGAGTGGCCACCCGAAGCGGACGACGCATTCGAAGATCTAAAGCGGCTGCTCTCCACCTCGCCCGTCCTGGTCACGCCAAAGGAACGCAAGCCTCTACTGCTATACATAGCAGCCACACACCAGGTGGTAAGCACCGTGCTCGTGGTCGAACGACCCAAAGATGGCAAGACCCATGGGGTCCAGCGCCCAATCTACTACCTCAGCGAGGTATTGACGCCGACAAAACAGAGGTACCCTCACTACCATAAACTCGCCTACGGCGTGTTCATGATGGCTCGTCGGCTAAGCCACTACTTCCAGGAGCATCAGGTGATGGTCGTCAATGAGGCACCCCTGAACAGCATCCTGAACAACCCGGAGGCCACATGACGCGTGGCCCTGTGGGGCATCGAGCTGTCTCCTCTAGACATAGTCTACGAGAAGCGCCATGCGATCAAGTCCCAGGTCCTTCCGGACTTCCTCGTCCACTGGATGGAGCTGCAGCTGCCGGACACCCTGGACATGACACAGCCATGGACGATGCACTTCGATGGCTCCAAGCGTGAGGCTGGAGTAGGATCCGGAGTCATAATGAAATCCCCGCAGGGCGACAAGATGAAATACGTCCCCCGGATGAAATTTTGAGCTTCCAACAACGAAGCCGAATATGAGGCCCTCATCCACGGCATGAGGATGGCCAAGATCTGTGGCGCAACGCGCCTGGTCATCTAAGGTGACTCGAACCTCGTCGTCCAGCAGACGATGAACGAGTGCGACGCGCACGCCGCCAACATGATCGCGTACCGCGCGCTCTACAATTCACTCGAAGGAGACTTCGACGGCTGCGAGCTTCGGCACGTTGGAAGAGAAAGCAATGAAGAGGCCGATAGACTCGCCAACATTGGCTCCACCTGCGCACGGGTGCCACTAGGTGTGTTTCTCGAACAGATCTGCGTGCCATCCATGAAAAGGAAATTCCCTAAGGGATCACCCGAAGAGGCAGAGCAATCGGGGTTGCGCTACCCGAAGGACAGGAAGGACCCGAAAAGCTCGACATAGAGGTTGCAGTGGTCAACCTAATGCAGGTCATGGCAGTCCAAGAAACATGGATGCAGCCGTACCTGCGGTACCTGATAAACAGGGAACTGCCTGATGACCCGACAGATGCCCGACGCATATATCGCCGGTCCAAATCCTTCACCATCATCAATGGCGAGCTGTACAAGCGCAGCATTTCGGGTGTGCTCCAAAGGTGTGTCACCATCGGTTATGGCAAAACTATCCTCCAAGACATCCATGAGGGTATCTGCGACCATCACGCGGGCAGCCGCGCCCTCGTCGCCAAAGCTCTACGAGCTGGGTTCTACTGGCCAACGGCCATGAACGACGCCAAGGACATCGTCCGAAGGTGTAACAGGTGTCAGAGGTTCGCAGACAAACCGCACGCACCTGGATCGGAGCTCATGCCCATACCCCTGGCCTGGCCCTTCGCCCAATGGGGCCTCGACATGATCGACAAACTACCCAAGTCCTCGAAAGGAGGCCACGTCTACCTCCTTGTCGCAGTCGACAAATTCACCAAGTGGATCGAAGCCATGCTCGTTACCAACCAAAAGGGTAAAACAGTCATGAAGTTCTTCCAATCCATCGTCTACAGGTTCGGCGTGCCACACGGCATCATCACCGACAACGGGTTGAACTTCATCTCCAAAGAATTCCAGGACTTCTGCGAAGGCCTCGGGATCAACATATCATACGCCTCCGTGGCGCACCCACAAACAAACGGGCAGGTCGAAAAGGCCAACGGCCTCGTCAGCGGTGGCATCAAGAAGCGCCTAATGAGCCTACTCGAGCGGCTCGCGGGAGCATGGGCAGAAGAGCTACCCTCCGTTCTCTGGAGCCTGCGCGCAATGCCAAACAGCTCAACTGGCTACATGCCCTTCTTCATGGTGCACGAAGCTGAAGCCGTATTGCCTGCAGAGGTACGCCATAAGGCCCCATGGGTCCTCGCCTATAGCGAAGCCGAATCGACGGCCGCACTCAAAGACGCCGTCGACATACTCGACGAGGCACGCAACATCGCCGTAGCTCGATCGGCGGTCTACCAGCAGAGCCTCCGCAACTATCACAGCCGTCGGCTGCGCCCAAGGTCCTTCGTCGAAGGAGACCTAGTCTTACGACTCAAGCAAGAGCGGCCTAAGAAGCTCGAGTCACCCTGGGAAGGACCCTACGTCATCACCAAAGTCATCCCAGGTGGCGCCTATCGCCTCAAGCACGTGGAGTCTGGAGTCGCATACTCCAACCCATGGAACGTCGCACAACTGTGACGCTTCTACCCCTAGCTATCCCCCCTTTACTTTCAATAAGGCTATTCAGCCAAGGCTACTCAGCCGAACAATGTACCTCCTCATTACGATGTGAATAAAGCTAAGTGTCTCGCCCCAAAATTTATCTTTCATTCGCATTTCTTTATGCTACAACACACTCAGGGGCTCCCCCCACCTCACGACTTCGTCAACTGAGGATAACACATGTACACATGAGTAGCTGATCACGTCAGGCTAACGAAAAGGGCATGCATACAACAAATCACCACGTGCCAATACAATCAACCTTCACGGCAAAGGGCATAACACGCCCAGTCGAATATATACAAATTTTACATCTATATTTTTACAGTTCCTACCTATTCTGAAGGATCACCTGCGCACGGTGCTCAAAGAGATCTACAACTTCCTCGGCATACTGCCTCACAGCCGCATAGTGCGGGCGCATGTCCCATAGGCCACCATCTGGTCGAGGGGGCGACCCAGCCACCACAGCCGCAAGATTTACGTCAGGGCGATGCAGCCGCACAAGGAAAGAGCGGCCTTCACCCCCGCAACTAACTGGTGCCGCACCAGCTCCCTGACATGACGAACATCTCGAAACTTCGCCAACAAGCCCCAGAGTGTCGATGGCACTTCATCCAAGGGAAACATGACGTGCAGAATCGATGCCAGGGAAGTCTTCACCTATCGCAGCACTCACGATACCTGCTGAGAACGAACCTACATACTCGCAAGGACCGTGGAACGGTCGCGATCCATCCAGAAAAAGCCGCCGGCCTCCATATCTTGCTGGGTCAAGCAATTGATCTGAACTGCAACGCGCTCCTTCTCCTCCCTCGGAACAAGGTTAGCACCTGCAACAATTACAAAGTAAGATGGTCCGCCAACAAGCGCATTCGAAAAGGAGCAGCAGCTCGAAGAAACTTACACTGGAGTTGCTCGGCCAACTGCCACAGCCCCTCCCATCAGATATTCATCTCTGGCGGCGCCTCGCTCCACCTTCGACTTCCAAACATCCGCATGGCCTCGGATGCCAAGCAACTCCTTCTCAAGACTATGGACGTGATCACGAAGAAATACAAGCTGCGACGCATCATCCAAGGATGGTCGCGGCTGCAGAGTAGACAAAGTATCGACGGGGTCATCACCCAAAGGTCCCTTGAGGAAAGAAGACAAGGATATGAACAACACACAAATGTGCAACAGCTCAAAGGTTCATTATATACAACAAAATCCACCGCGTGGCACAGGAAGTGTTCATGAAGATATTACAACAAAAGTAGACGACAACTATCCTACAACTACAAGGCCTAAGCAGCAGCATCTTGAGTGGCCTCGGAGCCAGATTGCCTGCTCTTGACCTCTTCCGGCTGCCTCACCGCGTACTCCGCCAGCAGGTCAATCAGCTTCGTCCCATAGCGTTTACAGCGGGCAGCGTCGAGAGCAAAGGCTACCTCAGATCCGTCTGGAGCCGTTGGCATCTGGGAGGTGACCTGATGAAGATCCAGCTCTGCCTCGGATGCCATGGCCATCGCCGGCCCCATGGACGCGTCGATGCCCATACCTTCGCTTATGCGCGGCATGGGCGCTTCGGTGACAGCAGATCGCCAACAAGTCGACATCCTCAAGGGCAATGCCCTTGGGGACGATCTCCTTGTAGAAGCGCCCGAGAACCTCCTTGGCTTTGGCAAGAGAGCCAACCAAAGCATCGAACTGGTCTTAGACCGCCGCAAGGTATCATCCGAGCACCATCGTGCTCCGTGTCATCAAGGTCGAACTCAATGCCTGCGGCATCTAGAAAAACGGAACAAGTACAGTAAGAATCAAACAAAACTAGAGAAACAAGATAGCCAAAATGGAACATACAGGCGAAACTACTCACCCGAAATAGCCTTGGCAGCAGCCATCAGCTTCTCGGCTACCTCCTTCTCGCGTGCAGCTGCGGCGGTGGCGAGCTGCTCCTCGCAGTCCATAGCTTCCTGCTGCATGCGCTCCTTGGCCGCAGCTGCGTCAGCTAGCTCCCCCTCGAGGCGCTCCTTCGCACCAGCGGCATCTTTGGCCTTCTTTTCCGCTCGCCCAAGGCTCTTTTTGAGAGCATCAAGCTCGCGAAGGGCAGTGTTATTTTCATCTACAAAAAGCATCAAGAATATGCATGTGCTTCACAAGCCAGCAAGCAGACGAAGAAGTAGAAGATCTAGCTAAGGATGTACCTTGAAACCGTTGCAGGCTGGCCTCCAACGCCAGATGCTGCTTCACCAGCTGGTTGGCACCTTGCAAAAAAGGCTGCAAGAAGAAGCAACTTGTAAGGAAAAGGGCTTGGGGGCTGAGCCCAAGAAACGAGAAAAGAGAAATCAAACACACGAACAATGCTCGGGGTCTCCCCCCGAGACACGCACAAAATAGAAGAAAAGGATCAGCAGAATGGAAACGAGAAAAGAGAAATCAAACACACGAAAAATGCTCAGGGGATGCCCCCACGGCAAGAACGGAAACACTTACATGATCAGACGGAGACTCCGAAGGTCTGGCTGTAGTCTTCTGGGAGACGACCACTCGAACCTCCTGCAGAGAAGGGTTCGGAGCAACGCCCCCAGAGGTGGCCACCGTCTGCGAAGGAGGAGGCGTCATCTTCGACTCCCCCACCATCTCCTGAGTGGCATCGCTAAACAAGCCCTCAGAGGAGTGGCTGCAAAGGAAAACACCAGTCAAATACAAGCAAGCAACAAGGAAAGATAGCAAAAAGCATTCGAAGGAACTTACAAGTCCATATCGCTCAAGTTGAAAACAGGCAAGGCCATCTTGCCTTTCTTCTCTTCCTTCTTCCGCTTCGTCGGCGGCTGCGGCACTACAGCCCGCACAGGCACGGCCGGAATGGGGGAGGAAGAGCCACCATCACCTCCACTGTGACGAACAAGGCATGGCGGGTCACTAGGCATTGGCGGAGTCGAGGCATCCAACGATTCGCTCGAGCTCCGTGCCTGTTTCGGGTCTGCTCCTCGCTCGACTCGAGGGCTTCTTCAATAGGTGATTGCGCCGAGGAAAGCTCAGACATAGAGTCCACTACATCATTGTCTGGTGCATTCGGAAAACGTTCGGGTAGCGGAGGACCATGCCAGGCACCTTGAACTCCTGCACACTGAAAACAAACTTTCAGAACAAGGAAGTACAAGAAAACGCATTCGGAAAAAGCGCTACGCGCACGTCCCAGATCTACACCTATGGAACCGGTCGAGAGGCACTGAACGGAGGGGTCAGCGACTTCCCGGAAGGTCCTCGTCAGCTTTGAACTTCAGCAGCGGCCGAAGGACTCTGTCAAGGTCCCCCTTGGAGAGATCCTCAGCCGCAACTCTCGTCGGGTCGTGGCGGCCAGAATAAAGGAACATCAGGTGCGCCCTAGCCTGGAGCGGCTGCACCTGACGTTTGAGGAAGTGCGGATAATATCCACATCGTTCACCTCCTTCTCCAGAATCACCTGGAGCTCCTCCACCTGATGGTAGAGCCCCTCTATCTCTTCCACCTCACCCTCTAGGATGTGGTTCTTCCAGGACCTCTTTGGCTGGATTTTCTGGGTGGAGTCGAAAGGGGCAAGGCCAAAGTCTTGTCCGTCCACTGTGGAATCGAGGATATAAAACCACCTCTTCCGCCAGTATTGGACAGACTCAGACATCGAAAAAGAGAAGAAGAGAAAATTGGATCGAAGGGAAATAATGCAGCCGCCGATCGGATAAACTCCGTCGGAGCCGGATTGCCTCTTCACGGAATAGAGCTTCCGGAAGAGGCCAAAGTGCGGCTCGATACCGATCCAGCACTCGCAGAAGGTGATGAAACAGGCGATGGGGAGAAGAGAATTTGGTGAGAGATGGTGGAGTTGGATGCCATAGAAAAAAGCAGTCCACGAAGAAAATCGTGGACTGGGAGAGAGAGGCCCTGAAGGACAAAAGAAACAAACATGACCCAAAACCCTGCGGGTGGACGGGGAATTACCTCGTCGCCGGGAATCTTGACGGCCTCCTTGTACTGCGGGATCAGACCCCGCTCACGAAGCTTGTGCAGTTTGCCCTCGAGCGTCTCCGTATGTCACCACCCACCATCGGTGACGCGAGTAGCGGCGGTGCCCTTTTTGCCGCCGGCAGCAGCGCTGGTGCCCACCATGGTGGAGGCCTTCTTCGGCTTCCCCATTGCAGTACGGCGAAGGCAGCGGTGTGAGCGCAGAAAAGAGGACAGGAAAGATTGAAGAACTTCCAGCGCGCGGCGAGAAAAGCTCAAGAAAGTGGAATCAGTGAAAAGCAAATGGCTGCGGTGAAAACAAACAAAATTTTCCCCACAGTTATAAGGATGAAGACAATGAACAGGGACAGTTCATCGGGAAGCCCTAGAGCCACCATCAAATCCAACCGACCACGCATCAGCACAGCAGCGAACCATCGCTCGCACGCCGTCCACTACGCACGGAAACCGAGGAGACGCCGTAATTATCGCCACGTCGCGCATGACCAGTCAACTCCAATTCAAAAAGTGGGACCCATGTTCATTCAGTCATGTCACCTCTGGAGCCGCAGACACTTGTGGTCACCGATCGTCAGCACTGACGTCATCAAAGCTATACTAGCAACGGTTACAAATTTTCGGCTAAACAACTAAAGTACTCACTCGAATCTACGATTCGAGCAACTACTCGGGGGCTACTCCTATTAGGAGCGCTGGCCGCGCACCCGAAGCATGAATAGCGTACTACGCCAATGATCTATTTCTTCGAGTCCTACGTCGAGTCTACGACTCCACTACAGACTCGGGGGCTACTCCCATAGGGAGGATCGATTCAAGCATCCGAAAAAATTATGTCCTACGGACCTAAAGCAAACAACGGCTGAATTAAAGTCTCTGCTCGAGTCTACGACTCGAACAGACACTCGGGGGCTACTCCCATAGGGAGCGCTGATCGCGCACCCTATGAATTCTTCGAATGGGATCCTTCGGATCAGAATGCAAAAATCTGTTGGCAACTTTGCCCCAATCAACGCTAAGTGAGTAACATCCTCCTTGGCCACCCGAAACACCTCCGCGGTGATAAAATTTCGGATGTTGTGTCTATGACGCAAAGATAAGACCTACAGATATCATCTGATGGCCTGGCAACGCACACGACTGCGCTCTGCTAGTGAAAATCCATGCTAACGGGCGCGATGAAAATCCCGACGGACGCGTTGGGTACATCATTCGAAAATTACTGGGATTCCACTCATGTAAGTCCTCAACGGCCTGAGTCGAATTACGCCAGCATCTGTTTCGGGTTCGAGTCGAGGGACTCGAATCTGAAGAAGATCGTGTTGTTTTCTCCTAAGACAGTTAACTGACCCTGATCCATCAGGAGAGTCAGGCACACGCATCGACAATCCCTACATACTAAAATCATTCTCTGATGAATAGAAAGAGCTGCACCCGAAAGATGGAAGAGTCCTCAGCCGAATCTACGATTTGACTGAACACTCGGGGGCTACTGACATGGTTATACCCTATGGGTACATGACATCAGCATACCTGGTCCAGCCCAAGGAAGGCCCATGAAAATATATGCGACCCATGAATATTTTCGGGTAGCCCAAGCCCATTACGTCTTCGGATCCTTGGAGAGTAAGACTAGATTAGATAGAATATTCAAAGGGCAAACCCTAAACCTATAACCGACTCGATCTGTGCCCGGGACCTGCCTACCTCTATATAAAGGCTAGGAGGGCACAACGAGGAGGACACCTCTCATACCACCGCATACACACCTCCATGCCAAATTGCATCTGTGCACCCGTGTAATTTTCGGTTCCGCCATAATCAAGAGCAGACAAGCAGGAGTAGGGTTTTCCCTCCGAGGGCCTAAACCTGGGTAAATCTCGTGTCCCCTAGTTGCTTGTCTGTTAACCATTCCGCAATCTCTAGCACCCCCATCTTCTCCAAAACCCAAGATCATAACAATGGGCATTGACGAGATCGATCCTCGTCAACTAAAAAGGTAAAAAAGATGAAAGATAATGATGTGATACCGAGGCACTCCCCCAAGCTTGGAACAAACCAAGGGGATGCCAAAACCTGATGATGAATTACTCCTTCGGTGGTGGTGGTGTTCCCTTGTTCAGGGTGAGGAAACCCTCTAGCATCTTACGAAGCCTGTTATTCTCCTCTTGAAGTATATCCACATTCCTCCTTCGAGCTCGGTACTTATCACAAAACTCATCAGTGGTTCGAAAGGCTTCCACTGCCTCAGGGCAGGAACTGAAGTCTGGAACGGAGGTCATCATCCCCTGCATATTATGAGAAAAAGCACGTCCAGTGTTAATTTCCCCTACAAAAGTAGGTTTTCTTGCCCTTGATCTTGTGGCAGTTTATCCCTCCATGCTTGCTGACATGTTCTTTACTTCCTCCTCGACGCTCCAATCCATGTCTTCGCGCCTAGCTGCGATCCTTTCTTCTTCCACGGGCTTCTTGCCCTTGTCATTGGCGGAGACCATGATGACTTTAAACTTGAGAATATTTCCTAATAGAAACAGATCGAAACGAAAACACGAAGAGAACATGATATACGAACCTCGGGGGGTCTGGGTGATTATATATTACGAAGTTTTACAACATAAGGAAGGTACAGAGAAAAAAATGGGACGGAGACGGGCTCCGGGATGATCACACCCCCTGGTGGCGCGACCAGGCAGGGCCCGTGCCACTGGGAGGTGTGGCCCACCCGGGCTCCGTTTCCTCCCCTGTTTTGACTCATTACCTTCCGTATGGAATAAAAACTGCAAAAATATAAAAAGAAAAGTTTTCTGTGAACCTTCTATTTTCAGCACTTTTACCTATTCGGAAATGGGCTCTGCAGGTTCCTGAGTTTGGTCTCTGATAAATTCTTCTGGAGTCACCATTTGAATAACATCAACATCTTCATTATAAGAGTCTCCAGAAATATAATGTTTGAGCCTTTGACTATTCATCACTTGTGTAGTATTGTCCCTCAAAGAAGAAATTTTTATAGCTCCTAAACGATACACCTCCTCAATAACAAAAGGTCCTTCCAATTTTGAGAGTAGGTTTCCTTCAAAAAATCTGATACGAGACCTATACAATAGAACTTTCTCACCAACACTTGAAAGTTCCTTTCATACAAAGCCTCACACAAACTTCAGTAGCAACATTAGTGAAAGTACAAAGGAATTCGCCTAGAGTGGGGGTGAATAGGCTTTTAAAATTATTACAGTTTAGGCTGAAGTAAATGCGGAATAAAACTAACATTTAATTTTTTGAGCACAAAACCTAGCCACTAAGTTCACCTAAGTGCATCAACAACCTATGCTAAGCAATACAAGCAATAAGGTGATAGCAAGATATAAATACTTCAAGCAAGATGGCTATCACAATGTAAAGTGCATAAGTAAAGGGCTCGGTTGAGAGATAACCGATGGACACGGAGACGAAGATTTGTTTCCCAAAGTTCACTTCCAAAGAAGTTGCATCTCTGTTGGAGAGGTGCGATGGCGCAATGCTCTTTGAACGCCACAAATGGCTCACCTCGAGGTGTGGTGGCTCGATGCTCACCCAACGCCACACAAGGCCTCACCCCGGATGCGGAAGCATGCAACTCACCGACGCCACAAAAGGCTCACCCTATTCTCCCGAGTGCGCACCACAAAAGACGGGCACTCGCTCCACTATGGGACGCTTGAGGGCGGTCACCGAACCCGTACAAGATTGGGGCATACTCCACAACTCAATTGGAGGCTCCCAACAACAAAGCCACAAATGGCTACAATGCCTCAAAAGGCCAACAAAGCCACAAGAGTCTACAAGACCACAAAAGGTCAACAAGACCACAAAAGGTCAACAATCCAAACACACAACCGTCTAGGGTTCCAAGAACCCAAGAGTAACAAGCCCACAAGCTTGTACTCGCCGAATCTCCGAGTAGAACTCAAACCTATGCAACAAATGCAAGGGCAAGTCCTTCACTCCCAAATTCCAGCAAAGCTACAAAAGCTATCAGGGGAATAAGGGAGGAAGAACAAAAGAGGAGAACACAAAACTCTCCAAGATATAGATCCCAATGATTCCTTCACAAAGAAGGGATTTGGCTTGGGGGGATTGTAGATCTAGATCTCCTCTCTCAAATCCCTCAAAAAGATGCAAGAATCATAGGAAGGGAAAGGGGAGAGGGAAAGCTTCTTCAAGGTCAACAATGGAGGAGAGAGAGCAAGCCAAGAACCAAGAAGAAAATCTAGTGCCCACGAAGGGGGAGAGGAGCCCCTTTATAGGGCTCCCAGATCTGCCCGTTATGGGCATTCGCGACCCTGGCTAGAACTTCCAGTGGGAGGCCGGAAATTCTGGTGGCACTCAGTCAACGGTCAAAAACTATGAAGCGAGAAACTGAAAAAGCGAGTCCTGGTTGGAACTTCCGCCGGTCCACCGGAACTTCCGGTGGGAGCGGAACTTCCGGTGGACGTTTCGACTGAAGTTCCATCAAATATACACAACCAAAACAGAAGGTTACTGAACATGAGGGGGAAAAGAGCCGAATTTTCAATCGGTACTTCTGGCGGCAACTAGGCCCGAGCGGAACTTCTGGTCCCTGGCCAGAACTTCCGGTGGGGGCGGTATTACCGCTGTAACTTCCGGCCCAAATTCCGTCAAAAGCAACAAACCAAATAGAGAGGATACAGTACGTGAGCGGAAGATGAACCGGAACTTCCACCGGAACTTCCGGTGGCAAAATGCCCTAGCGGAACTTCCGATGAGAAGCCGGAACTTCTGGTCAAGGAAATTCCAGAAACCAGAAATGCAATAACTTTTGCATCCGAACTCCAAACGAGATGAAACCAATTTTGTTGGAAAGATAACGACGAATAGAATCCAACAATAAGATGTGAAGTATCCCGCAAGGTGTGGAGCCAGAAAACTTGCAGGATCAAAAACCGCAATAAGATATGCAAGGAAAATCTTTAGACGATGAACTAGAGCTTGTTATGATGATGACCACAAGCTCTAGATCCTGTCATGTACAAGAACCAAATAACAACCAAGAAAGATGATGTTATGAATGCAAAGGTTTGAGCTCTCTCCGAACGATGCAAACGAGACACCCGCTTGAGAGCCCCTCTTGATAGTACGGCCATCTATCCTAAATCCGGTCTCCCAACTAACAACACGAGTCCGGCAAAAGAGAAGCCCTATCAAGAACATACCTTTGCCTTGATCATCCCACTTGAACTTGATGTAGACCGTCTTGTTCTTCTATAGTGGGAACACCTTTCTTGTTTGCTCTTTCTTGATGAAGATGAGGACTTGCAAATTGCTACCCCATACTCCATGGGGAAACCTCTTCTTTGAATTTGTCTTCATCACTCCATGATCATGAGGATGGCAAGCTTCAAGCATGAGATCTTCTAGAGATGGCGCATCTTTGAGCTTGCCCCTCTTCATCCCTTCTTGAGGTTGATCCATCTTGATGCAACTCTTTGCACTTGTCTTGATCAACCTTCAAGCTCCTTCTTTCTTCATGATTCCAATGGCACAAAGCCCTTGGACATTTCTTCATACCTTGATACCAACACATGGCCCAAGCGATGCCAATGGACAAACCTACAACTGAAACTCAATTTACACATTAGTCCATAGAGATTGTCATTAATTACCAAAACCACACATGGGGGCATACATGCCCTTTCAATTAGTGTATGCAAAAACAATAAACCTTTGGCCTCAAATTTAAACTAAAATCCATCAAAACAAAAGCTACTGTAGCAACTCCTTTCAAAAGCCCAAAAGAATCTGAAAGGAAATTGATTTAAGAGGCAAATGCAAATGATGGCAGAAATCTGTCAAAACAGACCAGCCGGTAAAGATTGATTTTTTCAAAAATCTTATATTGCTCAAATAAAAAAGTGCAAAACTAATGAAAGTTGGATAACAACTTGGGGAACAAGCACAGAATATTGCAACTCCATCCGACGTACTGATATCTTTCACGAATTTTTACAATGCAGCATAAAAAATTTGTCCCCGGACAGCAACTTTTCACAACTCCTCTGCTTCTCAAAAGAGGATGATCTTGACACAAAAACCAAACAAAAAGGATAAGGAGCGGTTATTACTGGTAATAACTTCCAAGACTCAAAGAAACAAAGACCCAAAGCAAACTAAAATGGTTTGTCTCCTAAAAGCTCTTTCTTTATAGCATTAAGATGGGCATGATAATTTCAATGATGCTCACATAGGAGATATGGATTTGAAGTGAAAGAGAGCATCAAGAAGCAAATATCCAACACATTTGAGTCTAACCCACTTTCTATGCAAGGGTGTTTCATGAGAAAACAAATTATTGAAACAAAAGGCTACTAGCATAGGAAGACAAAACAAGTGCAACTTCAAAGCTTTTAACATAAAGCGGGGAAACTTAATATTATTGAGATGCATAAAACCATGTTTCCCTCTCTCATAATAACTTTCAGTATCACTTTGAATAAAGTTAACAATATAACTGTCACAAGAAACAACTTTATCATCAGAATGAGCATGCTTACAATCATCAAAAAGAGGTCTAAGGTCATAAACCAGATCAATGGAAGCAAGTTGTTCAACTCTAAAATCCTCATTAGGCAAACCATTTTCATAAGGAGCTTTAGTAAATTTGGAAAAGTTAAACTCATAAGATTCTCCATCAAACTTAGTTAAAACTTTCTCCTTCTTACAATCTATAATAGCTCCACAAGTGTTCAAGAAAGGTCTACCAAAAATGATAGGATAAGTTTTACTAGCTGCTGAACCAAGCACTAGAAAATCGGTAGGATATTTAATCTTACCACAAAGAACTTCCACATCCTTACAATACCAATTGGACAGACCGTCTCTCTATTAGCAAGGTGAATAACCACATCAATGTCCTCAAGTTCACAAGGACCAATTTCATGCATAATTCTTCTGTAAAGCTCATAAGGAATAGCACTAGAACTAGCACCAATGTCACATAAACCATAATATCAATGATCACCAATTCTAACAGAAAGCACAGGGACACTAGCTTTCCTAGCTTTAATAGGATGACAGACAATATTAGAACCATCTTCACAAAAGATAATGTGCCCATCTTCTACATTTTTAGTGACAAGGTCTTTCACAATGGCTACTACTGGCTCAATATTTATTTGTTCATCAGGTTCAACATCTTTCTTTGTACTTTTGCTAACCACATTAGCTATAATAAAATGTTCCTTTACCTTAGCAGGGGGTAGTTTCTCAATATAAGGTTTAGGCAAAATAGGATCAACAGTACAAACTTTAGTATTTCTAACAGGAACATGATTAACAACATCTTTATAAGGTGCATCGTACTTGTCCCACTTCTTTTTAGGAATTTCTATAGAAGAGGCAAAACCTTAAAACAATTGGCAATACTTTGAGAATCAAGACCATACTCATTACTAATATCACGAAAGTCATCAGTTCCCATAAAAGATTTAATGCATTCATAATCGTAATTTATACCTGACTTTCTTCCTTTGTCATCATGCTTCGGTATTCTCTTGAATACGGTCTAGAAGATCCCATTTAGCTTCTTCCTTCATACTCCCTCCATTTGGAAATATAAGATGTTTTATGTTTGTGAATGAGATGTATTTAGACACATTTTAGTGTCTAGATTCATCTCCTTCTTATATTAAAGGTGTCTAGATACATCTCGAGGAGTACGTGTGAATTATTCAGCATACGAAGCATCTAATAAATCTTTATCATGAAGAGAAAGCCTTGCATAAAAGTTATTGATAATAATATTATTAGGGAGTTCATGAATAGGACATTTAAGCATTAGTAACTTCAATCTCCCCCAAGCTTGGGTTGTACTCTCTCCATCAAGAGACCAAAAGTTATATATTTGATTCCTATCCTTATGAGTCTCACTAGGAGGATAGAATTTAGAATAAAAGAGAGGTACTATTTCCTCCCATTCCATAGATTGTCCATTCTTCGGTAGCTTATACCATTCTTCAGCTCTTCCTTTTAATGATATAGAGAGTAACTTCTTAACTTGTTCCGTTATGATACCTGCACACTTAAACAACCCGCATAATTCATGGATAAAAAGCAAGTGATCACCAGGATGGACAGTTCCATCCCCAAAATAATAATTATCCATAACACGGTCAACAATTCTTGTAGGTATCTTAAAAGGATCTATCTCAACAGGTGGCGGTTCATCTACTACCCTAGCAGTGGTAGTAGCTTTCCCAAACAGGAAACCAAGTGGGTTATCCATATTGGAAACAAAGTAGCAAACAAAAATAAAAGCAATACTCACAGTAGAAGTTTCCTTTACCACTTCCACTCTTCAATAGCGTTTCACTCCCCGGCATCGACGCTAGAAAATAGTCTTGTTGTCCCACAAGTATAGGGGGTGTATCGTAGTACTTTCGATAAATAGGAGTGTAGATCCCAACGAGGAGCAGAAGGTGTTGACTAGTGGTTTGGAGCAGGAAATCTCTGTAAATACTTAGCAAACAGATTTTTAGGGGGTTTTGATAAAGCAAAGAAATAAAGTGCAAGTAAATAAAGGCAGCAAATAATTACAGCAAGTGGCCCAATCCTTTCTTAGCAAAGGACAAGCGGTTGTAATACTTATGAGGACCAAATGTTCTCGAGGACACATGGGAATACTGTCAAGTTCTTTCGTTTCATATAGTTGATTAATCTTCTTTGGTTGAATAAGTGTTGTGTGGGTGAACCTGTGCTAATGTACCGACCTTACTTGGACTAATACATACTTGTGATTAAACCCCTTGCAATCATCCACAACTACAAGAAAGTAATTAAGATAAAAACCTAACCACAACATTAAACTCTGAGATCCTACACTCCCTTGTGCAAAGGTTTCCTAACGGTGGTTCAGGTTTCTGTCACTCCGGCAACCCCATAATTAGTAGCCAAGTACACAATGCATTCCCCTAGGCCCATAAATGGTGAAGTATCATGTAGTAGACGTTCACATGACACCACTAGAAGAATAGCACCACAACTTAAATATCAAACCATTGAATAATACCTCAACACAATTCCACTACTAACAACATGACTTCTCCCATGTCCCCGAGAACTAAACTAACTACTCACGAGACATCATATAGATCAAGATCAGAGATGATATGATGATGAATAACAATCTGGACATAAACAAAGATTCTAAGGTTCCACTCAAAAGCATCAACTACAAAAGTAATCAACACTGGGAAAGTTTCCCCTAAGAACTATGCAAGATTCAACACAAATGTTACAGCGGGATGGAGTGGTGATGATGGTGCTGGTGGAGATGGTGGTGTCGATGATGATGATCCTGATGAAGTCTATCTTGATGACGGTGTTGATGGCGACGATCTCCCCTCTCCGGGAAGGAATTTCCCCAGCAGAAATCTGTTTGCCGGAGAACTCTTTCTCTCTCTGTAGTTTCTGCCCCGTAGAGGCGGCGAAATCTTTCCGTGGTCGCCCCTGTTTATTAGGGTTTCGAGAAGCAGATATAGGCAAGAGGGCAGAGCAGTAGGTGGGCCAGGGTGCCCACACCCCCTGGTGGCACGGACCAGGGTGGCCCGCGCATGGGGGTGTGGGCCCCTTGTGGCCCATATCAGCCTCCCCTTCTGGCATCCTTCGTCTTCTAGGATAATATGATTTTCCATGTATTTTTTGGTATTTTCTGACCTTCACAAAAATTGCATTCAAACATCACATTTTCCATCAGAATCATGACTCCGGCAATTCATCCTCCATGAATCATCCATCATGCAAAAATAGATGAAATAACATAAGTATCACCTCTTAATATGAAATCTATCAATGAATAGCAGCAAATTATGATATAGAATAGTGATGCAAAATGGACGTATCATGGACCTCATTGTTGGCTACTCTGCTTCCTCTTCTATAACCTAGTGAGGACCTTGGGTATGTTCTTCTATTTCCCCTTCTTATTCCCCCTTTTGCCTCTCTTGCTAGCTTTTGTGTGCTTACAGTGAGGAATCCCTAATGAGGGTTCATCTATTCTGTTAGGGTTCTACCCCTTTGTGTTGATTATTGAAGATAATGAACGATTTAGGAGTATTTGTGGTGGTTATACTATGATGAATCATTGTCTACCGATGGACTTGGATTTGATAGCGGCCTCGTTAGATAACTTTTTATCTGATATTGATTTACTCTCATTGTACAAATGGTGATGATGTGGCTCTGATCTAGATTGATATCTAGTTGTTGGTGATTGTTATGTCCTAAACGTATCTATAATTTTTGATGCCCCATGCTTGTTTTGTATCAACTTTCTTATGTTTTGTCTACACTTTGAGGCATTTTTGTACTTTTTTTGGAACTAACCTATTGACAAGATGCCGCAGTGCCAGTTGCCTGTTTTCTGTCATTTTTGGTTTCAGAAAAGTTAGTAAAGAAATATTCTCGGAATTGGACAGAACAAAAGCCAAATTCAATATTTTACCGGAGCAAAGACGGAGTCCAGAGGGGGGACAAAGAGGCGCCACAGGGCGGCCGCACCACCCCCTGGCATGGGCCCACCCTAGGCCACGCCAGGGCATGGTGTGGGCCCCCTAGCCGTCAATCGACCTTTCCCCTTTGCCTATATAAACACCCCGATGAATAAACCCTAAGCACCCGATCAGAAATCCATGAAACAGTCTGTAGCCGTCGCCACCATCGTCCCTAGATCAGGGGATCTGAAGCTCTTCCCGGCACCCTGCCGGAGGGGAGAGATCATCCCGGAGGCCTTCTTCATCACCATGCTAGCCTCCAGAGTGATGCGTGAGTAGTTCACCCTTGGACTATGGGTCCATACAGTATCTAGATGGTTGTTTCTCCTCCTTTGTGCTATCATGTTTAGATCTTGTGAGCTCCGTTCATGATCAAGATCATCTATTTGTAATCCTACATGTTGTGTTTGCGGGGATCCGATGGATATTGAGATACTATGTCACATTGATTATTGATTCTATCATGTCTATGTTATTTGTGATCTTGCATGCTCTCCGTTGCTAGTAGATACTTTGGCCAAGTAGATGCTTGTAACTCCAAGAGGGAGTATTTATGCTCGATAGTAGGTTCATGCCTCTAGTGATCTGGGAGAGTGACAGAAACTTCTAAGGTTGTAGATGTGTTGTTGCTACTAGGGAGAAAACAACAATCCTTTGTCCAAGGGAAATTGTATTATTTACTTTACACACTCTGCTTAATGCAATTATTTGTTGCTTGCAACTTAATACTGGAAGGGGTTCATATGATAACCTGAAGGTGGATTATTAGTCATAGATGCAGTTGGATTACGTTCTATGTATTATGTTGTAATGTCCAAACAAATCTCATAGATATCAAGATGTCAAGTATATGCATTTTTATGCATTCTCAATCTGTCAATTGCCCCGATGCAATTTGTTCACCCAGCATGCTATTTATCTTATGGAGAACACCTCTAGTGAACTGTGGACCTCGGTCCATTCCTTACCATTGGTATACCATCTACTGTTTACAATAACTATAAGCAATTATTATCTTCCACACTATATGTTTAATCCTTTGTTTTCATTAAACCGGTGAGATTGACAACCTCGCTGTAAGTTGGGGCAAAGTATTGTGGTTATGTTGTGAAGGTTCCAAGTTGCTAGCAACACCTTGGAGTTGTTTCCTTACTCCTACCGGTTCGATAACCTTGGTTTCATAACTGAGGGAAACTTGCTGTTGTGCTCATCATACCTTCCTCTTGGGGTTCCCAACGAGCTCCACATATCTGAGCCATCAAGCACTTTTCTGACGCCATTGCCGGGGAGATAAGGACGGCTTCAATCTCTTCCTCCTCGTCAATCACTTTTCAGGGAGAAAGAAGATTCTTGCAAGGGGAGTCTCTCACAACCAATCTCTTTACTTTTTTTTTTCTTTGTTTATTTCGCTTTGTTTTGCTTGTTTATTTTTATCAAAAATACAAAAAAAATAGTTGTATTGGTTTGTTTATTTTGATAAAACACACACAAAAATTAGTTCTTTCTTTAGTTGTTACCTTGTTCTTAGCTCACTATGTTGATCCCTAAGTTCACCCTGAAAGAACTTTCAATAGGTAGTGGCTCTATAATTGGGAAGGATAATATTGAAGAATTCTTTAATCATGTTAGCAAGCATGAGGATATCGAGGATAGATCCTTAGCAGAACTTGCTCCAAATTATGAAATTGATGCTGCTTCTTTAGTTCACATGTTGGAGGAAGGTTTGTTAACCTTAACCCCATGATACAGGCAATGTTTCTTAAACTTAAAGATATTGAGGATACTGAACAGATAGATTTTATTCTGGAAACTTTACTTAAAGAATTCAATGATGTTGCTAAAGAATCTAGAAAGGTCTTTGATCATTTTAATATGCTAGGCTCATGTGTAGATGTTATGGGAACAATAGAAAAGTTGGACAACCAAACCCAAAAATGAAAGTAAATTAAAATACCAATACCTTTTAAACTTGTAGGAATGCATGAATCTTAGAAAAGAATTTTGATTGGATTATTTCTGAAAACCCGTTTGATGAAAATAGTGAACCCAAGAGTATTGAAAGGGGATCCTCTAGAACTTATTTGGATGAGATACCTTGCCTCGTTGAAGAAATTTCTGGTATTGATCTTAATTCTTCTTCATTCAAGAATACTTGATTCTTGCTTCCTATGCCTAGCTGAAAGGCGTTAAAGAAAAGCACTATTGGGAGATAACACAAATTATTTTTTTATTTTCAGTAAGTTTTTCTTTTGTTGAGTCTTGGAAGTTATTGACTCTGTAATAACCTCTCCTTATCCTTTTTGTGCGGTTTTTGTGCCAATAATAACCTCTAATGAGAGAGAAGTAAGATTTGGGGAAGTTGTTGTCCCGAAACAGATTTTTGTGCTTCACTATAAAAAATGTGAAAAATACTAGTACGTAGGATTGAGCTATAATTTTCTGTGCATATGCCCCACGTTATTATATAACTTTCGTAAGTTTATCACTTTTCTATTTGAGCAACAAAAGGTCTTCGAAAAAATTAGTCTTTACCTGCTGGTCTGTTTTGACATATTTCTACCATTATTTGCATTTGCCTCTTAATCGGTTTATTTTGAGTTCTCTTTGATCACTTGAGATTTTAAAAGGAATTGCTATAGTATCTTGTATTTTATTGGAAGTTTTACTTGCGTTTAAACTAAACCCAATGACTTATTATCTTGAATACACTAATGTTTCTAATGAAGAATCGTGTGAAGTTTTGTATGAAGGAAATTTTCAAGTGTAGGGGAAGAATGATGTGACGAGATGAAGTATGGACAAAATCTCAAGATTGGGGATGCCACCTGTGTCACCCCAAGAAATATTCAAGAGGTACAAGCATCAAATCTTGGGATGCCCAAGGCACCCCTTCTTCATCAATAAAAATCTCAGGTCTTCTTTCTAGACACTTTATTTTTATTGCTTCATGCACTATTGTGTTGTTCTTGGAGCATCTTTGTTTTTGTTTTTAGTTTTATTTTATTTGGTTTTCTGCAATAAATTAGTTGTACCCCGCATTCTTATTGTGTTTCAAATAATTTGATTGGTGTTGGAAAAGAGTAGAAAGTTTTGTGCTTATAGTGGTACAAAAGGAAGCCTTGTTTTGACTGTGGCCTAGACTTTATCATGTCATGTTGGATGTTGCTTTGACCATATGCTTAGTGATTATTGTTGTATCATGACTTGTTCCAAACAATTGAGATTGCTTAATGTGCCTTGAAAGAATCATACGTTGTTTCAACATACAAAAGCATAATATTGTGGCATTCTCCTTTGATCTTTTATTTGGGTTGACTTGGCACATGCTTACACCATGTTAAGACTATGAACCAATCACCTTAGCCTCTATGATCATTTAGTTTTTGACTTGTGATATCACTTTATGCTTTAATTAATAATGTTTTGTCACTTTGCATGATTATGGCCGTTATTGCTCTCTTAGTTGGTCGCTCCCAGTCTTTTACTAGCCTCCACTTATACTGAGTATGAGCTCTACTCGTGAATCCAACTCTTAAGAAACCAAGTTATTCCAAAGAGTCCACTATAAATTCCTATGCATGGTGTGTTACACCATTATAAGTATATTCATGTTTTTATCTATCTTCCAAATTAAACTTGTTATGTGAAAATTAGTGATTAAAGCTCTCACAAACTTGATGGCACACTTTATTTTCTTGCACTTAATAAACTTGAACCATTGTGCCCATCTATGTTTCTTATATACTTGCAAATTATAAGTTGGGAGTTAGTAGAACCATGCTGTCATGGGGAACGCTTTCAACATTGCACTTATTCTATTCAGTTGATATCATGTTCTTTTGTTTATGGATCCCAGCGGTGTGAAATAAAAGGGGAGCTTGTAATCTTATGTGTTAGAGAAACACATGTGCGGCTAGCCTAAGCCATGCCTAATCATGGTGGAAATTTACAGCGTGACCATAATGAGCATTCTGTGAAGCATCCTCAGTAAAAACCTATGCAAATAGCAAATAAAAAGATAGCTGAGATGCTCATTGTCTGTTGCCTTGTCATTTTGATATGGGGTAGCTCCTATGTCATGGGGCAAGGGGTACCCCGTTGGCGGTTCTCTATGATAAACATATACTTACAATGACAAGAACTTGCTTGTGACCAAAGTTGAATAGCATGAGGTTCGGTACTCGTACACAAGGGGCATGAGATTTTCAACTTATGATCTGCCAAGCATATACTTCATATTTGTGTCACTTTAACCTTAATCACTTTAAGATACTTATGATAGGGGAAACGAGAGCTGAAAGCTAATAAGTACCATAATTTTTGGAAGCTCTTTATGAAACTTGAAATCTCTACTTCCCTCTATGAAGGGCCTTTCTTTTTTAATTTTATGTTGAGTCTCCATCTTCTATCTTTATGCACCAATTAAGAGAGCATAGTTGTCATTCTTAGTTTAATGTGCGTTGTCCCAAAACTTATTGATTGATTCATAACCATGGTATTGCTTGTTCTTAAATTATTTGTATCTAGTCACCCTTATGAACTTTGAAGGTGTCCTATGCATTTATGTTTTGCTATTCCATGAGGTACAACCTGAATACCACTCTTGCTATGTTTTCTATATGTGAAACAAATAAATGTCTTTTAGTGCTCATGATATTTTGCATGTACCTTTTCATGTTGCAAACATAGTTGCTATGTCTTATTGTTAGAACTACATCTTTCATGCTCATGTTTAGAGTACTTTGATCCCAGCTATCAATGCTTTACAATATTTTGATCAAGATTGTGATGGTGCATGTCACCTCAATAATTATTCTTTTTATCACTTACCTACTCGAGGACGAGCAAGAATTAAGCTTGGGATTGCTTGATACATCGTAAACGTATCTGTAATTTTTTATGCTCCATGCTTGTTTTGTATCAACTTTCTTATGTTTTGTCTACACTTCGAGACATTTTTATACATTTTCTGGAACTAACCTATTGACAAGATGTCACAGTGCCAGTTGCCTGTTTTCTACTATTTTTGGTTTTAGAAAAGTTAGTAAAGAAATATTCTCGGAATTGGACGGAACAAAAGCCAAAGTCAATATTTTACCGGAGCAAAGACGGAGTCGAGGGAGGGGCGAGGGCGCCATAGGTGGCCACCACCTGGGCCAGGCCCACCCTAGGCCACGTTAGGGCATGGTTTGGGCCCCCTGGCCCTCAACCGACCTTGCCCCTTCGCCTATATAAACACCCCGATGCATAAACCCTAAGCACCCGATCAGAAATCCACGAAAGTTGTAGTCGCCACACCGTCCTTGGACGGGGATCCAAGCTCTTCCGGCACCTGCGGAGGAGAGATCATCCCGGAGGCCTTCTACATCACCATGCCAGCCTCCGGAGTGATGTGTGAGTAGTTCACCCTTGGACTATGGGTCCGTATAGTAGCTAGATGGTTGTTTCTCCTCCTTTGTGCTATAATGTTTAGATCTTGTGAGCTCCGTTCATGATCAATATCATCTATTTGTAATCCTACATGTTGTGTTTGCGGGGATCCGATGGATATTGAGATACTATGTCAGATTGATTATTGATTCTATCATGTCTATGTTACTTGTGATCTTGCATGCTCTCCGTTGCTAGTAGATACTTTGGCTAAGTAGATGCTTGTAACTCTAAAAGGGAGTATTTATGCTCGATAGTAGGTTCATGCCTCTATTAATCTGGGAGAGTGACCGAAACTTCTAAGGTTGTAGATGTGATGTTGCTACTAGGGAGAAAACAACAATCCTTTGTCCAAGGGCAATTTTATTGTTTACTTTACACACTTTGATTAATGCAATTATCTGTTGCTTGCAACTTAATACTGGAAGGGGTTCGGATGATAACCTGAAGGTGGATTATTAGTCATAGATGTCCTTGGATTACGATCGATGTATTATGTTGTAATGCCCAATCAAATCTCATGGAGATCAAGATGTCTAGTATATGCATTGTTATGCATTCTCAATCTGTCAATTGCCCCGCTGTAATTTGTTCACCCAACATATTATTTATCTTATGGAGAACACCTCTAGTGAATTGTGGACCTCGTTCCATTCCTTACCATTGATATACCATCTACTGTTTACCATTTACCGTTTACAATTACTACAAGCAATTGTTATCTTCCACACTATACGTTTAATCCTTTATTTTTAGCAAACCGGTGAGATTGACAACCTCACTGTAAGTTGGGGCAAAGTATTGTGGTTGTGTTGTGCAGGTTCCAAGTTTCTAGCAACATCTTGGAGTTGTTTCCTTACTCCTACTGGTTCGATAACCTTGGTTTCATAACTGAGGGAAACTTACTGTTGTGCTCATCATACCTTCCTCTTGGGATTCCCAACGAGCTCTACATATCTGAGCCATCAGTGATGGTTAACTTGTTCTAGTACTAGAACATGTAGTTGGCTTCCTGTGCATAATCTATTGATGCCTCTATTGATAGTTCCTTTATGCAAAACAAAATGATTTCTAATTACTAGATTAGGAAGATGATTGAATAACTTCTTGAAAGAGTTTGATTATGAAATCTCTGTGTAGAATTTGCTTGGTTAGAATAAATATTTGTGATACCTTCCTTGGAATGGTACACAAGAGTTTATTCTGATACTGGGCTTTATTTTATCTATGTTCTAGAGTGGCTTGGTGTTAATAAGAGTTAAAAAATTCTACTGGATATATTAGCCTATAATGCCTATTGATTTCATTTGGCCTGTGATGCTGGTCTGAGGCAAGGTTAGGTAAAAACAATTGTTTTATCTACTGCCTATATTCTTAAGTATTCTTTGATGGATAATCTCCAATTATGATTACTACAGTACTTGGGAAATTAATTTGATAGACCCTTGTAAGGAAAATATGATAAATCCTTACTATTTAAGATGCATTCTTAAGATGTGATGATTTCTGAGGTGCTACTATTCAAAAGGTGTGCCTAGAAATATTTATTTAAGGCTGCTTGTATATTTGGTTGGGAAAATAGGGATTGTTATCCAAGATCAGCGATGCACAAGCTGAGATCTTGGTGTGGTTTGCAAAAATTGATTGTTAGCTTTGTTTGTTTTCTTATGTGATGGATACACCTCACTTGGGTGTTTTTCTGAGAAGATTTCATATGAAACAACACATGATTTGATAAATTAGATAAGGTTTATCATGTGGTGGTTTTGTATAAACTAACCACACATCTTATTTGTTGGTGGTGTTGTTGTGCTGGCTGTTCTTGCTAGCTTGAACTTGGTGGCTTAATCACTCCCTGGGCGTTGTTCTGCACCTCCTGATACTGGTCCTGCTCCTCCTTGCTCCTGTGAGCTTGTACTTGTCCTTGCTATCCTCCTGCACCACCCCCTCCTTATGTCACCATCTTGTGGATGATTTGGTGGTTGATTGTGTGTCTTGGCTGGTGGATTTGTTAGGGATTTGGCAAGTTGTATATGTTCTTGGTTGTGTGCTTGGGAAGGTGTTGGTGAATGTGATGCCTAGCAGCTATGCTGCGACAGTGTGGTTCCCTTTTGACTGTTGGTGTTGCTGCTGTATCGATAGCACATTGCATGCATTTTGGTGACTGAGCTGCTTTACTGTTGGGCTCATTTGGATCAGGTCAAGTGAATTTGTTTTCACTTCTACCCTTTTACTTGCTACTATCCTGGTAAAACTTGCCCCTTTTATTGAGCTAGTGATGTTGATATGAAGCTCTGGATAGTGAAAGAAACTCTGATCTCTTTAGGGTTTTATTTGGTGAAAATTTTACCCAAATTTTATAGATGAATGCATGTAAATGATCATATTCCTATTTCTACCCTTCGCTGGTTCCTAAATGCTGGGATGTTACAGAAAACCCATCTAGGATTCATCACCCCTCGCTGGCGACATCGCCGGTCTGCTCTGCCTCCGTTGGCCCTAGGGCCTTGGAGGTGTGGGGGACCACGACCTCTCGCCGGCGGAAGGTTTTCTGTTTTTTTGTTTCACTTGTTTTCTAGTGTCTTCTTCGGGATGTTAAGACGATGGCTACGTCCTAAAATCAGAATAAGATCCTCCCACTATATCCTTACTCTGGTGGTGCATCGAGCGTCAATGGAGGGCGCATGGAGTCGTTTGTCTGGTGAATCTCCTGGGATTCTGTCTATTTTCGTATTCGTCGATTTGTTCTTAGGTCAGTCTCCTCCGATCTATGGATGTCATCATTGGCAATGGTTGCTACTCTAGTGCGCTGATCCTTTGTGGGCCTAGCACGACGACTTCTCGTCTATCTACTACAACAAGCTCTATTACGATAAGCTTTGCCCGGCTCCGATAATGGAGGGGCGAGGACGGTGGCACGCCTTCGGCTTGTGTTTGTGTTTGTAGTCGTCGCTAGGTGGTTCAATGATCTATTTGTAATTTTTATTACTTTTAGATTTTTTTGTACTACTGTTGATAATTATTAATAGAGTGGTGGAATTTCAAAAAAAAAACCACATTACTGGATAACGGCATTCCGATTCGATATTAGTTTTTTTTAGCATCTTCGATTCGATTCCAGATTAGTTTTTTTGTTTAGTTCTGATTCCAGATTAGTGATTGGCATCCAAGATGAACCAAAAATGTTTGCCCATCCGGCCCAATACTCCTCCTGCTTTTCTGGCCCATCCAGACAGTGCTGTGATTGGGCCACATTGTGCTTCCCGATAGCCTGCAGTTTGGGTGGGTACGTGGGTTATAAAACTCCTCTATCCGCTTGCGTCTAGAACAACCAGTCCAAGTTCTATAGAAGCTCGGATAAAATTTTAGAACACGTTGGCCCAATAGCACAATGGCCTTGGAGGACCCATTAGGTCTCCGAGAGAGATAGTTTCGAACACGAGAAGGACTTAGCCCACTATAACCAACCAATATTAACCCGAAACCGAAAACAGGGCATCAGACCAAACACATCCCCCACAGGCCACAACCCTAGGGTTCTCTTCCAGCGAATCGAAAGATCAAGAGTCGCCATGGCGTCGCGGCCGTCGCTGAAGCCGAAGCCGAAGGGCAAGGGCGGCAAGAAGGGACCGGCCGCGTCCGAAGACGAGCACTCCACCGCGGCGGTGGCGGTGCGGCTCGCGAAGGAGTGGAGCACGTGGACGATGAAGACGGCGAAGGTGGCGGCGCACTGGGGCTTCATCCCGCTCATCATCGTCGTCGGCATGAACACGGGAGAGCCCAAGCCCTCTTGGTTCCAGCTACTCTCCCCCGTTTGATCCGGTCCCAGGCGGGGTCTAGATTGGATCGATCCATCTCCTTTTAGTAGATTATATACAAGTAGTTTTTCTTGCTGTTTCTTGGATCGTGGTGGTCGAGTTATTGATCCCCGTGTGGGGATCTATGAGTATGAGTCTAATAATGTCATATGGTCGGATCAATCCTGGATTCGATCGAATCTGGCTACAAACCTGAAACCTGAGGCTATGGATCTGCTATTAATTATGGTGTGTTATTACTGTTATTATTTGTGCTGAGTTGCATGCCTTTCTCAGCTTATGCTTGTGCCTCATGCTTTGATTGAACTGTGCAATGTATTTACAGTATATTTATTACTGATATGCACTGTATTTTGCATATCTTTCATCGAACAGCTGAAGCGTCGAACTCGGTGCCTGTGGGTATTACGTGAACTTAAGAGCAACTCCATGAATCCGCATAATAATCGCTGATTTGCAGTTTAGGGCGAAAAAAGTCCCAACCAGACACCGCATAAACACTGATCCTCGAAAAAAAAACCCAACCCGAGAGCGCTTTTCCGGACTGAACCCCATCTGTGCAAGGTGCTTTTCCGACGGACTGAACCCCATCTATGCGAGGTGTTGGCGTGAAGGAACATTCAAGCCCCGCCCTCTCCACTTTCCCTCTCGCCGCTGCCGCGGATTTTGCCGGCCCGCCCTCGTCGCGTGTCTTTGATCTCTTCGCCATGGCCGCTCCAAACTTGTCGGTGGTCAAGCACAAGCGGATGGGGATGCACGTGGTCGGCGCTGCTACTTTCGATGCGACTGCGTAGCCAGCGGGAGGTGCGGGAAAGGGGTGAGTCAAGGCGTCTGCCGTGAAGAAGAAGGGGTTGCTTCCGATGAAGAAGTCGATCAGCAAGAAGACGAGGAAGAAGGTGTCCTTGGCGGCAATCGATTGGCTGCGTGCGGATTGCAGTGATTCCCAAGATGATTCGTTTGTGCACATGCTCAACGAGATGAGGAAAAAGCCGAGGAGGGCGATGATGGTGAGGTGCAAGAGATAGAGGAGGTGTTCGAAGGGGCGGTGGGCAAGAGGAAATTGGTGGGAATATGCTGTTATTGTCGTTTTCCTTTGTGGGGTCTGGTCTGTGCGGGGTGTTTTCTGCCCGCAAAACGCGTGTGGGCTGCATCCACGTGTTTGTGGTTTGCGGGGTTTGCTAGAGTTGCTCTCATACTTGCAAATAATTGATGTATGTTTCCGTTTGACATAGTTTATAGAATCTTGGTTCGGATTTTTTGAATCATTCAATGACAGTTCCAAGTTTCAAAAGAATCCAAAGAAAAATTCTAACTGTAGAAGATAATGTGCTCTACAAACTTGAAAAACTCGAAATACCTAGTATATTGTGTTACACAAATTCAACCTCCAAATTCTATCAGATTTTGTCATCTTTGTTTAGACAAGAATATAATGTATTTTGGGTTCAGATTTTGTGTGTTGGTAGAGTACATCATTATCTATATCAACTTGAAAAACTCTCTACTCGAAATACCCAGTATTCTCGAAACTGTTTGAAACTTTGAATTGGTGTTTTCAATTTTTGAAAAAAAATCGAGCTCCATGTAGCTCGAGCTCATCAATACAGTTTTATTTACATACTCAGATTTGATGTTGTACATATCGAAACATGTTTTCTTTAAATCTGGTCAAACTGAGAAGTTTTCCTTAGTGCCAACTTAGAACGTCAGTTGTTCTGGCACAGAAAGCAGATAAACCCAGGAATGTATGCCCGTGAATATGTCGACAATGCTAGCAGATGGAACCAAATAATGCATGCCCGTTGATTGAAGCTTTGCCTAATCACTTAATTTTCTTTTGTCAGGTCACCAGTTTGTACCAGATATATAACAGATATACAGAACTATCATCTGTGTTAAGATGTCAAGTGAGATCCCTCTTCTAGTTCATTTGTCAAAAGCAAATTTTAAGCAAAACATTGAACTAGATTTTAGCAAATGAACTAGAAGCTAAATTTTTTCACTAGATTTTAGCAAATATACTAGAAGTGGGATTTTGGCAGGATTCCACTTGTGACACCCTAATATATGTAATTGACCACGCTTCACATGCTTGAGCATCATTAAATTTATACCCCCTCCGTTTAGAAATATAAGATGGTTTAGGTTAGTGAAGCTAATGTATGTTTTTCTAAACGGAGGGAGTATGTGTGAACAAGTTAAATGTACCCTTTATTGCTCCCTGCATATATTATATAACTTAAATACAAAGAGTAGCTGTTCATCTATTCTCTCCACATCCAACGAAGGTGATATTCACCTCCAGTCCAATAATAAGGGAACACACCATCTAAAACCCCCATAAGCCCTGAGCAAACCAGACGACCGAATGAAAAGAGTAATGTACAATGCCTAGTTTCTTCACCCATGAAAACCCAAAAAAGCAGTGCCTTCTCCCTGCAGAATCTGATGGTACTTGCATGCCACTGGAAGTTGGAACGGCCAATTTCATCTGCTCCAAGCTTCTGATAGAAAAATGTACCAGAAAGGCTTCGCTTGAGGAGTCCAAGAGTATAGTGGATTACAGAGACAGATGCTCATGATCAAGAAAGCCCAAATTTGGACAACACTGATTGAAATAAACTAGAAAATGCCTCAGCAGTAGTCCCGTCGTCGGCCTTAATTTTGAGCTGGGCCTTCGCTGATGCGGTATTGACAATACATTCTACAAGGTAGAAAGCAGTAGCCCCATCTTTCTGACCATAGAAAAAGAACTTGTAGTTTGGAGGTTGACCGCCTGAAGCAATGCACTGAATGTAGTTGTTTTGCATATGACGAATGAGCGATTGGGGATTCATTAAAGATGCTGCTCCTTGTGGACTCAAAGAGCATTCCTGTTAAACAATAAACCATCGAAGAGAAGTATATATGTTAATTTTCAAAAGATCGGGAGGATAAAATCACAGCTCCACTATTAATGTCAGACTTATCAATGTGATGAATTTCAAGAGAGGACCCATACACTGACACAATAGCAGCAGAGCAGCATCCAGAATTTCCATGCACTGTACTACTAACATAAAATCATACGAATCTCAAACCAAGAAAAATCATTGACCAGAACATATAACATCACTACAACAGAACAGCTAATTTCAAACTCCTCGTCTGAGATGAGCTTCATGGGAAGACAAATTAGAAAAGGGCAGCACAGGATTTTGCCCAGTAAATTACTTTGCTAAAATCACAAGAAACTTGACCAGGGAGAAAAGGCCATGTGAGTATGTTGCGCAGCCCATAATCAGGAAATGTAGCAGGGACGAGAACTTGAAATACCTGAGAAAAGGATAATGCCAGTTGGCTCCACTTCTTCTGAAACGTCCCAGGATCTAGCACAGGCTTTGAGTTGAGGGTTAGTGCAGGGGGTGGTGGAGGTGCTGAGGAATCAGGAACCCCGAGTCCAAGAAGGTCATCAAGACTGAAATTTGTTTGTGATGGATATGTCGAACCACCAGGGTTTATTGGTGCAGTTTCAGCTGGTGTTTGCAAACTTAGCAAGTCAGAAGGAGCATTGTATGTAGAGGTGAAAGAACCATTGCTGCTCCTTGTACCATTATCCTCTTTATCTGAAGTACTTAGCAGAAGATCATTATCATTTTCTTGATATCTTTGGGCAGAAATGACAGTTTCTGGAGCCTCTGCCCCAACAGTTAAATTTGTAAGATCTTCTGAGTACTCAAATGTTCCACGATGTTCCTTGTCGGTAAACATGTAAGAGGGCTGCAATGCATAAAAGATGTTAATACTTATCGTGTAAATTTTAAATAATAATGCTCATATATATTTCAGTAGCTGATTTGCTACAAACATATGCTCTAAACATCTAGCAGTTGTAAATTACAATAAGTGCACATCACGCCGATATAAAGTTCCCATCTTGACATAAAAGTGTTGCATTTCTAATCACAGAAATTATGAACTAACACATATCTTGAAGCTCAACAAACACAAAATCGACACATGATATGGTGGACTCTGCTGGATGCAATAACTCAACTTGCCCAAGCAGGACGGACAACTGATTCCTACTGTTTCTAACTAGCTTCACGGTCGAAGACTGCCACCAAGCAAAGCCTTTGCTTAGGCCTTGTTTATTTCTAGTGTATTTGAGTGTATTCAAGACTCCTGTTAATCCACTTGAGTGGATTGGAAGGATTTGGGGGGATTTTGACTTGGATGGGATTTAATCCCCCTCAATCTAAGGATGCAAGTGGGTAACCTTTAGGGTACCCTCTACCCTCTTCAGTTCAATCATATGAACACAAATCACAACTTTTTGGGAGAACTAGTTCATTTGTTTGAACTAGACAAAAATAGAGGGTTACCCTAAGGGTCACAAACTTGCATCTCTACCACAATCCATGCTAATCCACTTCGATCCCTAGCAAACCAAACAAGGCCTCAAGGTATTGGAGGGGATTATTCCGAATCCCGAAAAAATTCGTTTACCAAGCTGGGTTTGGAGGGGATATTCCAAGATATCCCCCACAAATTCCCTTATTTTTGTCTAGATTAAAAACTCTCCACCATACTAGTGTATTGGGGTGGAAGAGTATTTGAGGGGATTGGAGGGAACTGGGCGAACGAAGGGGGTTCACCAAATCCCCTCCCATCCTTAAACCCCTTGGGGGTGGAAATACAAGAGAAGTAAACAGGGCCTTAAAGGGCAGTGCTGAATCTCCACTATTCTGAGATGCGATGAATTTGCAATATTAACCAAACTCCACATGGTTCTTTCTGAGAACTAATTATTTCATTGTACTTGTTTTAAAAGCTGAAGCATGTGGGAGACATGTTGGTTTTGCTTGGCATTGCAGCTGATTACAGCCGATAATCGACTAAAACCCATGAACTAACTATTGTTCTATTGCTAATTATCAAATTACTGCTTTCAAATGCCTCCACTTAGAGCTATTAGTCATTGGTAAAAACAAATGAATTTTCGTTGGAGCAACAGTATCATTTGCCATTCATGCTTTGATATGGCAAAACATGAACATCAGCACCTTCAACATTGACAGATCGTCAGGTTTTCTGAATATGTAGAAACCCCAAGATGCACTAAATGCTGAAACATACAACATGAGCTAATTTTGACTTGTACCAGGAATCCTAAAACCCAAATTTTGATATAAGTATAATTGAATAAAATTACCAACTTTTAAAAAGTTTAATCACGATTATTAGTAAGAATGTCAGATTAAGTTATGTACCTTCTGATATACAACTGATAGGCTGTTAAATTCATCAAATATCCGATCTTTGATTTCACTGCTCTGTGTATCTGCAAATACGGAGACAGCTTGCTTGGGAGGATTTACAACACGTTCGGCTACAGCAGGATCATATTGTAAAAGCCTGTAGTAGAAAAGTGCTCGGTCATGAACATCCTGCAATGCAGTGGCAGTTTAGCTGGAGAAATAACCTTTTTACGATTTCATAGAAATGATATGAATAATCCCACTATTGTTATAGAAAATATCCTAACCTGGTGAGTATCAGCTAGACCAGCAGCTAATGTAGCCCCTAATGCCTTTTGTGTCTCCGGTGGTCTCTTAAAGAAACATTTCATCACCGCAGTCAAAAGATGCAAGCGAACCTGAAAATAAGATGCCACCAGAAGAATGACGTGAAATTTAACATCAAGTAACTACTTGCTGGGGTTGTGACAATGTGTCATAGTATATAACTATCTGAAAAAACAAAAAGAGTTATATGATAACATCAGGTACAGGACTCAATTATAAGGACAAGAGAATTATCCTTTGTATTAATGTGCAAAAGGATGTGAATTTCACTCATGAAACCACACTATTTGTTGCAGTACCACAATGCTGACATTCAGGACTCAATTATAAGGACAAGAGAATTATCCTTTGTATTAATGTGCAAAAGGATGTGAATTTCACTCATGAAACCACACTATTTGTTGCAGTACCACAATGCTGACATTCAACCACACAGCCTTTATATACAAAAAAGACTACAATCATTACAATTTCCAGTTCTAACTGATTTAATGCTTTATTTATCTTAGAGATGTATACTACCAGAAAACTTTTAGATACTACAGGACACAAAATCATGAGCGCATTGTATGGCCATGCCGTTACTGTTACTGAGAGAACAAACTTTTAGCATACATACAGGACATGTTAAGAGTGACTTATATTATGTCAACTGGGAGTAAACTTTAGGATACACATAGGACATGCATAAGAGTGACACATTCTGTCATGGAAGATAACTTTTCCAAGTCAGTTAATTTCGTATTGAAATTAAGCAATAAATACTGAAATCCACTGTGACACAGATATAGCCTAATGCATCTTAAACTGATGATAAAATAAGAAAGCATTATCAATACCTCAGGAGACAGCTCTTCATCCCAGTTATCAACAAGACTTTCAAGAATGTAGGGAGCATCATGCATGTCTTGTGAATATTCACCAAGCATCCATATGAGAGCTGCTTTGCCTTTTGGCTCTTGAATATTTTGGCTACTAATATTTCCGACAACAGCTATACAATCATGGCTCCACTGGGGATATTTTCTCAAAAGATCTTTCACCAAGACCTGCATTTTAATGTTTACTCAGGCAGATGCAGAGTTGAATGTGACCCTGCAAGATTTCCCTTCTGTAAGGATCAATAGCTAGCATTAGAGAACTTACAAGAGTCTCTGCAGTCACATAATCCTTGTCCATCTCAAGAAACTGTAGAAGCCTGTCCACAATAGCATTCACATCATATTGCTGTAGTGCTATTTTTCCAACTGCCCTGATAGACTCTCTTGCAATCGGTACATCAACATTTCCAGCGTATTCACACAGCTCCGTTACTAGCATGGAGAAAAGTATCACATGAACATTTTAGAAAAAAAGGCAACTGGACTAACGATATATCAAATACTTTGCAAGACATGACATCATCGGACATCTGGTATTACCAATTTCGTAGGTGTTGCTCTCATTTGCTATAGCAGTCAACATCTCCAGTTTCAGTTTCTTCACATATGAAGGATCACTAAACTGGCAGTAGAAACTTTTGTAGTCGGTGCAAAATAACATTGGAGCACGCATCACCAAAAGATGCAGGTGGCATAGCACTGAATATGATTGTTCAGGACTTCCGGCACCTACCAAAGTAAGCAAAGGTGCCTTTATGCGCTCATAAACCTAAAATGGAAGTTCAAACATGGATTAAAAAGATTATCATTCAAGATCTCATTTTACTTAAGAAGTGAACAATAGTGACACAAAAAGGAGAAACCACACAACATGTTGGTGCAAGGATACTAACATCCAAGCATGAGAAATACATACAGCTGAACTGTCCTCACATGAAATAATTAGAAGACCATAACTTCCAGTGATAGAAATATGTGTTTATGTGCATTTCAATGGTTAAGAGAAGTGATAATTTCAGCGTATTTGATTGCATACAATAAGATAGAAATTGTAAGATTTCCGGACATCTAGTATAAGTAGCACTATTGTGCTGCAAGAGTAAGATTACATAATCTGGGAATATAGTGGGTGCAACAAACTGCACCTGCTGGTGAACATCAGTCATTGACATTGTCAAGTGGAGAAAAACTTTGATTGTTGCTAAAACAACAGCTCCATTTGCATGCTGAAGTCGATCCTCAAGCAGATTCATTATGTCAAATATTTCATTATTATCAGATGGCAGGAACTTCGATGCCAGCTCAAGAACATGACACTGTGCCCACTCGCTGAACACTTTGATCCTACAACTCAGAATAAAACAATTCAAGCAGATGCACAGAGGAAGTATTGCTAACGAAAACCAAAGTGGAAACTCACTTGTTTAGCAAGTAAAACACCACAGGCTTGCTATATAGTGTCTCAATCTCCCTAGCTGCTTCCTCCGAATTGGCAGCTTCTAGGGTCCATATTTCCAGCAGTGAATGCAAGCAATTCGCAACCACCTGAAGATTACAGCAACGTAATTAGGCTACCTTGCAGAATGACATTTACACAAAATAAACTACTAGAACTAGTCTACACGAGATAAACTACTAGAACTAGTCAGTTCAAAAGCCTGGTTAAATCAATATATCCAATGAAACAGGTCAGGCTAAGTCATATATAACTTCCTCAAGACAGGACCCCTGACAGGCATGCTGACATTCCAACATTTTCTACACAAATCTAACTGGAAAATCACAATGGCCCCTGTTAGGATGCCGTACTACAGACCCAGGGTATCAATCCTTCATCCTTGTCAATATGCTCATAGACTAGCCAGACAGATTGACAACAACAATGAAAGCAATATAAAAAATAGGGCTATCAATCGAAAGGGATGGAGTATTGTGGAAGAGATGACGCAGGCATGCATGCTCAAGCATGCCTTACTGATGCCAGAGATGTATAAGATATGATGCACCAAGAATGAATAAACGAATGAGCCTTTTATCGGTTTTAAAAATAGGAATCAGGAGTGGATGTTTTAATACTTCAAAAGCAAAACTGCATTATCGGGAATACTATGGTTTATGTATTCTTTTTCATGTATAATGTATTCAAATTAAAACCTCGTACAAGTATTTTAAACTTTAGTTTTTTACGAAACCACCCCAAAAATACTTTGCATCCAACCAGGGCCAAGCTGTATTATGCCAAGTGTTGCAAAGGCAAATGAAAGCCCTCTGAGGATACCATATGCTGAAAACAGAAACAGGAGAGCTAGTGAATTTCTACACATTTCCATTAACAAGCTTTCTTTTAGAGAAGCCTATGAAATGAGTCATCAATATAATTCAAGCATTTTCCAAGATATGAAGATCCAATCCCCATCAAGCACCAAAACACCTACTCCCTCCATCCCTCAAAATAAATCAGTTAACCCCTCCCTCCCTTCCCATGCCATGGGAACCGCATCCCCAGCAGATCTACAATTTTGCGCCGAACATCTCTCTCCCCACCATGCAAACTAGGGGCAAAATGGTAAGTAGCTCAGCTAGAGAGAATATTTTCACTCTTTACGGGACAAAACTATTGGAATTTTACGCCAGCTATTGATGGACGGAGTATTCATGGTACAAAACATTACCAGATGATGTTCAAGTGATATATGGCAAAATTGACATCTTTGTAAGCATCAGATATAACTAAAATGTTTGGCAGGTGCGGCATTTTTCTGTCTTATTATGTAAGAACTAAAATCTTTGCAGAAACCTCAACTTTGACACTGTAAACCAATGCACTATCTTATATTGTTGAGACCACTATCTTATATTGTTGAGACTTGAGAGTATCATGAGAAAATGAAACAGGCTACCTGTTATCTCAATAGGACCAATGGGGCAAACTGCAAGGTTTGTATTTATTAGATATAGATAAGGTGAGGCTAATCTTAAGTCAGGTTCAAGTTATACAAGGACAATATCTAAAACAAATAACATATAGAAGGACAATATCTAAAACACAAAGCGGAACTTTAAGCACAAGCACATGTGGAGTACTCTAATAATTGCGTGCATATATTTGGTTTGAGTTGGCAAAATATATTTCAAAGTTTCGAAGGCACATAAAAGAGGCAATATGCAAGACTGGGTTACTGGTCCAAACAGCTGGCTACCCAGCCCAGTGAGGATGTAAAGGCACCCATACTTGCTGAAGGATCAAAGTAACTGTCAATATGATTCTATTAACCAGCACCGATTAACCTGACTTTGTCAGAAACCTCTACTGCCGAACAGGTGGGACAACTCACGACAATGGCAGATAATGCATCCTATCTCCTTTTTTATCCTTATATCAAAATCGTCGATATAGAGATTCATAAGGATTTTTGCTAGAAGCCGATGGTGTCTCTTCTGCGAATCTGTACTCGCATGCAATAAAATATATCTGAATTCGACTCCTGGTCACAATATCTAATCCAGAATTGAATTGAGCGAGATTCAGTGTCAGATCAGCTGGATATGATACAATCTGCTGGCACCACAAAACAATAGGGTGTGTCTAGGTCAAGATGCTACATATAAGGTGATAATCCTGTAATATTTGGAACCATCAATTTGCTAGAAGCTACTGCAGCTGATTCCGTACGCTGTACTTTCCATCACAGTCCTTTGGACAATGTGGCAGGTTATTATAAGTTTGTGACCAGTTGTAGGTAGTTATACTACAGTAACTAGCATTGGTTATATCAACTGGTTCGAATTCCCTGTGTGATGGATCTGTCAGACATCCCAGACAAAATAATCATGTAACCTCAATACATCACATATCGCAGGAAATTAAACCAACACTGCAGAATTAGCCGCAATCTATTAACTAGGTGATCAAGCATGTAGGATCAAAACCAAACCATTTCTCAGCTTAACCAGGCCAGCACCAATCAAATAAGAGCTTAATTCAGTTCCTTGTAACAGCTCAGATTGCATGCATCTGCAGTATTCAATTACTGTTGAGATTAACTTCCAGTTTCAGGTTCAATAAACACAATGCAGGCTAAGATTATTTATAGGTGGCATAAATGATCTAACAAAATAATTATTTCATTAAACGGTTTGTGGCAGGAGAGCTCACCTGCGCATCAGGGTCCGAGAGCATGAGCGCCTTGAGCGCAGCAGGCAGGTCAGCATCGAGGCAGGTGGTGGCAGATATGTGATAGAGCTTTGCAGCACCCACGGCAGCGACCATCCGAACGTAGGCACTGGGGTCCTTGAGCCCTGTGGTGAGCGGCGTAACCAGGTACTCGACAAGGTTTGGAACGCGGAGGGAGCAGAGACTGCGAAGCGCGAGGCCGCGGATTGTGGGGTCCTGATCGCGGCAGTCGCGCTGGAGGAAGTTGATGGTGAGGAGCGCGAGGTCCGGGTGTGCGCGGGCGTGGACACCGACGTAGAGGTAGCACATCTTCTTGAGCACGACGTCAGAGGTGGCGGAGCAGAGGACCATCTCCCCAAACGCCGCCGACACGTCGATACCAGCGGTCATGCAGGAGATCACCCGCTTGAAGACGTCCCGGCGCTGGTCATCGGCGTCGGGCGCCCGGCTCCCCGCCAGCTGCCGCAGCTGCTGCTTCAGATCAGACACCTCGCTCTTCCTGCACACTCAACTCAAATTGCCCACAATTGGTCAGCTAGGATTCGGGAAGCGAGAGGTTGGGAGCAGAAGAAGGACAGTGTCGTACCCGGAGGGTTGGGATGGGGAGGCGGACTTCGCCGCCGAAGGCGCCGTGGGAGCCATGGCGGGGGTCGGCAACGGCGGAGGGGCTTGGATCTGGGTGCGCGTGGGGAAGACGACTGCTACCGGTGGTTTTGTCCGGTGGATACTTGGATCTGGGCGAAGAGGAGTACGTAGACACTGACAGTGGGGTTACCAGATAAGAATACGTTTTCCCAGCTGTGTTTACGAAACGGTTGGACTATTTATTTGCCCCGCGAAAGGCGTCATATCCCGTGGGACGACTCAGACGCCGCCGCTGGCCATGGCCCATGGCGACGGGAAGGGCGACGCCCCGGTGGCTGAACCGCTGAAGCAGACGCTGCGCGCGCGGCGCCTCTCCCGGGGTGTGTGACGGATCTGATTCATCATGTTCTACTTCGGCCTTAATTTCTTCGTGACCGGTGAGCCCCCAACTCAAGTACCTGTTGCTATTTGTGCCCTCCCCTCCAATTTATATACGGAACGACTGTGTCATTGGTAGGAGTTTAGCGATTAGATGTTTTTGCTACAAAAACCCCGAACTCGACTGTAGTTGTTCCGATCAATTGGTTTGTAGATTGGTATTATGAGATGATGCGACTGCGAATCTGCGACCTCATCATGTACTATTCGATGATGTTTTTTTTTTGCATCTGCATGGAATGCCTGATGTTTGAGGGGTTATGCAAGTGTAATCAAAATAGAACTCTTATATAGCGCACATTATGGAACAACTGGTCAGTCATCAGCCAATCATATTATTTCAGTATCACATTCTATAAAAATTCTGTACTAATTCATACTTAACCTAACCAAGTGTCTACTAAATTAATTTTCCATTTAAATAAGTTGACAGGGGCACGCATGTGATTCCGAAGCATGCTGATTCCCTTCAAATTTCAGCTCAAGCTGCATAGTCACATAATTTGCATATGGTCCAATGCTCTGCCACATCACCATCTAGTCCTGTATGCGTGCTCATGAACCCGGTGAAGCGCCCAGAGACCCAAAATCTTCTGCAAGGATGAGGTTGATTGTCCATCCTAAAGATCAGATCAATAGGCAGCAAAAAAATTAGAAGGTAGCACTATATGTAGACAAAACACTAGACGACTTCAACCCTACAAGCAGCCATCGCCTGGAGTCAGGAGTGAAAAAGGAAATAAGCAAGCCAGCTAGTGCTACTTTTCTTCATAATATTTAGATATATTCATTATTCACCTTATAAACTTTCTTTACCTATTGGTAGGAGCTTTAGGATGGACAGTCAGACTCATCCTAACACGTGGTCTCAGATTTGGGAGCACTTCACCATGTTTGTGTGGACATGAACAAGACCACCTGATGGTGAAGTAGTGATAGAGCGTTGAGCAATATGCAGTTTATGTGTGTACACAACTCAAGTTGAACCTTGTAGGGACATTACCATATTTTTGGAATCACATGCATATGAGACACCCTCAAGTTGTTGAAAGGGGAAATTAATTGCGTGCACACTTGGCTTGTGAAGTATGAATTAGTGAAAACAAATTCTATATATACTAGTACTATGAATTCCTCTTGCTGTCAATTAGCTTCCACTTGTTGAGCATGTGCTATATTGCAATAATGTGGTTAACTGGTTGATGGCAATTTGGTCCATTTGAAGTGTGCTATATATGAGTCATATTTTTTACAAGACATCTGACCAAATGTTTGTTGCTGAGCCGTATCTGCCCCTATTCGTGACCGATAGGCTCAGGTTATGTATTTCATATCCGACCATTATCCACTTTGTCTCCGAGTCTGAGAAAAATACATACGTTGACGTGCCCAGTCAAGCTACTGCTAGGTGGTCTAGTTAAGGAAAGGAAACCTAATGGTTGTGGACATTGTTTCATTGCTATTTGGCGTATATAATCCGACTTCATCCTAGCCTGGAAACAAGGAGCGAAGTAGGCAAGGAGCAAGACTGCATGTTGCTACTTTTCTTCATAATGTTCAAATCCATTCTTTATCCACCTAGTACATTTTATTTTTCCCACCAGTCAGTTGGAATGGATAATCAACCTCATCATGGCAGAAGATCTGGGGTTTGCGAGCAATTCATCGTTCTCGTGAGGACATGGACACTGAACAGGACTATCAGACTAGATAATGAAAATGTGTTAGCATTGACAAGATGCAACTTTGTGTCAATGCAGCTTGAGTTGAACCATGTAGGGGCATTAGCATGTTCCGAAATTATATGCACTAGCTGAATGTCTGTGTGTTACCACGCCCTCTAATGCCCACGTCTTGTTGCGCATCCCCTTACTTTTAAGTTATGCGTTCAACTATGTGTTTGGTACAGTCTTCTATGTCATCTTTCAACAGTCCAGCATGTCTCCGTCGCCACATTTTCGGCGTGTACTGGCGGGATGTCGCCAAGATACATCGGCTAGGAGTTGGAGTAACCCGAGCGTAGCAGCGAGTCCATCCACGCGAACGTCGGGAGAAAAAATTGGGGGAAGCAGAGGCTAGCGCCTATAGCCTTGTCTCATGCTTAAATTCCTCAACGCCTACTCCAAATTCTACTTGATTCCGTGCGCTCTTTTCTGTACATGTGTGCTAAGTTGTAGCTCCACCAGATCCCGCGCACATCCACCTTGTCTTATTTCACTCGTGCACCATGAGAGGAACATCACCATGTCCCAAACCAAATCAGCAGCATCCCAACATGGATCCCCTGTAGCTCTTGCCATTGTCGTGTTCCTAGAGCCAGGAGAGGCTCATATCTCTACCAGCAGCTGACGGGAGAAGGTGCAGCCTGACCTCGCGTCTTGTGCCCCTTGTCCCCTGCATCCTGCCGCAGGTAGAGTTCCCCAACACCACCAGCAGATCGAGTACCATCTCGACGCCTCCTTTTCTTCTTGTTCTTCCTGCCGACAGCAGCGGAAGTAGCTGTTCCCGGCTTCCCGCCTTGTCCCACACCTGCGCGATACACGTAGGCGCCTGGCCTGCCTCTCCCTTACACATATGCCACCTCTCTGTAACGCATGCCGGGTGTCGGCGGCGATGAGACCGGACGCATACACACCGGCGCGATAAGCAAGGATTTTGACACGCCCTATGGTCAGTGATCCGGTGGCCCTCCGTTCTGGCCTCAAGCGGCGGAGTCGCCGTCGTGGGGAGGCTTCCCGAGCAATGATTGGAAGGATCCCATCACGGTGCCCCCGGCGAAGTTTAGGTCTTGATGAAGATCCCGATTTACGTGGAGTTGTTTTCGGAAACCCATGAAGCAAGTCACGTTGAGTTTTTTTTTTTTGGAGCTAGGAGACTGGTTTTTATAGCGATCGGCTGCTGTTTTTTTTTGTGATCCTAGGGCGACTGAGGAAGACGGACGAAACGAAAACCACCTCTAGACTTTTTATATAGTAGAGATATGAGGCACCCTCATTATTTTCAAGCACAAAATTAATTTAATGGTCACTTGACCATGAAAGTACTCCTCTTTGGGCTTATAAGATCAGCATACATTTTAAGATTTATTTTGGTAATCAATTAGAGTAACAATATATGGGTTATGTACCCCTATAAATTATACCAATGGAAACTTCTTTCAAGTTCAAATCCTATGGTACTTTTCAAAGTTAGGCTTAGAAATCGAGGTGGCCTTATAAACCGAAATGAAGAGAGTATAAATTTGTCAAGAACTTATATGTATCATACTATTGTGAATTTCTCTTGCCATTCAATTCAAGATTCCAATTGTTAAGCATGCTCGATTGAAACTGAGCGTATTCGCTCTATATTCATGACCAATAGGCTCTTATTCTATATTTGTATCTAGAAACTATCCGCTCTAACTCTAGATTTGAAAAAAATATGGTTGATCGTGTCCGCTACGATTCCCTAGCTATATAAGAGTAGCCACAGTGCGGAGACGCTTAGTTGGGCGCTTAAGAATAAGAAAATAATGATTAATGGAATAGCGCTGGTGTAGAAGTCTCTGGCTCCAATGCTAACGGCAGCTGCAGACGCTCTCATAATTTTTCTTGGCCCAAGTTGTTGCCTGGAATCGCTGCATGCGGGGAAAAAATAGGTGAAGCGCTGGACGACTTATTTTGCGTCGACGCAAAGCCTAATCCTAGGACCGGACGGGAATTCTGCATAACGGTCAGGAATTTCTCCCTGGGATCGGCTGGTAAGCGCCGCAGTGTGGGGGCTCTAAGAGTCCTATTTTCAAGCAACATCAGACAGAATGCTTGTGCCTGAGCCACATTTGGTTAAGATTACTATTCTTGTTTCTTTAGTATATTAGATTCATATACTTTCACGCATAATGAACTAAATCAAAATCACCATAGCTGGTCATTCTCCGTTAGCGAGATAACTATCTCTATAGTATTTTTTGGCAGGTTACAACTCGTAATATTGGGTATAAGGTTGTACCTGAACACACTGAAACATGAAAATGTGGCACATAGGCCAGCACATGTGAACATTATCAGTTTTGACTACGCTTACATGACCTGCACCATTGATAGACCATTAGTTTGGTCTTTCCATAGTGGAGGCCATGGGAGCATATTCAAAGCTAATAAAGCATAGGCGTGCTGCTCTATCCTATATGACAAATAATTTAATGTTTGGAGTGTGTTCAACTGCAGCCTTATATCTATTACGAATCGTAACCTACCAAAAAATATGTAGAGATGGCTATCTCGCTAATCGAGTATGACAGGGTATCCTGATTTCGATTTATTTTTGTATTATTATGTCCTAATAGTGTGACTTTATATACTGAAGAAACAGGAATACAAATCTTAGCTGTAGCTACTCGTGAGTTAGGCTTCGATTATTTGTAACGGACTAAATAATGAAAATGTGTTAGAGCATTGGCAAGATGCAACTTTGTGTCAATGCAGCATGTTCCAACATTATATGCATATGAGGCACCCTCACCTTTTTCAAGCGCGAAATTAATTTAATGGTCACTTGGCCATGATAGTACTCCTCTTTGGGCTTATAAAATCAGCATACAATTTAAGATTTATTTTGGTAATCAATTAGAGCAATAATATATGGGTAATGTACCCCTATAGATTATACCATTGGAAACTTCTTTCAAGTGCAAATCCTGTGGTACTTTTCAAAGTTAGGCTCTGAAACCAGGTGGCCTTATAAACCGAAACGAAGAGAGTATAAATTAGTCGAGAACTTATATGCATCATACTATTGTGAATTTCTCTTGCCATTAATTTCAAGATTCCAATTGTTAAGCATGCCCGATTGAAACTGAGTGTATTCGCTCTGTATTCATGACCAATAGGCTCTGGTTCTATATTCGTATCTAGAAATTATCCGCTCTAACTCTGGTTTTGAGAAAAATATGGTTGACCGTGTCCGCTATGATTCCCTAGCTATATAAGAGTCCTATTTTCAAGCAACATTAGACAATGCTTGTGCCTGAGCCACATTTGGTTAAGATTTTTATTATTGTTTTTTTTAATATATTAGAGTCATACTTTCACGCATAATGAACTAAATCGAAATCACCATAGCTGTTCATTTTCCGTTAGCTAGATAGACATCTCTATAGTTTTTTGGCAGGTTACAGCCCTTAATAAGGGTATAAGGTTGTACCTGAACACACTCCAAACATGAAAATATTTGGCACATAGGCTAGCACATGTGAACATTATCAATTTTGACTACGCTTACATGACCTGCACCATTGATAGACCATTAGTTATAGGGGTTATCCACTATGTCTGTGTACTACCCCCAACATAACGGAAAAAGCATTGACCCACGTGATCGCCTAGCCACTTGGATGACCGTGAGTTTTTTATCAAAGGTTCTACATTTAAAATATTATGTAGCCACTGAAATATTATAAACCCCAACGTTCACCGGTATGTGTCTGCACAGACACGGCTACAATTTCGCACATAATGTTCACAAACTGCTTCTTCTGCACTAAGTCATGTAAGTATTAAAATTTCTTTATGTTAAATTAAATAATAACATGTGCACTACGTACACATTGCAATGCTAAATAACTTTGTTTTCTCGCGTTTGAATTAACCAATGTGCATGAGAAAAGTAATTAACATTCCGAGATATAGTACTGGACATGTGACTATTTAATTTAACATAAAGAAATTTTAATTTTAATATTTGTAGGATTCAGTGCAGAAGAAGTGGTTTGTGAACATTATGTGAGACATTATTGCCATGTCAATGTAGATACTATACTGGTGAAAAATGGGACTTGTAATTCTTGGGTTGTGGCAAAATATTGAAAATGTATGACTTTTAATTAAAAAAACTGATGATGTATCCAAGTGGTTGGGTTATCATGTGGTTCAATATTTTTCTTATGGTGTGTGTAATATATGAACCGAGTAGATAACTCATATAACTAATGGTCTATCCATGGTGGAGGCCATGGGAGCGTATTCAAAGCTAATAGAGCATAGGTGTGCTGCTCTAGCCTATATGACAAATACTTTAATGTTTGGAGTGTGTTCAACTGCAGCCCTATATCTATTATGAACCGTAACCTGCCAAAAAATATGTAGAGATGGCTATCTCACTAACCGAGAATGACAGGGTATACTGATTTCGATTTATTTTTGTATTATTATGTCCTAAAAGTGTGACTTTATATACTGAAGAAACAAGAATACAATTCTTAGCCCTAGATACTCATGAGTTAGGCTTCGATTATGTATTTGTATTTGGGTAGCCACTCTAACTCACGCTTCAAAGAAAAATATTGCAGCGGTTTAACTACTATCTGTCTATATCCGCTCCGATTTCACCTCTACCTGGTCGACTTTAAGACTAAGGGTATAAGTTTGGCTTGTAAGAACAAGAAATTTGAAGATCTTTAAAAAGGAACCTGAAGCCCCTATGTTTGTTAGCAAGTTCAACTATGCTACCGGCTGGACCTTTAATCGGCCGGACTTCAGTGTAAATAAGATTGGACTATTGCGATTCAGTGCATCATCCAGTTTTTTCTTTCTTTGGACTTGTGAACCACGTACAGGTTTCCTGCTTTATTAGGGTAAAGTTGTGCTGGAGAAATCCCACTGAGCTATCCTTTGGATGTGTCGCCGAGATCTGAGCCATGGTTTTTTGTTGAACAAATGACAAATTTACCTAGAAGCAAACATATGTGGTTGTAATTATACACTTCTGGTATGAGAACATCATGGTGCTTTTCTAGATTACAGAAATTAAAGAAAATCCTCATTTGTGCCAACTTTCGTTTATAGTGGATACTTCTTTAGACTGACTATATCAAATGATTTGTAACGGATTTTTTCTGATTGTACGCAAATAATGATATTACTCTGGTTATAAAATTATAAAAGATCATTATCTTGAAATATAAAAGATCATTAATTCCGGACGTAGGGAGTATAAAAGATCATTATCTCGAAATATGGGTTTATCGTCTGGAAATTTATTTGTTTTTAGCTGCCAAGGACACAGGTTATACAGCAGACACTGCAATTTTGAGTAGGCACACTTGTGATGACTGTCATAGACTCGTCCATTTGTAGCAATAGGTTGGGCTTCCACGAGGACTGTGGGTTTGCTGGGATGGTCGAGGCCCTTGAGCCATGTAGATCAGTTTGTAAGGGTTAGCCAGGAACTTAAGTAGTACTTGACACTGACTGACTATTTGCAGAACACTAATTAGACAACGGATGGTGATCACTTCTTTGAACAATTAGGCTGCAAATGGGTCAAAGTGAGCATCGTCAACAGGCTGTTTACATTTTATTTCTTGAAAAAAGAACATCCTGCTAAACTTCAGGGTTTGGAATGCATGGTGCCCCGCACTTTATTTTATTAGAAAAATAAACACTGTCAACAAGAGTGCATTTTCCTTTTGAATTCTGAAAAGAGAACTGCTTGCCATCGTCAACTCTGTGGTGAGACCATGGCACCGCTTATTCTCTGTGTTTTTATTTTCACAATGAGCCTATGTGACACACATATATGTTCAGCATGTGTTAGCCAAATTAACTTTCATGGCAGGAGAATCTGATGATAAAATGAAAAATCCTAACTCTGAGAACAATGACATGACCAGGAAGATTCTTGTGCAAGATTCTCCTTGAATTGACGATCTTGGTGTTAATCTTGACCTTTTCTTTGACCAATCATTTTCCCTTTCACTTTTGTTTGTTTTCTTTGTTCTTGATTATGTAGAGGATGAGGATTTCCTTTTCTATCAAAGACGATGCGGCAACTGTGAGAAGGCTTCTAAGTAAGTTATAGCGAACATTTTCCTGTCATTTTGCCTTGTAAGTGGTAACAGCATCTTTTCTGCGGTGCTCCTTCTTCAGTAGCACGTCGATCTGATTGCCTGGTGATTTGAAGGAATGCAATAATCTGGTCCGGATAGTCTTTCTTTTTAATATACTAGCAAAAGTGCCCGTGCGTTGCAACGGGGAATACATTGTTGAAATTTTACCGTGATAGCAAAAAAGGACAAATAAGAAACATGAGAGAATTATGTGTGATTTTACCTCCGCGCAATCATCCTAGTTGACACCCGGCTTTCTCTGCGTGGCCTTCTCGAAGCTCGACTTTCCAACTATGATTTGTATTTTCCTTGATCTTCTACATGGGAAGGTTCTTCCTCTTGACCCTTCAAATCATTGGGCTTGGACAGTTTATCGATCTCAACGCCGTTTGCACTTTCAACTTGATGAAGTCAACCACTTCATGATCATTGCTTTGCCAGCTTGGCTGCCATCAATTGACCCAAACTCTACCCTGAGAAATTGCTCATGTTCATCTCTACACTGAATTGTGCTTCAGGTTGAATCCTTTTTATCATGTAGTGCATGGAAGGAAGTGCAGTTCTTCTAATCTAGTGTTGTCCTGGATGAACAGTGGAAATACAATGGTGTTGCTTTTTTTTCTTTCATGCATGTGCATGTCGAATGTTATGCAAATATATGGAAAAATAAGTACACGAATTCAGTCCGAATTGTACTTAATCAAACCATGTCATGCAACGTGGATAAGGTAAAACTCACCTCGACTTTATCTGCTAGCCTGCGCGACATCGTCCAGTAGAGTGGTTTGATTGGCAGGCTTCATGGTGTCTCGTCTGTTCACATAATGTAACCAAAGCGCCATGAACATGACAGACAACAATTACGGGTCTAACCTGCGAGTTCATGTAGAAATCTTGTCCATGGTGTCGGTGCATCACGCTTTGCTGTGGTCAACTCTGACGCAGTATGTTCTATCCCGTCGATCAGCTAGCTCAGGACATACGATACGAGGTTGAAGCTCTCCCTGCACATCCAACCTAGTATATATAAAGGCATCACACTCTTCTTTATTCGGTAGTGCACACCCGTGGATATATTTTGATTACCACTCCAGTCCTCTCATGTTGTTCATCTAGTTCACGCCACATGGAGTTTCTATGTTCAATTACGTATCTTCGAAGCTGGCGGCAGCCCTAGCTAGGTCGGACTGAGACCACAGCTCGGAAAGAGCGAGAATTTAGGGATCGGAATCAACGTGTTGGACTGGGACAAGTTTTGCAGGTTCTTGTATAGCAAGTTAGCAACTATGTACACGGAACCCGGCCCCGGCCCAAAATATACCAGAATTTTGGATAATATTAAGAACGAATCGGTATAAATACAATGGCAAAGTATTAATATGGGATTTGGTGGGAGGGCAAAACGGTCTAAAAAAAGAGTTGGACCGGAAGAAACACTTCGTCTTTTATTATTATTAGGTATAGGTATTAGGTATAGATAACTGATGAGTTTGTCAGACCTTAAGTTCTCTTTGGTTGTTGTACGATTGTGTTGAGTGGTCTGGAAAAGAAAACAGAATGGCTTAACTGAAGTTGGTTGATGACGTGTGTAAGAGCTGGTGTCATGTGTTTGTGTTAACGGTTGTTGTGGAGCTTTTGAAGCAAAAACCAATGACTTTGAAATTGTTAGTGAATGTACACACTAAAACAAGTTTAGATACATTTGTTTCACAAACCTAAAACATCTTATATTTTGAAACGGAGGGAGTACTGACAGAATTAGAATACGTGGTTGAGGGAAAGAATCTGATGGTTCCTTTTTGAGATTATAAACATGTGATGTGATGGTTGTTGCCGTGCTTATATCCATTTTAACCGTCAATCTGGTACCGTATAATTGATCGTATTGAGCACCTCAGTGCTGTTTCATGAATGTGAAGCGTTCTTTTTGTCTTGTACTGTGAATGCAAGTACAGACGTGCAGTGGGACTAGTGGGTAGTGAAATATTAATTTTTCTATAGAGCTGGAATCCCGCAGAGGAGGGCGTGTATCTATCGACGACTGCGCCGTTGATTTCAGGACCTTTGCTGGCGCTCATCGATTTCAGTGAAGAGAACCCGTGAGATCAGATCAGATCAGATGAGAACGCTTGCCTCCAATTAGATTTGGGACACACTGCGCCGCAGAAGCTGCAGTGTAGGCTGGCATTCTGCAGGTGGCAACTATGCTTGCACGACGTACGGCAGCATGCGCCCAGGAATTCTACGTCACCGCACCGGGCAATGTCAAAAAAGAGTTCAGGAAGGCCAACAGCAGCAGCATACAGACGTGGATACGCCCGGCCCATACGTACGTACGAGTACATGGACATGGTACAGAGCAGACTCGAGACTACTCCCTCCGTTTCAAAATATAAGATGTTTTAGGTTTGTGAAGAGGATGTATCTAGACTTATTTTAGTGCGTAGGTTCACTCTAAACATGAATAAACCTACATACTAAAAGAAGTCTAGATACATTTGCTTCACAAAGCTAAAACATCTTATATTTTAAAACGGAGGGAGTAGATCCCAAAGATGGCCCCCCGGCTTGCTGTTCCCATGCATCGATTGTTCTTTGAATCTCCCCCCTCTCCGCTCAGGCATTCGCCGTATCTGGATATGTTCCTTTGCCTGATCTAATCGGGTTCGTACGGAGACTAACTCTCCTCCATCTCTGCCCACCCGTCCTCACTTGCCACAGGCCCACAGCATCTATACGTACACACAGCCCAGTGCTATTATTATTTTCCATGTGCACCTGCAGGAAATCGCGAGACTTTTCTGCATCACATTTTGCTCTATCGGATCAGCATATCAGTGTAGTAGTATTAACGTTTCGCCTCAGGACAGGGCAGAAATTAGCCTGCCGTTAATTACCTCCCGGTACGTCAGTACCCACCATTTCAGGTGTACAAGTATTTTTCTCTACTTCATATGATCCAAATTAGTTAACTTGGTTTTGTCTAGATTCGAATATATTTAACACTAAAACAAGTCTAGGTATATTCGAATCTAAACAAATCAGAGTGGAAAATGAAGTGCGTGTTTACGTCTGCTCGCCAATCATGCCAGTTGTATTCACGTGCCGTGTCAGAAGTTAAACACAGCGTCATGGCAAGTTGAAATTCAGAGAGTGTGGGTTGGGTTCGTTGCTGGTCGAGATGCTCCACAAAGGCATCATCACTGAACCCAAATTCAGCCCGTGACATAAAGAGACAAGTCAGAACGCAACAAAACCCTCTGCCCTATCTCTCGAATATGACTAATAAAACCGGTGCTAATCTTCTTCAAAGTAAAAAAAATGATGTCAAATCTCATCCAGACAAGCTTTAGTTACGTGGTGTGTTCTTTCATTTTTTTTTCTTTTTGAATGGTGTGTTCTTTCATGGCGTTAGCTTTCTCCACCCTTGGATCTAGCCTTGTACATGTATGAGAAGATATGCTTACAAATTACAAGACACGCCTAGCCTTTTCGGCCTGAGACCGGGGGAAGTAAATCCTAATCAGGTGGCTACAAACTTCGTGGTAGAAGGATCGGATCACCTACCTCTCCTTTTGTTTGAAATCAAAGTGAGGGAATATGAACATGTTATGCTAGCTAGCGGAGTAGATTGCAAAAAAAATCGTTTGCTTGCCATGTCTTTCCTTTGTTTTATAATATAAAATGGTTTAGCTTTGTGAAATGGTGTATCTAGACGTCTTTTATTGTATAGGTTCATTCCTAATCACTTTAAACCTACATTTAAAAGAGATTTAAATACGTTTCTTTTACAAAGCTAAAATAAAGCTAGATATGGTATACCTTCGTGGATACCGGACACAGTTGCAGCTTCTAAATCTGAGAGAACAAGCCATGATTTTTTTATCCAGGCGGCTTTCTTGTGTCCTGACCTAGAGTTTGAATTTTAGTCCGTCTTGCTTGCACCATAGGGAAAAAAGTATTCTACAAATGGATACTAGTTAAAGTGCTTCCTTCGTCTTAAAATAAATGTCAAAAAATATCTAAATTTAGATAAATCTAGATATAAATAGTGTCTAGATATATTTAAAGTCCAGAGTGAGTACTAAACTTTTAATTCTCTACATGTCAATAGATTAACTTTAAAATGGTTAGATGTGCTTGTTCTATTACTGGGAATCGCATCGCTGTTGCAGCCAGTAGAAGGACGTAAGCAGAAGTGGCGTCACACAAAGGAATCTATGAAAGTTCACCGGCCGGGTCGGGAAGATCACGAGACGCCCAAAACACGCGCGGGCTCGCGCATTTGCTTTGCCTACAGGTCCTCCTGGACGTACGACCGTCTGTCCGTAGACCGGGGCCGCGCACAGCTCCGAACGGCACGGTGCCGCTTGGTCCACCGCAGCGCTATCTTTGTGATTATTCTCTGCAAAAACGTGGCAGCATCGCAGCGCTGGACTGACAGTGAGTGTAGCCAACGACCAAGTACTAGTAGTACGATAGCGTACGGACGGTGTGGGAAGCGCGCGGTGCCCCCACAAGAACACACCCATGTACCGGACATTGTCGTAACAAGTTAGCGCATGGCCTAGCAAACCGCCGATCTAAACGATTTGATTATGTCTATTTGGAATGGGTCGTACACCATTTTAGGTCACGTTTGGTATGTCCGATTAGCCCCGTCTAACGGCACGATTCATCTGTCTGTCCTGGTGGTGGCGTTATCGCTGGCCAATTTGCCAATCCTTTGACAATCAAATCAAACGCATAAATTGACTAGCAAATAATATGGCATATGTGTGTCATTGCACTTTGGGCATCACCAACAAGTGGTCAGTTGATTTGAATTTGCAAATCGAGGCAATATCACAATGTACAAAAAAATGCAAGTTCCTCCCCAAAAGTGGCATTCTCCGTTGTTTTGTCCTTCAAGCATCACAAGCCCGGATGGTCTGCTGCTTCCTCGCGACCCAAGCCTTGCAATCGAGATCGACGATGGTATCCAGGTCGGTGAGCATGATGGCATTCTTCTCGTTCATGATCTTGGCTTCAGTCTCATTGGCCTTGGCCTCTGCCTCCAACACCCTAGACCTGGCTTCGGACCCCTTGGCCTTGGTCTCGGCCTATATAGCCTTTGTCTTGGCCTCGATCTCCATTAGCCTAGCCTTGGCGTTAGCCTCGTCCACCTCAGTAGACCTCGTATGGAGCTCGACAAAGGTATTGGTGGTGGCTTATTTCTCTTTGTGCCGCCTCTATTCCCTCTTGGTGATGGCCTCTTCCTTCTTCTCCAGGATCTGCCTCAAGGTCTCCTGTAAGGCCAAGGACCTAGTCTGGTGGGTGATGTCGGCCTTCGTAGCCTTGTGGCCAACAGGCACGGGCGGCAGTCCCGTCGCCTGCAGGGTTGCCAACTCATTCACCATTGTCGTCTTCTAGGTTAATGACACATCCCGTCGAAGCATTGCCCTTACCACTGCCCTTCTTCTTCTCATCAAGTATATTCCAAAGGGCATAGCTAAGCTCCACTTGCAGTCCTTGATCAAAACCCAACAATGGGACAACGTGAAGGCCTTATTGTCATTCACCTTCTTGAAGTGCTCCATTGCTTTCGTGACCTACACATATGGATGCCAATAATGGCTCAATGCATATGAAACACATACACAAAGAGAGGAAGAGCTTTTACCATGTAAGCGGCTGACGAGGTTCGATCTCGTCAATGCCCATTGTTATGGACTTGGGTTTGGAGAAGATGGGATCTTTGGAGATCGTGGAGCAGTTATGACGAGCAACACGGACACGAGGTTTACCCAGTTCAGGCCCCGGTGGAAAACCCTACTCCTACTTATGCGGTCTTGATTACGGTGGAACAGGAGATTCTGAGGGTGCGTGAGGTGCATATGAGGTGAGTAGTGCCCTCCTCGCCGTGCCCTCCTAGCCTTTATATAGATAGGCAGGTCCCGGGCGTAGGTTGAGTTGGTTACAGATTAGGGTTTGTCGCCTTTGAAATTCTATCTACTCTAGTCTTGTTCTCTAAGAATCCGAAGGCGTCATGGGTTTGGTCCACCCGAAATCTCCATAGGCTATGTATCTTGTCATGGGCCTTCCTTGGGCTGGACTAGGTATGCCAATGTTGTGTACCCGTGGGGTATAACCATGTCAGTAGCCCCCGAGTGTTTAGTCGAATCGTAGATTCGGCTGAAGACTCTTCAGTCTTTCGGGTGCAGTTAGACCTGTTTGTAAGAGAAAATAATTTTGTTCGTAGGGATTGTTGATGCGTGTGCCTGACTCTCCTGACGGATCAGGGCCAGTTAACTGTCATAGGAAAAAAACAACACGATCTTCTTTAGACTCGAGTCCCCGAACTCGAATCCGAAACGAATGCTGGCGTAATTCGACTCAAGCCGTTGAGGTCTTATAGGAGTCGAATCCCAGTGGTTTTCAAGTGATGTACCCAACGCGTCCGTCGGGATTTTTCATCGTGCTTGTTGACACGGTATTTTACTGGCAGAGCGCAGTCAGGTGCGTTACCAGGCCATCAGATGATATTTGTAGGTCTTATCCTTGCGCCGCAGACACATCATCTAAAATGTTATCATCGCGGAGGTATTTCGGGTGGCCAAGGAGAATACTTCTCACTTAGCGTTGGTTTGGGCAGTTGAATAATTCATAGGGTGCGCGGCCAGCGCTCCCTATGGGAGTAGCCTCGAGTGTCTGCTCGAGTAGACTTTTGTTCAGTTATTTTTAACTTAAGGTTCGAAGGACACAATTTTTTCGGATGCTTGAACAATCCTCCCTATGGGAGTATCCCAGGAGTCCTTAGTGGAGTCGTAGACTCGACGTGGGACTCAAAGATAGTTGAGAGGTGCAGCACCTTAACCATGTCTCAGGTTCGCAGCCAGCGCTCCTGATAGGAGTAGTCCCCGAGTAGTTGCTTGAATTATAGACTCGAGTGAGTACTTGATTTGTCAGACGAAATTTTCTAGCCGTTGCTAGCTTAGTCTTGATAAAGTCATTGGTGACGATTGGTGATCTCAACCGTCTGCGGCGGCAGAGATGACGCGACAGGACGATCATGGGTCCCACCGTCTGACTTGAAATGGACTAGTCACGCGCGAATGTGGCGAGAATTACGACGTCTCCTCGGTTTCCGTGCGTAGTGGACTGCGTGCTGGCGGCGGTTCGTTGCTGTGCTGACACGTGTAGGATTCGATCTTGCTTGCGCGCTAGGGCTTCTGGATCAATGGCTCATGTTCATCATCTTCGTCCTTTATTACTGTGGGTAAACAGTGATTTCATTTTACCCTTTGCCATTTGCTTTCTCGCCATTGCCTCCATTTTCACGAGCATTGCCTCTCTCGCCCTGCGCACTAGAAATTCTCCGTTCGTTTCCCTCGTCTTTTCTCCGCGCACACCCGCCGCACTCGACGCCGCATGATGGGCAAGTCGAGGAAAGTCGCCACCGGAGCTGGCTCGAGCGCCGCCGCCGGCGGCAAGAAGGTCGCTGCTACCACCCGTATCACGGATGGCAAGTGGAGGCGCACAGAGATGCGCGACACCGATCAGCGCAAGCTGCACGATGCGGGTTTGATCCCGCAGAGCAAGGACGACGCCATCCTGCCCGGTGATGAGGTAATATCGCGCCCACCCGAAGGTTTTTGGCTCATGTTTCTTGCCTTTTTCGTTCGTGGCCTCTCTCTTCCTGTTCACGATTTTCTTCGTGGACTCCTTTTCTTTTATGGGATCCAACTACATCATCTCTCTCCCAATTCTCTTCTCCATATCGCCTGCTTTATCACCTTTTGCGAGTGTTGGCTCGGTATCGAGCCGCACTTTGGCCTTTTTCGAAAGCTCTATTCCTTGAAGAGGTAGTCTGGCACTAGCGGAGTCTATCCGCTCGGCGGCTGCATCATCTCTATTCGATCTTCCATTCTTTTCTTCTCCTTCTCGATGTGCGAGTCCGTTCAGTACTGGCGGAAGAAGTGGTTTTACATTTGCAACACCAAGGTGGACGGACAAGATTTTGGCCTCGCTCCCTTCGACTCCTCCCAGGAAATCATCCTGAAGAGATACTGGAAGAATCACATCTTGGAGGGCGAAGTAGCGGAAGTGGAGGTGCTATACCGGCGTGTGGAGGCGCTCTAGATGGTTGCTAGGAAAGAGATCAATGGTGTGGACATCATCCGCACCTTCCTCAAGCGTCGGGTGCAGCCACTCCAAGCGAGGGTGCATCCGATGTTTCTCTATACTGGATGGAATGACCCGACAAGGGTCTCACCCGAGGAGTTGTCCAAGGGCGATCTCGATAGAGCCCTTCGGCCTCTGCTGAAGAAGAAGGCCGATGAGGACCTTCGGGGAAGTCCTTGACCGCCTCCTTCAGTGCTGCGAATGCAGTCCCTTAGGTGGAGACTTGTGTCGTGCGCGTTGCACCTTTTTCGAGTGCTATTTGCTTATGATTAGTGTTACTAATCATGCTATTTTGACGTCTTTGGTTTGCAGGATTTCAAGGTAGCTAGGATGATGCCCCTGCTTCCTGAGAATTTTCCAGTTGTGCCGGACAATGAAGTTGTGGATTCTGAGTCCGAACTTCCTCCGGTGCAATCTTCGACCCTGGAAACCCCGAGCCAAGCGAGGGGCAGACCCCGAAAACGCTCTCGGAGCGAGTCTTCGGATGCGTCTACTCTGCCCACTCCTAGAGGCCCGTCTTTCCTGGAGCAGCATGGTGAGGATGAAGGTTCTTCATCTGCACCTATCCCCGCCGTGCCTCTTCGGGCGATGGAGTCGCAGCCGCCGGCCAAGAAGAAAAAGAAGGAGAAGGCTACGCCCATCTTCAATTTGTCGGATATTGATTTGTAAGTGACTTTGTCTGTGCTGTATTCTGGTACTTGTCTGTGTACTGTAGGTTGTTGTCTTGATCAGACTTTTTCTTGCAGCCATTCTTCGGAGGAGCCTCTCAGTGAGGGCGCCCGAGAGGCTGTAGGGGAGTCAAAGCTGACAGCTCCTTCCCCTCAGGTGGTGGCCGAATCTGAGGACGATGCCTCGAACCTCTCCAAGTGAGAAGCTCGGGCAGTCGTAACTCAGAAGACCGCACGCGGAACTTCGGAGTCCCCGCCTAAACATGTAAGTTTTTCTGCTTTATCTTTTTGGGAGAGCCCTTGAGCCCTATTTGTGTGACCTGTTGGTTGCTTCCTATTGCGGGGCATAGCCCTCGATGAAGGGTTTCGCAGCATAGTAAATCAAAATTTTCTACGGATGCGAACGGGGAAAGCCAAGATCTAATCTAGGAGATGCAAACAACGAGGGGGAATAGATGAGATCTTCATACCCTTGAAGATTCGCACAGCGGAACATTCAACGGAACGTGGTTGATGTAGTCGTACTCGCTTCTCCTCCTCGTGACCCGATCCGATCCAACACCGCAAGTGGCGATGCCTCCGAGAGATGCACACGTGCGGCACCTCGACGTCTCCTCCTTACTCGGTCCAGCAAGTGGGGTGGAGAGATACGTTGGATCTACAACACGACGGCGTGGTGCAAGTGGTGGAGAGTTTTTGCGGCAGGGCTTCGCCTACACACAGTCGGGAGGGAGAGAGAGGAGGGTAGCAGGGCGGCTAGGGCTTGAGGAGGAGGTGTGTGGAGGGTGCGCCCCCATCCCTCTTTATATAGAGGGGTGGGCGGCTGGCCCTTGCCCCTCCTCCAAGCCCTAGGGCCGGCGGCCAAGGAGGGAGGAGTGGGGAGGGGCAAGTTTCCCCCCTTCTAGAAGCTCCCCTAGGGCTTGGCCGGCTGGGACTATGGGGCCTTGTGCCCCTGGCCCAATGCGGAAAGGGCACTCCCTCGTAGGCCCACGCCCCCTCCCGACAAGTGGGGCCACGTTGGTCCCACTCCGGAAGGTTCTAGAAGCCTCCGGTACAATACCGAACAATCCGAAACAATTCCGAACTCCAAAATCTGCTTTGCCTTATATGAATCTTATTCTCCGAACCATTACGGAACCTCTCGTGATGTCCTGGATCTCATCCGAGACTCCGAACAAAAACTCATAAACCAATTATCCAATCTATCCTAGCGTCGAGACACGTTAAGTGTGTGACCCTTCGGGTTCGAGAATATGCAGACATGATCTTCTATCAATAATCAACAGCGGGGTCTGGAAGCCCATATTGACTCCCACACATTCATCGATGATCATATCGGATGAACCACGATGCCAGGATTCAATCAATCCCATATATATATTCCCTTCGTCGCACGATATTTTACTTGCCCGAGATTCGATCGTCGGTACCGGCATACCTAGTTCAATCTCGTTCACAGCAAGTACTTTACTCGTTCCGTAATCCGATATCACTTTGTGATTAACTTTTTAACCACGTGCTTGCAAGCGGTATTGATATCGCTTCCGAGTGGGCCCGAAGTATATATCTCCGACTTGGGAGGGACAAATCCCATCTCGATACATACAACCCAACAGGTACTTTCCGATCACCTGAGTGACACCTTTATGATCACCCTCTCATAGGATGACGTTTGATGACCTCAAAGCTTTCTTCCGATACCAGGGAGTTGCATTATCTCATGGTCTAAGGAATACAATATTTGACATAAGAAAAGCTTCACAAAAATGAACACGATGACACGATCTAATTGCTCCGCTTAATTTGGGTCTGTCCATCATATCATTCTCCCAATATATGATCTCATTATTAATCGACAACTCATATCTATGGTTAGGAAACCTTAACCATCATTAATCAATGAACTAGTCCATAGAGGCGTACTAGGGACAGGGTGTTGTTCACAAACCACACAAGTATTAAAGTTTCCGCTTAATACAATTCTAGCATGGAATATAAACTTTATCATGAACAAGAATTATAATAATAACATCTTTATTATTGCCTCTAGGGCATAATTCCAATAGTCTCCCACTTGCACTAGAGTCAATAATCTAGTTTACATCTGGCAACAATCTAACACCCATGACACTAAGGTGTTGATCATGTTTTGCTCGTGGAAGAGGTTTAGTCAATGGATATGCGACATTCAGATCTGTATGTACTTTGCTAATCTTCAGATCTCCATCTGTTATATAATCTCGGATTATATGAAACTTGCGGTTGATATGCTTGGTCTTTGGATGATATCTTGGTTCCTTAGCCAGTGCTATGGTGCCAGTGTTGTCACACAATATCTCCAGTGGGTCCAAGGCACTTGGAACCACACCAAGCTCAGTGATGAAGTTCCTGATCCAAAATCCTTCACTTGACGCTTCTGCAGTAGCCATGTATTCCGCTTCTACTGTAGATCCCGCGATCACACTTTGCTTGCAGCTTCTCCAGCTCACAGCTCCTCCATTCAAAATATAAACGTATCCTGTCTGAGTTTTAGAATCATCCTTGTCTGTCGAAACTAGCGTCGACGTAACCCTTTACGACGAGCTGTTCATCACCTCCATAGACTAAGAACATTTCTTTAGTCCTATTTAAATACTTTAGGATGTTCTTCACGGCTGTCCAGTGTTCCACTCCTGGATCACTTTGGTATCTTCTTGTCAAACTAAGAGCATTGGACACATCCGGTCTAGTACACAGCATGGCATACATGATAGAACCTATGGCCGAGGCATAAGGCACTTTGCTCATAGCTTCTCTATCATTTACCGTAGCTAGACACTAAGCCTTGCTCAATATCTTACCTGAAAACATAGGCACTGAACCTTTCTTTGCCTTATCCATTCTGAACCTTTTCAGAACTTTGTCTAGGTATGTACTTTGGCTTAAATCTATCAGGCGTCTTTGTCTATCTCTATAAATTTTGATGCCCAATATATAAGCAGCTTCCCCTAGGTCTTTCATTGAAAAACATTTGTTCAAATAACTCTTCACATCGTTAAGCATGTCCATGTCATTTCCAATAATCAATAAGTCATCCACATATAGTACTAGAAATGTCACTGAGCTCCCACTCACTTTCTTGTAGATACAAGCTTCGTAGCAATTTGGAACAAATCCAAAGCTCTTGATCACTTGATCAAAACGAAGGTTCCAACTCCGAGATGCTTGCTTCAGTCCATAAATGGAACGCTGAAGTTTGCATACTTTATCAGCATCCTTAGGATCGACAAATCCTTCGGGTTGCATCATATACAACTCTTCATCAATGTTGCCATTGAGGAACGCAGTCTTAACATCCATCTGCCATATTTCATAATCATGAAACGCAACAATTGCTAATAAAATCCGAATGGACTTAAACATCGCTACGAGAGAGAAAGTCTCATCATAGTCAACACCTTGAACTTGTCAAAAACCTTTTGCGACAAGTCGTGCTTTATAGACAGTAACATTACCATCCGCGTCCGTTTTCTTCTTGAATATCCATTTGCACTCAACGGCCTTTCGGTCGCTAGGAGGGTCCACCAAAGTCCATACTTGGTTTTCACTCATGGATCCTAATTCGGATTTCATGGCCTCTAGCCATTTCTCAGAGTCTGGGCTCATCATCGCTTCCTCATAGTTCGCAGGTTCACTGTCGTCTACTAACAAGATAGTTAAGACAGGGTTGCCGTACCACTCAGGAGGGGCACGCGACCTTGTCGACCTGCGACGTTCATTAGTAGCATCGTCCGAAGCTTCATGATCCTTGTCATTAGCTTCCTCTATTGTCGGTGCAGACGGCACTGGAACAATTTCAGGTGCTGCGCTACTCTCCAACTCAAGAGAAGGTTCAACAACCTCGTCTAGCTCTACTTTCCTCCCACTCACTTCTTTCGAGAGAAACTCCTTCTCAAGAAAGGATCCGTTCTTTGCGACAAACACTTTGCCTTCAGATCTATGATAGAAGGTATACCCAATAGTTTCCTTAGGGTATCCTATGAAGACGCATTTCTCCGCTTTGGGTTCGAGCTTGTCCGGCATCAACTTCTTGTCGTAAGCTTCGCATCCCCAAACTTTAAGAAACAACAACTTAGGTTTAGCACCAAACCACAGTTCATACGGTGTCGTCTCAACGGATTTAGATGGTGCCCTATTTAAAGTGAATGCAGCGGTTTCTAATGCATAACCCCAAAATGATAACGACAAATCAGTAAGAGACATCATTGATCGCACCATATCTAATAGAGTTCAATTCCGGCGTTCATACACACCATTGCGATGTGGTGTTCCGGGTGGCGTGAGTTGTGAAACAATTCCGCTTGCTTTAAGATGCGTGAGAAAATCATAACTCAAATATTCACCTACACGATCGGATCATAGAAACTTAATTTTTCTGTTACGATGGTTTTCCACTTCATTCTGTAATTCTTTGAACTTTTCAAATGTTTCAGATTTATGTTTCATTAAATAGATATACCCATATCTACTTAAGTCATTAGTAAAAGTGAGAAAGTAGCGATATCCACCGCGCGTCGAAACACTCATCGGTCCGCATACATCGGTATGTATGATTTCCAATAAGTCCGTTGCTCGCTCCATCATTCCGGAGAATGGGGTTTTGATCATCTTGCCCATGAGGCATGGTTCGCATGTGTCAAATGATTCAAAATCAAGAGACTCCAAGAGTCCATCAGAATGGAGTTTCTTCATGCGTTTTACACCAATATGACCTGAGCAGCGATTGCCACAAATAAGTAGTATTATCACTATCTACCTTGCATCTCTTAGCCTCAATGTTATGGATGTGTGTTTCATCCCTTTTGAGATTCAGAAGAAATAAACCATTCACAGCAGGTGCATGACCATAAAAGATGTTACTCATATAAATATAACAACCATTATTCTCAGATTTAAATGAATAACCGTCTTGCAATAAACACGATCCAGATATGATGTTCATGCTCAACGCAGGCACATAATAACATTTATTGAGGTTTAAAACTAATCCCGAAGGTAAAACTAAGGAGAGCGTGCCGATGGCCATCACATCAACTCTTGATCCGTTGCCAACGCGCATCGTCACCTCATCCCTCGCTAGCCGCCGTCTATTCCGTAGCTCCTGTTTCGAGTTACAAATATTAGCAACTGAACCAGTATCAAATACCTAGGCACTACAACGAGGGATAGTAAGGAAACCATCAATAACATGTATATCAAATATACCTTTGATGGTGCCAGCCTTCTTGTCCGCTGAGTACTTCGGACAGTTGCGCTTCCAGTGACCCTTGTCCTTACAATAGAAGCACTCAGTGTCCGGCTTAGGTCCAGACTTGAGCTTCTTCTCAGCAGGGGCAACGCGCTTGCCGCCGCCTTTCTTGAAGGGCTTCTTTGCACCCTTACCTTTCTTAAAGCTAGGGGGCTTGTTGACCATCAACACATGATTATATTTCTTGATGTCCACCTCCGCAGCTTTCATCTTAGCGAAGAGCTCAGTGATCGTATCAGTGAAACCAATCTGATTATGAGTAACTACAAAACCTTTGTAGCTAGGAGGGAGTGATTGCAGAACCCTGTCAATCTTGAGCTCCTCTAGAATCTTGCAGTCTAGTTGCTCAAGGCGTTGAGTGTAGCCCGACATCTTTATGGCGTTCTCACTAACGGAACTCCCTTCCTCCATCTTGCAGTTAAAGAATTTCTCAGAGATCTCATATCTCTCAGAACGGGCCTGAGTCTGAAACATAGTTTTCAGTTCCTCAAGAATCTCAAAGGGCCCGGGGAAATCCTCAAAACAATTTTGAAGGTCCGATTCCATAGCAAACAACATGGTGCTCTTAATCACACCATAATCATCTTTGCGCGACTGATAGACAGCTTTCTCATCAGCCGGCGCATCTACAGCAGGGGCGTCACCTAGTGCTTTCTCAAGGACATAGTCCTTTTGTCCGCCAGCGAGAATGATTCTTAGATTGCAGAACCAGTTGGTGAAGTTAGACCCATTGTTCTTAAGCTTTTCTTTCTCCGCAAAAGCGTTGAAGTTGAAGTTGGACTTAGCCATTTGATCTACAAAATTTTCAAGTACAATTTAGACTATGTTCATGATAACTAGTTCAACTTAATCAAATTACTAGATGAACTCCCACTAAATTCAACATCCCTCAAGTTGTTTAGTGAACATGATCCAAATTCACCACACCTAATCCGATTTTCACGAGAAGAGATGTGGTTTCAATGGTGGACAACGAAGTGTTGATCATATCATTCATATGACTCATGCTTAACCTTTCGGTTCATGTGTTCTGAGGCCATGTCTGTACATGCTAGGCTCGTCAAGTCAAACCCAAGTATTTCCGCGTGTGCAAAACTGGCTTGCACCCGTTGTATGTGAACATAGAGTTTATAGCACCCGATCATCACGTGATGCTTGAACACGACGAACTTTCGCAACGGTGCATACATGGGGAGAACACAGTTTTATCTTGATCTTTAAGTGGGGAATCATCTTATAATGCTACCGTCGCGATCTAAGCATAATAAGATACATAAAAAGGATAAACATCACATGCATATAACTTTATGTGACATGGTATAGCCAATCTTCGCGCAATGATCTCCATCTTGTGCGTGCCAGCATGATCTCCATCACTCCACCATGATTGCCTCCACCACGAATAGCAACTACAACTATTGCTAACTACTTAGCGATAAAGTAAAGCTATTACATGGCGTATAAGAAGTTGACACACAGGTCATACACAATTATAAAGACAGCCATATGGCTCCTGCCGGTTGTGTACTCATCGACATGCAAGTCGTGAAACATTACAAAACATGATCATTGCATACAACATACACATCACATCTTGGGCCATACCATATCACAGAAAACACTCCCTGCAAAAACAAGTTAGACGCCTCTACTTTGTTGTTGCATGTTTTACGTGGCTTATGGGAGTAACAAGCTAAGAACGATTCTTACCTATGGAAAGCCACAACGGTGATATTATGGTTGCCAAACTCCGGTGTAAATCCCATGACAACTATAGTGAGAGAAAGTGGCATCCACCAGCCGCATGTGTGGAACAAGCCACACGTCAAGTGCGGAGCCGGTCTCGCGAACGAGGTCGCGTAAAATTGTCCTGGACCGCTTTGATCTCACTATCCCGCGTCATAAGAAGTACACAAACAAGAGGCTTGCAACAGAAAACATCAACGCCCGCAACAAGCATGTTGCGTTCTACTCGTGAAACACATCTACGCATAGATCTAGCTCTGATACCACTGGAGGGTTTCACAACATAGTAAATCAAAATTTTCTATGGATGCGAACGGGAAAAGCCAAGATATAATCTAGGAGATTCAAACAACGAGGAGGAATAGATGAGATCTTCATACCCTTGAAGATTCGCACAGCGCAACGTTCAACAGAACGTGGTTGATGTAGTCGTACTCGCTTCTCCTTCTCGCGATCCGATCCGGTCCAACACCGCAAGTGGCGATGCCTCTGAGAGATGCACACGTGCGGCACCTCGACGTCTCCTCCTTCCTCGGTCCAGCAAGTGGGGTGGAGAGATAGGTTGGATCTACAACACGACGGCGTGGTGCAAGCGGTGGAGAGTTTCTGCGGCAGGGCTTCGCCTACGCGCAGTCGGGAGGGAGAGAGAGAGGAGGGCAACAGTGCGGCTAGGGCTTGAGGAGGAGGTGTGTGGAGGGTGCGCCCCCAGCCCTCTTTATATAGAGGGGTGGGCGGATGGCCCTTGCCCCTCCTCCAAGCCCTAGGGCCGGCGACCAAGGAGGGAGGAGTGGGCGGCAAGTTCCCCCCTTCTAGAAGCTCCCCTAGGGTTTCCCCTAGGGCTTGGCCGGCTGGGCCTATGGGGCCTTCTGCCCCTGGCCCAATGCGGCCAGGGCACTCCCTCGTAGGCCAACGCCCCCTCCCGACAAGTGGGGCCACGTTGGTCCTACTCCGGAAGGTTCTAGAAGCCTTCGGTACAATACCGAACAATCCGAAACAATTCTGAATTCCAAAATCTGCTTTGCCTTATATGAATCTTATTCTCCGGACCATTCCAGAACCTCTCGTGATGTCCTGGATCTCATCTGAGACTCCGAACAAAAACTCATAAACCAATTATCCAATCTATCCTAGCGTTGAGACACGTTAAGTGTGTGACCCTTCGGGTTCGAGAATATGCAGACATGATCTTCTATCAATAATAAACAACGGGATCTGTAAACCCATATTGACTCCCACACATTCATCGATGATCATATCGGATGAACCATGATGCCAGGATTCAATTGATCCCATATATATATTCTCTTCGTCGCATGATATTTTACTTGCCCGAGATTCTATCGTCGGTACCAGCATACCTAGTTCAATCTCGTTCACAGCAAGTACTTTACTCGTTCCGTAATCCGATATCACTTTGTGATTAACTCCTTAACCACGTGCTTGCAAGCGGTGTTGATATCGATTACCGAGTGGGCCCGAAGTATATTTCTCCGACTTGGGAGGGACAAATCCCATCTCGATACATACAACCCAACAGGTACTTTCCGATCACCTGAGTAACACCTTTATGATCACCCTCTCATAGGATGACGTTTGATGACCTCAAAGCTTTCTTCCGATACCAGGGAGTTGCATTATCTCATGGTCTAAGGAATACAATATTTGACGTAAGAAAAGCTTCGCAAAAATGAACACGATGACACGATCTAATTGCTCCGCTTAATTTGGGTATGTCCATCATATCATTCTCCCAATGATATGATCTCATTATTAATCGACAACTCATGTCTATGGTTAGGAAACCTTAACCATCATTAATCAATGAACTAGTCCATAGAGGCGTACTAGGGACAGTGTATTGTTCACAAACCACACAAGTATTAAAGTTTCCGCTTAATACAAGTCTAGCATGGAATATAAACTTTATCATGAACAAGAATTATAATAATAACATCTTTATTATTGCCTCTAGGGCATAATTCCAACACTCGAGTCATTTCTGATGGTTCTTTTTGTTTGTGTTTTATTTTGCAGCCCTTCGTGCAGAGTGCTAACCTTCTTATCCAACAGCATCTGGCGCTAGAGGCTAGCATGCAACAGCTTCAAGGTGCGTAATGCACTCACCCTTTTGTAGTTCATTTGTCTTATGGACTTTGCTTGTGTTGATCATGTTGTTCTTGATGTTTGCAGATGAAAACAATGCGGCTCTTCGACATCTGGAAAATATCGAAAAGAGCCTTGGTCGAGCGGAGAAGAAAGTTGCAGATGCTGTAGAGGCGAAGGAACGCCTGCCAAAGGAGGTTGTTGATGTTGTTGTAGCCAGGGAGTGCCTGCAGAAGGAGGCTGCTGATCGCAAGGAGCAGCTCGTTGCTGCGGCGGCCGCTCGCGAGAAGGAGATGGCGGATAGGCTGATGGCTGCAGCCAAGGCCTTCTCTAGTGAGTGTTCTTTTGCTTGTTTTGGGTCTTGCGCTTTTTCGAGTGTGCCTTGTCTTGCTCTTATTCGGTATCTTTCCTTCCTTGTTTCAGATGCTTCAGGCATCACGTTTGAACGTGGTGTGCTGGAGCATGGAGATGCTCTGGCCAACGCCACCGCAGCGATCGAAGATCGTTGCGGCACTGCTGCTGGCTCAAGGAAGTACTCCGACGCTTCTACAAGGAGGTCGTACCCAAAGGCGCTGCCCTTGAGGATGTCGATGCTCTTGCGGATGCTCTGTTGGAGGACGCTCTGGTAGCGTACAAGCACAAGCAGAAGGGCATCGACGCCTCCATGGGGTTGGCGATGGCGATGGTGTCCGGAGCAGAGCTAGACCTGCCGCACATAACCGCCTAGATGCTGACGACTGCAGATGGTTTAGAGGTATAGTTGCCCTCTTCGCCTCTCGCTGTAAGCGTTATGGGCCGAAACTCATTGATCTGCTGGCGGAGTATGCGACAAAGTAGCAGGAAGAGGCCAATAGCAGGCATTCTAGCTCTGAGGCCACTCCGGATACGGGTGCCTAGACCCAAGTGTTGTAGCTAGGATAGTTTATCCTTTTGTTTTTGTAATGTAATCTTTTGCTGATGAACAAAACCAACTTATGCCACGAGGTGGCCTTGATGTATATAAGTTATGTTTCGAGCTGTTGCTAGAGATGTTTGTGATGTTCATGTCTTGATTTGTTTTGCCTTTAGGGTCCTTTGGGTGAGACGCCTGTTGTTACTTCGACTGCTCCTGAGCCGCGACCATCTCTAGATGATGCGTTGCAGCTGGCATTTCTTCGCGACCGCGTCCGCAGCTTGGAGGAGGATATCCTTGGCATTCGAGGCCACGCTGATGTGTGGAAGTCGAAGGCTGAGCAAGCCACTGCCAGGGAGGAGTTCTTGATGGGGGAGTTGTGGCAGATGAGCGAGCAACTGCAATGTGAGTCTTTGCTAACTGCTGCTTTTTCGAGTGAAGCCCTGCATTTTTGCTCAGTTTGTGTCTTCTGCAGGTGCGAATCTCGTTCCGAAGGAAGAGAAAGAGCGCGTCGCTGTTTGAATGAATTGCCTAACGCAATAGGACCTGGAGGCTGGTGGCTTCTTCTGGATGGACCGTGACCGGGCCATCGTCCTTGCGACGGTGCAAGATCGCGTGCACCAGGTTTCTCGGGTGCTGAAGTAGGCGAGGATTTCTCTGGCGTACACTTGGGCCATCATGTTCCCCTTGGATGAGGCACCTTCCAACCTTTGGGTCTGCTGGCGACATTTCGGAATGCAGGCCACGTCAAGGAGTTGGTGTGGCGTCAGTTGGTCACTGGGGTGAAAGATGCATTATCCCTTGTTCGGCTGCATCGTCGAGATGTCAACCTTGTGGAGGTGGCAATTGGGCCACCCCTTCGGCCTGATGGCACCCTTTGGGATATGCGCCCGCATTATGCAGCTGTGGCGAAATATGCTGAGGAGATAGTAGATTTGTTCGAACAACGGGCGAATGTGATTCTCCAGGATAGTTAATTCCTGTAAAGAAAACTTGATGTAAAACTTGTATTTTTTGAGTGGGCTCATAGTGCCCTTTGTGAAGTTTGTATATAGTAGCACGTGGTGCTTTGTTGTGTGCATGTCCTTTTCATTAGCCTGACATGGTCAGCTACTCAGGTTGTACGCGTTGTTCTCAGTCGACGAGGTCGTGAGGTGAGGCATTGCCCCCCGAGCGTATTATAGCGAAAATTAATGCAAAGAAAAAGAAATTTCGGCCGAGGGTCTTAGCTTTTATTCATAGCGTAACAAGGAGATACATTGTTCGGCTGAGTAGCCTTATTGAAAGTAAAGAGGTAGATAGGGGTAGAAGCACCGCAGACGTGCGCCATTCCAGGGGTTAGAGTATTCGACTCCTGATGCGATATCCATTAGGCGGTAGGCGCCACCTGGGATGACTTCTATGACGATGTAGGGTCCTTTCCAGGGTGACTTGAGCTTCTTCGGCCGCTCTTGCTTGAGTCGTAGGACGAGGTCTCCTTCGATAAAGGACCTTGGGCACAGCCGACGGCTATGGTAGTTGCGGAGGCTCTGCTGGTAGACCGCTGAGCGAACCGCGGTGATGTCGCGTGCCTCGTCGAGTGTGTTGAGGGCATCTTCGAGTGCGGTCTTTGACTCGGCTTCGCTGTAGGCGATGACCTGTGGGGCCTTGTGGCATACCTCTGCAGGTAGTACAACTTCGGCTTCGTGCACCATGAAGAAAGGTGTGAATCCGGTTGAGTTGTTCAGCATTGTACACAGGCTCCAGAGGACGGAGGGTAGCTCTTCTACCCAGGCTCCCGCAAGCCGCTCGAGTGGGAAGAGTAGGCGTTCCTTAATGCCGTTGCCTATGAGGCCGTTGGCCTTTTCGACCTGCCCGTTGGTCTGCGGGTGCGCCACGAAGGCGTACGATATGTTGATGCCAAGGCCCACGCAGAAGTGTTGGAACTCCTTTGAGATGAAGTTCGAGCCGTTGTCCGTGATGATGCTGTGTGGCACACCGAACCTGTAGACTATGGACTCAAAGAACTTGACGGCAGTTTTGCCGCTTTGGTTGGTGACGGGCATGGCCTCGATCCACTTGGTGAACTTGTCGACTGCGACCAGGAGGTAGATGTGGCCTCCTTTCGAAGATTTGGGCATTTTGCCGATCATGTAGAGGCCCCATTGGGCGAAGGGCCAGGCCAGTGGTATGGGTCTTAGCTCTGATCCTGGTGCGTGCGGCTTGTCCACGTACCTCTGACAAGCGTTGCACCTTCGGACGATGTCCTTAGCATCGTTCATGGCCGTTGTCCAGTAGAATCCAACTTGTAGAGCTTTGGCAACGAGGGTGCGACTGCCTGCATGATGACCGCAGATGCCCTTGTGGATGCCTTGGAGGATGGTTTTGCTGTCACCGATGGTAACGCACCTTTGGAGTACACCTGAAATACTGCACTTGTACAACTCGCCATTGTGGAGGGTGAACGCTTTGGACCGGCGAGATATGCACCGGGCATCTGTCGGGTCATCGGCCAATTCTTTGTTTATCAGGTACCGAAGGTACGGCTACGTCCACGTCTCTTCAACCGCCATGACCTGCATCAGGCTGACTAGCTCGGCCTCGGGCCCTTCCTGTCCTTCGGGTGGCGCAACCCCCGGGTGTTCTTCTTCTTTAGGTGATCCCTTGGGGAATTTCCGTTTGATAGAGGGTACACAGATTTGTTTGAGGAACACACCTGGTGGCACCCGTGCGCAGGTGGATCCGATGTTGGCGATTTTATCGGCTTCCTCGTTGCTTTCTCTTTCGACATGCTGAAGCTCGCAGCCATCAAAGTCCCCTTCGAGTGAGTTGTAGAGCGCGCGGTACGCGATCATGTTGGCGCTGTGAGCGTCGCACTCGTTCATCGTCTGCTGGGCGACAAGGTTCGAGTCACCATAGATGACTAAGCATGTTGCGCCGCAGATCTTGTCCATCCGCATTCCATGGATGAGGGCCTCGTATTTGGCCTTGTTGTTGGAGGCGCGAAATTTCATCTGAAGGACGTATTTCATATTGTCGCCTTGGGGGACGTCAGTATGACGCCAGATCCTGCTCCAGCTTCACGCTTGGAGCCGTCGAAGTGCATCGTCCATGATTGTGTCATATCCAGAGTGTCCGGCAGCTGGAGTTCCATCCAGTGGATGAGGAAGTCAGGGAGGACCTGCGATTTGATGGCCTTGCGCCGCTCGTAGACTATGTCTAGAGGAGAGCCCGATGCCCCACAGGGCTACGCGTCCCATAACTTCGGGGTTGTTCAGGATGTTGGACAGTGGTGCCTCGTTGATGACCATTATCTGGTGCTCCTGGAAGTAGTGGCTCAGCCGACGAGCCGTCATGAATACGCCATAGGCTAGCTTCTGGTAGTGAGGGTACCTCTGCTTTGTTGGTGTCAACACCTTGCTGAGGTAGTAGATTGGGCGTTGGACCCCGTGGGTCTTGCCATATTCGGGCCGTTCGACCATGAGTATGGTGCTTACCACCTGGTGCATAGCTGTGATGTATAGCAGCAGAGGCTCTTGCTCCTTTGGTGTGACCAGGACAGGCGAGGTGGAGAACAGCCGCTTGAGGTCCTCGAATGTGTCATCTGCTTCGGGTGTCCACTTGAACTTGTTCGTCTTGCGCAGCAGCTGGTAAAAGGGCAAGGCTTTCTCGCCCATACGACTGATGAATCTGCTCAGTGCTGCGATGTGCCCAGCTAGCTGCTGGACGCCTTTGAGGTTCTTCGGCTTCTCCATGGACAGCATGGCCCTGATTTTCTTCGAATTCGCCTCAATCCCCCGCTGGGAGATGAAGTAGCCAAGTAGTTGGCCAGATGGGACGCCGAAGGTGCACTTTTCCGGGTTCATCTTGATCTTATAGTGATCAAGGTTATCAAACGTCTCGCGGAGATCATCGATTAGTGTCTTGGCCTCCCTGGTCTTGATAACTATGTCATCAACATGGACTTGGATGTTGCGGCCGATCTGGTTTTTCAGGCACACCTTCATGCACCTCTGGTACGTGGCGACTGCGTTCTTCAGCCCAAAGGGCATGGTGTTGTAGCAGAACACTCCAAACGGCATGATGAATGCCGTTTTTTCCTGATCTTTGACCTTCAGCCGAATATGGTTGTAGCCTTAGTAGGCGTCATGGAAGGAGAGTTTCTGTAACGTCCCAAAAATATTAATCAAGGTTATCAATTCCAATCACCCAAATTTAGGGTTAACAAAAACTTTGTTAATTAAAATCATTATGAATGCATGTGTGTAGGTGATGATTGTATGAATGCATGAATGGAATTATTTGATTGTTGTGAATAGCAAGGAATGGTTTAAAGATGAAAACAACATCATCTAAGTCAATTCCAAGCAAAAAAAATCAAAAGGAATTCAAAAACAAACAAAACAAGCAAATGGTCATTTTTGCCAATCTTGCTCACTAGGCCACTTTGGGTGTTTCTAGTCCAAGATTTCAAACAGAAACAATTCCATTTCTTTTCACCCCTTGCTAGACCAAGTAAAAGTGAACCCAAGCCCACCTTGCAAATCCACAAAAACATTTGGCAACTTGATTCAAATGACAATTCAAAATTGAATCTATATCATATGTGAAGATCACCATTTCTCAAAACCCAACCAAACCAGTGCACCTTGACAAAACCAAGCAACCATAGACTACCTAGTATGTGACTAGTACACCCACCAAGTTCCATTAAAAAAATTCAAATTCAAATCTCTTGCGGCCATTTCATCAAACACCTTCTGATCACAATCAAATAAAACATCAAACACTATAGTGAGCAGTGTTTGTGCCTAACTTGTTTCCTCTCTAGCTCACAAAACACTCTCAGTAGATCATCTAACTTATTTAACCATCCCTAGCTCACTGTAACTGGACAATGCCATCAATGGTGACCATGCCCGAGACCCAAATGCCACCTCAGTGTCGACGGCAAGCTAGAAGCCTCACTAGCGTCACCAATCTTGTCTAGCAGGCACTCCACCATCCACCGCCACCCCCTGTCCAGCGCCCAAGCCCTGCCAGCCACTGGACCACACGGAACGAGCACGCCCAGTCTCTCTGTGACCATGCCGAGAGCATGCCAGAGTGCCACGCTCGACACGCTCGCACAGACCGCGCTCCGCCCTCGCCTCTCGCATACGTGATCACCACCGCCCAGGGAACCGCCCAGACAGGCATGTTCGCCGCCGCGTGGACCGTAGACATTGTGCGCCATTAAAACTTCCGTCGGAGACGCCCAGAGCATCGACGTGTTCCGACCAATTTGCACCGCCCCATGCCTCGCCACCATGCCTTTGAGCTTCGCCAGGAGGCAGCGCACCGTCCCCTACCCCCAGTCATGCCGTTAACTCGCTGTGCAGACGACTACGACGAGCTCCACCCTCACCCTTCGGTCCCCTCGCCGCACTATAAATATAGTTCTTCCCCGTTCGATTTCAGCACACCATCTCACTCCCCTCTCTCTCATAACCACATCACCTCATCCCCGGAGCAAGGCGAGCACCAGGTGGCCAGAATTTAGCTGGAGCTTGCCGCTGCTGGAGGAGAAGGGTGATGTCGATTGGAGCCGCCCCAGGAGGAGCCACCGGTACCAGGAGGATCGCCGTTGTTGACTTTGTCGTTCGCCCCCATTACCGACCATCGTCGGAGCCCCGGTGATTACCCACTGACCCCCACTGGACACGCTAGGGTTCGACCTCACTGTGTTCTGTTTAGACGTGGACGATGAACCTCAGCCGTAGATCTAGCTTCTAATCCTACGGCCCTAATCACCCCGTACCCCTTCGCACCCCCTGTCTCGCTGACTGGTGGGGACAATCACTTAAACCGCCCGCGCGCACGCTGTGCGCAGTGGGCCGGCCCAGTTAGCACTCCCGCGCGACCCAGTAATTCAAATTTAGGTTTATCAATTTAGTTTCAAACTTAGTTCTGTCTCTAGATTCAAAAATCAATTCAGAGAGATTCACTGAACCAAATTGCATGAAACTAATTTTGCTAGAAAGTTATTGCAATTCTTAATCCAAGCCCGTTGTATTCAAATCATTTGGAATTGTAGATCACCTATAGTAAAAATAACAAGGCAGAAGCTTTTCTGCATTCAAACATTTTTCAAAATTCAACCACAAAAGATTTTGAGTTGATTCCAACTCTAAAAAATCACATTTGATAAGAACTTTCTGAATATATAAAAATATCTAGGTTTACTTTCATAAATAATGGACTAGCAATAAAAGAATGCCTCATAGGCATTTCTAGTCACTTTATTTAATTATAATAAAATTTTTAAACCTTATTAAATTGTGACACCACTTTAAATAACATTCCCAAATACTGAAATATTTGGTGATGAGATTTTTCAACATGATCCCATGTTTTAGTTGGATAATATTAAATCTTAAGTAGTTTTTCAATGAGTAGAAATTACTTTTCTAAAAGAAAATAAATAAAACTAGTGCGTTCATCCTTGTGATAATAGTGATGATGCTAGATCATCTAGTGTGAAACTTTGTGTGCTAAATAAAAGTAGTAAGAATTGTTTGGTGATTGTGTACTTCATATTTATTTATAGACGCTAGTACCGAACAAGGATACGAGGAGGAAGGAGAATACTACGAGGAAGAAGCCGAGGAGAAATTCAACCACTTCACTGCACAAGGCAAGCTACTATCTTAGAAAGCTGAGCTAAACCATGCAAGTCATACTTGCAAGCCTAACCTACAAGATAATATATGCCATGCATTAGGCATGCCTTGATTATACCAATTGATGATACCCAATCCTAATTTTACTTGCAAGCTTAGTTATTTTATTTCTTTATCATAGTTTTTACTTGTGTTTTACTTAGTGATTTGTAGATTTTAGAAAGACTTTTAAAGGTAGAACAAAGAGCATAAAATTTGGCCTAAGTTAGATAAATCTTGATGTCATTCCGAGGCATGAGATTGAACCTAGATCATTCACACTTGATTACCACCGTCATTAGTGTTTACCCCCACTTGTAGATGCTAATGCTAAGCATAAAAACTTGACCACTTTAGATGGGAATACTTGGTGAAAATGGTTATGAAAACCTTAGAATGATGAGTCATTCTACTGAAATGTTTTGACATGTGTTCTTGAACACTAGATGATTTTGATGAGGAAAAAGGCATGAGCCTTAGCCCTTTATAAAACCGATGGTTGTCTGGATGCGATACCATTCCAATTTTACCGTACAACCACAATACCCAAAATTTGGGTAGGGCTTGACTGGAAGTTTATATACCTTAGTATGGGTTCCCTTGCGGCCAAGGTTTGAGCTGAGGATACCTTGTGAAGATTGTCCACATGTTTAGTTCCCAAGATGACAGTTGGTCATGGTTGGGAGGCCAAACTCATAGGAGAGGTGCCTATACTAGGGCGTGTAATTGAAAGGTTAGGATTGATTATCCGCACACTAGGTATGGTGAATTCAGGATTGTTCCTGATGGATGTATCGAATATTGTGGTGAAAGTGTACCACCTCTGCAGAGTGTCAAACTATTTGAATAGCCGCGTCAGTGGTTATGGACAGTTGGAGTGGCCATACTGTTTCGTCGTCAGATGTTTTCAAAATGACTTGTGAAATGAATCATGACTTTGACTTGACCACAACAGGGTTGTGATATGAAAACTCAAGTTCCCACTTAGGTGTTATAAAACTTTCAACTAACTTTCTTTGCTTATGAACCCAGTTAAGGTAAATCTGGCTTTTTGCAAAACCACCTAGAGCCCAGTATTTCCTACTCAAAACCACTTCACTTGTTAGTATTAGTTTGCGAGTACTTGAAGAGTACTCATGGCTTTGTCCCTGGCTATTTCCGTGGCCAGATGTAACATCCCTAAAATCATGTTTTCAAAGAGTTCATATCATGCATGCATGCATATCATTTAGGGATCAAAACTCAAACTCTTTTGAAAGAAAACAGAATTTGAAGCTATGATTTTATGTGATCAACATTAAATCAAATGATACTTTCCAAGGAGGGGTTATTTGTTCAAAAACCAAACCTTGTTGATCTCAGATTGTTTTGCTTGATTGCTAATGCTTAAACCAAAATTTACAAAATATATATGGATTTAAAAACCAATTTCAAAACTTGATCAAATCAAGTGCTATATCACTGCTTATTTTGTTTGAACAAAAGGACCAAGCTAAATACAGTGAGACCACATGTTTTATACCCAGAAATATGAGTGTTACACTCTACAAAAATCCAGAACAATTTGAATTCAAATGGCATTTGAATTTATTTGAAAATGGATCCAGAAAATTAAAACAGAAATGGAAAAGGAGTAAAGAAAAGGAAAAGGCGGCGCTTTTGGCCCAACAGTGAAACCAGCCCACTAAGCCCACCCGGGGTTTTCTCCTCTCTCTCTCACTCGCAGCCATACCCACTGAGTCACTGACCGCCTGGGCCCATCCTACCTTTCTTTCTCTTGCTGACAGCCACGGCCCACATGGCAGTCGTCGTCTCCACCCCTGGCGACCAGTTCATCCCCAAAATCTCGCCGGGCGTTTCCTGTTTGATTGCGGCTTCAATTCCCGTTAAATGCCTGAGTAAATCACGCCCGCGCCCTTGCTACTTAAACCCCCTCTGCCCCCTCTTCATTTCCCCCCAAACCCCAAGCACAGAGCGCCACCAGGCTGCTAGAATTTACCCTCGCGCCGCCGCGGTACTGAGCATCTCCGGCAGCAAATTCCGGTGAGTCCTGACCGCCCCTGTGTCTCTGAGTCAAACGAGTGTGACCAGCATGTCCTAGTGCACCTTCTGATACCATGTGTTTACCTGCTCGTGACCCAGGACGCCGTCCCCGTTCACTTCTGCAAACGACCGAGCCGCCACTCAACTCCGGCGATCAATTACGGTAAATACTGAGCGCCCCTTGACCCCTCTTGCATACTTCTAGGTTCGCCTTGTCTTTGCGTAGCTACTGATGCCTCTGGTCTGTGCTAGGAAGGTTAAGAGCATCGGCAACAACTCCTTCTACAAGGACCCGACGCCGTGCACGACTCCGACGAGCTCCACCGACCACCTCTACGCGCCCCTTCGTCATCAAATCCCACCTTGAGCATCAGCAGCACACGGCGAGCACAGTAAGCCCCTTCTCCCTCTCCCGCGTGATCTAGAACGTCGACAACGACTCTGACAGAGCCACCGCTGCCAGTCTTCGCCGCTAGCCCCGCCCATCCGTGGTCAATGAATCTGTGGCCGTAGGATCTAGATCCAGTGGGTGAGATTAGAAGTTGGGCTAAGAGGTACGGGCAGATCTGAGCCGCGCGATTTAGTTAGATCTGACGGTGCGCAAGCACGATCCGGTGCGAAACGGTATCATCCAATCAGACGCTGCCGCGTGGCCAGTTCTTTGATTTAAAATCAGATTTTATATCTATTAGATGTTTAAACTTGTTTAGTTCATAACTTTCGATTTCCACGTCCAAATTTGACAAATTTTATATCAATGAATCAGGAGAGAAATCCCTTTCCATATATGCAATGTGTTTAATGTTTTGTTTCTGTTAAAATGGTTATTTTTACAGAAACATGTGTAGGCCTATTTTGCGTATAATTAATTATTTGAAAAATGTTTTAATATTCAAATAAAGGTTGTTTGGCAAGTTTTGAACTTGTTTATGAATCAGTACTTGTAAGATCCCTCCTTTATAAAGGAAAAGGATCCCTATGATTGTAATGCTAGTCCCTGGATCAATTCTAGCATCCACAGTTTAAGATGAAGTACACAGATACAAAGGTCATTATTACAGCCATTCCAGAGAATAAACATAGTCTTACAACTCCAAGGCCACAGGCCTAGTACAAGAGTTTGAATAAGTAAATAAATAAAAGATTTCATCTTCATGTGCCACAGGCAAACATGTTGAGTGTAGACTCATGACTCCTAATCCTCATCAGAGTAACCTGCAACATCACAAGTTATAGCCACAGTGGGTCAATACATTGGAATAGTATTGGCAAGTGATACCTTAGTATAATTTAGGTGGTCTAGATACTATATGCAATTTGGCTAAGTGTAGCTTGGCTTGCTTTGCTCAAAATAGGTTTTGCCTATTAGTTGAAATCACTAAGTTTTTCTTTGTCAAAACTTTTCCCAAGGAACCACCAATAGACATTGAGGTCCTTCCCCTTGTTCACCCACAAGTTTTTACTTAGAAAATTGGGATGAGGAGATTCTTGATAGCTTCCATGTCTTGATGCTCAAGTTGTCCTTTTCCAGGGACATGGCTAAGTACTTAGATTTTTCCATCTGCAGAGGTTGTGCACTTTCCCCACCAGACTTGATTTTCACCAAGACAGGACCTTTGAAGCCTTCCTTAGACCAAATGGACGTTCCAACCTATCATTCCCTACCACCAACTATCCAAATGGCTAAGTTCTAGCAACCTATATGATCCAGTGAGCCCATATTGCCAAGTGGCTGCACTAGAAGCTTCTCAACACTTGGCCTCTAAAATCTCTTTGTTCCTGGGTGGCTTTCCACAAGTGAGATACACAAGGTTCACCAGTCCCCTGGCCTTGTGTAACCACTCAACACAACCCATTCCTTCCATTCCACCCAGGTGTTTCATTTACTTAGTTGTTTTATTAAGCAAAACACAAGTCCAAAGACTTAGAAATATTTTCATCATAGCATGTATATTTCACCAACCCTTGGTTGCTACTAGCTAGGCTAAGTATGGCATAGATAAGCATCTTAACTTAGAAATTTCCTAGCAATTCTACAACTACTAGGATTTCCCAACATGGCATAAGCAAAATATAGCATGCAAGACTAGCAAAATATTTCTAATGCTTAGTAGAAAACATAGGGATAAAAATATTCATGAAGTACCACTTGCCTTGGTAGTTTGGAGAGTAGCTACACTCCTCACAATCACAATCACTAGCACCAAAATCTACACAAAGAATTATAGCAACAAATCACATACAAAACATATACAATCAAAAATATATGCATGCATGCAAAAAGCTATGTGATGATTTTTAAAACTCAACAAAGCAAGTATACAGTACTGGTTCATAAACAAGTTAAAAACTTGCCAAACAACATTTATTTAAACCCTAAAACATTTCCTAAACATTTCATATACCCAAATTAGCCCTACACAAGTTTCTGCAAATAAAACCATTTTAACAGAAGCAAAAAAATAAACACATTGCATATTTAGAAAGGGCTTGCTCTCCTGATTCTATTGATATAAAATTTGCCAAATTCTAACGTGGGAATCAAAAGTTATAGCCAAAACAAATTTGAACATCTAATAGATTCAAATCCAGTTTTTAAATCTAAACCACTGCCACGCGTCTTAATCTAATTGGCCCGTACCACTTCGCTCAGGATCGCGTCTGTGAGCCGTTAGATCAACATAATCTGCATGGCCCAGATCTAACTATACCGTTTCGTTAAGTGATCTAATTTCGCGCGCTGGATCCAGATCCAACGGCCCTGGATCAAGCGACCAAAGCTGGGCGGCGCTGGCGGCGGTAGCTCTTGGCGTGGCGAGCTACGCCTCTGGCCCGGCCTTCTGATGGCTAGGGGTCGTCGAGCCACCGGCTCTAACACGACGACTTCGATGTCTTTGGCTCGCGCTTGCTTTGGGAAAGCGCCGGACGCATCGGCCGGAGCTCGTCGGAGTTGTGGGCGGCGTCTGTTGCTTGATGTCGAGGTCGTTGCCGAGGCTCTGCGTCGGCCTAGCACAAGCCAGAGGGATTAGGAGACGTGCAAGGGTCTAGCGAACAGGACAATACCAAAGGGAAGGCAAGGGGTGCTTGATTCTTACCGCTATTGCTCGTCGGAGTCGAGCGGTGGCTCTGGTGGTTGCGGGCGTGAACGAAGACGGCGACCTGGGTCACGAGCAGGCAAACCAGGGGTGTTAGCAGATGCACAAGGTCATGGCGGTCACGCTCGTTTGAACCATAGACATAGGGGCGGTCGGAGCTTACTGGAATCGCCCGCCGGAGTTGTTCTGTCTGCGGTGGTGCAGAGGCAATTGCGGGCAGCCTGGGGGCGTAGATATGGCGCTAGGTGAGGGGAAATGGCATGATGCGAGAGGATATTATAGCGAGCGGGGCAAGGATCGCGGCGTATCAATGGCAATTAAGCCGTGATAAATGGCGAGGTAATGCGGCGTGGCGTCGCAGGCGCGCGTGATTGACAACGGCGTGGTCGCGAGGTCCACTCGTCGTGAAGTTAAACAGCGAGGGTGGGGTCGTGCGATCGGTGACACAGGTGTGTGTCTGCGGGTGAGCAAGAGAGAGGGAGACCCCGGGTGGGCTTAGTGGGCTCGATTAGCAGTTGGGCCAGATAGGTAGCGCTGGCCCTTTTCTATTTCTTTTCTCCTTTTCTTTTTCTGTTTTGATTTTCTGGAATGATTTTCAAATTCAAATAAAATGAGTTTGAATTCAAATCTTCTCTAGGTTTTTATACTGCAAACATTGCATTCCAATGTGTGTCAAACACTACTGTCCAATCCAAACACTTTGATCAAGTGAAAATAAAAATAAAACCAAGCCTTTATGATATATATTCAATAGGCATAATATTGGTTTTATTTCTCATTTTGCTTTGAAACTTTGTTCAAACTTTTGAAAGCGCCTAAGTTTGAATTTCAAACCTTTACTGAACCAAAACAAGTATTCTTCTCCTTGGAAGATAGCATTAAGGCTAGAGCAAACTTACATGAAATATTAAGCATAAATGCTTATGTTTTGAAATGTTTTGTTTGAAATGAAATTCATATGATTATGGATGCATGGATGATATGCATGAGTTTGAAACATGATTTTAGGGATGTTACAAATTTAACCCCCTTAAGGTGAATCTCGCCCTCGAGGTTCGGATTGGCTAGCAAATAGGTGAGGGTGGTCTTTCCGAAGATCATCTTCTCTTTCCCATGTTGCTTCCTCTTCAGAATGATGGTTCCACTGAACTTTGCAAAACTTGATAGTCTTAGTCCGTGTGACTCTTTTTGCAGTCTCGAGAATATTGATAGGTTTCTCTTCATACGTGAGGTCACTTTCCAATTGGACTTCCTCCAAAGGTATAGTATCCTTTAAAGAGGTTTCTTCCATTTCTGGGTGACATTTCTTAAGTTGACTCACATGAAACACATTATGGACAGCTGACAAAGACTCCGGTAATTCAATTTCATAAGGAACTTCTCCTTTGCGACTCAGAATCTTGAATGGTCCAACATATCTTGGGGCCAACTTTCCTTTGACTCCAAACCTCTTCACTCCACGAAGTGGTGACACTCTAAAATAAGCTCTATCACCAACTTCATAGGTGACTTCTCTACGCTTAGGATCTGCGTAGCTTTTCTGTCGGGACTGTGCTATCTTCAATCTGTCCTTAACCAACTTGACCTTCTCTTCGGCTTCTTTGATAAGTTCAGGTCTGAACAAACTTCTTTCTCCCACACCATTCCATAACAATGGGGTGGTACACTTTCTCCCGTAGAGAAACTCAAATGGTGCCATCTCAATGCTGGCTTGATAGCTGTTGTTATAAGAAAATTCTGCGTAAGGCAGACTTTCATCCCAACTGGCTCCATAGTCTAGGACACATGCCCTCAACATGTCTTCAAGAATCTGATTAGTCCTTTCTGTCCGTCCATCAGTTTGAGGATGAAAAGCAGTACTGAATTCCAACCTCGTTCCCAATGACTCATGTAGTTGTCTCCAAAAATGGGAAGTGAATTGAGTTCCCCTATCAGACACAATACTCTTGGGTACTCCATGTAGACACACAATTCTGCTCATATACATCTTGGCTAACTTAGCACTTGTATAAGTTGTCTTCACGGGTATGAAATGAGCCACTTTAGTTAGGCGGTCCACTACTACCCAAATAGAATCGTATCCTGACCGGGTCCTTGGTAATCCGGTAATGAAATCCATACCAATCTTGTCCCACTTCCAATCAGGAATAGGTAGTGGTTGAAGTAAACCTGCTGGTTTCTGATGTTCCGCCTTCACTCTACTACACACATCACATTAAGCAATATGTTCGGCGATGTCCTTCTTGAGATTATTCCACCAAAATCTTTCCTTCATGTCCATGTACATTTTGGTGTTACCCGGATGAATGGAATACGGTGAGTTGTGTGCTTCTTGCAAAATTAGTTTCCGAAGCTTCGGATCTTGTGGAACACAGATACGTTTCCCATGCCATAAAGTACCATGTTCGTCTTCATGGAACCCTTTGGCTTTTCCTTTGCCAATCTTTTCTTTAATCTCTTCAATTTCCTTATCAATTTTCTGGGCTTCCTTGATCTTGTCCAACAAAGTGGGTTGAACATCCAAAGACATGAGATGTACTTCGGGCACAATCTCCAATCTGAGGTCTCTAAATTGGGCACACAAATCATCGGTAAATTCTCCCTTGGTTAGGCCATTCACAAAAACCTTACGGCTTAAAGCATCTGCTACAACATTTGCTTTACCGGGATGGTATTGCAAACTTAAATCATAGTCCTTGATGATTTCTAGCCATCTTCTTTGTCTCATATTAATTTCCTTCTGGGTGAAGATATACTTCAAACTCTTGTGATCTGTGAACACTTCTGGCGCTTTCCCAAAAGATAGTGTCTCCATGTTTTGAGTGCATGGACAACAGAGGCTAACTCTAAATCATGAGTAGGATAGTTCACTTCATGAGTTTTGAGTTGTCTCGAGGCATAAGCCACAATTTTCCTTCTTGCATGAGTACTGCACCCAAACCATGATGAGATGCATCACAATATACATGGAAATCTTTTTCCAAGTCTGGCAAACACAATACTGGTGCTGTCACAAGTCTCTTCTTCAATTCCTGAAAACTGAGTTCATAACCTTCAGACCAAGCAAATTTCTTGTCTTTCTTTAGCAATTCTGTCATAGGCTTAGCAACCTTGGAGAAATTCTCAATGAATCTTCTGTAGTAACCTGCTAAGCCAAGGAAACTACGAACTTCCTTCACTGACTTGGGAGATTCCCATTCGATTCTGACTGAAACTTTAGCAAGATCAACTGCTACACCATCTTTTGTCATAACATGCCCAAGAAATCCAACTTCATTCAACCAGAATTCACACTTGCTGAATTTGGCATACAATTTATGTTCTCTAAGCTTCTCAAGTATCAAATGCAAATGTCCTTCATGTTCTTCTTTGCTCTTGGAGTAGATCAAAATATCGTCGATGAAAACGACAACAAACTTATCAAGAAATTCCATGAACACCTTGTTCATCATATTCATAAAGTATGCTGGAGCATTGATCAATCCAAATGGCATCACGGTATACTCATACAATCCATACCTTGTAGTGAAAGTTGTCTTAGGTATGTCTTGTTCCCTTATCTTGAGTTGGAAATAGCCTGACCGAAGATCAATCTTTGAGAACACACAAGATCCTTCCAGCTGATCAAACAAGTCATTGATTCTAGGCAAAGGGTATTTGTTCTTGATGGTCACCTCATTGAGTGAACGGTAATCAATGCATAACCTTTGACTTCTATCTTTCTTCTCCACGAACAAAACTGGGGCTCCCCAAGATGAAGAACTTGGTTGAATAAATACTTTCTGCAACTGCTCTCCGAGTTATTTCTTGAGTTCTTTCAATTCATCCACTGACATCTTATATGGTATCTTTGCTATTGGTCCAGATCCTGGTAGCAAGTCAATAAGGAATTCCACATCTCTCTCTGGTGGCATTCCCGGCAATTCTTCCGGAAACACATCCGGATACTCACTCACAATTAGCTTTGTCTATGCTAACCCCTTAAGAGAATTTAGCATACTCCTTCTTGCTTCAAAGTTGGTCTTGAATCTGATCCTTTTATTTTACGGGTTGTGGTGAGGCGGTATGGTTGGAACAATCTATCACTCCTTGTGCTTAGTCATCGGTCCATTCCCAAAATGACATCCAATCCTTGGGAGTTTAGAATTATCAAGTAACGGAAACTTATACTTCCCAAACTCTATGACTAGATCATGACATCCTGAATTCACTATCATTTCTCCACCGGAGAACTTACTTTTATAGGACACCCAATAGTTTCTAGGCAGTTCATTTCTTTCAACAAATGCTCTTGATATGAATGAATGAGATGCACCGTATCAAAGAGAACAAATCTGGAGCAATTGAGTTTGAACTTACCGGCAATGACATCGGGCTCCTCATAGATTTCCTCCACATTGATGTGGTTCACTGTCCTTCACGAAAAGGGTTGGGCTTGTTGGGTCCTTCAACTTTCTTTTCTGGGCATTCATTTGCATAATGCCCCATCTTCTTGCACTTGAAGCATTCAACTTTGTTGATGTCCTTCTTGTGGGCTGGCTTCCTTGCCACTTCCATTCCCCTTGTGGTGGCTCTTATATCCACCCTTGTGGTTCTTGTACTTGTCATTGTCATGACTACGGTGATGCTTGTTGTCATAGCGGTTGTGGTTAATGGTGCTTGTTTAATTTCCCATGCTTGTGGGATCACGAGCTTCATTGTCATCATCATAATGGGAACGTTTGTGAGAAGATCCCGAGCTGTGCTTGTCCGAGTGCTTTCTCTTTATGCTCTCAACTTGCTTCATTTTGTTCTCCAAAATAGCAGCCTTATCACAGAGACTGGTATGTGGGAACATATGCCATAGCCAACTGCAGATTCAGCTCATCATTCAACCCTTCGAGGAACTTTTCTTTCCTCTTAGCATCAGTGTCAACTTCATCCGGTGCATATCGCGCCAGATTGTTGAACTCCTCAATATATTCAGCCACGCTACGGTGGCGTTGCTTCAGGTTATGAAACTCCTTCTTTTTCAGACTCTCACTCCAGATGAGATATGAGAAGTACGAAAGCCATCCTCAAAGATAGCCCAAGTCACATCTTCTATGGGAGTGGTGATCTGGAAGTTATCCCACCAAGTGGCGGCTGGTCCTTCTAGCAAATGTGTTGCAAATCTGATCTTTTCTGCATCAGTACAACCCATAGTTACCAAGTCCTTGTTCATAGAGCTTAGCCAACCATTGGCCACCATGGGATCAGTTGTTCCTGAGAACTTTGCTGGCCTCAATCTCAAGAACCTGGTAAGCATGTCGAAACCTGGTGGGTTGTTGTTGTTGTTATTGTTGTTGTTGTTGTTATTGTTGTTTTGGTTCTGGATGAGCGTCGTCATCATTTGCATCAGCTGAGTCTGAGCTGTCATCATTTGTTGCATTTCTGGAGTGATGTTGTTGTTGTTGGGGTTGGGATTTGCACGACAGGGAGGCATCTGTGGTTTGTTCAATAGAGATAAGAATGAGATACCCATAGATGCTTTCATGCAGAATACATCACATAAACAAACACAAAACTTGCAACAAAAGGATAAAGGTTCAACAACAAGATAACAAGTTCACAAGGTAAAACACACACAAATAACAAGCCATCCACATGTTGGATGGTCAAATAACAAGTTCTCAACGACAAGTATGATAATAAATGATAAATGAGTAGTCAAATCTACTCCTCGGCATCAACCTCCTCCTTGACAAAGGTAAGACCTGCGTTCTCCATCGCGGTCTTGTATTCCTCGACGTTGGTGGTCAAGGTCTCTATCTTGGCTTTGAGAGCCCTCTTCTGAGAACGAAGCCTCTCAATCACCGTCTGCTGATGCTCGAGCTCGAAGTCCTTGGCCTGCAGTTCTTCAGTCATGTCCCGGATCTTCTTGTTCCTATCCTGGACTCGCTTCTCCTGACTCTTGAACTTTCTGTCCTGGCTCTCGAACTTCGCCTCCATCTCCTTGACTATCTCATCTTGCTCCGCAAAGAGCTTGTCCTTCTTGCGAAGCTGCACCTGAAGTTCGTCATTGTTGAGCATGACGTTGGTCCTATCAGAATCCACGTTCCTAATGAGAGCCTCTAAGTCCTGGAGGTATAGACGAATCGGCTCTGCTGTGTCCCTCAAATCGTCCTCGAAGTCGATGGACTCTCCATCCTCATCACGTCTACCGAAGACGTGGAAGTGAAATACCTCTAACTGTGGAGTGTCTCCCTAGAAGACGTCCTATCAGATCCTGCATGACTACCTCAAGGCCTCTCTCCTTGTCATCATGCATGATCTTAAAGATGATAGCCTCCGTGGTAGGCTCTGCCTGGCGTCCGGGCTGGTTGACCTTGAAGCCCCAAAGGTCTTTCCTCTCAAACTTGGTGAGGGGAAGCACCATGATGGTAGGAAGAGGGAGATTGAGCAAAGTAGTAAGCTCAACAATACGAGGACCAAAGCGAGTTCCCTGGAACTCCTCAACGATCTTGATAGTAACGATGGGCATCTATTTATAAGATAGGAAAAGTTAGAACAACACAATTCAAGATAAAACACAAGGCAAAACATCACATATATATATCCTTGGAAATCAAAACACACAAGTCATGGCACACATGGATCCATTACAACAACCAAGGTTCAACTTATTTTAAAGCAACATTTGGAAAATAAGGTGATAAGTGGTGGTCCAACTAACAATCGTTTACAATCCTATCTCACTTTGGATCTGTTGGCTAACACAATGTTTCTAGAAGCAATCAGTCTATCTTGCTCACATGACTCCATCACTAAGTCTATAATGTCTCCTCTTAAGGTTTGGTTGGTAGCTTCCAACTCTTGGGTATGTTTCTTCTCTTCCTTTAGGTCACTTTGGAGGTTGAGCATTCTGCACTTGACTCTATCACCAAGTTCTTTGATGGTCTTCCAAGCTGCATCCCTTGCTGATTCAAAGAAAGTGGTGTGCACCACTGAATTGGTGAACATGCAGAATCCTTTTTCCTTGTGGTTGTCTTCCTTGTTTTTATACAAGTGAAGTTGCACCCACCAGTATTCAACTCCTTCATCCATCACAGGAAACCCTTTGTACACAGCTACACCTTGTATCTCTAATGCAACCATGAGGTCCTTGAGAACCTTGGGAAATTCTGTCTCACACTCCAAGGTCATTGTCATGAGTGGTCCTTTCCTTACGGCTTCGTTGATGGAGTTCATCTACAAATAGAGATGAGAAAGAAGATTAGAAAAGTTTACGAGAAGAACAGACAAGTGTAGAAGTTGTTGAAAATTTTTCCTTAGTGGTTTCCAATCCTAGGGTCATAATCCTACAGGCAACACAGTGCTCTGATACCATCTGTAAGATTCCTCCTTTATAAAGTAAAAGGATCCCTGTGATTGCTATGCTAGTCCCTGGATCAATTCTAGCATCCACAGTTTAAGATGAAGTACACAGATACAAAGGTCATTATTACAGCCATTCCAGAGAATAAACATAGTCTTACAACTCCAAGGCCACAGGCCTAGTACAAGAGTTTGAATAAGTAAATAAATAAAAGTCTTCATCTTCATGTGCCACAGGAAAACATGTTGAGTGTAGACTCGTGACTCCTAATCCTCATCAGAGTAACCTGCAACATCACAAGTTACAGCCATAGTGGGTTAATACATTGGAATAGTATTGGCAAGTGATACCTTAGTATAATTTAGGTGGTCTAGATACTATATGCAATTTGGCTAAGTGTAGCTTGGCTTGCTTTGCTCAAAATAGGTTTTGCCTATTAGTTGAAATCACTAAGTTTTTCTTTGTCAAAACTTTTCCCAAGGAACCACCAATAGACATTGAGGTCCTTCCCCTTGTTCACCCACAAGTTTTTACTTAGAAAATTGGGATGAGGAGATTCTTGATAGCTTACATGTCTTGATGCTCAAGTTGTCCTTTTCCAGGGACATGGCTAAGTACTTAGATTTTTCCATCTGCAGAGGTTGTGCACTTTCCCCACCAGACTTGATTTTCACCAAGACAGGACCTTTCAGAAGCCTTCCCTTAGACCAAATGGACGCGTTCCAACCTATCATTCCCACTACCACCAACTATCCAAATGGCTAAGTTCTAGCAACCTATATGATCCGTGAGCCCATATTGCCAAGTGGCTGCACTAGAAGCTTCTCAACACTTGGCCTCTAAAATCTCTTTGTTCCTGGGTGGCTTTCCACAAGTGAGATACACAAGGTTCACCAGTCCCCTGGCCTTGTGTACCCACTCAACACAACCCATTCCTTCCATTCCACCTAGGTGTTTCATTTACTTAGTTGTTTTATTAAGCAAAACACAAGTCCAAAGACTTAGAAATATTTTCATCATAGCACGTATATTTCACCAACCCTTGGTTGCTACTAGCTAGGCTAAGTATGGCATAGATAAGCATCTTAACTTAGAAATTTCCTAGCAATTCTACAACTACTAGGATTTCCCAACATGGCGTAAGCAAAATATAGCATGCAAGACTAGCAAAATATTTCTAATGCTTAGTAGAAAACATAGGGATAAAAATATTCATGAAGTACCACTTGCCTTGGTAGTTTGGAGAGTAGCTACACTCCTCACAATCACAATCACTAGCACCAAAATCTACACAAAGAATTATAGCAACAAATCACATACAAAACATATACAATCAAAAATATATGCATGCATGCAAAAAGCTATGTGATGATTTTTAAAACTCAACAAAGCAAGTATACAGTACTGGTTCATAAACAAGTTAAAAACTTGCCAAACAACATTTATTTAAACCCTAAAACATTTCCTAAACATTTCATATACCCAAATTAGCCCTACACAAGTTTCTGCAAATAAAACCATTTTAACAGAAGCAAAAAAATAAACACATTGCATATTTAGAAAGGGCTTGCTCTCCTGATTCTATTGATATAAAATTTGCCAAATTCTAACGTGGGAATCAAAAGTTATAGCCAAAACAAATTTGAACATCTAATAGATTCAAATCCAGTTTTTAAATCTAAACCACTGCCACGCGTCTTAATCTAATTGGCCCGTACCACTTCGCTCAGGATCGCGTCTGTGAGCCGTTAGATCAACATAATCTGCATGGCCCAGATCTAACTATACCGTTTCGTTAAGTGATCTAATTTCGCGCGCTGGATCCAGATCCAACGGCCCTGGATCAAGCGACCAAAGCTGGGCGGCGCTGGCGGTGGCTACTGGCGGCGGCGAGCTCTGCCTCTGGCGTGGCGCTTCTGAGATGGCTAGGGGTCGTCGGAGCGCTTACAGCTCGACGTCGCTGATGCTCAACTGGCGGCAACTTGGCAAAGGCGCCTGGGACGCGATCGGAGCTCGTCGGAGTTGTGGGCGGCGTCTGTTGCTTGATGTCGAGGTTGTTGCCGAGGCTCTGCGTCGGCCTAGCACAAGCCAGAGGGATTAGAGACGTGCAAGGGTCTAGCGAACAGGACAATACCAAAGGGAAGGCAAGGGGTGCTTGATTCTTACCGCTATTGCTCGTCGGAGTCGAGCGGCGGCTCAGTGATTCTTGGGCGTGAGCGAAGCGGCGACTGGTCACGAGCGAGCAAACCAGGTGTTAGCAGATGCACAAGGTCATGGCGGTCACGCTCGTTTGAACCAGAGACATAGGGGCGGTCGGAGCTTACCGGAATCGCCGCGGAGTTGTTACATCTGCGGTGTGCGAGGCAATTGCAGGCGACTGAGGCGTAGATATGGCGCTAGGTGAGAAATGGCGCGGCGAGGGGATATTATAGCGAGGCGGGGGCAAGGATCATGGCGTATCAATGGCAATTAAACGCTTGATAACAACGGCGAGGTAATGGCGGAAGCGGCGTCGCGCGCGTGATTGGCCAAGCGGCGTGGTCGCGAGGTCCACTTGTCGTGAGTTAAGCAGCGAGGGGTGGGGTCGTGCGATCGGTGACACTGGGTGTGTGTCTGCGGGTGAGCAAGAGAGAGGGAGACCCCGGGTGGGCTTAGTGGGCTCGATTAGCAGTTGGGCCAGATAGGTAGCGCTGGCCCTTTTCTATTTCTTTTCTCCTTTTCTTTTTCTGTTTTGATTTTCTAGAATGATTTTCAAATTCAAATCAAATGAGTTTGAATTCAAATCTTCTCTAGGTTTTTATACTGCAAACATTGCATTCCAATGTGTGTCAAACACTACTGTCCAATCCAAACACTTTGATCAAGTGAAAATAAAAATAAAACCAAGCCTTTATGATATATATTCAATAGGCATAATATTGGTTTTATTTCTCATTTTGCTTTGAAACTTTGTTCAAACTTTTGAAAGTGCCTAAGTTTGAATTTCAAACCTTTACTGAACCAAAACAAGTATTCTTCTCCTTGGAAGATAGCATTAAGGCTAGAGCAAACTTACATGAAATATTAAGCATAAATGCTTATGTTTTGAAATGTTTTGTTTGAAATGAAATTCATATGATTATGGATGCATGGATGATATGCATGAGTTTGAAACATGATTTTAGGGATGTTACAAATTTAACCCCCTTAAGGTGAATCTCGCCCTCGAGGTTCGGATTGGCTAGCAAATAGGTGAGGGTGGTCTTTCCGAAGATCATCTTCTCTTTCCCATGTTGCTTCCTCTTCGAAATGATGGTTCCACTGAACTTTGCAAAACTTGATAGTCTTAGTCCGTGTGACTCTTTTTGCAGTCTCGAGAATATTGATAGGTTTCTCTTCATACGTGAGGTCACTTTCCAATTGGACTTCCTCCAAAGGTATAGTATCCTTTAAAGAGGTTTCTTCCATTTCTGGGTGACATTTCTTAAGTTGACTCACATGAAACACATTATGGACAGCTGACAAAGACTCCGGTAATTCAATTTCATAAGGAACTTCTCCTTTGCGACTCAGAATCTTGAATGGTCCAACATATCTTGGGGCCAACTTTCCTTTGACTCCAAACCTCTTCACTCCACGAAGTGGTGACACTCTAAAATAAGCTCTATCACCAACTTCATAGGTGACTTCTCTACGCTTAGGATCTGCGTAGCTTTTCTGTCGGGACTGTGCTATCTTCAATCTGTCCTTAACCAACTTGACCTTCTCTTCGGCTTCTTTGATAAGTTCAGGTCTGAACAAACTTCTTTCTCCCACACCATTCCATAACAATGGGGTGGTACACTTTCTCCCGTAGAGAAACTCAAATGGTGCCATCTCAATGCTGGCTTGATAGCTGTTGTTATAAGAAAATTCTGCGTAAGGCAGACTTTCATCCCAACTGGCTCCATAGTCTAGGACACATGCCCTCAACATGTCTTCAAGAATCTGATTAGTCCTTTCTGTCCGTCCATCAGTTTGAGGATGAAAAGCAGTACTGAATTCCAACCTCGTTCCCAATGACTCATGTAGTTGTCTCCAAAAATGGGAAGTGAATTGAGTTCCCCTATCAGACACAATACTCTTGGGTACTCCATGTAGACACACAATTCTGCTCATATACATCTTGGCTAACTTAGCACTTGTATAAGTTGTCTTCACGGGTATGAAATGAGCCACTTTAGTTAGGCGGTCCACTACTACCCAAATAGAATCGTATCCTGACCGTGTCCTTGGTAATCCGGTAATGAAATCCATACCAATCTTGTCCCACTTCCAATCAGGAATAGGTAGTGGTTGAAGTAAACCTGCTGGTTTCTGATGTTCCGCCTTCACTCTACTACACACATCACACGAAGCAATATGTTCGGCGATGTCCTTCTTGAGATTATTCCACCAAAATCTTTCCTTCATGTCCATGTACATTTTGGTGTTACCCGGATGAATGGAATACGGTGAGTTGTGTGCTTCTTGCAAAATCAGTTTCCGAAGCTTCGGATCTTGTGGAACACAGATACGTTTCCCATGCCATAAAGTACCATGTTCGTCTTCATGGAACCCTTTGGCTTTTCCTTTGCCAATCTTTTCTTTAATCTCTTCAATTTCCTTATCAATTCTCTGGGCTTCCTTGATCTTGTCCAACAAAGTGGGTTGAACATCCAAAGACATGAGATGTACTTCGGGCACAATCTCCAATCTGAGGTCTCTAAATTGGGCACACAAATCATCGGTAAATTCTCCCTTGGTTAGGCCATTCACAAAAACCTTACGACTTAAAGCATCTGCTACAACATTTGCTTTACCGGGATGGTATTGCAAACTTAAGTCATAGTCCTTGATGATTTCTAGCCATCTTCTTTGTCTCATATTAATTTCCTTCTGGGTGAAGATATACTTCAAACTCTTGTGATCTGTGAACACTTCACAACGCTTTCCCAAAAGATAGTGTCTCCATGTTTTGAGTGCATGGACAACAGAGGCTAACTCTAAATCATGAGTAGGATAGTTCACTTCATGAGTTTTGAGTTGTCTCGAGGCATAAGCCACAATTTTCCTTCTTGCATGAGTACTGCACCCAAACCATGATGAGATGCATCACAATATACATGGAAATCTTTTTCCAAGTCTGGCAAACACAATCTTGGTCTTCACAAGTCTCTTCTTCAATTCCTGAAAACTGAGTTCACAACCTTCAGACCAAGCAAATTTCTTGTCTTTCTTTAGCAATTCTGTCATAGGCTTAGCAACCTTGGAGAAATTCTCAATGAATCTTCTGTAGTAACCTGCTAAGCCAAGGAAACTACGAACTTCCTTCACTGACTTGGGAGATTCCCATTCAGTTACAGCTGAAACTTTAGCAAGATCAACTGCTACACCATCTTTTGTCATAACATGCCCAAGAAATCCAACTTCATTCAACCAGAATTCACACTTGCTGAATTTGGCATACAATTTATGTTCTCTAAGCTTCTCAAGTATCAAACGCAAATGTCCTTCATGTTCTTCTTTGCTCTTGGAGTAGATCAAAATATCGTCGATGAAAACGACAACAAACTTATCAAGAAATTCCATGAACACCTTGTTCATCATATTCATAAAGTATGCTGGAGCATTGGTCAATCCAAATGGCATCACGGTATACTCATACAATCCATACCTTGTAGTGAAAGCTGTCTTAGGTATGTCTTGTTCCCTTATCTTGAGTTGGAAATAGCCTGACCGAAGATCAATCTTTGAGAACACACAAGCTCCTTCCAGCTGATCAAACAAGTCATTGATTCTAGGCAAAGGGTATTTGTTCTTGATGGTCACCTCATTGAGTGAACGGTAATCAATGCATAACCTTTGACTTCTATCTTTCTTCTCCACGAACAAAACTGGGGCTCCCCAAGATGAAGAACTTGGTTGAATAAATACTTTCTGCAACTGCTCTCCGAGTTGTTTCTTGAGTTCTTTCAATTCATCCACTGACATCTTATATGGTATCTTTGCTATTGGTCCAGATCCTGGTAGCAAGTCAATAAGGAATTCCACATCTCTATCTGGTGGCATTCCCGGCAATTCTTCCGGAAACACATCCGGATACTCACTCACAATTGGCACACTGTCTATGCTAACCCCCTTAAGAGAATTTAGCATACTCCTTCTTGCTTCAAAGTTGGTCTTGAATCTGATCCTTTTATTTTCTGGAGTTGTGAGTGAGACAGTATGGTTGGAACAATCTATCACTCCCTTGTGCTTAGTCATCCAGTCCATTCCCAAAATGACATCCAATCCTTGGGAGTTTAGAATTATCAAGTAACGGGAAACTTATACTTCCCAAACTCTATGACTAGATCATGACATCCTGAATTCACTATCATTTCTCCACCAGGAGAACTTACTTTTATAGGACACCCAATAGTTTCTACCGGCAGTTCATTTCTTTCAACAAATGCTCTTGATATGAATGAATGAGATGCACCAGTATCAAAGAGAACAAATGCTGGAACAGAATTGAGTTTGAACTTACCAGCAATAGCACCAGGCTCCTCATAGATTTCCTCCACATTGATGTGGTTCACCTGTCCTTTCTGAAAAGGGTTGGGCTTGTTGGGTCCTTCAACTTTCTTTTCTGGGCATTCATTTGCATAATGCCCCATCTTCTTGCACTTGAAGCATTCAACCTGACTGATGTCCTTCTTGACAGGCTGGCTTCCACTGCCACTTCCATTCCCACTGTGGTGGCTCTTATATCCACCCTTGTGGTTCTTGTACTTGTCATTGTCATGACTACGGTGATGCTTGTTGTCATGACGGTTGTGGTTGTGGTGCTTGTTGAATTTCCCATGCTTGTGGGATCCTGAGCTTCCGCTGTCATCATAATGGGAACGTTTGTGAGACGATCCCGAGCTGTGGTTGTCCGAGTGCTTTCTCTTTATGCTCTCAACTTGCTTCATTTTGTTCTCCAAAATAGCAGCCTTATCACAAAGAGACTGGTATGTGGGAACATATGCCATAGCCAACTGCAGATTCAGCTCATCATTCAACCCTTCGAGGAACTTTTCTTTCCTCTTAGCATCAGTGTCAACTTCATCCGGTGCATATCGCGCCAGATTGTTGAACTCCTCAATATATTCAGCCACGCTACGGTGGCGTTGCTTCAGGTTATGAAACTCCTTCTTTTTCAGACTCTCACTCTAGATGAGATATGAGAAGTACGAAAGCCATCCTCAAAGATAGCCCAAGTCACATCTTCTATGGGAGTGGTGATCTGGAAGTTATCCCACCAAGTGGCGGCTGGTCCTTCTAGCAAATGTGTTGCAAATCTGATCTTTTCTGCATCAGTACAACCCATAGTTACCAAGTCCTTGTTCATAGAGCTTAGCCAATCATTGGCCACCATGGGATCAGTTGTTCCTGAGAACTTTGCTGGCCTCAATCTCAAGAACCTGGTAAGCATGTCGAAACCTGGTGGGTTGTTGTTGTTGTTATTGTTGTTATTGTTGTTGTTGTTATTGTTGTTTTGGTTCTGGATGAGCGTCGTCATCATTTGCATCAGCTGAGTCTGAGCTGTCATCATTTGTTGCATTTCTGGAGTGATGTTGTTGTTGTTGGGGTTGGGATTTGCACGACAGGGAGGCATCTGTGGTTTGTTCAATAGAGATAAGAATGAGATACCCATAGATGCTTTCATGCAGAATACATCACATAAACAAACACAAAACTTGCAACAAAAGGATAAAGGTTCAACAACAAGATAACAAGTTCACAAGGTAAAACACACACAAATAACAAGCCATCCACATGTTGGATGGTCAAATAACAAGTTCTCAACGACAAGTATGATAATAAATGATAAATGAGTAGTCAAATCTACTCCTCGGCATCAACCTCCTCCTTGACAAAGGTAAGACCTGCGTTCTCCATCGCGGTCTTGTATTCCTCGACGTTGGTGGTCAAGGTCTCTATCTTGGCTTTGAGAGCCCTCTTCTGAGAACGAAGCCTCTCAATCACCGTCTGCTGATGCTCGAGCTCAAGTCCTTGGCCTGCAGTTCTTGATCATGTCCGGATCTTCTTGTTCCTATCTCGGACTCGCTTCTCGACTCTTGAACTTTCTGTCCGGCTCTCGAACTTCGCCTCCATCTCCTTGACTATCTCATCTTGCTCATAAAGAGCTTGTCCTTCTTATGGCTGCACCTGAAGTTCGTCATTGTTGAGCATGACGTTGGTCCTATCAGAATCCACGTTCCTAATGAGAGCCTCTAAGTCCTGGAGGTATAGACGAATCGGCTCTGCTGTGTCCCTCAAATCGTCCTCGAAGTCGATGGACTCTCCATCCTCATCACGTCTACCGAAGACGTGGAAGTGAGTACCTCTAACCTGTCGGGAGTGTCTCCCTAGAAGACGTCCTATCAGATCCTGCATGACTACCTCAAGGCCTCTCTCCTTGTCATCATGCATGATCTTAAAGATGATAGCCTCCGTGGTAGGCTCTGCCTGGCGTCCGGGCTGGTTGACCTTGAAGCCCCAAAGGTCTTTCCTCTCAAACTTGGTGAGGGGAAGCACCATGATGGTAGGAAGAGGGAGATTGAGCAAAGTAGTAAGCTCAACAATACGAGGACCAAAGCGAGTTCCCTGGAACTCCTCAACAGTGCTGATGGTAACAGTAGGCATCTATTTATAAGATAGGAAAAGTTAGAACAACACAATTCAAGATAAAACACAAGGCAAAACATCACATATATATATCCTTGGAAATCAAAACACACAAGTCATGGCACACATGGATCCATTACAACAACCAAGGTTCAACTTATTTTAAAGCAACATTTGGAAAATAAGGTGATAAGTGGTGGTCCAACTAACGAAGTACGTTTACAATCCTATCTCACTGGATCTGTTGGCTAACACAATGTTTCTAGAAGCAATCAGTCTATCTTGCTCACATGACTCCATCACTAAGTCTATAATGTCTCCTCTTAAGGTTTGGTTGGTAGCTTCCAACTCTTGGGTATGTTTCTTCTCTTCTTTTAGGTCACTTTGGAGGTTGAGCATTCTGCACTTGACTCTATCACCAAGTTCTTTGATGGTCTTCCAAGCTGCATCCCTTGCTGATTCAAAGAATGTGGTGTGCACCACTGAATTGGTGAACATGCAGAATCCTTTTTCCTTGTGGTTGTCTTCCTTGTTTTTATACAAGTGAAGTTGCACCCACCAGTATTCAACTCCTTCATCCATCACAGGAAACCCTTTGTACACAGCTGCACCTTGTATCTCTAATGCAACCATGAGGTCCTTGAGAACCTTGGGAAATTCTGTCTCACACTCCAAGGTCATTGTCATGAGTGGTCCTTTCCTTACGGCTTCGTTGATGGAGTTCATCTACAAATAGAGATGAGAAAGAAGATTAGAAAAGTTTACGAGAAGAACAAACAAGTGTAGAAGTTGTTGAAAATTTTTCCTTAGTGGTTTCCAATCCTAGGGTCATAATCCTACAGGCAACACAGTGCTCTGATACCATCTGTAAGATCCCTCCTTTATAAAGTAAAAGGATCCCTATGATTGCTATGCTAGTCCCTGGATCAATTCTAGCATCCACAGTTTAAGATGAAGTACACAGATACAAAGGTCATTATTACAGCCATTCCAGAGAATAAACATAGTCTTACAACTCCAAGGCCACAGGCCTAGTACAAGAGTTTGAATAAGTAAATAAATAAAAGTCTTCATCTTCATGTGCCACAGGAAAACATGTTGAGTGTAGACTCGTGACTCCTAATCCTCATCAGAGTAACCTGCAACATCACAAGTTATAGCCACAGTGGGTTAATACATTGGAATAGTATTGGCAAGTGATACCTTAGTATAATTTAGGTGGTCTAGATACTATATGCAATTTGGCTAAGTGTAGCTTGGCTTGCTTTGCTCAAAATAGGTTTTGCCTATTAGTTGAAATCACTAAGTTTTTCTTTGTCAAAACTTTTCCCAAGGAACCACCAATAGACATTGAGGTCCTTCCCCTTGTTCACCCACAAGTTTTTACTTAGAAAATTGGGATGAGGATATTCTTGATAGCTTCCATGTCTTGATGCTCAAGTTGTCCTTTTCAAGGGACATGGCTAAGTACTTAGATTTTTCCATCTACAGAGGTTGTGCACTTTCCCCACTAGACTTGATTTTCACCAAGACAGGACCTTTCAGAAGCCTTCCCTTAGACCAAATGGACGCGTTCCAACCTATCATTCCCACTACCACCAACTATCCAAATGGCTAAGTTCTAGCAACCTATATGATCCAGGCAGAGCCCATATTGCCAAGTGGCTGCACTAGAAGCTTCTCAACACTTGGCCTCTAAAATCTCTTTGTTCCTGGGTGGCTTTCCACAAGTGAGATACACAAGGTTCATCAGTCCCCTGGCCTTGTGTAACCACTCAACACAACCCATTCCTTCCATTCCACCCAGGTGTTTCATTTACTTAGTTGTTTTATTAAGCAAAACACAAGTCCAAAGACTTAGAAATATTTTCATCATAACATGTATATTTCACCAACCCTTGGTTGCTACTAGCTAGGCTAAGCATGGCATAGATAAGCATCTTAACTTAGAAATTTCCTAGCAATTCTACAACTACTAGGATTTCCCAACATGGCATAAGCAAAATATAGCATGCAAGACTAGCAAAATATTTCTAATGCTTAGTAGAAAACATAGGGATAAAAATATTCATGAAGTACCACTTGCCTTGGTAGTTTGGAGAGTAGCTACACTCCTCACAATCACAATCACTAGCACCAAAATCTACACAAAGAATTATAGCAACAAATCACATACAAAACATATACAATCAAAAATATATGCATGCATGCAAAAAGCTATGTGATGATTTTTAAAACTCAACAAAGCAAGTATACAGTACTGGTTCATAAACAAGTTAAAAACTTGCCAAACAACATTTATTTAAACCCTAAAACATTTCCTAAACATTTCATATACCCAAATTAGCCCTACAAAATTTTCTGCAAATAAAACCATTTTAACAGAAGCAAAACATTAAACACATTGCATATTTAGAAAGGGCTTGCTCTCCTGATTCCATTGATATAAAATTTGCCAAATTCTAACGTGGGAATCAAAAGTTATAGCCAAAACAAATTTGAACATCTAATAGATTCAAATCCAGTTTTTAAATCTAAACCACTGCCACGCGTCTTAATCTAATTGGCCCATACCGCTTCGCTCAGGATCGCGTCTGTGAGCCGTTAGATCAACATAATCTGAACGGCCCAGACCTAACTATACCGTTTCGTTAAGTGATCTAATCTCGCGCGCTGGATCCAGATCCAACGGCCCTAGATCAAGCGACCAAAGCTGGGCGGCGCTGGCGGTGGCTACTGGCGGCGGCGAGCTCTACCTACGGCGGCGCGGCGCTACAGATGGCTAGGGGGTTGTCGGAGACGCTTACCAGAAACGCGACGACGTGCTGATGCTCAACCTGGCGACGGCTTGGCAAAGGCGCCAGACGCTTGATCGGAGCTCGTCGGAGTTGCGGGCGGCGTCTGTTGCTTGATGTCGAGGTTGTTGCCGAGGCTCTGCGTCGGCCTAGCACAAGCCAGAGGGTTTAGGAGACGCGCAAGGTCTGGCGAACAGGACAGTACCAAAGGGAAGGCAAGGGGTGCTTGATTCTTACCGCTATTGCTCGTCGGAGTCGAGCGGCGGCTCTGGTGGTTGCGGGCGTGAACGAAGACGGCGACCTGGGTCACGAGCAGGCAAACCAGGGGTGTTAGCAGATGCACAAGGTCGTGGTGGTCACGCTCGTTTGAACCAGAGACAGAGGGGCGGTCGAAGCTTACCGGAATCGCCCGCCGGAGTTGTTCTGTCTGCGGTGCTGCAGAGGCAATTGCGGGCAGCCTGGGGGCGTAGAGATGGCGCTAGGTGAGGGGAAATGGCATGGTGCGAGGGGATCTTATAGCGAGGGGGGCAGGATCGCGGCGTATCAATGGCAATTAAGCGCCTAACGATAGCGTGGCGAGTAACGGCGGCGTCGCGGCAAGACGTGATTGACGACGAAGGCGTCGTGGTCGCAGGGTCCACTCGTCAGCGAGTTAAACAACGAGGGGGTGGGGTCGTGCAGTCAGTGACCTGGGGGGTGTGTCTGCGGGTGAGCAAGAGAGAGGGAGACCCCGGTTGGGCTTAGTGGGCTGGATTAGCAGTTGAGCCAGATAGGTAGCGTGGCCCTTTTGTATTTATTTTCTCCTTTTCTTTTTCTGTTTTGATTTTCTGGAATGATTTTCAAATTCAAATCAAATGAGTTTGAATTCAAATCTTCTCTAGGTTTTTATACTGCAAACCTTGCATTCCAATGTGTGTCAAACACTATTGTCCAATCCAAACACTTTGATCAAGTGAAAATAAAAATAAAACCAAGCCCTTATGATATATATTCAATAGGCATAATATTGGTTTTATTTCTCATTTTTCTTTGAAACTTTGTTCAAACTTTTGAAAGTGCCTAAGTTTGAATTTCAAACCTTTACTGAACCAAAACAAGTATTCTTCTCCTTGGAAGATAGCATTAAGGCTAGAGCAAACTTACATGAAATATTAAGCATAAATGCTTCTGTTTTGAAATGTTTTGTTTGAAATGAAATTCATATGATTATGGATGCATGGATGATATGCATGAGTTTGAAACATGATTTTAGGGATGTTACAGTACTGTGCACTTGTCTTGTTGAGTATAGAAAATCATCACACATATCATATTGCATGCATCCATATATTTTTGCTTGTATTTATTTTGTATGTGATTTGGTGCTATCATTTTATGTGTAGATTTTGGTGCAAATAGTGATTGTGATTGTGAGGATTGTAGCTACTCTCCAAACTACCAAGGCAAGTGGTGCTTCATGATTTTATTCCTATGTTTTCAAATATGCATTAGAAATATTTTGCTAGTCTTGCATGGATATTTTTGATCTATATGCTATGCTTGGGAAATCCTAGTAGTTGTAGAATTGCTAGAAATATTTCTAAGTCTTAACAATTCCATGCTTAGCCTAGCTAGTAGCAACCAAGGGTGGTTATATATTCATGCTATGAATAAGTATTTCTAAGTCTTTGGACTATGTTTTTGGTTTAATAAAACAACTAAGTGAATGAAACACCTGGGTGGAATGGAAGGAATGGGTTATGTTGAGTGGTTACACAAGGCCCATTTCTATGGTTTACCTTGTGTATCTCACTTGTGGAAAGCCACCCAGGAACAAAGGGATTTGAGAGGCCAAATGTTAAGAAGCTTCTAGTGCAGCCACTTGGCAATATGGGCTCTGCCTGGATCACATAAGTTGCAATAACTTAGACATTTGGACAGTTGGTGGTAGTGGGATGATAGGTTGGAACGCGTCCATTTGGTCTAAGGGAAGGCTTCTGAAAGGTCCTGTCTTGATGAAAATCAAGTCTTGTGGGGAAAGTGCACAACCTCTGCAGATGGAAGAATCTAAGTACTTAGCCATGTCCCTGGTATTGGACAACTTGAGCATCAAGACATGGAAGCTATCAAGAATATCCTCATCCCAATTTCTAAGTAAAAACTGTTGGGTTTCGTAGCATGGAAAACAAAAAATTTCTACCGCATACAAACAATCAAGCCAAGATCTATCTACTAGATTGTAGCAACGAGTCGATGGAATAACTCACCCTCGAAGATTCCAAAGTGTTTAACGAGAGCAGATTCTCGTGGGTGATGTAGTCGTACTCTTTCCGATCTCAAGATCGCGTGAGCGATCCTTAGGTGCTGCGTTCGGCAGCGCTCCCTTGATGGTCACACGTTTGGTACTCGACAAAGACCTTCCTCTCCCTTGTTCCAGCAGGCAGTGGAGGTTGTAGCACTCTCCTCGCGATTCGACAACTGTGGCGTGGTACCGGAAGTAGAGGAGATCTCAGGCTTCTTAAGGGAGGCGAGTATGGTGGAGTATGAGAGAGCTTTGGTGATCTAGGGTTTAGACACACCAATTAGAAGGCTCTAAACCGGAGGCTAGGGCAATTAGAAGCTCTAACTTGACGGCTTGGGAGAAATCCCTAGGCTGTGGCTAGGGTTTAGGTTTAGAGGAGAGGGACTTGTGTGCTAGGAGGGGCAGCCCTGCCCCTCCCTTTTATAGGTGGGAGGCGCGGACAAGGGGAGGGGAGTCCCTCCCCAACTCGGCTTGGAGGTGGGCCGGCGGTTGGAGGAGGGAATCCCTCCCCAACTAGGTTTCCCACTCCTCCTCCTCTTTCCAAAACTTGTCGTTTGACTTTCAAACTAGCCGTTTGACTTTTCAATTTAGGATTTAAATAAACCCTTTATTTTGGACAGCAAAGACACCTAGTACATGATGCAATCATTCCAACTTACAATGACACATTCATGTACCCTTCCCCCCCCGGAGTGCCGGACATTCCGGAACCTTCTAGAATGTTCCCGATGAAAACACCGGAATCATTCCCCAACTCCGAAACGGGACTTTCCTTATATGAATCTTATTCTCCGGACCATTCCGGATATCCTCGTGATATCCCGAATCCCATTCGAGACTCCGAACAACATTCGGTCTCTTTCTCATCATTCCATAACTACTCAAACAACGTTGAATCCTTAAGTGTGTCTCCCTACGGTTCGTGAATTATGCGGACATGATCGAGACACTTCTCCGAACAATAACCAATAGAGGAATCTGGAAATTCATATGGCTCCCACATATTTCTACGATTACTTTGTGATCGAATGAACCGCTTGCATACGATACCAACTTCCCTTTGTCTCACGATAGTTTACTTATCCGAGGTTATGATCGTCGGTATCTCTACATACCTAGTTCAACCTCGTTACCGATAAGTACTCTTTTCTCGTTCCCGTGATATGTGATCCCTTGTGAGCCAGTCACATGCTTGCAAGCTAATTGGATGACATTTCACCGAGAGGGCCCAGAGTATATCTATCCGTCATATGGATGGACAAATCCACTCTTGATCCATGTGTCTCAACCAATACTTTCCGAACACTAAATGCCACCTTTATAGCCACCCTGTTACGGTGTGGTGTTTGATGACATCAAAGCATCCATCCGGTAAAGGTGATATGCATGATCTCATGGTCGAAGGAATTAGGTTACTATGTATTAGAAAGCATATAGCAATTGAACTATTGAAATGACTTGATCTTTATGCTACGCTTATCTATAGGAGTATGTCCACCATATCATTCTCCTAACGATATGATCTTGTTGTTAACAACATCTCAATGTTCATGATATGGAAACCACAATCATCTATTAACCAACAAGCTAGTATTATATAGAGGCTTTACTAGGGACTTCAAATTAAGTTTACAAATCACACAAGTATCAATGTTTCCTTGTTAATACTATTATAGCATGAATGTAAACATTTATCATAAACACAAAGATATAATAATAACTACATTTATTATTGCCTCTAGGGCATATCTCCAACAGTCTCCCACTTGCACTAGAGTCATCTAATCTAGTTTACATGGTAATATACCGAACACCCATGGCAGTTTGGTGCTGGTCATGTTTTGCCCTCGGGAGAGGTTTAGTCAACGGATCCGCCATATTCAGATCTGTGTGTACTTTGCAAATCTTTATATCCCCATCTTGGATATGTTCTCGAATAGCGTGAAAACGTAGCTTGATGTGCTTCAGCTTTTTGTGTGACCTTGGTTCTTGCGCATTGGCTATGGCGCCCATGTTATCACAGTAGATAGACATTGGGTCCAGCGCACTAGGAACCACACCCAGCTCTGTAATGAACTCTTTCATCCATATTGCTTCTTGTGAAGCCTCCGAAGCAGCCATGTATTCTGATTCAGTTGAAGATCTCGCCACAACGCTTTGCTTTGCACTCCTCCAGCTAACTGCTGGACCATTCAAAATAAATACGTATCCAGATTGTGATTTAGAATCATCCGGATCGGTGTTCCAACTAGCATCGGTGTAACCATTAACAACGAGTTGTTCATCACCTCCATAAGAAAGGACCATATCCTTAGTTCTTCTCAAGTACTTAAGGATGTTTTGATCATTGTCCAATGATCCACTCTGGATCACTTTGATATCTGCTAGTTAAACTAACATATGCAATGTCGGGTCTAGTACATAGCATAGCATACATTAGAGATCCTATGGCTGAGGCATAGGAGTCTTACTCATCCTTTCTCTATCTTCTCGATGTCGGACTTTGAGTTTTACTCAAGGTCGATTAGCAACATGGGCAAGAACCCTTTCTTGCTATCTTCCATTCCAAACCTCTTTAGAACTTTGTCCAAATATGTACTCTGTGACAATGATATTTGGCGTTTCGATCTATCTCTATAAATCTTTATGCCTAATATGTAAGCTGCTTCGCCAAGATCCTTCATTGAAAAACTATTATTCAAATATTCCTTGACACTATTAAGAAGGTCTACATCATTCCCAATCAACAATATGTCATCCACATATAGTATTAAGAATGCTACAGAGCTCCCACTCACTTTCTTGTAAATACAAGCTTCTCCATAAGTTTGTATAAAACCAAAACTTTGATTACCTTATCAAAGCGTTGATTCCAACCGGATGCTTGCTTCAATCCATAGATGGACCGTTGAAGTTTGCATACCTTGTTAGCATCTTTAGGATCGACAAAACCTTTGGGTTGCATCATATACAACTCTTCATCAATGTCACCATTGAGGAATGCTGTTTTGACATCCATCTGCCATATCTCATAATCGTAATATGCAGCGATTGCTAACATAATCCTCACAGACTTTAGCTTCGCTACTGGTGAGAAAGTCTCATCGTAGTCAACTCCTTGAATTTGTCGAAACCCTTTTGCGACAAGTCGAGCTTTATAGACAGTAACATTACCATCAACATCTGTTTTCTTCTTGAAAATCCATTTGTTTTCGACAGCCTTCCAGCCATCCGGTAAGTCCACCAAAGTCCATACTTGGTTTTCGTACATGGATCCAATCTTGGATTTCATGGCTTCTTGCGATTTGTTGGAATCTGGGCTCATCATTGCTTCCTCATATGTCTCAGGGTCATCGGTGTTGTCCACCAACATGACACTCATAACGGGATCATACCAATCTGGAGTGGTACGAGCTCTCGTTGACCTGCGAGGCTCTGTAGCAACTTCGACCGAAGTTTCATGATCATCATCATTAGCTTCCTCTCTAATTGGTGCAGGCACCACAGGAACTTCTTCCGGTGCTGCGCTACTCGCAATTTCGAGAGAAGGTTCGACAACCTCGTCGAGTTCTACTTTCCTTCCAGTCACTTCTTTCGAGAGAAATTCCTTCTCTAGAAAGGACCCATTCTTGGCAACGAAGATTTTGCCTTCGGATCTATGATAGAAGGTATACCCAATAGTTTCCTTTGGATATCCTATGAAGACGCATTTTTCCGCTTTGGGTTCAAGCTTGTCCGGCTGTAACTTCTTTACATAGGCTTCGCATCCCCAAACTTTAAGGAACGACAATTTAGGTTTCTTCCCAAACCATAATTCATACGGTGTCGTTTCAACGGATTTAGACGGTGCCCTATTTAAAGTGAATGCGGCTGTTTCTAATGCATAACCCCAAAATGATAGCGGTAAATCTGTAAGTGACATCATAGAACGAACCATATCTAAGAGAGTTCGATTACGACGTTCAGACACACCATTACGCTGTGGTGTTCCCGGCAGTGTCAATTGTGAAAGTATTCCGCATTTCTTCAAATGCTCGCCAAACTCGTAACTTAGATATTCACCTCCACGATCAGAACGTAGAAATTTAATCTTCTTGTTACGTTGATTCTCTACCTCACTTTGAAATTCCTTAAACTTCTCGAAAGTTTCGGACTTATGTTTCATGAAATAGATATACCCATATATACTCAAGTCATCCGTGAAGGTAAGAACATAACGATAACCACCACGCGATGCTACACTCATTGGTCCACACACATCAGTATGTATGATTTCCAATAAGTCCGTAGCTCGCTCCATCATACCAGAAAATGGAGTCTTAATCATTTTTCCCATCAGACATGCTTCGCATCTTTCAAGTTATTCAAAATCAAGTTATTAAAGAAGTCCATCTGAATGGAGTTTCTTCATACGCTTAACTCCAATGTGACCAAGACGATTACACATATAGGTCGAGTTATCGCTCGATTTCAAACGTTTAGCCTCAATGTTATTAATATGTGTATTTCCACTATCGAGATTCAACAAGAATAGACCATCTTTCAAAGGTGCATGTGCATAAAACATATTACTCATATAAATCGAACAACCATTATTCTCGGATTTAAACAAGTAACCGTCTCGCAATAAACAAGATCCCGATATAATGTTCATGCTCAACGCAGGCACCAAATAACAATTATTTAAGTATAAAACTAATCCCGATGGTAGATGAAGGGGTAGCGTGCCGACCGCGATCACATCAACCTTTGATCCGCTTTCACGGCGCATCGTCACCTCGTTCTTCACTAGCTTCCGCTTATTACGCAGCTCATTTGAGTTTCAAATATGAGCAACCGAACCAGTATCAAATACCCAGGTACTACTACGAATACTAGTGAGATACACATCAATAACATGTATATCAGATATACCTTTCTTCTTGATGTTGCCGTTCTTCAAATCCGCCAAGTACTGTAACTACCTCGGTGAATTACGCTCCTAGTTACAAGCCTGGATGAGCGGAAATGGTTGAAATAGTACGGTGGGGCCCAAATGCCACTCACAGGTAGACCTTTCGGCCGTCCCAACCATTTCCAAACATCGGGACAAGAACGGGCGGCGTAATCGGCAGGCGAAGGGATCAACTACATACACAAATGAGTATGTATGCAAGCCACCATACAACAGTACATCAGAGCCATTCCATCTAAAAAGAAAGGAAATATAGCAACGCCATACGGCAAGATCCAAATATCCTAGATAGATATAATAGTTTAGGATATCTCCTCATACATCAATCAACAGAGTATCAGGCGGAAGCGGAAGACAAAATCCGAGTACGGATAAGAAGCAAATCGGCATAATATGCCCCATAAATAAGCACATCCCGCCCACAGATCTCACGGATCCCCGTTCCCGGAATCTCTACACCGAATGATTGTTGCCCACATCGTCCGCTTCTCCACCCAAAGATCCATCTTGTGAGTGTACCTGTTCATCTGAACCAATAATTTATCGTGTGAGACCCTAGGGGTACTCAGCAAGTCTTTATGCCTCTAAAGGGGACACAACCTGGGGTGACGCAATTGCAGCAAAAGATAAATCCTAGCAATTCTATAGATACTCGCTAACCATCCGCCTAACCAAAGATAGACGGACGTCCGTGAATTAACAACAACAGTTATAAAGGTAATATTAACAGATCCATCCTCCTCCTCGCTTACCGAAGAGGAAGCGGACGAACAAAACCCCCATCCGTTGGCAGTTTTATTATCCATTCCATGAGTGTTGCACTATTTACTAGTCAAGTACTTAGTCAGATTAAAAGCGGTACTTTAGTTATGCTTGTCTATGATCAAGAAACTGTGCTCCAAGTCGTCCATAACCGCGGACACGGCTTTCAGAAAGTTTTACCCTGCAGGGGTGCACAAATAGCAACACACACTCGATATGCCTCGGAAAAACCAAATCAAAACCCAACGAGGCAGTCACGACAAAGCGATCACAAGATTCAGAAATATTTCAGGGGGCCACCCCATTGAGCTACCCGCAACGAAGTTAGCTGACTCCGAGACGGCCTCAAGGTTTGCGCCGGTGGAAACGATCGGGAACCCGAAATGTGGTGGGCTTGTCGACATCGGCGAAAACACTCCGCTTTCCTAAGCGATTAGTGCATACTCGCACAATTTAAATAAGCGATAAAGCATGGCATAAGTACAGGATAGTAAATAAAACCTCAAACTAGTTTGTGGCCCCAAGAAATAAGAATGAATCAAGCTCGCTCGGGGGGTTCATAAGCCTCCCGGATGTGGATAGCGCGAATATTCAAGGAACAGGAATCAAGTACTCGGGGTCCTACGGGACACAAGTGAGCCTGAAAAACCAAATAGCGAATATGGCTCACCGATGCCACTTTCATTAGTTATCCCATTACTACTCAGATTAAGTTGTTTAGGTACCTCGTTATCCATCAGACACTCACATACCCTACACATGATGTTCTACGACTCGCATGGCTCAAACAACTCCTGTAGTAATGGCTCATGGGATGGAGGAACAAGCTTCGGTGGGGTTTAAAAGTAAAGGCTATGCAATACTTGGGATTCAGATTAATGCAATCGCGACTCAATGATGCAAGAATAAGATAGAGGCAATAGGTACTATATGTATGCAAGCATGTGGTAGTGCTTCCCTGGCAGCTCAGTTGAAGCAAGGGATGGATCTGGGTAGTGCTCCTGGTTCTCTGGATATATCCCCTGCTCAGCGTCTATTCGAAGAAGAACCAAACAAACAAGGGCCAACATAAATAAAGTGCGCAAGCATATGAGTTAAATGCGACAAGCAAACAATCATGCCATGATGAATGATGCACAATTTGCATGGCATTAAAGTATCATGGCATGGGTGAGGTGTGGAATACAAGAATAAATCATTTTATTGAGTTTTGGACTCATTTTAGCCTCATATTAGTTGCTGTACACATTATATTTATATGATGCATGCTGCAATTCAAAACATGGAATGCATAAACAGAAAGGTCTCGTCGAGCTAATCATTTTATACATATCATTTGTTAAATTTGGAGTTATAAAACAAAAGTTATTAATTTATTAAGGGAAAAGGGCATTTTATTGTAATTTTAATCAACTTGGAATTTTAAGTGTGCAAAATATATTTTGAATGGCATAATTGAATTCCTCATATTTTTCTGATTTCAAAACATATATTATTTGTATTATTTGGGTTTATATTTTAAAAGTTATTTGAAAACAGATTTAAATTTGAATTTGAATTTATTTTGAAAAAGTTTGAATTAAAACAGATTACAGGAAATACTTTTGCTACTCGCTCGAACCTAGCCACAGCCAATGACCAGGGCCATCTTGTTGGCGATCATAGCCTTGGTTTGGTTGGGAACTTTGTCACCAGGGTGGGCTAGCCGATCACATGAGATGGGACGGCGTCAGGGTCCACCATGTGACCAGGGCTTGCCTGTGCTTGCCAGATCCGGGAGGCCTTGAGTTGAGGCTGGAAGATCTAGGGGCTTATCTGCGAAGTGGACGGAGAGGCTGACAGGTGGGGTGCTAGGGAGCTCGGGTTGAGGCGGGAAAAACTACTGAGGCCTGCGCAAGCGGCCCGTTCTTTGCTGCTGGCGGATCCGGCTCTGACGGCGGCGGGTCTGTCCATCTTCCGGCGACGGTGGCGACGAATCCGCTAGACGAAACGTGACACTCCAAAAACGAAAAACGAAGAGGAAAACAAGGGCTACAACTTTCGTTCAGAGATCTAACACGGAGGAGGGCTACAGAGCACGGAAAACCTAGGGGAAAACAAGGTCAGCAGGCTGGCTGCAGACGCGACTGGCGGTGACTACGGCGGCGCACGTGTGCTCATGGGTGCTCGCAGGCGGTGATGCGGCGAGCTAGAGAGGAAAGGGATGTCCAGGAGGTAGATGGTACTCACGGAGTGCGCTTGCTGACGCCGTGGGAGCGTGATGGCGGCAGTCACGGTGCTGGTGGTCCGGTCCTTCGGCCACCTCACGGGCACGTCGGTGATGGCGAACTCCGGCGATCTACTGGCCTCCTCGACCGCACGGATCATCGATAGCGAAGCACGGGAGCCTTCCGGCGGGCTTGGCTGGCCTGGGATGCAGCAAATCAGAAGAGGGAGTGGTTGGCCGAGCTCGTGCTAGGGTTCGGCATGGCTTGGAAGCTTGCGAACTTGGGGAGGAAGAAGGGAGTAGAGGAGGACCTGGGCGCCTCCCAGATCCGATCTGAGGTGGATATGGTGAGCTGGGGTGGTGGTGGAGAGAGGAGAGGGAGGAGCACATGGGTTTGGTGGTGGGTTGCAAAAAGGGAGGAAGGGGGTGTGATCGGGCTAGGCCTTCTCTCTCTCCTTTTCTTGTGCTTTAACTAGAGATAAGGACAGAGAGGGACCAGGGGAGGGCATGGCTGAAACGTGGTGGTTCTGGTTTTTGGCTTGACCAACTTGTGGTGCAAGAAAGAGAGGAAGAGGGGAGGGGCTCGGTAGATGTTAGGGTTTTAAGAGAGAGGGGTGAGAGCTAGGGATGCTCGGTTTAGGGTTAGGAGAGGGGGTATGGTGATGATGGGGTAGATGATAGGGAGGATCTTAGCTAGAGGGTAAGAGAGAGAGAGATAGATGGAGTGGTTCCTTTTTACTAGATCAAGCATGATCAACACAAGCTCAAACAAGATAGCCAAAAGAGAGAAAAGAAGAAAAGGTGGTGATGGGGTGGATAGAGATGGTGATGAGGTTTAAGCAAGATCAAAATAGATCAAGCCCAAAAGAAGGGATAGAGATAGAGATGAACCACTCAAGAATTCAAATAAAACCAAAAGATGACCAAAGTTGGTGATGGTTGCATGGCCCATGCAAATGCATTAAATGCTAGGTTTCCTCTTGTGAGAACAAAAATGAATATCCATAGCATTTATACTTATGCATTCCAAAATGTGGAGTAAGGCCTAAGCAAAAGAATTTAAGAGAAAGTTCCAAGTGGAGTAGATGGAGATGATCACATTGGATTATAATTGGGACTTGCTAGTGTGTATGTGCCACTAGGTATTTAATAAGCCCACAAAATATCCCAACATGATAATAACCCCTAAACAACACTTATGGAAGCTAGAAATAGGGTCCCACTCACAAGGCATGCAAAGGTGGCCATGTGGCTCTCATATATCAATAATGTGAAAACAACATGATGCCAAGATGAGAGCATGTGGAAAAGAATTGGATCCATCCCAACCCACATGAGCTAGAGGTAAAACCAATAAATTGCAATGCTCATATATGCTGGAATGGTGGAATTATAAGGTGGTGACATAGAAAGGTGGTGGAGTTAAATAAAAGATATGCCCCCAACTCAACTTGGGCATTAAACAATATATCAATAACCAAATACAATATCAAGAGGCAAATACAATTTACAATGCATATGAGAGAAGAACAAAACCAAAAAGGGTTTTATATGATGCTCAAATGCAAGGTGGCATGATGACATGAGCATGATATATTTATGATGCAACAATTATATATTTGAAGTAGCATTTATATAGACTAGGCTAGTAGCATTGCAATTGTTAGACAATTGGGATGCTACAACTCTCCCCCACTAAACAAGAATCTCGCCCCGACATTCCTAGGAAAAGAAAGCAACACAAGGAGAGGCAGTTGTTCGAACGAAGGTGACCCTTACGTTCCCAAGTTGATGAACAACGGAATGGTGCGACCTCTACACCTTGCAAACTTGCTAGACTTGTTGCGAGTCTTGCGTTTTGCTTGAGAAACAATGGTCAGAAGAGTTAAAGGATTGTCGTGAGACAAGAAGGATAGGATGGACATAGCTCCGGTTTTCTCGAGAAACATGATAAAAGAATAGAACCACTTGTGAAAGAAAGGACAAGATGATGCATCATGGATAAATAAAGATACGCCGTTAAGATTAAAGATTTACCGATACTAGAGAGGATGAATCTCTGTCTCGCCGGAAGAAAAGAGCTAGATTGGTGAGGTTTTGAACCATTATGACGATAGCATCGTACCTTCTCTCGGATTTGAGAAATGAAGCACGGAAACAATATTGCCTTCAAGCAATAGAGTTCCTTGATATCAACAGAAAGATCTAGGTAGACATCGTCGGATTAGATTCTTGTTGCGCCGGTAAGACCCAAGGATCACGCAATTGAGGTGCGCGGATATAACTTCCAGAGATGGATGTGATGCCAGATCCTGGTTGAAATCCCGAGAAGCCGAGAATATGGAGGATCTGGAGTTTATTGTAGAGATACTTATTGCTTTCTTTAGCCTTGAGGCTAACGCAATAGATTTACGGCTGATGGCATCAACCATAATTAGGTTTACCACAGAAAAAGAATTGATGAAACAAAGAGAGAGAGAGATTCCTTCCATCTTTTTTGGGGATGTCAAGCACCGGTAGAAAGACGAGGACCGAAAAGAGTTTGCGTTTGTTTCCACCAGATAATTGAGGATTTTGCTCCGTGTAGAAAGGGTGAGATCACCAACAAGAGATTATTGATTACTTTCTTCGAGAGAGCACTCCGGAAAAACAATGACGGAAGTAAAAGTATCAAGGGATAAAGGCCACTTCTATCTTCCGTGGAATGAGTGAAATCACATTAATTCACCAATTCAATGTACAAGAGCGAATGATAAGAGTAGTGGTATGGTAGCTACTCCATCCCGCACTCAAAGCATTACTCCGCACATGAATAAGAAAACCATGCGACCCCACTACCGAAACAGACTGAAGGTATAGACAAGAAGATCTCATGGAACTCCGTTAGAAGACAAGGATAGATGCAAACGATTTGCCGGGTTCATCGATAGATAAAGATGATGATGTTGTCGTCATGTCATAAGTAACCAGCCACCGGAAAGATATGAAGGAAGATTACGGAGAAGAACTGCAAGATTCCACAGGCAAAGAAAAAGATAGCACCACTTGAACATAAGGAAAAACAAGATCTGAAAGGTCTTCATGGCCTCCGGTGGATTGAGCATAGACGATAGAACAAGAGGGTTTCAAAGATTACTTAACGAGATAGAGGTGAAAGAACTCCATGTTCTTCTTGAAAGGATTGAGAGAGATTTAGCAGTCTTGAGGAAATCTTCGGCGGAACGACGATGATAACTTGCCAACAAGGAACAACTCCGGATTGGTTGAAGATGGAGGATGGAATTAACAATGGATTGCCAATTCCAGAATTGAAGCAATGTATTTAGCAGAAGGACGTGGTCGAGATAGGTGACTTCAAAAAGTCAGAATTCACGCTTTGAGAACTTGCACACAGGCAATGCTCACGAAGCTTGAGAGAAAGAGACACAGATGATTTTCCATGTCCTTCTATTGATATGGATTAGGCAAGCATATTATCAACATATACCACCATGGATTAACAGGATATTCCCAGAATATCAAGTTCAAAAGGCGAGAGGAACGAACAAATGCTCGAACACTTCCTGAGCTCAACGCTCTTAGAAAGATCAATATTAAGAGCACGGGTTCGTGTTGAAGAAGATGCACTGGAAGAATAGATTATCTGGTCCTTCGGAAGAGAACAGGAAATGCCACCTGGTTCACATTGTTGATCGGATCACCGGTTACAAAGATAAAGAGATCTTGGATAAGAACCGATGATAGCTCATACCTTAAGCAAAGATATCAGAGACAAAAAGATGCAATTCCCTTGTATCCAGGAGAATTGTGCAGATATGGGGTTCAAAAAGATGTGCAGCCTGATGAACAGATGATAGACCGCCGTAGTGCCTTTGGAAACTCCGGATTGCCAAAGATGCTTGAATATGCATAGATATGATCACGGTGTACTCAAAATCACAGGAGATAACCTTATCCTCCAGATGGTGACGGTTGATAGCATTTTTCCATATTCCAATCGACACTTATCATGAGTGGAATATAGCTATGCCGAGAGCCAAATTACAATCATCAGCATCGGATCGACACATGTTATGTATTTAGCCCAGAAGAATGGAGATGAGATAAAACTCCAGGATTAAGCGCCGGTGACAAAAGAATGAGTTAGCATGGACATGCTGATAAAAAGGAGATAGATAATGTTTCACACACGACTGAAAAGGAGTGTGGAAACACAGATGTATCAAAGAAAAATTTTCCGCATTTTTTGGCATTAAAATACCAATAGATGCGCAAAATCACTTATCGTAGAGATTAGCAATGATGCTTACACGAATGTGGAGTTGCTAGAAGGAAGGACACCCTTAAGAAGATGGCACGTTAACAAGGAGTCAAATAGATTGCACGGTTTTCAAAAGCACAAGATGGAATGTACCAACAGTTGATAACCAAAGGCAGATAAAGATAACAAATTGGATGCAACAGATAGACAAGGAATTACACACACACACACACACACACACTTTCTATGGTACTACGGAAACCCAGAACACGTGAATCCTAGTTTGAATTTTAAGAAGAGGATTGAAAACGTTACACTTCCTTACCAGAAAAGGGTGGTGGGTGGGTAAGAAGAAAAATGGAAGCAGTCCTACTCTCGCGTTTTGTTTTTCCCTAATATACATAACTACCAAAATATTTGCTAGGCAGACAAGCGACCATTTGGCTGAGACCACGAAGGTCGGATGGCTCGATACCAATTGTAACTACCTCGTGAATTACGCTCCTAGTTACAAGCACGGATGAGCGGAAATGGTTGAAATAATACGGTGGGGCCCAAATGCCACTCACAGTAGAACTTTCGGCCGTCCCAACCATTTCCAAACATCGGGACAAGAACGGTCGGCGTAATCGTCAGGCGAAGGGATCAACTTCATACAAATATGAGTATGTATGCAAGCCACCATAAAACAGTACATCAGAGCCATTCCATCTAAAAGTAAGGAAATATAGCATCGCCATACGGCAAGATCCAAATATCCTAGATAGTTATAATAGTTTAGGATATCTCCTCATACATCAATCAATGAGTATCGGTGAAGCGGAAGACAAAATCGAGTACGGATAAGAAGCAAATCGGCATAAGATGCCCCATAAATAAGCACATCCTACAGATCTCACGGATCCCGTTCCCGGAATCTCTACACGAATGATCGTTGCCCACATCGTCCGTTTCCTCCACCCAAAGATCCATCTTGTGAGTGTACATTCATCCGAACCAATAATTTATCGTGTGAGACCCTAGGGGTACTCAAGAAGTCTTTATGCCTCTAAAGGGGACACAACACAGGGTGACGAATTGCAGCAAAAGATAAATCCTAGCAATTCTATAGATACTCGCTAACCATCCGCCTAACCAAAGATAGACGGACGTCCGTGAATTAACAACAACAGTTATAAAGGTAATATTAACAGATCCATCCTCCTCCTCGCTTACCGACGAGGAAGCGGACGAACAACCCCCCCATCCGTTGGCACTTTTATTATCCATTCCATGAGTGTTGCACTATTTACTAGTCAAGTACTTAGTCAGATTAAAAGCGGTACTTTAGTTATGCTTGTCTATGATCGAGAAACTGTGCTCCAAGTCGTCCATAACCGCGACACGGCATTGAAAGTTTACCTGCAGGTGCACAAATAACAACACACACCGATATGCCTCGAAAACCAAATCAAAACCCAACGAGGCGATCACGACAAAGCGATCACAGGATTCAGAAATATTTGAGGGGCCACCCCATTGAGCTACCATAGCGAAGTTAGCTGACTCGAGACGGCCTCAAGGTTTGCGCCGATGGTTGTGAGCATCGGGAACCGAAAATGTGACTGGGCTTGTCGACACAGCGAAAACACTCCGCTTTCCTAAATAAAGACAGGTGCGTACCTCGCACAATTTAAATAAAGCGATAAAGCATGGCATAAGTACAGGATAGTAAATAAAACCTCAAACTAGTTTGTGGCCCCAAGAAATAAGAATGAATCAAGCTCGGCTCGGGGGGTTCATAAGCCTCCCGGATGTGGATAGCGAATATTCAAGGAACAGGAATCAAGTACTCGGGGGTCCCACGGACACAAGTGAGCTGAAAAACCAAATAGCGAATATGGCTCACCGATGCCACTTTCATTAGTTATCCCATTACTACTCAGATTAAGTTGTTTAGGTACCTCGTTATCCATCGACACTCACATACCCTACACATGTTCTACGACTCGCATGGCTCAAACAACTCTGTAGTAATGGCTCATGGGATGGAGGAACAAGCTTGTGGGTTTAAAAGTAAAGGCTATGCAATACTTGGGATTCAGATTAATGCAATCGCGACTCAATGATGCAAGAATAAGATAGAGGCAATAGGTACTATATGTATGCAAGCATGTGGTAGTGCTTGCCTGGCAGCTCAGTTGAAGCAAGGGATGGATCTGGGTAGTGCTCCTGGTTCTCTGGATATATCCACCTTTCGTCTATTCGAAGAAGAACCAAACAAACAAGGGCCAACATAAATAAAGTGCGCAAGCATATGAGTTAAATGCGACAAGCAAACAATCATGCCATGATGAATGATGCACAATTTGCATGGCATTAAAGTAGCATGGCATGGGTGAGGTGTGGAATACAAGAATAAATCATTTTATTGAGTTTTGGACTCATTTTAGCCTCATATTAGTTGCTGTACACATTATATTTATATGATGCATGCTGCAATTCAAAACATGGAATGCATAAACAGAAAGGTCTCGTCGAGCTAATCATTTTAGACATATCATTTGTTAAATTTGGAGTTATAAAACAAAAGTTATTAATTTATTAAGGGAAAAGGGCATTTTATTGTAATTTTAATCAACTTGGAATTTTAAGTGTGCAAAATATATTTTGAATGGCATAATTGAATTCCTCATATTTTTCTGATTTCAAAACATATATTATTTGTATTATTTGGGTTTATATTTTAAAAGTTATTTGAAAACAGATTTAAATTTGAATTTGAATTTATTTTGAAAAAGTTTGAATTAAAACAGATTACAGGAAATACTTTTGCTACTCGCTCGAACCTAGCCACAGCCAATGACCAGTGGGGCCATCTTTATGGGGCGCACGGCCAGCAGTTTGGTTGGGAACTTTTGTCACCATGAGATGGGCTTGCCACCTGGGGCTTGCAGATCCGGGGAGCGCGGGTTGAGGCTGGAAGATCAAGGGGGCTTATCTGCGAAGTGGACGGAGAGGCTGACAGGTGGGGCGCTAGGGAGCTCGGGTTGAGGCGGAAAAAACTACAGGGCCGCTGTCACATGGCGGATCCGGCTCTGACGGCGGCGGGTCTGTCCATCTTCCGGCGACGGTGGCGACGAATCCGCTAGACGAAACGTGACACTCGAAAAACGAAGAGGAAAACAAGGGCTACAACTTTCATTCAGAGATCTAACACGGAGGAGGGCTACAGAGCGCGGAAAACCTAGGGGAAAACAAGGTCGTGAAGTGGCTGCAGACCTTGTTGGCGGTGGCTGCGGGCGTGTGCATGGGGTGCTCACGCAGGCGGCAATGCGGCGAGCTAGAGAGGAGAAGGGTATGTCCAGGAGGTAGATGGTACTCACGGAAGTGCGCCCGCGACGCCGTGGGAGCAGCGGTGGCGGGGTACGGTCACGGTGCTGGTGGTCCGGTCCTTCGGCCACCTCACGGGCACGTCGGCGATGGCGAACTCCGGCGATCTACTGGCCTCCACGACCGCATGGATCGTCAACAGCGAAGCACGGGAGCCTTCCGGCGGGCTTGGCTGGCCTGGGATGCAGCAGATCAGAAGAGGGAGTGGTTGGCCGAGCTCGTGCTAGGGTTCGGCATGGCTTGGAAGCTTGCGAACTTGGGGAGGAAGAAGGGAGTAGAGGAGGACCTGGGCGCCTCCCAGATCCGATCTGAGGTGGATATGGTGAGCTGGGGTGGTGGTGGAGAGAGGAGAGGGAGGAGCACATGGGTTTGGTGGTGGGTTGCAAAAAGGGAGGAAGGGGGTGTGATCGGGCTGGCCTTCTCTCTCCTTTTCTTGTGCTTTAACTAGAGATAAGGACAGAGAGGGACCAGGGGAGGGCATGGCTGAAACGTGGTGGTTCTGGTTTTTGGCTTGACCAACTTGTGGTGCAAGAAAGAGAGGAAGAGGGGAGGGGCTCGGTAGATGTTAGGGTTTTAAGAGAGAGGGGTGAGAGCTAGGGATGCTCGGTTTAGGGTTAGGAGAGGGGGTATGGTGATGATGGGGTAGATGATAGGGAGGATCTTAGCTAGAGGGTAAGAGAGAGAGATAGATGGAGTGGTTCCTTTTTACTAGATCAAGCATGATCAACACAAGCTCAAACAAGATAGCCAAAAGAGAGAAAAGAAGAAAAGGTGGTGATGGGGTGGATAGAGATGGTGATGAGGTTTAAGCAAGATCAAAATAGATCAAGCCCAAAAGAAGGGATAGAGATAGAGATGAACCACTCAAGAATTCAAATAAAACCAAAAGATGACCAAAGTTGGTGATGGTTGCATGGCCCATGCAAATGCATTAAATGCTAGGTTTCCTCTTGTGAGAACAAAAATGAATATCCATAGCATTTATACTTATGCATTCCAAAATGTGGAGTAAGGCCTAAGCAAAAGAATTTAAGAGAAAGTTCCAAGTGGAGTAGATGGAGATGATCACATTGGATTATAATTGGGACTTGCTAGTGTGTATGTGCCACTAGGTATTTAATAAGCCCACAAAATATCCCAACATGATAATAACCCCTAAACAACACTTATGGAAGCTAGAAATAGGGTCCCACTCACAAGGCATGCAAAGGTGGCCATGTGGCTCTCATATATCAATAATGTGAAAACAACATGATGCCAAGATGAGAGCATGTGGAAAAGAATTGGATCCATCCCAACCCACATGAGCTAGAGGTAAAACCAATAAATTGCAATGCTCATATATGGTGGAATGGTGGAATTATAAGGTGGTGACAGAGAAAGGTGGTGGAGTTAAATAAAAGATATGCCCCCAACTCAACTTGGGCATTAAACAATATATCAATAACCAAATACAATATCAAGAGGCAAATACAATTTACAATGCATATGAGAGAAGAACCAAACCAAAAAGGGTTTTATATGATGCTCAAATGCAAGGTGGCATGATGACATGAGCATGATATATTTATGATGCAACAATTATATATTTGAAGTAGCATTTATATAGACTAGGCTAGTAGCATTGCAATTGTTAGACAATTGGGATGCTACAAGTACTTTGGGCAATTCCGCTTCCAGTGACCTTCTCCCTTGCAGTAAAAGCACTCAGTATCAGGCTTGGGTCCAGCCTTGGTCTTCTTCGTTGGCGTGGTAACTTTCTTACCACCCTTCTTGAAGTGTCCCTTCTGCTTAGACTTGCCTTTCTTGAATTTGGTGGTCTTATTGACCAACAACACTTGGTGCTCTTTCTTGATCTCCACTTCTGCAGACTTTAACATAGCAAACAGTTCTGGCAACTGCTTGTTCATGTTCTGCATGTTGTAGTTCATCACAAAGTTCTTGTAACTTGGTGGTAGTGATTGGAGGACACGGTAAATCCCCAAAGCATTAGGAATCACTATACCCAAGCTTTGAAGTTTGTTTGCGTGCCCAGACATCTTAAGCACATGCTCACTGACGGTGCTGCCCTCTTCCATCTTGCAGTTAAAGAACTTTTCAGAAGCCTCATAACTCTCAATCGCCGCGTGAGTCTCAAAGATTAATTTGAGATCACGGACAATATCATGTGGGTCTGAATTCTCAAACCTTTTCAAGCTGATTCTAAACCATACAAGATAGCACACTGAACTATGGAGTACTGATTCTTAGAGCAAGGTAAACATTCTTTACTTCATCGGTAGCATCAGCTGCAGTGGGTCACCCAGTGCATCCAACACATAGGTCAAATTACCATTGTGAGGACAATCCTCAAATTGGAACCAATCATGAAGTTGCTTCCATTGTTTTTCAACTTTTCTTTCTCTAGGAACGCATTAAAATTGATGGTAGGGGCCATTGATCTACAACATATTTGCAATAGTTTAGACTAAGTTTATGACAAATTGAGTTCAAATTAATAATAAAGTTTAATCTAGGTGAATTCCACTCAAAACAACATCCCTCACATTGTTTTAGTGATCACCTAACCAAATCCACCATATCAAAACTGATCATCACGAGAGTTGATATAGTTTCAATGGCGAACAATCGACATGTTCATCATATCTACTATATGATTCATGCTTTACCTTTCGGTGATCCGTGTTCCTGAGACCATGTCTGTACATGCTAGGCTCATCAAGATCAAACCTTAGCTTCCGCATAAGCAAATCTGGCTTGCTTACGTTGTATACACTTGCGGAATCTAACACACCCGATCATCACGTGGTGCTTCGAAACAACAAGCTTTAGCAACAGTGCATACTAAGGGTGAACACTTTAGAACTTGAAATTTATGTGCATGAGGGATCATCTTATAATGCTACCGTCGTCTACTAAGCAATACAAGATGCATAAAGGATTAACATCACATGCAATTCATAATATGTGATATGATATGGCCTTTCTTCTTTGTGCTTCCGATCTCCATCTTCAAGCACGAACATGATCTCCATCATCACCGGCATAGCATCAAGGTCAATGACGCTTCTTCATGGTTGTCGTCCACCAGCTTCAACTATTACAACTACTTTGAATAGACACGCGGGTCTTAACAGAAATTAAAGACAACCATATGGCTCCTGCCGGTTGCCAACTTACAATAAGGAACATTGCATACATCAAATATAATCACAATCATGGCCATATCACATCACTGCACACCCCTGCAAAACAAAGTTAGACGCCTCTACTTTCTTTGCATATTTTACGTGGTTTGGGGCTGTTAATAAGTGTCGTTCTAACTTACGAACAAGAACCACAACATTGATACTAGTATTGTAAATCACCCGTTGTAAATTGGATCTCCACTATGCTGGGAGAAACAGGCACCCGCAAAGCCACTTATGCAATACAAGTTGCATGTCAAGCGTGGAGCAAGTCTCATGAACGATGTCATGTAAGGTTAGCCCGGGCCGCTTCATCCCAACATCCCGCAAGATGCAAAGTACACAAGAAGCAATCGACAATAAAAGCATCAACGCCCACAATGACCATTGTGTTCTACTCGTGCAACAGATCTACATATAGACACGGCTCTGATACCACTGTTGGGTTTTGTAGCATGGAAAACAAAAAAATTCTACCGCATACAAACAAACAAGCCAAGATCTATCTACTAGATTGTAGCAACGAGTCGATGGAATAACTCACCCTCGAAGATTCCAAAGTGTTTAACGAGAGCAGATTCTCGTGGGTGATGTAGTCGATTCTTCCGATCTCAAGATCGCGTGACGATCCTTCCAAGGCTGCGTTCGGCAGCGCTCCATGATCGGTCACACGTTCGGTACTCGACGAAGACCTTCCTCTCCTTGTTCCAAAGAAAGCAGAGGTTGTAGCACTCTCTCGCGATTCCGGCAAAGACAACATGATGTGGTACCGGAAGTAGAGGGGAGATCTCGCAGGGCTTCGCCTTAAGCCGGAGCGAGTATGGTGGAGTATGAGAGAGCTTTGGTGATCTAGGGTTTAGACACACCAATTAGAAGGCTCTAAACCGGAGGCTAGGGCAATTAGAAGCTCTAACTTGACGGCTTGGGAGAAATCCCTAGGCTGTGGCTAGGGTTTAGGTTTAGAGGAGAGGGACTTGTGTGCTAGGAGGGGCAGCCCTGCCCCTCCCTTTATAGGTGGGAGGCGCGGCCAAGGGGAGGGGAGTCCCTCCCCAACTCGGCTTGGAGGTGGGCCGGCGGTTGGAGGAGGGAATCCCTCCCAACTAGGTTTCCCACTCCTCCTCCTCTTCCAAAACTTGCTTGACTTTCAAACTAGCCGTTTGACTTTTCAATTTAGGATTTAAATAAACCCTTTATTTTGGACAGCAAGAACACCTAGTACATGATGCAATCATTCCAACTTACAATGACACATTCATGTACCCTTCCCCCCCGGAGTGCCGGACATTCCGGAACCTTCTAGAATGTTCCCGATGAAAACACCGGAATCATTCCCCAACTCCGAAACGGGACTTTCCTTATATGAATCTTATTCTCCGGACCATTCCGGATCTCCTCGTGATATCACGAATCCCATTCGAGACTCCGAACAACATTCGGTCTCTTTCTCATCATTCCATAACTACTCAAATAACGTCGAATCCTTAAGTGTGTCTCCCTACGGTTCGTGAATTATGCGGACATGATCGAGACACTTCTCCGAACAATAACCAATAGAGGAATCTGGAAATTCATATGGCTCCCACATATTTCTACGATTACTTTGCGATCTAATGAACCACTTACATACGATACCAACTTCCCTTTGTCTCACGATAGTTTACTTATCCGAGGTTATGATCGTCGGTATCTCTACATACCTAGTTCAACCTCGTTACCGATAAGTACTCTTTTCTCGTTCCCGTGATATGTGATCCCTTGTGAGCCAGTCACATGCTTGCAAGCTAATTGGATGACATTTCACCGAGAGGGCCCAGAGTATATCTATCCGTCATATGGATGGACAAATCCCACTCTTGATCCATGTGTCTCAACCAATACTTTCCGAACACTCAATGCCACCTTTATAGCCACCCTGTTATGGTGTGGTGTTTGATGACATCAAAGCATCCATCCGGTAAAGGTGATATGCATGATCTCATGGTCGAAGGAATTAGGTTACTATGTATCAGAAAGCATATAGCAATTGAACTATTGAAATGACTTGATCTTTATGCTACGCTTATCTATAGGAGTATGTCCACCATATCATTCTCCTAACGATATGATCTTGTTGTTAACAACATCTCAATGTTCATGATATGGAAACCACAATCATATATTAACCAACAAGCTAGTATTATATAGAGGCTTTACTAGGGACTTCAAATTAAGTTTACAAATCACACAAGTATCAATGTTTCCTTGTTAATACTATTATAGCATGAATGTAAACATTTATCATAAACACAAAGATATAATAATAACTACATTTATTATTGCCTCTAGGGCATATCTCCAACAAAAACTTGTGGTTGAACAAGGGTGAAGGACCCCAATGTCTATTGGTGGTTCCTTGGGAATGATTTTGATAAAGAAAAACTTAGTGTTTTCAACTGATAGGCAAAACCTATTTTGAGCAAAGCAAGCCTAAGCTACACTTAGCCAAAATGCATATAGTATTTAGTCCACCAATATTCTACTAAGGTATCACTTGCCAATACTATTCCAATGTATTGACCCACTGTGGCTGTAACTTGTGATGTTGCAGGATATTCTGATGATGATTAGGAGTCATGAGTCTACACTCAACATGCTTGCCTGTGGCACATGAATATGAAGACTTATTTATCTTATTATATATTTGAACTCTTGTATTAGGCATGTGGCCATGGAGTTGTAAAAGACTATGTTTGTCTCTGGAATGATATGTAATAATGACCTTTGTTTCTGTGTACTTCATCTTAAATTGTGGATGCTAGCATTGATCCAGGGACTAGCATTGCAATCACAAGGATCCTTTCCTTTACAAAGGAGGGATCTTACAGATGGTATCAGAGCACTGTGTTGCCTGTAGGATTATGACCCTAGGATTGGAAACCACTAAGGAAATTTTTTCAACAACTTCCACACTTGTCTTTTTTTCTCGTAAACTTTTCTAATCTTCTTTCTCCTCCCTACTATAGATGAACTCCATCAACAAAGCCGTGAAGAAGGGACCACTCATGAGTATGACTTTGGAATGCGAGACAAAGTTCCCCAAGGCTCTCAAAGACCTCATGGTTGCCATGGGAATACATGGTGCAGCTGTGTACAAAGGTTTTCCTGTGATGGATGAAGGAGTTGAGTACTGGTGGGTGCAACTTCACTTGTATAAAAACAAGGAAGACAACCACAAGGACTCAGGATTCTGCATGGTCACCAACATAGTGATGCACACTACATTCTTTGATTCAGCAAGGGATGCAGCTTGGAGGGCCATCAAAGAACTTGGTGATAGAATCAAGTGCAGAATGCTTAACACCCAGAATGACCTTAGGGAAGAAAAGAAGCATACCCAAGAGTTATAGGCTACCAACCAAAGCTTAAGGAAGGACATCATAGACTTAGAAATGGAGTCTTGTGATCTAGACAAACAGATTGCCTCTAGGGATGCACTGTTAGCCAACTTGGCAAGTGAGATGGAATTGTAATGTACCACATTAGTTGGACCACCACACTTATCATTTTATTTTCCAAATGTTGTTTAAAATAAGTTGAATCTTGGTTGTTTGTATTGGATCCATGTATGCCATGACTTGTGTGTTTTAATTTCCAAAGTTATGCATGTGATGCCTTGTCTTGTGATTTTTCTTAAATTGTGTTGACTCTAACTTTTTCTATCTTATAAAATAGATGCCTACTGTTACTATCAGCACGGCTGAAGAGTTCAAGGGAACTCGATTTGGTCCTCGTATTATTGAGCTCACTAGTTTGCTCAATCTCCCTCTTCCTACCATCATGGTGCTTCCCCTCACCAAGTTTGAGAGGAAAGACCTTTGGGGTTTCAAGGTTAATCAGCCCGGACGCCAGACTGAGTCTACCACGGAGGCAATCATCTTCAAGCTCATGCATGATGACAAGGAGAGAGGCCTAGAGGTAGTCATGCAGGACTTGATTGGACTTCCACACTTTCAGTAGACGTGATGAGGATGGTGAGGCCATTGACTTCGAGGATACTTAGAGGGAGACAGCAGAGCCGATTCGTCTATACCTCCAGGACTTAGAGGTTCTTCTTAGGCACGTAGACACTGATAGGACCAACGTCATGCTCAGAAATGACGAACTCCAGGTGCAGCTTCGTGAGAAGGACAAGCTCTTCGCGGAGCAAGATGAAATAGTCAAGGAGATGGAGGCCAAGTTTGAGAGTCAGGACAGAAAGTTCAAGAGACAAGAGAAGCGAGTCCAAGATAGGAAAAAGAGGATTTGAGCCATGACTGCAGAACTGGAGGCCAAGGACTTCAAGCTCGAGCATCAGCAGACTGTGATTGAGAGGCTTCGTTCTTAGAAGAGGGCTCTCAAAGCCAAAGTAGAGACCTTGACCACCAATGTGGAGACCGCTATGGAGAATGCAGGTCTTACATTTGTTGAGGAGGAGGTTGATGCCGAGGAGTAGTGATGACTGCTCATTTACCTTTATTTATCATGTCTTTGATTATTGAGTTGTAATGACCATCCAACATGTGGATGGCTTGCTATTGGTGTGTTTACTTTGCAAACTTGTTATCTATGTTGTTGAACTTTTATTATTGTGATGCATGTTCGGTGTTTGTTTATGTGATGTATTGTGCATGTTAGCATCTATGGTTATCTCATTCTTATCTCTATTGAACAAACCACAGATGCCTCCCCGACGTGCCAATCCCAACCCCAACAACAACAACATCACCCCTGAGATGCAGCAAATGATGACAGCTCAGACTCAGCTGATGCAAATGATGACTACGTTCATCTAGAATCAGAACAACAACAACAACAACAATAATAACAACAACAAAACAATCAGAACAACCCACCGGGTTTTGACATGCTTACTAGGTTCTTGAGACTGAGGCTAGCAAAGTTCTCGGGAACTACTGATCCTATGGTGGCCAATGATTGGCTACACTCTGTAAACAAGGACTTGGTAACTGTTGGCTGTACCGATGAAGAGAAAGTCAGATTTGCAGCTCACTTGTTGGAAGGACCAGCAGCCACTTGGTGGGATAACTTCCAAATCACCACTCCCATTGAGGATGTGACATGGGATATCTTTGAAGATGGTTTCCGTACTGCTCACATCTCATCCGGAGTGATGAGTTTGAAGAATAAGGAGTTCCATAACATGAAACAGCGCCACCGCAGCGTGGCTGAATATATTGAAGAGTTCAACAATCTGGCGCGTTATGCACCGGATGAAGTTGACACTAATGCTAAGAGGAAAGAAAAGTTCCTTGAAGGGTTGAATGATGAACTGAACCTGCAGTTAGCTGTGGCCTATGTTCCCACATACCAGTCTCTATGTGACAAGGCTGCTATTTTGGAAAGAAAAATGAAACAAGTGGAAAGCAGGAAGAGGAAGCACTCTGACAAGCACAGCTCGGGATCATCTCACAAGCGTTCCCATTATGATGATAGTGGGAGTTTAGGATCCCACAAGCATGGGAAATTCAACAAGCACCACAACCACAACCGTCATCATGACAACAAGAGTCACCGTAGTCATGACAATGACAAGTACAAGAATCACAAGGGTGGATATAAGAGCCACCACAGTGGAAGTGGCAGTGGAAGTCAGCCTGTCAAGAAGGATCTTAGTCAGGTTGAGTGTTTCAAGTGCAAGAAGATGGGGCATTATGCAAATGAATGCCCAGAAAAGAAAGTTGAAGGACCCAACAAGCCCAACCCTTTTCAAAAGGGACAAGTGAACCACATCAATGTGGAGGAAATTTATGAGGAACCCGATGTCATTGTCGGTAAGTTCAAACTCAATTCTGTTCCAGCATTTGTTCTCTTTGATACTGGTGCATCTCATTCATTCATATCAAGAGCATTTGTTGAAAGAAATGAACTACCAGTAGAAACTATTGGGTGTCCTATAAAAGTAAGTTCTCCTGGCGGAGAAATGATAGTGAATTCAGGATGTCATGATCTAGTCATAGAGTTTGGGAAGTATAAGTTTCCCGTTAACTTGATAATCCTAAATTCCCAAGGATTGGATGTTATTTTGGGAATGGACTGGATGACTAAACACAAGGGAGTGATAGATTGTGCCAATCATACTGTCTCACTCACAACTCCAGAAAATAAGAGGATCAGATTCAAGACCAACTTTGAGGCAAAAAGCAGTAAGCTAAATTCTCTTAAGGGGGTTAGCATGGACAGTGTGCCCATTGTGAGTGAATACCCGGATGTGTTTCCGGAAGAATTGCCAGGAATGCCACCAGATAGAGATGTGGAATTTCTTATTGATTTGCTACCAGGATCTGGACCAATAGCAAAGAGACCGTACAAGATGTCAGTGGATGAGTTGAAAGAACTCAAGAAACAACTTGGAGAATAGTTGCAGAAAGGATTTATCCAACCAAGTTCTTCATCTTGGGGAGCACCAGTTTTGTTTGTGGAAAAGAAAGATAGAAGTCAAAGGTTATGCATAGATTACCATTCACTCAATGAGGTGACTATCAAGAACAAATACCCTTTGCCTAGAATCAATGAATTGTTTGATCAGTTAGAAGGAGCTTGTGTGTTCTCAAAGATTGATCTCCGGTCAGGTTATTTTCAGCTCAAGATAAGGGAACAAGACATACCTAAGACAGCTTTCACCACAAGGTATGGATTGTATGAGTATACCGTGATGCCATTTGGTTTGACCAATGCACCGGCATACTTCATGAATATGATGAACAAGGTGTTCATGGAATTTCTTGATAAGTTTGTTGTCGTTTTCATCAATGACATTTGATCTACTCCAAGAGCAAATAAGAGCATGAAGGACATTTGCGTTTGATACTTGAGAAGCTTAGAGAGCATAAGCTGTATGCCAAATTCAGCAAGTGTGAGTTTTGGTTGAATGAAGTTGGATTTCTTGGACACGTTGTGTCAGGAGATGGTGTAGCAGTTGATCCTACTAAAGTTTCAGCTATAACTGAATGGGAATCTCCTAAGTCAGTGAAAGAGGTTCGTAGTTTCCTTGGCTTAGCAGGTTACTACATAAGGTTCATTGAGAATTTCTCCAAGGTGGCAAAACCTATGACAAAATTGCTAAAGAAAGACAAGAAATTTGCTTGGTAAGAAGGTTGTGAAATCAGCTTTCAAGAATTGAAGAAGAGACTAGTGACAGCACCAGTCTTATGTTTGCCAAATTTGGAGAAAGATTTCCAAGTGTATTGTGATGCATCTCATCATGGATTAGGTGCAGTACTTATGCAAGAAGGGAAAGTTGTGGCTTATGCCTCGAGACTCAAAACTCATGAAGTGAACTACCCTACTCATGATTTAGAGTTAGCCTCTGTTGTCCATGCAATCAAAACATGGAGACATTATCTTTTGGGAAAGCGATGTGAAGTGTTCACAGATCACAAGAGTTTGAAGTATATCTTCACCCAGAAGGAAATTAACATAAGACAAAGAAGATGGCTAGAACTCATCAAGGACTATGACCTGAGTTTGCAATACCACCCCGGTAAAGCAAATGTTGTAGCTGATTCTCTAAGCCGTAAAGTTTTTGTGAATGGCCTTACTAAGGGAGAATTGCCGGATGATCTGTGTGCCCAATTTAGAGATCTCAGATTGGAGATTGTGCCTGAGGGACATCTCATGTCTTTGGATGTTCAACCCACCTTGTTGGACAAGATCAAAGAAGCCCAAAAGGCAGATAAAGAAATTGAAGAGATTAAGGAAAAGATTGGCAAGTGAAAAGCCAAAGGATTCCATGAAGACGAACAGGGTACTTTATGGCATGGAAAACGTATCTGTGTTCCACAAGATCCGGAGCTTTGGAAACTGATTTTACAAGAAGCACACAACTCACCATATTCCATTCACCCGGGTAACACCAAAATGTACATGGATATGAAGGAAAAATTTTGGTGGAATAATCTCAAGAAGGACATCGCCGAACATATTGCTTTGTGTGATGTATGTAGTAGAGTGAAAGTGGAACATCAGAAACCAGCAGGATTGTTACAACCACTACCTATTCCTGATTGGAAGTGGGACAAGATTGGCATGGATTTCATCACCGGACTGCCGAGGACCAGGTCAGGATATGATTCTATTTGGGTAGTAGTGGATCGCCTAACTAAAGTGGCTCATTTCATACCCGTGAAGACAACCTATACAAGTGCTAAGTTAGCCAAGATCTATATGAGTAGAATTGTATGTCTACATGGAGTACCCAAGAGTATTGTGTCTGATAGAGGAACTCAATTCACTTCTCATTTTTGGAGGCAATTACATGAGTCATTGGGAACGAGGTTGGAATTCAGCACTGCCTTTCATCCTCAGACCGATGGACAGACAGAAAGGACTACTCAGATTCTTGAAGATATGTTGAGAGCATGTGCTCTAGACTATGGAGCCAGTTGGGATGAAAGTCTGCCTTACGCAGAATTCTCTTACAATAATAGCTATCAAGCCAGTATTGAGATGGCACCATTTGAGTTTCTCTATGGGAGAAAGTGTACCACCCCATTGCTATGGAATGGTGTGGGAGAAAGAAGTTTGTTCGGACCAGAACTAATCAAAGAGGCTGAAGAGAAAGTCAAGCTAGTCAAGGACAGATTGAAGATAGCACAGTCCCGACAAAAGAGCTACGCAGATCCTATGCGTAGAGAAGTCATCTATGAAGTAGGTGATAGAGCATATCTTAGAGTGTCACCACTTCGTGGAGTGAAAAGGTTTGGAGTCAAAGGAAAGCTGGCCCCAACATATGTTGGACCATTCAAGATTCTGAGTCGTAAAGGAGAAGTAGCTTATGAGATTGAATTGCCAGAGTCTTTGTCAGTTGTTCATAATGTGTTTCATGTGAGTCAGCTTAAGAAATGCCATCCAGAAATGGAAGAGACTTCTTTGAAGGATACTATACCTTTGGAAGAGGTCCAATTGGAAAGTGACCTCACTTATGAGGAGAAACCTATCAAGATTCTGGAGACTGCAGAAAGGGTTACACGGACTAAGACTATCAAATTCTGCAAAGTTCAATGGAACCATCATTCCGAAGAAGAAGCAACATGGGAAAGAGAAGATGATCTTCGGAAAGACCACCCTCACCTATTTGCTAGCCAACCCGAATCTCGAGGGCGAGATTCACCTTAAGGGGGTTAGATTTGTAACATCCCTAAAATCATGTTTTCAAAGATTTCATATCATGCATGCATGCATATCATTTGGGGATCAAAACTCAAACTCTCTTGAAAGAAAACAGAATTTGAAGCTATGATTTTATGTGATCAACATTAAATCAAATGCTACTTTCCAAGGAGGGGTTATTTGTTCAAATAACCAAACCTTGTTGCTCTCAGATTGTTTTGCTTGATTGCTAATGCTTAAACCAAAATTTACAAAATAAATTTGTATTTAAAAACCAATTTCAAAACTTGATCAAATCAAGTGCTATATCACTGCTTATTTTGTTTGAACAAAAGGACCAAGCTAAATACAGTGAGACCACATGTTTTTATACCCAGAAATATGAGTGTTACACTCTACAAAAATCCAGAACAATTTGAATTCAAATGGCATTTGAATTTATTTGAAAATGGATCTAGAAAATTAAAACATAAATGGAAAAGGAGTAAAGAAAAGGAAAAAGGCCGGCGCCAGGCTTTTGGCCCAACAGTGAAACCAGCCCACTAAGCCCACCCGGAGTTTTCTCCTCTCTCTCTCACTCGCAGCCATACCCACTGAGTCACTGACCGCCTAGGCCCATCCTCCCTTTCTTTCTCTCGCTGACAGCCGCGGCCCACATGGCAGTCGTCGTCTCCACCCCTGGCGACCAGTTCATCCCCAAAATCTCGCCGGGCGTTTCCTGTTTGATTGCGGCTTCAATTCCCGTTAAATGCCTGAGTAAATCACGCCCGTGCCCTTGCTACTTAAACCCCTCTGCCCCCTCTCCATTTTCCCCCAAACCCCAAGCACAGAGCGCCACCAGGCTGCTAGAATTTACCCTCGCGCCGCCGCGGTACTGAGCATCTCCGGCAGCAAATTCCGGTTAGTCCTGACCGCCCCTGTGTCTCTGATTCAAACGAGTGTGACCAGCATGTCCTAGTGCACCTTCTGATACCATTTGTTTACCTGCTCGTGACCCAAGACATCGTCCCCGTTCACTTCTGCAAACGACCGAGCCGCCACTCAACTCCGGCGATCAATTACGGTAAATACTGAGCGCCCCTTGACCCCTCTTGCATACGTCTAGGTTCGCCTTGTCTTTGCGCAGCTACTGATGCCTATGTTCTGTGCTAGGAAGGTTCAGAGCATCGGCAACAACTCTGTCTGCAAGGACCCGACGCCGTGCATGACTCCGACGAGCTCCAGCGACCACCTCTGCGCGCACCTTCGTCATCAAATCCCACCTTGAGCATCAGCAGCACACGGCGAGCATAGTAAGCCCCTTCTCCCTCTCTCGTGCGACCTAGAACATCGGCAACGACTCTGACAGAGCCGCCGCCGCTTGTCGTCGCCGCTAGCGCCACCCATCCATGGTCAATGTATCTGTGACCGTAGATCTAGATCTAGTGGGTGAGATTAGAAGCTGGGCGAAGAGGTACGGGCAGATCTGAGCCGCGCGATTTAGTTAGATCTAACGGTGCACAAGCACGATCCGGTGCGAAACGGTATCGTCCAATCAGACGCTGCCGCGTGGCCAGTTCTTTGATTTAAAATCAGATTTTATATCTATTAGATGTTTAAACTTGTTTAATTCATAACTTTCGATTTCCACGTCCAAATTTGACAAATTTTATATCAATGTAATCAGGAGAGAAAGCCCTTTCCATATATGCAATGTGTTTAATGTTTTGTTTCTGTTAAAATGGTTATTTTTACAGAAACATGTGTAGGCCTATTTTGTGTATAATTAATTATTTGAAAAATGTTTTAATATTCAAATAAAGGTTGTTTGGCAAGTTTTGAACTTGTTTATGAATCAGTACTGTGCACTTGTCTTGTTGAGTATAGAAAATCATCACACATATCATATTGCATGCATCCATATATTTTTGCTTGTATTTATTTTGTATGTGATTTGGTGCTATCATTTTATGTGTAGATTTTGGTGCAAATAGTGATTGTGATTGTGACGATTGTAGCTACTCTCCAAACTACCAAGGCAAGTGGTGCTTCATGATTTTATTCCTATGTTTTCAAATATGCATTAGGAATATTTTGCTAGTCTTGCATGGATATTTTTTATCTATATGCTATGCTTGGGAAATCCTAGTAGTTGTAGAATTGCTAGAAATATTTCTAAGTCTTAACAATGCCATGCTTAGCCTAGCTAGTAGGAACCAAGGGTGGTTATATATTCATGCTATGAATAAGTATTTCTAAGTCTTTGGACTATGTTTTTGGTTTAAGAAAACAACCAAGTGAATGAAACACCTGGGTGGAATGGAAGGAATGGGTTATGTTGAGTGGTTACACAAGGCCCATTTCTATGGTTTACCTTGTGTATCTCACTTGTGGAAAGCCACCTAGGAACAAAGGGATTTGAGAGGCAAAATGTTAAGAAGCTTCTAGTGCAGCCACTTGGCAATATGGGCTCTGCCTGGATCACATAAGTTGCAATAACTTAGCCATTTGGACAGTTGGTGGTAGTGGGATGATAGGTTGGAACGCGTCCATTTGGTCTAAGGGAAGGCTTCTGAAAGGTCCTGTCTTGATGAAAATCAAGTCTTGTGGGGAAAGTGCACAACCTCTGCAGATGGAAGAATCTAAGTACTTAGCCATGTCCCTGGTATTGGACAACTTGAGCATCAAGACATGGAAGCTATCAAGAATCTCCTCGTCCCAATTTCTAAGTAAAAACTTGTGGTTGCACAAGGGTGAAGGACCCCAATGTCTATTGGTGGTTCCTTGGGAATGATTTTGATAAAGAAAAACTTAGTGTTTTCAACTGATAGGCAAAACCTATTTTGAGCAAAGCAAGCGTAAGCTACACTTAGCCAAAATGCATATAGTATTTAGTCCACCAATATTCTACTAAGGTATCACTTGCCAATACTATTCCAATGTATTGACCCACTGTGGCTGTAACTTGTGATGTTGCAGGATATTCTGATGATGATTAGGAGTCATGAGTCTACACTCAACATGCTTGCCTGTGGCACATGAAGATGAAGACTTATTTATCTTATTATATATTTGAACTCTTGTATTAGGCATGTGGCCATGGAGTTGTAAAAGACTATGTTTGTCTCTGGAATGATATGTAATAATGACCTTTGTTTCTATGTACTTCATCTTAAACTGTGGATGCTAGCATTGATCCAGGGACTAGCATTGCAATCACAGGGATCCTTTCCTTTACAAAGGAGGGATCTTACACCAGACTATGAAGAGGACTATCAGGAGGATGGACCGCAGGAAGGTTACGACAACTAGGATCATCTCCCATCGTCAGCATTGCCTGTGAACATGAAGATGGAGTTTCGCCCACACTACCTTTATTATATTATTCCGCTGCTTGATTGTACTAAGACTGGATCATGAGATCCTTTATTTTGTTGTAAGACCTATGTATGGTTTGTAATGGATGATGTACTGTGATATCCAATCTGTTATGTCTCTCAAAAATGGTAATCCTGGGATTGCGATGTATGGCATAACAGGCATCTGGGATTAAAAATCCGGGTGTTAACAAGTTGGTACTAGAGCCATCCTGACCATAGGAGACCCTAGTTTAGAATGGACAGTTGAATCAAAAACTTAGTTTCAAAACAAAGGAAGTGAGTATTTATGAAAACTTATTCTCGTTCTTATCACTTAGATTCTTTCATAAAAATACATGTTCCTCGAAAATTCTTACAAAAGTTACATAAAATTTGACACACTTGATCACTCTACTAACTTAATCATCCTACATTCTTATAGATGGGCGTGAAGTATAGCAAGTTCTATCAGTTAGGAAATGGAGGATATCTCATCTTTAAGCGTGACTTGGACCAGCTTTCGGAACTTCTGGATCGCCCGCCCCCTGAGTTCTTCGGAGCTCAGCTCAATGATCAGGAAGGAGGAGAATTGCAATGGCTGATTGTTGCAAGTCTCAGAGGGAAGGTTGAAGCCCCCACCTCAGAGGGAGTCTAGTTCACCTTAAGGGAGAACAACTGGCTCGATGGACTTGCCAGGGCCATGCAGGAAGCTCTTGCCCGTCTTTGTGGGCAGAGTATCAATTAGATCAAGGGCACCCACTTTGAGTTCTATCTGAGGCATGATGCTATGGGACAGCCACTGGAGGTGCCACGTCACCCAGATCTGAAGCATCAAGTGGACCATCTCAGCTTCATGATGTATGACCAGCAGAAGGAGTTGGACAATGCACGTTCCTACGCCAACCACAATTATGCCATCTCAGTCAAGAAGGACCAGACCATTGCCATGCTAGTGGAGGATCGCAAGTCTCGTCGCAATCAGCTTGACAAGAAGGAGCGCATCATTGCCCGCCTTCATCACAGGATCACAGACTTGGAGGAGACCATCCACGAGAGGTACATGCAGCTTGAGGAGAGGGAGAATGCAGGGGAGGATATTCATGGAGGCCCCTACTCTTACCTTAGTGACGATGATGATTTTCTGGAGGATCAGGCGATGGACTTCTTCACCGATGAGGGTGACTTCGCCTTCATTGATGATGATGAAGCCACCGATTCCGAGGAGTAGTAGCACTTGAGAACTAGCGTTAGTGAAGTTGTATCCAGTCCCACTGTATCGTAGTTCACATAATGGTTCTTAAAACCATATGTTTTCCTTGTTGTGGTGTGTGTTTGTATCGTGTGCTATGAATGAATGAATAAAAAGCAAGTTGCTAGAAAAATCCGAGTAAAATTTAAAATAAAAAAACACAAAAACCCTGAACCTTAGAAATTTCCCTATTGTCTCACGATCTATCTCAATCTTCAGATGCCTCGCGGAGGAAGCACTTCATCCCCGGACCCAATGTTGCAGATGTTGCAAATGTTGGTTTCTGACCGCGAAGCTGAAAGAGCCGAACGTCAAGCCAACTTAGCCACCCTCCAACACATAGCTCAGATTGTTGGGGTTCGTAGCATGGAAAAAAAATTGCTACCGCATTCACACAAACAAGCCAAGATCTATCTACTAGATTGTAGCAACGAGTTGATTAGAGTACTAACCCTCGAAGATTCCAAAGCGGTTAATGAGAGCAGATTCTCGTGGGTGATGTAGTCGTACACTTGCCGATCTCAAGATCGCGTAGACGATCCTTCCAACGCTGTGTTCTGGCAGCGCTTCCGTAGTCAGTCACATGTTCGGTACTCGATGAAGACCTTACTCTCCCTTGTTCCAGCAGGCGGCAGAGGTTGTAGTTCTCCCCTCGCGATTCCGGCAACACGATAGCATGGTGTCGGAAGTAGAGGGAAAATCCTGCAGGGCTTCGCCTAAGCCGGAGCAGGTTATGGTGGATCTAGGGTTTCCAGCGATCTAGGGTTTAGAGGGCCGGAGAGGAGAAGGCGTGGCTGGCGGCGGCTAGTGCGGCGATGGCGAGCTAGCGGCGGCGTGGCGACGATGACGACAGCGGCGCTGGGGGCGCCGGCTAGGGAGGGGCTGGTGTTGTGTGTCCTTGGGGAACCCCTCCCCTCTATTTATGAGAGGGAGGGCATCTTGGGAGATGGTAATATGAATCCTTCCCCAACTCCCTCTCCTTGTTGGCTTGTGGTGGAGGGAAAAAGGATTCTTTCCTTCCTCCACCAGGACACATTGTCCCAGTTTGACTTTTCAAACTGGCCTTTTGACTTTCAATTTGGAGCTTGATTTCTTTCTTGCCAATGCCCAACCAAGTGACCTAGGACATGATCCAATCATTCCACTTATCCATGAAACATTCATGTTCCCTTTCCCTTCCTGTCCGGTGAACCTTCTAGACCCTTCTAGAACCTCTCCGATGAAATCACCGGAATCATTCCTGAACTCCGGAATTGGAATTTACTTATATGAAACTTATTCTCCAGACCATTCCGGATTTCCTCGTGATATCCTGGATCCCATCCGAGACTCCGAACAACATTCGGTCTCCCTACTTACATTCCATATCTACTAAACAACATTGAATCCTTAAGTTTGTCTCCCTACGGTTCGTGAATTACGCGAACATGACCGAGACACTTCTCCTATCAATAAACAATAGAGGAATCTGGAAATTCATATGGCTCCCACATATTTCTACGTTTACTTTGCGATCGAATGAACCACTTACATATGATACCAATTTCCCTTTGTCTCGCGATAGTTTACTTATCCGAGGTTTGATCGTCGGTATCTCTGCATACCTAGTTCAACCTCGTTACCGACAAGTACTCTTTTCTCGTTCCTGTGTTATGTGATCCCTTGTGAGCGAGTCACATGCTTGCATGCTAATTGGATGACATTCCACTGAGAGGGCCCAGAGTATATCAATCCGTCATATGGATGGACAAATCCCACTCTTGATCCATGTGCCTCAACACACACTTTACGAACACTCAATGCCACCTTTATAGCCACCTAGTTACGGTGTGGTGTTTAATGTCATCAAAGCATCCATCCGGTGATGGTGATTAGCATGATCTCATGGTCGAAGGATTTAGGTTACTATGTATCTGAAAGCTTATAGCAACTGAACTATATTAAATGACTTGATCTTTATGCTATGCTTAACTATAGGATTATGTCCATCACACCATTCTCCTAATGATATGATCTTGTTGTTAATAACATCTCAATGTTCATGATCAGGAAACCATGATCATATATTAACCAACAAGCTAGTTTAACAAGAGGCTTTACTAGGGACTCTTTTATGTTTACAAATCACACAAGTATTAATGTTTCCGGTTAATACAATTATAGCATGGTATGTAAACATTTATCATAAGCATGATGATATGATAATAACCTCTTTATTATTGCCTCTTGGGCATATCTCCAACAGTCTCCCACTTGCACTAGAGACAATAATATAGTTTCAAATATTTGTGTATTCAACACTTATGGCTTTCCGGTGTTGTATTTACACAATTGCTAGTGGTCAACTGATCTTTGGATCCGACTCTTTCAGGTCCGTGTGTAATTGCATGTCTTTGCTTCTCTACGCATCACTCATTCTCTAATCAAATGGCTTTGTATAAATTTGGTCCTTTGGTGAGACATTTGGTTCCTTGGGGTTAAAACATGTTGATAATATTGTCGTACAATATATCTTCATGGTACTATCCCGCTGTGAACCAAACCTAGTTTGATAACAAACTACTTAACACAAATGCCCTCTTTTGATGCTATAATAGCAGTCATATACTTAGCCTTTTGTTGTAGTATCTGTCACAATGTCTTAACTTTGGAACTCATCCAAATCCATTATGGAACTTATTTTCCATTATATTGTGCCACCTTTAGTTTAGATTGAGATAAACTTAATTTGTACTTTGTGACAAAACTAATATCAATGTAGTACTTTTACAATGAACTAATCATTTATTTGTCACATCTACAAAAATAATATATTCTTAGTTCTTCCAAAATATCATAAGAATATCCTTACTACCGTCCAATGATCATCTTATGAATCATTCTGGTATATGCTCATAACATTTGGAGCATAGGACATATCTGGATTTGTACATATCACAGTATGATTGATATAAATACTCTTTGTGATTTCATACATCAAGTATCAACTATACTTGAATCTTTGTTTCACTTACCAAGTGTCGATACACTTGAATTTTGATTTAATCCTTTCCGTGTGGCAAAAACCTTTCTTGTCATTTCCATATTGAACTCATTCAATATCTCATCTATGTACATTTGGCACAACCATATTAGCGTCTCAATCTATCTATATAGATATTGATGCCAAATATTCGGGTTTTGCCTAAGTCTTTCATCAAGATGAAATTCTTAACATGTGTTAATAAAAGATACATCATTTCCAATCAACAATACGTCTTCCACATAATGTATTAGAAATATGTCTTAGCACTCCCACTTAATTTCTTGCAAATGCAAGCATCTTCATCGTCTCTGATGAATTTAAACTCTTTTAACAGTTTCATCATGGTGAAGATTCCAACTCTGCGATGCTCATTTCAACCATTGTAGTTTGCATATGTTTTTAGCATCCTTTGAATTAACAAAACCCTATGGACCGTGATATGCACACGTCCTAGGTAACAATTCTATCAGAAGAACTTGTTTTGTTTATTCAACTACCACATAACAAAATTATATGTAGTGGTTTCTAAATTAATCCGTCTAGACTAAATATCGCTATGAAAGATCAAATCTTGTCATAGTCAACCTTTGAACATTGTTGTGAATTCTTTCCCAACATGTCAACTATTTCATAGATGTGAAACATCCATGTCTATTTCTTTATAGATCCAAACAGGACTGTAAGGTTTTACACCTTTCTAGAGGGTCTTTCAAGTTCAAAGCTTGATTTCTCGTGTATGGAACAATCACGAATTTTATGGCTCCAAGCCATTCGACGGAGTCAGGGCCCATCATCGCTTCTTTGCATGTAGTCGGTTCATTATTGTCAAATAATGATTCAACCCTCAAATCTTGGTATTTGATTATTTATCTGACCTACTTAGTTCAATAGGAACTTAGACTTCCGTGACCACAACCTTTGAGGCATGTGAGCCATGAGCATTGTTGCTGCCTCCAGAACACTTTTCGGCGTTGTATAACTTTGCACATATAGCTAAGGTTCTTTTAACCTTATCAAAGTTCTATTGTCCTCCCACTTAACTTTTCACAGGAAATTCCTTTCTCAAAGAAACTTGACGTTCTAAGCGACAAACATTTTTTGTCTTTGATGTTATGGAGGAATACTCAACGATTATTCGAAATAACATACAAAGATATGTTCATCCGATTTTGGTTGAAAACATCTTTCTTATGCATAGCATACCAGTGTTTAAGAAAGGACAACTTGGGGTTTATCCCAAACCATAACTTTATATGGTGTCATTTCAACGGATTATAATGGAGCTCTTTTTAGTGGAAAAACGGTAGTCTCTAAAGCTTTAATCTTTAAAATATAATGGCAGTTTTATAAATTACACCTTTGATCTTACCATGTCAAACAAGGTTTCATTACATATCTCGAACGCTCCATACTCTTATGGTGTTTCGGGAAATGCAAATCCACAGAACGATTCCTTAAATCAAAGGTATTATGCTAAACTTGTAACTCAAATATCTTCCTTTATGATCCTATCATAAATTCTTTATTTTCTCGTTACATTGATTTTGCACTTCATCTTGAAAGTTTTTGAACTTTTCAAATGTTTCACACTTCATCCTCATTAAGTAAATATTCATATTCACTCAAATTTTCGGAGAAAGCATATGAATTTGAAATCCATCGCTCTTGACTACACGTAATGGACTTCATACATCAAATATGTACAAATTCCAATAATCTAGCCATTCGTTCCCTATTGGCCTATGAACGAAGTTTTAATTATCTCTAGGAAAGTTTCACAAGCGTCATTTGATGAAAAATCAAAAGACTCCCAAATTCCATCCACATGGAGTTTCTTCATGTTTTCTTTCCAATATAATTTAAACAACGACGCCACTTCCTAAGTAATCTTTCAATCAATTTGTCTTTCGATATTTTTAGCACTAGTTTTATGGATGTGATTTCTCCAACGAGATTTGTAAATCATCCATATTTTATGGATTACGGCAATTATTTGAACAACCCTTTTGTTCTCATAATACCCAATAAAACAAATCTTGAAGGCAAGCTTTGATTTCAATGAGCAACACAATAACCCTTTATTTATTCTTGATGAACATCATCACATATTATTTTGCTGGTTACTTAGGCTATTGTAGTTCATGAATTGTGTCGTTTCGTATGACGATTCACACCAAAAAATTCAGTATCTAATACTTAAGAACCATATTATTAAACAAGCAAAGAATACAACCATAACATGTATATCCTCTATATACCTAAGCTGAACAATTCTGGTCTTTTCTTTTCTGCCATATATTTATGAGATTCTCTTTCAGTATTTCCTTTTCTGTTTGAAAGAATCTATCAACATCAATAGTGGAGCCATACACATGACACATAGTCCAAAGCATGTATAGTTAAATACCAATGTCTTTGGACTTGCACTTTGAAGTAGATCACCATCATCAAATGTTTGGTGTTCTTTCAAATTCCATTCTTTAGTAATCTATTGGTGTAGTAAAAAATTTACCTACATCAAGTATTCATCCTTATCATGGAATTATTCATGATCAAGCTGCTTTAGCTTATAACGGTGAATCGCGAGTATAATGTTGTTCTCCAAAACCTTTTGGAGGATTATGACGACTAGCGTCTCCAACCTTTTGAAAATTCCCATCAAATATGAGAACATAAACTTTGCCATATTATACTCTATCATGTTATAATCAAAAACATCGTTTCAGATATCGCAATATCTTCCACATATGATGTTCCTAGATAACCTTGATATTAAAAAAATCTTTTGAATATCAAGAATCATGGAGATAAACATGATACTTATATACTAACACTGGAATTGTTACTCTTGATTTAATACCAATTATTAAACTTCACGAGTAACTTCTTGAAAGTTTGCAATATGACTTTTAAACTTTAGATTAACACTTCAAAACAATACGATACCAGTTCGTAAAGTAATTAACCAGAATCCTATAGTTCTATTATCTCAATTATAACTAAGCGCAAGGTGGTAAACGGATGCCAATGCCTACAACAACTATGCAAATTCACTTTGATTTAATTTATGATAAATAGTGTTCAACTTTTAATCATATTGCTGTTGAACTCCCACTCAAAATAATATCCCTCACATTGTTTTAGTGATCACACGGACCAAATTCACTACACCAAGTCCGATCATCACATGAAATGATATAGTTTCAAAGGAGAACAATCATCATGTTCATCATATCATCTATATGACTCATGCTTTACATTTTGGTATTCTGTGTTCCGAGACCATGTCTGTACATGCTAGGCTCGTCAAGATCAAACCTTAGCTTCCACATGAGAAAATCTGGCTTGCTCCCATTGTATACACTCACAGAATCTATCACACCCGATCATCATGTGGTGCTTCGAAACAACAAGCTTGGGAAACAATGCCTACTAAGGACGAACACTCTATAACTTGATATTTTGTGACAGGGATTATCTTATAATGCTACCTTCGTGAACTAAGAAAAACAAGATGCATACAAGGATTAACATCACATGCAATTCAAAATATGTGATATGATATGGCCTTTTTTCTTGTGCTTCCAATCTCCATCTTCAAGCATAAACATGATCTCCATCATCACCGGCGTGGCGTCAAGGTCAATGGCGCCGCTCCATGGTTGTTGTCCACCAGCATCAACTATTACAACTACTTTGAATAATAGACACGCAGGTCTAGACGAAATTAAAAGACAACCATATGGCTCCTGCCGGTTGCCAACTTACAATAAGGAACATTGCATACATCATATATAATCACAATCATGGCCATATCACATCATAGCACACCCCTGCAAAACAAAGTTAGACGCCTCTAATTTTCTTTGCATGTTTTACGTGGTTTGGGGCTTTCTTCAAGTGTCGATCTAACTTACGAACAAGAACAACAACGTTAATACTAGTATTGGCAATCACCCGTTGTAAATTGAATCTTCACTATGTTGGGAGAAACAGGCACCCGCAAAGCCACTTATGCAATACAAGTTGCATGTTAAGCGTGGGGAAAGTCTCATGAACGATGCCATGTAAGGTTAGCCCGGGCCGTTTCATCCCACCACCCCGCAAGATGCAAAGTAAACAAGAAGCAATCGACAACAAAAGAATCAACACCCACAATGACCATTGTGTTCTACTCGTGAAACAGATCTACATATAGACACGGTTCTGATACCACTGTTGGGGTTCGTAGCATGGAAAACAAAAAAATTCTACCGCATGCACACAAACAAGCCAAGATCTATCTACTAGATTGTAGCAACGAGTTGATTAGAGTACTCACCCTCGAAGATTTCAAAGCGGTTAACGAGAGCAGATTCTCGTGGGTGATGTAGTCGTACACTTGCCGATCTCAACATCACATAGACGATCCTTCCAGCGCTGCGTTCTAGTAGCACTTCCGCAGTCGGTCACACATTCGGTACTCGATGAAGACATTCCTCTCCATTGTTCCAACATGCAGTGGAGGTTGCAGTGCTCCCCTCGCGATTCCGGCAACACGACGGCGTGGTGTAGGAAGTAGAGGGAAAATCCGGCAGGGCTTCGCCTAAGCTAGAGCAGGTTATGGTGGATCTAGGGTTTCTGGCGATCTAGGGATTATAGGGCCAGAGAGGAGGAGGCGTGGCTAGGGCAACAGCGTGGCTGTCTTGAGGGCAGCGGCACATGGCTGGGGAGGGGCTGGTGTTGTGTGGCCTTGGGGCACCCCTCCCCTCTATTTATGAGAGGGAGGGCAGCTTGGGAGATAGGAGTTTGAATCCTTCCCCAACTCCCTCTCCTTGTTGGCTTGTGGTGGAGGGAAAGAAGGATTCTTTCCTTCCTCCACCAGGACACATTGTCCCAGTTTGACTTTTCAAACTTGCCTTTTGACTTCCAATTTGGAGCTTGATTTCTTTCTTGTCAATGTACAACCAAGTGACCTAGGACATGATACAATCATTCCACTTATCCATGACACATTCATGTTCCCTTTCCCTTCCGGTCCGGTGAACCTTCTAGACCCTTCTAGAACCTCTCCGATGAAATCATCGGAATCATTCCCGAACTCCGGAATTGGACTTTCCTTATATGAATCTTATTCTCGTGACCATTCCGGATTTCCTCGTGATATCCCGGATCCCATCCGAGACTCCGAACAACATTTGGTCTCCCTACTTACATTCCATATCTACTAAACAACATCGAATCCTTAAGTGTGTCTCCCTACGGTTCATGAATTACGCGGACATGACCGAGACACTTCTCCGATCAATAACCAATAGAGGAATCTGGAAATTCTTATGGATCCCACATATTTCTATGATTAATATGCGATCGAATGAACCACTTACATACGATACCAATTTCCCTTTGTCTCGACATAGTTTACTTATCCGAGGTTTGATCATCGGTATCTTTGCATACCTAGTTCAACCTCGTTACCGATAAGTACTCTTTTCTCGTTCCTGTGATATGTGATCCCTTGTGAGCCAGTCACATGCTTGCAAGCTAATTGGATGACATTCCACCAAGAGGGCCCAGAGTATATCTATCCGTCATATGGATGGACAAATCCCACTCTTGATCCATGTGCCTCAACACACACTTTCTATCGTGGTGGTGGCACAGCAGATGCCATAGGTAGGCTAAAGTATGGGGCCAATGGATGCTAGAGGGATCCGGGGAAGGAAGATGTAGTGATTTCTACACTCAAATGACTAACAAGTACTCCCTCCGTTTGGAAATATAAGATGTTTTAGGTTTGTGAAGAAGATGTATCTAGACACATTTTAGTGTCTAGATTCATTTGAACCTATACACTAAAAGGTGTCTAGATACATCTCACTCACAAACCTAAAAAATCTTATATTTCTAAACAGAGGGAGTAGATCTTCATTCCTCCTCTCAAGAACTACAAATCCTCCTTGAGCTGTATCAAAGAGAAGACAACTACTACCCGAGCCCTTCGGTCTGGAATGAATCAATCCCTCTCTCTGGATCCCGTAACCCTCCTTATAAAGGGGTTCCTTGACTCCTTCTAGGGCTGACGTGGAAAGCATATTATTGGAATATGCTTGTCCCAAAGTGGTAACTCGGTGGGCTCCTTTATGTGTCCACCTTCTATCGGTGGCAAGGTTCCAGAGGCCCTCACATGTGCGCCTCGGGCTTCCTCACTGTCACCTCCATGACACTTCTCTGCCCCTCTGCAGCTCTGCTCTTTGTCCTTAGCGCTTGGCTCTGTCCAGATTCCTCCTAGCCAGCAACTAGGGTTTGACTATAGGCTCCTCCTTATCCTGCAAGTCTCACATTACTCGGTCTCATCTCGCATAACTCGGCTCGGCCTTCACCTGCATACAAGTTGATCAGCCTTATTCGGCCGACATAGTTCATACGTCGGCCGAGTAAGGCGTTACTCATTTTATATTTGCCAAGGCTCAACCTATCTCGGCCGGATCTTGCATGATTCGGCCGACACAGTCAGTAATTCGACTTAAGGTAAGGGAGACTCCTTTCTTATTTCCCCTATCTTGACCCTATCCGGGGTCACCCCCCCAACATTAGTCTTCGAAGCTGGTGCGGTCCTGCCGGAAACCTCGGCCGGGACACATCAGTTTCCAGACATTTATCTTCTTTCTTTCTTTTCGAGGTATTTCTTAGCCGACGTTCCTTTTCTGTTATCCTCTTTTTCATTTCATCCTTTTCCCGCTGTGGACTGCGTTCCGAGTTATCTCCTTTCGTTCGAGGTATTTGCTTGGCTTCCTAGGTAAGCCTCGTCCTACGTGTACCAGTCATCATTGTTCTCTAGTTTTTTGTTCCTCTACAATGTTCACTGACACGCTACAGTGATTACTGCACATGTCGCGTCGGCGCAGTAACGCCTCTAGTGCCGCAACAGTCAGGAGGCCCGATCCCCTCCTGCGCCATGTGGCCTTCGCTGTGGCTCCACTATCTGCGAGCGGTTAAGTAATACACGCGATTACGCGGTTAGCGTGGCACAGCCACGATCCCACTACGGTTTACCCTACGCGGTTATAAAGAGGGGAGCGGGGTAGGATGATTCCCTTTCCCCCTTTCTATTCCCTTCGTCTTCTTCCCCGCACCGCCGCCTCCGTTTGTGTTCCAGTGGCCACGCCACCACCGTTCCCTCTCGATGGATACGCTGTGGTTCTCCGGTTCCCGCGACCTCGCCACAGCGCCTCCGCTTTGGCGTTCTCGTCGGTGAGTTTTCTTACAGCGCCGCCGCTAGGTCCCAGCGTTAGGCATTCTTCTAGTATTCTAAGATTCCCCACGGTGGTGCTTTCTCTGTTCCGCCGCTATGTTTGTCACCGTCGTGACGGGGCCCTGTACCTCTAGGCCTCTCCCCGCCGCCAATTCTTCTTCGGCCGATTCCTCCGACGAGCCCATGTCTAGCTCCTCTAGCGGCGCTCTCGTTGGAGAATATGACCTTGCGGCCGGTCCAGAGCGTGGTTCCTGGCAGGGTTCCGCGGTTACTCGCTAGGAGATATAATGGTTGATCAAAACACGCCGAATTCCTGCCGAGGTAAGTTGTCGCTTACCTGGCAAAGAATCCTCACTTGTACTCAATGAGGGCGAGTACGTAGTTTTTATGTCCCACTTCGCTCGTGGATTCGGCCTCCCTCTTAGTGACTTTGCTAGGAGATTCCTAGATTACTTTGGCCTTCAGCCGCATCACCTGCCGGCTAATGTCGTAGCCTCTCTGTCGGCCTTTATCTCGGCTTCGGAGGGGTATTTCGGCCTCTGGCCTTCCGTAGACGTTTGGTCCAAATTCTTTCAGATCCGAGCTAACGTAGTGCCGGATAAATCTCTTCATCCTTCTGAAAAATCTCTCACCCAATGCGGGGCTGCATCCATTACACCTTGGAAAAACTCTGTGTTCCCCCGGGTCGCCGACCTCGAATCTTGTAAGAAGTGGCATAGATCATTTTTCTATGTCAAGAATACTGGGAAAGAAGACAAGATTCGGCTCCCTGCTTTCTCTATCGGTCCTCCCTCAAAGAAGAACTAGATCTACAATCCGAGGAAGAGCCATGCTCTTTCCGAGGCATTTGAGCTCTAGCTTAAGGAACTGACTCGTGTTGGGCTCCGAGGTGAAGATTTGATGACTGCGTTCGTCAGCAGCCGAATCTGCCCCTTCCAGCTTCGCTCTCATAAGCTCAGTTATATGAGTGGTCCTCTGGATCCCAACCGAGTTTCTACGGTTGAGCTTGATGATTATCAGATCTATAAACGTGTCCGAGCTATTTTTAAGACTGAGATGCCCGAGGAATGGAAGTGGGGACTGAGGCCATTTTCTCGCGGGAATCCTCCTCCTCAGGTAAGTCAAACACAGATGTTTTCTTCCGAGTTTTTTTTCCATTGTTCTTTTGTTAACTCTTATTCACTTCTCTCGCAGAGGTTTACGGAGCAGAAGACAGAAGATGCTGAGGTTTTGGCTCTTCCTTGGACTGCTGACCACAATACCCCGGACAATGGAGAACCTGACCCAGATGAGTTTGTCCCTAAGTCGGATGCTGGTCATGTTCGTCCCCGGAGCAAGACCTCGGCCCATGCGGATGAAGGTGACTCGGACGACGTCCAAATTCTTGAGGTAGTTGCCGCGGTGCCTATCTCTTACGCATTTCCGGCTCCTTTCCCAGCTAACCAAGCTGGCCAGGTGCACGACGCCGAACCTCTTGCTTCCGAGGCTCCTGTTGCTTCGAAGAAGCGCACCACTTTGACGGATCCTTCTGGTGCCGCCCCCAAGAAGCGAGTCAAGAAATCTGCTCAGCATATCCCGAGGCGTAAGACCATGCCTGGGGTTACTGGGTGAGTTTATTTTTATTTGTATTTCTTGTTTCTCTCTTTCTATTTCTGACTCAGATTTTACTCCCTTGCCGAGCTCCTCTTTCCGCAAAGCCAAGCGGTCCGAGTTTGACAACCCATACTACTCGGCCGTTTTCTCCCCCACCTCCGGAGGTTACTCGGGTTCCCAGTCCCTCTCGTGTTGATTCTCCTCCTGCGCCGACTAATGTATCGCCTCAACAAGTTGAGCCCATTGCTCCCACCGTTTTTGCCGACGTAACCCCTATGCCAGATCACCCGGATGACCCTGCTGTCCCACTTAAGACCCCCGAAGTTTCCCCCAGTGATCCTTTGATCACCGCAGCTCCAATTCCTACTCCAATTCCTACTGAGGATACCACTACCTTGGCCCCTTAGGAAACTATAGTTCCTCCTGCCGCCAAGGACGTGATCCCTAATGCTGAAGCTGTTGCCCCTGCTGAAGTCTCTACTAAGAGCAAGAAAGTTGTTGTTACTAAACCCTCGTCATCTCAGAAGGGGCCAACAAGCTCTTCTCAGCCCATCATTGCTGATGCACTTCGTAAAGGAGCTTGCACCGCTAAACCCGGTGTCGCCCTTGCCGCTGATACTCAGCTTATTCTTCATAAGAGTCCGGCGGCGGCTGCAGTTACTCAGCAGGCCCGAGGTAAAGTGCTGACCCGTACTGAGAGCGGGCATAGCCTCAGCTCACTGGTGGAATATGCGAACAACTGGAATGCCGCCGATTAACTCGAGGGCAATCCAAGTAGCCAACCATTTCAGCTTTCCGACATCAGCAGTCGTTTGAATATGGCTGCTAAGATTGTTCTTGAAAATGATAAGATGAACGAGGTAAGCGCCTTCGTTGATACTTTGTCTATTATTCAGATGATACTATATATACACTAGTCCTCGAAGCTTGCAACCAGATAATTTGTTATTCGTTTGGAAGCTTCAACCTGTTTTGAATGCATTACATTCTAAGTCAATTTGTTTCGTGATTCGGATTAACCGTGTTCTAGAATATCAAACCATCTAGATCCGAGTCAAGTTTTACTTGATTCGAATCTATCTTATATTTTAAATATCCAGCCATCTAGATCCGAGTCAAGTTTTACTTGATTCGGATCTGTCTTATATTTTGAATATCCAGCCATCTAGATCCGAGTCAAGTTTTACTTGATTCGGATCTGTCTTATATTTTGAATATCCAGCCATCTAGATCCGAATCAAGTAAAACTTGACTCGGATCTGTCTTATATTTTGAATATCCAGCCATCTAGATCCGAGTCAAGTTTTACTTGATTTGGATATGTCTTATATTTTGAATATCCAGCCATCTAGATCCGAGTCAAGTTTTACTTGATTCGGATCTGTCTTATATTTTGAATATCTAGCCATCTAGATCCGAGTCAAGTTTTACTTGATTCGGATCTGTCATTTCTTTGTGTAACTTGTTGCCATTTTCAGGTTTCCCATGATCGGCGGACAACCGAATTTCAAAGGTTGCTCTTTGCGCATAAGAAACTTCAAGATAAATATGAGCAAATTGTCCCTGTTGTGAAGAAAACTGGTAAACTATCTAGTCCGTTTAGTTTATCTTACCCTTGTAAGAGATTTAATTTTTTGTGCTAACTTGTATCTTGCTGGTATACAGCTAGTATCAACAACCTGAATGCTCACCTTACCAAGAAAGTTGGCATTCTTGAAGGTTAGTTACTCCTTTTATCTTTTAATTTGTCGACTTTTTGTTCGAGGTAAATCTTGGGTTTCTTATGACCTTCCGGCTTTGGTATAGCCCAGTTACGAACACTTGTAGCATCGGATCAAGAATGCATATCTATGCCTGATATGATGCTAGATTTTTTAGAACAAGCTGCGCTCATTCGGGGCAACTCAAGGAAAAAGATGACGAGATAACCCGGTTACGCGCCGAGGTTGAATCTCTTAAGCTTTCCCAGAAGTCTGAGTTACAGAAAGTTGATCAAGAGTTCTTTGAAGAAAAGAACCGACTAAGTCTGCAGCTGCAGAAGGACAAGGAACTTCTTGATGCTGCCGAATTAAAGAACCAGGCGATGAGCGAGGAAATCACTCGTTTTGAGAAGAGTAGGACCGACTGGTCCCGGGATCTCCAGAAAATGTTGAGTTACATTCATCGTAAGTTTCTGTCTCTCGTCGAGTTATTCTCCTTCTTTTCTTATTTTAACTCATATGACGTTCTTTTGTGTAGATCATTTTCTAGAAGCTAAACCTGTGAGCTCCAGGGCTGTGATTTATACTCGCGAGCGCCAAGGTGTTCCCGTTGCTCCGAGTCAAGAGTATTACATGGAAGATTTCCTGATTGCCGTCGGCGCTGCTATTGGACCAATGAAGATTATGGGAAGAGATCTGGTGCAAGCAGCTATTCGATCCTACCATGTTCTCTGGCCGAATTCGTCGGATATTGATGAAGTTGAAGTGCTTGTGGTGAGGCTAATGGCATCTCAGACTCAACTTAACCTCTGGAGGGAATCTGTTGGAAGGGTTGGTGCTGATATGGCACTTACAGCTGTTTTGTCCTGGTATGAGGACATCTCCCTCGATATTCTGATGAATCTGCACACTGGCTCTCCTTGGGTTGAGAATCCGGAGTTCTTTACTCTCCATCAAGACCGTGACTTCTAGCTTATCGAGTATGCTGATGTGCATCATTGGATCGAGGGGCCGAGTTTCCTTCCCAACCCGGCTAATGATGCCAAAGCTGAAGATGCATCTGGTGGTGACTCGGCTGGTCAAGATGAATCGGAGGATGGTTCGGATAATGCCAATGATTCCAATGACAGCTCAGATGGGGATGACGACGCTCGATCATCTTCCAAAGGAACTGAAACCTCTCGAGCCCAACTTGGTGTCTCCCAGTAGCCAGAGCTTTCCCTAGAGGTTACTACGGCCTATGTCTATGCCGAGGTAACCTCTGCAGAGGCCCAAACAACCTTAGAGCGCCTAGTTCCTAAAGATACCCCTCTGAAGGAAACCGAGGTCATTCCGCCTGCGTCCGAGACACCCATGTCTGAAGCTCCTGATGCTGCTACTGCCCCTCCTACGGGTAATTCGGCCTCTGCCGGTGTCTAGGTTCAAAAAACTCTTAGTCGTTTAAGTCCCCGGTATGCCGGGTGTATGCTGTCTTTGAAACAATTATCCGCCTTTTGGTATAATGTGAAACATTTTGCATTTGGCCTCTGAGGCCCTGGTAATTATCGTTAGTCTATCTAATTGAGTTTAAGTGAACCGTATCTTTGCTTTGCCAAACTTTAACTTCGTAGATCTGGATCATATCTTCTCATATGACTGATTTTCGTTCGGCATCCATCTTGTGTTTCTTATGTAAACTTGGTTGTAGAGTTGTTGTTTTTGCAATTTCTCCTTGAAGTACTATGTTCTAAGCCCATAGATTGACTAACTACCCTCCCCGAGGTATTCATTGGTAAAATGATATAGATAGGGTAGTTCCCTCATTATACCTCGACTTGTTGACATTGTCATTCTTGTTACTATGATTTTAGAAATCGTTAGTTGTTTCCTCCGATGGCCGAGGCAAGTTTATATCGCATCTTGCGATTTATGATTGATTAGTCGGGGCAGTCCCCGAGTTATTACTTGAGTTACCGAACTCTTATGTGTATACCAAAAATCAGCGGGCAATATTAGGCAGTCCCCGAGTTATTGCTCGGGTTACTGAAGTTTCACGCATTCTCAAAAAATATCAAACAACATGAGGCAGTCCCCGAGTTATTACTCGGGTTGTCGAAATGTAATACATAATTCAACAGAAATAACATCATGGGCAGTCCCCGTGTCACTGCTCGGGGTGCCGAAGTTTAATACATAGTTTAAAATAATAAATAACATGGGGCAGTCCCCGAGTCACTGCTCGGGGTGCCGAAGTTTGATACATAGTTCAAAATAAGAAATAATATGGGGCGGTCCCCGAGTCACTGCTCAGGGTGCCGAAGTTTGATACATGCTTGATATTCTGATTTGGTGCATCACGTCACAATATGCAATATAGGGCTTCTAAGTGTAGAACGGGTGAAGTAAGCCTATGTTCCATGGTCTTTTTGATTCATCTCCGGCGTTGTTTGCCTTGTTCTTTTCTAGTGGCTGAGTGTCGATCAGGTAGTATGCATCATTGTGCAATGCTTTACTCACGATAAATGGTCCTTCCCATGGGGGTGAGAGCTTGTGCATGCCGTCCGTGCGTTTCACTAGCCGAAGAACTAAATCTCCTTCTTTAAAAACTCTTGGACTGACCTTTTTGCTATGATATCGTCTGAGCTCTTGCTGATAAATAGCTGATCTTGATAATGCCAATTCCCTTGCTTCCTCCAGCAAATCCACATCGTCTTGCCGCGATATTTCGTTTACCTCAGCACTTGTGTACTGGACCACTCTTGGCGAGTCATGCATTATGTCGGCTGGAAGTACAGCTTCTGCCCCGTATACTAGAAAGAACGGGGTATACCCCGTCGATCTATTTGGGGTGGTTCTGAGGCTCCACAGCACTGCTAGAAGATCCTCAATCCAGCATCCTGCCGACCTTTGCAGTGGTTCGATTAGCCGAGGTTGTATTCCTGACAATACCAGTCCATTTGATCTTTCACGAGCCCATTCGATGCCGGGTGAGCAACCGATGCAACATCTAGTCTTATGTGTTTCTCTTGGCAGAATCTAGCAAAAGCTCCTTCAGCGAAGTTTGTGCCATTATCCGTGATAATACTGTGTGGGTATCCATATCTCAAGATAATATCTTTGAGGAATTTCACCGTTGTGGGTCCGTCACATTTTCTTATCGGTTTCACTTCTATCCACTTTGTGAATTTGTCCACCATGACCAGAATATGAGTCATTCCGCCTCGGGCAGGTTTGAATGGACCTACCATATCCAAACACCATACAGAAAATGGCCAAGTCATTGGTATTGTTTTTAACTCGGACGAAGGCAGATGTATCTTGCTGGCGTATCTCTGGCAACCATTACATCTCTCTACCAATTCCTTTGCTTCCTTCAGCGCAGTTGGCCAATAAAAGCCATGCCTAAATGCTTTGGCCACTAGGGCTCTGGACGAGGTGTGATGCCCACATTCTCCCTGATGTATATCCAAAAGGATTTCCTGCCCTTCTGCCGAGTCAACGCATCGTTGCAGTACGTTCGTGACACTTCTCTTATATAGCTCATTGTTTATGATCGTGTAGGCTTTTTCTCTTCTCACTATCTGTCTAGCCAGGACCTCATCACCCGGCAAGATTTCCTCTTTACGGAATGAGAATATGGGTTGTGCCCATGTCGGCGTAACTTTCTCCGGGAAGACTATGTTGTCAATTTCCATAATTTCCACTGACATAACATCTGCGGGCTTTTCCCTGTTCACCCGTGGGTCGGCCGAATTAACCCTTAAATAATTCGGGTCATATTCTTTGTCAATTTCCATTGGGAAATTTCATTGGATCTGTTCTGTCGAGATACGAATTGACTCGGATTCTGGCAAAGGTGTAATTGATGGTTTTCTCAGGTGCTCCAGAGCTATGCCTGGGGGAATTGACTGCCTAGTCGATCCGAGTTTTGATAGTGTATCCGCAGCGTTATTTTTCGCCCGAGGTATGTGATGAAACTCACACCCGTCAAAATAACCACTAATATTTTGCACATGAAACCTATACAGGGCCATATTCGCATCTAGTGCGTCCCAATTTCCTGATACTTGCTGTACTACGAGGTCTGAATCCCCGTAACATAGAATCCGACGTATGCCAATCTCTTTTGCCATCTTCAGGCCATGGACCAGTGCCTCATACTCGGCAACATTATTTGATGCAGCGAAATGTATCTACAGCACGTATTTCGGCTGATCTTTTTTCGGTGAAGTCAAAACTATTCCTACTCCTAGCCCATTTCTTAGATTGGACCCGTCAAAATGCATTGTCCAATAGTTCAGATCTGGTAATGGGGGCTCATACTATACCTCGGCCCAATCCACAAAGAAGTCGGCCGCTGCCTGAGACTTAATTGCATCTCGCCTATCAAATTGCGGAGCATAAGGCGATAACTCAATTGCCCATTTTGCTATTCGGCCACTTGCATCTTTGATGCTTAATATCTCGGCTATGGGTGCTTCACAAATCACTTTTATCGGATGTTCTTCGAAGTAGTGTTTGAGTTTTTTCGCCTACATGTATACTCCATAAGCCATCTTCTGGTAGTGCGGGTAGTTCTGCTTTGAGGCCGATAATACCTCACTTAGGTAATATACCGGCCTTTGTACTAATTTATCCTCTTTGTTCCGTTCCACGACAACTACCGCACTTACCACTCTGTTAGTAGCTGCCACATAGAGTAGCATAGGCTGTTTTGACAATGGAGAAGCCAAAATCGGTGTTGTGACCAACATCTTTTTTAACTCATGAAATGCATTATTGGCTTGTGGTGTCTAGATGAACTTGTCGGATTTTTTCATTAGTTGGTATAGAGGTAATGCTTTTTCCCCTAGCCGACATACGAATCGACTCAGAGAAGCAAGACATCCTATAAATTTTTGTACATCATTCAGACACCTCGGTAGTTCCATTCTTTCAACTGCTCGGATCTTAGGTTGCCTCTATACCTCGGCTGGACACGAGGAAACCGCGTAATTTTCCAGCCGGCACACCAAAGGTACATTTTTCCGGGTTAAGTTTCATTCGGAACCTTCTCAAGTTTGCGAATGTCTGCCGAATATCTTCAAGGAGCATTTTGTTCTCTTTGGTTTTTATAACCACATCGTCTACATATACTTGCACATTTTTTCCTATCTGGTCATATAAACACTTTTGCATGCATCTTTGGTATGTTGCTCCTACATTACGCATGCCGAATGGCATGGTGCGATAGCAATAAGCCCTGTACGGGGTGATAAACGCGGTCTTTATTTGATCAGCCGGGTTTAACGGTATCTGGTGGAAACCAGAATACGCATCTACAAATGATAATAGCTCATAGCCTGTGGTCGAATAAATGACTTGGTCTATCCTAGATAAAGGAAAAGAATCTTTGGGACACGCCTTATTGAGGTTCGTGTAATAGACGCACATTCACCATACGACGGCTACATTTGGGTCATCCTTTTTCTTTTCTATCAACACCGGATTTGATAGCCAATCCGGGTGAAGCAATTCCATGATAAACCCGGCTGCAAGGAGTCGAGCTATCTCATCCCCTATTATCTTTCTCCTGTCTTCGGCGAAGCGGCGGAGAGGTTGCTTCACCGGCCTTGCTCCTGGCCTTACATGCAAAGAGTGCTCAGCCAACTCCCTCGGAACACCTTGCAAGTCCTGAGTTGACCAGGCAAAGATATCCCGATTCTCATAGAGGAAGTTGGTGAGCTCGCTTTCCTATTTGGCATCTAGGCCAACACTAATCGTGATGGTGCGCTCTGGGAACTAATCATCAATCTGGATCTTCTTTGTCTCCTTAGTCGGCTAGAAAGATACACTTCCATGCGGATTGGCTAATGCCGGCATATTAAGCTGTGCCGACTCAGCCAGAGCTGCCATTTCCTGAATCCTTCTTTTTTCTCTTGCAATTACCAATGACTCAGCCAGGTTTGACCCGGCTGAGGCACATTCCATCGATTTTCTGTAATCCCCTGCCACTGTTATTACCCCCTGAGGCCCTGGCATCTTCATTTTCATGTAGGTAATGTGGCAGCTGCTCATAAATTTAGCCAATGTTGGCCGTCCGAGTAAAGCATGATAGCAAATTTCTAGGTCTACCACCTCAAACTCTAGATTCTCAGCTCTGCAATTCTCTCTAGTGCCGAATAACACATCTACTCGGACCTTCCCAATGGGTTCGCGGGAGAGCCCCGGCACTATCCCATGGAATGTGGTCCTTGTGGGCTGCAGCATATTCTGCGTTATTCCGAGCTTATGCATTGTATCCTTGTACATGATGTTGATACTACTTCCATTATCAATGAGTACCTTTGAGAACTTTACATTGATGCTAGGCCCGACAAACGTCGGATCTAGTATCAATGCATACGATCCTAGGTTCGGCATTATCTTCGGGTGATCTTTTATGCTCCAGGTTATCTCTTGATTGGACCATGGCACGTACCTTGGTACTGTCGGCATAACTGCATTCACTTCCATATGCCGGCGCTGTATGCTCTGTCTATCTTGATGTTCTATTGTGAACACACAATAGGATTGGTGATGTTTCCTATAATCATTACGTCCATTGTTCCCGGGGTTTCCCCTTCCATCTTGATTTTGATTTACTACTTGGTGTACTACATACCTCTGGTCCGAGTTATCGTACCTCGGAGGGGGTGGTGGTAACATTAGTTGCTGCGCATTTGCCCCGGTTAGCTGTGGCTGTTGTTGTTGATGTACTTGATGAGGAGGTGCTTGTATGCCCGTCGGGTTCCCCATTGCATTTTTCATCCAAGCACACTGTCGAGTAGTGTGATTGGCTGGTTTGGTCGGTTTAGGCGTGTGGAACTTACACGGTTGATCCAACATGGATTCAAATGTGTACTTTGGCCTTTACTGCCATTTCTTATTCTGTTCTGGCGTCCACTACCTTTTCCCTTCATTCCTCGGCGTCCGCTGCTGAGGACAATTCTTCTGCCACTGATTGTTCCCATGACTCGGCTGATCCTGCACAACTGCTGCCACCTGATTGGAAGCATATCTGTAATCCGGCCTCTCGTCCCTTCTTCTGCCTCGGTACTCATTGCGCCGCGATGATCCGGCTCCATCTCTAGCATAATGATCCTGCTGCTCCCGATGTTCTGCCGACATTAACTCTGGTTGAGTCGGATCACCTAAGGCGTATGAATCTGCTATCCTGATGGTTTCCGCCAATGTGGTTGGCATATCTCTTTGCAACCTCTGCCATAACACACTTGCATATCTGCAGCCCTGAGAAAACCAGTCTATCGCTTGAGATTCTATGACACCTTCGCATGAGTTTCTGAGGTTGCACCACCGAGTCAAGAATTCTCTATCTGTTTCATTCGGCTTCTGCTTACACATAGCGAGTTGTTGTGGCCTGTTTGTCCTCTTATATGTACTGGTGAAATTGCTGACAAACATTTCTTCAAAATCCAACCAACAGTTGATACTTCCTATTGGTAAATTGTTCAGCCATACCCTGGCTGGTCCTTCCAGCATCTGTGGGACGTATCTTACCGCCCATCGTAAATTTCCGCCAGCTATTTTCACTGTCGTGGCATAGTCAATTAAACAATCTTGTGGCTTCGTACTCCCATTGTACGTTTTCGTGCCCCTTTCCAACTGGAAGTTCGGCACGGGTGGTTCGCCCATGATCCGAGGTCCAAAACACGCCGGACCAGGTGGACCCTGTTCTTCTAATAGCTCGGACCGATACAATCTGTCCAGCTTCAATCTTGCGTCAGTTGACGGCAAGTTTCTGGAGATAATTCTTTCTTGTAATCCATAGTGATTTTGTCCACCATGCTCTGCATAATCCATGTTCGAGTAGCCATCATTGTATCTATCATTCGCCTGATTTTGCGGAGCTGGTCTTTCTTCTTGCTCTGCCCGAGGTTCATACCTCGACTGGGGCTTCTGCGAGGGGTACCCCCTCCCGTCCACCGGATTATTGTTCTCATGGTTTCCTTTTCTGAGGTTTCCGTGCTCTCTGTTGGCACGGCCGGGGTTTCTATCACCGTTGTTACCTCGGATCGTATTGACTCTATTCTCATTGACCTTCCCGGCCACTGCCGGATCATACAGGACAATTTTCTTATTTCTTTTTCCCGAAGTCACTTCTCTGTCTTTTCGTGCATTGTTTCCGGGTGAGGATGCTGCTGCCGCAGATAGTGCGGGGGCAGCTCTTTCCGAATGAACCATATGAGAAGCTCCTGGCTTCGCCGGGTCAGCCCTAAGCATTTCCTCATTCTGCTGGTTTGCAATGCGTACCAGCTCATTTACTCTTTCTTGTTGTTTTTGCCGGGCTTCCCCGCTTAACCCTTCCAACTCCAGGGCTGCGACATTCGCTGCCCTGAGGTTCTTTGTCGGGGTACTATAACTCGACAAGCCTGGATCGACTGAATCATCTGGACGAGCCTCATGCTCTTTGTTGATATTATTCATGAGGTTCTTTCCTCTTAATCTCAACTCATCTACTCGGTCAGGGGCCACTTCTAGTTTGTTTGCCCTAGCGTACTCTTGCAGGGTCCTGTTTAAGGATTCCCGCAAAGCCGACACCTTTCTTGCCTCTACTAGCACTTTCTGTCTAGTTTCTTCTAACTCCGCCTGTGCGTTTGCCGGGTCAAGTATCGGCGCTACATGCATAGTTAGGTTATCTATAGTTGCCTAAGGATATTCTCTGGTCTCTCTAGAGGTGGCCATCTTACCCTTGCCGCCTTAGGAGTCACATCCTGTGCCTCGGCCGCCCTGGTTGCTGGTGTATCTACCTCGGTGGGTTTTGGAGCTGCTTGCTTCATGGCTACCAGTCCTCCTATCGACGGGTCCTTACTTGATCCGGCGCCTGCTCCTACTGCTGGTGCCGGGGCCGTCATCATCACCTTGATGCTTCCTGCAGGGCGAACTCCACGCGGACCGCTAGCAGCACAGAGGGGAGGTTCTCCTGCCTCAATGACTCGACACGGGTAGACGCTGGAAGTTTCGACGCCGACATAGACCTTGTGAGCGCCCAGGTTGATGAAGATGTCGTTGCGCGGGGGTGCTTTCCTCCTAAAGCTGCTAGCGTTATCGCTGACATAGTCCCAGATATCAAATCTCTGGACTAAGCCAGAAACAACCCGCTAGCCGGTGTGGATGAAGTTTCCCGTCCGGATCTTGACTCCAGCTAGCACCGTTGCTGGCCCCACGGTGGGCGCCAACTGTCGTGGTGGTGGCACGGCAGATGCCATGGGTAGGCTAAAGTATGGGGCCAATGGATGCTAGAGGGATCTGGGGAGGGAAGATGTAGTGATTTCTACACTCAAATGACTAACATGTAGATCTTTATTCCTCCTCTCAAGAACTACAAATGCTCCTTGAGCTGTATCAAAGAGAAGAGAACTACTACCCGAGCCCTTCGGTCTGGAATGAATCGATCCCTCTCTCTGGAGCCCATACCCCTCCTTATAAAGGGGTTCCTTGACTCCTAGGGCTGACGTGGCAAGCATATTCTTGGAATATGCTTGTCCCAAAGTGGTAACTCGGCGGGCTCCTTTCCGTATCCCCCTTCTATCGGTGTCAAGGTTCTAGAGGCCCTCACATGTGCGCCTCGGGCTTCCTCACTGTCACCTCCGTGACGCTTGTCTGCCCCTCTGCAGCTCTGCTCTTTGTCCTTAGCGCTTGGCTCTGTCCAGATTCCTCCTAGCCAGCAACTAGGGTTTGACTATAGGCTCATCCTTCTCCTGCAAGTCTCACGTTACTCGGCCTCATATCGCATAACTCGGCTCGGCCTTCACCTGCATACAAGTCGATCAGACTTATTTGGCCGACATCGTTCATACATTGGCCGAGTAAGGCGTTACTCAGTTTATATTTGCCAAGGCTCAACCTATCTCGGCCGGATCTTGCATGATTCGGCCGACACAGTCAGTAATTCGGCTTAAGGTAAGGGAGACTCCTTTCTTCTTTCCCCTATCTTGACCCTATCCGGGGTCACCCCCCAACACTTTCCGAACACTCAATGCCACCTTTATAGCCACCCAGTTACGGTGTGGTGTTTGATGTCATCAAAGCATCCATCCGGTGATGGTGATTAGCATGATCTCATGGTCGAAGGATTTAGGTTACTATGTACTGAAAGCTTATAGCAACTGAACTATATTAAATGACTTGATCTTTATGCTATGCTTAACTATAGGAGTATGTCCATCACACCATTCTCCTAATGATATGATCTTGTTGTTAATAACATCTCAATGTTCATAATAAGTAAACCATGATCATATATTAACCAACAAGCTAGTTTAACAATAGGCTTTACTAGGGACTCTTTTATGTTTACAAATCACACAAGTATTAATGTTTCTGGTTAATACAATTATAGCATGGCATGTAAACATTTATCATAATCATGAAGATATGATAATAACCTCTTTATTATTGCCTCTTGGGCATATCTCCAACATAGATGGCCAACAACAACCAAGGCCTTGGAAATCAGGACAACCATGGATCAAAGCTCATGAACTTTTAGAACACCAATCCACCTATCTTTACTAAGTATGAAGAGCCCCTAGATGCATATGATTGGCTGCAAACCATGCAGAACAACTTAGAAGTTGCTGGAGTGGAAGCCAACAAGAAAGTCCTGTTTGCCACCCACTATCTGGCAGGAGATGCAAGAGCTTGGTGGAACAGAGTTCGCGCCATGAATGGAGGACAAATGATGACTTCGGATGAATTTAAACTCAAGTTCATCCGAACCCATGTGCCACCAGGTTTGATCAAGAGGATGAGAGATGAATTCAGAGAACTTAAGCTCGGGAGGATGACAGTAGTTGAGTACCGTGACAAATTTTAGTCACTGGATAGGTATGCACCGGATGAGATTGACACTGAAGCCAAGCAGAAGGAGAGATTCTTGAATGGTCTGCATGATGAGATGCAGACAGTGTTAGTCAACATCCCATTCGCTGACATTGAAGCCTTAGTGTACTTTTCCAGTCAGATGGAAGGCAAGATCAACCAAGCCAATGAGAACCGCAAGCGTAGAATGATGAATCAACCAGGAACCCACCATACCCCAAAGTATCGCCCCAACCCATCTCCAGGACTTGCCCCAAGAACCAATAGACCCCCGATGAACCGTCCAACCTATCCCAACTGTGGTGGAGGAAACCCAAGGCCTGGAGGAAACCACAACAACAACAACCTCGGCAACTCCAGAAATTTCAACCGTGCACCGCCCAAGTTCAAGAACAACAATGTCGCCACCAACACCAATACTGCCCCAAGGACTGGTAGCAATGTTGTGCCTGTTGCAGTCAAGGACAAGTCTTAGGTGACTTGTTATGAATGCGGAACCAAATGTCACTATTCCAATGAGTTCCCCAAGAAGATTGACGTAGCCCCCAACGCGACTGCACCGGCTCAGCAGCATCGTCGTGTTCAGCCTGGAAGAAGATTTGCCCTAGGGAACTCGCTCAACCGCAACGGCCGTCTGTTTCTCATGAATGTTGAAGAAGCCCAAGAAGCGCCAGATGTCGTGTTGGGTATGTTTTCTCTTAACTCAGTACTTGCAAGAGTGTTGTTTGATTCTAGAGCATCGCACTCGTTTGTTACAGAAGAATTTGCATGTACTAGTAAGATTCAACCAACAAAATTGAAGCATGTTATGATAGTTCAAATACCTGGTTCAACCACCAAAGCTAGACAAATTTGCAAGGCCGTACCTATCCGAATCCATGGCATAGATTTTTATGCTAATCTAATAGTACTTGGAACTAAAGGTTTGGAAGTAGTACTAGGAATAGATTGGATGTCGAAACATAAAATATTAATCGACTGTGCCAAGAAAGCCATAACCATGACCAGTACAGCCAGAATATCAGTAGAGCATTTATCTGAAACCTTGCCCCGTCAATTCAAGTGCAACAAGAGTCTAGCCCAACCCACCATTGACCAAGTCAAAGTAGTCTGTGAATACCTCGATGTATTTCCAGATGTTTTGCCCGGTATGCCCCCAAATCGGGATATCGAGTTTATCATTGAACTAATCCCTGGAACCGGACCCATAGCCTAGAGACCGTATAGTATGAACCCATCTGAATTAGTGGAGCTGAAGAAGCAAGTGGATGCTATGCTGGAGATAGGATTGATCCAACCAAGTGTGTCGCCATGGAGATCACCTGTCTTGTTTGTGGACAAGAAAGATAGAGGTAACTATTTGTGTACGGATTATCGGAATTTGAATGATGTCACCATCAAGAACAAGTACCCTCTACCGAAGATAGAAGACCTATTTGACCAGTTGACCGGTGCCAAAGTGTTTTCTAAGATTGATCTTAGAACTAGTTATCATCAACTCAAGATTCACGCAGAGGATATTCCAAAGACTGCCTTTACTACCAGATATGGACTGTATGAGTGCACGGTCATGTCCTTTGGACTAACTAATGCCCCCGCTTATTTCATGAACCTCATGAATAATATTTTTATGGACTTCCTGGGTAAGTTTGTCGTTGTTTTCATCGATGACATTCTGATCTATTCCAAATCATAAGAAGAACATGAGCTACACCTAAGAACCATCCTTGGAACCCTTAGGGAGAATCAGTTGTATGCCAAGTTTAGCAAATGTGAATTTTGGTTATAGGAGGTAGGATTCCTCGGACATATTGTATCAGCCGGAGGAATTGCCGTTGACCCCGCCAAGGTTAAGGATGTTGAAGAATGGCAAGCCCCAACCACTCAAACCTAAGTTTGTGCATTTCTTGGATTAGCGGGATATTACCGCAAGTTCGTAGAAGGATTCTCGAGTATCGCCAGACCCATGAACCAATTGTTCAAGCAGGACAAGAAGTTTGAATGGACGGATAAATGTGAAGTGAGTTTTCAAGAACTCAAGAAGAGATTGATTTCAACCCCAATCTTGATCATGCCAGATATCACGAAGCCTTTTGATGTATATTGTGACGCATCCAAGATCGGTCTCGGATGTGTGTTGATGCAAGAAGGCAAAGTAATATCTTATCTATCCCGAAAACTAAAACAACATGAGCAGAATTATCCTACCCATGACCTTGAACTAGAAGTCGTAGTTCTAGCCCTGAAGACATGGCGGCATTACCTTATGGGAAAACGTTGTGAGATTTATTCGGATCACAAGAGCCTAAAGTATATTTTCACGCAGAAGGAGCTGAATATGAGGCAAAGGAGATGGATAGAGCTAATCAAGGACTATGATCTAGACATTCACTATCACCCCGGTAAAGCCAATGTGGTAGCAGATGCCCTTAGCAGATTGCTATGCCACTTAAACTCCATGATTCTGAAGGAGCAACCAAGTTTGCACAAAGAGATGGAAGATTTCTGAATGGAATTAGTTAGTGAAGGATTTTTGGCAATAAAATGCATATGACACCTGCAAAGTTCACAAGGGTGACTAGAAACAAGTGGCACAAGAATAAGTAATAACACAATATGCATCAATTAATAAGCTTTGGAACACTGCACACAGAATGACAACTATGCTCTCTTAATGGTGCCTAGAATTAGAAGGTGGAGACTCAATAGTGGTGGAAGAAAGGCCTTTTTGTAAAGGAAGCAGGGATTACAAGTTTCAAAAAGAGCTTCCAAAAATTATGGTACTTGTTAGCTTTCAGCCCTCATTGCCCCTATCATAAGCATCTTGAAGTGGTTAAGGTTAAAGTGGCAAAGATGGAGTATATGCTTGACAAAGTATAAGTTGGCAATCTCAAGTCCCTTGAATATGAGGGCCACACCTCATGCATACTCAACTTTGGGTCCAAGTAAGTTCTTGCCATTGTAAGTATTTGCATATCATTGAGAACCGCCAACGTGGTACCCCTTGCACATGGTACAGGAGCTTTCCCATAACCAAAATGACAAGTCAAGCAGACAATGAGCATCTCAGCAATCTTTCTATTTACCATATGCATAGCTTTTTATTGAGGATGCTTCATAGATAGCTCATTATGGTGATGCTGCAAGTTTCCACCATGATTAGGCATGGCTTAGGCTAGCGGCCCAGGCGTTTCTCTAACACAGAATACACACTCCATGGACTTACAAGTCCCCTCTTTATTTCACACCGGTGGCATCCATAGACAAAAGATCATGATATCAACCGAGTACAACAAGGTACAAGTGCAATGTTGAAAATGTTCCCCGTGATAGCACGGTTCTGCTAACTCCAACTTATAAGTGCAATCATATACAACAAAGTTGTAAAAATTGTTCAAGTTTATTAGGGGCAAAGAATATAAAGTCTTCCATCAAGTTTGTGAGGGCTTTAATCACTAAGTTTTCACATAAAAAAATAGTTTTAATTGGAAGATAGTTGAAAACAAGAATATACTTGGAATGGTGTAACACACCATGCATAGGAGTTTATAGTGGACACTTTGGAAAAACTTGGTTTCTTGGGAGTTGGAAGCATGAGTAGAACTTACTCATACAAGTGGAGGCTAGCAAAAGACTGGGAGCAACCAACTAAGAGAGCAATAATGGCCATAATCATGTAGTGCAACAAAGCATACTAATCAAAGCAAAGAGTGGTACTACAAGTCAAGGACTAAATGATCATAGAGGCTAATGGTGACTTTTCAGAGTCATAACATGGTGTAATCATGTGCCAAGTCAACCCAAAAAAAACATAAAAGGAGAATATCACAATACTATGCTTTTGCATGCTAAAACAACGCATAATTTCTTCAAGGCACACTAAGCAATCCCAATTGTGTGGAACAAGACATGCTACATCAATAATCACTAAGCATAAGGTCAAAACAACACCTAGCATGTCTTGCTAAAGTCTAAGTCACAGTCAATGCAAGTTCCTCTTGCACTTACAAGCAAGAACTTACTACTCCTTTCCAACACACGGCAAACTTATTTGCAGAACAACACAGCAAGAACGGGGGTCCAAACTACTTTATTCAAGCAAAATAAACAACCTAAGCAAAGCAAAAAAGCTAAGACGCTCCAAGAACAAACCAACTATGCATGAAACAATAAAAATGAAGTGTCTAGACACACCTGGGCTTTTTATTGATGAAGAAGGGGATGCCTTGGGCATCCCCAAGCTTTGACGCTTGTACCTCTTGGATATTTCTTGGGGTGACACCATGGTGGCATCCCCCAGCTTGAGCTTTTGTCCATTCTTCATCTCATTGCATCATTACACCTGAAATTTTTCCTTTGTACAAAACTTCACACAATCTTCATTAGCAACATTAGTTTATTCAAAAGATATTAGACCACTGGCAAAGCTTTGGAACAGCAAGGTTTTTCACTAAAAACACAAGTCCTTCAAAAATATCAATTTACCTGAAGAGAACTCAAAAAGGAATCAATAAGAAGCAAATGCAAATAATAGCAGAAATCTGTCAAAACAGACCAGCATGTAGAAACCGATTTTTTCGAACATCTTCTGTTGCTCAAATCAAAAAGTGTTGAAATAACGAAAGTTAGCTAACATACTGGGGAATTTATTCATAATTTTGAGCTCAATCCGAGTTACAGAGACTCCTCACGAATTTTTATGGTGGAGGACAAAAATCTGTTTCGGGACAGCAACTCCCCAAATCTTACTTCCCTCTCATTATAGGTCATTCTTGGCACAAAAAGCAAACAAAAAGGATAAGGAGAGGTTATTACTGATGTAATAACTTTCAAGACTCAAGGAAACTCTTAGGTTATCTCCCAACAAGTACTTTTCTTTAACGCCTTTAAGTTAGGCACAAGAAGCAAGAAGAATCAAGTATTTTCAAATGAAGAAGAATTAACATTCATACTTGCAAATTCTTCAACTATGAAAGGTATCTCATCCAAATGGGTCTTGGAGGACCCCTTCTCATCTCTCTTTGGTCTACTACTTTCATCAAAAAGATTTTCAGGAGCAATCCAATCAAAGTTCTTTTCAAAGGCTTCATGCATTCCAACAAGCTTAAAGGGGATGGGTATATTGAATTCTTCTCTAGGCTTAGTTTTATCAGAAATACCCACAACATCTACACTTGAGCCTAGCATATCGAAACGCTCAAAGACCTTTTTGGCTTCCCTAGCAACATCATGGAATTCTTTTGATAAAGTTTCAAGGATGAATTCCCTCTTTTCAGCATTCTTTTCTTCTTTTAGTTTTAGGAACAAGAATTGTATGAAGGGGTTAAGGCTAACAAACCTAGCCTCCAACATATGAACTAAAGAAGCTGTCGCAATCTCATAATTAGGAGCAAGATCTTCTATAGATTTATCCTCAATATCCTCATGCTTTCTAACATAATTAAAGAATTCTTCAATATTATCTTTCCCAATTATGGAGCCACTACCTATTGCAAGATCTTTCAGGGCGAACTTGGGGAGCAACATGGTGATCTAGAGCAAGGTGGCAACTAGAGCAGGGACTAAATTTTTTGTGTTTTTGAATAAAGAAAGCAAACCAAGCTAAACTAATTTTTTGGGGGTTTTCGGAAAGAGGCAAAAAAAATCAAGCAAAAGAAACAAAGCAAACTAAAAACAAAGTAAAGAGAAAGGAAGTGAAGGACTCCCTAGTGAAGACGTCCTTAGACTCCCCGGCAATGGCGCCAGAAAACTTGTTGATGGCGCCTCCTTGATGTGGGAGCGCTTCATTGGAAACCCCAAGAGCAAGGTGTGAAGCAGCAAGCAGCAAGTCTTCCCTCAGTAGAGACCGAGGTTATCGAGCCAGAAGGAGGAAGGAAACGTCACACAGTTGTTGCAAGCAACACGGAGACCTGCACAACACAAACTCAAGACTTTGTCCCAACGAATCAGTGAGGTTGTCAAGCTCACCGGTTTGCTGTAACAAAGGATTAAACGTATGGTGTGGAAGGTAATGGTTTGCAGCAAGTAAACAGGTAACAATGGAAGATGTATCAATGGTAAAGATTGGACCGGGGTCCATAGTTCACTAGAGGTGTTCTCTTTAGATAAACAACATGGCATGAAGGGTAAACAAATTACAGCAGGGCAATTGACAGGAACTGAGCAAGGCATAACAATGCAATTACTAGTTAGAAAGATCCTATGAGGTTGATTGGGCAATCCAACAAGATACATAGACCGCCATCCAACTGCATCTATGACTAGAATTCCACCTTCAGGTTATCATCCGAACCCCCTCCAGTATTAGGTTGCAAGCAACAGACAACTGCTTTAAGCAAAGTGTGTAAGGTAAACAGTCCACATGTTACATGAACAATAGACTGTTGTTTTCTCCCTAGTAGCAACAACACATCTACAACCGAAGAGATTATTGTCACTTCCCTTGGAAACTAGAGGCATGAACCCACTATCGAGCATAAATACCCTCTCTTGGAGTCACTAGCAACTACTTGGCCAAGATAACCACTAGCAACGGAGAGCATGCAAGATCACAAACAACACAGACATGATAGAATCATAAAGACAAAACCATTAATCAAACCAACATAATAATCTCAACATCCATCGGATCCCCGCAAACACAACATGCATGATTACAAATAGATTAGATCTTGATCATGAATGGAGCTCACAAGATCTATACATGAAAGCACAAAGGAGGAGATACAACCATCTAGATACTACATGGACACATAGTCCAAGGTGGAACTACTCACGCATCATACCGGAGAGAAGGCCTCCGCGATGATCCCCCCTCCGGTAGGGTGCCGGGAAGAACTTCAGATCCCCCTGATCTAGGGATGATGGTGGCGGAGGCTACAGATGGTTTCGTGGATTTCTGATCGGGTTACAGGGTTTCTGCATCGGGGGCTTTTTATAGGCGAAGGGGGAGACAGAGGGGCTGGCTAGGGGCACCAAACCCTAGCCAGGCACGGGCCCACCTATGGCCACGCCTTGGGGGGTGGCCCCTCTAGCTGGCCTCCCCGGATCTCCTCTGGACTTCCTGTTCTCCACGGAAAGTAATTGACTTTTTCCTTTGTCCCGTCCAATTCCGAGAATATTTCTTTACTAACTTTTCTGAAACCAAAACAGCAGAAAACAGGCATCTGGCACTATTGCAACTTTTTAGTAGGTTAGTACTAGAAAACATGTAAAAAGCACCTCAAAGTGTGGACAAGTAAAGCAAAGTAGATACTGAACAAGCATGGAGCATCAAAAATTATAGATACGTTTCCAACGTATCAAGCCTCTTATTGAGAAGAAGCCATGCAAAAAAATTCTGTCTGGGTATATTGCATGTCTTCTAAATATCCAGAATAGGTTGAGGAGTAACAAATTCACCAAGAAGAGATCTGTATGCTTTTTTAGTATAGTAAGGGCCCTAGCTATATCCCCATTGATCATTGTCATCATTGAGTTGTATTCCTTGAAAATCATCTTGGAGTTCATGAAGCTGCTGTATTGCTAGAGTGGAAAGTGGCAGGTGGAACAGATCATAGATATTATCATTTGCAATTGCTTTTGCTTGGCTGATAGATAGGTTTTTATTGATACAAAAAGAGTATAAATGGGGGAATTTATCCTCTCTGATAGCTTCATTCCATTCATATTTCCAAAGTAAAGAAGTGTTGCCTTTGTTAATTTCCATCTAGACCATACCACTGTATTCCTCAAAAAGAGACAAACAATCCTTCCACTAGAAAGATACTTTGGGGTTAGAAGTGTTTTGTGTCTGACCATTGTTGTCATAGGCTTGCCAAATTAACTGCACCCATGGTATATCCATACAATTATAAAATGCATGCAAATGTTTCATCAGCAGTGCCTTGTTTTGTAATCTCAGGTTCAGTACACCAAGACCTCCTTCAGATTTGGGTCTACATATCATCTCCCAACTAGCAAGACATTTTCCATGCTTTGTATTATCTCTATCTTCCCAAAGGAATTGTCTCCCACTCTTTTCAAAGTGAATAAAAATAGTCACATGAACCTTGATGGAGCACATAATGTACATTGGCATTGAGTTAATCACAGAGTTTAAAAGAGTTAGTCTGCTAGTGTAGGACATGAGTGATGAGATACCAGACAGTTTTTTGTCCAGCCTAGAGATAGTAGGCATGAGATCAGCAACAGAAGGTTTGGTGGTGCCTAATGGAAGTCCAAGATAGGTGAAGGGCAGAGATTTAACTTTACATCCAAATGCAGTAGCTAGACTGTTAGCTTGTGTATTATCAATATTGATAGGTACCAAGGTGGTATTGTGAAAATTTACTTGGAGACCAGAAGCACTAAATAATTGGAGAATGCTTTTTAAGTGCTGTACCTGAGCAAGATCAGCTTGCATAATCATGAGAGTATCATCAGCATATTGAACAATGGGGAATTTATGTCCATATAATTCAAGGATAGGCAGACTCAATAGACCATGTTGCCAGGCATCATTAATAATATATTTAAGTAATTCAGCTATGTTCACAAATAACAATGGTGAAAGTGGATCTCCTTGCCTCACACCTCTTTTACATATAATTTTCTTCCCAGCCACTCCATTCAAGAGCACAGAAGTTGATGCAGAGTATAGTATAGATTTAACCAGAGCTATCCATTTAGGGCCAAACCCTTTAGTTTGTAACATTGCCAAGATAGCATTATATTCAACCTTGTCAAATGCTTTTTCAAAATCAATTTTTAGCAGAATAATTGTCCTCTTTGATTAGTGACAGAGGTGAAGATATTCAAATGTCCAGCTTATACAATCTTGAATATTCCTCGCTTTTATAAAACCATACTGATTTCTGTGCATAATAGGGATGACTGGAAGTTTATATACCTTAGTATGGGGTCCCTTGCGGCCAAGGTTTGAGCTTAGGCTACCTTGTGAAGATTGTCCACCTATGCAGTTCCCAAGATGACAATTGGTCATGGTTGAGTGGCCAAACTCATAGGAGAGGTGCCTATACTAGGGCGTGTAATTGAAAGGTTAGGATTGATTAACCGCATACTGAGTATAGTGAATTCAGGATTGTTCCTGGCGGATGTATCGAATATTGTGGTGAAAGTGTACCACCTCTGCAGAGTGTCAAACTATTCGAATATCCACGTCCGCGGTTATGGAAAGTTGGAGTGGCCATACTGTTCCGTCGTCAGATGTTTTCAAAATGACTTGTGAAATGAATCATGACTTTGACTTGACCACAACAGGGTTGTGATATGAAAACTCAAGTTCCCACTTAGGTGTTATAAAACTTTTAACTAGCTTTCTTTGCTTCTAAACTCAGTTAAGGTAAATTTGTCTTTTTACAAAACCACCTAGAGCCCAATATTTCCTACTCAAAACCACTTCACTTGTTAGTATTAGTTTGCGAGTACTTGAAGAGTACTCATGGCTTTGTCCCTGGCTATTCCCGTGGCCAGACTATGAAGAGGACTATCAGGAGGATGGACTGCAGGAAGGTTACGACAACTAGGATCATCTCCCATCATCAGCATTGCCTGTGAACATGAAGATGGAGTTTTGCCCATGCTACCTTTATTATATTATTCCGCTGCTTGATTGTACTAAGAATGGATCATGAGATCCTTTATTTTGTTGTAAGACCTTATGTATGGTTTGTAATGGATGCTGTACTGTGATATCCAATCTGTTATGTCTCGCAACAATGGAAATCCTGGGATTGCGATGTATGGCATAATAGGCATCTGGGATTAAAAATCCGAGTGTTGACAGTTTCTCACATCCTGCAGTCAAATTGATGATCTGGTCAATCTTCGATAGGGGGAAGTGGTCCTTGGGACAGTACTTGTTGAGCGATGTAAAATCCACGCACATCTGCAGGATGTCCGTCTCCTTCTTGGGGACCAACACAGTATTGGCCAGCCACTCGCTCTCTTTAATTTCTCGGATGAAGTTGGCATCGAGTAGTCTGTTGACTTTGATTCCAACGGCTTCAGCTCTTGGTTCGGATAGTCATCGGATCGATTGCTTGACTGGCTTTGCATCGGGGAACACATTGAGTGCGTTATCGGTGAATTCCCTGGGAACTCCTGGCATGTCCGTAGGACACCATGCGAAGATTTCCCAGCGCTCATAGAGGAATTCGACGAGTGCGCTTTTGTAACATCCCAGCATTTAGGAACTAACGAAGGGTAGATTTAGGAATATGGAATGTTGCATGCATTTATCTGTGAAAATGTGGGTAAAATTTTCGCCAAATAAAAACCTAAAGTGATCAAGGTTTCTTTCATACTTTGAGATTAGGTTTAGTCTTAAAGGATGATTGCTATAGACTTTGATATGATCTTTGAGGAATTATGTGTTTGAAAAGTGAATTTGAATTTTAAACTTGAGTGTTTGAATTATAATTCAAATGAATTAGGAATAAGGTTTGAATCTTAATTTAATTAAGAGTTAATTATTACAACTTAAACATTATCCAAAGAAAACAACTAAGAATATGAAAACTTATTTCATATTTTCAATACATAAACAAGTTACAAAAATGTAACTTATTGAAATCATTTCCAAACTTCACAATAATAAATGAATAAAGAATAAGAACATTTCTTTATTAAAAATTATATAATCTTTATTACAGAGGAATAAAATGAAAATTACAAAATAATAAAATGAAAATTACAAAAGTATAAAGAAGATTACATTGGATTATTCTATAACTAAACCTAAACTAAAATCTCCACTTTAAATATGTACCTGCAAAACAAACAGAAACTAAACAGAAAAATAAAAGGTTAGTGTTAGTATTGTTTACTCTCAAAAGTTGACAGTGAAGTGCACTGTTCAATATTTCATCTTTGAGTATATAAGGGGCAAGTTTCACCAATATGAAAGAATTTATCTTTCATAAATTTTAAGCCAGAAGTCAAATGACAGCCAAGAGGGGCAAGTTTCACCAGCCAGTGTAACATCCCAAAAATACCAAACTTAGATCATCAAACACTAATCATCAAGATTAGGGTTAACAAAAACTTTTCTAAATAAACTCATGAATGCATGTATATGTGTATGCATGGATTTTGAATTTCTTTAAAAACCACCTTGTTTGTGTGATCCATTGCTTTTAAAATGTTTCTTAGGTGAAATGAACATCATCTAAAACATTTCCCACACTTTTCCTAAAGACAAGTAAACCAAAACAAATATATTAAGTGAATGGTCATTTTGACCAATTTACCTCCCATGCCTACTTTGGCTGTCTCAAACTTTCAAAACCTAACAGAAACTTTTCTAGATCTTTGCACCCCTTGAATGTACTCATAACAAGGTATCAAGGCCCACTTTGTGATCATCCAGAAACTTTCAAATGCATAGTTTAAATGACAATTCAAAATTGAATCTTCTTCATATGGGAAGATCCCACTTTTTCAAAACCCACTCAAACAAGCTCAACTTTCAAAACCCAAGCATCTGCAGACTCACCAGCACCAATCTAGCAAACCCACCAAAATTCATTTCAAAATTCAAAACTTGATTTCATGCGGCCATTTCATCAAACAGGTTGCAGACACAAATCAAACAAAACAACAAACACTATAGTGTGCAGTGATTCTTGCCTAACTTGTTCCCTAGTTAGCTCACACACAACTCAGTAGATCATCTAGAAAGATTTGCCCAACACTAGCACCCCTGTGAGCTTGCCATTGTCATTAATGGTGATCAGTGAGCACCCCAATGTCACCCCATTGTGGACAGCAGCTAGAGGAAGAACTAGCCGTGCCAACCTTGTCTGGAGGCAGCCCACCGTCCACCGCCACTCCTGTCCCAGCCATGGCGTTGCCAAGCCACGGACCACGCACGCTGCAGCGCCCAGACCATGCCGAGCATGCGCCAGCGCCACCCTCGACCAGCGCCATCACAGGCCGCGCCTCACCGCATGCACACACAATCACCACCGACCAGAGACCGCCAGACATCCCGTTTGCCGCCCGTGCCATACGGCCACGCCGCCGTCGAAAGCGCCGCCTCTGCCACCTTGAGCACGGCCGTTCAAACCACACCGCCCCATGCCTCGCGACCATGTCGTTGAGCATCACCAGGGGACACCGCACCGCCCCCTACCCTTGCCCATGCCATTAGCTCATCACGCGTCGCCCAGCGAGAAGCTCGCCTCGACGGTCCCCTCGCTCGACTATAAATAGAGGCCACCCCCGCATGATTTCTTCACACCATCTCACTCCCCTCTCCTCACTGACCGTGCCACACCGTTCTCAGAGCAAGGCGAGCACCACCTCGCCGGAATTTCACCGGAGCCCGCCGCCTCTGGAGAAGAAGGGAGCCAGCGATTGGAGCCGCCCCAGGAGAAGCCACTGGTACCAGGAGGTTCGCCGTCGTCGACTTCGTCGTTCGCCCGCCTCGCCGACCCTCGCCCGTACCCCGGTGAGCCCCCAGCACCCCCCACTGGTCGCGCTAGGTTTCGTTCTCACCGGAGATGTCTCACGTCGACGATGACCCCCAGCCGTTGGATTAGAACTAGATCGAACGATCCACGTTGCCCCATACCGCTTCGCCCAGCCCCGTGTTACTGACAAGTGGGGACACCCACTTAAGCAGCCAGCAGAGCACTGCAGGCCGGCCCGTTAGAATTTCCCGCGCAGCCCAGCAATTCAAATTAAACCTTTTCTTTTTAAATTCAAACACACTTCTGTACCCAACATCAAAAATCAACCCAGATCGATTCAGTGCACCAATTTGAATGAAACCAATTTTGTTGGAAAGGTCTGTGAATGCTTAATCCAAGCCCGTTGGATTCAAGTCATTTGGATCTGTAGATCACCCATAGTAAAAATAACAAGGCAGAAGCTTTTCTGCATTCAAACATTTTTCAAATTTAAACCATAAAAGCTTTTGAGTTGTTTCCAACTCTCAAAAATCACATTTAACCATACCTTTCAGAATATATAAAAATATATAGGTTTACTTGCAGAAATAATGTTCAAGTAATAAAAGAATGCTTCATAAGCATTTCTAGCCACTTTAGTTAATTAAAATAAAAGGGTAAAACCTTATTAAATTGTGACACCACTTTAAATCACATTCCCATGGACTACCATATGTGGTGATGACATGTGTCAACATGATCCCATATTTGGTTTGGAGAATATTAAATCTTAAGTAGTTTTTCAATGAGTAGAAATTACTTTTCTAAAAATAAAAAAGATTTAAACCAAGCTTTAACCTTGTAATGTTAGAGATGATGCTAGATCATCTATAGGACCCTTGTGTGTGATGATTGCAAGTAGTTAAGTATTGTTTGGTGATTGTGTATCTCGTATTTATTCATAGACGCTAGTACCGACCAAGAATACGAGGAGGAAGGAGGATACTACGAAGAAGAAGCCGAGGAGAACTTCAACCACTGCTCTGCACAAGGCAAGCTAGTAACTATGCAAGCTTATATTGACACTGATGCAAGCCTAATACTACTAGTGAATGTGCAAGCTAACCCTTGCCAGATACCCTACTGATGCCACAAACCCATACCTGTGATATGACTACTATATGCCTTAAGCATATGTGATTATACTCACTTGATAAACCAATCCTAGTTTTATGTGCAAGCTTCTTACTTTATTTCTTTATCAAAGCTTACTTAGAGTCTACCTAAGAGTTTGGTAGATACTAGACAGTTGTGATGAAGGTTGCATAAAGAGCATAAAATTTGGCCTAAGCTAGAAACCTTGATATCAGCCTAAGATATAAGGTTGAACTTAGTGAAACTCCACTAGTTACCACCCCTCATTAGTACTACCCCCACTTGTAGATGCTAGTGCTAAGCATAAAACTTGATCAACTTTTAGATGGGAATACTTGGTGGAAAAATGGTTATGAAAACCTTGGAATGATGGATCATTCTATTGAAATGTTTTGGACATGTGTTTCCAAACACTTGATGATTTTCGTGATGAAAATGTTGAGGCATGAGACTTAGCCCTTTATAAAACTGATGGTTGTCTGGATGCGATACCATTACAATCTTAGCGTACAACCACAATACCCGAATATTGGGTAGGGCTTGACTGGAAACTTATATTCCTTAGTATTAGTTCCCTCACGGCCAAGGTCTGAGCTGAGGCTACCTTGTGAAGATTGTCCACCTGTGCAGTACCCAAGATGACAGTGGTCATGGTTGGGAGGCCAAACTCACAGGAGAGGTGCCTATTCTAGGGCATGTAATTGAAAGGTTAGGATTGATTATCCGCATCTGAGTATGGTGAATTCAGGATTGTTCTGCGGATGTATTGAATGTTGTGGTGAAAGTGTACAATCTCTGCAGTGTCAAACTATTCGAATAGCAGCGTCATGATTATGGACGATTGGAGTGGCCATCTGTTCCCCGTCGGACTTTTCAAAATGACTTGTGAAATGAATTGAGACTTTGACTTGACCACAACAGTTGTGACCTGAATTACAAGATCCCACTTAGGAGTTATAAAATTGTGACTAGCTTTGGAACTAAGTAGAGATAAATCTGGCTTTTGCAAAACAACCTTAGAGCCTAGTGTCCCATTATCCAAAAACCCCTTTACCTGTTAGTATTAGTTTGCGAGTACTTAAAGAGTACTCATGGCTTTGTCCCTGGCTATTCCCATGGCCAGACTATGAAGAGGAGTACCTGGAAGATGGACCCCAGGAAGGTTACGACAACTAGGATCATCTCCCATCGTCAGCATTGCCTGTGACCCCGAAGATGGAGCTTCGCCTGCGCTGCCGTTATTATTACGTATTCCGCTGCTTGATGTTGTATTAAGAACTGGATCATGAGATCCCTATTTGTGTAAGAACTTATGTATCGTTGTAACGGATGAAGTACTATGGTATCCAATTCTGTTATGTCTCGCAAAAATGGTAATCCTGGGATTGCGATGTATGGCATAACAGGCATCTAGGATTGAAAAATCCGGGTGTTGACAGCCAGGTAAAAGTAACCAGATAACAGTAAGTTTCAAAATTCTGAACATATCATAAGTGCATAGCAAGCACACAAGCAGGACACACAACTAAATGCATGTGTTGTGCTGTCAGCTTCATAGCACAGCTTCAACTCACCAAAACCAGTAGCACAGCTGTGGAGAGGCACTCGTGCATCTCTTCACAGCACACACACAAGAACAGCCAGCTTAGACAGCAGCTAACAAAGGACAACAGCCAGCAACCAAACCAGCCAAAGCCAAGATCCCATCACCAGGATGGTGACATAAGGAGGGAAGGATCAGGTGGACAGCAAGATCAAGTCCAGGAGCTAGGAGGAGCAGGCTAGCTCCAGGTAGGGCAGGAGCTCAGCAAAACAAGATCAACAACACCACCTTACTCCACAATCATCAGATTTTATGGTGAGCATCATAAAACCCTCACATGATCTAATCATATCATCTAGACAGAAGCATGTGTTGTTTTATGAAACAAATTCTCAGAAAACTCCCAAGTGGGGTGAATCTATCATAGAGATTTCAAACTCTAAAATCAAACAACAAAGTACAAGGATCCAACCAGAGCTTAGAGCAACATCATTGCTCTGGTTGTCAAGCTATATATTACAATTCAAGCATAAATATGGCTATGATCTAATTTCTAGGCACATCCCTAAAGAAAGGGTAGCACCTTAGAAACTAATCTTTTGGATCCAGATAATGATCAAGCTTACTATCATTTTTACCAATCTTTTATCCAAAAACAATAGCTGGTACTATTACCAGGACTATCTATATGAATCAATTTGATAAAGCCTGAATCCCTAAGCCTCAGACCAACACCATTGGTCTTAGGGATTTTAGAAAAGAACATCTATGTTTATCTTTCAAGTTAAGCTTGTCTTAAGCCTAAACCAACCCAATCAATAAATAAGAATCAATCTTCTGTGCCATACCAAGATGGTGTCACAAGAACAACTCTATATGAATCAGGATAAACATCCAATCATCACAGGTTCAACAAATCAATCTAATAATCATTTTCCTGTCAGGAATCATAATTAAAAAACATTCTAATGTTTATCTATACTGTTTTAGATCATGATGGTCTCAAACCACATATTAATTTCTAAGCCAACAACACTAAGAAAGTGGTTTCATCACACCATAATCATGATCATAAACCAAGAAATGTCAGTGGAAATTTGTCAAGCCACTAACTTTACCAAGAATGGATTCCAAAGCAACCATACCATCTGAATCATATGCAATCCAATCATAAAAGCATCTAATAAGCCATCAGAACTATTATAGTTCATCTCAAGCAACAAGCCTTAGGCTAATAACCATTTAGCATGTTTACAGATCATCCACACATGATCTAATTCATCCAGTACATGATCAATCACATGATAAGAACCCTAAAGGAAATAAACCATCCTAATCAAAACCAGATATTCACCAGAGAGGTCATTGCCAACATCCAGCATGGGATGAGCGAGCACAGAGAGCACAAGGGGAGAGAAACAGAACTCACCAAAGGTCCTCGCTAGAGACTAGAAGAGGAAGAATGCGGGGCCAACGTCCATGGCGGCATGGGGAGCATCCTAGGAGGGGAACTGCAACACATACAGCGCCACGACATCGACCATGAACATGCATAGAGGCGAGGAACATCACCACGACGCACGACGGCAGCGGCAGCACCAGGATCCATGCCAACCCCAAACCCTAGGGTTCGGGACGGCATCGATCCGTTGCAGGAGAGCCCCATACCCAAATCCAGTTGGATAGAAAGGACAAGCGTCTTTGACAACCTCCTGTTGCACCACGGCGGCAACCAGAACGGCCCACGGCAGTGGGAATCATCGGCGGTGGCATCGCCGGCCACGGGGTCAGGGTCAGAGGAGGAGAGGATAAACTCGAGGGAGAGCGAGGCAGTGAGGAGTGGGCTGAGTTGGGCCAGACCCTTCAGGGTGGTAATTTTGACTATGTCTAATGGGCCACTAGGGCCCAATAAGAATAAGCCAGCCCAAAAATCTTTTAAGGCCTAATTTAATAAATAGGAAAAGACCAAAATACCCCTGAACTTAAATAAATTCTAGAAAATAAAATAAAAGACCAAAAATTATAAATAAAATATTTTTGGATTCACAATAATCTATACTATCCAAATAAAATAAGATATAAAATTTTAGACATTTAAATTTTATTAAGAATTTTGTAATTTTTATATTCCTTATGGAATTTTACAAAATTAATGAAAGATGATAAAAATCACTTTCATGATATATTAAAATTGTAGTATTTTTGAAAAATACTAAATAAATATTTAATAACAATTTTAATGTATAATTCCTAAAAGAATTATTAAATCAATAAAAGTCAAATAAAAGGGAAATAAAATAAAATAATTCAATGTATGTTATAAATATTTAAAAGTAATATTTATAAATCCTTTATTATTATTAAAAAGAACCTTGTATAATAATAGGGTAAATGCATATCAAATTAAATAATGCATTACATTACTTGCATAAGCATTTTGCTTCTTTAAATATTGTCCTTACCGGGCAATAATGATGTTTTTGTAGACATAGAAGCTCAAGGTCCAGTGCAAGCATCAGACTTCACTACCTTGCCATCACAAGGCAAGTTCATCACTTGCTCATGTCCTTTGAAGAGTCTTTATCACAGTATTTGCAAATTGTGTGTTATCATATATGCTATAAAAGAAAGAAAATATTATTTTCACAAATAAAGAAATCATAGATATCATCCTAAGTGGTGATATAATGGAGCAATAGAACTTAGGATTCTATTTGTAACAATTATGATCTAGTAGGGACTTAATAACCCCTGACATCAGTGATTCTAGCGTCGTATATTACGCGTTAGCCATGAGATTTGGAATGGGACAGAGAAGTCAGCTGTATCTTCTTCCCTTCGCATGAAGCCGGATGTGCAGGTCGTGGGTGTTATCCTCGTAGCGTGCATATTAATTGGTAATTCATAGAGGATATGCAACATATAGGTGGGAACCCTCATTGTCCCATGATAGTTCTGCCATCTAACGGTTTGTACAAACCATTGTTGTAATTCATTATATGGGCATGGTGTACACCAAGGAGGCATGCGAGGTTGCGAAGGGGGCAGTGATTGGCTTGGACCAACTACTAGGCCCCACATCATGGAATTGTGGACGGGAAAGTACGCCCGGTTGTGCAACAAGGAGTTGATCTCTCATGGGTAAAGTAACGCACCTCTGCAGAGTGTAAGAATTATAACTTTTTACTCCCTGTTCCGGGAAGGAGCTACGAACGTGGCAGGAAAGGAACTCCATGAAAGTTCCGGTCAACCTGTGAAGGCTGATTGTCATAGTTTTTTAGAATAAAATCAATCTTTGAACAAAGATTTACAAAAATTGCATAGTGCCAAGGATTTATAATCCGAGTTAGAGCATCAAACTTCCCACCTTGCATATAATGAACTTGTTGGGTAACGCTGTTACTCATTCTTTCCTTTGATCCCTTGCTTAGACTCTGAGGATCCCGAAGACGTGCCAATGTATGCAGCTGAATGCCAAGAAGATGTGTTCTACGAGGAACCTGATCTGTCCGAAGGTGTTGAAGGAGTGGATTACGAGATCCGCTACGGTGTCGATGATAACGAGTCCAACTAAGTATCCTAGTTAGTAGTAACCAACTGAGCCGAGCAGCATGAACTCTATAGAATAAGCTGCTGAGCTCAACTCCTAGTCGGAGTTGCTACTTTTAAATTCCGCTGAAACACTTTATATTTTGGTTTGTAATTTGAATCTTTTAGAAGTCTTGAACTTCTGGTATTGTAATAATAATAAGGTATGTATATTTGTAATATGGACCCGCAATGTTTCTGTTGTACCACTCTGAGAGATGTGATATTTACGGAACAATGTTCTGTGGATGTCATGTCAACGACTATAGTATACTACACATGCAGTGGTATGCTGGGTCACCGCAGCTTTCCTATGCGGGGCAGAGGTTGTTGGTGATTAGCACCGTCTTGGAGGCATCCGTTGGGTGGACCTGCACCTTGTTCGTGTTGACTGTGGAGTCGAAAGACATATTGGGTGTGTTTTGCCTGAGACTAGAGGTGCCCTGTTGTCTGTCACCTCTCGGAGCCTCGTGAGCTCCTCCTGCATACCGAACAACTGGGAGATTCTGTTGAAGTCTCTGTCGCAGTGATCGAATTGGGTGAAGCTTTCATGGACGGTGATGACTCCCCTGGGTCTTGGCATCTTCAGTAGCAGGTATGCGTAGTGCGGTACTGCTAGGAATCTTGCGAATGCCACGCGCCCGAGGATGGAGTGGTACTTTGATGGCCAGTCCACCACTTCAAACTCTAGCCTCTCGCGCTTGAAGTTTTCGGGCTGGCTGAAGATGATGTCGAGCCATATCTTTCCCAGGGGGTATATTCCTTTCCCTGAGACTATGTCATGGAACGTCGTATCTGATTGCTCCAAGCTGCACAGCGGGATCCGCATTGCTGCGAGTGTCCTGGCGAACATCAAGTTGATGTTTCTGCCATCGTCCATGAAGACGCGGCTCATATCGAATCCTTTGATCTATGCTTCAAGCACCAGGGCAGTGTGACCTGGGCGAGGGATCTGGCGCGAGTGATCCGAACGATCGAACGTGATGCAGGACTCCGAGCCACTAAGGTACTCAGGGATGTCTACTGGAGAGGCAACCTCCAGGCTCACTTGGCGGGTGATCTTCTTTTGCACCATGTTGGTTGGGCGTCCCTTCTGGATCATCAGGGACCCTTTTGGCGGCGGGTATCCTCCTGTGCTGTTGTTTGGCGCAGGTGCGATCGCTGGATTCTATGGTCCAACGCGTGGTGGTGGAGGAGCTCTGTGGGAGATGTCACCTGGTGCAGGTGCAGGCCCAAATCCAGGGTTCATGATCTGACGTCGTATTTGGGTGAGACCCTCGTTGTGTTTCTGGAACTCGCGGGAGTCTTTTAGCACGTGGATAGCTTTCTTCTTGCCATCTTACTTGTCAATGTAGAAGTGGATGGTGCAAGGACCAGACAATTTGTCATATGCTGAGGGCTCGTCGTCATGACTGCGACATTGCCATGTTTGCGTGGGTCGCCCTCCGTCACGGAAGTTGCCTCCACGATATCAACTATCGTGATTACCGTCGTTGCGTCGGTCGGCATAGCTAGCCGCAACCATGTCGACTCCGTCGCGATCATCTTAAACGTGCGATCTTCGTTTGCTGCGGCGCTTGCGCATGTGGCCATAGTCATCCTCGTCATCACAATGAGTTCGGTGGAGGGAATCCTCGCCATCTCCCCACCTGTTGGCGATGTCCATGAGGTGGTCGAGCATCTTGGGCTTGATGCACCCAAGTTCTTCCTTGAAGTCCGGGCGCTTGACACCATCCTTAAAGGCATCGATTGTCCTTTCCTCGAAGATGTGAGCGGCGGAATTCTTGATGTGGGACCAACATAGGATGTACGAGCGAATGGACTCGCCGGTACGTTGGGTGCAAGCGCGCAATTCCTCGATCGAGGTTGGCTGTTGGGCCACGTAGAGATAAAACAAAAAAATTCCTCTAACGTGGTGATCCCAAGATCTAGCCGACGTAGAAAGCCACAAGGTTTACCACCAGACGTGCAGTTGCGGATTACTGATGAAGCACGTCAGTTGATGCACTGTAGTCCTTTGTGATCCGATCGTCCTGGTGCTGATCGTACAACACCTCTGCTGGTATCCACACGTGCAAGGAGGAGCACCGGCGGCGAACTTCTAGGTTCGGTACGACGGTAGGACTGCTGTGGAGCTAGGGTTTCCAACACATGGAATGACCTAACCGAACAACGATTAACCTTTCTCGGTTACGGTGCTCCACTATATATAGGGAGTGAACGTGGGCTCCACTCTCGTGGCCCATTCACTAAAGCCCATATAACACTAGTCACCATGAGTCCAACTCACTAACTCAGTCCTAATCCGGCTTGGGTCCAACCCAACCAGATTCCGGTTCAGATCCAATCCAAACTTGCTCCCGCTCTTAAGTGTGTGACCCCGCAGGCTCATGGCTACTTGGACACGATTGGAGTCCGACTCTAAATCGATCAGTCAGTAGCGGCTCCTAGCAGAATGTGCCGACTCCCAAGTACCAAAGAGTCATGACGACTTGCCTTTCCAATGCGACTTACGTCTGAGTCCCTTTTGCCTCACGATATACCTTGTCAGACTATAGGCAAATATATGTCATCCCTTAAATAGTCCGACTCTCTTCTCGATCCGAGATAAGTGATTCACCCGACTAACTCTTAGTCGATCGCCTCGGTTAACACTTAACCGAGTCGTGCATGGCCATGCTTTCCAAATCATATCTCACGAGAGGGCCTAGAGAATATCTCTCCAAGTGGAGGGGCAAAATCCCATCTTGGTTATTCACATCACGCTGCTTGATTCTCAGTCAACCCGAACTCTGCCTTTATAATTGCCCAGTTACGGATCAGCATTTGACAGAACCTAAGTCGGTGATCCTCAACTCGTACTATGCAATAACCTCAGGTCTAAGGATTACATTGATTGAGATATACAAATGACAACTTGTTCGTTGTACCTCACTATGGGTCAATCCGACTCGCTAAACTCTTTAGCCGAATCTGTGTAAGTTGGAATAGCATCTCCATGCCCATGACAAGTGGAATCGGGTCATCAAGCCAACTTTCACATTGGTCTAAGTTGTGTGTCCGGCACAACCTCAATGACCAAGGATATTTAGTACAAACAACATGAATGCATAGTTCCACAACGAAATCACATATTCAATGATACACATCAGATGTTTATACAAGGACTACTTAATATCTTTATGAATACAATGGGAAATATCATCATACATGATTGCCTCTAGGGCATATTCCCAACAGTCTCCCACTTGCACTAGAGTCAATCTTCCAACATCACATGTCTAAGCATGTAATGCCCATGGCTCTCAGGTGCGCCTCATGCTTCGGCTGTGGTAACGGCTTTGCCAACGGATCCGTAATATTTGCATCCGTGTGTACCTTGCATAACTTGATATCACCATGATCCACGAACTGGCGAATCAGGTGGTACTGCATGAGTATGTGCTTGTTCTTCTGGTGTTTTCTAGGTTCCTTGGCTTGTGCAATAGCACCATTGTTGTCACAATACACGTCCAACGGATTGGACGAGCCCTGAACCACACCAAGATCCATGAGGAAATTCCTCACCCAAACAGCTTCCTTTGCTGCCTCTAAGGCGGCAATATACTCAGCCTTTGTTGTAGATGCAGACACAGTCTCTTGCTTGGAACTCTTACAGCTCACAGCACCTCCGTTTATAATAAACACGTATCCGGATTGCGAACGAGAATCATCAGAGTCGGTAAGATAACTTGCATCTGTGTAACCCTTTACACTGAGTTCATCTTCACCACCATAAACCAAAAACATATCCTTAGTCCTTCTCAAGTACTTTAGGATATTTTTAGCTGATGTCCAGTGGATTTCTCCAGGATCAGTCTGGTATCTGCTCACAACACTTAGAGCATACGAAAGATCCGGCCTAGTACAAATCATGGCATACATGATGGATCCGACTGCAGAAGCATACAGAATCGCACTCATCCGACTTCGCTCATCATTTGTCGAAGGACACTGAGTCTTGCTAAGTTTTACACCATGGGACATCGGTAAGAACCCCTTCTTAGATGATTCCATGTTGAACTTCTTCAACAATTTGTTCAAATAAGTACTCTGACTCAATGCAATGAGCCTTCTTGATCTATCTCTACAGATCCGGATTCCGAGGATGTATGTTGCCTCACCCAAGTCTTTCATTGAGAAACTCCTTTCCAATGATTCCTTGGTTTCTTGCAACATCTGGACATCATTTCCAATCAGTAATATGTCATCCACATATAAGATTAGAAAGTTTACTTTGCTCCCACTAAACTTCTTGTATAAACAAGAATCATGATCACTCTTGATGAAGCCAAACGATTTGACTACCTCATCAAAGCGAATATTCCAACTCTGAGATGCTTGCTTCAACCTATAAATGGATTTATGAAGTTTGCACACCTTGTCAGCATTAGCCGGATCGACAAAACCCTCGGGTTGTATCATATACACGTCCTCGGTTAAATTTCCGTTAAGGAAAGCCGTTTTGACATCCATCTGCCATATCTCATAGTCGAAATAGGCTGCTATAGCTAACATGATCCGAACTGATTTAAGCATCGCTACGGGTGAGAAAGTATCGTCGTAATCAACTCCTTAAACTTGTCGGAACCCCTTCGAGACAAGACGTGCTTTATAGATTGAAACATTTCCATCCATATCAGTTTTCTTCTTAAAGACCCATTTGCAGTCGACGGGTCTTGCACCGTCTGGCAGATCAACCAAGTTCCAAACTTGATTTTCATCCATGGACTTTAACTCGGATCTCATGGCTCCAAGCCATGACTCAGAATCAGATCCCACCATCGCTTCCGAATAATTTGCTGGCTCATCACTGTCTAACAGCAATACATCACGAACACTTCGTAATCTTGCCGATCTTCGTAGTACAGGTGCTGCTGCCGGCTCAACCTCCAAGGTTTTTGCTGACTTTCTACTAGTCGGTTCCTCTCGAATTTCTTTGAGCTGCACCGTGCTCCCACTTACTCCCTGTTTGAGAAACTCTTTCTCAAGGAAGACACCGTTCCGAGCGACAAACACTTTTCCCTCTTCTCGGTTGTAGAAGTAGTAACCCAAGGTTTCCCTTGGATACCCACGAAAATACACTTGGCTGTAAGCTTGTCCGACTGAAGTCGCTTGACAAAAGCTTCACAACCCCAAATCTTAAGAAAAGACAAACTCGGCTTTTTGCCTGTCCACATCTCATGCGGTGTCTTCTCTACCGATTTTGATGGTAATCTGTTTAGTGTGAACACCGCTGTTTCTAGACAATAACCCCAAAATGATAAAGGCAGATCTGTCCGACTCATCATTGATCGTACCATATCCAATAAGGTCCGATTCCGCCTTTCCGAAACAATGTTCCTTTGCGGCGTTCCTGGCGGAGTAAGTTGAGGAACTATTCCACAACTTTTTAGATGGTCATCAAACTCATGGCTCATGTACTCGCCTCCTCGGTCCGACCGAGGAAACTTTATTTTCTTGCCGAGTTGATTCTGTGCTTCATTCTGGAATTCTTTGAACTTTTCAAAGGCTTCTGACTTATGTTTCATCAAGTAGATATATCCATACCTACTCAAATCATCAGTGAAGGTAATGAAGTACTCATAACCACCCCTGGCTGTCGTGCTCATTGGTCCACATACATCAGTATGTACTAGTCCCAACAAGTCGGACGCCCTTTCACAACTCTTTGCAAAAGGTGTCTTGGTCATTTTGCCGAGTAGGCAAGATTCGCATGTCTCGAACGACTCCAAGTCGAACGAAGTTAGGAGTCCATCATCATGGAGCTTCTTCATGCATTTCCAACTTATATGACCAAGCCGACAGTGCCAAAAGTAAGTCATGTTCAAATCATTTGGTTTCAACCTTTTAAGATTTATGTTATAAACCGACTCACCATCAAGATTCAAAATAAATAACCCGTCCTGGACGGGTGAAAAGCCATGAAACATATCATTCAAATACAAAGAACAACCATATCTTGATATTCGACTCATAGCCTTGCCTCATCAAACATGAAGCAGAAATAATGTTTCGACTGAGTACTAGAACATAATAACAATTATTCAGTTCCATAATGAATCTGGAAGGTAAATGAAGTTGCATCATGCTGACTTCCAACGCAGCAACTCTTGCTTTGTTTCCGACTCGAATATCAACCTCACCTCTTGCTACGCTCCTAGTTCTTACCAGTCCCTACAACGAGTTGCAGATGTGAATAACTGATCCGGTATCATATACCCAAGAACTATTGGGTGCATCAGCAAGATATATGTCTATAACATTGCAAACAAGTGTACCTGAGTCGGAAGTCATACCTCCACTCTTGGCTTTGTCAGCCAAGTACTTGTTGCAGTTCCTCTTCCAGTGGCCATCCGCCTTGCAGTAGAAGTAAGTGGATCCGGCTGAAGGAGATGGCTTAATCCCTGAGGAAGCGCTTGGGACCGGGTCCTGAGCCTGCTTTCCTCCTGACTTTGCCTTCTTCTTAGTCCAAGAAATCTTCTTGAACTTAGCCTTATTCTGCACCATCAACACTTGACTAGCGCCCTTTTTGAGATTCGCCTCTGCCTGCTTGAGCATCCCATGCAATTCAGTGAGCTTCTTATCCATACCATGCATGTGGTAGTTCGAAATGAACTGCACATATGCACTAGGAAGAGAGTTCAGAATTATATCCGTAGCGAATTCTTCGCTAATGGGGTAGCCAAGCCTTTCCAGAGACTGCACGTAACCAACCATTTTGATCACATGCAGACTCAGTGGATCACCATCCTTAATCTTGCAACTCAGCAAAGCCTGAGAGACTTTATACCTCTTAGTCTTCGCCTGAGCCTGGAACATACTTTTGAGGCTTTCGATCATATCGTAGGCCTCAACATTCTCGAACTGCTTTTGCAAGTCCGGTTCCATGTGAGCAAGCATAAGACAACTAATATCCGTGGACTCATCCTTAGCCCGACGGTAGGCATTGGTGGCAACGACAGTCGCATTCTCATTCGGCTCATCTGGAAGTGGGTTGTCTAGGACATGGTCCTTCTTTTCTTATTTGAGAACAATTCTCAGATTTTGATACCATTTGGTAAAATTAGTGTCGTTCAGTTTATCTTTCTCAAGGATAGTTCTCAACGCAAAACCGGATATCTGAGGGTGACTGCTACTTGGTGCCATGATCTACAACAGAAAATATGCAAAACACTTAAGACATGTATTTATAAAAGAGCAAGCATATTAAATACTTTAATATTTTATGCTCCCACTAGAACCAACACCCCTACTTAGTGATTCAGGATCCTAAATAAGCAAGTCGGCTAGTGAGCTTTAACATCACCGCTAGCGGCCAAGTGATCCAGGTAGACAACTCCTTGTCAATTGTATCTCATACGACTCCTGTTGGACGGGTGGCATCACATGCCACTGGGTCTTGGCTCAATTTTATCAGCACCTCAATTTTATGAGCCGACTACCAAAAATGTCCGACTTGTGATGGTGCAAACACTGGCGGGAAAAACGACTAGACCTTCTTTGAGGGATTGGATTTTACCGACTATCTAATAGAGGTAAAACAAAGACATAACAATGACACAAAATAAAGCAATTATAATGTGAAATGGTATGGCTCCCTTCATGGCGATCTCCATCTCCACAAAGCCTGTAATCCGACTCGTGCCAACTCTTGTCACTTGCCGTCTTACTCCATGTCGCCGATATGTACAACGCCTTGCATGCCTTCCGGGCTCTCCAAACAGCTACACTAGCTTAGTAAAGTAAATTACAAGGAGAATCCGACACGCAGGTCGTTATACAATAATATGACAGTATCTAGGCTCCAGCCGGCTGACAAAAACCGTGATTTGCATATCACGTATGGATTGCACACATATATCACATGCACATGAACCATACCATTCACAACTTCCTGCAAAAACAAGTTATGCATAGATACAATATCTACCGGCGTTGTGAAACTCACAACGACATCTAAGGCGCTACGACAGGGCGAAGCCGACGGTCCCATGACCTCAACAGTATGATCACGGAAATCAGATCTACCATTCCCCGAGTACAGTTGATCCAATCAACCTCGTACAAAACCGATCTATCTCATAGATCGACCACCAAAACAGCACATAGATCTCATCTACAGCCAACCGCATATCACATATGCGAGATCTCGAGCCTAAAACCAGAAGCTATCGCTCTGATACCACTGTTGAGCCACGCAGAGATAAAACAAAACTTTTTCCTCTAACGTGGTGATCCCAAGATCTAGCCGAGGTAGAAAACCACGAGGTTTACCACTAGACGCGCAGTTGCGGATTACTGATGAAGCACGTCATTTGATCCAGTGCAGTCCTTTGCGATCCGATCGTCCTGGTTCTGATCGTACATCACCTCTGCTGGTATCCACACGTGCAAGGAGGAGCACCGGCGGCGAACTGCTAGGTTGGTACGATGGTAGGACTGCTGTGGAGCTAGGGTTTCCAACACATGGAATGACCTAACCGAACAACGATTAACCTTTCTGGGTTACGGTGCTCCACTATATATAGGGAGTGAACATGGGCTCCACTCTCGTGGCCCATTCACTAAAGCCCCTATAACACTAGTCACCGTGAGTCCAACTCACTAACTCAGTCCTAATCCGGCTTGGGTCCAACCCAACCAGATTCCGGTTCAGATCCAATCCAAACTTGCTCCCGCTCTTAAGTGTGTGACCCCGCAGGCTCATGCCTACTTGGATACGATTGGAGTTCGACTCTAAATCGATCAGTCGGTAGTGGCTCCTAGCAGAACGTGCCGACTCCCAAGTACCAAAGAGTCATGACGACTTGCCTTTCCAATACGACTTATGTCTGAGTCCCTTTTGCCTCACGATATACCTTGTCAGACTATAGGTGAATATATTCCATCCCTTAAATAGTCCGACTCTCTTCTCGATCTGAGATAAGTGATTCACCCGACTAACTCTTAGTCGATCGCCTCGGTTAACACTTAACCGAGTCATGCATGGCCATGCTTTCTGAATCATATCTCACGAGAGGGCCTAGAGAATATCTCTCCAAGTGGAGGGGCAAAATCCCATCTTGGTTATTCACATCACGCAGCTTGATTCTCAGTCGACCCAAACTCTGTCTTTATAACTGCCCAGTTACGGATCAGCATTTGACAGAACCTAAGTCGGTGATCCTCAACTCGGACTATGCAATAACCTCAGGTCTAAGGATTACATTGATTGAGATATACAAATGATAACTTGTTCGTTGTACCTCAATATGGGTCAATCCGACTCGCTAAACTCTTTAGCCAAATCTGTGTAAGCTGGAATAGCATCTCCATGCCCATGACAAGTGGAACCGGGTCATCAAGCCAACTTTCACATTGGTCTAAGTTGTGTGTCCAGGACAACCTCAATGACCAAGGATATTTAGTACAAACAACATGAATGCATAGTTCCACAACCCATATTCAATGATACACATCAGATGTTTATACAAGGACTACTTAATATCTTTATGAATACAATGGGAAATATCATCGTACATGATTGCGTCTAGGGCATATTCCCAACATTGGCCTGTTGTCGGTGCCCTTGAAGTTGCGGATGAAGCTATATGCTAGCTCTTCCCAGCTTCGGATGGAGCTGGAAGATAGGCTGCTGAGCCAGATCCGGGCCTGTCAGCTGCAGCTGAAGGCACTGTAGGGCGATGTTCCTGTTTCCGCCGTGCAGCTTGATGGATGAGCGGTGGTCGCTGAGCCAGCCCTTCGGGTTCTGGGTGCCATCGAACTTTGGAGTGTCTGAAGGGAGCTTGAAATTTTTCGGCATCCATGTTCGCTGAATGGATCTGCTGAAGCATTTGGCTCCATACAGCTCTCCATCATCATCTTCGTTGGATTCGGTTGAACACGCACATTTGGCGCGTGCCTTGTCGATCTTGCGCTGGGTGAGATCGTTTCGAGCGTCGTAGTCGCTGCTGCAATGCCTTGGGCTCTTGCGACGTCGAGGCAGATCGTGCTCGTCCTCGTCGGATGAGGGTGTAGGGCTGAGGGTGAATTTGACCACATCTTTCTTCTTCGGCTCCGCAGGAGCTTCATCATGGAGTGCAGCTCCAACAAGTCCGAGACCGGCCAACGCAGATTTGTGCATGGCGCTCTTCGGGTCACCCACCGGAGGTGGGTACGAAGCGAGGTATGTGGTGGCCGCCATGATCGCAGCCTATGGTGTATTCGGCATGACGTTGTTATTCACGACCATCGTCATGAAGGACATGTTGAGGGCCCTGGTGACGTCACGGCGTGCGAAGGGGTCGATGTGCTTCGTGCGGGAGCGATGCTTGTTGGCGTTGTTGCCGTGTGAGATGGAGCCACCAGCGGCGGAGAGCGCGTGCTAGACTCCAAAGCTGCCTGCTTGCGTTTGTCGAGCTCCTCCTACAGTTTCACCTGCCGGTTGTGCTCGCCGATGAGGAGGAGGTGGTAGGCCATCAGCGGATCCCGTGAGGCATTCATAGGTAGGATGATGTTGCCTGTCACGGCCTCACGTGCTTGGCGCCATCCTTCCTCGCTGAGGTTGATCTTCTGGTAGGCGTTGGCGTCGCCTTCGTTGGGCCTGAGCGATGGAGCTCCCCCGTTTCCTCCGTTCTCACCTTGTGGGTTGAGAGGTGGCTTAGGCGCACTAGAACCTGGTGGCGGTTCTACTTTGCTTTGGATGACCACGGCGCATTGGTAGCGTCCGCGGGCTGGATCGCTGCTGCCCTAGCTTTCGGATCTGGAACCGTAGGTTCCTTCGTCTGAGGGAGGGCCGCACAGATCTGAGTTGCAGCTGTTGCTGTCATATGACTCGTCTGTCAGCGTCGACGTGCGTAACACGCTGATGGGTGGGACCCACGAAGCGGGTCGGATGGATGGTGGCAGCACCCGCTCTGGGAAGCGGAGGGTGCGGGTTGCCCCACCTGGAAGCAGAAGCTCCCGAACAGAATCTCGGGACCGTCGCCAATGGGCTTGAAATCCCTCATGGTGGCTGGCGAGTGGGCGGTGAAGTCGAAGGTACCGGAGAGGAGATCATTCTCCGTCGCCGATGAGTTGTAGATCGCTCCGGATGGGACCGTCACGATCGCACAATCAGCATCCCCAGTTCCCACAGACGGCGTCAATTGACGAGGTTCGATCTCGTCAATGCCCATTATTATGGACTTGGGTTTTGGAGAAGATGGGGATGCTGGAGATCGCGGAACGGTTAATAAACAAGCAATGCGGGGACACGAGGTTTACCCAGGTTCAGGCCTCCGAAGGGAAAACCATACTCCTGCTTGTCTGCTCTTGATTACGGCGAAACAGAAAGTTACAGGGGTGCGCAAATGCTATCTGGCGTGAGGTGCGTATGAGGTGAGTAGTGCCCTCCTCGTCGTGCCCTCCTAGCCTTTATATAGATAGGCAGGTCCCGGGCGTAGGTCGAGTTGGTTACAAATTAGGGTTTGTCTCCTTTGAAATTATATATACTCTAGTCTTGTTCTCCAAGGATCCGAAGGCGTCATGGGCTTGGGCCACCGGAAATCTCCATAGGCCGCGTATCTTGTCGTGGGCCTTCCTTGGGCTGGACTAGGTATGCCAATGTTGTGTACCCGTGGGGTATAACCATGTCAGCGGCAGCATGCCGCTTATTGGCCTTTTCGTCACCGTCTCGTACAAGCCTTGGAACTTGCTACACTCGGCATGTATGGTTCCCCATCACTTGGAGAGGGAGAGATTATTTCGATTGCTATAGAAGGCGTATTTCCTAAACTTCCTATGCTCATGGAAGAACTTTCCCACCATTTTCCAATAGGAAAATCCCTTTTGCTCGGTGCCGCAGAGTGGATCTTATGAAATATCCATCCTTGCCTTGCATAGGATCTTGTCCTCGTCGGTGGTGTAACTCGCGGTTCGTTGGCTCAACTTCTTGCCATCGACAAGTGACGCCGCAAGTGAAGCGGCCAACGACGCGGTAGTGACCCCCTTGCCCATGTAAGTTCCATCGTTTCCAAATAATGCTTTATCCTCGATGTTGTAGGCATCTTGTAGAGTCTCCTGCTAGGTCTCTTTGTCGTCAGCATAGCCATCGCCACCCTCATTGATCTTGTTGTGCATGACGTCCTCGCTGATAGGCAAAGGTGTCCGATCTTTTGATGAGATGGTGATAGTCAATTTGGCTGGAGTTCGGGTTTGACGATCCGGCTGTACGTACGAGCACAAGCGCAAATGCAATCGCTAGGCCAATATCCTGGAGGTTACCGATCTTGTAGAAGCACAATCAACCTGACCAGTGAGGGTCTTAATTCCTACCTAAAATCTCGAACAAGTAAGAACTAACATTGCAATCAAGATATTGCGGATGAAGATGAAAGATTTATTGAAAAGGTGGGATCCTGTATAGGTGCGAAGTGCAAGAGGCCTCTGCAACACTCAAGCATTGGTGAAGTTGCAATGATGGCTAACTTTTAGTCTAAACAAAATCTGAGTTCTAATAACGACAGGGAGGGGGTTTATATGGAGGAAGAGAGGGGATTTTCGTCCAACCCTAATGGGCCATCTGAAAACACCTCTAGATGGGCCTTCCTTCACTCAAACAGCCTCTAGAAACTCCCTATATTATCTAGCTCGAAAATACATGGATCTAGCCCATCAAATAAGGTGACGCAGCATCAAATAAAGCCTTTGGACGAATAATATGAGTAGGTATCTTGTGAAATTCATCTAAGCGTCCGTTGCAGCGTTATGGTGGCTTCAAGGTCCTAAAATCTCCACTCGTAGCGTCATCGTCAATCCTCACATGCTTGTGGTCTTCTTCATGCACGCCCATGATACAATGCTTGTCCATTTCATCCTTGCTAGGTCCATCATTCCTAATTAACATAAACATGTATGATTTATGCAGCATCATATTCTCATTTAAATTTGGAAGGATTCCTAGAAACGAAAATACCTGATAATTGACTAGTCGTGCATGAGCTCTTGTGACAGGTCCGTGTAACATTGTCGTAGGAGTAGCGGGTGTATCAGTAGTAGAGATTTCATCATCATCCTCCCCTTCTGGAATTAAATTCTCCCTCGACGCAATCTTATCTTCCTATCCAAAATATGTCTCTCCATATAATGGATGTGTATTGTATAGCTCAATTGGTGGAGTATTCTTCTCTCGCATCTTAATGCGTTGTTTGTATAAATCTATAATTCTATATGTAATAACAAGATATGTTGTATCTCTATCTTTAATAGTAAAATAATATACAAAATTATTAGTATTAGAATTCACCTGAAGAACATGGCCAGAAGAAATAGTTTTGGTTTTATCCATGCTATTCATGTCCGCATCATCCTCCCTTTCTTGAAACGAGAGCCATCCTCGGTGATGTTTATTCTCTAAACATGGTAATAACAGAGACAATGTGTACACATGGTATATGTATCTATCATTTGTTTTAACTCCTCTCACGTTCTTCATATTTAGTGTTCGAGAATAATAGACCGCACATCAGTTTATTAGTTGATTAGTTATATTTCGAAAACAAGTACTTCAACCCAATTTGCAAATATAAGTGAAGCACCTAGTAGTAGAATCTTGTAATTTACAATGCTCATCATTAAACCATCCCAACGTTGGTAAACAGAGATTCATTATTGTGAAACTACGAGTTACGTCGTGCTTAAATAAACATTCATGCAACAAGCTATCCGGATCACAATTCATACTAAGGTTGGAGGTCATATTAAAATGATCAAGCATATGCATATAGTTATCTTTTCGTAAAGAAGTTAGTTCATCACACGTGATGCAAATCGTATACACCATAAAAACATTGTCTACGTCATAATCGCCAACCAAATAAAAAGTATATTCAGGGACATAAACACTCTTCAAACATGTGATTTCAGCAACCCTATTTCTAGCATGTGTCAAGGACATAGGAGCATCCATTGTAATAGACCATAAAGAAGTACTAGCATAAAATTTATCTAACACTTCATCATGTCTAACCAACAATATATTGTTCAAATCGGATATAATATTCAGGTCACTTGGTACATTCTCCATACTATGAACACAATTTGTATTATGAGATAGTGTATCCAACAATTCACTATTTGTAACCAGGTTTAAAGGGCCCAAATCAGATTTATTTATCAAGTCACATGGTTCAGTTTTAGGGGCAATATTTTTAGTAGGTGCACTCATTTCACTAGAAGTCAACCCAATAATAGTTGCACTCAAAACAGTATTTATCTCAGTTGTTCGATCAGATGGTACATGCAAATTACTAGTACTATAATTCACCTATAGAACATGGACAGAAGCAATAGTTTTGGTTATATCCGTGCTATTCATGTTTGCATCACTCTCCATTATTGGACACGAAATCCTACACACAAATTAGCCATGATAAAGCGGCGGGCGCAGGCTACTAGCAATGGCAAAGAAATGACATGACCATACAGTGTCGTTGGCGAATGGCGGCTAGTCAGACATTCCATCGAACAGGTTGACTGGCGTCGGCATGTTCACGGGGAAGATGGCCCTCCTCTTCTTCTATGCCTCCGGAGTTGTGTCCGCGGCCATGGGAGTGCGATTGAGGTCGATGGCGAGCTCTCCCGCCTATGGCGACGCCTTGTGGGGACAGACAAACCGGGAGAGCGCAACCACATTCCTACCATGGTCGCCAAGCGATGTTGTGTGCAGGCCTGGCATCCTGGGCTGACCTGGTGGCCGATGGCTCGGCGTGGAAGTGACCGAGCTAGTAGAGGATGCGCCGACCATGGCCAGGATGGTAAGAACTATGGTGCCACCGAAAGCGGCGGTCAGCGCCTCCTGCTTTATCATGATGACGGCCTTCTTGGCAGCATTCATTGCCAGCTCGTCGGTGTTGTCCCTGGTTTGCGTGCTCGTTCTCCTCTTGGTCCTCAACATCGATCTTGGCATCGATGAGTCGAGCTTTCACCGCTTCCCGCCGGTCAGCGCGCTTGTTCGACTCAACTGTCCACTCAGCCAACACCATATCCTTGGTCGGCTTCTTTGGCCGGTCGCGCTTCTTGGTGGTGAGACCGCCTGAGGGTGCAACATGGGACATGGCGATGGGATCCATCGCCTCCGCTCCCGCTCCCGCCAGTGGAAATTTGGGAGAGGGCTTTTGGAGGGAGAAGTGGAGTGGTTAGAATCCCCTGGCGGGAGGGACCTCCAAGGTGAAGGGAGGGCATGGGAGGACAAGAGCGTTGTCTGGGCCGACGCAACCGTGGCCCAAATTTGGTGCATGGATGGGTCAGTCCGGATGGGTCACCCCACTGGGCCGGTGCGCAGCTGTCTGCCAGTTCGCTCGGACACGTTCGGACGCTAGTGGACCAGTTGGGTCGGCCCGTTGGAGGGCATCTATGCAGCGTCCGAACCGTACCGACTATCCTGTCGCGCTGGAGCACGAAGTCACACCAGAAGCGGTACTAAAGGCCGTCATCGGTGTCATGGTCGTCGGAACGGTCTACAGAGGGCCCACCCTGACAGGGGTCGAGGAGGCGACAATGTGTTCTTGGCCTTGTTTCCTCGTCGTCGGGCTGCCCGAAATGCCAGGTGAACGGCTAAATGGCGGGAAAGGGAGGCTCATCCTCTGAGCTGGACGAGGGGAGGCTTCTTTGCCTAGAGAACAGGGTGTGCGCCTCATGTACCGTCTAATCCTCGACGAGGTCATTGTAGATGAGAGTATTGAAGCGAATGACCTCCGGGGGTGGGGCAACATCGCGGCATGGAGAGGGTAAGTCATTCATCTCCTTGACATGGTCGACGCTCTCTGAGAAGACGGTGAAGGCGTGCTCGCTGGGATGTGGTCTAGGATCTAGGTCCACGCCTAGCATCTAAAGATCTTGGTATTGTCCTAGGCGTAGGTCCGGCTGTTGAGCCGATCGATGATGACATGCCGGTCCAACACCTCATTGGCGCCCTCAATGGACCATAGGTGGAGTGGCATTCTCCCGATGTAGACACGCATGTGGTGGTTGTAGGTCTAGAACACCCCATGCTAGGACTCGGGCCAGCCCAGCAGGAGGAAGGTGCAGCCGTCAATGGTGATGCTACCCTGGCGCATCACCTTGTCCCGGTGGGCCGGCATATCAAAGTGTATGAAGAAGTCCTCCGAATGATGCTTGGTGACGTGCAAGGAGTGCACGGGGAGCCGTAGGGTGGCCTAAACTTCTTTGCCGATGGTGATGGGCATCGCGGAGTGGCAGTCGTCGATGGCCTTGACGATGACGCCCTTGCTGCGCAGCGAGAACACCCTGTGCTCCATGGCGCGGGTGGACATTTATGACGGTGTGCCTAGCGCTGGCGCGGCGCGAGGCGGGCTTGGCCAATACCTGGCCAAGCATGGCGGCAGAGGGAAGTGGAGCGGGGAAGCGGAGGCGCTGATGGGCTGGGGGCCGAGAAGGAGGCGCTCTCTTGCAGCACGAAGTCTCAACGAGGACGTGGCCCCAAGACCAGCACTCGATGCAGCAAGGAGAGTCTCTGCAGGCTGCGCGGCGGTGGTCTTTACTGAGGCATCGGAAGCAGCGGCCACGAAAGTGCCTTAAAAAGGCCGCGCGAGCAGGGCTTAGGGCACCTACGTGAGAGGGTCGCGATAGGGTGATGGGTCTGCGTGCTGATCTAGAGGACGGCATGGGCAGCTATTCGGACACAATGGGATGGTTTCTTCTACTCAGGGCGTGGCGAGTGACCACTTCGATCCAATGATGGCAAGTTGACTCTGGATCCGGCCTAGAGAGGGATGGTATGGAGCCAACCACCACGGATTGGAGATGGTGACTGGCCATGGACTGTTGGATTTGGAGCGGATGCGTAGATGGAGGCGAGGAGGAGCGTTGTCTCGGTGGGTCAGCGCTGCGGCTTTGGGAACCAGCGGGGAGGGGTGGGCCGTGGGCGGGGTTGGCAGAGGACCGATGGTAGGGAGCCGCTCCAACAGATCCCCTTGAAGACCCACTGGATCTAGGGCAGCAGCGGCCGCTTTGCACAAGAAGGGGAGGGGCAGGGCGGGGAGCAGGCAGCGGACCAGACCGAGGAGGTAGGGGTGAGGTGGCCGGAGCGACGCACGACGTGTTGGGTGAAGGAGCCATCCTTGTAACCGCTGATCTTTAGAGTTGTAGGAGTCATAGTGCATCCATTAGATATGTTCCTATGTTGTACTCCCTCCGTTTCAAAATATAAGATGTTTTAGATTTGTGAAGAAGATGTATCTAGACTTCTTTTAGTGTGTAGATTCACTCCAACCCTAAGTAAACCTATATACTAAAATAAGTCTAGATACATTTGCTTCACAAAGCTAAAACATCTTATATTTTGAAACGGAGGGAGTATATACTCTGAAGTTTATTTCAGGATGAAACATAATGAAAAGTTACTTGAGTATTCAACAAATCCTCAGTTTGCCAACCAAGCAACCTCTCCCAACCCCACAGCCTACACCTTCCACATGGCAAACGTCGCCAGATTCTTTCTCTCTGCCCACTCGCTTCCCTTTAACCCTCTCGTTTGACGCTTCACACTCAAAGTCGCGGCTCGAGATTATAAGCCACAAAAGCCACTGCCCGAAAACCATACACTCCTCACTCTCTCGATCGTCTCCTTGATTTATTTTATCATCACGGAGATCAGATGCACACACCGTTCATGGACAAAGCCTCCCACCACCGCACCGGCGTTGGTGCCGCAGGCCGACTGAAGCAGAGGCTCGCGCAGCTCCTAGTGCGCTCTTCTTGCACCACGAACACGACCAAGACCACAACCACATCGGCCCCGACCTTCATCAGCCTCGATAAGGCCACGGCCACCCCCCGCCAAGAGCCACGACATTCCCCTGACTGGTGCACCCACCAGAGGCCCAAGCTCGAGGAAGGCAGCCGTTCACGCCGTCGCAGCGCGTCCGTCGTGCATACCTCCACTGATTGCGCCGGTACGGCCTCCGGTCACCGTTCTTTCCGCTCCGAGGCCCCCCTCCTGTCCTCGTCGTTGCCGATGAACAATGCCAAGGGACAGAGCAAGCAGAGCAGGGGCAAGCCGGGCTCTCAGTCGGTGCCAAGGCGGCAGCGCTCGTGCTCCTCCCGTGGGCGTGGGCGGCGACCGCGGAGGACGTCCACGATGTACAGCTGCTCCTCGTCCACCGTGACCGACGACGAGAGCGGCGAGGAAGCCGAGACGCGGACGCTCTTCTCGTCCCTCAGCTTCTCCTCCGACTCTACCTCCGAGTTCTACCACACCAACAGCAGCACTGCCTCCAGGAAGAGCCAGAAGAACGCGCCTCGCCGTGCACCGCCGCCACCGCGGCGCCCTTCCGTGGCGACTAAGCACCACGAGAGGAACACCAGGAAGAAGGAGCAGGACCTGATCAACAAGGAAGATGCGGACGCAGAGGAGATCGGCTCCATCGGCGCGGGAATGGCGGTGGTGAAGCGGTCGAGCAACCCGTACGCGGACTTCCGGAGCTCGATGGTGGAGATGGTCGTGGAGCGTCAAATCGCCAGCGTGGGGAAGATGGAGGAGCTCCTCGGGTCGTACCTCTCGCTCAACTCGCCGGAGCACCACCCGGCAATCCTGGCCGCCTTCGAGGACGTCTGGGAGGCCGTCTTCGGTCAAGCGTGAGAGGCAAGCGAAAGATGTTAATTGTAGACTGTAGTAGCTTTCTTAGTTCAATATCAATGGTGCGCGCGTAGTACGTAGATGCAGCGATCGCGCGCGCTATATATTGTTCTACTTTTCATTTCATCCTAGTTTGCACATGTAGTACATGACAATGTAGAATTTATGGCATTGCTCGTGCCATCGAAATGTTGATGTGCTCATATTGGCTACCAGGTTTGCTCGCCTCTAGTTGAGCACTTTGAATTCTATGAATAATTTGAGTTAGTCTTTGTGTCGGCAGCTCTGTATGTCGATGATGCTCGGATCTGAATGGGTCCAAGGACATGCGTGCCATTGCTCTTCGTTGGCTGACGTTTTCCTGCAAACTATGACATCACCACGTTCTGTAAGTAGTACTAGATGTAGCTAGCTGTACCAGGTGACAACTACTAGATGTCTAGCCATATAAAACAGGTTTCAACAGGTACTTCCTCCGTCCCAAAATAGATGTCTTAAATTTATCAAAATTTAGATTAATCTAGACACTATTTAGTACATAGATCCATCCAAAATTTAAAAAATCTAAGACATCTATTCTTGGACGGAGGGAGTACTTGATTGCTTACTACCCCCAACAAGCTTGGGTTTGTGGAAATTATTGATCCCAAAAATATTGTGTTGTATTAAAATGACTCTTATAGGGTTTATATAGAGTTATATGGTGGTATCAAATTGATGCACTAGCCATCTAAACACTGGGTCTAGACTGGACAAATGAAAAGACACTAGACGTGGGTAATCGAAGGCACAACTATTTGAAGTAGATTAAATAGTGCGTTAGCTGGGGTTTGAACTTGAGGGATCTGATACCATATTGGATTGATGCATTAGTCGTCTGAACCAAAAGTTCGAACCGATAAAAAGGGCTAGGCTATATATTTTAACAGATGCTAGGTAAAGAGATGTAAAATCTTAATCTATCTCTAGTCATACACGTATACATATTCTAACAGAGAGTTCAGTCGACAAAGCCGTTATCACATACAAATAAGTGTGAACAATCCATCAGAAAAGATATTTCTACATGAACTCATTTTTGTGACTCGATCAATGCGCACAAAGTTGTGTAGGATATATGCATGTTAATTTGTTCGTCGATTGTGGCACAGTTGCAACTTTTCAAACACCAGATGCACAGGTTGCCGCGCGCGGTACACAGTACTAAGGGTGCGCAAAATTTGAAACCGGTCAAACTGGTTCAAATAAAATCTAAACCCAAAAATTAGTATAAAAATTTGAACTAACCTAAACCCTTTTTCACAGTCTTACACAGTACACACATCAACCATACAGTATTTGCAGCGAAACTCGTAACTCGGTTTGGATACACCTGCACCGCGAGACTGTAACATCACATCAAAGTTCAAAGAGCTTTGCCCTTGCTGGTTAAGAATATAATACGCCTAGCTCTTTCTATCAATTCGGACTTTTGAAATAATTGGTTAGGACAACAATTCAATATGGTATCAGAGCCAAGAGGTCTCAAGTTTAAGACTCTGCTAACGCAGTTTACAAAAAAAGATTCTGCGGCCTGCACCGAACCCACGCTAAGAACTAAAATAGCCTAGACGTGGGGGAGAGTGTTAAGGATATAATACACGCCTAGCTTTTTCCATCAGTTCGGACTTTTGAAATAATTGGCTACGGCAACAATTCAATATGCGCTATAAAAAGGGGTCGTGGTCGACGCTACTTGGTTTCTATAAATGGCCAATGCGGGGCACACAACCCGGTGCCGGGGGCACATCGCCAAAGCTCGTTTGGTTCCAGCATTGAGCATTTCCAACCGGCACTCCCAAAGCTTCCCCTCTCAGACGGGATTTGGGGTTATTAGAGATGTATAATATGGGTACTTATACGATATGGTGTAATACACCAATCGTATACATATCGGACCCTGTATATGCTATGTGGGGGCTATTCCTACCTATATTAACATGTATCGGTCCCTCGAAAGAGGAACGACTGTTCCGCCTAAAATCAACATGGTATCGGGCCTCTCTTCTTCGTCCGACATCTAGCCACCGCCTTGGAGCTTCTCTCCGACGCTGCCGCTAGGATCCACGACCACGACCACGCCGATTGCCGGAGCTTCTCTCTGATCGGGACGACCATGACCTAGCCAGCCGATTCCCCTTGTTCTTTTTCGGGATCGTGCTCACTAAAACCCTAGTAGTCGTTCATTGTAGTCTCGCGTTCGTCTTCTACAAACACCAAACACCACGATCGATCAGATCGCTTCCCCAAAACCCCGATCTCCCTTAGCCCAAAACCCACCCAAACCCTAGTCTTCTCCTGCCGCGGCAGAAAAAGGCGCGAAAATCATGTCGCGACAGGCCCTGCCACGGCAGAAAAAAATCTTGTTTTCCTGCTGTGACAGACACTCGACCACCTTCGATGGCTACTTCCACTTCGTCTGCTGGGGCACCAATCATTGGTGCTCCTCCTGCCACAAAGCTCACACGTGAGAACTTCCTCTCATGGCAAGCTCGGGTCCTTCCCACCCTCAGTGGGGCTCGTGCCATGCGCCTTCTTGAAGGGTCCGATCCGGCGCCGCCTGAGTTTGTTGATGCTGAGGATGCTGACAAGAAGAAGATATAGGTTCCTGATACATCGTAAAGGTATCTATAATTTTTGATGCTCCATGCTTGTTTAGTATCAACTTTGTTATGTTTTGTCTACACTTTGAGGTATTTTTATACATTTTCTAGGACTAACCTATTAACAAGATGCCGCAGTGCCAGTTGCCTGTTTTCTGCTATTTTTGGTTTTAGAAAAGCTAGTAATGAAATATTCTCGAAATTGGACGGGACAAAAGCCAAAGTCAATATTTTACCAGAAGGAACACGAAGTCTGAAGGGCAGCCGAAGGGGGGGCCATGAGGTGGCCACACCCTAGGACCGCGCGGCCCGGGGGGCGCCGCCACCAGGTGTGGGCCCCTCGGGCACCCACCGACCTTGCCCTTTTGCCTATAAAAGTACACCGATGCAGAAACCCTAAGTACCTGATCAAATCTCCACGAAACAGTCCGTAGCCGCCGCCACCATCGTCCCTATATCGGGAGGATCTGAAGCTCTTCCCGACACCCTGCCGGAGGGGAGAGATCATCCCGGAGGCCTTGTTCATCACCATGCCAGCCTCCGGAGTGATGCGTGAGTACTTCACCCTTGGACTATGGGTCCATACAGTAGCTAGATGGTTGCTTCTCCTCTTTTGTGCTATCATGTTTATATCTTGTGAGATCCTTTCATGATCAAGATCATCTATTTGTAATCATACATGTTGTGTTTGCGGGGATCTGATGGATATTGAGATACTATGTCAGATTGATTATTGATTCTATCATGTCTGTGTTATTTGTGATCTTACATGCTCTCCGTTGTTAGTAGCTATCTTGGCCAAGTAGATGCTTGCAACTCCAAGAGGGAGTATTTATGCTCGATGGTAGGTTTATGCCTCTAGTAATCTGGGGAAGTGACAGAAATCTCTAAGGTTGTAGATGTGATGTTGCTACTAGGGATAAAACAACAATCCTTTGTTTATGGAACAATATTATTGTTTACTTTACACACATTGCTTAATGCAATTATCCGTTGCTTGCAACTTAATACTGGAAGGGGTTCAGATGATAACCGGAAGGTGGATTATTAGACATAGATGCAGTTGGATTACGGTCTATGTATTATGTTGTAATGCCCAATAAAATCTCATAGGAGTCAAGATGTCTAGTATATGTATTGTTATGCTTTCTCAATCTGTCAATTGCCCCGCTGTAATTTGTTTACCCAGCATGTTATCTATCTTAAGGAGAACACCTCTAGTGAACTGTGGACCCCGGTCCAATCTTTATCATTGATACATCATCTACTGTTACGGTTTACTTTCTACAAGCAACTACTATCTTCCACACTATACGTTTAATCCTTTGTTTTCAGCAAACCGGTGAGATTGACAACCTCACTGTATGTTGGGGCAAAGTTTTGAGTTTGTGTTGTGTAGGTTCCAAGTTGTTAGCAACACCTTGGAGTTGTTTTCTTACTCATACTGGTTCGATAACCTTGGTTTCATAACTAAGGGAAAACTTGTTGCTGTGCTCATCACACCTTCCTCTTGGGGTTCCCAACGAGGCTCTATAGTGAACTGAGCCGCATCAGTTCCCAACCCTGCATATGATGTCTGGATCACGCGGGATCAGCAGGTTGTGAGCTACATAGTCAACTCTCTGTCTGAGGATATTCTCTCACATGTCTATGGTATGGTCCATGCTGCTGAAGTTTGGAGTGCTATCCACGAGATGTTTTCTTCTTAGTCCAAGTCACGGGTTTCTAACATCCGTGGTGCACTCACCAACACCAAGAAACTTGACATGACAGCCCAACAGTATATCACCAATATGAAAGGTTTTGCTTCTTAGCTTGCTACTACAGGGAAAACTGTTGATGATGATGAACTCAAGGATTACATTATGAATGGGCTTGATGGCTCCTACAATGGCTTTGTTGCTGCTCTCAATGTTGTTCCTTCTACATCTCTTAATGATATGTTCTCTCAGCTGATGTCCTATGAGAATCGTGATACTATGCTCTCCTCTACGGGCCAGGCTTCGGGGTCATTTATGTCGTCTGTTAATGTTAACCCTCGTGTTCTGAACCCTGGTTATGGGGGAGGACTATCGAGGCCTCCAGCACCAGCGCCGTACCTACCTCCACATCACCCTTTACATCAGACGGCCCCCTATATGCCTTCGACGCCCCCGTACCAGCCGACCCCCTACATGCCACCGACGCCCCAGTACCAACCGCCCCCTACATGTCATCGGCTCCATAGTAAGCGTCATACCAGTCAGGACCCTACATGCCACCATACCAGCAGTAGTTTGCACCCGCTCCGTATATGCACCCCTATATGCCTCCTCCACAATAGCAGCAACGTCGTCCACGTCCTCCCCAGCAGCCGACCTAGCAGCAGCGTCCTTGTCAGGATCGCCCCAGGAAAGGAGGAAAAAGTATCGTCGTGCCACTCCTTGGCAGGATGGTGTCTTCTATCAGATCTCCAAGAAGGAAGGTCATCCTGTTGATGAGTGTTGGTGGCGTTATGGTGATGATGATGATGATGATTACAAGCCACCAAAGGAGACCAAAGGTGTGCCTATTGGGTTGATACAAACTGGTACTTAGACACAGGTGCCACAAACCATGTCACTGGACAACTCAACAAGCTCAATGTTCATGAACCATACCAGGGTCGTGATCAAGTCAACAATGCTACTTGACAAGGTATGGATATTGCACATATTGGTCATTCTGTTTTGCACACCCCTGATAGCTCTATACAACTTCGTAATATTTTACATGTTCCCGATGCATCCATGAGTCTTCTTTCTGCTCATAAACTTGGCCTAGACAACAATTATTATATGTAAATTCACCCTTTGTTTTTCTTGATTAAGGACCAGGTCACGAAGCGCACCGTGTTTAGAGGTCCTTGTCATGGTGTCTTATATCCTCTAGTTCTAGTGTCTTCCGACCTATCCAAGCATGCTCTTGACTTTGTCAAGCCTTCATCCTCCACGTGGCATCGTCGTCTAGGCCATCCATCTGCGTTTACTGTTCAGCAAATTCTTAGGAAGCATAATCTTTCATATTTCCTAGAAATAAATCCTTACATATGTGATCCATGTCAACAGGCTAAGAGTCATCAGTTACCCTATCATGTATCCACTAGTGTGTCTATTGTTCCTTTGGAACAAATATTCTCCGATGTATGGGATCCTGCTCCTCTATCTGTATGCAAATATTCATATTATGTAAGCTTCATTGATGATTTTAGCAAGTTTACTTGGATTTATTTGCTTAAGAAACGTTATGAAATGTATCAAGTCTTTTTTGATTTTCAATAGTATGTTGAGCGCCAATTTGGTCGCAAAATTCTCACCATGCAAACTGATTGGGGTGGTGAATATGAAAAATTGAACAGTTTCTTTCAATGTGTAGGCATTGTTCATCATGTCTCATGTCCTCATGCTCATCAACAAAAAGGTTCTGCTGAATGTAAACACCGTCACATTGTTGAAGTAGGCCTTGCTCTACTTGCTAATGCTTCTATGCCTCTCAAGTTTTGGGATGATGCTTTCATCACAGACACTTTTCTCATAAATATGCTTCCTACCAAAGTCCTCAATTTTGACACCCCCACTATAAAACTTCTCCAAGTTAAACCCAACTCTGAGCCTCGTTGAGTTTTTGGTTGTGCTTGTTGGCCCAACCTTCGTCCATACAACAAACACAAACTCTCCTTTTCGTTCCACACGTTGTGTTTTTCCTGGTTATAGTCCTCGTCACAAAGGAGTTAAATGTCTAGATGTTACTACTGGTCGTGTTTATATTTCTCGAGATGTTGTATTTGATGAGAATATTTTTCCCTTTGATTCTCTTTATCCTAATGTTGGCCGTCATTTACGTGAAGAGATTCTCCTACTTCCACTAGATAACTCCTCTTCAGCATGTAGTGATAGGGTTGTGCATACTAATGATCACTATTTGCATCTTGTTCCTCCTGTTGTTTCTCCCTAGATTACTGCTGAAGAGATTACAAATAGCTCAGATGTGGAAACTGCACAATATTCTGAAGCTACAGCATAAAACAGCACATCAAATAATGTTTCAGGTGAAGAAAACAGGGCTACAGCTAATAGCACAGATCCCGAGGAAGATTTTGTGGAATAATCCGCCTCGGGTCTGCCTCTGTCAGGCTCTAGCGTGGCCACCCGCATATGCCCTCGTGCGCACCAGCCAACGCTTGCCACGTCGCGCACGGAACTCGCCTTGCCTGCGCGGTCCCCGGCCTCGCCTGGCGCGTGCCAATCTCCTCCTGCCGCGTCATCCTGGGACCAGGGCGGGTCGTTGTCGCCCGCGTCGCTTTCTCCAGCCAGCACGCTGCGTGCGTCGCTGTGTCCCGTGGTCCCCATCCTGATCCAGCAATCATTGCTGCATGCAAAAAATGATGAGGACAATCATCAGGAAATAATTGCAGATGACTATAGAACGGATCCTGAAGCAGATTTTGCTGCTGATTTGTTGGCCATGTCTGGATCTTCTGCGCCTGAAGCTCCTGTTGCTCCTCCTTCTATTGGGGTCCAAACCAGGCTACAAAAAGGTATTAAACACCCCAAAAATATATTGATGGCATAGTACTATGCTTTTTTGACAACTACAGGAGAACCACAGAACCTGACCGAGGCTCTTACGGATGACAACTAGAAGCATGCTATGCAAGATGAATATGATGCGCTTGTTGCCAACCATACCTGGCATTTAGTTCCTCTTAGTTCCAACAAAAGTTTTATTGATTGAAAATGGGTTTATCATATCAAGAAAAATGTTGATGGCACTATGGACATGTATAAAGCACGTCTTATTGCCAAAGTATTCAAGCAACGGTATGGCATAGACTATAAGGATACTTTCAGTCCTGTTGTTAAGGCTGCTACTATCAGAATTGTTCTTGCTATATTTGTTTCTCGAGGATGGAGTTTACGATATCTAGATGTCAAGAACGCGTTTTTACATGGTGTTCTGGAAGAAGAGGTTTATATGAAACAACCACCTGGTTTTAAGTCTTCCTCTACTCCAGATTATGTTTGTAGACTTGATAAAGCTCTATATGGTCTGAAATAGGATCCTCGTGCTTGGTACTCTCGTCTCAGTTCCAAGTTACATACCCTTGGTTTTGTTCCATCCAAGGTTGATACTTCATTATTCCTTTATGATAAGCCAGGTCTTACTATGTTCCTCTTGATCTATATTGATGATATCATTGCCATCTTAGTTCTTCTTTAGCATTTGACTTCTGATTTTGCTCTCAAGGATCTTGGGGATTTACATTATTTTATAGGAATTGAGGTTCACAAAAAATCTAATGGGATGCTTTTAAGTCAGCAAAAATATGCTACAGACTTACTAGCTCGTGTTGGTATGACTTCTTGCACACCATGTCCAACACCTCTCTCCACTACAGAAACATTAAACTTGACATATGGCTCTCCTCTTGGGCCTGAGGATGTTACTCATTACAGAAGTATTGTGGGTGTCGTGGTATTGCCGAAGAGTACGCCATGGAGGGGTCCTCACAGAGCGTGTTTAGAGACGTGGGGTAAGGAGGAAGGTTGTCGGGTACGAGGTAACACAACTTACCCAGGTTCAGATCTCACAACGGTGGCAGAATCCTACTCCTGCTATAAATCACTATAGTAGCAATACGCCGAGTTACAGGGATCGGTTCGCTGTGCGCGATATGAGTTAATTGGTGCCCTAAAGGCTCCTCTAGGTCCGGCTTATATAGTCGCCGGTTCTTAGGTTTATAGGCAAAGTCCTAGCCGGACAAGTTACAGAGTCCTACACGATACACAACTAGTCTAACGTGTTTTGCACTCCAAGGCACCGGGTACGCTGGTGACTCCTCCGTAGCCTTCCTTCATCCGCCCAGCAGGCCATAGGCCTTGCTACCAACTATGGGCCACCCGGGTTATCCGGATCAGAGACATGCAATGGTGGTACCCATTTAGCATATCCCCAATAGTATCCCCGGAGAACTCCGAGATCTTGCATCGTCTTGCCTCTTTAGATTGAATGCTCCATCTAGATGTATGTCGGCAAATCGGCAAGCAATATCTTGTAGTCCTCCCAAGAACCCTGCAATGCTCTCTGTCTTCAACATGTAAGTCCGAGAACTGTTGAATCTTCCATCATACTCTTCTTGTAGCCGGACTGGATCCGTCCATGCCGAAATCTTCAGATGGGATGGTTCACCTGCCTATGTCAGTAGAGCGACGTAGACCATAGGTCAGTGATAACTCGTAACTCACACATGCAGAGAACACAATCATAGCCGTTTTTCTCGCGCGAAGGATACGAAACATTGGCAGCGGCGGTGGGAATGTGGCAAAATTTCCGCGCACGCGCTGTCCACGCAGCAACCGTTCGATCAACTTGCACGAATCTTGATGCTGAGTACTATAAATTGTAACCGTGGTGATTTTTATCCTTTCACTGCATTCTTCCTCGCATCGTCTTCTTCCTCCAGCAAACGCCTCCTCGAGCTCTCCGCGTGCATAGAGGAAAAACCCTAGCTTTCCCATCCAATCTCATAGCCAACCTTCTTTTGCAAAAATGGCAAGCAGCAGCACTTCTCCATCCATGACGGCGTCGGACGAGGCCACGACCAAGCCAACAAGCTCTGTCCACGTTTCGCTAGAGGGCGTGGTAGTGCCGCGCTCCGCGGTGGTGGAAACCACCGGCGGTGACCATGTTCCAACAGGGCTGGAACTGCTGGAAGAGGAGGCCAATTTCCACAAGGGGGAATGGCGCGGCTCCGATATTACCCAAGGCGATCTCAAGGAGATGCTCGCCGAGGGGTAACTACCCTTGATGGAGGGGCTGGTCTGGCGGGCCGCGTTGGCCGGCGAGTTCGTCCCTTCTCCCCTAGCCGGAGAAAAGGTGTACCTCAAAGCCCAACTAGTACGCGGCGTCTCCCTCCCAATCTCTGACTTCTTCATAGAGGTCCTTAGACACTACCGGGTTCAACCTCAGAACCTATCTCCAAATAGCATCCTCCCGCTTAGCAACTACACGGTGCTTTGTGAGGGTTACCTAGGAATCAGGCCTAGGTTAGATCTGTTTATATATTTCTTCACCGTCAAGAGGGAAGCCGGAGTGAGCAAGGATGGGCTCAGAAATTGTGGAACCATTAGTTTCAAGTTCCGGCCTGGCCAGTGGTTCCCCGACATTGTAGGCCACGAGTCCTGCAAGAACTGGCAGAGGACGTATTTCTATGGCCCAGATATCCCTCTGGCCGACCGAGAAAAAACGTACCCGGACTTTGTTGATGGAGCCGCCGCTGAAGCCCCGACATGGAGATCCCAAGCCCTCCTCCATTCCGACAACGAAGCCTCACGCGTCGTAAGGCGGATCGAGTGGTTGAGACGGGTCTGGCTGGGTTGGACCTAGACATGTGCTGGTTCATTAGGCGGATTCAGCCTCTACAGCACCGCGTGAAGCTCATGCACAAATATTCCAAGGATAGGGAGGATAGCCTACGCATCTCCGAGGACAGCTTTTTGAGTGACTCCATCAAGCTCCGCCTCAAGGACATAGTCAAGGTGAAGGACAGGAAGCATGGCTTCACCATCACCTACGACTTGTTCGAGGGCGGCAAGTGCCCAGAAGTACTTACTTATTTTTCCGTGTACAACATATACTCCAGTTCTTCCGTCTTGCCTTAACCATTGCATCTAACACATTGGGTTTCACTTAACAGCTAAAGGAACTAGACGAAGGTAGCATGGCTACCCAAGTCTACGACCCCAAGATGAAGGAATTCACCGTCGTGTCCGACGACGATGTCCCGTTGGCGCAAAAGCGGAAGAGCTCCACATCTGATGCTATCGACGGAGGATGGAGCCTCCAAGAGATCCACCGCCTCCCTGGAGGCAGAGAAGAGAAAGATTACCGGTATCCCGTTTACCAAGGCACCAACTGTTGTGTAAGCTTCTCAACATCCGACATTGTCTCTTGCTCGTCTTATTCATGTACTTATACTTTTTGCATGTTTCAGGAAGAAGGCCAGTATGAGTTTCAAGAAGACCTCCAAAACATCGGGGGCTTCTAAAAATAACAAGGAAATGTTTCACCAAGCGTCTTCCGCCATTTCCCCTCCGACTCCGAGCGTCCAGCCTGCTACCGCACTGACAAGATCTCCAGCAATGGTAACATCTGAACCTTCCGCCATGGAAGTGGATCCAGTCCCTTCTCATGGAAATCATGATGTTTACGCGGATCTTGTTGTCGGGGAGCAGGTGACACAATAAAGCACGTCCTCCAAAGTGGCTGAAGCTCCGGCTAAGGATGCCACTGGTAAGGCAATGGTGGAAGGCGGAACTTCTGTCGTAGGCGAAGCCGTTGCACCCAGGTCGTCATCAGAGCTCCCAAAGATCATCTTCCCGGTGCTTGCACCGAGTAGTTCAGCTCTGGCTCCTGGGGTAGCGCAGACTTCTCCCACGTGTGGTCTTGAGGAGATGCTCAAGCAGGCAGAGATTCTGCACGTAAATGGCCTTGCTTTTAGCAAGATATTCGCCGAGAGCGCCAGCAACCTCAAGATCATTGCACTTGTAAGTTTATATATGCCTTTTGCATTTCATATGTAGTATCCCACTGTATCCCCCGAGGATTTAGACTAAAAACCATAGGTCTTTGGGTCTGAATGCTCTAAGAGAGACTAAGCTAGAAACTTCGCACTGTAGCCCCCAAATATGTAGTTTGAATGAATTATTTCAACGAGATACTTTTAGAGTAGCATACACAGTGTTTGTAATTTTCAATACTCTAGCCCCCAAGTCTCTAGTTGAAACAGAATTAGTTCTGACTAGATGCTTAAAGAAAGACTAAGCATATTGCAGAGTTAAAAACTCGTACTATAACCCCCAAGCCTCTAGGCGGATACTCATCCGGCTAGATGCTCCAAGTAGAATAAGTAACATTGATATTTTTTCAGAATGAGAATGCTCGGAGGGGCGTCGCCAATGACAAGTTCCACAAGATGCGTGCTGATCTTGAAGCCGAAAAGGGTCAAACTGCCTTCTTGAAGGATCAAATCACCAAGAGCAAGAGTCTGTTTTTCTTTTCGATTTCGCACTCAATCTTGGTCTTGCGCCATTAACTTCCGACTAATCATTGTGCTCCGTCATTTCTCTGACATGCAGAAGCTATTGCCAAGGCGAAGGATATTGTTGAGAAATCCAAGCACATACAACTGCTAGATAGCGAGAACAAAATACTCAAGCAGGAGAGGGCTGAACCTTTGAAGATGCACGAAGATGCTATGAAAGCCGTGCAGGAGTCCGCCAACACGGAGATCAACCGCCTGAAGGAGAAAATTGCAATTCTCAAGGAGAATAACAAAGCTGCCGCTGAGCAGAATACGCGCAACCTTGATGCTTAAAAGGTCCTCCGACAAGAGCGGGACTCCATGGAGGAAACTCTCCAACAAGCTGAGGATAGCATATTTGGTAAGAAATCTCCATATTGTACTTCTGTAAGCCAGGTACTATGAAATTTTTGTTGTATTGAACTCATGTACTCAATCACTTTGTCATAAATGCGGCTCCTATTGGTTTAACCAATAGTCCTCCTCCGCCAAAGGAATGCATGGTTCTTGCCGGCAACTTCATCAGCACCACCATCGCTCAAGCAAAGGAGATCGCCAAGCCCTTATCCATCAATATCAAGGCGGTTGACTCCGTCATGAAGTACTCAGAGATTTTGCGCCAAAACCCCGAGCATATCGTAAGCAGGAAATCTTCATGTACCCGGGCTGGTGCAAGAATGTCGCTGGAAATGGTCAAGGCTCACTATGAGAATGCCGACATCGACATAGTGACCTCTGTTCTGCCCGACGTAGATGATGACGGCCAGAAGATTGATCATGGAGCGATCTGGTCATCACTCGCCGGCTACTACACCAGGGTCGCCAAGTTGGTGGGTGCAAACACCTTTGTACCTCTTGAGATCATTGATGTCGACCAGTCCAGCTCCTCAGAGTCCCTAAAGACCACCAACTTTGTTGATGACCAAGAAGACTCTCTTGATGCCGACGATGTTACATTGAAGTCTCCTGCGCTAGAGGAATGAAAAACAATTATGTAATATTTGTTTCCTTTGGATATGTTGTATGTATGTAGAAAAAACTAAGGTTTAACCTTAAGGCGGAAATCAATAACTATATGTTTCCTGCTACTTAAGTACTAATTCCAGCATGTATATATTTTTTAAGCAAGTGTTGGCTTATCCATTACTTTGGTTTTTATGCTTGACTTTTCATGAGTCGGAAGACTCGTAGTTAGAACTATGCGCTCAGGTGATGATGCCCAATGGCACCATCAAGAACATAAGCACAAAATCTCTGACAACAAGTGCCGAAAGTCACCACTCCAGAATCGACATAAAAACAACAAAGAACGTGTAGACCAGAAAACTTAAGCTAACGCCCATAGGAGGAATTTTCACAAGTGCAAATGCAAAATTTGTGCATAAAGGTTTTATATGATCCAAAAATAAACACTAAAGGAGGTAAAAGACTCAAGCATATAAGTGATCCAAAGAGCTTTATTTTATTGATCATAGAAGAGGTACACAGTAGATAAAAAATATGCTAAGTGTAAAAAGGACGTAGTTGTGCTATGTTCCATGGCCGATCAAGCTCCGGGTAGTCATCATCCGGGTCACGTCGCTTACGCTTATGATCCTTGTTTGGTATATCCTCTAGTTCACGATTGCCAATGAGGTACTAAGACCCATTGAGTAGCGCCTTGCTTATGATGAACGGTCCTTTCCATGGCGGGGATAATTTGTGTGACTTCTTCTGCTTAAGTCAGAGCACCAGATCCCCCTCTTTAAATGAGCGATGCCGAACGCAAAGACTATGGTAGCTACGTATCTTCTGTTGTTAGATGGCGGATCTTTTGCATGCCAATACACGCTCTTCCTTGAGAAGGTCCACATCTAGGCGTCTGGATTCTTCAGCATCATCTTCGTCGTAGGTGGAAACTCTTGGTGAATCGTGAAGGATGTCAGAAGGCAGGATGGCTTGTGCTCCATATACCATGAAATAAGGGGTGTAGCCGGTGGATTTGGTCGGTGTAGTTCGTAAACTCCACAGAACAGATGGTAATTTTTCCGCCCAGGATCCAGCTGCTCTATGTAGCGGTGCCTCTAGACGTGGCTTGATTTCCTACAGAATTAATCCATTGGCTTGCTCAACTTGCCCATTAGACTGTGGATGTGCCACATATGCCAAGTCAAGTCGGATGCCCTTCTCTTGACAATATGCTTCCACTTCTCCGAGTGATAAATTGCTGCCATTATCGGTGATAATGCTATATGGGAGACCAAATCTCACCACTAGATCACGGACAAACCTAAGGGTAGTTGACCCATCAAGCTTACTAATGGGTTTAGCTTCTATCCATTTGGTGAATTTATCAACTTCTACTAGCAGATGCGAAAACCCACATGGTGCCGTCTGTAATGCACCAACCAGGTCTAGCCCCCAGACTGCAAACGACCAAGTTATTGGTATTGTTCGCAATTCCTGATCTAGTACATGTGGTTGTCGGGCATAGTACTAGCATCCCATGCATGTCTCAACCAGCTTGTCGGCGTCCGCCTTCGCGGTCAACCAGTAGAATCCTTGATGGAAGGCTTTGGTAACCAACGATCGAGGAGCGGCGTGATGCTCGCAATCTCCGAGATGGATCTCACAAAGGATTTCAATACCTTCTTGCTGGTAAACACACTTTAGGTATACACCAGTGGTGCTTATTTTATAGAGTTGTCCTTTGGGTCTTCGCGATGTTGGGGAGATCAGGGCGATGGAGATGGGTGACGAGGATGAGCCTTGCCTCCGTGGTCGGAGGATATGGGGATATCGTCCTTCCTGTTGCACGCATCCCTCCGTCTTTGCTCTGATGAACCCGTCTAGGACCTGACATCATGAGGACATCACTCCCTTGGCGGTTGAGGATTGCTTGACTGGCAATAAGCTGGGTCAGACTCAAGCCTCTGAGGGGTGACCTTTTCTTGCTGTTTGACCGCCTTTTCGACAAGGTCATAGACCTATTCCACAGTTGCGGGTGATCTATCCTGCTCCAGAAGGGTCTTCGCAATGGCTAAGTTGAGGATAGGAGTGGGCATGACCCACTTGTCCTCACTGTCAATGTAAGGGTTGGCTTGTGGCGGCTTCGGGGGAGCCCATCCTAGGTTACACCATACACCAGGATCGTTGATGACGCGAGCTGGAGCTTTCTTAGCCTTCTGCTGCTTGAGCAGAGTCTTGTACTCGGCCTCCATTGCTCTAGCTTTCTCAATTGATTTCTGCGCCTTGGCCAGATCTTGATCTAGCTTTGCGCCTTGCTCCATGATGGCATGCACTTCCTCCAGCAGCTGCTGGCGCTTGTCGTCAAGCTGGACTATGTTCCGTATATGAGCCACAGTCATGGGCTCAACGAGCACATTGCCATACATCACTCTATCAGCTGGAGTGATTTGGGCAGCCGCAGACGTAGATGTCGGAGGCGGTGGGTTTGCGGTGTTGGGGTTACTCGAACCGGTGTTGAGTTCTTGCGGCTGCTGTGCTGGTTTCGGCGGAGGGGGCATGGCCTTTGCGCGACCATTGTCAGCAGCATTAGCTGGTCCCTTCCCCTTGTCTAGCGCCTTAGGCGGAGCTTGTCCTGGTTGGTCTTTTTCCATCACACTCCCAATGGAGACGAACACCTTTCGGGATGTGATGGCCTTGTAGGCCTGCTCCTCACGCTTGATGTCCTCCTCCATCTCCTGCATAGCAGAGTCGAGTTCCTCTGGGTTGATATCCATCTCCTCCGAGTCCACGCTGATGTTGGCGTAGAGCGTGTACAGAATGGAGTCGGAGGGTGCGGGGGATTCCTCGACGACGAAAGAAGATGCTGAGGCTATAGGGATGTTGACTGGGGGCGGCGACGGTGGGGGCTATGGCGGCGGTGGCCCGGGTATGGCAGCGATCTCGGCATGAGAAGCGCCTTCAGCGACCACATAGTTGTTTACGGTGCTGATCATGCTCTCAAAGGTGAGGAGACCCTCGGCATGTTGCCGCCTTAGCGTATGCCGGAGAGGTGTGCCGCGGTCCAGTCCCTCCACAAAGTGATAAATATCATCATCACTGGGGTAATGCTCCATATCGGCCCGTATACGGAGCCATCTGGCTATGTAATCATGGGGTTTTTTACCCTCTCTCTGAATGCAACGCGCCAGATCGAAGATAGTTACCACGCCGACGAACTGCGATCTCTGCATTCCAGACACCGTTATATCCTGCATAGGGGCGGTGTGGGTGGGCCTTGAATATTTCTAATCTAAGTCGACAAACTCCAAAGAGACATCCGATTTCGATCCTTTCGCGAACGTATCCTGCCCGTAGGCGGTCCGTGCGGGCCTTGACGATCCTCCGATTTCCAGGAAACTAGTGCCCGAGTCGGTTTCGCCGATGAAGAGGTGGATGTCCCAGATTGGGACGATCGAGCAGCGGGTGGGGTTCGTCTTCCCCGGGATCCTGAAGTCGTCGGGAGGGACGATCGGAACGTTGCCGGAGAAGATAACACGACCGATGGCTACGGTTTTGCCGATTCCCGCGAAGAGTTTGGACCTCGCCCGTTGTAGATCCTGAAGCGCCTATTTCCCCATGGTGGGCGCCAACTTACGTGGTATTTCCGACAAGTACGCCATAGAGGGGTCCTCACAGAGCGTGTTTAGAGACGTGGGGTAAGGCGGAATGTTGGCGGGTACGAGGTAACTCAACTTACCTAGGTTCAGATCCCACAACGGTGGCGGAATCCTACTCCTGCTATAAATCACTATAATGGCAATACGCCGAGTTACAGGGATCGGTTTGCTGTGCGCGATATGAGTTAATTGGTGCCCTAAAGGATCCTCTAGGTCCGGCTTATATAGTCGCCAGATCCTAGGGTTACATGCAAAGTCCTAGCCGGACAGGTTATAGAGTCCTACACGATACACAACTAGTCTAATGTATCTTGCACTCCAAGGCTTCGGGTGCACTAGTGACTCCTCCATAGCCTTCCTTCATCCGACATGAGCCTCTCTTCTAGATCCATCTAACTAGGCCACCCAGCAGGCCATAGGCCTTGCTACCGACTATGGGCCACCCGGATTAGAGACATGCAATGGTGGTATCCATTTAGCATATCCCCAACAGTGGGGGTTCTCCAGTATCTGACACTGACTCGGCCTAACCTTTCTTTTTCAGTTAATAAGGTTTGTCAGTATCTTCATGCTCCTACTACATATTGGACTGTTGTTAAATGCATCTTGCGGTATATTCATGGCACTAGCAAGGTTGCTCTTATGTTCCAGAGGTCCAGTTCTACTCTTCTTAGTGCCTATTCAGATGCAGACTGGGCAGGTAATTTAGATGATCGACGCTCTACCGGTGGACTTGCTATATTTTTTGGTCCCAATCTTGTTTCTTGGAGTGCCAGAAAACAGCCTATTGTGTCTCAGTCAAATACAAAGTTTGAATATAAAGCTCTTGCAAATGCCACAGCTGAGCTTATTTAGGTTGAAACACTTGTTCGTGAACTCGGTGTTTCCCTTCAGGAGAAACCATGTCTATGGTGTGATAATCTTGGTGCCATCTTCCTGTCTGCCAATCCAGTCTTTTATGCACGTACAAAACACATTGAGATAGACTTCTGTTTTGTTCGAGAACGAGTTGCTAGCAAGCAACTTGATGTCAAGTTTATCTCTAGCAAGAATCAGATCGCAGACGGTTTTACTAAGACTTCATGTGTAAAGAAATTAGCTGATTTTAAGCGTAATCTAAAACTCTCCCAGGTCTAGATTAAGGGGGTATTAGAGATGTAATATGCCAATCGTATACGTACCAGACCCTGTATATGCTATGTGGGGGCTATTCCCACCTATATTAACACGTACCGGTCCCTCGAAAGAGGTATGACCGTTCCGCCTAAAATCAACAGGGGTGACAGATAAACAGGTCCGCACCGGAAGCTTCCAAACACCGTCGACATAGACAGAAGCCTAGAAATTTTCTTGCACTTTCATGCCGGCCCTGACCCGCAAGTAGCCGACTAGGAGCGTCGGGAACGCTTGGCGCACGTAGGATAGGTAGTGTAGGCACTCCTTGGCAGCGACACAACCAAAACCCTATACTCATTTCTCCACTTCCCACCCAATTTTTACTCCCTGTTCCATTCTCTTGCTTGTTATCCCGCCACCACTCTCGTTCTTGCCAAATCCACGCGGTCGCCCAACCGTCGTCGATCGATGACATAGCTCGCAAAGCCGCACAGGAAGTGCAGCACGACACAACCGGATGGCAAGCCGGACGACAAACGAGCAACTGAAATGGTGCACCGGAAGACCATCACAGGTGACCGCACAACCCCATCGCGGCTGGCCAGTGCGAAGAAGAAGGAAGATGAGGGGTGGCGACGTATATCGAGAGCCAAGGAACCACCAGGGGAACCCAAGGGAGCGCCACCACCCTGCACCTTTCAAGGAGCACCTCTCTATCGTCTATGGCCTACTTTGAAGAGGGCGGCGGGATGACGACACATCTCTGATCTCGGTTCTTCTCCCCCGAGGTCGGCAAGAACGACATCACCCACTATTTCAAATGTGGCCTTCTCGCTGATTCTATAGGACGACCCTCAACATAACCAAGGCCGTACCACCATCGGCCTCAATCGCTCCTACTCCGACTTATCGGCCTGGCAACAGGGACCAATCTTGTTTGGAGACACCGACGCGGGCAACTCACAGGCTGGCCATAGCCTTTATGGTGATGAGGGCCACGACACCCATCATGTGTTCGGCAAAATGCTAGGCAGGGGCGGATCCAGGATTTGACGATAGGGGGGCCAATGAATGCAAGCATCATAATAGATGTAGAATACATATACCACGAGGCGAATAATGGGATTAGAACTATAACTAGTATGTTGAAATTTATATTAATCCCACAATACTTTAATTAAGAGGATATATTTATTAAAACGAGATTAGAACTATAACTAGTATGTTGCGCCGCCTCCTCGATATATATATGCTATGCATTCTTTTTTTTTGAGAAACACAGTACAAACGCAGACGTGCACAATGCGTACATACACTCACCCTATGAACACACGCACAGACACCCTACCCCTATGAGAACCTCCGAGAGACCGAGCCGGCGGGTCTTGAGATTAACAAAGTCACCGCAGGCGTCTCGCTATCGACGGGAACGTCGCCTCCCACTTAAAGAATATTCCACCTTTATTAGACACCAAAGCGTCAAATTTGGGATTTGAACTCTGGTGGGCTGGGGGTACCACTGCCCTTCTAACCATCCAACCACGGGCCGGTTCTCCTTTTTAGGATTTCACTTCCCCGTCCTCTACACCAACTAGGGATGCACCACAGCCATTAAGCATGAGTAACAGGATTTTTAAACTTGGTTAAGCACCAAGCCTGATCCTCAAGATAAATTTCATGAGTACCAGGAGAGCCTGGTCCTCAAGTATAAATAGGAACCTTAATTCGTTTCCGTGAGGATTGAACTCAGGTGTCGGATTTATACATCCACTCCCTCAAACAGTTGAGCTAGGCTCACTCCCCTAGCAAACTTAAAAAGGATAACTAGATTTCTAGCTAATCTTTTTGGCTTTTGCCTTTTGCAATTACAGGCTAGTAAAAATTAGGTCGCTAATAGTTTGTATCGATCTAACAAAAGATATGCCAGCTACTCACTCCATTTTTATGAATAAGACGACACATTTTTTAACATTTGTGTTTGACCAAAAATTGAAATTGACTCCACAAAAATATACGAACAAGTATGTAATGGGCAATCAGCAGTCCAACAAAGTATAGCCCACTGATGGGGGTAGTAGTTTCTATGAATCTAAAACTAGTATCAGTACATGATGTACCTTAGGTCAAAATATGACTCTTGTTGATTTCCCCCGTACATGAGGTATAAGCTCCAAGGACTAAGATGCCATGGACGATGGGCACGCAGTGACTGCACGCCGTCGCGGTGATCCATTTTGGAAGAAATATCTATTCCCTTAGAGGCGGCCGGCTATTGCCTACGCGGCGGGCAGACGGGCGGACGGGCAGTGACGATGGAAGGAGTCCAAACTGGAATCAATATTGATTCTAATACGAGGCACCTCAATTCATAGCAACATACTAGTTATAGTTTGCTATGCTTTCAGAATGCATAGCATATATGTATCGAGGGGACGGCGCAACATACTAGTTATAGTTCTAATCTCGTTTTAATAAATATATCCTCTTAATTAAAGTATTATGGGATTAATATAAATTTTAACATACTAGTTATAGTTTTAAAATGCCACGCACGTGTCGTATGTTCGCACAATGCGTTCGGACGGATTGGGTTGACCCAGTGAAAATACCGTGAGGTCGAGATTTCGAGAGGAGGGCCAAACAACTCGGTGCCAGGAGTACATTAGAGTGACATCAGTCTACATCATCGGAACTAATAGTACTGCACTAACATCAGAGCTTGGAATTAGATACTTAATGAATTCACGGGACACGGTGCATAATTTCCAACCATGCACAAACAAAAAGATCGAGATGACTATCCGTCCGCAATGAATGCCGACCAGAAGCCTTTTAGGGCATTCATTAACGTGCGGGCCTACCATGTCAGCCTAGCAGTAGAAGTTTCTTCGTAATTAACCGCGCACGGCATCCTAGCTAGCTAGCCCGGCTCCGCGCGCTGGGCAGGAGCAACCGAACAAGCACAAGCCGCCGGCGCGCGCTTGTTCGCACGCGGCGAGCAGGGGTCCGGATTCGTGTCCCCGAACGCTGCCCGACAGGCGACGACGGTGGCGCGCCTTGGGTCTCCGCGCGAGGTTGCTGGTTCCATCGCCTCGATTGTCCGTTTGCCCGTGGACGCCGTGCCACACTGCCACTGCCGTGCGTGCGAGCATGTGCGGCCGCGCGTCACGGTGGAGCAGAGCGTTACTCGCTGACGTCGACGTTTTGTTTTTCAACTTCACTTTGTTGTGTTATGGCTCCTCATCAGTGCGATGCTCGGCGATTCCACGTTTCTGCTTGTTGTCTTCTCCGTTGGTGGTTTCGGAGAAAGCACATGTCAACATGTGCTGTGGGGAGTACGCCGGTAAACCTTTCACTCGTGTAATGCTAGTATGGATGAAGAGATGTTAACTAACGAGCTACAGCATCTCCATCTCCCTAAACCCTAGCCGGTTGATGGGTTTGTTAATTCAAAGCCTAGCTTATTTTTACCTTTATGTCTAAAAATACTTTCTCCGTTTAGACTTGAGTTTGTTTAGATTTAAATATATCTAGATATATTTTAATATATAAATACATTCGAATCTAAACAAATTTAAGTTAATTATTTTTGAACGAAAGGAGTATTTAGCAATATGATCTTAAAAGTTGCCCTAGCAGTCCACGATAAAAAAAATATAGAAAACTCAGTAAGATTGCCCACCCCTCTTGATATATTGCAAAGTCTCTGGCCAACCTCCAAATTTCCCAAAACCAGCCAGCAAATGGGCGGGAGAGGCAAAGTTTTCGCGCACTACCCCTATTAGACATGCAACATATCGTATATGCATATGTTTAGGAGAAAAAAATAGTGAAAAATGCCCCCACTAACACGTGGGTCCTAGTGTAGATTTTTTTCAATTGCGGTTTTGGCAATCTAGTTTACATGAAGGCTAGCAAAGTAGAAATTTGTTTGGATTGCGGATATTTTTCTCTCCTCATGCTATACCCAGTTTTAACCAATCCATTATACTCCATAAAAGATTGTTGGAGATGCTCTTAGGAGGAGTTTGCTTAGTTTGCCCCACGAAAAAAGAAGAATGAAACAAATACTGGTGGTATGGGCCCTAGTTTTATATTTAGGCATCCATTCCACCAACGGGCTATTAAGCAGGAACTGGATGGTGAGTTGCAGGCCTATAAACCTAATCTTGCTAGTGGGCCGAACACAGCTAGGCCTTACCGAAAGGTTTTTTCAATCAGTCTAGGTAGTAGGGGGCATTTGGAGGTTGGCCAAAATGCTCGTCAATTCATGCCTGGTTTGGAGAAGGGGGTGAAGAAACGTTCAACCCTTCGCCATGACTGTAACTTGTGAGTACTTGTTACCTACTATAGGTGAGCAATAAGGGATGAAGATCACGTCCAGGAAAGGGGAAGATGCGTCGACAGCCCATGTCAATCAAGCAAGTAAAGGGTACAAACGGACACCGATATCTGCATATCCTAGTACGTACATCATCTCGATAACAATCCAATCCACAGGTCTGGATAACACTAGTATATATATTCGCGCAGAGCTTGCAATTGTCCTAATTATGGACCGATTCGGTGGCCCATGCATCTACGCGCCCACTATTCCGCGCATGGCATCCTCATGGAGCACACGTGCAGTGGGAGGTGGGCTTGAACTGAACTTCTCGCGCAGCAGGTAAACCATGCGCGCGCGTCGGCGTGCGTACATGGCTAAGAGCATCTTCACTCGGGCGAACCCAAAAACCGGATTAATTTTCAGCCGGACGAAATAAGTTTTCGACCTGGTACGTCCAGTTTCCCACTCGCGTATCTAGGCCGAATTTCCAAGTTAATTCGGCTAAATTTTATTAAAATTGGGAGAATTTTATTAAGATGGGCGAATATAGGCGGATTGCATCGAATTTAGACTAAACCAGTGCATAATAAACTAAAAAAAGGCCGCCGATGTGGCCTTCGCCGGCGACTTCGCCGTTCTACATGCCGAAATTGCTGTAGAACGTCGTCTAGCCGGGATCGGCGCGGCCGTCGTCGTCATCGCTCGGCGGCTGGTTCTGGCGGGAGCTCCCCTGGCCTGGGCCATCGGACCTCCGCAGCTGGTAGGACGGGCCTTCGTCCTCGCCGTCATCGAGTATGTAGAGCGGGGCGCCTTGGTAGGCGAGCTCGCGCCCGGACATCGCCCTTCTCCGCCGCCGCTTCCTTGGCTTCATCGCGGCGGGCGCCAGCCACCGCCTCCTCCCAGTCCTTCCTGGACCATTCCAGGATGTCTGACGAGGACGGCTCCAACGCCGACAGTTGCGGCGCCGAGTCGTGGAGCGACTCCTCCAGCACCATCCTCAAGGCGCTGTCGGGCGGTGTCGAGCCTTCAATCTAGCGCCAAAGACGGAGGTGGCCGGTTGGTGACTCCGTTGCACGTGGCTCGCTGGTGAAAAGGTCGTGCGAGCGTGTCCGCGACGGCGAGCGCACAGGCGAGACAACCTCGTGCTTGAGTGGGCGTGGCCCCGACGATGGCCCAGTCAGCGTAGGCAGAGGCGTGGAGCCGGAGGAGTGCGAGGCGGAGGCAGAGGAGGACGAGCTCATGCTGGCCATCCTCCCCGGCATCCAGTTCGCCTGAGGTCGCCGGCCTGACCTTGACGCCGGCACAGGTGTGCGCGGGTAGCCGAGACGCGGCGTGTTCCCGGCGTTGATGCGCTCCATCACCAACCGGAGCGTCTGGCCCGGCGCGCTCCAGAAACGCCGGCGGCCGGCCGAGTTGTTGCACTTCGGGGGCGACTCGTTCGGCGGCCCCTCGTGGCGGGCGAGCTTCTGGGCGTGGCGGTCGACGAAGAACTCCTCCCAGTAGAGGAGGTTGTCGGGGCTTTCGGCGACGGAGGGGTCGTCTATGCCGGAGATGAACTCCTAGATCTCGTACGGGAGCTCCTCCGACGTCGACGCCGGCGGGATGGGAATGCCGCCGGCACTAAGCTACCACCCGGTGGAGTCCTCGTATCCGGCGGCGCAATGTAGCCGGCCTCGTAGAGCAGGCGCGCCTCCCACGCCTACAGAGTGTGTCGGCCGAAGCCGTTCGCCGCCGCACCGTCGCCGGGTACCTCTCGGCCATGGCTAGGGGAGGAAAGATGGGAGAAAGAGTTCGCCGGAGTTCAGGCTGGTGGGCTAGGGGAAGCTGTGAGAGAGTGTGAGGTTCTCCGGCAAGGGGTACGGCTTATAAAGGCCGAGGCGGACGGCGAGGGCGGGAGGGGTGTAGCGGCGAGGGCGGGAAAAGGGAAAACGACAGGAAGTTAGTGCCCGCCGGTCCGTTGCGGGAACCGAGGCGACGATGGTGGCGCCGTAATTCGGCGACGCGTGCCGACACGACGGACAGTTAATGTCCGGCGGTCGCCACGTGATTCCGAGGATGACGACGACTCGGCTTCCATCGCTGACTCGGCGGGTCCACGCGCCGTTTTTTTTCCGCCGAGTTTGCTGCGTCCGGCGTTCCCAGGACATACCCGGAAAACTGGATTCGGCCTGGATAGTCCGGACCAAAATTGTCCCAAATCCGACCGAAAACAGGTTGCTAGGTACGTGACTGAGCCAATTTTTGACGTCCGGACCAAAATTCGACGTCCAGATCGGCGTTCTGTATAGCCGAGTGGGGATGCTCTAAGCTGCAACACATCAGCAATGCAAGATCCGGCATACAGTGCATGTCTCCCATGATATTCCCATTGCCATCTGTCGAAGCATGTTGGAACCACCCCAAAGCGGGCAAAGGCCATGTAGGAGCGGTACCACGTGCGTAACACGTGGACTTTACATGAACATATATATCGTCGATCGTGAATAAACAGCGAGATTTAGAGCATATATATACCGCAGGCTACGGCAGAGGGGCACCTAGAGGTGCGGCGGAGCCCGGCCAGGATGGCAGCTGAGTGCGGCGGCATCGGGGTGTACCACAGTATTAGAGTATATTTCACGATATAATACTTTTTACAATATTAATATAGTCAATATTTTGCAATTTTATATGGTATCAGAGCGGTTCACTCAGTCTAGGGTTTAGTCACCTCTTCCACCGCGCCGCTCCCGGAAAGATCGTTCTTCGTCGGAGGGCGTACAATAGTAAATTAGTTCTTACTTCGCCAAAATTTTCTCGTTGGCCGTTTGATTGGCGTTTCTTCTTCTTCTTTCGCCGATCATAGATCGGATTGCGTTGTCCACAACCACGTGTCATCATCACGCGCCTCTACTTCAACCTCGGTGTCGACTCATCTTCGGCAAATCATCGTCAACTATCGTACCAAGGAGGCTCCACGCGGCGCCCCAAGGGACCTCTTCACGTGCTGCGTCGGCTTCTCCGTCCTCACATCGTTACCACGCCGGTCCATCTTCGCCAACATCGTCCAGGACGCACGTCCCCGAGTACGCGCCTCGTCGTCAACAAAGAGCTGCACCTTCATCACCCGTGGTCATCATCACTGACAACCATCTACACCAACAACATCGTCGCATCGTCTCCGCCACCATCAATCGTGGTCAACGTCAACGCCAACAAAAAATTCTTCTTCACGAGCGACGCCGCGCTCATACAAGCGGAAAATACGGATCTAATCCCTGAAATCAACTACCGCAACAATTCAATCGCCATCAATAACTACCTCGTCGTCTTCGTCCACCACAACCTCTCCCCCAGAGTCGTAGTCTAATTTTTATTTTTGCACTAAATCAATTTTCTTCTTATAACTACTTCATCTACTCTGACAAATCCGCGGACAACTTCTAAGCACCGACCGTTCATGGAGAATTTCTCTGCTGCTCCCTCCGGCTCTGGCTCGCATGGCTCGTGATGGTCCTTGTCTTTACACGTCCGATCTTGGCAACATCGACGCGTGCCTTCGTCCCCGGCATGCTCCCGAGTTTGGCAAGCTCGGCAAGGCGTGTCGCCTACCTCGACTACTCCAACTCAAACTACATCTACCTCAACTATTACGGCGAATTCTCCAGGCTCAACGACGACATCGACCATAACAAATCGACATCATCAACGGCGACTACATCACAAATGGCATCATCGACCATGACTACAACACGCAACTTCCGGTTACATCGACATCGACATCCTCTCCAATCTCCGCCTTCGGATTATGCTCCAGCCATACCGTTCGCGTCACTACCGATCCGACCGCGGGGGAGTGTTAGAGTATATCACGGTTTGGACTATATTTGGTAGTTTAAGTTTGTAATCCAATTCTATCTCTAATAGTCTTCTTGCCCCCCAAGTCTTCTAGTACTATAAACAACCCAAGGGCTCACGATGTAATACCCCTTGCAATATCAATACAGTCAATATTTTGCAATTCTACACACAGCAAGTCCTGGAGGCGGCTACACGGGTCCAAGGTCATCGAGGCGGGCTAAGGAGTCTCGGACATGAACAACGAGCTCCTAGCGAGCAGTGGTTGACTGCTCGGCCGCCTCCGCACTGCGGGAGTGCGGTGGTCCCTGCCGGCGTGGGCCTTTGGCATTAGGATCGTCATGTTGCGTTGAGGTACCATGGAGCGGTGACGACCATCGTGGCTGGTTCTCGTCCGTGCCGGAGGTGGTCGGAGGTTCCATCTTCGTCTGGGTTGGAGGTGTTAGATGGACCGCAACTTAGAGCCATGTGGAAGTGGCGTTTGATGTCATCAAAACACTTATTCGGTGTTGGTGATTAACATGATCTCATGATGAAAGGATTAGGTTACTATGTATTTGAAAGCTTGTAGCAAAATGAACTTAATGACTTGATCTTATGCTATGCTTACTATGAGTGTGTGTCCATCACATCATTCTCCTAATGATATGATCTTGTTATTAATAACATCCAATGTTCATGATCAGAAAACCATGATTATCTATTAATCAACAAGCTAGCTTAACAAGAGGCTTACTATAAACTTTTTTATGTTTAAAAAACACATAAGTATTAGTGATTTCTATTAATATAATTATAACATGGATGTAAACATTTATCATAAATACAAAGATATAATAATAACCACTTTATTATTGTCACTTGGGCATATATCCAACAGTCTCTCACTTGTACTAGAGTCAATAATCTTGATTACATGGTAATATACCTAATACCCATGGCGTTCTGATGTTGGTCATGTTTTGCTCTAGCGAGAGGTTTAGTCAACGGATCTGCCACATTTAGATATGTGTGTACTTTGCAAATCTTTATGTCACCGTCTTAAACATACTCGCGAATAGAATGAAAATGTAGCTTGATGTGCTTCAGCTTATTCTGTGACCTTGGCTCCTGTGCATTAGCTATGGCACCCATGTTGTCACAATAGATGGCCAACGGGTCCAACACACTAGGAACCACACCAAGCTCAATAATGAACTCCTTCATCCATATCACTTCTTGTTCAACCTTTGAAGCAGCTATGTATTCTGATTCAGTTGAAGATTTCGCCACAACGCTTTGTTTGGTACTCCTCTAGCTAACTACTGCACCATTCAATATAAATACATATCCAGACTGTGACTTTGAGTCATTCGGATCGGTTATCCAACTAGCATCAGTGTAACTGGTTACAACGAGCTCTTCGTCACCTCCATAAGAAAGAACCATATCCTTAGTCCACTTTAGGTACTTTAGGATATTTTTGACCGATGTCCAGTTTTCCACTCTAGGATCACTTTGATATTTGTTGGTCAAATTAACAGCATGCGTGATATCCGACCTCGTACACAACATGACATACATGATAAAACCTATGGCCGAGGCATATGGGATTTTGCTCATCCTTTCTCTTTCTTATGCCGTAGTTGGACTTTGAGTCTTACTCAAGGTCTTACCTGGCAACATGGGAAAGAATCCTTTCTTGCTTTCTTCCATTCTAAACCTCTTTAGAACCTTGTCTAGGTATGCACTCTGTGAAAGCCTTATTAAATGTCTTGATCTATCCCTATAAATCTTGATGTCTAAAATGTATGCAGCTTCGCCAAGATCTTTCATTGAAACACTATTATTCAAATAGCCTTTGACACTTTCAAGAAGTTCTATATCATTCCCAATAAATAATATGTCATCCACATATAGTACCAGGAATGCTACAGAGCTCCCACTCACTTTCTTGTAAATACAAGCTTCTCCAAAAGTTTGTATAAATCCAAAGTTTTTTATCACCTTATCAAAACGTTGATTCCAGCTCTGGGATGCTTGGTTCAGTCCATAAATGTAGCGTTAAAGTTTGCATACCTTGTCAGCATATTTAGGATTGACAAAACCCTTGGGTTGGTCACCATTAAGGAACACCGTTTTGACATCCATATGCCAAATCTCACAATCGAAAAATACAGCGATTCATAACAAAATCCTCATAGACTTTAGCTTCGCTATCGATGAGAAAGTCTCATCGTAGTCAACTCCTTAAATTTCTCGGAACCCTTTCGTGGCAAGTCGAGCTTTATAGACAGTAACATTACCATCAATGTTTGTTTTCCTTTTAAAGATCTATTTGTTCTCGATAGCCTTGCGGCCATCAGGTAGGTCCACCAAAGTCCACACTTGGTTTTCGTATATGGATCCAATTTCGGATTTCATGGATTCTTGTCATTTGTTGGAATGTGGGCTCATCATTGCTTCCTCATATGTCGCAGGGTCGTTAGTGTTTTCCACCAACATGACATTCAATAAAGGGTCATACCAATCAGGAGTGTTACGAACCCTCGTCGACCTGCGAGGTTCAGCAGCAACTTCGTTCTAAGTTAAACGATCATCATTAACTTCCTCTCTTATTGGTGCAGGCCACACAGAAACATCTTCTGGTGCTACTCTACTCTCAAATCCGAGATAAGGTTCAACAACCTCTTCGAGTTCTACTTTCCTTCCATTCACATCTTTCGAGAGAAACTCCTTTTCAAGAAAGGATCCATTCTTGGTAACGAAAACTTTGCCTTCGGATCTATGATAGAAGGTATACCCAATTGTTTCTTTAAGGTATCCTATGAAGACACATTTTTCCGCTTTTGGTTCAAGCTTGTCAGGTTGTAACTTCTTTACATAAGCTTCTCAGCCCGAAACTTTAAGGAACGACAACTTAGTTTTCTTTCCAAACCATAATTCATACGGTATTGTTTTAACGGATTTAGATGGTGCCCTATTTAAAGTGAATGCGGTTGTCTCTAATGCATAACCCCAAAATAATAACGGTAAATCTGTAAGAGACATCATAGACCGAACCACATCTAAGAGAGTTCGATTATGACGTTTGGACACACCATTACATTATGGTGTTCATGGAGGTGTCAACTGTGAAAGTATTCCACATTTATTTAAATGCATGCCAAACTCGTAACTTAGATATTCACCTCCATGATTAGAACGCAGAAACTTAATCTTCTTGTTATGCTGATTTTCTACTTCACTTTGGAATTCCTTAAACTTCTTGAAAGTTTCGGATTTATGTTTCATAAAGTAGATATACCCATATCTACTCATTTGTGAAAGTAAGAATATAACGATATCCACAGTGCGATGCTATACTCATTGGACCGCACACATCAGTATATATTATTTCCAATAAGTCTGTAGTTCGCTCCATTATCCCAGAGAATGGAGTCTTAGTTATTTTTCCCATCAGACATGCTTTGCATCTTTCAAGTGATTCAAAATCAAGTGTTTCGAGAGTCCATTGATACGTCGAAAACGTATCTATAATTTTTGATGTTCCATGCTTGTTTTGTATCCACTTTGCCTTGCTTTGTCTATACTTTGAGGTATTTTTATATGTTTTCTGGGACTAACCTATTAACAAGATGCCAAAGTGCCAGTTGCCTGTTTTCTGTTGTTTTTGGTTCTAGAAAAGCCACAAAATGAATATTCTCGGAATTGGACGGGACAAAAGCCAAAGTCAATATTTCATCGAGGGGAACACGAAGCCATAAGACAAGACAGAGGTGGGCCTCGAGGGGCCCACACCCCTGGCCGCGTGGCTAGGCCTAGCCTGCTCCTGAGTAGGGTGTGTCTGCCTCGGGCACCCCCTCGGTCTCCCCGTTCGCCTATATATACATCTCCCCGAGACATAAACCCTAACGTGGGCAAAAATCTACAAAAAGGTCCGCAGCACCACTGCCACCGAATGGGAGATTCGGGGGTCAGAAGTCTCTGTTCCGATACCCTGTCGGTATGAGGAAGTGCCCCCGAATCCATCTCCATCGATCTCCACCACCATCTCCATCGCTGTTGCTGATTTCCATGACGAGGAGGGAGTAGTTCTTCCTCGAGGCTAAGGGCTCTATCGGTAGCTATGTGTTCATCTCTCTCTCTCTCTCTCTCTCTCTCTCTCTCTATGCGTGATCATATTGTGATCATGAGCTTTGTAATCAAGTAGATCTACTCTGCTACTAAAGTGCTTTAATAGATCTCTGGCTCTCCCCACGTGTGTGAAAGTGACAGCGTGCACGCCGTGGTGGCACTTAGGCTAGAGTATACATAAATACTCAAGTGCTTTAATTAATATCCGGCTCTCCCCACGTGTGTGAAAGTGACAGCGTCCACACCGTGTGGCACTTAGGATATAGATTACAAATACTTATCATGAGTTATATTCTGAGTTGGTTGTCTCTATGAAATTATGGTGTTTGTCGAAACCATCTAGCGCTCAAGGTGACAGTGTGGGGTTATCTAGATAGGGAAAGCAACTTTGAGGTGTGCTGTTATAGCCCTACCATGGATTAGAGTTATCCAACTGAAGAGTAGTTCAGAGTAGTATCATAAAGAGAAGATATTTATATGAGAGTATCCACTAGTGAAAGTACGATCCCTAGGCCTTGTTTCTAAGCATTGAAACACCGTTTGCAATTAGATCTATTACATGCTTGCTTTCTACCATCTTTATTTCAGATTGCCTTTAGTCTCTTCCTTCCGTCAAGATCTTTTCTGGCATCGTTGTCTTATAATCATCCATATCACATGTATTTCACTATCGCTTCGCCGAACTAGTGCACCTATACACCTAACAAGTGTATTGGGTGTGTTGGGGACACAAAAAACTTTTTTATCTTGATTGCAGAGTTGCTTGACAGGGATACCTTTGACCACTTCATCCCTGAGTTCGATAAACCTTAGGTAATCCACTTAAGGGAAACTTGTTGTTGTTCTACAAACCTCTGCACTTGGAGGCCCAACAACTGTCTACAAGAATGGAAATGCGTAGACATCATCCATCGGAAAGGAGTTTCTTCATGTGCTTCACTCTAATGTGACCAAGACGACAGTGCCACGTGTATGTGGAATTATCATTCAATTTTATTCGTTTAGCATCTATGTTATGAACATGTGTATCACTACTATCGATATTCAATAAGAATAAACCATTCATCTCAGGTTCATGACCATAAAATATATTACTCATATAAATAGAACAACCATTTTTCTCATACTTGAATGAATAACCGTCTTACAATAAACAAGATCCAGATATAATGGTCATGCTTAATGCAGGCACCAAATAACAATTATTCAGATTTAAAACTAATCCCGAAGGTAGATGAAGAGGGAGCAGGCTGACAGCGATCACATCAACCATGGATCCATTTCCAACGCGTATCGTCTCCTCTCTCGCCAGTCTTTGTTTATTCCGCAGTTTATGTTTCAAGTTGCAAATATGAGAACCAAACCAGTATCAAATATCCAGGAACTACTACTATTACTAGTAAGATACACATCAATAACATGTATATCAAATATACCTTTCTTCTTGATGTTCTCGTTCTTCAGATCTGCCAGGTACTTGGGGCAAATGTGCTTCTAGTGCCCATCACCCTTGAAGTAAAAGCACACAGTATCAGGCTGAGAACTAGCCTTGGGCTTCTTAGGAGGCGCGACAACTTTCTTGCCGCCCTTCTTTAAGTTTCTCTTGGGCTTGCCTTGTTTCTTTAAATTAGTGGTATTATTGACCATCAACACTTGTTGCTCTTTCTTAATTTCCACTTCAGCAGTTTTTAGCATCGAGAAGAGTTCAGGCACCTTTTTATTCATGCACTGCATGTTGTAGTTTATCACAAAGTTCTTATAACTAGGTGGCAGTAATTGGAGGACATTATGAATCCCAACGCATTAAGAATCGTTATTCCCAAATCTTAGAGTTTTTTCGCGTGCCCAGACATTTTGAGCACGTGCTCGCTAACGGAGCTGCCCTCTTCCATCTTACAGTTAAAAATCTTCTCGGGAGCTTCATAGCTTTCCACGGCCGCATGAGTTTCAAATATCATTTTGAGCTCATTGATTATATCACAAGGGTCGCGGTTCTCGAAACGCTTCTGAAGCTCCGATTCTGAACCGTTCAGGATGGCACACTGAACTGGGGAGTAATAATTCTTCCAAGTGAGGTAAACATTTTTAACCTCATCGGTAGAATCCTCTATAGGTGGGTCACCTAGAGGTGCATCGAGCACATAGGTCAAATGACTAGCATTGAGGATAATCCTCATGTTACAAAACCAGTCTATAAAGTTGCTTCCATTGTTTTTTAGCTTTTCTTTCTCTAGGAACGCATTAAAGTTGATGAATGGGGTCGCCATGATCTACAACATATTTGCAAAGAATTTAGACTAAGTTTATGATAAATTGAGTTCATACTTAATTCTTAAATTAACTAGGTGAACTCTCACTCAAAACAACATCCCTCACATTGCCTTAGTGATTACATGAACCAAATCCACTACACCAAGTCCGATATTCACGAGAGAAGATGTAGCTTCAAAGGCGAACAATCAACATGTTCATCATATCATTCATATGACTCATGCTTTACCTTTTGGAATTCCGTGTTCCAAGGTCATGTATGTACATGCTAGGCTTGTCAAGTTTAACCTTAGTATCGATATGTGCAAATCTGGCTTGCACCCATTGTATGCACACGTAGAATATATAACACCCGGTCATCATGTGATGCTTCGAAACGACGAGTCTTAGCAATGGTGCCTACTAAAGACGAACACTTTATTACTTGAAATTTAGTGAGAAGGATCATCTTATAGTGCTACCGTCATGATCTAAGCAAAATAAGATGCATAAAGGATTAACATCACATGCAATTCATAATATGTGATGTGATATGGCCTTTATTCTTGTGACTTTGAGCTCCATCTCCAAAGCTCGAACATGATATTCATCATCACTAGCATGGTGTCAAGGTCAGTGGCGTCGCTTCATGGTTGTCCATCACTAATAGCAACTACTATAACTACTTGGAATAAATCTATTACATGATGAATAGACACACATGTCTTAACAAATTTAAAGACAACCATTAGGCTCATAACGGTTGCCATAATTCAATAATGATAATATCATACATCAAATATAATCAAAATCTCATCATGGCCATATCACATCACATGCCCCTACAAAAAACAAGTTAGACGCCTCTGATTTTCCTTGCATATTTTACGTGGCTTGGGGCTTTCGAATAAGAACCGTTCTTACCTACGAACAAGAACCACAACGCTGATACAAGTGTTGTAGGTGTAGATTGTAAATTGGATCTTAACTATGATGGGAGAGACAGACACCCACAAATACACTTGTGCAATACAAGTTGCACGTCAAGCGTGGAGCAAGTTTTATGTGCGCTGACATGTAAGGTTAGCCCGGTCCGTTTCATCCTACCATCTCACAAGATGCAAAGTACACGAAAAGCAAACGACGACAAAAGCATCAACGTCTATAAAACGATTGTGTTCTACTCGTGCAACATATCTATGCATAGAAACGGCTCTGATACCAGTGCAGTGTTCACAACATAGAAAACAAAAAAATTCTACCGCAAGAACGAATAAAACCAAGATCCAATCTATGAAAAAACCAAGATCTAATCTATGAGATAGATGCATTGATACAGATGAGAACTAACCCTCGAAGATCCAAAGCCTTAACGAGATCTAATCTCGTGGTTGATGAAGACGATCCTTCCGGCGCTGCAATCCGACAGCGCTTCCGCACTCGGTCACACGTACGAAGTCGATGAAGACCTTCCTCTCCCCGTTCCATCGGGAAGCGGAGGTAGTAGATCCCCTCGGAATCCCAGCAGCACGACAACGTGGTGGTGGTGGTGGAGGAGAATTCCTGCAGGGCTTCGCCTAATCCGATGCAGGAAGAAGGAGGAGAGAGGAGAGGTGACGGCTAGGGTTTGGGGATGGGCAAGGGGCCGCCCACCCCTCTCCTCTATTTATATAGGGAGGGTGCGGCTAGGGTTTCCCTCCTTGGCCCACCTCCTCCTAGGGCCGGCGCAAGGGGAGGGGGAGAAAACTTCCTCCCTAAGTCTATCCCTATTTTCTAGGGATTTGCACTTATCCCTATGGGGCTTGGCCAGCTAGGCTTCTTGGGCCTGGTGCGGCTAGCCCATGGGCCCCCGCAACATTCCCTCAGCCCATGTGGTGCCTCCCGGGGTGGTGGGCCCATCGGTGGCCCTCTAAACCTTCTAGAAGCCCCGGTCAAAACACGAAACTTTTCCGAACCCCGGAAGTTGACTTCCATTATATGAATCTTATTCTCCGGACCATTACGGACCTCCTCGTGATGTCCTGGATCCCATCCGAGACTCCGAACAACATTCGGTCTACCGCCGGCTGGCCACCGGAGCTAGCGGAGGACGAGGCGCCGCCTCCGGAGCCTCCACATGCTTGCCTCCTGCCTTGTCGGAGGGCTTCGTGGCCGTCCGGACCACGTTGTTGGACCCCAACCTCTTCCTCCCCGCGGTCGCGGTGGAGATGTTCGATTGAGGCAGCGTCGAGGTGTCGGAGACGCCGAGGATGGCCGTTGAAGGTGAGGTCGAGAGCTGCACGTCGATTTCGGGCGAAGGAGGCGACGTCAGTGCCGAAGGGGAGGTGGGCGGGCAACAACGGCGAAATATGGGAACTGACAGAGGATAGGCAGGAGTTTTCTCTAAATAGGCATTCGACTCCTAAATTTACTTCTCCACGGCCAAGTTAACTCCTCCAACTTCTAAATATCTAATCATTTTGGGGATCGGTTAGGTGCGTCTGGTGCCTCTTTTATCCATTTTTACTTCTCTGACCGTGTTTTAAAGGATCGGTTAGGGATAGAAGATGTTTTTTTTTTGCTTTGTAGCTGTGTTCTGGTTGTACGCTCGTTCTGCAACAAGTTATAATCTTGTGTTCTCACAATTCTGCCCTGTACTTTTGGAAATAAAAGCCATCCGAGTCCGAGCATCCATAGCCAGGTAGTAATAGTTTGTTTTCCTATTGTCACGGAAGGATAGGCTGAGTATTTTGAACTACCTGACATGTAGGTCCAACTAGGGTTGCAGGTGCAGGCCCGCTTAAACCCGCAAAACTGAGATGGTTAGTACAATCCGTACTATATGTAGCGATTGAAAATTTATACTGCGTGTACGTGAGCTCAGGCAAATAGCTGCCCGTAAATCCGCCCCGCTTGCAGCCCTAGGTCTAACTATCCAATTCGGACTCTTTGGATGTTTTACACCCGCAAGTCCAGTGGATGGTCCAGTGGAGCACGATTTGCATGTATCTGTAGCGTCTGCACGTAGCGGATATTATTAGGTCTATATATTTTTCTATGAAAATGAACGTACGGTCGCGGGTCGCCAAGGATAGATAGATAAGATACCGTATTTTATACGTACGTGATATGTGGGTCCCGAACCAGGCAACATGTAATTGAATGCGCGACAGTGCAAGTTAGATCCGCTCGCCAGATGCATCGATCTGCATGAGCTCGTAGGTAATCCTACAGTAGCACGTCAGTACGTCACGTCATCATGCATCTGAAATCTGATCATGCTTTGCGCGCTTTCACGTGCTTGGGTAGCCGCTAGCCTGCGGCAGATCTATACGAGCAGATTTTGCACCAGACGCGGCACACAGTTATCGATCGTCTAATAAGCCATTCGGTGAAGCATACATAGTGGGACGAGGTCGGTCTTTTATTAAAGCTGTCACATAAGATTTTTAATTAGGTAGAGATAAGAATTAAGAAAGAGCAGTTGATGATTACTATGAGATCGGTGGAATTTAGTTAATAAATATATTTTTTAAATAAAAACTATTTTCTTCATTGTACTGCATGTTTTTCTTTAGCAACACTTTTTTTTAAATGTGAATATCTTTTATTAATTGTTTGGAACGACGGTAACAGATAATGTATTGGACACTAAATGTCCTTTTTGCGTCGTCCCGTTGAAGACGTTTAGAAATAATGAGGGAGATACGTGATCTGACGGGAATGGCGGGCTACCTGCAAATGGCTGGGCCAGTCTTGTTTTGGACATATGCGTTTACTTTCCCGACTAGCTACAGCCTCCGTGATGGAGGCAGCTTCCTTGATTTCAATCTTTTGAATACGCAGTAGTACAAGTCGTACAGTAAGATAAGGACGGGTAATATGTTACGACGCCATCAGACATCAATATCTCCAGTTGAAATATTTAATACAGAACAGCATCGTTTCTCCCCTGACCACCGTATCGGTCGAGGGGGACGTGAACCATTTGATGTAACGTGGACGGTGGCAAAAAAAAAAAGGCACTGTTTGCTAGTAGTAATATAATTGCTCTCTATTTTTTAAAAATATATATTAACATTTTAAAGATACCAATTACATTCGGTCTCTACAATAACGTAATACCCTAGCGATATTAGAGATGTACGTATCTAAAAAAACAAAATAGAATTACAAAAAAGAAAGTTTTGCTACAGTGATCTATTTCTTGAAACAACAATACTACTACCACCAAGACAACATCATCAGTCCAGCTTCTCCAAAAGCGACGTCTTCAAAAAGTAACAGTGCATAAACATCGCCATCGCCCGATCATAGATCTAGGTTCTCATCCTCAAGAAAGTCCCCGCTCTTAAAATAATACCTTCAACAAAGTCATTGCCAGACACAACCAATTAAATCCAGACCTGGGTTTTTACCCTGAAAGGTAGGACTATGAACTCCTCATGTACAGTCGCCCCCTCTTGCATGACACTGCTCCAGGTCTTGAGTCACCAAGCCAATTCCTCGACACCACCCAGACTCGAGCCACCATTGTCAATCCTTAGATCTTGGTCCCCATGACATTCTCTGTCGGCACCATGGAACGAGGACATGCCCCATGATATTAGCAGCCAACAGAGCTTCGAAACGCTCCCTCTGAACCCAAACAGTCAGAGTAAAACATGGATACGCACGACCGAATACCACCCGATACAATAATCTCTCGGCATGAACGCACTGTGAAGTTCGCCGGTGGAGCCTTCCAGAACACGACACTGCAACCAGATCAATGGAGACAACAAGAAGATTTTCGTCTTGACGTGAGAGGAACCCTAGGACCGCCTTCTTTATTCAATCCGAGCTAGCAGCCCCCACGCCACCAACCGAAGGTAAAGGAGAAGATGGTCCAGCTTGCCATAGAGGCAATCCGCTTGAACCCAGCACGCAACTGCCTCCGTTAGGCCCAGATCAGATCCGAACCATGCCTACTGCAACCGCCACCCGCCATGGCTGCCATACGGTGATACGTCGGAAACGTATCTATAATTTTTGATGTTCCATGCTTGTTTAGTATCTACTTTGCTTTGCTTTGTCTACACTTTGAGGTGTTTTTATATCTTTTCTGGAACTAACATATTAACAAGTTGCCACAGTGCCAGTTGCCTGTTTTCTTCTGTTTTTGGTTCCAGAAAGGTAGAAAATCAATATTCTCGGAATTGGGCAGGACAAAATCCAAAGTCAATAACTTTCCGTGGGGAACACGAAGTCCAGAGGGGATACGGAGAAGCGAGCCAGGGCAGCCAAACCCCCCTAGGCGCGGTCAGGGTAGGCCCACGCCTAGGCAGGGTGTGGCCCCCTGGTCGCCTCCCGGCCTCGCCTGTTCGCCTATAAGAAGCCTCCGATGCAGAAACCCTAAGTACCCGATCAATATTCCACGAAACCTTTTGTAGCCGCCGCCATCGTCGTCCCTAGATCGGGGGAATCTGAGGTTCTTCCCGGCACCCTACCGGAGGGGAGATCATCCCGGAGGCCTTCTCTCCGGTATGATGCATGAGTAGTTCCACCTTGGACTATGGGTCCATGTAGTAGCTAGATGGTTGTATCTCCTCCTTGTGCTTTCATGTATAGATCTTGTGAGCTCCATTCATAATCAAGATCTAATCTATTTGTAATTATGCATGTTGTGTTTGCGGGGATCCGATGGATATTGAGATTATTATGTTGGATTGATTAATGGTTTTGTCTTTATGATTCTATCATGTCTGTGTTGTTTGTGATCTTGCATGCTCTCTGTTGTTAGTAGCTATCTTGGCCGAGTAGTTGCTAGTGACTCCAAGAGGGGGTATTTATGCTCGATAGTGGGTGCATGCCTCTAGTTTCCAAGGGAAGTGACAGAAATCTTTTCGGTTGTAGATGTGCTATTGCCACTAGGGAGAAAACAGCGGTCTCTTGTTCATGGAACATGTTGACTGTTTACCTTACACACTTTACTTAAAGCGGTTGTCTGTTGCTTGCAACTTAATACTGGAGGGGGTTCGGATAATAACCTGAAGGTGAACTTCTAGTCATAGATGAAGTTGGATGGCGGTCTATGTATCTTGTTGTATTGCCCAATCGAATCTCATAGGATCTTTCTGACTAGTATTGCATTGTTATGCCTTGCTCAGTTCCTGTCAATTGCCCTGCTGTAATTTGTTTACCCTTCATGCCATATTGTTTATCTAAGGAGAGCACCTCTAGTGAACTATGGACCCTGGTCCAATCTTTACCATTAATACATCTTCCACTGTTACTTGTTTACTTGCTGCAAACCACCATTACCTTCCACACCATATGTTTAATTCTTTGTTACAGCAAACCGGTGAGCTTGACAACCTCACTGATTCGTTGGGGCAAAGTCTTCAGTTTGTGTTGTGCAGGTATCCGCGTTGCTTGCAACACCTGTGTGAGTTTTCCTCCCTCCTACTGGTTCGATAACCTCTGTTTCTTACTGAAGGAAAAATTGTTGTTGTGCTGCTTCACACCTTGCTCTTGGGGTTCCTAACAGCCTCCACGTCAACCGTGCTAGCCATCATCAAGCTTTTCTAGCGCTGCTGCCGGGGAGGCTAAGGACGTCTTCACAAGGGGAGTCCTTCACTTCCTCTCTCTTTACTTTGTTTTTAGTTTTCTTTGTTTATTTTGCTTGGTTTTGTTTGCCTCTTTTTTAAAAAACCAAAAAAAAATTAGTCTAGTTTGGTTTGCTTTCTTTATTCAAAAACACAAAATAATTAGTTCCTGCTCTAGGTGCTGCTGCTGTTTTTGGCTTGCCCACCTTTGCCAAAATGAACTCTGCTGAGAACACCAAGTTGTGTGACTTCACTAGCACCAACAACAATGATTTCCTAAGCACTTCTGTTGCTCCACCTGCTCCTGATGCTGCCTTTTATGAAATTAAGCCTGTTTTGTTGAATCTTGTGATGAGAGAGCAATTTTCTGGTGCCAGTTCTGATGATCCTGTTGCCCATCTCAATAGCTTTGTTGAACTTCGTGAGATGCAAAAGTATAAGGATGTAGATGGAGACATTATTAAGCTCAAGCTTTTTCCTTTTTCCTTAAGAGGAAAAGCTAAAGAATGGTTGCTTTCTTTGCCTAAAAATAGTATTAATTCTTCGACTAAGTGCAAAGATGCTTTTATTGGAAAGTACTATCCTCCTGCTAAGATTATATCTATGAGAAGTGACATTATGAAATTTAAACAACTTGATAATGAACATGTTGCTCAAGCTTGGGAAAGAATGAAATCTTTGGTTAAGAATTGTCCCACTCATGGACTCACTGCTTGGGTGATTATCCAGACTTTTTATGCAGGTTTGAACTTCTCCTCAAGAAACCTGTTGGATTCAGCTGCTGGAGGTACCTTTATGAGCATCACTTTGGGTGCTGCAACTAGACTCCTTGATAATATGATGGTTAACTACTCTGAATGGCACACTGAGAGAGCTCCACATGGTAAGAAGGTAAATTCTGTTGAGGAAACTTCCTATTTGAGTGATAAGATTGATGTTATTGTGGCTATGCTTGTTAATGGGAAAGCTCCTTTAGATCCTAATAGTGTTCCCTTAGCGTCTTTGGTTGCTCAAGAAGAGCAAGTTGATGTGAACTTCATTATAAACAACAATTTCAACAACAATACCTATAGGAATAACTTTGGTGGTAATAACAATTATAGGCCTTATCCACCTAATAATGGCAATTCCTATGGAAGCTCTTACAACAATGTTAGAAGTGCCCCCTCTGAACTTGAAGTCATGCTCAAAGACTTTATTAGTAAGCAAACCACTTTGAATAAGGCTATACCTGAAACCATGGAAAGTATCTTTGCTGCTACTCATGCCATACAAGTTACTATTGATGAAAATGTTAGGTTGTTAGCTCAACTTCATGCTAGGTGGGAAAGGGAAGCTGAAATTGATAGAAAAAATAGTGTGTGCACCATCACCACTAAACCACAAGTAGTCTCTGTTCCTCCTCCTACTATGCCTAAGCCTATTGAACCTACTACTAGTGATGCTAAGTTTGATTTTGATATTGATGGTTGCAATATTTCCGAAGTGATTATGTTCCTACAAAAGCTTGCTAGAAGTCCTGATGCTAGTGATATGCATGTTGCTTTTACCAAACACATTACAAATGCTCTTGTTAAGATTAAGGAAGAGAAGTTAAAACACAAAGCTTCTATTCCTAGGAAAGTAGAAGATAGTTGGGAACCTATTATTAATATGCAAGTGAATGACTTTGATCTCAAAGCTTTATGTGATCTTGGTTCTAGTGTCTCTATTATGTCTAGGAAGATTTATGAAATGCTTGATTTGCCACCTTTGGAAGATTGTTATTTAGGTGTCCCACTTAATGATAATGCTAAGAAGAAACTCATGGGGAGTATTAATGATGTTCTCATTATGGTTAACAATGCTTATGTCCCTGTGGATTTTCTATGTTTTGGATGTTGAATACAATGCTTCTTGTCTTATTACTTTGGGAAGACCTTTTCTTATAACAGTTGGTGCCATCATTGATATGAAAGAAGGCACCATTAAATATCATTTTCCATTCAAAAAAGGTATTGAACACTTCCCTATGAGAAGATAGAAGTTGCTTTTTACTCATCCTTTGGAAGCAAGGTTTGATGTTAATGCTTTCTCATTTGAAAATACTTGATTCTTCTTGCTTTTTGTGCCTAAGTTAAAGACGTTAAAGAAAAGTACTTGTTGGAAGATAACCTAAGAGTTTCCTTAAGTCTTGGAAGTTATTACTTCTGTAATGACCTCTTCTTATCCTTTTTGTTTGCTTTTTGTGCCAAGAATGACCTCTAATGAGAGGAAAGTAAGATTTGGGGAGTTGCTGTCTCGAAACAGATTTCTATTTTTCACCATAAAAATTTGTGAGGAGTCTCTTTAACTCGGATTGAGCTCAAAATTTACGAATAAATCCCCTAGTATGTTAGCTAACTTTCATTAGTTCAACACATTTTGATTTGAGCAATCGAATATGTTCGAAAAAATTTCGGTTTCTACGTGCTGGTCTGTTTTGACAGATTTCTGTCATTATTTGCATTTGCTTCTTATTGATTCCTTTTTGAGTTCTCTTTTGGGAATTGAGCTTTTTGAAGGAGTTACTACAGAAGCTTGTGTTTTTAGTGAAAAGTCTTGCTTTTCCAAAACTTTGTTAGAGGTCTAATATCTTTTGAATACACTAATGTTGCTAATGAAGATTGTGTAAAGTTTTGTATAAAGGAAAAATTTCAGGTAGAGAGAGAATGATGTAATGAGATGAAGAATGGACAAAAGATCAAGCTTGGGGATGCCACCATGGTGTCACCCCAAGAAATATCCAAGAGGTACAAGCGTCAAAGCTTGGGGATGCCCAAGGCATCCCCTTCTTCATCAATAAAAAGCTCAGGTCAGTCTAGACACTTCGTTTTTATTATTTCATGCATAGTTGTGTTGTTGTTGGGGGATCTTAGTTTTTGTTTGCTTTACTTAGGTTGTTTAGTTTGCTTAAGTAGTTTGGACCCCCGTTCTCATTGTGTTTTGTTGCAAATAAGTTGCTTGGTGTTGGAAATGAGTAGTAAGTTCTTGCTTGTTAGTGCAAGAGGAGCTTGCATTGACTGTGACTTAGACTTTGGCATGACATGCTAGGTGTTGTTTTGACTTTATGCTTAGTGATTATTGTTGTAACATGTCTTGTTCCAAACAACTGGGATTGCTTAGTGTGCCTTAAAGAAATTATGCGTTGTTTTAGCATTCAAAAGCATAGTATTGTGGTATTCTCCTTTGATGCTTTGCTTGGGTTAACTTGGCACATGCTCACACCATGTTATGACTATGACAAGTCACCATAGCCTCTATGATCATTTAGTCCTTGACTAGTACTACCACCCTATGCTTTGATTAGTAATGCTTTGTTGCTCTGCATGATTATGGCCATTATGCTCTCTTAGTTGGTTGCTCCCAGTCTTTTACTAACCTCCACTTGTATGAGTAAGATATACTCATGCTTCCAACTCCCAAGAAACCAAGTTTTTCCCAAAGTGTCCACTATAAACTCCTATGCATGGTGTGTTACACCATTCCAAGTATATTCTTGTTTTCAGCTATCTTCCAATTAAACTCATATGCATCTATTTGCTACTCTATGAGGGACAAGATGATTGCCACTATGATATGTTTTCTGTATGTGAAATAAATAAACGTTTTTTAATGCATGTTATTCATGATCTTTGTTTGTAGCCTTTCATGTTGCATGCATAGTTACTATGTTCTGTTGTTAGAACTCCATCTTTCATGCACATGTTTAGAGTTTTTTAATCCTAGCTGTCAATGCTTGCAAATGGTTTGATCTTTATTATGAAGGTGCATGTCACCTTAAAAATTATTCTTTTTATCACTTACCTACTCGGGGACGAGCAGGAGTTAAGATTGGGGATGCTTGATACGTCGGAAACGTATCTATATATTTTGATGTTCCATGCTTGTTTAGTATCTACTTTGCTTTGCTTTGTCTACACTTTGAGGTGTTTTTATATCTTTTCTGGAACTAACCTATTAACAAGTTGTCATAGTGCCAATTGCATGTTTTCTTTTGTTTTTGGTTCCATGAAGAAGGCCTCCGGGATGATCTCCCCTCCGGCAGGATGCCGGGAAGAGCTTCAGATCCCCCCTGATCTAGGGACGATGGTGACAACGGCTACAGACAGTTTCCTGGAATATTGATCGGGTACTTAGGATTTAGGCATCGGGGGGCTTCTTATAGGCGAAGAGGCGAGGCTGGGAGGCGGCCAGGGGGGCCACACCCTGCCCAGGCGCGGGCCCACCCTAGGCCGCGCCTGGGAGGGGTGCAGCCGCCCTGTGGCGCCCCTCCGTCTCTCCTCTGGACTCCGTGTTCTCCTCGGTGAAATATTGACTTTGGCTTTTGTCCCGTCCAATTCCGAGAATATTTTCTTACTAGATTTTCTGCAACCAAAAACAGAACAAAACAGGCAACTGGCACTGTGGCAACTTGTTAATAGGTTAGTTCCAGAAAAGATATAAAAACACCTCAAAGTGTAGACAAAGCAAAACAAAATAGATACTAAACAAGCATAGAACATCAAAATATAGATACATTTCCGACGTATCAACGAGCCCTCAATCCGCGCCGCTAGGGAGACGATGGGCCTATACAGGCAACCAAGGCACACGGCTTGTCGCCTGACCAAGAGCGCCGCCTCGGCCACCGCCCACGATCTGCTCCATCGGCGCCGCCCCTTGGAAGGAATCGCCGCGTCCTCCCCTCCCCCAGCACCTTAGGTACCAGGGGCCGCAGCCAACGCCGGCGGCAGCGGTGGAGACGGGACCGCCCGAGGTGGTTTTGGGCGGCGGCGCGAGGTCGCCCCGGTGTTGCCCTAGAGGACGACACGGGAGTCCTAGGTCGACGGTCGAGGTGGTTTTCTTTTCTCTGCTAACTAATCTATGGGCATCTATCATGCACTAAGAGCGTACTAATCTATATGGACACTAGCATGTTATATACAAACGAATCTTTGTAAATATTTTCTCGGGTCTATTCGGGCGCCTGGCGGAATCTTATCCTGGAAAGGGAAACAAGCAATACTAGTAATATCAAATCGATCACCTTGCGCACCACCGAAATTAACAAGGATTTCAGATGCTTAGTCACCATGAAGCCACGATCTCACCACCAGTGCTCCTAAATCGATCGATGTGCGTGTGATTAATAAATGTACCCACGCTGCAACGACCAGCGGCGGATGGAGAGACCGATAGAAAATCAGGCTGGCTCTGGTAGGACAGCGGCGATAGCAGCGCATCGTCGGCCCGCTCTAGCAACAGTAGTGATCGTTAAGTGATCTAAAGAGCATTCTCACTCATTGGGTGAATCTAGAGAAATTCGGATCTTTTTTGGCCGGACGAAACGCGTACCCAGGCCGAGTTTTTAGGTTCGGCGAAATTCAGATAAACTCGACGAAATATGGACGAATATAGGCGGATTTTATTAACTAGGGCAAGAACGCACATATTACATCGAATTTAATAAATAGGAAAGGACCGTCGCTGCCGTGGTCGACGCCAGACGCCGCAACTACAGGTCGAGGCGGGGGTGGTTGCCGACCTGGATGTGCTTCATGACGCCGGCGAGAGTTCGCCCTGGAACGCTCCACCAGCGGCGGCGGAAAGCCACATTGTGACGCGACGGCGGCGAGCCCGGCGGTCCGTCGTGTCAGGCAAGTTCCTCGAGGCGCCTGTCGGCGAAGAACTGCCTCCAGAAGACCAGGTTGCCAGGATCCTCGGCGAGATCCGTGTCTTGCATGGCGGTGATAGCCGCCTGAATCTCTCCGGCGAGGTCCTCGTCGGCCGGCATCGGCGGAACAGGGATCCCGCAGGCGCTGAGTTGCCAGGCGAAGGGGAGACGAGTGTCTGGTGGCGCCGTATAGCGCGTCTCGTGGAGCAGCCAGGCTTCCCACGGCTGCATCGTGCGTCGGCCGGGAAATCCCTCGGCCATGGCTTTTCGGCGGAGTTGAGGAGGAAAAAAGCTGCGAGCGTCCGGAGTTCACCGGAGTTGGGAGTGGTGTGAGAGACTGTGAAGAGAGACGGCGAGATGTACGCCTTTTATAGGCCGAGTTCGGCGGTGAGGGCGGGAGGGGTGTAGCAGCGAGGGCGGGAAAAGGAAAACGGTGGGAAGGATGACGACGACTCGGCTTCTGTCGCTGACAGGCTGGTCCACTCGGCCAATTCGCTGCGTCCGGCGTTCCCAGGGCAATACCCGGCCTGGGTAGTCCGGACCAAAGTTGGCTAAATCCGGACGAAAAGAGGTGTCTGGATACGCGACTGGGCCGATTTTCGGTGTCCGGACGTAATTTCAGCGTCCGGATCGGCCTCCTGGGTAGGTAGGGAGTGGAGATGCTCTAAATATCTTATTGTAAGTTTTATTATGTTTGATGTGCTTTGTATTTCTTGTCAATCCAAATCTTGACACTAATCTAATGAAGCTAGGGGACACATGGACCATTAGTAGCTCAGCATGCCCATCATGCCTTCCTACTTCTTGGGCAGTGGCCCCGCAAAAGCGCATCTGGAAGGCATAATCCGCTTTCACTAACCATGACACCGCTATCATCACCATAGTCTTGCTAGTATAATGCCAAAAATTGCTGACCATGAACCAATACTCCAAGGCCAAGTGGACTTGAAAAAATTTCATAGAAGTTGCATCAAGTTGTATGTTTCATGAAAATACTCCCTTCGTTTAGAAATACAAGACATTTTAGTTTTATGAATACGAGTGTACCAAGCTTAATTTAATCTTTCTACTCCCTATAAGCTTGGAGGATGGACGGACAGAGCGCGCGCCGCTGCTGCTTTGTCCAACCAACAAAGTAAAAGATTAATGGCTTGTTCTAGACCGAAACATAGTGGAAGAAACGCTCCCGGCTGCCTCGTCGCTTCCCGCGGGCGATAGACGGGCGACCTCACCTTCACCCCAACAAACTCTACAGTGAGTGACATTGTGGCGGTGATGGTTTGGCAATGTGAACGGCGAGGAGAGGGCAGCTAGGATCCTAGTATTGGCGGCGCTTCGGCGAAGGCAGCTCCCTGTCCGCGTTCCAGAGGCAGGGCTCTGGGACAGTGGGCGTCCTGAGATATTGGGCGTGGACGAGGTTCTTTTGGATGAAAGCTCATTGTCTTGATGCCAACGGCGGTGATGCATGCGGGTGCCGCAACCCTCTTGGGATGCCGTTGTGGTTACCTTCGCGGTGTTAGACCTCCAGATGAAAACCCGTGATATTGTGGTCTCGATGACGGCTGTGTGGACATCGTTACCCTCTTGGACGCGTTGTCATGGAGCTCTGATTCCTCTCGATATCGTTTAAGTCGCTTCGGTGGCAAGTCTTTGCTCTTTTTGTACTTTTTTTAAATCTTTGATCTGTTTTGTAAAGATCGATCCGCCTTGTGTTGATATTTTTTTTTGCCATGCATGCTCGATCGATCGATACGCTAGCTGGTGTAGTTACATACGCAAAATGTTACACTACCGTAAGAATAATCAGAACACGTACTACGCAGTAGAGCTAACTCTTTTTTTCTTCTTCTTTGCAGCTGTGTACAAATGATTGCTAAAACTAGTAAAAATAGTAGTACTGGAAGGGTGGTGCATGTGCATGCATTATGCGGCATGTTAGAAGAAACACTCGCCAAGTAGGCTGAAGGGGAAGGGCGTCTGTACCGCGGTCCCAGCGTCAGTTAGGCCCATGCCGCCGCCCTGGAACTCGGGCACCTGCTGCACCGTGGAGCTGCCGGTGGGCTGCTCTGGCGCCCATTGCCAGACACCGTCCGCGGTAGCGTCGGGGAGCGCCAGCGGCGGTGGCGGCTGAAGAGGAAGCACGATGGGAGAGACGACGGGGAAGTGCATGCGTTGGCGCTTCTTGTGGGCTGCGGCCTGTGCCTGTTGGAGGAGGTGGGCGGAGGTGGTGTTGGGATCCTCGGAGAGCTTGGCGAGGAAGGACATGAGCCGGTCGGGCCGCCGCTCCGTGGCCTGCAGCCGCTGGCTCATCTGCGCAAGCTTCTCTCCGATGGCAGTCTGCTCCTGCCGCAGCCTTTGTACCTCCTCGAGCAGCGGTTCCCTTCCGTCCTCCTCCTCGTCGTCGTTCACCTCCTCTCCCGTATTGGCGACCATACCATGCTCGGCGCCGATGACGGAGGCGCCACCCTCGCCGCGCTTCTTGCGGCGAACGATGCGCGGCAGCAGGTGCGTCTGGCCGCGCAGGAACGACTCGTGCGCGAACTCCCATCGGTCCGGGTGCACCTTCCGGAAGCCCTGCGCAACAATTCCATCCATCTTAGTTACAATCGATTTCTTCCAAACAAGTACTCCTAGCTAGTACGTGTACAGTGCACGTGCAAGCTTAGAGTAGGATTTCCACAAGCAAGTACTACTAGTAGCATTTACAAAAGTCAAAATGATGATGGCACGCACGGGAAGAAGCAGCTGAACATAAAAGTTAATTAGTTGTACTCACGTATGTGTTGAGCTGGCGGACGAAGCTGGAGAAGTTGCCGTGCTTGAAGAAGCATGGCAGGAGGAGCTGGGAGAAGCCGGCGACGTCGGCGACGAGGAAGCTGTTGTTGCCCGTCCCCCACCGGACGAGAGCGTCCGTCCTGGGGTCGCACACCATCTGGTAGGTCTTGGCCACGAACGGCGCCGTCTGGAGGTCGCCATGGCCGCACCCGATCAGCCCCAGCGCCAGCTCCGTGTGCAGGCCGTCCATCCTGCTCTCTCTCTGAGACTGGGAGTTCTCTCTACTCTCTGACTCACTCACTCACTCACCCACAGAGATAGACAGAGGGCAGACGTCAAAATCCCTCAAAAGGCAGGAAGGCAGGCAAGCAGGCGTGGTTGCTTGCAGAGAAGAGGGCCCCGTCGGCCGGGCTTTGCCAATTAGGCCTTTCACAATGGGTGGGCATTGTGCCTATGTGGTTACTAATTATGGGCAGCGTGCGTGACAGGAGGACATGGCTAGACTAAATAAACCCATGTGATGAGCTTACCTTACCTGTTCGGGGTTAGCATATATAGACGTGTCTGAGTCTCTGTAAACGGGACAAGTGTCGAATTGCTGATCTTTCACATACAATATATATACATGGATCGATCCCCAGCCTTGTTGGCGTCGACATCGCGTGAGATTTTCCGGTGATATATACAATTAAAACCATGCCGCCTTTTGGACCATGGGCGTGATCCAACAGTGCAAAAAGCAGGAGAGAGGCGATCGCATCAAAAACCCAACTGCTCCATCGTCCATCATCTGGCTGCCCGCCGGTGGGTGTTGTGGTCTCTCTCAAAATCTCAAACTTGTTCCCCTCTCTCTCGATCGATCTGGCCGTGAGTAGGAGATAGCTAGTAGTTTGACCTTTTGTGCGTGCTCTTGTTCCTCTCGCACTATAAACTCTGTTGGTACCGTGATCGGTCGCGCCTCGATCAACTGTACACTAGGAAAGCACCGGGGTACTACTAGAAAATTGTAAAGTTGTGCAATTCCTGGACCTGATTTAATCCGTGCGAGCGTGCCACCGGCCGGCCGGCTAAGCGCCACCGGAATACGCTGTTACGTACTTCCTCCGTTTTAAAATATAAGATGTTTTAGGTTTGTGAAAAAGATGAATCTAGACTTGTTTTAATATATAGGTTCACTTAATTTTAAGATAAATCTACACACTAAAAAGGGTTTAAATTTATTTTCTTTACAAATTTAAAACATCTTATATTTTGAAACGGAAGGAGTACGTGTCACTGCTGCACGTACGTAGTACGGTGGATTATTTCAAAGCACCCCGAGCAGATGGGATCAAATGAAAACGCGACAGCCAAAATGGGCGCTGGGGCCCTTCTCCGCCTCAACTTTACGGGATTCGTGGATTAAACAAGTACACAGTAAGTAGGAGTAGCATGATGTAGGTTGTGCTCTCTTCGAAAATATCTTGTCTCCTCCAAGGCTTTTTTTTTTGGGAGTGGATGGGAATAATTTGGATCAGTCGTGTGCTGCCTCCTCGCGCTTTGGTTGGTCCCCATACTGCTAAAACTGCTGCTCCTTCACCCCCTGTTTCCAAAATGGGTATATCTCCTCTCCATACATCTGGTTTTATCAACTAGCGCTACCGCCAATACATCTGGGGTACCAATTCGGTTGGTGCTGGTAGCCGGATTATTTTGCATTTTTGCTTGGGAGTTCCTAATTCAGATCGATCCACGTTTATGGTTAGTTAAATTTATTTGGTGATATATGTCACAGCTGGATTCTACATGAATAAAGAAAGTAATACTAGCATCTAGGCATGTTAGTTGTAGGGGCCGGGCGATGGAAATGTAGCTTTTGCAAACGACTACGAGTTTAATTATAGTTCGCCGGCCAACTCCTTCCATGGCACCAACCAATCAGTTGTGAAACTTAATTTGGTTTTGTCTATCGCTACATTTGAATTTGAAGACCTTGTTTTATATGCAGAGCGCATGATGATCAGCCTGTGACGGTACCTTCTAAGCTAATACTATAGTCCGGGTCCAAACTAAAATATTCTCCTGGATGGATAGCTGTCGATTAGGCCGTGTATGACGGAGATTTATTTCTACTTTATGTAGCAGATGGCCACTTTAAATCAAAGCTATACTTCCCTAGCTACTCCCCTCCCACCGGATTTAGTCTGGTCATAATGCAAAGTAACATAGAGTAGTAACATGCATATGTTACTATTCTTATAGTGGTAAATAACTTATATATGATAATATGCAATGTCATATTAATTAGATTATAGACTCATTTTGTCTTAATATATGTAATGTTACAGTAACATAGCTAGTTACTCTATCTATCTACTTTTTTATTAACTCATTGCCATATTAGCAAAAATGCCGACTTGGACTCTTAGTTACTAGTGAAGTTATCCTCACTATGACTAGCCTTATAGGTACCGTGTATCTCTAGATCGTTAATTTGACCAACATAATATAATGTTACAAAAGATATATCATTAGAAGTTTAAAATATTATATTTGTGTGTTATACAATTTATAATATCATATTGGTCAAACTGGCAATCTTGGGATAATAGCAGAACATATAAACCCAAATGCAAGGAGTACCCTCTAGGTCAATACAAGCATTTGTGTGATGCGATTCAGTTTGGTATCTTTTTTTTGCAGTCAATACCACTATATTTTATTCGCAAAAAAATACCACTACATATTTATAGCGAATAGTACACGGTAAAGATACTTTCTTGAGCAATTATAAAATAAAGTCTAAAATGAACTAGCAAATCATCCTGGTCTTCAAACCCTTACATAATTATGTAAACCTTATATACTCCCACACAACTCTCTTATAAGAGCATCTTCAACATGGATCATATTCTGGCTCTAAACGTGTGTTTTGGGGGGTTTGAGACCCAAAGACTCACCCCACAACAGGGAGGTCTCCGAATTCACCGCCACCTCCATTGATAGTTGGCAAAGCAGGAAGAAAAATTACCTCCCGCATGATGTGTGTTCCTCCTTCCGTGTGTGCCCGCTGCTTCCACATGTGTGGATTCATCACCGTGTTGAGCTCTGCATGCCTCATGTACCCTCCATTGATGTCCCTTATTGTAGAAGCCACTAGAACCATTCGTGACACTCATTTCCTGACCCTCCCCCTCCTACTGCACCACCCAACTACGTGCCACATCATCATCCTCTCGTATCGTTCAACTACCATGCACCCTCCTCCTCTTGGGTAGGCCTACCTCATGTGCTCCTCCTCCCTCGCCTCCTGACGCGAAAAGGTAAGTTCTCCTTTTGTCGAATTAAATATGAAAAATATTGATCAAGATGTGTGAATTCCTTGATATGGATGATAATTTATGAATATAGTAGATAATACTTTATATGAAATGCATAAATGAATACAATGTCAGATTATTGATAATTTAGACAAAATGTATAATGTCAAGTTGTTCATGGTGTGGGGGTAAATATTAATTACCTGAAGGGTCCCACCCAGGCTTACCAAGCACCTATGGGGTCAAAGGAAAAGTAAAATCAAGTCAAGAATAGACAACTAAAGCTCATGGTGATGGTATGGTCAACAAGTCACATATCAAGAGAAGGAACCAAAGATAAAGTCAAAGATGGAACCCAAAAGAAAAAAGCTCATTAGGTGGAGGAATGGGTGTTCTAGTCCATCATGGACCATGGACTACCCCTCTCACCTCCACATGCCTACTTCTCTAATCAAACTTTACCAATATACTCTCTGAAGCATATCAAATACATACATGATATTTGTAGTTTATTATGACATATTCTATTATATTTGCATCATATCTATTGTTATAATCATGTTTTTTACATTTTTGGGGAGGGGGGACTTTCCAAAAAGATCCCCTTTCTTTGGGTCATAACTCTATAGAACGGGAATTCTTGTTTTGTGTATTTTTGACTTCCAGGGACCTCTGCAAAGGTTTTTTCCTTATAAAATTTTTTCATCACAGGGAAGAGCTGGAGTGAAAGGGAAAGAAACAAGGCTATGGAAATGCCTAGAACCTACCGATGGTGTGGCCCAATAAGTCTATAAGTCTGTTGTGCCAGGGTAGGGTTCTACAGCCTTGAGCCTCCATAGTCGTCCATCTTCACATCGATTTCTTTGTCTTGACCTAAAACTTACTATAAATATGGCCCCTTTCACAATCTTGCAAGGAGGAGGAGCACAAAGATGAAAACATACATAACCATATACAAAATCATGAGGCTTTGGAGATTAGAGGGGGACATGCTGTCGGAGTCATCCTCGATTGCATCTCCAACCTCTCCAACATCAACGCCAGTGTCTTCATGATGAAGAGGGAGTATTCCACCCCTAGACTATGAGTTTGTGGCAGTAGCTTGATATCTCTCTCTCTCATCTGTTATGGTTGTATTAGAACCATATGAGTTGCTTTACATGATTATGGTCACATGTATGAAATTCCTTTATGGTGGATCTTGGTTGTATGAGATGATTATATGAGAATGCGATTGTTCATTATTTGTTTGGTGTATTTATAGATGTATATGTTTATCCCATCGTGTATACATGTTCTGATCAAATTACTATGCTAGATCTAAAAGGGATAGGTCTAGAGCTAGAGCTAGAGCTAGAGCTCTGGTATCTGATCTTGGAAGCCGCATTCGACCTAGACCAACATCGTGAGGGACATTGTTTGCCTCGAGGAGCCTAATTCAACTTGAGGTCCATGCTTAAACCCTTTGACGCTCTGTTAATATATGATTAAGTCGTGCTCCAACGAAGGGGCCTTCACTATAAAGACGGTGTATGCACTCCTACTAACCACCACTAACTCGATAACTCGTTGCTGGAGACACCCCAAAATATCTTATTGTTCAATTACAGCAACATTCCATATAGTATATGTGGATGTTGATATGAGAATTTGATGATAATTTATTGATGGTTGTACTGAGTTACATGTATAATTTTTAATTTGTTTGCTTAAACTAATATTTTAAAAATTTGCATTTGTGATTTGTATTAAATTATTTTTATGAATGGTGGAGGTGATTCATACTTCACAATATGCTCTGGGACACCAATGTTGATGCTTCAGCATTGACACACTATGGTTCTTAAACAAGTGGAGTAAAAGGTAGTACTAGAAGGAGCAAGAATGCAAAATAAGATCAAGACAACGTGAATTCCAGCATCTGAAGCTGAAAGGAACAAACACTTGGGGTGAAGCCCTTGTTAGGAAATATTCTATGTCCAAGATGCTAACGTTATTTTTTAGGTAAAGCCATCTAAGAGACGATAAGATGGACTTTATGCAAGACACTACATGAGAAATGAGACCTTTACTATCTGAAGCTCTTGCAAGCTGAAATATGCTTTAGAAAATTAAGAAAATAAGCTCCCTGTGTAGAAGTATCTGAAGACCCACAAGTATAGAAGATCGCAACTGTCTTTGCGGGTAGTATTACCTAATTTATTGATTCGACACAAGGGGAGCCAAAGAATACTTGCAAGCCTTAACAACTGAGTTGTCAGTTCAGCTGCACCTGAAAATAGTTCTTGCTCACAGAAGTTTATCAGTAGCAATAGTTTGTAGTAGCAACAGCAAAGCAACAACAGTGAAACAGGAGCAATAGTAACAGTAACGGTAACAGTAGGATTCGAGTGCGATAGGCATAGGGATAGATGGACGGGCATTGCATGGACGATTCTAAACATGTAACTTCAAGAACTAGGGCATTGCAGATAATAATAATAAGCATCCAAGTACTAAACAATCCTAGGCATGTGCTCCAAATATAGTCATACGTGCTCGCAATGAGAACTTGCACAACATCTTCTGTCCAACCAGCCCGTGGCAGTGGGGCCTCTAGGGAACTACTGACAATTAAGGTTCTCCTTTTAATAGAGAACCGGAGCAAAGCATTAACACTCCGTGAACACATGTGATCCTCACACCATAGCCATCCCCTTCGGTTGTCCCAATTATTGTCACTTTGGGGCCTTTGGATTCGGACAATGATATGTATACACAACTTGCAGATAAGATCACAAACAATACTATTATAATGATTCAATAATAAGTTCATATCTGAAATCATGGCACTCGGGCCCTAGTGACAAGCATTAAACACAACAAGTTGCAACAAAGTCAAATAACACTAATAGAGATACTAGGCACTATGCCCCTAACAGATCTTATTAGATTACATGATAGAACTCATCCAATCCCTACCATCCCCAAGCCTACATCGGGGGATTACTCACTCATGGATGAGGGAAACATCGGTGGTTGATAGAGATATGTTGGTGATGACGATGGCGATGATCCTCTCCAAATTCCCCGTCCCGGGGGTGCCAGAACGGAGTTTCTAGATCCGAATCTTGGTTTCTGGTGGCGGCGGCGGAGCGGAACTCTTTCTGAAAAACTATCGACCCCCCCGTGAGTTTTTAGGTCAGAAGGCAACTTATAGGCGCGGAGGGAGGCCGAGGAGCTGCCTGGGTGGCCAGACCTCCCCCAGGCCTCCCCTCTATCTCCCCTTCTGGCTATGTGGATCTTCTGGTGAGAAATAGTTTTTGGCATATTTTCCGGAATTTTTCCTGATAGTTCATTTTCTGCACAAAAACAAGACACCAAGGTAATTCTGCTGAAAACAGTGTCAGTCCGTGTTAGTTATATCCAAATCACATAAGTTTAGAGGAAAAACAATAGCAAAGTGTTCGATAAAGTAGATATGTTTTGGACGTATCAGTATCATGGGCGAAGGCTCTAGTAATATTTAGAGCACCCATGTGCCTAGCAAAGAGGGTGTTGGTTGGTTGCTGAACTGTTAAGAACAATCTGGCTACCAAGATAAAAAAAAGGAGATGAGAGATAGATGTTGACACTACGTTCCTAGTGTGTTAATGATCAAGGAAACAACTTACATGTTTTTGTGGAATGCACAAATTCTAGTTCTCAGTGTAATGTACTTTGCAAGATCTGGGACATCTAAATGAATTTTACTATAAGCATATGAGGCCTGATTGGCTTATAATATTTTTATCCAACCGTCAAAATAATATTGACGGCCTTATCCCACAAAGAGTTTGGAGTATTTGGCATCTTACGTATGATGTATTCTACATCAAGGGGGGCGCTTCTCCTGAGGAATCATTTGTGTTCCTTCAAAGTTACCTCAAGTTCATGTAGTAAGACCATGTCATTACTAATCCTTCTCTCATAAAGGTAAAAAACCCGCACTGGTTGTAGGTACTTATGTTGCTGATGCCTTATGGAACAAAGAAAATGACCACTCCACATAGACCTAATGAAGTATAGATTATGGTAAAATTTTACAATCCTTTATGCAAGATAGCCAATCCTGTATTGGCTATATTGCTCGATACCACCATGGGGCGTGTAGGATGTCTTCCCCTATAAGGACAGAACTACAACTACATGGAGGAAGTTAAATCAAGAGCTTGCCTTGATGGCCTCAAGTTGATACCTTCAAGTCCCTAGAGTTATTTTGTTACCGGATAACACGATGATGAACTACGATTAGAAGTCAAAGAATGTGGCACGGTTTTTAAATGTTTACGATGATATAAAGAGACCGAAAAGAGATTTTTTGGAGAGAGCAATGTAATAGGACATGAAATAGCAACTTGGTCTAGAATAAGGGGAAATGGGTTAATTGAAACCTAGAGTCCCTCTCTTTAGTATTTTTTGGTGCTCTCATTAATTTGTAATGTTTTGGTATAATTATTAACTTCACATCTCTACACAATAGTTTCTCTTGGACGTTGGTCAACTTATATGGACCGTCAGGGTATTGAGAGGGACATATTCGTCTCATGGCTTTATAATTTTGATATTCCATCATATCACAATTGGCTTTTACTTTGGGATTTCAAATTCAGGACCAGAGGACAATCGTAATAAGCGTTGAGGTGATGTAAACGACATGTTACTTTTCAGTGAAATTCTTGGACATATCGCCTTGCTAGAAATACCACTTAAAAGGTTGATTTTATACATGGTAAAATGTGCAGCCTGGTCCTTTGTTAGAGCAGCTTGACTAGTTCTTTACAAGTTCAAATTGGATATCTGACTTTCCCAACACCATGCTTTCCCCTTGTACAAACTTTCATCGGACCATATTCCATGCATAGTTAATATTGACATTATTATACCCAAGTACAAGCTTCTTCGTTTTGAGAATTATTGGTAGATATGCCTAGGTTTGTGGAACATGTGGAACAGTCTTGGAGCAAACAATCTAAAAAGAAATCAAGTGAGGCTATTTTATCTGGTTAATTTAAAACCTTATGATATGACCTTAAGAGATGGAAGTTGGGTGTTTCAAAGCTAAAGTTGCACGTTCAGAAATGCAATCAAGTTGTTCTTTTGCTGGATGATTTAGAGGATAAACATCCACTATTTTGTACTAAATTTAACTTAAGAGGGATTTTTAAACTCCACCTTGAAGAGATCCTAGTCGCATAATGTAAATACTAGCACAAACGCTGCACAATTCATTGGATTAAGCTTGGTGATGACAATACAATTTTTTTCATGCAACGGCGCCAAAGAGGAACGAAATAAACTGCATTTGTTCTCTTAGAGGTGATGATGGTGCTGAGAGTTCATACCATTAGGTAATGGATTGAAAGGATAAAGATGCCGCTTAGAGGGGGGGGGTGAATAGGCAGTTTAAAACTTTTTCGAGAGTGGCTCAACAAAGACGGAATTAAACTAGAGTTTACTTTGTCAAGCACAAAACCTAGAACAACTAGGGTTCACCTATGTACACCAATAACTTATGCTAAGCAAGACAAAAAACTATGTGATAGCAAGATATATACTTCAAGCACGATGGCTATCACAAAGTAAGATGCATAAGTAAGAGATCGGATATAGAGATAACCAAGGCACATGGAGACGACGATGTTTTACCGAGTTCCTCCCAACATAGAGTACGTCTCGTTTGGAGAGAGGGTGGTATCAAACCACCAATGCCACAAAAGGCCTCCCTTGTTATCCGGTGAATCTCACCCTAATGGGATAGATCCACACTTCCACTATCGGTGCACTTGTCGGTGGCAATCCGGAACCTCTCCCAAGGTTGGGGCACTTCTCCACAACTCAATTAGAGGCTCCCAACAAACAAGCTTGGGGAAAGCTCCACAACTTAATTGGAGGCCCCAAGTAATCCTCAAACCTACAAAACAACTAAGCCGTCTAGGGTTCCAAGAACCCAAGAGTAAAAAGCTTCTCAGCTTTCACCCAAATGAATCCTCACTGAGAACTCAAAACGATGCACCAAATGCAATGGCAAGAACACAAGAAGTGCTCAAGTACTTCTCTCCCAAATTCCACCAAAGCTACAAAAGCTAGTGGGGGAATAAGAGAGGAAGAACAATGGAGGAAATCCACAAAAGACTCCAAGATCTAGATCCCAATATGTTCCTCTCACTTATAGGAGAGATTAATTGGTGGGATTGTAGATCTAGATATCCTCTTTCAAATCCCTAAAGTATAGGGAAGAATCATAGGAGGGATTCAGAGGGAAGAAAGCTTAAGAGGTCAACAATGGTGGCTCAGCTTTAGGGTTCTTGAGGTTGGGAAACTAGCAACAACCAAAGGTAGAAGAAGGGGGCCTTTTATAGCCTCCCCCTAGAATTGTAGCCGTTGGAGGTCACTAACCCCCGAGTCTCCGGTATCCAGGGCCGGAGTCTCTGGGAGGGTGGGGACAGAAACTCCGGTGTAGGCGACAGACTCCGGGCTTCTGTCCGGAGGGGCATCTAGTACGCATTTCAACGAACCCCGGAGATAGGGCCGGAGACTAGACTGGAGTCTCCAGGCTGCAGCCCCGGAGTCTCTGGTGCTGAGCAGGACTCTGGGCCTAACTCCGGAGATGGATACAGAGAGCAGAATTGGGAGGGTCGGAGACTACCCTAGAGACAAGACTGGGGTCTTCGGGCCTAAACCCCGAAGTCTCCGGACTCAGGGGAGGCAGCAGACAGAAAAAGCAAAACTGAAACGACCATAAGTTTTGCATCCGGACTCTGATTGACCCAAAAACAATTTTGTTGGAAAGAGGACACCAAGAGCTACCCATGAGATACCTCCCTTGGTGAGAAACCAGAAAATCTCAAATATAAAAACGAATGATATATAAAAGGGAATTCCATTTTTGATGAACTAGAGCTTGTTATGAATATTACCACAAGCACTAGAACCACACATGGATAAGATCCAAATAACAAACAAGAAAGGATGATGCTAAGTATGCAAAGGTTTGAGATCTCTCCGAAAGATATGATCGAGTTACTCACATGAGAGTCCCTCTTGATAGTACGGTTATCTATCCTATAAACCGGTCTCCACAACTAACACCATGAGACCAGTAAGAAGGAAGCCCTATCAAGATAATACCTTTGTCTTGCGCATATTACACTTGATCTTGATGTAGACAATATTTTACTTATCAATATGGAACACCTTTCTTGATTGTTCTTGCACGCACTTGCTTGATGAATACTTGCAAGTTGCTCCCCATACAACATGGTAAATCTTTACTTTGACCTTGTCTTCATCGATCCATGATCACCGGGGATGGCAAACTTCAAGAATGAGATCTTATTGTAACATCCCAAATTTCATCAAATACAAAGTCATGTATGGCATTCATATCATCATAGCATTTAGAGCTTGCACAAATGTTTTTCAAAGTTTGAAATCAAATAAAGCCATTTTTATGCCTTTCTTTTATATATATAAGAGGCATGGTTTTATTTTTAATTTCAAAAGACAAAAGAGTTTTGGAGTGACTAGTTGTGTTTGACACACTTTTAAACACTAGGTTCACCTCAAAAATATTTGGTTAAAGTTTGAAAAGTTTTGGAGTTCATTTGGTGATTCAAATCACATTTGAAAAATCAAAACAGAAATAGAAAAAGACAAAGGAGAAAAAAATAAGAAGTTGCCAGCCCTTCTGGCCCAGACCCAACTAATAGCCCACCTAGCCCACCCGGCCACCCCGCACCCCTCTGCCCTCTTTTCTCACGCGCCCGCGCCTCACCCACTCGCTGACGCCCTAGTCCCACTTCCACGTCGACGTCGTCGTCAATCACGCGTCGGAGAGCCCGTTCCTTGATGTCGTTTCTTCCCTCGATTGATTTTGCTTAATAGCGATTGATTCACGGCTTGATTCTTTCCCCCGAGCACCGCTAATTAAACCCCCACTGCCCCTCGCCATTTCCCCCACACAGCAACCCCAGAGAGCCCCCAGGCTCTGCAATTTTTGATTCGAGCCGCCGCCGCCCCGATGAGCTTCGGCGACCAATTCCGGTGAGCCCCGACCCCCTCTCGCTCTCTGGTTTGCTTTATCGCGACCTTGTCCTCGTACGTATCCAATGATGCCCTCCATATGTTTTCTTGTGCCCTGTAGGCTCGCCTTCGTCTACGCTCGCAAACCACCGACGCCAGGAGCAACTCCGACGCGCAATCTCGGCCGAGCCCGTGCGCCCCGCCCTCGCCTGTGACCTCCACTGTGTCTGCACCATCACCGCAACCTCGGTAATGCCTTACGCCCTCCCCCCTAGCCCCTAGCATCGCCAGTGTGTTGCCAGCAGAGCCATCACCGCTGCAGCTCGCCATTCGTGCCGCCTGTTTGTGGCCAGAGTAACCAGATCCGCTGGATCTAGATCCCGCGGCTAGGAATAGATCAAACGTGAAGGGGTACAGTTCAATCTGGACAGCGCGATCTAACTTAGATCTACGGCTCGCGAGCGTGATCCGCACAAAGCGGTACGGGCCAATCAGATGGCGCCGCGTGTCAGGATTTTTCTTTTAAAATCCAGATTTGAATTTATTAGATGAATTAACTTGTAAAATTCATAACTTTTGTTCTATTTATCCAAAAAATGCAAATAATTTATCAATGGATTCACAAAAATAAATCCTACACATCTATGGGCTTAGTTTTATACCTTTCTTCTGTAAAAATGATTTTTTATGCAGAGACAGTTATAGGCTTATTTTGAGGATATAAATTATTTAGAAAATGATTTTAAAGCAAATTTGAGTTTATTTAGTCTATAAATGTTTAGTTTTGTGTTTAGTACTGTTTACTTGTCTTTTTTGGTTTAAGAAAAATCATCACATGGCATTTGCATGCATTCATAAATTTTGCTTGATTATTTTGAATGTAAATTTGGTGCTATCATTTTATGTGTAGATTTTGGTGCTAGTGGTGATTGTGATTGTGAGGATTGTTGCTACTCTCCCAACTACCAAGGCAAGTGGTGCTTCATGTATTTGTACCATTATTTTGACTATGCACTAGTGATATTTTGTATAGGGCTTGCATGATATTTTGCTAAGTAATTATATGCTTTGTAATGGGAAATCCTAGTAGTTGTAGTCTTAGTAGAATTTTCTCTAAGTTAAGATACTTGTTATATTATCATGCTTAGCCTAGCTAGTAGCAAACAAGGGTGGATTATATACATGCTATGGAAATTTTGTTAAGTCTTTGACTTATGTTTTTGCTTAATAAAACAACTAAGTGAATGAATCACCTGGGTGGAATGGTATGTTTGGGTTATGTTGAGTGGTTACACAAGGCCCATATCTATGGTCTACCTTATGTATCACACTTGTGGAAAGCCACCCAGGAACAAAGGGATTTGAGATACTTAGTGTTTAGAAGCTTATAGTGCAACCACATGGCATATGGGATCTGCCTTGATCATATAGATTGCAATAACTTAGCCAGATGGACAGATGGTGATAGGGTGATAGGTTGGAGCGCGTCCATTTGGTCTAAGGGAAGGCTTCTGAAAGATCTCGTCTCGATGCATGTAGAGTCTTGTGGGGAAAGTGTACCACCTCTCGAGAAGGAAAAATCTAAGTACTTAGCCGTGTCCCCGACAACGTACAGTTTGAGCATCAAGACACTAAAGCTATCAAGGATCTCCTCATATTAATTTGTAAGTTAAAAACTTGTGGTTGAACAAGGGTAAAGGTTCACCAATGTCTATTGGTGGTTCCTTGGGAGTTTTTGTCAAACAAAAACTTAGTGTTTTTCAACTGATAGGCAAAACCTATTTTGAGCAAAGCAAGCCTAAGCTACACTTAGCCAAATTCATATAGAAGCTAGAAACTATTATTCTACTAAAGGTATCACTTGCCAATACTATTCCAATGTATTGACCCACTGTGGCTATAACTTGTGATGTTGTAGGTTACTCTGATGAGGATTAGGGTTATGAGTCTACACTCAACATGTTTTCCTGTGGCACATGAAGATGAAGACTTTACTTTATTCTGTTAAGTTGAGCTCTTGTACTAGCCTATGGCTATGGAGTTGTAAAAGACTATGTTATCTCTGGAATGGCGATGTAATAAAGACCTTTGTATCTGTTTACTTCATCTTAAACTGTGGATGCTAGCATTTAATCTAGGGACTAGCATTGCAATCACAGGGACCTTTACCTTTATAAAGGTGGGGTCTTACAGATGGTATCAGAGCACTGTGTTACCTGTAGTATTATGACCCTAGGTTGGATTAGACTAAGAAACCACTAAGGAAAACTACAACACTTTGTAAAATTCCACACTTGTCTTTTCTTCTCGTAAACTTTTCTAATCTTCTTTCTCATCTCTATTTGTAGATGAACTCCATCAACGAAGCCGTCAGGAAGGGACCACTCATGACCATGAATTTGGAGTGTGAAAGAGTAATTGCCCCTATGTGTGGTTTTGGTGATTAATTACAATCCCTATGGACTAATGTTTTCACTGAGTTTTATATGAAGGAATATTCCATAGGTCATGCTTGTATTCTATGTTTTGGATTCAAGTATGGATGCCATGAAGATAAAGATATACCTTGAGTATTGGCATCAAGATCATTGAGTTGAAGAGAAGAATATGATATGATCAAGATCTTGAGAGTGTGATCTCAATAGAAGAATTCAAGATATGGCTCTAAGACGGTGTCATGATAGCCTCATTAGTTCAGCTATGATTGACTAAGATTTAGAGAATGTAATCAAATTAAGAGTTCTTTATGTACTTCAAGACATTGAGATGGAGCATGAGAAGATACATGGTTGACCTATACAAAGAGTGAAGAGTGATTTCAAGTTGGTCAACACATGAAGCATAAAGAATGTACCACATGATCTTGTGTTATGGTAAGCCTTGTCAATTATGCATCATGATTTGACCCATTATATATGTGCCTTTGCGTTTTCTATATGGGATAGGTATATTTCCATGGTCATGGAGAATTGAAGATCTTATACATCCCATGAGAGGATGACATCAAGTGGTGGTCGTCATCAAGGTTGAGAAGGACAAGTTCAAGATAAGCATCTCGAGAAGATCATTTGCTTGAAGCTTTTCGTCCATATTGGTGATAATGGACATGTGAAGACATGTATTAATGAATCTATCCAATAGTGGTGTATGGGGGAGCAAATTAGGAGTCTTCACGAAGCAACAATGATCAAGTGATGCATTCCGGCTTGGATGGAGATTGAAGTGTTGTCATCAAGATAAAGTGGGATGCACAAGGCAAAGGTATGGCCTTGCTTCCTTTTACCGGTCTCAAGGTGGTTGTTGGGAGACCGGGTTATAGGATACATAGCCGCACTATTAAGAGGGGCTTTCGGTTGGGTAACTTGATCACATCATCATAGGGAGCTCAATCCTTTGCATTCTTTGCATCTTCCTATTTTGTTGATTCTTGGTGTTTCTCCATGTGAGGTTCTTGAGCTTGTTTCTAGCTCTTCAATAAGCCCAAGTTCATCGAAAATGGAATTCGTATGCATCTTCTATGGCGTTTTCGAGTTTGAAGGTTTATCGGTTCTTCTTATAGGGAGGCTTCTTACCTTTCTTCATTTGGTTCTATCCTCCTATATTGTACTATGGTGTTTCTCTGCATCATCTTGTAGGTATTGTTGTACTCGTGAAAACAAGCCTAAGATCATCGAAATCGGAGACCAGACGCAAAAGTTATCGCCGTTTTTGTGTGCCCTGTTTGGTTCCAGCGGAATTCGGCGGACCGAGTCTGTGGCCGAAATTTCCGGCGAGCGCCGGAATTTTCCGGCAAACCACAGAAAAAATGTTCTATATGCTGTTTCGGTTTGTACCGGAACTTTTGGTTTTGACCGGAAATTCCGGCGGCTGATCCGGCGGCGCCGGTTTTGTCGTTGGAACGTGTTCGCCCAGTGCATCTTGCTTCCAACGGTCATCCCCCTTGAAGGGGTATAAAAGGGGGGCTTCTTCCCCAAAGTTTTAAGGCTCTTGAGCACGTTTTTGACCTCCATTGTTAACCTCTTTGAGATTTCTTCCTCTCCCTTCCCTCCTATGATTCTTGCATATTTTTGAGGGATTTGGAAGAGGAGATCTAGATCTACAATCCCCACCAATCAATTCTTCCTCTAAGTGAGGGGAAGCCATTGGATCTAGATCTTGGAGTCATTTGTTGGTTTCCACCATTGTTCTTCCTCTCTCATTCCTCCCTAGAACTTGTTGCTTTGGTGGGATTTGAGAGTGAAGGATTTGAGCACCCTTGGTGTTCTTGCTTTGCATTCTTTCATAAGTGTTGAGATCTCCATTACGATTTGTTCGAGTGAGAGACCGTGAGCTTGTTACTCTTGGAGGGTGACCTCCTAGTTGGCTTGGCGGTTTGAAAGAGCATTTCCTATCCCTAGTGATTTTGGTGTTTTATAACAACACACATATCGGACTAATTATTTGCCAAGTGTATCGCAGGTGCATTGAAAATGTTTTACAATGTTCAAAAAACTTTCTGCCTGGCGCGGTACCAAAAAATGGTAGTACCGCTTTTTGCTACCGGATGCGACAGAAGGTTTTGACTAGCTGTCAAAAAGCCTCTGCCGGGCTCGGTACTAAAAAGCGGTAGTACCGCATTTTAGTACCTAGCGCGACAATAGCTTTTTGACCACTTGTCAAAAGCTACTGCGTGCTCCGGTACTAAAATGCAGTAGTACCGCATTTTAGTACCGTGCGGAGCAGAGACTTTTTCCAACCTATAAAAGGCAACTGCGCACCCCGGTACAAAAAATCGGTAGTACCACATTTTAGTACCTGGCGTGGCAGAAGACTGTTTGTATGTTGGCAAATAGCCTATGTCTGCCTAGGTAGTAAAATGCAGTAGTACCGCATTTTGCTACCTGGCGTGACTGAGAGTTTTTCCGACTAAGCTGCTGATTCCACAGCACGTCCGGTAGTACCGGTTGCCATTTGCGGTACTACCGCTTTACGGTAGCATCAAGGGTAGTACCGCTGTGGCCAGGGCTTATGAAGTTTGAAAGGTGGTCGTCCGGTACCAGGTCCGGTAGTACCGGAGTTCTCCGGTAGTACCGCTTGAACTTCCGGTACTACCGCTGCATTAAAGGCTCCAACGGTCAGATTTCTTGGAGGGGTATAAATACCCCTCCACCTACCTTGGGACAAGATGCTCATTCACATTAAAGTCAAGACCACCATTGGAGCCACCAAATCTCAAGATCTCCTCATTCCACCACCCAAATTCTTTGATCTTTGGGGAATCGAAGGAGGAGGCCCCAATCTACTACTTCACCAAAAGAGATTTTCATTTCCCCCTCATTTCATTGAGGGCCCTTTGCTCTAGTGTTTTCTTGGAAACCCTAGTTCTTGTTTTGGTTCTTACAAGCTTGTCTTTGATTGCTTTGACAGCTTGCTTGTAGTTGGGAGCCTCCGATTAAGTTGTGGATGTGTGCCCCAAACTTGTAAAGGTGCCGGCTTCCACCTTGAAGGTTGCCGATATAGTGGAAGGTGAATCGATCCCATTGGGGTGATATTCATCGGAGAACAAGGGAGGCCTTTCGTGGCGTTGGTGGTTTGAAACCACCCCCTCTCCAAACATAGACGTGCTTCCCCTCAAAAGGAAGGAACTACGGGAAACAAATCCTTGTGTCTCCGCGTCCACCACTTTGGTTACTTCTATCCTTTACCGCACTTTACTTACTTGTTCCTACTTTGTGTTGTGGTAGCTCTTGCATAATTGTCATATAGGTAAATTCACCGTATTTGCATTATCTAGAGAATTTACCTTATTGTCAAACCTTAATTTGAAAAAGAAGAAAATTTGAAGTAGCACCTATTCACCCCCTCTAGGTGCCCATACGATCCTTTCAATTGGTATCAGAGCCTCGACTCTTTATTTGGGCTTTACCACCTAAGAGAATATGGGTAGCAACAAAGGGGATGGTGGTAGTGAGCCGACCCCGGTGACCATGGAAGATCTCAAGAACTTGGAAACAAGATTGAGCTCTTCATTGGTCAACGAAGTCAAGAAGATGCTTGAGCAACTTCTTAAAGACAAAGATGGCTCATCACCCCCATCTTCTCAAGAGGATCTACCATCCGTTGTACCTAAAGGGAATACTTTGGTATCCCCCGAGGGTATGGTGGCGGAGGGTAAACACGACAACGCTAATTCCTCCACACAACTTGATGGGGGGAAGGGTGAGCACCGTGATTCTTGGTACTCTCCCGATCCTCCTGTCCCTCACCCTCATGTGTACAATAGAGGTGACCCACCTAAGCTAGAAGAGTCTGCTACTTTTTCTCAATGGCAATCACTAATGAGAACTCATGTGCGCAGCTCTTGCATTGAACTATGGAACATCGTCGAGCATGGAATCTTTATTGGAGATCCAAACAACTTGACAAGAAGAGAGGTTGTCAATAGTCAACTCAATGCCACTGCTTTGCATATGATTCAACAAGGATTGGGGACAAAGGATTATCCACACATTGAGCACTTTAGCATTGCCAAGGAAGCTTGGGATGCCCTCACCGTATTGTTTGTTGGAAATGAGAGTATGAGGAGGAACAGATATGATTCTCTAAGCAATGAAGCCGAAGGCTTCTACATGGAAGGTGAAGATCACGAATACATGTAACGAAGGCTCAAGACCACCGCCACCGCTTTTAGAAATGTGGGTGCCTCACATGTGGATGATGCATGGATAAAAAGGAAATATGTGAGTGCACTCATGCCTTTTGAGCCCACCGACTTGAAGAGCTTACAAGGAAGACACAACTACCATCTCATGACCTCAAATGAAGTTATGCAAGAGATGGACGCATTCAAAGTAGCCGCTAAGAATGCCAAAGATGCTCGTGCTCGTGCCCTTGGGATGAGCAATGTTGTCAATGTTGCTTTGAAGGCCAAAGTTGTGGACCATGGGGATGAAGATGATAGTGATGAAGGCCTCTCCATGGACCATACCGATGAAGTCAAGATTGCTCATGGTCAATATATGGCCTTCTATGCAAAGAACTTTTGGAAGAACCCCGCCAAGGCCAAGATGGAAATGCAACGGAGAAGCAACCCAAATGGGAAAAGAGAATACCACTAGGTTGAGAACTTGCTTCAATTGTGGTGACCGCTATCACTTTGTGGCAAGTTGCCCCTATGATAAGAGAGAAGATCATGGTGGTAAACTTGTGTTGAAGAAGACTCTCAAGGCACCTTACAAAAAACCTTTCATCGAGAAGAATCCCATCAACAAGAAGTCGGGAGAAATTTTCTTGATCACTCATGAAGAATACTCCTCCGACAATGAAGATGATGAAGATGAGGAAGAGGAAACTTCTAATGGTGTGGCTGCGTTAGCCACCACTTCTACTCCGACATTCTCACTCTTCGATTCTCCAAATGAGAACTCTCCCACCAAGAACGTCACTTGCCTTATGGCAAGAGGAATGGAGGTATCCTCATCATCCCGCTCTACTCCCTTAGATAATGATGAAATTGATGATGAGATGTCTCTTGATGTTAAAAAGGAATTAATTGCCTTTGATGAGTTTGTGACTAACCTAGAAGGATATGCTAAGTTACATTTTGGGAATATCTGAGATCAACTCTCACATACTCAATAACTTCTAGATGTAAGATGTAAACTTGGGCATGAACACATGATTGAGCTAGAGGCTTTAAATAATGCTCTAGAAGAAGAACAACAAACTAGGTTGTCACTTGAATTAAAACTTGAAGGGCTTGATGAGGCCAATGAAACTATTGTTAACAAACTCATCAAAGAGCATGATCATGCTATTGCTAAATACAAAATGGCTAAAAAGGACAAGATTGAGTTTGGTGTGGTTCATGAAAAACTTGCCGAGGATTTTAGTTTGCTTAACAAGGCTCACAAGGCTTTGGAGAGTGAACTCTTGTTTCTCACAAAGTCCCATGAAACGCTTCAAACTCAATTGGCCAATATTCCTTCACCTAGTAACTTCATTCCATCTAGTAGCACAACTATTCTTGAAGAGAATGCTAGGTTGAAGGGGGAGCTTGCCAAGGCCACATTTCCACAAGGCAATAAGTCCATTGATGATCTTTTGAGAAAGCAAAGGCGTAGTGGTGATAAATGGGGCATTGGTTTTGTCTCCAATACTAAGAAGAAGAAGAAGAACAAGAAGAAGAAGGCCAAGGCCGCACAAGAGACCAACAAGACCATTGTGGATAGTAAGACCACAAGTGGTAAAACTATGTCTCATGATGACTTCGCGGGAAGTGCTAACCCTCACTATGTTATAATGCGTGATTATTATGGTGATGTGTATGCACAATATGTTGGCCCTTATGATGGGTATATTGCTTGGTCTATTTGGGTTCCCAAGACCCTTGTTGCTAACAAAAGAGGACCAATTGAAAAATGGGTACCTAAAAATTAGCTTGATCTTTTGTAGACTTATGCTTCCGGAGGGTCAAAGTGGGTGCTTGATAGTGTTTGCACAAGTCATATGACCATAAGCTCATCTATTTTCAAGGACTTAAAGCCAAATGATGATCAAATCACCATGACATATGCCGACAAATCAAAGTCTAAGGTAATGGGTTTCGACAAGGTTGTGGTTGCTCACGACATTACACTCTTGAACGTCATGCTTGTTGAGACCCTTGGATACAATTTACTTTCAGTCCTTGCTCTTGGAAAGATGGGATTTGCTGTCTTTATTGATGTTGATATTGTGGTCCTCTTGTGGAGCAAGTCTCTCAAGGTCGCTTTCGTTGGGTACGTCGAACATGACTTGTATGTGGTGGACTTTTCGGAGCAAACCACTATAGGACCGATGTGCTTATTCGGAAAGGCCGATGTGGGTTGGCTATGGCATCGCCGACTAGCCCTGTCAATATGAGAACTTTGCAAAGTCTCCATAAGGAGGGCCATATTGTTGGACTAAAAGACAATGTTTCCTTTGCCAAAGATCGTGTTTGCAGGGCATGTGTTCTAGGGAAGATGCATGATGCTCCTCACAAGCCTAAGAACCGCATCAAGTCCACCAAGATCTTGGAGCTCCTCCACGTGGACCTCTTTGGTCCTCCATCTCATGCAAGTCTTGGTGGGAAGAAATATTGCTTGGTGATTGTTGATGACTTTTCAAGATACTCTTGGGTTTATTTATTCAAATTGAAGAGTGAGACTCAAAAGACCTTCATCGACTTCATCAATTTGGTCCAAAGGCAATACAATGTTCCCGTGTTGATCATTAGAAGTGACAATGGCACTGAGTTCAAGAACTACACCTTGAATGATTTCCTTAGTGATGAGGGGATTAAACATCAATATTCCGCTGCATACACCCCTCAACAAAATGGCGTGGCCGAAAGGAAGAACTGGACTCTTATTGAGATGGCTAGGACCATGTTGGCGGAGTTTAAATCTCCATACAACTTTTGGGCCGAAGCCATCTCCACCGCTTGTCATGCTTCAAACCGGCTCTACCTCCGCAAAGAAATCAACAAGACTCCATATGAAATTCTTAAAGCCCAACATATCTTACTTCCGGGTGTTCGGTTGTAAGTGGTTCTATCTCATAAAAGGTGTTCGTTTGTCTAAATTCTAGTCTAAAGCATTAGAGGGTATTTTTGTTGGCTATGGTCTCGAATCTCACACTTATAGGATCTATGATAAGCTCTCCGGAGCCGTCATAGAATCTTGTAGTGTGACCTTCAAAGAATATGATGGTCCCCAAGGGGGGCGTGTTGATGCTTGTGATGCAGATGATGAAATGCCTCAGGATGCCATAGGAAGAATGGGTGTGGGATTTATCCGCCCCGTTGAGGAACCCCTTATGGTGGATCGGGAAGAACTATGCTCCACTCAAGTGGAGCCCTCATCTTCACAACCTCAACATGCTCCATCCACCGAAGAGGACATTGACTCAAGCCAAAGACAAGATGTTCACCCTTAACATGGTGATCAAAGTGTCAACTCTAGTCAAGGGGAGCTTGGTCCATTCGACGGGTTGTCAAGTGGTGCCAAGTCAATTTCTCAAGGAAGATCCATACAAACTGCTTTGAGACAAGCTCAAATTGACGCTAGGAGAGCACTTGATCAAGACCAAGGTCAATCTTTGCCTCCCAATGTAGAGGATGATTCCAATGATGATCAAGGTGAAGATGATTGTCAAGACGAGGATCAAAATGATGAAGAGGGTCCTCCAAGAAACAACACGGAGATCCACGCTCGTCGCGAAGCTAGAAAGGAAAGAATGTTGGAATTAAGAGATCACACTCTACAAAATGTAGTTGGTGATCTAAGGAAAGGTATTTCCACAAGAGCACAATTGAAGAGGTTCAGTGAACACCAAGCACACATCTCCATGATTGAACCAAAGAAAGTGTGGGAAGCCCTTGAAGATTCGGATTGGTTAGAAGCTATGCACAAAGAACTCAACAACTTTGAGAGAAACAAAGTATGGAAGTTAGTTGAGAAGCCAAAGGATTGCCGCCATGTTATTGGAACAAAGTGGATATTCAAGAACAAGCAATATGAGCATGGAATTATAGTAAGGAACAAGGCTAGATTGGTTGCACAAGGGTATTCTCAAATTGAAGGCATTGATTATGGAGAGACTTATGCACCCGTCGCTCGCCTTGAGTCCATCTGTATCCTTCTTGCTTATGCGGCACATCATAACTTCAAGTTACAACAAATGGATGTAGAAAGTGCATTTCTCTATGGCCCATTAAATGAATTAGTATATGTTAAGCAACCCCCGGGTTTTGAGGACCCCAACCTCCCAAACCATGTCTACAAACTTGATAAGGTGCTCTATGGGCTCAAGCAAGCCCCACGCACGTGGTATGAGCACCTTAGAGAATTATTGTTTGACCATGGATTTGAGGTTGGGAAAATCGATCCCACTCTTTTTACTAAGAGGGTCAATGGGGAGCTTTTTGTATGCCAAATATATGTTGATGATATTATCTTTGGCTCATCCAACAAAGCTTTTAATGATTAATTCTCAAAGATTATGACTAGTAGGTTCCGGATGTCTTTGATGGGAGAGTTGAGAGTATTTCTTGGCTTTGAGATCAAGTAAGTTAGAGGAGGGACATTCTTCAATCAAGCCAAGTATACTCAAGATATGCTCAAGAGATTCAAAATGCAAGATTTAAATGGATCTCCTACTCCCATGGCCACAAAGACTCATCTAGAACAAAATCCAAATGGTAAAGATGTGGATCAAAAGGTATACCGATCCATGATTGGTTCTTTGCTTTACCTTTGTGCATCTAGACCCGATATTGTGTTGAGTGTAGGTGTGTGTGCAAGATATCAAGCGGCTCCTAAGGAAAGCCATTTAATGGCGGTCAAGAGAATCTTTCGATATTTAGTTCATACCCCATTTTATGGTCTTTGGTATCCTCGAGGCTCAACTTTTGCTCTTTGTGGATACACAGATTCGGATTGGGCAGGGGACAAGGATGATAGAAAATCAACATCTGGGGCTTACCAATTCCTTGGTAGGTCCTTGGTGCGTTGGTCTTCCAAGAAGCAAAATTGTATATCTCTCTCCACCGCCGAAGCCGAGTATGTGGCAGCTGCTAGTGCTTGCACCCAATTGCTATGGATGAGGCAAACTTTAAAGGAATACAGTGTCCATTGTGACAAAGTGCCTCTTCTATGTGACAATGAAAGTGCCATCAAGATTGCTTACAACCCGGTGGATCACACAAGGACAAAGCATATTGAGATTCGACATCACTTCATTAGAGATCATGTTGCTCGAGGTGATATTGATCTATCATATGTATCAACCAAAGATCAACTTGCCGATATCTTCACGAAGTCACTTGATGAAGCAAGGTTTTGCTACTTGAGGAATGAACTAAATATCGTAGATTCAAGGAGCTTGACTTGATTATCTTGCACTCTCATCTAATACTCGACCCATATTTGGTTTAGGTGTAGGCATGGACATAGGGGGAGTGCGGACCTAATTGATTGGACCATCCCTCCCCCCGTTATGCGCAAAATAAAACAAAATCATTCCTCTTAATATCATTTTGTGATATGTGAGCTTAATGATGAGTTTCGGTAATGGACCCAAGATATATCTTCGTGGTGCCAAGCCGAGTATACTCAAACATGGTGGCCTAGGCCACCGCGCCCTCTCAATGGAGAGGTTGATGTGCTTACTCGTGTTTGTCACTTTTGAATTGGTTCTTACTCATGTTTGTCATGCTCTAGTTGGTTTTGTTCTTTTGGTCGTGCACTCACATTTGGCTCTCCATATGTTTTTAGTAATTTTTGAGTGCATTGGCCCATATCAGTGTGACTCTCTCAACCCATACCATTCTTATCCCCCAACAAAACTCATCTACTCTGCACAAGAACCTTCCATTTTATGTATCTTGGCTCTCTGTCCTGATGGTTACGGTACTACCGGGTCTCATAAGCAATACTACCGCCAAACGGTACTACCGGAAATTGCTAGCGGTACTAACGCGTCTGGTTCAGTTTCCAGGGTCCTGTCTGGAAGCTTCCCAGGTGCGGTACTACCGGTTGGTATTTACGGTACTACCGCTCTTGGCTCCGGTACTACCGCTTGTGCATGTCGGTTAAGATTGGAGACGTGGAAGAGGCACCTCTCAGTGCCTCATTAGTCCCTCGTCTCCACTCCTCACCAGCGCCGCCACAGGAGCACGAGGACGCCACAGGATCCCCGCCCCTCTCTTCTTTTCCCGGATCCACACCGGATCCGGCCTCCCCGCGGGCTCCTCCTTCCTCTCCACCGCCATGGACACCGGTACTACCGCCCTCCTCATCTTCTCACTTGTTTTCTCCATTGAATCTAGGGTAACTTTGATTCTTGGCTAAAACATGTATTCTTGAGGTTGTATCGTGTGCTATTTACCAGATCTACCACTTTGTCCGATGGAATTCTTGTTTTATAACAAATTTACTGCCCGTACATGGATTTCTGTCTCAGATCTGCACTGTGGTCATGGGCCGGTAGTACCGGGAATATTTTTCCGGTACTACCGCTTGGCGGTACTACCGCCGGTGCAGATCCGGTACTACCGCCCTGTACTGGCAGCAATTTTTTTTTAAAAAAACAAGAGTTCCATCCTCTGTGTGTCTCAGGTTCTTGTGCCCTTACCCCTATGCTATCTCCCTCGTTCTTTCACAGGTGCAGGGGGTTCCCGGGGATCGCGCAAATGCTCCAAAGCTCACTATGAGATCGAGGACTATGAGTCAGAATCAGAGACTGAGTCAGAAGAGGAGGACATGCCTAAACCTAGTGCCCGTCTGAAACTGCAAACAACTCGTGGTCGTCGGGGTGGGGGGGTCAAGCAAAGTGCTGGTCGTGGTAAAGCTCCTCCACCCCCTCCTCCCTCCGGTCCTCACAAGAGCTAAAGTTCCAGGCCATCTGGGCAAAAGCTGCTGTCTGATTTGTCTGAGACAGAATTCCATGACCTGCGGGTTGTCAATCCATATGGGGCTGCTCGCTCTTGTGCTCGGGAAGGTAGCCTCTTCTTTACGGAGTTCCAGGAGCGGGTGTTCCATGAGATCCTCATGAAAGATGACAAAATTGTGGTTCCTCAAAAATGGATTGAGATGAATCATGTGAGGAAGAACCTGAACTACTTTGGTGAGGCCCTTGACATTTGCACCAACATTGGCTTGCTTCCCATTATGGAGTTCCGGTGCAACTATGATCCAATGTTCATTGCTCAGTTCTATGCAACCATTCACTTTGCCAAGAATCAGACTCAGACTCTCACCTAGATGACCGAGGGTGTTGTAAAGCAAGCAACGTTGGCTGAGTTCGGGGCTATTCTCGGGTACGAAGACCATGGTAAAGACACTCCCATTGGCTTTCAGTGCCACGACAATGATCGTCCCATGAAGAAGGATGTTCTTGCACCACTGTACATCCGGGGGCGCGGCATCCCTGGAAAGATCAAAGGGCTTCTCCCTACATATGACATCTTGCATCGCATCTTTCGTGAGACCGTTGCCCCTCGTGCTGGGAATGTTGATGAGATACATGCCTTCATGGTGGATATTATGATGGCCACCCATCACCACCGTGACTCTGGCCTGCCTATGGATGTGATGGATGTCATTTGGAATGAAATGGTCTGTGCCACTTTTCAAAGGAGGGTGCTTCCTTTTGCTCCGTACATCATGGCTCTCATTATTAGCAAGTGCCCTGTGATTGCCCGTGACTTGCCTTCTCATCGTCTTGCCACCCACCGCCACAAGAATCTGTTGATCAAGACCCATCTCAAACCACGCAATGCCGATGGTCAGATTGTTGATGAGGATGGGAACCCTATTGTGGAGGAATCCGGTGATGCTGCTGATGCGCAGCAGGATGCTGCCTTTGTGGTCTCACATCGCAAGTCAGCTCAGCCATCTTGGGCCAAGAGTTTTGAGGCCAAACTCAAGAAGATATTCTGCTTCCAAGTGGACAATCAGAAACGCATGTACGAGGCCCATGTCTATGCCAAGAAGTCATGTGCTCGTCAGAAGGAAATGATGGAGGCTCAAGGATTGACCGTCTCCAAGGGATCCGAGAACAACATTACCCCAGAAGACCAATGGATCTCCAAGCACTGCCACTGGGAAGATGATGCCACCTCCTCCTTCCGTGCCCCGCCACCTCATGAATGTGCATGGGAGGACTGGGTTGATGATGATGACGAGTGATCTCCGGGACGTTAGTGTTGCTCTTGTCCATTTTTGGCGTCTTGATGCCAAAGGGGGAGAAGTTGCACATTAGGTATGCGGGATTTGCGAGGGAAAAGTCACAAGCTCGTTCTTGCCATTGATTTTTATTCGCTTGTGAACTTTATTTGCTTGCCTCTTATTATGTGTGATTTATTATGTGTGAACTAACTATTTGTGCTATGTATGGTGAGAATATGTGGTTATCGTATGGATCCATCTTGTGTGTAATATGGATATTCTCATTTGGATCCATCCTATGTGACGACCTTCCCCATTCCTAATCAATATTGGTCATCACATGTTATTTAGCAAAGGTATGTGCTCTATGTGCGACTTCTACTCCCAGGTAACTTGTTAGAGAGTATGGGGCTTCTTTCTACATATCTAGGGGGAGCCCCATCTATATATTGTCATCACTAGATTTCCCTGTAAAATGTGTGTTGTCATCAAACACCAAAAAGGGGGAGATTGAAAGAGCATTTCCTATCCCTAGTGATTTTGGTGTTTTATAACAACACACATATCGGACTAATTATTTGCCAAGTGTATCGCAGGTGCATTGAAAATGTTTTACAATGTTCAAAAAACTGTCTGCCTGGCGCGGTACCAAAAAGCGGTAGTACCGCTTTTTGCTACCAGATGCGACAGAAGGTTTTGACTAGCTATCAAAAAGCCTCTGCCGGGCTCGGTACTAAAAAGCGGTAGTACCGCATTTTAGTACCTAGCGCGACAGTAGCTTTTTGACCACTTGTCAAAAGCTACTGCCTGCTCCGGTACTAAAATGCGGTAGTACCGCATTTTAGTACCGTGCGGAGCAGAGACTTTTTCCAACCTATAAAAGGCCACTACTCACCCCGGTACTAAAATGCGGTAGTACCGCATTTTAGTACCTGGCGTGGCAGAAGACTTTTTGTATGTTGGCAAAAATCCTCTGTCTGCCTAGGTAGTAAAATGCGATAGTACCGCATTTTGCTACCTGGTGTGACAGAGAGTTTTTCCGACTAAGCTGATGATTCCACTGCACGTACGGTAGTACCGGTTGCCATTTGCGGTACTACCGCTTTACGGTAGCATCAAGGGTAGTACCGCTGTGGCCAGGGCTTATGAAGTTTGAAAGGTGGTCGTCCGGTACCAGGTCCGGTAGTACCGGAGTTCTCCGGTAGTACCGCTTGAACTTCCGGTACTACCGCTGCATTAAAGGCTCCAACGGCCAGATTTCTTGGAGGGGTATAAATACCCCTCCACCTACCTTGGGACAAGATGCTCATTCACATTAAAGTCAAGACCACCATTGGAGCCACCAAATCTCAAGATCTCCTCATTCCACCACCTAAATTCTTTGATCTTTGGGGAATCGAAGGAGGAGGCTCCGATCTACTACTTCACCAAAAGAGATTTTCATTTCCCCCTCATTTCATTGAGGGCCCTTTGCTCTAGTGTTTTGTTGGAAACCCTAGTTCTTGTTTTGGTTCTTACAAGCTTGTCTTTGATTGCTTTGACAGCTTGCTTGTAGTTGGGAGCCTCTGATTAAGTTGTGGATGTGTGCCCCAAACTTTTAAAGGTGCCGGCTTCCACCTTGAAGGTTGCCGATATAGTGGAAGGTGAATCGATCCCGTTGGGGTGAGATTCATCGGAGAACAAGGGAGGACTTTCGTGGTGTTGGTGGTTTGAAACCACCCCATCTCCAAATGTAGACGTACTTCCCTCAAAAAGAAGGAACTACGGGAAACAAATCCTTGTGTCTCCGCGTCCACCACTTTGGTTACTTCTATCCTTTACCGCACTTTACTTACTTGTTCCTACTTTGTGTTGTGGTAGATCTTGCATAATTGTCATATAGGTAAATTCACCGTAGTTGCATTATCTAGAGAATTTACCTTATTGTCAAACCTTAATTTGAAAAAGAAGAAAATTTGAAGTAGCACCTATTCACCCCCCTCTAGGTGCCCATATGATCCTTTCACGGTTGGTACCGCGGTGTCCTCTTCGTAGAAGATTGTGAAGAGACCCGGGATTCTCCTTTGTGGAGCTTGTGAAGTGGTTGCGGAGCTTGCCACCTCCGGAGTGGAGGAAAAGCTAGCCATAAGGAAATGGCCTATTCCTTCGTGGGATAGACTCGGAGAAGAAGGTGAGACTTTGTGGCACGTGAGGAATCCTTCGTGGAACCTCACACCTCTCCAACGTGACGTAGCCCCCTTCCCAAAGGTGGTGAACACGGTAATACATCTTCGTCTCCTCGTGCCTCGGTTATCTCTATATCCTAGCTTACTTTCCTTGTGATAGCCATCGAGTTTGAAGTACTTATATCTTGCTTATCACTTGTGGTATATTTATATTGTGCTATCTTGCTTAGCTTAATTTTTTGTTGGCGCACTTAGTTGAGCCTAGTGTATTTAGGTTTTGCACTTGTAAAATAAACATTAGTTTAATTCCGCATTCTATCAAGCCAAAACCGTAATAGTTTTGAAATTGTCTATTCACCCCCCTATAGGCGACATCTCTATCCTTTCAATTGGTATCAGAGCAAGGTCTCTCCTTGTTTAGGCTTCACCGCCTAGAGTGTAAAGATGCCGGCTAGTAGTATAGTGCAAAATGACACAATTATCTTTGATGGCACAAATTATGCTATGTGGAGAAATTGCTTACTTTGTAATCTTCGGACCTTGTGTCCAAATATTGAGCGATTTCTAGATGTAGGTTTTTCTCCTTCGATGGATCCTCAAAATCTATCTCTAGAGGATGAGAAAAATTTACATCTCGAAGCTCAAGTATCTAATGAGCTAATTTTCTCTTTGAGCCCCACAGTTAATTTGTTCTTGACGATTGTAAATCGCAAGTCGTCTCATGAGATGTGGACCAATCTTAAAGAAATATTTGGTGGCTCCATTTATCATAGGGTCAGTGGTATCTCCAAGGAGCTCTCTTCTCCCTCACATCATGAAGAGCTCCAAGTTGCTTCCACCTCTGGTCGCGATATGATCTCAATTATTTCCACTTCACTTACATGTGACAAGTCACAAGGTAATGGCATGGTGAGTGGAAAAATCATTTGTGATGATGGTAGTGTTTCTCTTTACACCAATGATTCTTGTTCTATAAATGATAATGGTGTAGAGAGTTTGGACTTAAGCACTTCTTGCAACAATGATGATATATCCCCTTGTGTTGCTAGTCCTTGTATATCATCTAGAAATTATTTGAGTACTAGTGTAGATTATATGCTTGATTTGCCTTGTTCCCATGAACAAAATGCTTCTATTTACTCTAGTTTTTTATCTAACAATGTAGAGGAAATCAAACATTCTATGGAGCAAGACGTGATCATGAATGAAGATTCAAGAATATCCTCATCTTCATCCTCTCGTGCTCACATGTGCCTTATGGCAAGAGGATCAAAGGTATCTCCTACTTTGGATCCCAATATATCTTCCAAAGATAATAGCAATGATAATGATGATAGTGATGATGACATTGATGAGGATACTAGTGCTCTCTTGCTTGAGTTGACTTTTTTGTGTACGTCTCTTCGTGGTAATAATAAGGCCGTTACTTGTCTCAAACACGTTATGGACACCATAACTAAACAAACGGGAACCATAGAGGAGTTAGATTTCCTACTTGACGATGGGAGTCGGAGATTCAATCTCCTTAAGCAAGATCTTGCCGAGGAGAAGCACACTAATTGTATCCTCACACAAAAAATTGAATCTTATGAGCTTGAAAAGGAAAATTCCATTAATGATGCTTGTGCTACTAACTCTACTTCTTGTGAAGCATCTACCCTAAAGGAGAACGTTGAGCTAAGGGCTCAACTTGAGTTGCTAACTAGCAAGTATAGGAAATTGGAAGGAAGTCATGAAAATCTCTCGGGCTCTCATAATGATCTTCTAATCTCCCATGATGGGCTAATGTTAGCTCGTGAGGCAAGTATTACCAAGGTAACATCTTGTGAGCCTCCTTTGGACATTAGCACAACTTCTACTCAAAATGCTATTTTGACGTGTGCTAGTCCTAGTAATCCATCTAGCCATACTATTGATAAACCTTGTGTTGGATTACTTGCTTTGCCTTGTTGCTCTAACAATGAATCGTATACTTCCTCTATTACTTGTATTTCTACTAACCATGTAGAGGAAATCAAAGAGCTCAAGGCCCAAGTCACTTTCTCGAGGAATGACTTGAAAAAGAGTCATGAAGGGAAATCCACACTCGGTAATATTTTGAGTGTGCAAAAATCCCCTAATGATAAAAGTGGACTTGGATTCAACTCCAATAACAAGAGCAAAGTCCAATAGAAACAATAATAAGGGCCAAAACCAAGTCAAGAATTCGGCCAAGATTATTTGCTTCAAGTGCAAGGTTGAAGGACATCATGTAAGATCTTGTCCATTGAAGAAAAAGCACTTGAGTGAGAAGCAACAAGTGAAGCGGCCACAAGTTCATGTTCAAGCTCAAGTTGAAGTTAGGACACTTCCGAATAAGAATCAAGATAATACTCCCCAAGCCAAGAAATCAATGAAGAAGAGAAAGGGGAGCACTTGTTGCTACATATGTCGTGTCAAGGGGCACTTTGCCTCTTCATGTTCAAACGGTACCTTATCTAATCCTATCATTATTATTGATGATTATTCTCTTGGGAAGGATAAGGATGGCAATGTGTTTGCCAAGTTTTTTTGGAACTCAAAGTGGTGTCAAGAAAAGAACCATTTGGGTTGCCAAGCCTATTGTGACTAACCTCTTAGGACCCAACTTAGTTGGGGACCAACAAGCTCAAACTTGATCAATAGGTGTTTTTGGAGGGCATTGGAGACTTGGCTAACTCATGAAGAATTAAGGGATCTTCATATATTATATTTGATCAAGCCAAGTCATTAGGATTATCTTATCCGTATCTTATATCCAATGGCCTCTTCGCGGTAACTTGTACTTAACTCATTTATATTGTAAGTTACTTGCCCATTTACATGTTTTGGTTTTGTACCAAGTATGTGTTTGTATTTGGTGTTCCTCATGCTTGCTTATTTTGTGTATTCAAGTATGTCTAGGTGCTTGGCACATCATTTACCTGTGTGTCTCGTTTTGAGCCTCTAATGCACCTTGATGATATCTTATTTGGCTCTTTTTGAGTGGTTAATGGAACATCCCATTTTGGGGGAGTAATATGCCTTGCGCATCTCTCAAACCTTAAAATGTGTGTATGTGAGTACTACCACTTAGTATTGATATTGCAAGCTTATCTAGTCACTATGTGGTGTGCCATACTCATGAGAAATTCAAATTCTAAATGTCCATTAATTCTCTCTAGTTGAGGTTGCTTTGCCTCTTATTAAGAAAAATTGAATATCACATCATGGGGGAGTAATATGCTTATTTTGCATATCACAATCCTAGGAAATGTGAACATATGAGGTAGTGCCACTTAGAGTTGATATTGTTGATTATCTTGTTTCTAGGTGGCATGTTGGCTCAAACAAGGTCCTATTTTTGTTAGAAGATTTTATTGCTCGTATTTTTGGTCTTTGTTTGATTAAGAAATTATTGACGCAGTCTTCCTCAAATACATATCTCTATATCTTTTTGGAGACCATTTGCTTCAAGTTATTCTAATCATTGCTTTGCATGATTGTGTAACTAGATTGAATCTATCAAGAATCTCTATCTTTGCATAGTGCTTATTCTTTTTATTCCTATCCTATGCTTTTTATTGTGAAGATTTATCTTTAATATCCGTGCAATATACCATCGGAAATCAATTCCAATACACTCATTGTCTTCGACAATTGATATACTTATGTATGGTAGCATTTGTGGATCATCTTCACCTTGGATTTCACCTCTTATTTCCTTTTTTTCTTTTCAAAAAAAGTTTTTTGTGGCTCCCATTGTCTTCCTTGGATTTTGAACATCTCTTTGATGATGTTTTTGATTATTATAAAATGTGTTTTAGTGGAAGACAAACCTTTTCTTCTCGGAACCTTGTGCCATTGTTAAAAGTGTTAAGGGTTTCGTTTATTTGTGGAAACCTTGCTCTTTTAGGAGTTTGTTATCTCATTATTTCTTCTCTATTTTATTTTCTTTAATGAGATAAATCTTTGAGTATTTTGTTTTATTTCATCTTTTTTCTCAGTAGTTTTTGCTTAGTTCATTTGTTGAACTTCGTTGAACAAATCTTGTGTTGATTTGATTCTTTGATATAGTTTGGGCAACAAATGTGTTTTGTCACACCTTGTATGCCTTCTTGAATATTTTGGTATTTTTACAAATTATATCTTCTTTGGATATTGAAAGTCTCCATGTGTTTGCTTTCTTTGATCCAATATATAGGGTATACTCCATCAAATCCTTAAACGGCTAAGATGTGCATGAAATTCAAATTTCATCTCTAAATATGTACATATTTTTATGGAGTGTGTCCTATGTGTTGTGGTTAGTCTAACCTCTTTGGACCCAATAATTTTGGGGACCAAGATGTACTTGAATGTTGTTTTAGGTACATTGAAGATGCAATGGATGCTTGTCTCGTCTATAAGAAAAGTGTTGTCGCCACATGATAATTGGAGCCAAGCTAGGATGATCGAAAATTTCTTATCTACTACATCATACCATTGCTATCTCGGTAACAAGTATCTTATTCATGCATACTATTCTTTCATCCAATCTCTTGTAGGTTGCATCTTGGCATGAATTTATCCGTTTGTAAATGTTGCGGTTCTTGCAAGGATCTTTGAAAGACTTCTTTACCCTTATTGCTTATGTGAGTAATTTGAGATGATTCATATAATGGGGAGTATATAAAATCATGTTCATGATTCACCAATTCCAAATATGCCTTCTAGCAATTTATTTCATATCAATTCCTCAGGGTACTCTCATGTGCAATATTGTTGAAATTGCTTTGAATCCTTCCTTTTGATACTTGTTGCCTTTCTCGAAGTATCCCAACTAGCATTTGTTCCCTTAGTGTTAGTTGTGATGTTTTTGAGGTTTTTCTTTTTTTCTTTGGTGAAGTTCATTGATATACCATAATATAAAATAGAGCCATGGGCTATATATGCACTTAAGCAAAAAATATCATGTTTGGTATATCTTATGACTTCCTCTTGGATATCATGTTTTCTTATTTTATTAACCTCTTATGTATGGTGGTTTATTTGTGGATTATTCTCATGTTTTGTCCACATATAAACTTATATACACGAGAGTGTTAATCTCTCGCCTTGATATCATCGCTCTTTGCCGACCATATCTCTCATCCTCTTGGTTTTTAATGGTATTGGTAAGGTCTTGATTTATGAGTGCTTGGTTTACTTTTATTGCATATTCACACACTCATATCTCATATTCGTTTTTTTTACTGAATCTTGTCTTGACAAGTGTATTTATTTATATCTACTCCTTGTATCTTTGTTGTTGACATGGTTATACCCTACGGTTATACGACCTTAGCATACCTGGTCCAATCCAAGGAAGGCCCACGACAAATATGCGCCAGCCCATGAAGACTTTCGGGTGGCCAAGGCCCATGACGCCTTCGGATCCTTGGAAAGCAAGACTAGAGTAGATAGAAAATTCAAAGCGGTAAACCCTAAAACCTGTAACCGACTCGATCTGTGCCTGGGACCTGCCTATGTCTATATAAAGTCCAGGAGGGCACGACGAGGAGCCTCTCTTACAATCTCTCGCATACCACCGCATACACACCTCCACGCCAAATTGCATTTGCGCACCCCTGTAACCTTCGGTTCCACCGTAATCAAGAGCAGACAAGAAGGAGTAGGGTTTTCCCTCCGGTGGCCTGAACCTGGTTAAACCTCGTGTCCCCTTGTTGCTTGTTTGCTAACCGTTCCACGACCTCCAGCATCCCCATCTTCTCCAAAACCCAAGTCCATAACAATGGGCATTGACGAGATTAAACCTCGTCAATTGGCGCCGTCTGTGGGGATTGGGGGCGCTGATTGTGCGATCGTGACGGTCCCAACCAAAGCGATCTACAACTCCGCGGCGACGGAGAGTCATCTCCTCTTCGGCGCCTTCGACTTCACCGCTCACTCGCCAGCCACCCTGAAGGACTTCGAGCCCCTTGGCGACGGACTCGAAATCCTGTTCGGGAGCTTCTGCTTCCAGGTGGGGCAGACCGTCACTCTCCGCATCCCAAAGTGGGTGCCCCTACCGTCGATCAGGCCTGCTTCATGGGCTCCACACCCCGTGCTACGCACATCACCATCGACAAATGAGATCTATGACAGCAGTAGCTGCAACTCAGATCTGTGCGATCCACCATCGGATGAAGGGACCTATGGTTCCTGATCCGAAAGCTTCGGTAGCAGCAATCCAATCTACGAGCGCTACCAGTGCGCTGCAGTCATCCAGAGTGACGTGGATCAGGAGCACAACCCGCCACACAACCCGCAGGGTAGAAACGGCGGGAACAGAAGAAGCCAGTCCCCCCCACCCAACGGGAATGACACTGATCGGGTCATCCACCTCAGCAAGGAAGGATGGGCTCAAGAACGCGAAGCCATAGCAGGCAACAAGATCCTACCCGCAGATGCCTCACGGGACCTGCTGATGGCATACCACATGCTCCTAATCGAGGAGCACAAGAAGCAGCTGAAGATGCAAGAGTGTAAGGTTCCCAACCTTTAATAAGGTAGAGATCCCTGTGTTTACAATGCTAGTCCCTAGATCAATAGCTAGCATCCACAGTTAAGATGTAATATCAAGAAACAAAGGTCATAATACAACTTTATAACCAGGAATAAAATAATTCATTACATCTTACATAGCTCATTTGGCTATCTCATTACATTGCAGCAGAATATCTATAAATCATGGAGTCCTTCATCTTCAAAGTGCCCCAGGCAATCATGTTGGTTGTAGACTTGTAATCTTATTCAACACACTTCACTAACATCAAACAAACCTGCAACATAAAAGTTGCAGCCGCAAGGGTCAATACATTTGAATTGTATTGGCAAGTTTCACTACTATGTAGAAATAAGTGGATCCTATCATTACATGCATATTTGGCTAAGTAGGGTTTAGGCTCATTTGCAGAAAGCAATATAGTTTTATCCTATCTTTTCAAAATAGTTTTAATCTTTTGAAAGTCTTTCTAAACTCCTTGGAAAACTCCAAGTTCTTCTAATCCCTTGTTGTCACCATCAAGTTTTACTTTGAGAAATTGGAATGTCGAGATCTTCCATAGCTTCAGGCCTTAGTTGCTCAGAATTGTCCATAACCGGGGACACGGCTAAGTACTTAGAATTTTTGATCTCTGCAGAAGTTGTACACTTTACCCACATGACACAATCTCGTCTTGTTGCCACCAGTGGCTGCTGGATAAGTACTCACCAAGATGGAGTACTGGCAGATCAAGAATGTGACAAAGTCTTTCCATAGAAGTCCTCCCAATACACAATGCTAGCTTGTCAACCAGGCACCAATGTAAGGATAAATTTCCGTTACACAATTCTAGTTAACCTGAAGATACCAATGCATGGGTCTTCCACTGTGTAGTTGACTAAGCCAGAGCCCATTTAGCATGTGGCTGTACACGGAAGCCACTGTACGAGAAACATGTTCAATCTCTAAGTCCCTGGGTGGTTTTCTTCTAGTGCTCACACAAAAAGATAGCCATATAAACATGGATCCCTTTGTTGCCACCTTGTCCAAAACTTGAGTATCCTTGTACACCCAGGTGGTTCATTGAGTACTTGTTTTATTATATAAAACATATATCTTTCCAACACTTCATATAATCATATCATGTATCCCATCCCAAATATATAGCAGGGCTAAGCTTACTACAACTACAATGTTTTCACTAATGAAGATATAAGGGTATCCTATTAGGATTTAGCATAGCATAAAATATAGTAGTCCTTTCCATGCATGTTACAAAAATCCACTAAGTGTAATGAAAATAGTAGGACATGGATGATAGTGTCACTTGCCTTTTAGTAGAGAATGTTGGTTCACTTCTTAATCTTGCAAATATCACACTCTTCTAACTTCACTACAATTCAATCAAGCAAACACAAATTCAACTAGCATTCAAACCATTTCTCACACATAAAATAACAAAAACAAGGTCATGCATGCAAGCATGCAAAAGATAGTTTTATTTGCAAAAGTGGTTTCTACTAGGCTCTAAACATTATAAAGTTCAAAGTGGTCATTTACTAAAGTGGTAAACCCATTTGCAAAAGGTTTCATCTCAAAACCAAATATTATGCTAAGGTGATATTTTATGTTGTTGAAAATATCTTTTAGCAAAGTAATGATTTTATATGGTTCATCAAATAATTTTTTAATTCACAAAACTTGGTGTTTAGGGTCAGAAGGTTTAATTAAAAACATTTCCCAAATATTTTTACTTACAAAGCAATTTTAACACATAAACAATATTCTTAACTAGAAATGCTCTAACTCAAATATTTATTCCTTAACTTCACATAATACATTTTTAAATCCATAAGTTGGTTCCTATGGTCAGTAGGTTCATCTCAATCCATTTTGCAAAGATTTCATCTTAAAAATAATTCTAGAACAATTTTTATATTCAAACTATGCCTACACATGTTTCTGCAAATTCAACCAATTTTCCAGAAGCAAAACATTAAACAAAGTGCATGGTTGCAAAGTACTTGTTCTGCTGATTCCACTGATATAAAATTTGCAAAATTTGGATATGCAGAACTAAAGTTATGAATTTTGCAAGTTTGCAAATCTAAAAGAACATTTTCTGGTTTTTGTTCAAACAGACTGGCCACGTGTCTTATTCCTATTCGCTAGTACCTGTTCGTGCGGATTGCGCTCTATGGACCGCAGGATTTAAGTGAGATCGTGCGGCACAGAAGCAACGATACCTCTTCGATTAAATCTAATCTCAGCCGCTAGATTCAGATCCAACAGGCTCAGCGCCTTTGACTAAAAATCGGCGGCGCTAGCTGTGGCGGACAGCGGCGCACGCTCTGGCGGTGATCTTGCCGACGATGTAGGAAGCAAGGGAGACATATGAGTATCTTACAGTGTTCGCGTGGTCGAGGTGAAGCTCGAGGTGCGGTCTGCTAGTCAAGGGGCGCGTTGGAGCTGCGTGGATTGCTCGCCGGAATTGCTGCGGGCGGCGGTGCTCTCGGGTTGTCGTCGCTGGCGACGTTTAGGACCACGCTAAGTAAAAGTGGAGGCGCTGTTAGGTGTGCACGAGGGTCGCGAGTCTGGGAGCATCAGTGAGAGGGAAAGGCTTGGTCGGAGTTTACCTGGAGAGCTCGACGGAGACGAGACAGACGGCGGTGGCGCTCGGGTGATGACAAAGCCAAGGCTATGGTGCTCGCGCGGGCTAACGAGCGGCACTGGGAGATGCGCCAGGAGGTGGGGAGCAAGTCTGCATGCAGTGGGAGGCGAGGCGCGGCGAGGTGTAGCCGAAATTGGTTGGGGAAGCTCGTCGGAGCAGTGGCATTGCCGGCAGAAATCCAGGCAGCCTGGTGGCTCCGGTCGTGTGAGGGTTGAGGGGAAAGAAGGAGGGAGCGTGGGCGATTAAGTATGACGTAGTCGCATGGGGAGTGATGGCTGACATAACGCGAATTGATCGCCGCAATCAAGGGCAGCAACGGCGAGGGGGACGTGGTCGCGGGGTTGAAGACGATGTGCTGGTGGTGGGGTCATGCCGTCAGCGAGAGTGAGAGAGGGGGCGTGGGGTCCAGTCGTCAGTGACTTCGCGTGTGAGAAACTGAGTGAAAAACGGTTCACTGCAGGGAGAGAGCTAGTTGGGCTGGACTGGGCTTGCTGGGCCTGTTGGCTGGGTTGGGTTGATTCATTTTTTTATACCAAACCTTTTTCTTTTTCTGTTTTGAATTTCCTGATTTGATTTTCATTCAAACAACAAATCAATTCAAACCACCACCAAACTTTGTATTGATTTTAATTCTATTTAACAACATAATCCAAAGTCCAAAATAAAATAATTCTTTTATTTTTTTAGGATCTATTAATAATTAAATAAATAGACCTTAGTCTTTAATTTAAATAGGATTTAATTTATTTAAAAACTCTATTTGAAATCTAAATAATACCAAAACCTTTTCAGTAGGTTTTACTTGAAAAACAAAACACTTGGAAATCTTATTTAAAAACTTTTAATAAGTTTTAGTGTCTATTTAAAATGGAAAAGCCTTTACTTAAATAAAATTGGATATTAATAAATCCTTATTATTTTATTTAAATAAACCTTTACTCTTTTATCAAACAAGTATATTTTATTTTAAAAGCTTGGCCAAGATTAATTTGGTCTTTAAAAATAGTCCTTATTTATAATTCTACCTTTGCTTATCAAAACCATATCTTTTTATTTAAAGATCCAAAAATGGTGATTCCAACTTTTATAACTTTATTTATTATTTTTTTATCTTTTTAAATCCCTTTAGGATTTTATTTGATCAAAATAGGTTTTGATGGTTCCATTTGGAATCAAAAAGTTTCTTCTCACCCTAAATTTCAACAAATTTTTATTTTGTTTATTTATTTTTCACATTTCAAAATTTGGAAATTTTTTGGGATGTGACAAAGAGGTGCTTAACAAACACAAGCAAGCAGCCTCGGAGTCCAGTGCGCAGCGAGCTGCACTCTCCGCCATGGGCATCGGCTCCAGCTCGCACGGCAACCATGGCAACAAGTACCGTTCTTGCACAGAGAACATGGATCCCAAGGCACGTCGCGAGGTGACTTGGGCCCTCAACGCGTCCTTCATGGAGATGGACGCCGACGACAACGTCATCCCGAAGACACCGCAAGCTGCAATCATGGCGGCCACCGCGTACCTCGCGTCCCATCCACCTCCGGAGGGGGACACGAAAAGGGCCATGCATAAGTCCGCGCTTACTGGACTCGGACTCGTTGGAGCTGCGCTCCACGGAGAAGCTCCTGCGGAGCCAAAGAAAAAGACTGCGGTCAGGTTTAACCGCAGCCCCACACCCTCATCCGAAGATGAAGAGCACTACCTTCTTCGAAGGCACAAGAGCTCACGTCGTCGCAGCCACGATTACGACGCTCGAAGCAAGATAACTCAGCGCAAGATCGACAAGGCACGCGCCAAGTGCGTATGCTCGTCTGAATCCGAGGAGGATGATGACGAAGGAGAACTCTGTGGAGCCCGATGCTTCAGTAGATCTGTTCGGCGGACACGGATGTCGGATCTGGCTCAACAGCCTATCCTCGGGATCCATCCGAAGCTGGGAGGAGCTGGCGTACAGTTTCGTCCGAAACTTCAAGGGCACCAGCAAGAGGCCTGCCTCGATCGAGGAGCTGCGGGCCTGCACCCAACGAACGGGCGAATCCATTCGTTCGTACATACTGCGCTAGTCCAACACCAAGAACTCCACGGTGCACATCTGTGAGGAGAGAGCTATCGACGCCTTCAAGGGCGGCGTCAAATGCCAGGACTTCAAAGAAGAACTTGGGCGCGTCAAGCGCAAGACAGTCGACCACCTCATGGACATCGCCAATAGGTGGGCCGACGGCGAGGACTCCGTCCACCGAGTGCACTCGGAGGAGGAAGACGACTACGGTCGGCGACGTGAGCGCCGTAACAAGAGAAGATCGTGCGTCTACGACGATCGCGATGGACCCGACATGGTCGCGGCTGGCTACGCCGACCGCCGCAGCGACGACAACCGCAACAACGGTGGATACCGTGGAATCAACTTCCGTGACGGAGGACGCCCAACGCAGTCATGGCAACGTCGTGGCCGTGACGATGGACCCTCAGCATACGACAAACTGTCGGGTCCATGCACCATCCACTTCTACATCGACAAGCAGGATGGTAAGAAGAAGGCAAGCCACATGCTCAAGGACTGCCGCGAGTTCCAGAAACTCAGCGAGAGCATGGCCCAGATGAGGCAGCAAGCCCCGAACCCTGGATACGGGAATGCACCTGCACCAGGTGAGATCGCACATGGAGCTCCTCCACCACCACCTACGGGACCTTCGAACCACCCAATCGCACCCGTGCAGAATAACGGCGGGCACGGGTACCCCACGCCGAAAGGATCGCTGATGATCCAAAAAGGGCGCCCAACAAACAGGGTGCAGAAGAAAATCACCCGCCAAATTAACCTGGCCATGACCGCTCCGCCCGCCATCCCTGAGTACCTCAGCGGATCGGAGTCCTGCATCACGTTCAGCCGTTCGGATCACCCTTGTCAGGTCCCTCGCCCAGGTCATGCTGCCCTGGTGCTCGAGGCGCAGATCGGAGGGTTCGACATGAGCCGCGTCTTCATGGACGGTGGCAGCGGCATCAATCTGATCTTCGCCACTACCTTGGCAGCAATGTGGATCCTGCTGTGCAGCCTGGAACAATCCGATACAACGTTCCACGGCATCATCCCAGGGAAGGGTGTATTCCCCCTGGGAAAGATATGGCTCGACGTCATCTTTGGCAAGCCGGATAACTTCCAATGCGAGTGACTCGAGTTCAAAGAGGTGGACTGGCCATCACAATACCATGCCATCCTCGGGCGCATGGCATTCGCACGATTCCTGGCGGTACCGCACTATGCGTACCTGCTAGTCAAGATGCCAGGACCTAGGGGCGTCATCACGGTCCATGGGAGCTTCACCTGATCGGACCACTATGACAGGGACTTCAACAAAATCTCCCATTCATTCGGCATGCAGGAGGAGCTCGTAAGGCTCCGCGAGGTGACAGACAACGGGGCACCCCCAGTCGCAAGACAGAACGCACCAGAGATGTCCTTCGACTCCACCGTCAACACAAAGAAGGTGCAGGTCCTTCCGACGGATGCCTCCAAAACGGTGCCGGTCGCCAACGACCTCATCTCCGCATAGGAAAGCGCGCTCGTCGAATTCCTTAGTGAGCGCTGGGAAATCTTCGCCTAGTCTCCTGCGGACATGCCAGGAGTTCCCAGGGAATTCGTCGAGCATGCACTCAATTTCTTTCTAGACGCCAAGCCCGTCAAACAGTCCATCCGACGACTGTCCGAACCACGGGCCGAAGCAATCAAAGTCGAAGTCAACAGGCTACTCGATGCAAACTTCATCAGGGAGATCAAGGAGAGCGAGTGGCTCGCCCACACTGTGATGGTCCCCAAAAAGGACACGGAAATCCTGCGGATGTGCGTGGACTTCACATCGCTGAACAAGCACTGTCCGAAGGATCACTTCCCTCTCCCTCGGATCGATCAAATCATCAATTCGACTGCAGGATGCGAAAAACTCTCCTTCCTCGATGCCTACTCAGGCTACAACCAGATCTGACTAAAGGTCGAAGATCAGGAGAAAACGGCGTTCATCACGCCGTTAGGAGTGTTTTGCTACAACACAATGCCCTTCGGGCTGAAGAACGCAGGCGCCATGTACCAACGGTGCATGCAAGCATGCCTGAAGGACCAGATCGGCCGCAACATCCAAGTCTATGTCGACGACATAGTCATCAAAACAAGGGAGGCCAAGACGCTCATCGACGATCTCCATGAGACGTTCGATAACCTCCATCGATACAAGATCAAGTAAAACCCATAAAAATGCGCCTTCGGTGTCCCATTTGGTCAGCTGCTAGGCTACTTCATCTCCCAACGAGGGATCGAGGCAAACCTGAAAAAAATCCGGGCCATAATGGCCATGGAGAAGCCGAAGAACCTCAAGGGCGTCCAGTAGCTTGCCGGGCGAATCGCGGCATTGAGCAGGTTCATCAGCCGCATGGGCGAAAAAGCTCTGTCGTTCTACCAGCTGCTCTTCAAGGCAGACAAATTCGAGTGGACGCCCGAGGCGGACGATGCATTCGAAGATCTAAAGCGGCTGCTATCTACCTGCCCGTCTTGGTCACGCCAAAGGAGCACGAGCCTTTACTGCTGTACATAGAAGCCACACACCAGGTGGTAAGCATCGTACTGGTGCTCGAGCGACCCGAAGAAGGCAAGACCCATGGGGTCCAACGCCCAATCTACTACCTCAGCGAGGTACTGACGCCGACAAAACCGAGGTACCCTCACTACCAGAAACATCGTACTGGTGTTCATGACGGATCGTCGGCTGAGCCACTACTTCCAGGAATACCAGGTGATGGTCGTCAACGAAGCACCCCTGAACAACATCCTGAACAGCCCGGAGGCCATAGGACATGTGGCCCTGTGGGGCATCGAGCTGTCACCTCTAGACATCGTCTACGAGAAGCGCCACGCAATCAAGTATCAGGTCCTTCCAGACTTCCTCGTCCACTGGATGGAACTACAGCTGCCAGACACGCCGGACATGACACAATCATGGACGATGCACTTCGACGGCTCCAACCATGAAGCCGGAGCAGGAGCCGGGGTCATACTGACCTCCCCGCAGGGCGACAAGATGAAGTACGTCCTCCGGATGAAATTTCGAGCTTCCAACAATGAGGACGAATACGAAGCCCTCATCCACGGCATGAGGATGGCCAAGATTTGCGGCGCGACGCGCCTAGTCATCTACGGAGACTCGAACCTCGTCGTCCAGCAGACGATGAACGAGTGCGATGCACACACCGCCAACATGATTGTGTACCAGGCACTCTACAACACACTCGAAGGAGACTTCGACGGCTGCGAGCTTCGACACGTTGGGAGAGAAAGCAATGAAGAGGCCGACCGACTCGCCAACATCGGCTCCACCTGCACACGGGTGCCACCAGGTGTGTTCCTCGAACAGATCTGCGTGACATCCATCAAAAGGAAATTCCCCAAGGGATCACCCGAAGAAGCAGAACACTCGGGGGCTGCGCTACCCGAGGACAGGAAGGACCTGAAAAGCTCGACAGATAAGTCGCAGTGGTCAACCTAATGCAGGTCATGGAAGTCGAAGAAACTTGGACACGGCCATATCTCAGGTACCTGATAGACGGAGAACTGCCTGATAGCCCGATAGATGCCCGACGCATATCTCGCCGGTCCAAGGCCTTCACCATCATTAATGGCGAGCTGTACAAGTGCAACATTTCGGGTGTACTGCAAAGGTGCGTCACCATCAGTGACGGCAAAACTATCCTCCAAGACATCCACGAGGGCATCTGCGGCCATCATGCGGGCAACCGCTCCCTCGTCGCCAAAGCTCTACGAGCTGGATTCTACTGGCCAACGACCATGAACGACGCCAAGGAAATCGTCCGAAGATGCAACGGGTGCCAAAGGTTCGCAGATAAACCACACACACCCGGATTAGAGCTCAGGCCCTTACCTTTAGCCTGGCCCTTCGCCGAATGGGGCCTCGACATGATCGGCAAAATGCCAAGGTCCTTGAAAGGAGGTCATGTCTACCTCCTGGTCGCAGTCGACAAATTCACCAAGTGGATTGAGGCCATGCCCGTCATTAACCAAAAAGGCAAAACGGTCGTCAAGTTCTTCGAATCCATTGTCTACAGGTTCGGCGTGCCGCACAACATCATCACCGAAAATGGGTCGAATTTCATCTCCAAAGAATTCCAGGACTTTTGCGAAGACCTCGGAGTCAACATCACATACACCTCCGTGGCGCACCCGCAAACAAACGGGCAGGTCAAAAAGGCCAACGGCCTCGTCGGCGCTGGCATCAAGAAGCTCCTAATGAGCCCACTCGAGCGACTCGAAGGAGCCTGGACACAAGAGCTACCCTCGGTCCTGTGGAGCCTGCGCACAACGCCAAACAGTTCAACTGGCTACACGCCTTTCTTCATGGTGCACGGAGCCGAAGCCGTGCTACCAGCAGAGGTACGCCACAAGGGCCCACGGGTCGTCGCTTACAGCAAAGCCGAATCGATGGCCGCACTCGAAGACGCCGTCGACACACTCGATGAGGCGCGTGATATAGCAGCAGCTCGATCAGCGGTGTACCAACAGAGCCTCCACAACTACCACAGCCGACGGCTGCGCCCAGGGTCCTTCGTCGAAGGAGACCTAGTCTTGCGACTCAAGCAAGAGCAACCGAAGAAATTCGAGTCACTATGGGAAGGACCCTATATCGTCACTGAAGTCATCTCAGGTGGCGCCTATCGCCTCAAGCACGTGGAGTCTGGAGTCACATACTCCAACCCATGGAACGTCGCACAACTGCGACGCTTCTACCCCTAGCTACCCCCCTCCCTTTACTTTCAATAAGGTTATTCAGCCAAGGCTACTCGGCCGAACAATGTACCTCCTCCTTACGATATGAATAAAGCTAAGTGTCTCGCCCCAAAATTTGCACATACTGTCTGCATTTTACTCCATGTTACAACACACTCGGGGGCTCCCCCGACCTCACGACTTTGTCGACTGAGGATAACGCGTGTACACTTGAGTAGTTGACCACGTCAGGCTAACGAAAAGGACGCGTATACAAACAAGGCACCACGTGCTAAACAACAAAAAACCTTTACAATAAAGGGCACAACACGCCTAGTCGAATATATAAAAATTTTACATCTATCTTTTTTACAGGTCCTACCTATTCTGAAGAATAACCTGCACAAGCTGCTCAAACAGATCTACAATTTGTTCGGCACGCTGCCTTACAGCCGCATAATGTGGACGCATATCCCACTCGCCACCATCCGGCCGAAGAGGTGGCCCAGCCGCTACAACAGGCAGATCTACATTAGGACGATGTAACCGCACAAGGGAAAGCGCGGCCTTCACCCCCGTGACAAGCTGATGCCGCACCAGTTCCCTGACACGATGCACATTTCGAAACTTCGCCAGCAGGCCCCAGAGAGTCGACGACGCCTCATCCAGTGGAAACATCACGTGCAGAACTGACGCCAACGAAGCCTTCACCTGACGAAGCACCTGCGATACCTGGTAGACACGATCCTGCACAGTCGCAATGACCATGGCACGATCACGGTCCATCCAGAAAAAACCGCCGGCCTCCATGTCCTGTTGGGTCAGGCAGTTGATCCGAACAGCAACGCGCTCCTTTTCCTCCTTCGGAGCAAGGTTAGCACCTGTAATACTTGCAAAAGTAAGTTGAAAGGCCAACAGGCGCATCCGAAACAATGAGCAGCAGCTCGAAAAACTCACACTGAAGCTGCTCGGATAGACGACGCAACTCCCCCATCAAATACTCCTCTCTGTCTGCGCCTCGCTCTGCCTTTGATCTCCAAACATCAGCGTGGCCACGCACTCCAAGCAATTCTTTCTCAAGACTACAGATGCGGTCTTGAAGAAACACAAGCTGCGACGCACCATCCAAAGATGGCCGCAGCTGTGATGCAGACGAAGTGTCAACGGGATCATCACCCGAAAGCCCCTAGAGTAAAAGAAGACAAGGATATGAACAAGCAGAGGAATGAACACAGAACTCGGAAATTCATTATGTACAGCAAAAAGCCACTGCATGGCGCAAGGACTATTCATAGATATAATTACAACAAAGGAAATAAAATCTATCCTACAACTACAAGAACTAAGAAGCTGCATACTGAGTAGCCTCGGAGCCGGATTGCCTGCCCTTGGCCTCTCCCTGCTGCCTCAACGCGTACTCAGCCAGCAAGTCAATCAACTTCGGCCCATAACGTTTACAGCGGGCAGCGCAGAGGGCGAAGGCTACCTCAGATCCGTTAGCAGCCGTCGGCATCCGGGAGGTGACCTGATGAAGATCCAGCTCCGCTCCAGACGCCAGGGCCATCGCCAGCCGGATGGATGCACCAATGCCTTTCTGCTTGCGCTTGTACGCCGCAGGCGCTTCGGCTAACAGCGCATCCGCCAAGGCATCGACATCCTCGAGGGCGACGCCCTTGGGGACGAGCTCCTTGTAGAAGCGCCCGAGAGCCTCCTTGGCCTTGGCAAGCGAGCCGACCACGGTACTGCAGCGGTCTTCGACCGCCGCAGTGGCATCATCCAGATCACTTCCGTGCTCCAGGGCACCGCGGTCAAACTCAATGCCTGCGGCATCTAAAGAAACAAAAGAAGCAATGTGAATAAAAGCACAACAAGAAAGGACAAGGAAGCCAAAAAGGGAAAGACAAAACCACTCACCCGAAATAGCCTTGGCAGCCGCCATCAGCTTGCCGGCTACCTCCTTCTCATGTGAGGCCGTAGCGGTGGCGAGTTGCTCCTCGCGGTCCGTCGCCTCCTGCTGCAGGCACTCATTGGCCGCAGTTGCGTTGGCTAGCTCCTGCTCGAGGCGCCCCTTCGAAGCAACGACGTCCTCGGCTTTCTTCTCCGCTCGCCCAAGGCTCTTTTCGAGAGCATCAAGCTCGCGGAGGGTGGTATTATTATCCTCTGCAATCAGCAGAACACTTATCAGATCACGGAAAAAGAAATAGAAAGAGAAGCAAAAAGATCAACTCGTGAACGTACCTTGAAGCTGCTTGAAGCTGGCCTCCAGCACCAGGTGCTGCTGCACCAGCTGGTTGGCGCCATGCACAAAAGGCTGCAAAAGGCACTACTCATCAACATAAAGGCTCGGGGGCTATGCCCAAAGAATGAGCAAAACAAGTTACACATACGAAAAACACTCGGGGATCCCCCCGAGACTCAAAGAGAAACGATTAGCAGATCATCCTACAGATGCTCGAGGGCTCCCCCGAGACAAGAAGCAAAAACAAAAGCGATCAGCAGATCACCCTAAAATGCTCGGGGGCTCCCCCCGCGGCAAGAGCAAAGAAGCTTACGTGATCAGACGGCGACTCCGAAGGTCCAGCCGAAGTCTTCTGGGGGACAACCACCCGAGCCTCCTGTGGAGAAGGGTTCGGAGCAGCGCCCTCAGAGGTGGCCACCATCTGAGGAGGAGGAGGAACAACCTTCGACTCCCCCACCATCTCCCGAGCGCCATCGCTGAAGGAGCCATCGGTGGAGTGGCTACAAAAGAAAAAGTCAGCCAAGTACAAAGCAAACAGACAAGAGCAAGCAAAAAGCAACCAAAGAAAACTTACTAGTCGAGATCGCTCAAGTCGAAGACAGGCGGGTCCTGCCCTTCTTCTCCTCTTTCTTCTCTTCCTTCTTCTGCTTCGCCGGCGGGTGCGGTGCCACAGCCCGCGCGGGCATGGCCGGAATAGGAGAGGAAGAGCCCCCATGACCCCCACTGTGACGCTCAAGGCACATCGGGTTCCTAGGCGTCGACAGAGTCGAAGCATCCAACAATTTGCTCGAACTCCGCGCCCGCTTTCGAGTGCACTCCTCACTCGACTCGATGGCTTCTTCGGCCGGCGACTGCGCCGACGGAAGTTCAGACATGGAGTCCACTACCTCATTGTCCGGTGCATCCGGGAACAATTCGGGCAGGGGAGGCGACATGCCTGGCACCTTGAATTCCTGCGCAAGAAGGAAAAAAAATTTCAGCACAAAAAAGTACAAGGAAAACACAGTCGAAAAAAGCGCTACGTGCACGTCCAAGATCTACACCTGCGAAACCGGACGAGAAGCGGAGAACGGAGAAGTCAGCGACTTCCCCGGGATATCCTCTCCAGCCTTGTATTTCAGCAGTGGGCGAAGGATCCCGTCGAGATCCCCCTTGGAGAACTCCTCAGCCGAAACGCTAGTCGGATCGCGACGACCAGAATAAAGGAACATCAGGTGCGCCCTAGCCTGGAGCGGCTGCACCCGATGTTTGAGAAAGGTACGGATGATATCCACACCGTTCACCTCCTTATCCGGAATCAGCTGAAGATCCTCCACTCGATGATAGAGCCCGTCTATCTCTGCCACCTCGCCATCCAAGATCTGGTTCTTCCAGGACCTCTTCGGCTCGATTTTCTGGGAGGGGTCGAAAGGAGCAAGACCAAATTCCTGTCCAGCCACCGTGGAGTCGCGGATGTAAAACCATCGCCTCCGCCAGTACTGGACAGATTCAGACATAGAAAAGGAGAAGAAAAGAAGATTGGATTTGAGGGAAATGATGCAGCCCCCAATGGGATAAACACCATCAGAGCCATATTTCCTCTTCACGGAATAGAGTTTCCGGAAGAGGCCAAAGTGCGGCTCGATACCGAGCCAGCACTCACAGAACATGATGAAACAGGCGACATGAAGAAGAGAGTTTGGAGAAAGATGATGAAGCTGGATGCCATAAATAAAAAGCAATCCACGAAGAAAATCGTGGATTGGGAAGGAAAGGCCCCGAAGGACAAAGGCGATGAACATAACCCAAAAACCAGCGGGAGGATGGGGAATTACCTCATCGCGGGGAAGTTTGACGGCCTCCCTATCCTGCGGGATCAGGCCCCGCTCACGGAGCTTGCGGATGTCACCCTCACGCGTCTCCGATCGCCACCAACCACCGTCGGTGACGCGGATGGCGACAGAACTCTTCGTGCCACCGGCGGAAGCACTAGTACCACCTGCGGTAGAGGCCTTCTTGGGCTTCCCCATTGCAGTGCAACGTTGACAATGACGAGCACGCAGAAACAAGGAAGGAAAGGCTCGGGGAAATTCCAGCGCACAGTGAGAAAAGCTCAAAGAAGATGGGAGCAGTGAAACAAGAATGGCTCCGGTGAAAAGAAACTAAATTTTCCCCAATGATTATAAGGACGAGGACGATGCACGACGACCGTCCATCGGGAATACCTAGAGCCAACATCAAGATCTGGCCGTCCACGTGTCAGCACAGTAGCGAACCATCGCTCACACGCCGTCCACTACACATGGAAATCGAGGCAACACCGTAATTATCTCCATGCCGCGCATGACCGGTCAACTCAAGGTCAGAAGGTGAGACCCATGTTCGTCCAGTCACGTCATCTCTGGCGCCGCAGACGCTTGAGTTCACCGATCGTCAGCACTGATGTCATCAAAAGCTATACTAGCAACGGTTACAATTCTTCGACTACACAGCTAAGAGTACTCACCCGAATCTACGATTTGACTAACTACTCGGGGGCTCCTCCTATCAGGAGCGCTGGCCGCGCACCCAAAAAGTAATCAAAATACTATACCATGAAAATATTCTTCGAGTCCTACGTCGAGTCTGCGACTCCACTACGGACTCGGGGGCTACACCCATAGGGAGGATGGATTCAAGCATCCGAAAAATTTGTGTCCTACGGACCTGAAGCCAAACAACGGCTGAATTAAAGTCTCTGCTCGAGTCTACGACTCAAACAGACACTCGGGGGCTACTCCCATAGGGAGCGCTGGTCGCGCACCCTATGAATTCTTTGACTGCGATCCTTCGGATGAGTTTGCAAAAACTTTTCAACAACTCTGCCCCAATTAACGCTAAGTGAGTAACATATTCCTTGGCCACCCGAAACACCTCCGCGGTGATAAACATTCGGATGCTGCGTCTACGACGCAAGGATAAGACCTACAGATATCATCTGATGGCCTGGTAACGCACACGACTGCGCTCTGCTAGTAAAAATCCGTGCCAGCAGGCGCGATAAAAAATCCCGACGGACGCGTTGGGTACATCATTTCAAATTCACTAGAATTCCACTTCTGTAAGTCCTCTGCGGCCTGAGTCGAATTACACTAGCATATGTTCCGGGTTCGAGTCAAGGGACTCGAATCTGAAGAAGATAGTGTTGTTTTGTCCTAAGACAGTTAACTGACCATGATCCGTCGGGAGAGTTAGGCACATGCATCAACAATCCCTACACACTCAAATTATTCTCTAAACGAGCAGAGATAGCTGCACCCGAAAGATTGAAGAGTCCTCAGCCAAATCTACGATTCGACTAAACACTCGGGGGCTACTGACATGATTATACCCTGCGGGTATACGACCTTAGCATACCTGGTCCAATCCAAGGAAGGCCCACGACAAATATGCGCCAGCCCATGAAGACTTTCGGGTGGCCAGGGCCCATGACGCCTTCGGATCCTTGGAAAGCAAGACTAGAGTAGATAGAAAATTCAAAGGGGTAAACCCTAAAACCTATAACCGACTCGATCTGTGCCTAGGACCTGCCTATCTATATATAAAGGCCAGGAGGGCAGGACGAGGAGGCTCTCTTACAATCTCTCGCATACCACCGTATACACACCTCCACGCCAGATTGCATCTGCGCACCCCTGTAATCTTCGGTTGCGCCGTAATCAAGATCAGACAAGCAGGAGTAGGATTTTCCCTCCGGGGGCCTGAACCTGGGTAAACCTCGTGTCCCCTTGTTGCTTGTTTGCTAACTGTTCCGCGATCTCCATCATCCCCATCTTCTCCAAAACCCAAGTCCATAACAATGGGCATTGACGAGATTAAACCTCGTTAGTTGTGTTCTAAATAATATAGAGGGAGTGAGGATTCAATGTTTGTGCATATTTTATTCAAATACAATAATTAAAATTTATGCACGAACCTTGGGGAGCTTCCTTATTTCATTTAGAGAACTATTTGTCCATTTGATTTTTTGGATCATTGGATTGCTTGCTTCATCCGTTGAAGTTTCTTCACCGTTTTATCCTTGTAGAAATCTTTGATCCTCAATATAGATTTATTTCCTCCAAATATTCGTCATTGGATACGTGCATTTGATTTCACTCAAATTATGAGAAATGCACACCTTGGGGAGGAATTCATACTATATTGGCCTTCTAACTTTGTCATCCATTTTGGCACTTGTTGTCAATGGGGGAGAAGTTTAGAGGGTTTAAGGGAAATGGTTTTATACTTAAGATTGGTTTGTTCTTAAGTGTTTGCCTTTCATGCATTTCATCTTTATTATGTTTTGCATAGTTGTATATATAGTGTAAACTCTCCCAAAGTTTATTCTTGACAATGTATGGAATGAAATTCAAGTTCAACACACATGCATATATTGTGGGGGAGTTTTCTCTATATATTTTGGTTCTACTCACATCTCTCGCATTAGTTGTAGTTTGTGTAAGTAGAATCGGTTTTGATATGTGCTAGTAGATTTGTGTTACTTGACCATATCAAATGCAACCTCTTGTACATAACTTATTCTCAGATAAGATGTGTACTTGTTTCTAATATTCATTATATAAACCCTCTTGTTGTGATTGTCATCAATTACCAAAATGGGGGAGATTGAAAGAGTAATTTCCCCTATGTGTGGTTTTGGTGATTAATGACAATCCCTATGGATTAATGTTTTCAGTGAGTTTTATATGAAGGAATATTCCATAGGTCATGCTTGTATTCTATGTTTTCTATTCAAGTATGGATGCCATGAAGATAAAGATATACCTTGAGTATTGGCATCAAGATCATCGAGTTGAAGAGAAGAATATGATATGATCAAGATCTTGAGATTGTGATCTCAGTAGAAGAATTCAAGATATGGCTCTAAGACGGTGTCATGATAGCCTCATTAGTTGAGCTATGATTGACTAAGATTTAGATCATGTAATCAAATTAAGATTTCTTTATGAACCTCAAGACATTGAGATGGAGCGTGAGAAAATACATGGTTGACCTATACAAAGAGTGAAGAGTGATTTCAAGTTGGTCAACACATGAAGCATAAAGAATGTACCACATGATCTTGTGGTATGGTAAGCCTTGTCAATTATGCATCATGAACTAACCCATTATATATGTGCCTTTGGGTTTTCTATATGGGATAGGTATCTTTCCATGGGCATGCTTTAGAAGTGAAGATCTTATATAGCCCATGAGAGGATGACATCAAGTGGTGATCATCATCAAGGTTGAGAAGGGAAAGTTCAAGATAAGCATCTCGAGAAGATCATTTGCTTGAAGCTTGCCGTCCATATTGGTGATAATGGACATGTGAAGACATGTATTAATGAAGCTATCCAATAGTGGTGTATGGGGGAGCAAATTAGGAGTCTTCACGAAGCAACAATGATCAAGTGATGCATTCCGGCTTGGATGGAGCTTGAAGTGTTATCATCAAGATCAAGTGGGATGCTTCCTTTTACCGGTCTCAAGGTGTTTGTTGGGAGACCGGGTTATAGGATACATAGCCGCACTATTAAGAGGGGCTTTCGGTTGGATAACTTGATCACATCATCATAGGGAGCTCAATCCATTGCATTCTTTGCATCTTCCTATTTTGTTTATTCTTGGTGTTTCTCCATGTGAGGTTCTTGAGCTTGTTTCTAGCTCTTCAACAAGCCCAAGTTCATCGAAAATGGAATTCGTATGCATCTTCTATGGCGTTTTCGAGTTTGAAGGTTTTATCGGTTCTTCTTATAGGGAGGCTTCTTACCTTTCTTCATTCAGTTACATCCTCCTATATTGTACTATAATGTTTCTCTGCATCATCTTGTAGGTATTGTTGTCCTCGTCAAAACAAGCCCAAGATCATCGAAATCGGAGTCCTGACACAAAAGTTATCGCAGTTTTCGTGTGCCCTGTTTGGTTCCAGCGGAATTCCGGTGGGAATTCCGGCGGACCGAGTCTGTTGCCGGAATTTTCCGGCAAACCGCAGAAAACCTGTTCTATATGATGTTTCGGTTTGTACCAGAAATTCCTGCGGCTGATCCGGCGGCACCGGTTTCGTCGCCGGAACGTGTTCGCCCAACGCATCTTGCTTCCAACGGTCATCCCCCTTGAAGGGGTATAAAAGGGGGGCTTCTTCCCCAGAGTTTTAAGGCTCTCGAGCATGTTTTTTACCTCCATTGTTGACCTCTTTGAGCTTTTTTCCTCTCCCTTCCCTCCTATGATTGTTGCATCTTTTTGAGGGCTTTGGAAGAGAAGATCTAGATCTACAATCCCCACCAATCAATTCCTCCTCTAAGTGAGGGGAACCCATTGGATCTAGATCTTGGAGTCATTTGTTGGTTTCCACCATTGTTCTTCCTCTCTCATTCCTCCCTAGAACTTGTTGCTTTGGTGGGATTTGAGAGTGAAGGATTTGAGCACCCTTGGTGTTCTTGCTTTGGATTCTTGCATAAGTGTTGAGCTCTCCATTACGATTGGTTCGAGTGAGAGACCGTGAGCTTGTTACTCTTGGAGGGTGACCTCCTAGTTGGCTTGGCGGTTGGTACCGCGCTGTCCTCTTCGTGGAAGATTTTGAAGAGACCCGGGCTTCTCCTTTGTGGAGCTTGTGAAGTGGTTGTCCAGCTTGCCACCTCCGGAGTGGAGGAAAAGCTAGCCATAAGGAAAGGGCCTATTCCTTCGTGGGATAGACTCGGAGAAGAAGGTGAGCCTTTGTGGCGCGTGAGGTATCCTTTGTGGAACCTCACACTTCTCCAACGTGACGTATCCCCCTTCCCAAAGGTTGTGAACACAGGAATACATCTTCATCTTCACGTGGCTCGGTTATCTCTATATCCAGGCTTACTTTCCTTGTGATAGCCATCGAGCTTGAAGTACTTATATATTGCTTATCACTTGTGGTATATTTATCTTGTGCTATCTTGCTTAGCTTAATTTGTTGTTGGTGCACTTAGTTGAGCCTAGTGTATTTAGTTTTTGTGCTTGTAAAATAAACATTAGTTTAATTCCGCATTCTATCAAGCCAAAACCGTAATAGTTTTGGAATTGTCTATTCACCCCCCTATAGGCGACATCTCTATCCTTTCAGAGTGTGAGACGGAGTTTCCCAAAGCATTCAAGAACCTTATGGTTACCATGGGGATACATGGTGCAGCTATGTACAAGGGATTCCGAGTGATGGATGAAGGAGAAGAGTATTGGTGGGTGCAACTTCACTTGTACAAAAACAAGGAAGACAACCACAAAGAGTCGGGATTCTGCATGGTCACCAACTATGAAATGCACACAACATTCTTTGACTATGCAAGAAATGCATCTTGGAATTCCATCAAGGAGCTTGGTGATAGGCTCAAGTGTAGAATGCTCAACACTCAAAATGACCTTAGAGAAGAAAATAAGCAAACCCAAGACTTAGAGGCTGCCAACCAGCGTTTAAGAGAAGACATCTTAGACTTAGCATTAGATTCTTGTGAACAAGATCGACAGATTGCCTCTAGGGATGCCTTGATAGCTATCTTGTCAAGTGAGTGAGAATTGTAACGAACTCCGTTAGTTGGACCATCACACATGTCGTATTTTCCTAAAAATTTGTCTAAAGTCATGTTTAACCTTCGTGTTGTGATAAATGTATGCCATGACGTGTATGTTCTATGAATGATGTATGCTTTTGTTTTTATTTTACTGTCTTGTTTCTTCTACTTGTGTTGTTCTAATATTTTTCTATCTTGCCTTAGATGACTAGATTTGAGATCAGCACCGCCGAGGAGTTCAATGGAACTCGTTTTGGTTCACGTATCGTGCAGTTTACTAGTGTGATCAACCTTACACTTCCTAGTATCAAGGCCTTTCATCTCACCAAGTTTGAGAGGAAGGATCTTTGGGGTTTTAGAGTCTCGCAGCTGGGACGACAGACGGAGCCACTCACAGAGGAGATTCCTTCAAGCTGATGCACGATGACAAGGATAAGGGTCTAGATCAAGTCATGCAGGAGCTACTCGGACACCACTCCACTGAGCTTAGAGGCCTCTACTTCCACCCGTTCGGGAGACGTGACGAGGAGGGAGAGGCATTGGTGTATGAGGGTGTTTCTAGAGAGACGATTGAGCCAGTTCGTATCTACCTCCAGGACCTAGAGGGACTTATTAGACACCTTGACACCGATAGGACCAACGTCATGCTTAGCAATGACGAGCTCTAGGTTCAGTTGAGGGAGAAGGACAAGCTCTTCGCGGAGCAAGACAAGATCATCAAGGAGATGGCGGCCAGATTTGAGAGCCAGGAAAAGAAGTTCAAGAATCAGGAGAAGAGAGTCCAAGACAGAAACAAGAAGATCAAGGACATGAGGGCTGAGATAGAGGCCAAGGACTTCGAGCTCGAGACCCAGCAGGGAGTGATTGAGACGCTTCGCTCACAGAAGAGGGCCCTCAGGGCAAAGATCGAGGCCTTGACCACTAGTGTAGAGGAGTACAAGGCCGCCATGGAGAATGCAGGTCTTGCTCTTGTTGACGTGGAGGTTGACATGGAGGAGTAGTATAGACTACTCGACTATCATTTATCTATCATACTTTGATTATTGAGTTGCAATGACCATCCAACATGTGGATGACTTGCTATTGTGTGTTTGCATTTTCAAAACCTGTTGTTTATGTCATTCAAACTCTATGTTATTTTGAGCTTGGTCATTATGATTGTCTATATGTGATGTATTGTGCATGTTAAGCATCTATGGGTATCTCATTTCTTATCCTTATTGAAACCACAGATGCATCCCCGTCGTGCCAACCCCAACCCAAACAACAACAGTAACGTCACTCTCGAGATGCAGCAGTTGATGATAGCTCAAGCTCAACTGATGCAAATGATGACATAGTTCATGCAAAATTAGAATCAGAACAACAACAACAACAACAACAGCAACAACAACAACAACAACAACAATAACAACAACAACAACAATTAGAAAAATCCTCCAACATTTGACATGCTCACCAGATTTCTGAGACTGAGGCTTGCAAAGTTCTTGGGAACCACTGATCCAATGGTAGCCAATGACTGGTTACGTTCAGTGAACAAGGACTTAGTCACTATCGGCTGCACCGACGAGGAAAAAGTCAGGTTTGTAGCACATATGCTCGAAGGACCAGCAGCAACCTGGTGGGACAACTTTCAGATCACCACTCCTCTTGAGGATGTGACTTGGGCTATTTTTGAGGATGGATTCTGCACAACTCACATCTCATCCGGGGTTATGAACTTGAAGAAAAAGGAGTTCCACAACCTGAAACATCGTCACCGCAGTGTGGCTAAGTATATTGAGGAATTCAACAATCTGGCGCGCTATGCACCGGATGAAGTTGATACTGATGCTAAGAGGAAGGAGAAATTCCTCAAAGGACTTAATGATGAGTTGAACCTACAGCTTTCTATTGCCTATGTCCCAACCTATCAATCACTTTGTGACAAGGCCACCACCTTGGAAAACAAGATGAAACAAGTTGAGGGCAGTAAGAGGAAGCATAGCTTTGATAAGCACAGCTCGGGATCGTCTCACAAGCATTCCCATCATGATGATAGTGGAAGTTCTGGATTCCACAAACATGGGAAGTACAACAACCACCACAACCACAACCATCATCATGACAACAAGCATCATCGCAGTCATGACAATGACAAGTATAAGAACCACAAGAGTGGACACAAGGGCCACCATAGTGGAAGTGGAAATGGAAGTCAGCCTGTAAAGAAAGATCTCAGTCAGGTTGAATGTTTCAAGTGTAAGAATATGGGGCACTATGCTAATGAGTGCCTAGAAAAGAAAGTTGAAGGTGCCAACAAGCCCAATCCCTTCCAAATGGGACAAGTGAACCACATTAATGTGGAAGAAATATATGAAGAGTCTGATGTTGTGGCTGGTAAGTTCAAGCTCAATTCTTTTCTAGCACTCGTTCTTTTTGATACTGGTGCATCACATTCATTCATATCAAGAGCATTTGTTGATAAAAATGGATTACCAACTGAAAATATTGGGTGTCCTATAAAAGTAAGCTCTCCCGATGGAGATATGATAGTGAGCCTTGGATGGCATGGTCTAGTGATAGAATTTGGGAAGTAGAAGTTTCTAGTTAGTTTGATAATCCTAGATTCCCAAGGATTGGATGTTATTCTGGGAATGGATTGGATGAACTAGTATGAAGGAGTACTAGATTGTGCCAATCGTACTGTCACACTCACAACCCCGGATAATAAAAGGATTAGATTCAAGTCTAACTTTGAATCAAAAGGGAGTAAGCTAAATTCTCTTAAGGGGGTTAGCATAGACAGCGTGCTAATTGTGAGAGAGTATCCGGATGTGTTTCAGGAGGAATTGCCTGGAATGCCACCAGATAAGGATGTTGAGTTCCTGATTGACTTACTGCCAGGATCAGGACCAATAGGAAAGAGACCCTACAAGATGTCAGTTGATGAGTTGAAGGAACTCAAGAAACAACTTGGAGAACAGTTACAGAAAGGATTTATACAGCCAAGTTATTCATCTTGGGGTGCACCAGTTTTGTTTGTTGAAAAGAAAGATAGAAGTCAAAGGTTATGCATAGATTACCGTTCACTCAATGAGGTAACTATCAAGAACAAGTATCCTTTGCCTAGAATCAATGATCTGTTTGATCAGCTAGAAGGAGCTCGTGTATTCTCAAATATTGATCTCCGATCAGGCTACTTTCAGCTAAAGATTATAGAGCAAGACATACCTAAAACTGCTTTCACCACTAGGTATGGTTTGTATGAGTACACCGTGATGCCATTTGGTTTGACAAATGCACCAGCCTACTTCATGAATATGATGAACAAGGTGTTCATGGAATTTCTTGACAAGTTTGTTGTCGTATTCATCAATGACATTTCGATCTACTCCAAGAGCAAAGAAGAGCATGAAGAGCATTTGCGTTTAATACTTGAGAAGCTCAGGGAGCACAAGCTGTATTCCAAATTCATCAAGTGTGAATTCTGGTTGAATGAAGTGGGATTTCTTGGACATATCGTGTCGGGAGATGGTGTAGCTGTTGATCCCGCAAAAGTGTCAGCTGTAACTGAGTGGGAATATCCTAAGTCAGTGAAAGAAGTACGTAGTTTCCTTGGCTTGGAAGGATACTATAGAAGATTCATTGAGAATTTCTCAAAGGTAGCTACGCCAATGACATAATTACTTAAGAAAGACAAGAAATTTGATTGTACTGAAGGATGTGAACTCAGTTTCCAAGAGTTGAAGAAGAGACTAGTGATAGCACCAGTCTTATGTCTGCCAGATTTGGAAAAATATTTCCAAGTATATTGTGATGCATCTCACCAAGGATTAGGTGGAGTTCTGATGCAAGAAGGGAAAGTTGTAGCTTATGCCTCGAGACAACTCAAAACTCATGAAGTGAATTATCCTACTCATTAGAGTTAGCCTCTGTTTTCCATGCACTCAAAACATGGAGACATTATCTTTTGGGAAAGTGTTATGAAGTGTTCACAAATCACAAGAGTCTAAAATATATCTTCACTCAGAAGGAAATCAATATGAGACAAAGAATATGGTTAGAACTCATCAAGGACTATGACTTGAGTTTGCAATACCACCCCGGTAAAGCAAATGTTGTAGCGGATGCATTAAGTCGTCAAGTTTATGGGAATGGCCTCACTAAGGGAGAATTGCCAGATGATATGTGTGCCCAATTCAAAGATCTCAGATTGGAGATAGTGCCTGAGGGACATCTCATGTCATTGGATGTTCAACCCACCTTTTTGGACAAAATCAGGGAAGCCCAAAATATGGACAAGGAAATTGAAGAGATTAAGGGAAAAATTAGCAAAGGGAAAGCTAAAGGATTCCATGAAGACGAATAAGATACTTTATGGTATGGAAAACGTATTTGCATTCCTCAAGATCCGGAACTTCGGAAACTAATTCTGCAAGAAGCACACAACTCACCATATTCCATTCACCCGGGTAATACCAAAATATACATGGATGTGAAGGAAATTTTTTGGTGGAATAATCTCAAGAAAGACATCACAGAACATATTGCTTTGTGTGATGTGTGTAGTCGAGTGAAAGCGAAACATCAGAAACCAGCAGGATTGTTACAACCACTACCTATTCCTGATTGGAAGTGGGATAATATTGGCATGGATTTCATCACCGGTCTGCCAAGGACTAGATCGGCGGATCTGATTCTATTTGGGTCGTGGTAGATCGCCTAACTAAGGTGGCACATTTCATACCCGTGAAGACAAACTATACGAGTGCTAAGTTATCCAAGATTTATATGAATAGGATTGTGTGTCTGCATGGAGTACCCAAGAGTATTGTGTCGGATAGAGGAACTCAATTCACTTCGCATTTTTGGCAACAACTGCACAAGTCATTGGGAACGAGATTAGAATTCAGCACTGCTTTTCATCCTCAAACTGATGGACAGACAGAAAGGACCAACCAAATTCTGGAGGATATGTTGAGATCTCGTGCCCTAGACTATGGTGCTAGGTGGGATGAAAGTCTATCTTATGCAGAATTCTCTTTCAATAACAGCTATCAAGCTAGTATTGAGATGGCACCGTTTGAATTTCTCTATGGAAGAAAGTGTACTACACCATTGCTATGGAGTGGTGTTGGAGAACAAAATTTGTTCGAGCCAGAATTAACCAAGGAAGCTGAAGAAAAAGTCAGATTAGTAAGGGACAGATTGAAGATAGCACAGTCCTGACAAAAGAGTTACGCAGACCCAAAGCATAGAGAAGTCGCCTATGAGGTAGGTGATAGAGCCTATCTTAGAGTATCACCCCTCCATGGTGTGAAGAGATTTGGAATCAAAGGAAAATTGGCTCCAAGATATATTGGACCATTCAAGGTCTTAAGTCACAAAGGAGAAGTGGCTTATGAGATTGAGTTGCCTGAATCACTGTCTACCGTTCACAATGTGTTTCACGTAAGTCAGTTCAAGAAATCCATCCGGAGATGGAAGAGACTTCTTTGAAGGATATTATACCTTTGGAAGAGGTTTAGTTGGAAAGTGATCTCACTTATGAAGAGAAACCTATCAAGATTATTGAGAATGAAGAGAGAGTCACTCATAGTAAGACTAACAAGTTTTGCAAAGTTCAGTGGAATCATCATTCTGAAGAGGAAGCAACTTGGGAAAGAGAAGATGACCTTCGGAAAGATCACCCTCACCTATTTGCTAGCCAATCCGAATCTCGAGGGCGAGATTCATCTTAAGGGTGTTAGATTTGTAACATCCCAAATTTCATCAAATAAAAATTCATGTATGGCATCCATATCATCATAGCATTTAGAGCTTGCACAAAAAAAATTCAAAGTTTGAAATCAAATAAAACCATTTTTATGCCTTTCTTTTATATATATAAGAGGCATGGTTTTATTTTTAATTTCAAAAGACAAAAGTGTTTTGGAGTGACTAGTTGTGTTTGACACACTTTTAAAAACTAGGTTCACCTCAAAAAGATTTGGTGAAAGTTTGAAAAGATTTTGAGTTCATTTGGTGATTTAAATCACATTTGAAAAATCAAAACAGAAATAGAAAAAGATAAAGGAGAAAAAAAAGAAGCTGCCAACCCTTCTGGCCCAGGCCCAACTAACAGCCCACTCGACCATCCCGCACCCCTCTACCCTCTTTTCTCACGCGCCTGCGCCTCACCCACTCGTTGATGCCCTGGTCCCACTACCACGTTGACGTCGTCGTCAATCATGCATCGGAGAACCCGTTCCTCGCTGTCGTTTCTTCCCCCGATTGATTTTGCTTAATAGCGATTGATTCGCGACTTGATTCTTTCCCTTGACCACCTCTACTTAAACCCCCACTGCCCCTCGCCATTTCCCCCACACAGCAACCCCAGAGAGCCCCAGGCTTTGCAAATTTCGATTCAAGCCGCCGCCGCCCCGACGAGCTTCGGCGACCAATTCCGGTGAGACCCGACCCCCTCTCGCTCTCTGGTTTGCTTTACCGCGACCCTTGTCCTCGTACGCATCCACTGATTCCCTCCATATGTTTTCTTGTGCCCTGTAGGCTAGCCTTCGTCTACGCTTGCGAACCACCGATGCCAGGAGCAACTCCGACGAGCAATCCCGGCCGAGCCCGTGCGCCCCGCCCTCGCCCGTGACCTCCACTGCATCTACGCCATCACCGCAACCTCGGTAATGACTTACACCCTCCCCCTTACCCCCTAGCACCGCCAGTGTGTCGCCAGCAGAGCCATCGCCGCCGCAGCTTGCCATGCGCCGCCCGTTCGTGGCCAGAGTGACCAGATCCGCAGGATCTAGATCCAGCGGCTAGGATTAGATCAAACACGAAGGGGTACGGTTCAATCTGGACCACGCGATCTAACTTAGATCTAGGGCTTGTGAGCGTGATCCGTACGAAGTGGTACGGGCCAATCAGATGGTGCTGCGTGTCAGGATTTTTCTTTTAAAATCCAGATTTGAATTTATTAGATGAATTAACTTGTACAATTCATAACTTTTGTTCTGTTTTTCCAAAAAATGCAAATAATATATCAATGGATTCACAAAAATAAATACTACACATATATGGGCTTAGTTTTGTACTTTGCTTCTGTAAAAATGAATTTTTATACAGAGACATTTGTAGGCTTATTTTGAGTATATAAATTATTTAGAAAATTATTTTAAAGCAAATTTGAGTTTATTTAGTCTATAAATGTTTAGTTTTGTGTTTAGTACTGTTTACTTGTCTTGGTTGGTTTAAGAAAAATCATCACATGTTATTTGCATGCATTCATATATTTTGCTTGATTATTTTGAATGTAAATTTGGTGCTATCATTTTATGTGTAGATTTTGGTGCTAGTGGTGATTGTGATTGTGAGGATTGTTGATACTCTCCCAACTACCAAGGAAAGTGGTGCTTCATGTATTTGTCCCATTATTTTGACTATGCACTAGTGATATTTTGTATAGGGCTTGCATGATATTTTGCTAAGTAATTATATGCTTTGCAATGGGAAATCCTAATAGTTGTAGTCTTAATAGAATTTTCTCTAAGTTAAGATACTGGTTATATTATCATGCTTAGCCTAGCTAGTATCAAACAAGGGTGTATTATATACATGTTATGGAAATTTTGTTAAGTCTTTGACTTATGTTTTTGCTTAATAAAACAACTAAGTGAATGAATCACCTGGGTGGAATGGTATGTTTGGGTTATGTTGAGTGGTTACACAAGGCCCATATCTATAGTCTACCTTGTGTATCACACTTGTGGAAAGCCACCCAGGAACAAAGGGATTTGAGATACTTAGTGTTTAGAAGCTTATAGTGCAACCACATGGCATATGGGATCTGCCTTGATCATATAGATTGAAATAAATTAGCTAGATGGACAGATGGTGGTAGGGTGGTAGGTTGGAGCGCGTCCATTTGGTCTAAGGGAAGGCTTATGAAAGATCTCGTCTTGATACATGTCGAGTATTGTGGGAAAAATGCACCGCCTCTCGAGAAGGAAAAATCTAAGTACTTTGCCATGTCCCCGGCAACGTACAATTTGAGCATGCAGACACTGAAGCTATCAAGGATCTCCTCATCCCAATTTCTAAATTAAAAACTTGTGGTTGAACAAGGGTAAAGGTTCACCAATCTCTATTGGTGGTTCCTTGGGAGTTTTTGTCAAACAAAAACTTAGTGTTTTTCAACTGATAGGCAAAACCTATTTTGAGCAAAGCAAGCCTAAGCTACATTTAACCAAATTCATATAGAAGCTAGAAACTATTATTCTACTAAAGGTATCACTTGTCAATACTATTCCAATGTATTGACCCACTATGGCTGTAACTTGTGATGTTGCAGGTTACTCTGATGAGGATTAGGGTTATGAGTCTACACTCAACATGTTTGCCTGTGGCACATGAAGATGAGGACTTTACTTTATTCTGTTAAGTTGAGCTCTTTGTACTAGCCTATGGCTATGGAGTTGTAAAATACTATGTTATCTCTGGAATGACGATGTAATAAAGACCTTTGTATCTGTGTACTTCATCTTAAACTATGGATGCTAGCATTTGATCTAGGGACTAGCATTGCAATCACAGGGACCTTTAACTTTATAAAGGTAGGGTCTTACACTTATAGATATGGCACGTCTTTAGCTTGCACAACATTTCTTCCAACTCCATTTGGATGATTTCTTGAAGGTACACATGAGGAACTCTATCTTCTTCTTCAAGACACCCTTGATCTTATTTTATTTGTTCTTCTTATTCATATCTTATTTCTTTATTATGTTGTTGTCTTCAAGACACACTTGCTATAGGCCCAACTCTCACTTGACCAATCTTCGGGTCAATCCTTGAATCCTTGATCAACACTTGATCTTCTTCACTTTCTTCTTCTTTTACCTTGAAGCCAACACATGCTCCAAGTGATGCCAATGGAAAATTCCTACAAGTGTAACTCAATGCAAACATTAGTCCATAGAGATTGTCGTTAATTATCAAAACCACACATGGGGGCCCACATGCTCTTTCATGGCTGGTATGTTATGATCTTCTTATAAAAATCGTATGGATTTTACTAAGAGTATTCGAATGCAGTTTAATCTTGAAGCTTTATTACATAAAGTGAACAGCTTAAACGTGTTATCTACACCATTTGCGCAAAAAAATGGACGATATTGCAAAACATATGCATCTAATAGGGCACATGGTCCTGATGGTTTTAGTGGCATGTTTCTTAAGAGATGTTGTCTTGTGATTAAAAGTTTTTTATCAACTAGCCAAGGGATTCAATGAGGAGAAGATCAGTTTAGACAACATCAATGGTTCTCCGATTACATTAGTTCCCAAGAATCCATCTTCTAAAGAGGTGAATGACTATAGGCCTATATCCTTAACCAATACATGTCTAAAGTTTCTCACTAAGCTGGCATCCAATAGGCCCTAGCATCATATTTTGTATCGTGTGCAGAAAAATCAGTATGGTTTTCTTAAATCTAGAGCCATCTTAGATTGTTTTCTTGGGCATATGAGTATATTTATCAATCTCGGTTATCTAAGAAGCACATATTTATTGTCAAGCCGGACTTTGTCAAAGCTTTTGATACTATTGAGAGTGATGCAATCCACAAGGGTTTTGATGACAAATGGGTCAATGTCATGAGAGATGTTCTTTCCTCTATAACTTCATCAGTCTTGTTGAATGGAGTTCCAATTTATTTATGAAAGGGTGTGAGACAGGGTGTCCCCCTCTCCACATTTCTCTATGTCGGGATCCTAAAACTTACAATCATAACAAATGAACCTGATTTACTTATTATGCAATATACAGATAATACAACTTTTATCTTATCAGCTGAGATGGATCAATTACTAGCTTTGAAAGATCCTTTGACCAAATTATCCTTTCCTACTGGCCTAAAAAGTGAACTATCATAAGTGACTTATTGTTCCTACTAGTGTACCCGAACATGACACAACTATGTTGGTTGCTGCTATGGTATGCCAAATTGGATCCATGCCTTTTCCGTATTTGGGTTTTCCCTTAGGTACAACTAAGATATCCATTCAGGCCTTCTTCCTATGGTAGAATTTGTGTAAAGGAGAATCACAACCTACTCCATATTATTGTCGCAAGAATCAAGGTTGCAGCTGGTAAAGTTTGCTATGAATTTTCTACTCTCTCTGAAACTACAGTCGCTGGTCTAATCAACCAGTGGATAATTTTTTTGTGAAATGTTTATGGAGAGACAATAATGATCTTAAACAATCCTTGCAACATGGGAGATGGTTGGTAAGCCTAAATAAAAAGGTGGTATAGGGGTCATCAATTTTGGTAAGAAAGATGATGCTCTTCTCATGAAGCACCTACACAAGTTCTACAACAACTAGAACCCTTAGGTACAGTTCATATGGATTATTACTACTATGATGTGATACCTCATGCTGAAAAATCATGTGGTTATTTTTGCTAGAGGGACATCTTAAGTTGCAGGATAATTTTATAGATATTTCATTTATTATTCTAGGAGCTAGTGACTCTTTTCTCTTCTGGACAGATACATGGCAGTTAGCAGGTTCTTCTCAGCCTCTAAGTCATAGATTCCCACAACTATATTCATATGTGTTAGATAATAAAATATAGGCTGCAGAGATTTATAGCACACAAGATAGAGCTTCCCTTTTCTACCTCCCCATGCCAGATCAGGCTTATGATAATTTTTTCACTCTGCAAGAGATGCTGCATGGCACCACCCTGTCATGTGAAAATCATATATGAAAGGGATTTCTAGTTTCGTGCCTTTGGTTCCTTAGTTGTACTCACTTTTACCCAGCCGCTTAACTTTTCCTTACTTTTGCCCATCTCCTTGTCTGAAACTCTTGCATGGTCTCGAACTTCGTTGTCGCCAAATTACATCTTGTTACTTGACAAGTGGGGCGCATCGATCTAGTCCATAGTGGACCCGCCATTATGTGCTGACAAGTGGGGCTGTGGTCCGTCAGGTCCCGTAGTGGACCCTTGCCGTTACATGCTAACAAGTGGGGCCACGTTAAGTTGGTTCCTGTAGTGGACACCTCTCTCCACTTATCCAGATCAGCATGGGACCCACAGCTTATCCACGTGAGCGTCGGACCCATAGCTTATCCACGTGAGCCAGCCCCGCGCCCGTGTTATTGCCTTCCCCTTTCTTCTTCTTCTTCTCCGGCGATGGCGGCCCTTTGTCAAGCTTAAATTCATTCTCTTGTTCGTCCTGGCCATAGTATGGTGTCGTCCCGTTGACCTATATGAAGGATGACAATGACAGCCGTGCACAGAGAAGCTTAGATCTTGCACCAAAATGTTTCGATTAGACGGGGGCGCTTGCTTTGGAGAATGCGGACGGCGAGCCGTTTCGATGATTTAATTGGTTTATTGAGTTAATGTCTCAGCTGCAATCAAGTGAAAGAGTGTTTATAATTAAAACATAGGGAGATGGGTGTATAACAAATAAGAAAATGACACAACTCTTGAACATTTTCATATTAAAAAACTTATACAACTCTTAATGTACAAGAGTGTTTATAATTGACACAACTCTTGAACACTTTCAAATTAAAAAAATTATACCACTCTTAATGTAGAAGAGTGTTTATAATTGCTATAACTCTTCAACACTTTCAAATCAAAAAAATTATACAACTCTTTATATAAAAGAGTGTTTATAATTGACACAACTCTTGAACACTTTCAAATTAAAAAAATTATACAACTCTTAATGTAAAAGAGTGTTTATAACTGACACAACTCTTGAACACTTTTAAATTAAAAAAATTATACAACTCTTAATGTAAAAGAGTGTTTATAATTGACATAACTCTTAAAAACTTTCAAATTAATAATATTATACAACTCTTAATGTAAAAGAGTGTTTATAATTGACACAACTCTTGAACACTTCTAAATTAAAAATTTACACAACTCTTATTGTAAAAAAGTGTTTATAATTGACACAACTCTTGAACACTTTCAAATTGAAAAAATTATACAACTCTTAATGTAAAAGAGTGTTTATAATTGACACAACTCTTAAACACTTTCAAATTAAAAAAATTATACAACTCTTAATGTAAAAGATTTTTTATAATTGACACAATTCTTGATCACTTTCAAATTGAAAAAATTATACAACTCTTAATGTAAAATAGTGTTTATAATTGACACAACTCTTGAACACTTTCAAATTATAGCATCCTAAGAAAATCTTGAGAGTTTACCATTTTTAGAGCGTGAAAAGTGATCCCTAAACTTGCGTATATGAAAATTGTAAACCTTTGAACACTGTGAAACTTAATATGTGATAATGATGTGCTAAGAAAATCTTGAGATATTATCATTTTCATAGAATGTAATGCATAAACTTGCATATGGCAAAAATTATACACCTTTGAACTCTTTGAAATCATACATAGGACATGATAATGTTCTGCTAATAAAATCCTGATCATTTATCATTTTCATGGAGTAAAATATAATGCATAAACTTGCATATACAAAAATTATACACCTTTGAACACTTTCCCTTCAAATTATATTCAAAATCATTTGTTTATGGAGCTAAAGTATAAGTGGAAAACTTGTTATTTTGCATGGATAGAGGGTCCCCCCCGATAGATACAGGGGTGATACGTCGGAAACGTATCTATAATTTTTGATGCCCCATGCTTGTTTTGTATCTACTTTGCTTTGCTTTGTCTACACTTTGAGGTGTTTTTATATATTTTCTGGAACTAACCTATTAATAAGTTGCCACAGTGCCAGTTGCATGTTTTCTTCTATTTTTGGTTCCAGAAAGGCAGAAAATCAATATTCTCGAAATTGGACGAGACAAAAGCCAAAGTTATTATTTTTTCGGAGCAACACGGAACCACGAAGAAGAGATGGAGGGGGGCCACATGTAACATCCCAAAAATATTAAACTTGGATCATCAAACTCTAATCATCAAAATCAGGGTTAACAAAAACTTCTCCAACTAAAAATATGAAAGCATTCATATGTGTGTGTATTCAAAATATGGATTCTTTTTAATTGCCATGGTTCTGTGTTTCTTTGCTTATAAAATGATTCCTAGGTGAAATAAACATCATCTAAACAATCCCCAAACTTTTCCCAAAGACAAACAACTCAAAATAAGCAAATAAAGTGAATGGTCATTTTTGCCAAATGCAAGTTATGGCCGCGTTAGGGTTCTGTCTCGCCGGCACTGCCCGACGTGGACGATGAGCCGTAGCCATCCGATTAGATTTAGATCATGCGGCCGAGATCGCCCTGTACCGCTTCACGCGTTATGAGCCACTGACTGGTAGAACCCCCTGTCAGCTGAGCCCCGCGCTGCGAAGTGACACTGGGCCGGCCCATTAACCTTTCCCGCGCAGCCCAACCATTTGAATTTTGATTTTTCTATTTTAATTCAAACTCAGTTATGTACCTAGTTTCAAAAATTAACCCAGCTCGATTCAGTGAACCAAATTGCATGAAACCAATTTTGTTAGAAAGGTACTAAACGGCTTAATCCAAGCCTGTTGGATTCAAATCATTTGGATATGTAGATCAACCTTGGTAAAAATAACAAGTCAGAAGCTTTTCTGAATTCAAACATTTTTCAAAATTCAACCATAATAGCTTTTGAGTTGATTCCAACTCTCAAAAATCACATTTGATCATACCTTTCAGAATATATAAAAACATTTGGATTTACATGCAGAAATAATGTTCAAGTAATAAAAGAATGCCACATAGGCTTTTCTAGTCACTTTAATTATTTAAAATAAAAAGGTTAAACCTTATTAAATTGTGACACCACTTTAAATCACATTCCCATGTACTGAAATATGTGGTGATGACATGTGTCAACATGATCCCATGTTTGAGTTGGATAATATTAAATCTTAAGTAGTTTTTCAATGAGTAGAAATTACTTTCGCAAATTAAAATAAATAAGACAAATGCTTTAATCTTGTAATGATAGGTGATGATGCTAGATCATCTATAGAACATCTTTGTGTGATGATTGAAAATAGTTAAGTATTGTTTGGTGATTGTGTACCTCATATTTATTTATAGACGCTAGTACCAACCAAGGATACGAGGAGGAAGGAGGATACTACGAAGAAGAAGCCGAGGAGAACTTCAACCACTGCTCTGCACAAGGCAAGCCTTACTAACCAAGTTGACCTATGCAAGTTAACACTTGCAGTTATGAAAGTTAGATAACCTATGCAATGCACTAATCTTGCTTGGTTAGACACATTTGATGATACCCAAGCCTAGTTTTACTTGCAAGCTTTCTACTTTATTTCTTTATCAAAGCTATTTTTTAGAGAGTACTTAAGTGACTTGTATATTCGAGGAAGATAATTGAAGGTTGCATAAAGAGCATTAAATTTGGCCTAAGCTAGATAATCTTGATGTCATCCTAAGGCATGAGATTGAACTTCATTAATCTCCACTTGTTTACCACCCCTCCTTAGTACTTAACCCCACTTGTAGATGCTAGTGCTAAGCATAAATCTTGATCAACTTTAGATGGGAATACTTGGTGAAAATGGTTATGAAAACCTTGGAATGATGAGTCATTCTACTGAAATGTTTTGACATGTGTTTCCGAACACCATATGATTTTGATGATGAAAATGTTGAGGTAGGAGCCTTAGCCCTTTATAAAACTGATGGTTGTCTGGATGCGATACCATTCCAATTTTTACCGTACAACCACAATACACAAAAATTGGGTAGGGCTTGACTGGAAATTTATATACCTTAGTATGGGTTCCCTCACAGCCTAGGTTTGAGCAGAGGCTACCTTGTGAAGATTGTCCACCTGTGTAGTACCCAAGATGACAGTTGGTCATGGTTGGGAGGCCAAACTCACAGGAGAGGTGCCTATACTAGGGCGTGCAATTGAAAGGTTAGGATTGATTATCCCGCATACTGAGTATGGTGAATTCAGGATTTGTTCCTGACGGATGTATCGAATGTTTTGTTGAAAGTGTACAATCTCTGTAGAGTGTCAAACTATTCGAATAGCCGCATCCGCGGTTATGGACAGTTGGAGTGGCCATAATGTTCCCCTGTCAGATGTTTTCAAAATGACTTGTGATATGAATTGAGAATTTGACTTGACCACAACGTAGTTGTGATATGGAATTCAAGTTCCCACTTAGGTGTTATAAAACTTCAACTAGCTTTCTTGCTTTTGAACTTAGTAGAGGTAAATCTGGCTTTTTGCAAAACAACCCTAGAGCTTAGTGTCCTACTACAAAACCCCCCTTAACTTGTTAGTATTAGTTTGGGAGTACTTAAAGAGTACTCATGGCTTTGTCTCAGGCTATTCCCGTGGCCAGACTATGAAGAGGAGTACCAGGATGATGGACCCCAGGAAGGTTACGACAACTAGGATCATCTCCCATCGTCAGCATTGCCTGTGACCCCGAAGATGGAGCTTCGCCTACGCTACCTTTATTACGTATCTCCGCTGCTTGAGTTGTATTAAGAACTGGATCATGAGATCCTTATTTGTGTAAGACCTTATGTATGGTTTGTAATGGAAGATGTACTGTGATATCCAAATCTGTTATGTATCGCAAAAATGGTAATCCTGGGATTGCGATGTATGGCATAACAGGCATCTGGGATTAAAAATCCGGGTGTTGACAAGTTGGTATCAGAGCCATCCTGACCATAGGAGACCCTAGTTAGACTGGACGTTTGAATCAAAAACTTAGTTTCAAAACCAAAGGAAGCAAATATTTACAAAAACTTATTCCCATTCTTATCACTTTGATTCTTTCATGAAAATTCATGTTCCTCAAAAACTCTTGCAAAATACATAAAATTTGACACACTTGATCACTCTACTAACTTACTCATCCTATACTCTTATAGATGGACGTGAAGTACAGCAAGTTTTATCAGCTTGGGAATGGAGGAGACCTCATCTTTGAGCGGGATTTGGACCAGCCTTCGGAACTTCTGGAGCGTCCACACCCTGAGTTCTTCGGAGCTCAGCTCAATGATCAGGAAGGAGAAGATCGGCAATGGCTAGTTGTTCCAAGTCTTCGAGGAAAGATTGAACCTCCCACTACCGAGGGAATTCAGTTCACCTTAAGAGAGAACAACTGGCTCGATGGACTTGCCAGGGCCAGGCAGGAAGCTCTTGCCCGTCTGTGTGAGCAGAGTATCAACCAGATCAAGGGTACCCGCTTTGAGTTTTGTCCAAGGCGTGATGCTATGGGACAGCCACTGGAAACCCCATACCACCACGAGCTGAAGACTCAGTTGGACCACCTTAGCTTCATGATGTATGATCGTCAGCAGGAACTGGACAATGCCCGTGACTACTCCAATCACTAGTCTGCCATGATCAGGACGAAGGATTAGACCATCGCCATGCTAGCGAAGGATCGCAAGTCTTGCCGCCGTCAGCTCGACAAGAAGGAGCGCATCATTTCTCGTCTTCGCCACCGTATCTCGGATTTGGAGGAGACCATCCACGAGAGAGACATGCAGTTGGAGGAAAGGGAGAATGCCGGAGAAGATCTTCGTGGAGACCCCTACTCCTATCTCAGTGATGATGATGATTTTCTGGAGGATCAGGCCATGGACTTCTTCACCGATGAGGAGGATTTCGCATTCATCGATGACGATGAGGATGACGATTACACCGAATCCGAGGAGTAGTAGCACTTGAGCACTAGCGTAGTGAGTTGTATTCGGTCCCAATCTGTTTTTCCTTTGTTGTGGTGTATGTTGTATTGTGTGCTATGAATGAATGAAAAGCAAGTTGCTAGAAAATCTGAGTCAAACTTTAAAAACTTTACAAAGTCCCTAAACCTTAGAAATTTCCCTCTTTTCTCATGATCTATCTCAATCTTCAGATGCCTCGCAGAGGAAGTGGTTCATCCCCGAACCCGATGTTGCAGATCCTGCAAATGTTGGTTTCTGACCACGAAGCTGAAAGAGCCGAGCGTCAAGACAAATTAGTCTCCCTTCAACACATAGCTCAGATGGCCAACAACAATCAAGGCCAAGGAAATCAGGACAACCATGGATTTAAGCTCAAGAATTTCCAGAACACCGACCCACCTGTTTTCACTAAGTCGGAAGAGCCCCTAGATGCAGATGATTGGCTGCAAACCATGGAGAACAACCTAGAAGTCGCCAGAGTGGAAGCTAACGAGAAAGTTATGTTCGCCACCCACTATCTAGCCGGAGATGCAAGAGCATGGTGGAACAACGTTTGTGCAATGACCCGAGGGCAGATGATGACTTGGGAAGAATTCAAGGTCAAGTTCAGCAGAACCCACGTGCCACCGGGTTTGATCAAAAGAATGAGAGATGAATTCAGAGAACTGAAGCAAGGAAGGATGACCGTAGTGGAATACCGTGACAAATTCTTGTCATTATCTAGGTATTCCCCGGATGAGATCGGTACTGAAGCCAAGAAGAAAGAAAGATTCCTGAATAGTCTGCACGATGAGATGCAGACGGTGTTGGTCAATATCCCCTTTGCAGATATTGAAGCCCTTGTCGACTCTGCCATCCAGATGGAAGGAAAGATCAAGCAAGCCAATGAGAACCGCAAGCGCCGCATGATGCATCAGCCAGGAACCCATCATACCCCAAAGTATTGCCCCAACGCATCTCCAGGATTTGCCCCGAGAACCAACCGACCCCCGATGAACCGTCCGACCTATCCCAACCGTGGAAACCCAAGGCCCGGAGGAAATCACAACAACCCTGGCAACCCTAACAATTTCAACCGTGCACCACCCAAGTTCAACAACAATAATGCTGCCGCCAACACCAACACTGCCCCGAGGACTGGAAGCAATGGTGTGCCTATTGCAGAAAAGGACAAGTCGCAAGTGACTTGTTATGACTGTGGAAATAAGGGTCACTACTCCAATGAGTGCCCCAAGAAGAATGCCGCAGCCCCCAATGCAAATGCCCCAGCTCAGCAACAGCGTCATGTTCAGCCTGGAAGAAGGTTTCCCCAGGGAATTCGCTTAACCACAACGGCCGTCTTTTTCTCATGCATGCTGAAGAAGCCCAGGAAGCACCAGATGTCGTGCTAGGTATGTTTTCTGTTAATTCAGTACTTTCTAGAGTGTTGTTTGATTCTGGTGCATCGCACTCATTTGTCACCGAAGAATTTGCATGCACTAGTAAGATTCAACCAACCAAACTGAAGCATGTTATGATTGTTCAAATTCCTGGTTCAACCACCAAAGCTAGGAAAATTTGCAAAGTCGTCCCTATCCGAATCCATGGCATAGATTTTTATGCTAATCTGATAGTACTCAGAACTAAAGGTTTGGAAGTAGTACTAGGAATGGATTGGATGTCCAAACATAAAGGATTAGTTGATTGTGCCAAGAAGGCATAACCATGACCAGTACAGCTGGAGTAAGTCGAGCATGTATACGAAACCTTACCTCATCAATTCAAGTGCAACAAGAGTATAGCCCAACCCACCATTGACCAAGTCTGGATAGTCTATGAATACCCCCGATGTATTTCCAGATGTTTTGCCCGGTATGCCCCCAGATCGGGATATCGAGTTTATCATTGAACTAATCCCCGGAACAGGACCCATAGCCCAGAGACCATATAGTATGAACCCGTCTAAACTAGCAGAACAAAAGAAGCAACTGGATGCCATGCTGGAAATTGGATTGATTCAACCAAGTGCGTCACCATGGAGATCACCTATCTTGTTTGTGGATAAGAAGGATGGAGGTAATCGTTTGTGTACAGATTATCGGAAGTTGAATGATGTCACTATCAAAAACAAATACTCATTGCCCAAGATAGAAGATTTGTTTGATCATTTGACCGGTGCCAAAGTGTTTTCTAAGATTGATCTTAGAACTAGCTATCATCAACTCAATATTCGCGCAGAGGATATTCCAAAGACTGCCTTTACCACCAGATATGGATTATACGAGTATACTATCATGTCTTTTGGATTAACCAATGCCCTCGCTTATTTCATGAATCTCATGAATAAGATTTTTATGGACTTCCTAGATAAGTTTGTTGTTGTTTTCATCGATGACATTCTGATTTATTCCAAATCACAAGAAGAACATGAGCTAAACCTAAGGACCATTCTTGGAACCCTTAGAGAGCATCAGTTGTATGCCAAGTTTAGCAAATGTGAATTCTGGTTACAGGAGGTAGGATTCCTCGGTCACATTGTATCAGCCGGAGGAATTGCCATTGACCCCGCAAAGGTGAAAGATGTCGAAGATTGGCAAGCCCCAACCACTCAAACCCAAGTTCGTGCATTTCTCGGATTGGCGGGATACTACCGCAAGTTCGTAGAAGGATTCTCGAGTATCGCCAGACCCATGACTCAATTGCTGAAAAAGGATAAGAAATTTGAATGGAAGGACAAATGTGAAGCGAGTTTTCAAGAACTCAAGAGAAGATTGATTTCAACCCCAATCTTAATCATGCCGGATATCACGAAGCCCTTTGACGTGTATTGTGATGCATCCAAGATCTGTCTCGGATGTGTGCTAATGCAAGAAGGCAAAGTTATATCTTATCTATCTCGACAACTGAAACAACATGAGCAGAACTATCCAACCCATGACCTCGAGCTCGCAGCCGTAGTTCTAGCCCTGAAGACATGGAGGCACTACCTGATGGGAAACCGTTGTGAAATCTATTCGGATCACAAGAGCCTGAAGTATATATTCACTCAGAAGGAGCTGAATATGAGACAGAGAAGTTGGATTGAGCTAATCAAGGATTACGACCTGGACATTCACTATCACCCCGGTAAAGCCAATGTGGTAGCAGATGCCCTTAGAAGATTGCCGTGCCGCTTGAACTCCATGATTTTGAAGGAGCAACCAAGCCTGCACCAAGAGATGGAAGATTTCCGAATGGAATTAGTGACTGAAGGATTTTTGGCTAGCATAGAACTTCAACCCACTTTGATCAGCTCCAGGAGGCACAGAAAAGAAATGCTAGTATCGACGAAATCAAGCGTCGTATCGGTACAGGCAAAGTACCCGGATTTACCGAAGACGAAGAAGGAGTTCTGTGGTACAAAGGATGCCTTTGTGTACCAGCAGATTCTAAATTGAAAGAAGTTATTCTGAAGGAAGCTCATGATACTCTTTATTCTATCCACCCCGGAGGAACGAAGATGTATCAAGATTTGAAAGAGCAATTTTGGTGGCATAAGATGAAGAGAGAAATCGGAAGCTATATCGCCAAGTGTGATATATGTCAGAGAGTCAAGGCGGGACATCAAAGACCCGCTGGATTGTTGCAACCCCTGCAGATTCCAGAATGGAAATGGGATTCCGTTGGAATGGACTTTATCACCGGACTGCCTACTTCTAGTAGGGGAAATGACTCTATTTGGGTAATAGTGGACAGATTGTCCAAAGCCGCCCATTTCTTACCAGTCAAGACCACATATCAGAGTTTGAAGCTAGCGGAGTTATACATCGTGAAAATCGTCAGTTTGCACGGAGTCCCCAAGAACATTGTATCAGATCAAGGAACTTAGTTTACCTCGAGATTCTGGAAGAAAGTCCAAGAAGGTTTAGGAACCCGACTGGATTTCAGCACAGCTTACCACCCCCAGACCGACGGACAAACGGAGCGAGTAAGTCAAATACTCGAAGATATGTTGAGAGCATGTGTGTTAGAGTATGGATCTAAATGGGAAGACTGTCTGCTGTTCGCAGAATTTTCATACAACAACAGTTATCAAGCTAGTTCGCAAATGGCCCCATTTTAATTCGTGTATGGAAGGAAGTGTCGCACCCCTTTGAATTGGTCGGAAGTAGGAGATAGTCATATTTTCAGACCCGACATCCTACGAGAAGCAGAAGAGAAGGTTCACAAGATTCGTGAGCACCTGAAGACCGCCCAGTCAAGACAGAAGAGTTACACCGACAAGATACGTCGATACCTCGCTTTCAATATCAAAGATTTCGTGTATCTGAAAGTGTCGCCATTGAAGGGAATGCAGCGTTTCAAACTGAAAGGAAAGTTATCCCCTAGATATATCGGCCCCTTCAAGATTCTGAACCTTCGAGGAGAAGTGTCGTATCAATTGGAACTGCACGAAGAAATGTCAGTCGTACACAATGTGTTCCATATCTCATTACTTCGCAAGTGCCTCGAAGTTCCGGAGAAGACTGAAGTGTTCAAGAACATTTATCATCAGACCATAGAGATTAACGATGACCTGACCTATCCCGAGGTACCCATCCGTATTTTCGAAGAAGCTTTCAAAACTACCAGAACCCGAAGCATCAAGTTTCTCAAGATTCAGTGGAGCAACCACACAGAAGAAGAAGCTACCTGGGAGCGCGAAGATCACATCAGGACAGAGTTTCCCGATCTCTTCAAATCCTAGGTAATCTTTTTTGTCCTTTTTCAATTCTCGGGACAAGATTTTTGTTTAAGGGGGGAAGGTTTGTAACATCCCAAAAATATTAAACTTGGATCATCAAACTCTAATCATCAAAATTAGGGTTAACAAAAACTTCTCCAATTAAAAATATGAAAGCATTCATATGTGTGTGTATTCAAAATATGGATTCTTTTTAATTGCCATGGTTCTATGTTTCTTTGCTTGTAAAATGATTCCTAGGTGAAATAAACATCATCTAAACAATCCCCAAACTTTTCCCAAAGACAAACAACTCAAAATAAGCAAATAAAGTGAATGGTCATTTTGGCCAAATTAACTCTCATGCCTACTTTGGCAATCTCTAGTTTTCAAAACTCAATAGAAACATTTTTGGATCTTTGAACCCCTTGTTAGTACACATAATAAGGTACCAAGGCCCACTTTGTGATCATCCAAAAACATTCAAATGCTAAGTTTAAATGACAGTTTAAAATTGAATCTATCTCATATGGGAAGATCCCACTATTTCAAAAACCACTCAAACAAGTTCAATTTTCAAAACCCAAGCACCCACAGAATCCTCAACACATGCCTAGAAAACCCACCAAAAATCTTTTCAAAATTCAAAATTCAAGTTCTTGCAGCCATTTCATCAAACAGCTTGCAAATTCAAATCAAACAAATCACAAACACTATTTTGAGCAGTGATTTGGCCAACCTTGTCCCCTCTCTAGCTCACAGCAAACATCTAGTAGATCATCTAGCTTAGTTATTAACCTCTAGCATCACTGTGAGCTTGCCATTGCCATCAATGGTGAGCAGGCCGAGCCTCACCATGTCACCCCAGTGTGGACAGCAAGCTAGAGGAAGAACTAGCTGTGCCAACCGTGTCTGGGAGGTAGCCCATGCCTCACCGCCCCCTCTCGACCAACCCCAGCTCAAGGACGGAGATAAGAACCCCTAGGAACGCCGTGCCAGCGCCACCGTCGACCATGCCGACGCGCACCACCGTGCACGCACCATTCCCACTCAACCCGACCACCTCGAGCCCTTGCCGCCCGCCAGCATTCACCCCACCGTCCCAGGAGACCACTAGACATGATCGTTTCATCGCTCGTACCCCATAGCCACCGCACACCGCGGAGTTCGGCGCCTCTGCCTCGCAGAGCACCGCACGTTCCCGACCGATTGCCACCACCCCTAAGCTCGCATTCAAGTCTTAGAGCATCGCCAGGAGACCGCCTGTCGATCGCCAACCTCAGCCATGCCTCTAGCCGCCCGTAGCTGTGTCGCCACTGTCGCCTGCCCATCCCTCTCGGTCTCGCCGTCGAGCCTATAAAAGGAGGAGACCCCCAGACGATTGAAGCACACCATTCCACTCTCCTCACCTCACTGATCATTCCACCCTCTCGCCGAAGCACAAGGAGCAGCAGCTCGCCGGAATTGCACTAGAGTTTGCCGCTGCAGAGGAGGAGAGGCGTCGTCGATTGGAGCCGCCCCAGGAGGAGCTGCCGGTGCCAGGAGAATCGCCGTCGTCGACTTCGTCGTTCGCCCCCATCGCCAACCCTCACCTGAGCCCCGGTGAGCCTCCCACGGCCCCCACCTGCCGCGTTAGGGTTCTGTCTCACCGGCGCTGCCCGACGTGGATGATGAGTCGTAACCGTCCGATTAGATTTAGATCGTGCGGCCGAGATCGCCCAAGACGGCCACAAGAGTGAGCTACTTGACAGTGGAACCCCTGTCACTGATCTCATGGCGGAGTGACACTGGGCCGGCTCATTAACCTTACCCACGCAGCCCAACCATTTGAATTTAGATTTTTCTATTTTAATTCAAACTCAGTTCTGTACCTAGTTTCAAAAATCAACCCAGCTCGATTCAGTGAACCAAATTGCATGAAACCAATTTTGTTATAAAGGTACTAAAATGCTTAATACAAGCCCGTTGGATTCAAATCATTTGGATCTGTAGATCAACCTTGCTAAAAATAACAAGTTAGAAGCTTTTCTGCATTCAAACTTTTTCAAAATTCAACCATTATAGATTTTGAGTTGATTCCAACTCTCAAAAATCACATTTGATCATACCTTTGAGAATATATAAAAACATTTGGGTTTACTTGCAGAAATAATGTTCAAGTAATAAAAGAATGTCACATAGGCATTTCTAGTCACTTTAATTATTTAAAATAAAAAGGTTAAACCTTATTAAATTGTGACACCACTTTAAATCACATTCCCATGTACTGAAATATGTGGTGATGACATGTGTCAACATGATCCTGTAGGGGTTCGTAGCATGGAAAACAAAAAAATTCTACCGCATGCAAACAAACAAGCCAAGATCTATCTACTAGATTGTAGCAACGAGTCGATAGAGGAACTTACCCTCGAAGATTCCAAAGCGGTTAACGAGAGCATATTCTCGTGGGTTATGTAGTCGTACTCTTGCCGATCTCAAGATCGCGTAGACGATCCTTCCGGCGCTGCGTTCCGGTAGCGCTTCCACAGTCGGTCACACGTTCGGTACTCGATGAAGACCTTCCTCTCCCTTGTTCTAGGAGGCAGCGGAGGTTGTAGCACTCTCCTCATGATTTCGGCAGCACGACGGCATGGTGTCGGAAGTAGAGGGGAGATCTCGCAGGGCTTCGCCTTAAGCCGGAGCGAGTATGGTGGAGTATGAGAGAGGCCGTGGTGATTTAGGGTTTAGAGGGAACCAAGGGGAGGGCCTGGCCGGCGTCTAGGGTTTGGGGAAACCCTAACTCGCCGAGTTAGAGGTGCCCTAGGTGGTGGCGGTAGCATAAGGAGGTGGTGGCGCCGGCGGCTTGGAGGCTAGGGTTTTGGGTGTGAGGGGTAGGGGCGCCCTACCCCTCCTTATATAGGTGGAGGGTGGCCAGTTGGGAGGAGGGAGTCCTCCCCCAACTCGGCCTCCTTGGCCGACGGGTGGAGGGAGGGGACTTCCTCCCCAAGTAGGTTTCCTACTCTCCCTCCACCAAGCAAACTTGGCGTTTGACTTTTCAAATTGGCGTTTGACTTTCAAACTTAGATTTGATTTCTCTCTTTATTTTGCCGAGCCAAGTGACCTAGTGCATGATGCAACCATTCCATATTGTCATGACACATTCATGTACCCTTCCCCTCCAGAGTGTCGGACCTTCTGGACCCTTCTAGAACATTCCTGGTGAAAACACCGGAATCATTCCCCAACTCCGAAACAGGACTTTCCTTATATGAATCTTATTCTCCGGACCATTCTAGATCTCCTCGTGATATCCCGGATCCCATCCGAGACTCCGAACAACATTCGGTCTCTTACTCATCATTCCATAACTACTCAACAACATTGAATCCTTAAGTGTGTCTCCCTACAGTTCGTGAATTATGCGTACATGACCGAGACACTTCTCCGATAAATAACCAATAGCGGAATCTGGAAATTCATATGGCTCCCACATATTTCTACGATTACTTTGCGATCGAATGAACCACTTACATACGATACCAATTTCCCTTTGTCTCACGATAGTTTACTTATCTGAGGTTTTGATCGTCGGTATCTCTGCATACCTAGTTCAACCTCGTTACTGATAAGTACTCTTTTCTCATTCGGTGGTATGTGATCCCTTGTGATCCAGTCACATGCTTGCAAGCCAATTGGATGACATTCCACCGAGAGGGCCCGGAGTATATCTATCTGTCATATGGATGGACAAATCCCACTCTTGATCCATGTGCCTCAACCCATACTTTCCGAACACTCAATGCCACCTTTATAGCCACCCAGTTACTGTGTGGTGTTTGATGTCATCAAAGCATCCTTCCGGTGATGGTGATTAGCATGATCTCATGGTCAAAGGAATTAGGTTAGTATGCATCAGAAAGCTTATAGCAATTGAACTATTAAAATTACTTGATCTTTATGCTACGCTTATCTATAGGAGTATGTCCATCATACCATTCTCCTAATGATATGATCTTGTTGTTAACAACATATCAATGTTCATGATAGGGAAACCACAATCATCTATTAACCAACAAGCTAGTATTATGAAGAGGCTTTACTAGGGACTCTAATTTAGTTTACAAATCACACAAGTATTAATCTTTCCTTTTAATACTGTTATAGCATGAATGCAAACATTTATCATAAAAACAAAGATATAATAATAACTATATTTATTATTGCCTCTAGGGCATATCTCCAACAGTCTCCCACTTACACTAGAATCAACTAATCAAGATTATATGGTAATATACCGAACACCCATGGCAGTTTGGTGTTGGCCATGTTTTGCCCTCGGGAGAGGTTTAGTCAACGGATCCGCCACATTTAGATTTGTGTATACTTTGCAAATCTTTATGTCACCATCTTGGACAATAGATGTAGCTTGATGTGCTTCAGCTTCTTGTGTGACCTTGGTTCTTGCGCATTGGCTATGGCGCCCATGTTATCACAGTAGATAGACATTGGGTCCAGCGCACTTGGAACCACACCGAGCTCTGTAATGAACTCCTTCATGCATATCGCTTCTTGTGAAGCCTCCGAGGCAGCTATGTATTCCGATTCAGTTGAAGATCTCGCCACAACGCTTTGTTTTGCACTCCTCCAGCTAACTGCTGCACCATTCAAAGTAAATACGTATCCAAATTGAGATTTAGAATCATCCGGATCGGTGTTCCAACTAGCATCAGTGTAACCATTAACAACGAGATGTTCATCACCTCCATAAGAAAGAACCATATCCTTAGTTCTTCTCAAGTACTTAAGGATGTTTTTGACCGCTATCCAGTGATCCACTCCTGGATCACTTTGATATCTGCTAGTCAAACTAACAGCATATGCAATGTCTGGTCTAGTACATAGCATGGCATACATTAGAGATCCTATGGCTAAGGCATAGGGAGTCTTACTCATCCTTTCTCTATCTTCTCATTGCTTGGACTTTGAGTTTTACTCAAGGTCGATGAGCAACATGGGCAAGAACCCTTTCTTGCTATCTTCCATTCCAAACCTCTTTAGAACTTTGTCCAAATATATACTTTGTGACAATGATATTAGGCGTCTCGATCTATCTCTATAAATCTTTATGCCTAATATGTAAGCTGCTTCGCCAAGATCTTTCATTGAAAAACTATTATTCAAATAATCCTTGACACTATTAAGAAGGTCTACATCATTCCCAATCAACAATATGTCATCTACATATAGTATTAAGAATGCTACAGAGCTCCCACTCACTTTCTTGTAAATACAAGCTTCTCCATAAGTTTGTATAAAACCAAAGCTTTTGACTACCTTATCAAAACGTTGATTCCAACTTCGGGATGCTTGCTTCAATCCATATATGGACCGTTGAAGTTTGCATACCTTGTTAGCATCTTTAGGATCGACAAAACCTTTGGGTTGCATCATATACAACTCTTCATCAATGTCTCCATTGAGGAACGCCGTTTTGACATCCATCTACCATATCTCATAATCATAATATGCAGTGATTGCTAACAAAATCCTCACAGACTTTAGCATCGCTACCGGTGAGAAAGTCTCATCGTAGTCAACTCCTTGAATTTGTCGAAACCCTTTTGCGACAAGTCGAGCTTTATAGATAGTAACATTACCATCAGCATCTGTTTTCTTCTTGAAAATCCATTTGTTCTCGACAGCCTTCCAGCCATCCGGTAAGTCCACCAAAGTCCATACTTGGTTTTCGTACATGGATCCAATCTCGGATTTCATGGCATATTGCCATTTATTGGAATCTGGGCTCATCATCGCTTCCTCATATGTCGCAGGGTCATCAGTGTAGTCCACCAACATGACACTTATAACGGGATCATACCAATTAGGAGTGGTACAAGTTCTCATTGACCTGCGAGGTTCTGTAGCAACTTCAATGAAGTTTCATGATTATCATCATTAGCTTACTCTCTTATTGGTGTAGGCACCATAGGAACTACTTCTGGTGCTGCGCTACTCGCAAGTTCGAGAGAAGGTTCAACAACCTCGTCGAGTTCTACTTTCCTTCCAGTCACTTCTTTCGAGAGAAATTCCTTCTCTAGAAAGGATCCATTCTTAGCAACGAAGATTTTGCCCTCGGATCTATGATAGAAGGTATACCCAATAGTTTCCTTCGGGTATCCTATGAAGACGCATTTTTTCGCTTTGGGTTCAAGCTTGTCCGGCTGTAACTTCTTTACATAAGCTTCGCAACCCCAAACTTTAAGGAACGACAATTTAGGTTTCTTCCCAAACCATAATTCATACGGTGTCGTTTCAACGTATTTAGATGGTGCCCTATTTAAAGTGAATGCGGCTGTTTCTAATGCATAACCCCAAAACGATAGCGGTAAATCTGTAAGTGACATCATAGAACGAACCATATCTAAGAGAGTTTGATTACGGCGTTCGGACACACCATTACGCTGTGGTGTTCCCGGTGGTGTCAATTGTGAAAGTATTCCGCATTTCTTTAAATGCTCGCCAAACTCGTAACTTAGATATTCACCTCCACGATCAGAATGTAGAAATTTAATCTTCTTGTTACGTTGATTCTCTACCTCAATTTGAAATTCCTTAAACTTCTCGAAAGTTTCGGACTTATGTTTCATGAAATAGATACACCCATATCTACTCAAGTCATCCGTGAAGGTAAGAACATAAAGATAACCACCGCGCGATGTTACACTCATTAGGCCACACACATCGGTATGTATGATTTCCAATAAGTCTGTAGCTCGCTCCATCATCCCAGAAAATGGAGTCTTAGTCATTTTACCCATCAGAAATGCTTCGCATCTTTCAAGTGATTCGAAATCAAGTGATTCAAGAAGTCCATCGTAATGGAGTTTCTTCCTACGCTTCTCCAATATGACCAATATGACTGTGCCACATATAGGTCGAGTTATCGCTCGATTTCAAACGTTTGCTTCAATGTTATTAATATGTGTATTTCTATAATCGAGATTCAATAAGAATAGACCATCTATCAAAGGTGCATGTGCATAAAACATATTACTCATATAAATCGAACAACCATTATTCTCGAACTTAAACAAGTAACCGTCTCGCAATAAACATGATCCAGATATAATGTTCATGCTCAACGTAGGCACCAAATAACAATTATTTAAGTATAAAACTAATCCCGATGGTAGATGAAGAGGTAGCGTGCCGACCGCGATCACATCAACCTTTGATCCATTTCCAACTCGCATCGTCACCTCGTTCTTCGCTAGCTTCTGTTTATTCTGCAGCACCTGTTTTGAGTTACATATATGAGCAACCGAACCAGTATCAAATACCTAGGCACTACTACGAGTAATAGTGAGATACACATCAATAACATGTATATCGGATATACCTTTCTTCTTGATGTTGCCGTTCTTCAAATCCGCCAAGTTCTTTGGGCAATTCCGCTTCAAGTGACCTTCTCCCTTGTAGTAAAAGCACTCAGTATCAGGCTTAGGCCCAGCCTTGGTCTTCTTCACCGGCACGACAACTTTCTTACCGCCCTTCTTGAAGTTTCCATTTTGCTTAGACTTGCCTTTCTTGAATTTGGTGGTCTTATTGACCAACAACACTTGGTGCTCTTTCTTGATCTCCACTTCTGCAGATTTCAACATGGAGAAGAGTTCTGGCAACGTCTTGTCCATGTTTTGCATATTGTAGTTCATCACAAAGTTCTTGTAACTTGGTGGTAGTGATTGGAGGACACGGTGAATCCCCAAAGAATTAGGAATCACTATACCCAAACTTAGGAGTTTGTTTGCGTGCCTAGACATCTTAAGCACATGCTCACCGATTTGAGTCGCCTCTTACATCTTGCAGTTAAAGAACTTTTCAGAAGCCTCATAACTCTTAACTGCCGCGTGAGCCTCAAATATCATTTTGAGTTCACGGACAATATCATGTGGGTCATGGTTCTCAAACCTTTTCTGAAGCTCTGATTCCAAACCATACAAGATAGCACACTGAAATGTGGAGTACTGATTCTTCCGAGTGAGGTAAACATTCTTTACTTCATCGGTAGCTGTAGCTGCATGCGGGTCACCCAGCGGTGCATCCATCACATAGGTTAAATTACCAGCATTGAGGACAATCCTCAAATTGCGTAACCAATCCGCGAAGTTGCTTCCATTGTTTTTCAACTTTTCTTTCTCTAGGAACGCATTAAAATTGATGGTATGAGCCGCCATTGATCTACAACATATTTGCAATAGTTTAGACTAAGTTTATGACAAATTGAGTTCTAATTAATAGTTAAATTAATCTAGGTGAACTCCCACTCAAAACAATATCGCTCCATTGTTTTAGTGATCCCACGAACCAAATCCACCACATCAAAACCGATCATCACGAGAGTTGATGTAGCTTCAGTGGCGAACAATCAACATGTTCATCATATCTATTATATGACTCATGCTTTACCTTTCGGTGATACGTGTTCTGAGACCATGTCTGTACATGCTAGTCTCGTCAAGATCAACCTTAGCTTCTGCATGAGCAAATCTGGCTTGCTCACGTTGTATACACTCGCAGAATCTAACACACCCGATCATCACGTGGTGCTTCGAAACAACGAGCTTTAGCAACGGTGCTTACTAAGGATGAACACTTTAAAACTTGAAATTTGTGTGCTTGAGGGATCATCTTATAATGCTACCGTCGGTAACTAAGCAATACAAGATGCATAAAGGATTAACATCACATGCAATTCATAATATGTGATATGATATGGCCTTTCTTCTTGTGCTTCCGATCTCCATCTTCAAGCACGGACATGATCTCCATCATCACCGGTATGGCGTCAAGGTCTATGGCACCGTTTCATGGTTGTCGTCCACCAGCTTCAACTATTACAACTACTTTGAATAGACACCCGGGTCTTAACAGAATTTAAAGACAACCATATGGCTCCTGTCGGTTGCCAACTTACAATAAGGAACATTGCATACATCAAATATAATCACAATCATGGCCATATCACATCACAGCACACCCCTGCAAAACAAAGTTAGACGCCTCTAATTTTCTTTGCATATTTTACGTGGTTTGGGGCTTTCAATAAGTGTCGATCTAACTTACGAACAAGAACCACAACATTGATGCTTGAACTATCAAGTGCCTGTTGTAAATTGGATCTATACTATGATGGGAGAGATAGGCACCAGAAAAGCCACTTATGCAATACAAGTTGCATGTTGAGCGTGGAGCAAGTCTCATGAACGATGTCATGTAAGGTTAGCCCGGGCTACTTCAACCCATCATACCGCAAGATGCAAAGTACACAAAAAGCAATTGATAATAAAAGCACCACCGCCCACAATGACCATTGTGTTCTACTCGTGCAACAGATCTACATATAGACACGGCTCTGATACCACTTCAGAGGGGTTCAGAGCATGGAAAACAAAAATTTCTACCGCATGCAAACAAACAAGCCAAGATCTATCTACTAGATTGTAGCAATGAGTCGATAGAGGAACTTACCTCGAAGATTCCAAAGCGTTAACGAGCAGATTCTCGTGGGTGATGTAGTCGACTCTTGTCGATCTCAAGATCGTGAGACGATCCTTCCGACTGCGTTCGGCGCTTCGCAATGGTCACACGTTCGGTACTCGATGAAGACCTTCCTCTCCCTTGTTCCAGCAGACAGCAGAGGTTGTAGCATGCTCCTCGCGATTCCGGCAGCATGACGGCATGGTGTCGGAAGTAGAGGGGAGATCTCGCAGGGCTTCGCCTTAAGCCGGAGCAAGTGTGGTGGAGTATGAGAGAGGCCTTGGTGATCTAGGGTTTAGAGGGCACCAAGGGGAGGGCTTGTCCGGTGGCTAGGGTTTGGGGAAACCCTAACTCGCTGAGTTAGAGGTGCCCTAGGCGGCGGCAACACAAGGAGGTGGTGGCGCCGGCGGCTTGGAGGCTAGGGTTTTGGGTGTGAGGGGTAGAGGGCACCCTACCCCTCCTTATATAGGTGGAGGGTGGCCGGTTGGGAGGAGGGAGTCCTCCCCCAACTCGGCCTCCTTGGCCGGCGGGTGGAGGGAGGGGACTTGTCACATCCCAAGATTTTCCAAATCTTGTTATGTGAAAAAATAAATAAACAAAATAAATAATTGTTGAAATTTAGGGTGAGAAGAAACTTTTTGATTCCAATAGGAAACATCAAAACCTATTTTGATCAAATAAAATCCTAAAGAGATTTAAAAAGATAAACAAATAATAAATAAAGTTATAATAGTTGGAATCACTATTTTTGATCTTTTAATAAAAAGTTATGGTTTTCATAAGCAAAGGTAGAAATATAAATAAGGATTATTTTAAAGAGCCAAATTAAATCTTGGCCAAGCAAATGAAATAAATTATTTCTATTTGTTAAAAAGAATAAAGGTTAGTTTAAATAAAATAATAAGGATTTATTAATATCCAATTTTATTTAAGTAAAGGCTTTTTCCTTTCCAATAAACATTAAAATTTATTTAAAAAATTTAAAATAAGAATTCCAAGTGTTTTAGTTTTTCAAATGAAACTTACTAAAGAGATTTTGATATTATTTAGATTTCAAAAAAAAGAGTTTTAAAATAAATTAAAACCTATTTGAATTAAAGACTATGGACTATTTATTTAATTATTAATAGATCCTAAAAGAATAAAAGAATTATTTTATTTGGACTTTGAAATATGTTGATAAACAGAATTAAAAATTCACCCAAAATTTGGTGGTGATTTGAATTCAAATGGAGATTGAAAAATATTATTAAATCTTATTTAATTAATACTAGAGCCTATTTTAAATAATTAAAATACCTTAAAAAGAATAAATAAATTATTCTAAATTTGACTTTGGAATGTGTTATTAATCAGTATATGAATCTACGCAAAATTTTGGTTGAGGTTTGAATTGATTTGTTGCTTGAATTGTTTGAATGAAAATCAAATCAAAATATTCAAAAAACAGAAAAGAAAAAGGTTTAGTATAAAAAAAATGGAAACAAACCCAACCCATCTGGCAGCTCACTAAGGCCCAGCAGCCCACTCCCCCTCACCCTCGAACCATTTTATTCTTAATCAGAATCTCACCCGCATAGCGAATGACAGATGGACCCCACCTCCTCCTTCTCTCTCTCGCTGCCAAGCGACCCCACTGCCCCGTCATCATCTTCCTCGCCCCGCTGACCCCGCCCCTCACCTCGCCGACCATTGCAGACGATTAAAGCTCGAGTCAATTCGCGTTAACGCCGCAGTAAACCCACCCCGTGACCATGCCATCTTAAGCGCCTTCGCCTCCTCTCTCTTTCCCCTCACTCGCTAGATCCTCTACGCCCCCAGGCTGTCTCCAATTCCACCAGGACCGCCGCTGTCTCCGACGTCTTCCGGCGACAATTCCGGCCACACCTCGCTGCCCCTTGCTACCTCGACCATGCGAGCCTACTTCCCTCTTCCATGCGCATCTCCCAGTGGCCTCAGCTCGCTCGCGCATGCCCCCTATCATCGGCAACCACCTCGACTGACCGCGCCACCGACTGCTCCAACTCCGATGAGCTCTACAGGTAGTCTCTGACCGCGCCGCCCCCTCTCTTTGATGCTCCCATACTCCCTACTCTTCTACGCGTCTAACAGCACCCTCCGTTCCCTCTCCCGTGCTCTATAGCGACGTCCCCGACAACTACAGTACGAGGCCGTCGCCAGGCATCTCTCCGGCAAGCAATTCCCGTTGACCATGAGCACCCCTTCGCCAGCAAGGACCACCTTGAGCATCACCACGACCACGCGAAGCTGGTGAGCCATTTCCCTTCCTCCCTTGCTTCCTATAGTCGACGCAGCACCGTGAGCCGAGCGTCGCTGCCGCCAGCCACCGTCGAGCGCCGCTGACATATGGTCATAGTGCCCTGAGCCGCTGGATCTTGATCTGACGGATGCCATAGAACGTAACTCGAAAGGGTAAGTAGTGCCCTGAGCCGTGCGATGTTACTTAGATCCAACGCACCAGAATAAGCGATCCGCACGAACCGGTATGGGCGAATAGAATCGTGACGCGTGGCCAGTGTGTTAATTGAAAAACAGAATTTGATCTATTGTATTAGTAAACTTGCAAAATTCATAACTTTCAAACCACACGTCCAAATTTTGCAAAATTTACATCAATGGATTCAGAAAAACAAGTAATTTCTGACCATGCACTTTGTTTAGTAAAATGTTTATGTTAAACTGATTGTTTTTGTGGAAGCTTATGTAGGCATATTTAGAATATAAAATTTGTTCTAAAATGAATTTTGAGATGAAATCTTTGGCAAATGGTTTGTTTTGAACCTACTGACCATAGAAATCAATTGGTGGTTTCAAAAATGTATTTGGTGAAGCAAAAGAATGAATCTTTGATTTAAAAACATTTCTAGCCAAATAAAAATGTTGATTATGGTTTAAAAATGATTTTGGAAGAAAACCTTTGAGAAATGTTTTGATTTAAACTCTCTGATCCCAAACACCAAGTTTTATGATTTGAAAATGTATTTGGTGAACCCTATAAAAATTATTACTTTGCTAAAGACATTTTCAACCACATAAAATATTGACTTGGTTTAAAAATGGTTTATGAAGTAAAATCTTTTGCAAATAATTTTGCCACTTTATAAAATGATCAATAGTTGTTTTCAAATGTTCATAACCTATTAGAAACCACTTTTCCAAATAAAACAATCTTTAGCATGCTTGCATGCATTGTTTTGTTTCTATCATTTTGTGTGATGTTTTGCTTGAATGGTAGATTGAAATATTGCTTGCTTGATTGAATTGTAGTGATTTGAAGAGTGTGAATATTGCAAAGATCAAGGAGTGAACTTATATTCTCTACCAAAAAGGCAAGTGATGCTTCATACTTTTGTCCCATTATTTTCACTATGCATTAGTGATATTTCTAAGTAGGACTTGCATGGAATTTTGCTAAGTATAAACTATGCCATGGGAAATCCTAGTAGATGAAACCTTAGTAGAATTTTCCTAAGTTAAGATTCCTACTACTATCATGCTTATCTTAGCTAGTAGAAAACAAGGGTGGAATATATATTCATACTATGGAATATTTCTAAGTCAAGGACTTGTGTTTTGTTTAATAAAACAACTAAGTGAATGAATCACCTGGGTGGAATGGAAAGAATGGTTTGTGTTGAGTGGTTCACAAGGCCCATTTCTATGGTTTACCTTGTGTATCTCACTTGTGGATGGCCACCCAGGAACAAAGAGATTTGAGATGTCAAATGTTGAGAAGCTTCAAGTGCGGCCACTTGGCATTATGGGCTCTGCCTGGATCATATAGGTTGCAATAACTTAGCCAAATGGACAGTTGGTGGTAGGGGAATGATAGGTTGGAGCGCGTCCATTCTGGTCTAAGGGAAGGCTTCTGAAAGATCTTGTCTTGGTGAAACCAAGTCTTGTGGGGAAAGTGCACCACCTCTGCAGAGTGTAAAATCTAAGTACTGAGCCATGTCCCTGGTAAAGGAAAATTTGAGCATCAAGACATGGAAGCTATCAAGAATCTCCTCATCCAAATTTCTAAGTTAAAAACTTGTGGTTGAACAAGGGTTGAAGGATCACCAATTTCTATTGGGAGATGCCTTGGGTGATTTTGACAAACAAAACTTAGTGTTTTCAAATGATAAGGAAAATATATTTTGAGCAAAGCAAGCCTAAGCTCCACTTAGCCAAATGCATATAGATGATAGACTCCACTATATTACCATAGTATCACTTGCCAATACAATTCAAATGTATTGACCCTTGTGGCTGTAACTTATTATGTTGCAGGTTTGTTTGATATTAGTGAAGTGTGTTGAAATAGGATTACAAGTCTACAACCAACATGTTTGCATGTGGCACTTTGAAGATGAAGGACCCCATGCTATTGTTATATTCTGCTGCATTGTAATGAGTTAGCCAAATGAGCTATGTAAGATGTAATAAATTATTTTATTCCTGGTTATAAAGTTGTATTATGACCATTGTTTCTTGATATTACATCTTAACTGTGGATGCTAGCTATTGATCCAGGGACTAGCATTGTAAACACAGGGATCCTTACCTTATTAAAGGTTGGGAACCTTATAGATGGTATCATAGCATTGTGTTGCCAGTAGGATTTGTAACCCTAGGATTGGACAAAACCCCTTAGAAAAAAATATTAGTTGTATTTGTTCCAAAACTTATTTACAAACAATCTTGTAAACTCTTTCCTCAACCATTTTGGTTTTGACTCTACATCTCATCTATTTTCAACTTGATGGATAAAGCCTTTCCATGGCCAAAGACTTCACCATGTGCAAAGGACTTCATCAACTCTAAGGACTTCAACATCTTCAAGTGATTTCAACCTTATTCTCAACAAGGACTTCAACCTTGGCTATCACTAAGGACTACAAGTGAGACAATAAATATTATTCAAGACTTGAAGACTAAGGAAACATAACTTAGAAGGAACCATCATCACCTTTGAAGTTTTGTGACCAAGAATTTTCCCAAGGAAACCATGATCTCATTCAAGAAGAATCCACCAAGAAGGATAGAATGATCTCAAGTGAACCATATAGATGGACCACCATATTTAGTTTAAGTCAAACCCACCAACTTATGTGGTGTAACAAAAATATTTTTGGTTGCCTAAAAATATGCTTGAAACCTGTTGTTTGAGTGGAATGCTTGTTTGTGATTGCTTGCACATTGCTTGAGTGAATTGTGATGTGTGTGATTATAATTGATTCCTTAGAAATATTTTGCCTATTCTAATCCCAATCCAACCCAAACAGATGACTACTCCAGGAAACTCCAACATCAAGGATGGTGACAACAACAACAACCAAGAGATCAACATGAGAGAACTTATACTAACCCAAACCCAGTTGAACAAAGTGACAGCTCAATTTTTAGCCAACACCTTGAGTTAGATCCAACCATGCAAAGGTTTTTGGAAACCCAAACCCAATTGTTGCACAAGGTGACAGATCAAATGATCAACATGGGAGACAACTCTTCTTAAGGAGTTTGTGACAACAAGGATGTCAAGGATGATATTATAGAAGGAACCCAAGCTTGCAATATTTGTGGAGACAAGGATCACACTTCCAAAGAGCATGAAGATCAATGCCCCAATTGTGAAGAGAAACATCCAATTGACCAATGCCCCACATCTCAAGCTACTTGTTTCCTATGTGAAGGAAATAATCATGTCCCTATCCAATGCCCCATCTATTCCATAGTTCAACAAAGGAAACAAGGTGGAGTGCAACAACAATTTGTAAACCCTCATGAAGAAACAACTTCTACCAAGAAGGATGAAGGCAAAGTCAAAACCATGCACCATAAGGCCAAATCCAAAGTGATCACAAAGTGTTGCTACTCTTGTGAAGAAGAAGGTCATATCTCTAGTAAATGCCCCAAGAAGAGATAAAGATTTCCCACCTTTGTGGTGAAGTATGAAGAGCATGAACTAGAAGAACTCCTAGCTTTGGAGAGACCCAAAAAGAAGAAGAAATGCCTCAACCCTAGCAAAAAGGATATTACCCAAGATCAATGTTACACTTGCAAAGAAATGGGACACTATGCCAATGAATGCCCAGAAAAGAAGAAGAACCAAAGAAACAAACAAAAGGCAATGATACCCAAGGAAAATAAAGATATCAGCCAAGTGATGTGTTTCAAATGCAAAGAACCAGGACATTATGCAAGCAATTGTCCAGAAAAGATGAAGCACAAGATAAACAAGCCTATGTAGGATCTCAGCCTTGACACATGTTTCAAGTGTGAAAACAAAGGACACAATGCAGATGTTTGGCTAGAGAAGTTTCAACAAGATTCCAAGCAAGCCAAGAAGTAATCTAGTTGGAAAAATTTTAAGGGTGGTAGTACCCTAGTTGCTTTGAGAAAACTTGTAACCCTAGCCTCCCCAAATCTCGGGACGAGATTTATTTTAAGGGTGGTAGCTTGTCACATCCCAAGATTTTCCAAATCTTGTTATGTGAAAAAATAAATAAACAAAATAAATAATTGTTGAAATTTAGGGTGAGAAGAAACATTTTGATTCCAATAGGAAACATCAAAACCTATTTTGATCAAATAAAATCCTAAAGAGATTTAAAAAGATAAACAAATAATAAATAAAGTTATAATAGTTGGAATCACTATTTTTGAATCTTTTAATAAAAAGTTATGGTTTTCAAAAGCAAAGGTAGAAATATAAATAAGGATTATTTTAAAGAGCCAAATTAAATCTTGGCCAAGCAAATGAAATAAATTATTTCTATTTGTTAAAAAGAATAAAGGTTAGTTTAAATAAAATAATAAGGATTTATTAATATCCAATTTTATTTAAGTAAAGGCTTTTTCCTTTCCAATAAACATTAAAATTTATTTAAAAAAATTTAAAATAAGAATTCCAAATGTTTTAGTTTTTCAAATGAAACTTACTGAAAAGATTTTGATATTATTTAGATTTAAAAAAAGAGTTTTAAAATAAATTAAAACCTATTTGAATTAAAGACTATGGACTATTTATTTAATTATTAATAGATCCTAAAAGAATAAAAGAATTATTTTATTTGGACTTTGAAATATGTTGATAAACAGAATTAAAAATTCACCCAAAATTTGGTGGTGATTTGAATTCAAATGGAGATTGAAAAATATTATTAAATCTTATTTAATTAATACTAGAGCCTATTTTAAATAATTAAAAGACCTTAAAAAGAATAAATAAATTATTCTAAATTTGACTTTGGAATGTGTTATTAATCAGTATATGAATCTACACAAAATTTTCGTTGAGGTTTGAATTGATTTGTTGCTTGAATTGTTTGAATGAAAATCAAATCAGAATATTCAAGAAACAGAAAAGAAAAAGGTTTAGTATAAAAAAATGGAAACAAACCCAACCCAACTGGCAGCCCACTAAGGCCCAGCAGCCCACTCCCTCTCACCCTCGAACCGTTTTCTTCTTACTCAGAAGCTCACCCGCATAGCGAATGATAGATGGACCCCACCTCCTCCTTCTCTCTCTCGCTGCCAAGCGACCCCACTGCCCCATCATCATCTTCCTCGCCCCGCTGACCCCGCCCCTCACCTCGCCGGCCGTTGCAGACGATTAAAGCTCGAGTCAATTCGCGTTAACGCCACAGTAAACCCACCCCGCGACCATGCCATCTTAAGCGCCTTTGCCTCCTCTGTCTTTCCCCTCACACGCCAGATCCTCTACGCCCCCAGGCTGTCTCTAATTCCACCAGGACCGCCGCTGTCTCCGACGTCTTCCGGCGATGATTCCGGCCACACCTCGCCGCCCCTTGCTACCTCGACCACGCGAGCCTGCTTCCCTCTTCCATACGCATCTCCTAGTGGCCTCAGCTCGCTCGCGCATGCCCCCTATCGTTGGCAACCACCTCGACTGACCGCGCCACCGACTGCTCCAACTCCGATGAGCTCTACAGGTAGTCTCTGACCGCGCCGCCCCCTCTCTTTGATGCTCCCATACTCCCTACTCTTCTACGCGTCTAATAGCACCCTCCGTTCCCTCTCCCGTGCTCTGTAGCGACGTCCCCGACAATGACAGTATGAGGCCGTCGCCAGGCATCTCTCCGGCGAGCGATTCCCATCGACCACGAGCGCCCCTTCGCCAGCAAGGACCACCTTGAGCATCACCACGACCATGTGAACCTGGTGAGCCATTTCCCTTCCTCCCTGTCTTCCTGTAGTCTCCGCAGCGTCATGAGCCGAGCGTCACCGCCGCCAGCCACCGTCGAGCGCCGCTGACATTTGGTCACAGTGCCCTGAGCCGCTGGATCTTGATCTGACGGATGCGATAGAACGTAACTCGAAAGGGTAAGTAGTGCCCTGAGCCGTGCGATGTTACTTAGATCCAACGCACCAGAAAAAGCGATCCGCACGAACCGGTATGGGCGAATAGAACTGTGACGCGTGGCCAATGTGTTAATTTAAAAACAGAATTTGATCTATTGTATTAGTAAACTTGCAAAATTCATAATTTTCAAACCACACGTCCAAATTTTGCAAATTTTATATCAATGGATTCAGCAAAACAAGTACTTTTTGACCATGCACTTTGTTTAGTAAAATATTTCTGTTAAATTGATTGCTTATGTAGGCATATTTAGAATATAAAATTTGTTCTAAAATGAATTTTGAGATGAAATCTTTGGCAAATGGTTTGTTTTGAACCTACTGACCATAGAAATCAATTGGTGGTTTCAAAAATGTATTTGGTGAAGCAAAAGAATGAATCTTTGATTTAAAAACATTTCTAGCCAAATAAAAATGTTGATTATGGTTTAAAAATGATTTTGGAAGAAAACCTTTGAGAAATGTTTTGATTTAAACTCTCTGATCCCAAACACCAAGTTTTATGATTTGAAAATGTATTTGGTGAACCCTATAAAAATTATTACTTTGCTAAAGACATTTTCAACCACATAAAATATTGACTTGGTTTAAAAATGGTTTATGAAGTAAAATCTTTTGCAAATAATTTCGCCACTTTATAAAATGACCAATAGTTGTTTTCAAATGTTCATAACCTATTAGAAACCACTTTTCCAAATAAAACAATCTTTAGCATGCTTGCATGCATTGTTTTGTTTCTATCATTTTATGTGATGTTTTGCTTGAATGGTAGATTGAAATATTGCTTGCTTGATTGAATTGTAGTGATTTGAAGAGTGTGAATATTGCAAAAATCAAGGAGTGAACTTATATTCTCTACCAAAAAGGCAAGTGATGCTTCATACTTTTGTCCCATTATTTTCACTATGCATTAGTGATATTTCTAAGTAGGACTTGCATGGAATTTTGCTAAGTATAAACTATGCCATGGGAAATCCTAGTAGATGAAACCTTAGTAGAATTTTCCTAAGTTAAGATTCCTACTACTATCATGCTTATCTTAGCTAGTAGAAAACAAGGGTGGAATATATATTCATACTATGGAATATTTCTAAGTCAAGGACTTGTGTTTTGTTTAATAAAACAACTAAGTGAATGAATCACCTGGGTGGAATGGAAAGAATGGTTTGTGTTGAGTGGTTCACAAGGCCCATTTCTATGGTTTACCTTGTGTATCTCACTTGTGGATGGCCACCCAGGAACAAAGAGATTTGAGATGTCAAATGTTGAGAAGCTTCAAGTGCGGCCACTTGGCATTATGGGCTCTGCCTGGATCATATAGGTTGCAATAACTTAGCCAAATGGACAGTTGGTGGTAGGGGAATGATAGGTTGGAGCGCGTCCATTCTGGTCTAAGGGAAGGCTTCTGAAAGATCTTGTCTTGGTGAAACCAAGTCTTGTGGGGAAAGTGCACCACCTCTGCAGAGTGTAAAATCTAAGTACTGAGCCATGTCCCTGGTAAAGGAAAATTTGAGCATCAAGACATGGAAGCTATCAAGAATCTCCTCATCCAAATTTCTAAGTTAAAAACTTGTGGTTGAACAAGGGTTGAAGGATCACCAATTTCTATTGGGAGATGCCTTGGGTGATTTTGACAAACAAAACTTAGTGTTTTCAAATGATAAGGAAAATATATTTTGAGCAAAGCAAGCCTAAGCTCCACTTAGCCAAATGCATATATATGATAGAATCCACTATATTACCATAGTATCACTTGCCAATATAATTCAAATGTATTGACCCTTGTGGCTGTAACTTATTATGTTGCAGGTTTGTTTGATATTAGTGAAGTGTGTTGAAATAGGATTACAAGTCTACAACCAACATGTTTGCCTGTGGCACTTTGAAGATGAAGGACCCTATGCTATTGTTATATTCTGCTGCATTGTAATGAGTTAGCCAAATGAGCTATGTAAGATGTAATAAATCATTTTATTCCTGGTTATAAAGTTGTATTATGACCATTGTTTCTTGATATTACATATTAACTGTGGATTCTAGCTATTGATCCAGGGACTAGCATTGTAAACACAGGGATCCTTACCTTATTAAAGGTTGGGAACCTTACAGGACTTCCTCCCCAAGTAGGTTTCCTACTCTCCCTCCACGAAGCAAACTTGGCGTTTGACTTTTCAAATTGCCGTTTGACTTTCAAACTTGGATTTGATTTCTCTCTTTATTTTGCCCAGCCAAGTGACCTAGTACATTATGCAACCATTCCATATTGTCATGACACATTCATGTACCCTTCCCCTCCGGAGTGCCGGACCTTCCGGACCCTTCTAGAACATTCCTGGTGAAAACACCGGAATCATTCCCCATCTCCGAAACAGGACTTTCCTTATATGAATCTTATTCTCCGGACCATTTCGGATCTACTCGTGATATCCCGGATCCCATCCGAGACTCCGAACAACATTCGGTCTCTTACTCATCATTCCATAACTACTCAACAACATCGAATCCTTAAGTGTGTCTCCCTACGGTTCGTGAATTATGCGGACATGACCGAGACACTTCTCCGATCAATAACCAATAGAGGAATCTGGATATTCATATGACTCCCACATATTTCTATGATTACTTTGCGATCGAATGAACCACTTACATACGATACCAATTTCCCTTTGTCTCATGATAGTTTACTTATCCGAGGTTTTGATCGTCGGTATCTCTGCATACCTAGTTCGACATCGTTACTGATAAGTACTCTTTTCTCGTTCGGTGGTATGTGATCCCTTGTGAGCCAGTCACATGCTTGCAAGCCAATTGGATGACATTCCACCGAGAGGGCCAGAGTATATCTATCTGTCATATGGATGGACAAATCACACCCTTGATCCATGTGCCTCAACCCATACTTTCCGAACACTCAATGCCACCTTTATAGCCACCCAGTTACGGTGTGGTGTTTGATGTCATCAAAGCATCCTTCCGGTGATGGTTATTAGCATGATCTCATGGTCGAAGTAATTAGGTTACTATGTATCAGAAATCTTATAGCAATTGAACTATTAAAATGACTTGATCTTTATGCTACGCTTATCTATAGGAGTATGTCCATCATACCATTCTCCTAATGATATGATCTTGTTGTTAACAACATCTCAATGTTCATGATAGGGAAACCACAATCATCTATTAACCAACAAGCTAGTATTATGAAGAGGCTTTACTAGGGACTCTAATTTAGTTTACAAATCACACAAGTATTAATGTTTCCTTTTAATACTGTTATAGCATGAATGCAAACATTTATCATAAACACAAAGATATAATAAGAACTATATTTATTATTGCCTCTAGGGCATATCTCCAACATATCCCATGTTTGAGTTGGAGAATATTAAATCTTAAGTAGTTTTTCAATGAGTAGAAGTTACTTTTCTCAAATTAAAATAAATAAGACAAATGCTTTAATCTTGTAATGATAGGTGATGATGCTAGATCATATACAGAACATCTTTGTGTGATGATTGAAAATAGTTAAGTATTGTTTGGTGATTGTGTACCTCGTATTTATTTATAGACGCTAGTACCGACCAACGATACGAGGAGGAAGGAGGATACTACAAAGAAGAAGCCGAGGAGAACTTCAACCACTGCTCTGCACAAGGCAAGCCTTACTAACCAAGTTGACCTATGCAAGTTAACACTTGCAGTTATGAAAGTTAGATAACCTATGCAATGCACTAAGCATGCTTGGTTAGACACATTTGATGATACCCAATCCTAGTTTTACTTGCAAGCTTTCTACTTTATTTCTTTATCAAAGCTATTTCTTAGAGAGTACTTAAGTGACCGGAAGATTCTAGGAAGATAATTGAAGGTTGCATAAAGAGCATTAAATTTGGCCTAAGCTAGATAATCTTGATGTCATCCTAAGGCATGAGATTGAACTTCATTAATCTCCACTTGTTTACCACCCCTCCTTAGTACTTAACCCCACTTGTAGATGCTAGTGCTAAGCATAAATCTTGATCAACTTTAGATGGGAATACTTGGTGAAAATGGTTATGAAAACCTTGGAATGATGAGTCATTCTACTGAAATGTTTTGACATGTGTTTCCGAACACCATATGATTTTGATGATGAAAATGTTGAGGCGGGAGCCTTAGCCCTTTATAAAACTGATGGTTGTATGGATGCGATACCATTCCAATTTTTACCGTACAACCACAATACCCGAAAATTGGGTAGGGCTTGACTGGAAATTTATATACCTTAGTATGGGTTCCCTCACGGCCAAGGTCTGAGCAGAGGCTACCTTGTGAAGATTGTCCACCTGTGCAGTACCCAAGATGACAGTTGGTCATGGTTGGGAGGCCAAACACACAGGAGAGGTGCCTATACTAGGGCGTGTAATTGAAAGGTTAGGATTGATTATCCGCATATTGAGTATGGTGAATTCAGGATTTGTTCCTGACGGATGTATCGAATGTTGTGGTGAAAGTGTACAATCTCTGTAGAGTGTCAAACTATTTGAATAGCCGTGTCCGCGGTTATGGAAAGTTGGAGTCACCATATTGTTCCCCCGTCAGATGTTTTCAAAATGACTTGTGATATGAATTGAGACTTTGACTTGACCACAACAGAGTTGTGATATGAAATTCAAGTTCCCACTTAGGTGTTATAAAACTTCAACTAGCTTTCTTGGTTTTGAACTTAGTAGAGGTAAATCTGGATTTTTGCAAAATAACCCTAGAGCTTAGTGTCCTACTACAAAAAAACCCTTAACTTGTTAGTATTAGTTTGCGAGTACTTAAAGAGTACTCATGGATTTGTCCCTGGCTATTCCCGTGGCCAGACTATGAAGAGGAGTACCAGGATGATGGACCCCAGGAAGGTTACGATAACTAGGATCATCTCCCATCGTCAGCATTGCCTGTGACCCCAAAGATGGAGCTTCGCCTACGCTGCCTTTATTACGTATTTCCGCTGCTTGAGTTGTATTAAGAACTGGATCATGAGATCCTTATTTGTGTAAGACCTTATGTATGGTTTGTAATGGATGATGTACTGTGATATCCAAATCTGTTATGTCTCGCAAAAATGGTAATCCTGGGATTGCGATGTATGGCATAACAGGCATCTAGGATTAAAAATCTGGGTGTTGACAAGTTGGTATCAGAGCCATCCTGACCGTAGGAGACCCTAGTTAGACTGGACGTTTGAATTAAATTCTTGGTTTCAAAACCAAAGGAAGCAAATATTTACAAAAACTTATTCCCATTCTTATCACTTTGATTATTTCATGAAAATTCATGTTCCTCAAAAACTCTTGCAAAATACATAAAATTTGACACACTTGATCACTCTACTAACTTACTCATCCTATACTCTTATAGATGGACGTGAAGTACAACAAGTTTTATCAGCTTGGGAATGGAGGAGACCTCATCTTTGAGCGGGATTTGGACCAGCTTTCGGAACTTCTGGAGTGTCCACACCCCGAGTTCTTCGGAGCTCAGCTCAATGATCAGGAAGGAGAAGATCGACAATGGCTAGTTGTTGCAAGTCTTCGAGGAAAGATTGAACCTCCCACTGCCGAGGGAATTCAGTTCACCTTAAAAGAGAACAACTGGCTCGATGGACTTGCCATGTCCATGCAGGAAGCTCTTGCCTGTCTGTGTGGGCAGAGTATCAACCAGATCAAGGGTACCCGCTTTGATTTTTGTCCAAGGCGTGATGCTATGGGACAGCCACTGGAAGCCCCATACCACCACGAGCTGAAGACTCAGTTGGACCACCTTAGCTTCATGATGTATGATCGTCAGCAGGAACTGGACAATGCCCATGACTACTCCAATCACAAGTCCGCCATCATCAGGACGAAGGATCAGACCATCGCCATGCTAGCGAAGGATCGCAAGTCTCGCCGTCGTCAGCTCGACAAGTAGGAGCGTATCATTTCTCGTCTTCGCCACCGTATCTCGGATTTGGAGGAGACCATCCACGAGAGAGACATGCAGTTGGAGGAAAGGGAGAATGCCGGAGAAGATCTTCATGGAGACCCCTACTCCTATCTTAGCGATGATGATGATTTTCTGGAGGATCAGGCCATGGACTTCTTCACCGATGAGGAGGATTTCGCCTTCATCGATGATGATGAGGATGACGATTACACCGACTCTGAGGAGTATTAGCACTTGAGCACTAGCGTAGTGAGTTGTATTCGGTCCCACTGTATCGTAGTTTCCAGAATGGTTCTTAAAACCATCTCTTTTTCCTTTGTTGTGGTTTGTGTTGTATTGTGTGCTATGAATGAATGAATGAAAAGCAAGTTGCTAGAAAATCTGAGTCAAACTTTAAAAACTTTACAAAGTCCCTGAACCTTAGAAATTTCCCTCCTTTCTCATGACCTATCTCAATCTTCAGATGCCTCGCGGAGGAAGTGGTTCATCCCCGGACCCGATGTTGCAGATCCTGCAAATGTTGGTTTCTGACCGCGAAGCTAAAAGAGCCGAGCGTAAAGCCAACTTAGCCACCCTTCAGCACATAGCTCAGATGGCCAACAACAATCAAGGCCAAGGAAATCAGGAAAACCATGGATCTAAGCTCAAGAATTTCCAGAACACCAACCCACTTGTTTTCACTAAGTCGGAAGAGCCCATAGATGCAGATGATTAGCTGCAAACCATGGAGAACAACCTAGAAGTCGCCGGAGTGGAAGCTAAAGAGAAAGTTCTGTTCGCCACCCACTATCTAGCCGGAGATGCAAGAGCATGGTGGAACAGCGTTCGTGCAATGACCGAAGGGAAGATGATGACCTGGGTAGAATTCAAGGTCAAGTTCAGTAGAAGCCACATGCCACCGGGTTTGATCAAGAGAATGAGAGATGAATTCAGAGAACTGAAGCAAGGAAGGATGATGGCGTGCATACCGTGTGTGGCACTTAGGTTTGAGTCTACATAAATACTCTTTGTGCTTTAATAGATCTATGATTTTCCCCACGTGTGTGAAAGTGACGGCGTGCATACCGTGTGTGGCACTTTGGCTAGATTGAATATTTGTTATGAGTTATATTTGGAGTTGGATGTCTCTATGAAATTGTGGTGTTTGTTGGAACCATCTAGCGCTCAAGGTGACAGTGTGGGGTTATCTAGATTAGGGAAGGAGGACTTTGAGGAGTGTTGTTATAGCCCTACCGATGATTAGAGTGTCCAACCGGAGAGTAGTTAAGAGTAGTATCAGGAAGAGAGGATATTTATATGAGAGAGTGTTCACTAGTGAAAGTATGATCCCTAGGCCTTGTTTCTAAACATTGAAACATTGTTTGCTACTAGATCTGTTGCATGTTTGCTTGCTTTAGTGTTTACCTCACCATCAAGCTCTTTTCTGGCACCGTTACCGCTTGTATTTTAGTATATCTTCGCCGAACTAGTGCACCTATACACCTGAAAAGTGTATTGGGTGTGTTGGGGACACAAGAGACTTCTTGTATCTTGATTGCAGGGTTGTTTGAGAGGGAATACCTTTGACCACTTCCTCCCTGAGTTCGATAAACCTTGGGTGATCCACTTAAGGGAAACTTGCTGCTGTTCTACAAACCTCTGCACTTGGAGGCCCAACAACTGTCTACAAGAATAGAAGTGCGTAGACATCAAGCTCTTTTCTAGCGCCGTTGCCGGGGAGGTAAGGTAAAAGGTACTCACATCCTCCGGTGTGAGTGCTCGAAGTTATTTCCTTAGATTCTGCAGTTGTGTCTTTTTGTTTCTTGTTTTCACTAGTTAGGCTTAATGGAAAACAACAACAAAATTAGAGAGCTTTATAGTATTTATCTTGAGTTAGGACATGAAGTGTTTGAAGAGAAAATTAAAAAACCTATGGAGCTTTATTTGCATGCTAATAGCAATGTTATTAGTATGAATTCCTTGGACACCATTATTGCTAATGCTATGGAAAAGTCTACGCTTGGGGAAGCTAGTTTTTATGAAAATGATCTTTTCAGTTCCCCTGCTTTGGAAGATAGCTATTCTATTGCTTATGATGATACCAAACCTCCAATATATGATGATTACAATGATGAGTATGATATTTTCAGTCCACCTACTAATGAGGAGGAAATTAGTTGTGATTACAATATGCCTCCTATTTTTCATGATTATGGTGATGAGAATATTAATGATAGCTATTTTGTTGAATTTTCTCCCACTATGATTAATAAGAATGACTATTCTTATGTGGAGAGTAATAATTATTATATGCATGTGGCTCATGATAAGAATGTTTCTTGTGATAGTTATATTGTCAATTTTATTCATGATGATACTGAAAGTTATTATGAGAGAGGGAAACATGGTTTTATGCATCTCAATAATATTAAGTTTCCCCTCTTTATGTTGAAAGTCTTCAAGTTGCACTTGTTTTGCTTTCCTATGCTTGGTGCTTTGTGCTTTCATGACTTGTTTCTTTACAAGATTCCCATGCGTAGGAAGTGGGTTAGACTTAAATGTGTTTTGAATTTGCTTCTTGATGCTCTCTTTTAATTCAATTCATATTACTTATGTAAGCATCTTCTCAAACTATCAAGCCTAACTTAAAGGCGTTAAAGAAAAGTACTTGTTAGGAGATAACCCAAGAGTTTTCTTGAGTATTGGAAGTTATTACTTCTATAATAACCTCTCCTTATCCTTTTTATTTGTTTTTTGTGCCAATAATAACCTCTAATGAGAGGGAAGTGAGATTTGGGGAGTTGTTGTCCCGAAACAGATTTCTGTCCTGCACCATAAAAATTCGTGAGGAGTCTCTGTAACTCGGATTGAGCTCAAGATTTATGAATAAATCCCCCAGTATGTTACATAACTTTCGTTAGTTCAACACTTTTTGATTTGAGAAACAGAAGGTCTTTGAAAAAATAGGTTTCTACCTGCTGGTCTGTTTTGACAGATTTCTATTTGCATTTACTTCTTATTGATTCCTTTTTGAGTTATCTTTTGGGGAATTGAGCTTTTTGAAGGAGTTGCTACAGTAGCTTGTGTTTTTAGTGAAAATTCTTTCTGTTCCAAAGCTTTGCCAGAGGTCTAATATCTTTTGAATAAACTAATGTTGCTAATGAAGATTGTGTGAAGTTTTGTATGAAGGAAAAATTTCAGGTGTATAGAGAGAGTGATGCAATGAGATGAAGAATGGACAAAATCTAAAGCTTGGGGATGCCACCCCAGTGTCACCCTAAGAAATATCCAAGAGGTACAAGCGTCAAAGCTTCGGGATGCCAAAGGCATCCCCTTCTTCATCAATAAATATCTCAGGTCTTTCTAGACACTTCGTTTTTATTGTTTTATGCATTGTTGTGTTGTTCTTGGAGCGTCTTAGTTTCCGTTTTTGGTTTTTGTTTGATTAGTTTGCTTGAGTAAGTTGGCTGGTTACACCACACTTCTTTTTGAGAGATACACACTCTGTTTCCATTGCCTAGAACACTCTAGTTTTCACTCTTATTGTTTTGTGAGTGTTCTCTTTTGCTAGCACTGTGTTTATGTAGAGGGAGTGTCCCAACCTTTAAATAACATAAGGTGGTGTCCCCTGTGTTTACAATGCTAGTCCCTGGATCAATAGCTAGCATCCACAGTTTAGATGTAATATCAAGAAACAAGGGTCATATTATAACTTTATAACCAGGAATAACATAATTTTATTACATCAATACATAGCTCATTTGGCTATTACATTACATTGCAGCGGAATAACTATAGTCATGGGTCCTTCATCTTCAAAAGTGCCACAGGCAAATGTTGGTTGTAGACTTTGTAATCCTAATCAATCAATCTTCACTAAAATCAAACAAACCTGCAACATTACAAGTTACAGCCACAAGGGTCAATACATTTGAATTGTATTGGCAAGTTTCACTACTATGTAGATTATGAGTGGATCCTATCATTACATGCATATTTGGCTAAGTAGAGTTTTAGGCTCATTTGCATAAAGCAATAATTTATCCTATCTTTTTAAAATGGTTTTGGTCCTTTGTCAAATCTCCTTTTTCCAAGTTCCTTGAACTCCTTGGTAGAAACTCAAGTGTTCAAGTCCTTATCAAAATACCTTGAGCTCCTTGGTAACCCCAAGTGCATCAAGTTTTATAAAAACTCATGAGTTCCTTGGTAACCCCAAGTGTTCATGTTTTCAACAAAATCTCTTGAGTTCCTTGGTACCCCCAAGTACATCAAGTTTTGTCAAAGTCTCTTGAGCTCCTTGGTAACCCCAAGTGCATCAAGTTTTTATTTTAGAAATTGGAATGTCGAGATCTCCCATAGTTCAAACTTTAGTTGCTCAGTATTGTCCATAACTGGGGACACGGCTAAGTACTTAGATTTTATTATCTTCTGCAGAAGGAGTACACTTTACCCACATGTCACAATCCCATCCTTTTGCCACCAGTGGCCACTGGATTAGTGATCACCAAGATGGAGTACTGGAAGATTGAGAATGTGACGAAGTCTTTCCAAAGGGTCCTCCCATACACCATTGCTAGCTTGTCTTCAGCACCCATGAAGGATTCCAGGTCCCCATGTCCAGTAAACTAAAGACAATGTATGGGTCTTCCTAATGTAGTTAACTAAGCCAGAGCCATAATAGCATGTGGTTGCACACGAAAGCCACAATTGGAGAAACATGTTCAATCTCTAAGTTTCCTGGGTGGTTTCCTTTGGAGCACAACACAAAGAGATTGCCATAGACATGGTTCCTTTTGTTGCCACCTTCTCCAAAACTCAAAGTATCCTTGGCCACCCAGGTGGTTCATTGAGTCCTTGTTTTATTATATAAAATCACAAGTCCTTTTTTTCAACTTCATGAAATCTCAACATGTGTCTCTTTTCAAAATTTAGCATGGCTAAGCATGTTACAACTACATTGTTTTCACTAAGGAATGTATAGGGTATCCTATTAGGATTAGCATAGCATAAGTATAAAATTATTTTCATGCATGTTTCAAAATCCACTAAGTATAATGAAAATAGTAGGGCTTTGAATGATAGTGTAACTTGCCTTTTTGGTAGGGAATGGTGGTTCACTCCTTGATCTTGCTAGTCTCACACTTTTCTATCTTTACTACAATCAATCAAGCAAACACAATATCAACTAGCATTCCAAACCAAAGTCAAAACAAATAATTTCACACACATAATACAATGGGATCTAAGTCATGCATGTAAGCATGTAAGGGATTGTTCTATTTGCAAGGATGGTCTCCACTAGGTTTCTAAACTTTGTAAGGTCCAAAGTGGTCATTTACCAAAATGGCAAAGTCATTTGCAAAAAGGGTTTTATCCAAAAACTATTTTTAAATCCATTCATCATTTTATGTGGTGAAAAACATTTTTTTCATTGCCACAACCTTAAGTGGTTTCACCAAATAAGTTGTTGTTTCCCAAAACTTGGTGTTTATGGTCAGTAGGTTTGGTCCAAACATTTTCTCCAAAGTTTTTACTCAAAACCATTTTCATAACAAAACCATTATTTTCAAATGGCTAGAAATGACCAAATCAAGTTTTTATTCCTAAACTTTCACAAAAACCATTTTAAAATCCATGGGTTGGTTCCTACGGTCAGTGAGTTCACAACAAACCATTTTGCAAAGGTTTTAACCCTAAAAACATTTTTGAATCATTTTTCTAATCTAAACAAGCATTCAAAAGTATCTGCAAAAACAAACACTCTAATGGATACTATTTGCTAAACCAAGGGCATGGTTGGCTAGGGTTCGTTCCACTGATTCCAATGATACCAAATTTGCAATTTTTGGATGTGTGGATCGAAAGTTACAAAGGTTTGAAAATCACAAACAAATCTGTTTTTCAAATTTTGTTTTAAACAGACCTGGCCACGCGTCGCAATCTCATTGGATGGTACCGGTTCGGCCGGATCGGCTCTGCGGTGCGTTGGATCTAATTATATCGTGTGGTCCAGAGAGCGTACCCTTTCGCGGTTAAGTGATTCTATCGTGAGCGTTAGATCTCGATCCTATGGTGCTAGCGTGCTTGACCATATGCGAGCGGCGCCGACGGTGGCTAGCGGCGGCGGCGGTCAGACAGTGGCGGCGCTGGCGAAACAGGAAGCAAGAGAGGGAGGGAATAGGCTCACCGCGTTCGCGAGGTTGAGGTGGTTCTCAACGTGTGGTCGACGAGGCAAGGGGCGCACGAGGGCAGGCAGAATTCCTCGCCGGAGTTTGGTCTGGCGACGGGTGCACGCGGTCGAGGTCGAGGATGATGCTACGGGTCACGAGAAGGCAAACCAGAAGCATGGTTAGACGCGTACGATCAAGGAGATGCTGTGTGCGTGAAGGAGGAGAAGAGGGGCGGTCTGGACTTACCGGAGGAGCTCGACGGAGGCGAGACAGACGGCGGCGCTCAGAGTTTTGTCGAAGACGGCTCCCTGGGGCGCCCGCGGTCGAACAGAGGGTACTGGGAGATGCGCCAGGGAGTGGTGAGTGCGCTCGTGTGCTCGGGGAGGCAGGAGGTGGCGAGGCTCGGCCGGAATTGGAGGTGGAAGCTCGTCGGAGCAGCGGCGGTGTGGAGCTGATTCCGAGCAGCCTGGTGGCGAGGTGGAGTTGGTGTTTGCGGGGAATGACAGAGGGAGGAGAGGCGCTTTTGTACGCATGGTCAGGGGCGAGATTAACGCAGCCATTATTCGTGAATTTACGCGCGGATTGAATAGCAGTGAACGGCAGCGAGGTTTGGGGGAGAAGGGGTCGCGCGGGTGAGGAGGATGAACAGGGAGGTGGGGTCCAGTCGTCAGTGAGGATGCGAGAAGGAAAGGAGGTCCACCGGTCAGTATCTTCACGGGTTCGAAAATGAGTATGAAACGTTTTCTTCGGGGAGGGAAGCTGGGCTGGTTCTGGGCCTTGTGGGCTCTGTCAACTGGGCTGGTCCAGATCCTATTTTTTTCTGTCTGCTGGCTTTTCTTTTTCTATAACTACTTCCTGTTTTGAAATTCAAACAACCAAACAACATTCAAATTGATTCAAACAATTATCAAGCTTTGTGACTTTGAATTTGGTTCTGTTCAGTAGTAATAACCAAATTCCAAAACCAAAATAATATTTTAAATCTTTTTAGGTTCCATTCATTAATTAAAAATGGACCATGGTTTATTAATCATATAGGGTTTGATTTTATCAATAAAACCTCTATTTGAAATCTAATTATTTTCAAAACCAAATCAGTAGGTTTTATTTGAAAATACAAAATATTTGGAAAACTTATTTCAAATAAAACAAGTTTTGAGGTTTTGGAGAATAGTAAAACCTTTATTAATAAAACTTGGATATTAAATCCTTATTATTTTATTTAAACAAACCTTTACTATTTTTATCAAAACAAAATGTTTTATTTCAAAGGCTTGGCCAAGGTTTAATTTGGCTCTATAAAATAATTTCTTATTTTAAAAACTTTCCTTTTCTTTTGGAAACTAAATCCTTTTATTTAAAAGATTCAAAATAGTAATTCCAAAATATTTTATTTCCTCTATTTAAATGTTTATCTTTTCAAATCTCTTTAGGAATTTATTTGATCCAAATTGGTTTGAAGTTCCAATTGAATTCAAAAAGTTTCTTCTGGCTCTGAAAATCAAACAAAGTTTTATTTTATTCATTTATTTTTCACATTACAAGATTTGGAAAATCTTGGGATGTGACAGGCTACCACCCTTAAAATAAATCTCATCCCGAGATTTGGGAAGGCTAGGGTTACAAGTAGGCTCAAAACAACCAGGGTTCTACCACCCTTAAAAATTTTGAAACAAAAATTACATATTGTCCTTCTTGGGATCCTGGGAAAAACTTTCTCTAAGCGGACAGTTGCATTTGTGTCCTTAGTTTCCATGCTTGACTCATGGGTCAAGGTTGAGTTTCTCCATAGGCTTGGTGATCTTGTTCTTCATCTTTTCTGGACAGTTGCTTGCATAATGTCCTGGGTTTTTGCAATTGAAACAGTGGATGTCTTGGAGTTCTTTACGTGGCTCTTGTGGACAAGTTGCTACATAGTGGCCTAATTCTTTGCAGTTGTTGCACACCACTTGGCCAATCTCTTTATTCTTCTTGTTCTCTGGGCATCCACTGGAGTAGTGTCCCATTTCCTTACATTTACGACATTGCACAAGGCTCATGTCCTGCTTTTGTTTCTTGGGTTTCTTTAGTCCTTTGAATTGGGTTGTCTTGTTTGGAGGTATAAATGGTCCTTTTCCTTTCTTGGTTGACTTGGATCCTTCTTGTTTCCTTTGTTCCACAATGGAGTAGATGGGGCATTGGATAGGGACATGGTTGTTTCCTTCACAAAGGTAGCAAGTAGCTTGAGAAGTAGGACATTGTCCAACAGGATGTTTCCCTTCACAGTTGGGGCATTGGTCTTGTAGCATCCCAATTGTCTAACAATTGTAATGCTACTTGGTCTAGTAATATAATGGCTACTTGATATATATAATTGTTGCATCATAAATATATCATGCTCATGTCATCATGCCACCTTGCATTTGAGCATCATATAAAACCCTTTTTGTTTTGGTTCTTCTCTCATATGCATTGTAAATTGTATTTGCCTCTTGATATTGTATTTGGTTGTTGATATATTGTTTAATGCCCAAGTTGAGTTGAGGGCATATCTTTTATTCCACTCCACCACCTTTCTTTCACCACCTTATAATTCCACCATCCAACTAATTATGAGCTTTGCACTTTATGGGTTTTTACCTCTAGCTCATGTGGGTTGGAATGGATCCAATTCTTTTTCCACATGCTCTCATCTTAGCATCATGTTGTTTTCACATTATTGATATGTGGAGCCACCTTTGCATGCATTATGAGTAGTGCCCTTTTTCCTAGCTTTCATATGGATTATCATGGATTTATGCTCATGTTGGGGTATTTTTGGGACTATTAAACATCTAGTGGAATAAACACACCAGCAAGTCCCAATTATAATCAAATGTGATCATCTCCATCTACTCCATCTGAAACTTTCCTTTAAATTCTTTTGCTTGGCTTAAACCCACTTTTGGGAATGCATAGGAATAATGCCATGTAAATATTATTGTTTTCACAAGGTTAAAACATGGCATTAATTATTTCTTTTGCATGGGCCATGCAACCATTTCCACCTTTGGTCCTCCTTGTTTTTATTTGGATTTTTGGGTGAACCATCTCATCTCTCATCTCTCTCTCCCTCCTTTTGGCTTTGTATTATTTGATCTTGCTTAAACCCTCACCACCTCATCTCACCCTCTCTTTTTCTTGTCTAGATCTTGTTTGAGCTTGGCATGTTCTTGCTTGATCTTGTCAAAAGAAAAACCACTCCACCTAATCTCTCCCTCTAAACCCTAAGTCCCCTTCCTCATCTCTCCTCTCTCTAGCCGAGCCACCACCACCATGACCTACCCCATCTACCTTTCCCTCTCTCACCCTCCCTCTCCCTGCCAGCAGGCCCCACCTAGCCACCCTTCCCCTGGTCGAGCTACCCTCCCCAACCCTAGCACCAACCCTAAACCGAGCCCCCTCTAGCTCTAACCCTAGATACACCCGAGCCTACCCCTTCCTCTCTCTAGCTCTCTCGCTCTGCCACCCTGGCCCCACCACCCTCTCCTTCCTTCCCTGGCCCACCTGCCAGCTCCCCTAACCTGCCCCTGCCCGAGCTCCAGCTCGAGCACGTGAGGAGGAGAAGGAAAAGTGGCACCCGAGCCACCTTTTCCATCTACCCCGCTCCCACATGCCATCTCCCCCTCTCCCTCCTTTTTCCCCTTCCCCACGACACCTCTGCATCCCCCCCAGATCTCCCCAGGCCGCTCCCCTCTCTCCCTGCCTTCCCTCACCACCGCCTACCCCAACGCCGGCCATCGTCTGCTCCACCGACGCTTATCCGATCCAGCCGACGAGCGTGACGTGGAGGTGGTCAGGGAGGACGAGGAGGTCCCTCTGCTTCGACCAGTACCTGTCGCGGAGGAGGAGAAGGACCAGCGCCAAAGTTCACCGACGAGCCGACGCCAAACCCTAACGCCGGTGGCCGTCTGCATCCTCGCCGCTGCGACGCTCCCCAAGCCGATCGAACACCACCAACATATCCTCGGTGAGCCCCTAACCCTCCTGGACATGCTCCGCCTCGCCATCGTCGCCTAGATTCGCCGGCCCTTTCGGCGAACGCTCAAGGCCGCCGCTGCTGGCTCGCTTCGCTCTCGACCGATAGCCCCATATCTAGCCGCGGTTCCACATCCTAACAACTACCCTCCCTATCATGGCCTTGAGCGCGAGCCCAGTGTCGCGGGTTCGAGTCCCCGCGTGCGCCGCTTGTCGCTGCGTATCTATCCGCCGTTCAGAGAAGAAGAGGAACAGTACGGGCATGTGGTCTTCTTGCGAATAGCCCCCTTTTTGCTTTTCTGCTCAACCCGCGGTCCAGCCCAGGCCCACTAGTCAGTGTCTGTTACCGTTTTACAAAAAGGTACCTACACTCTGTTTTCATCAACCATGCCCCGGCTCGCGGCGTGGCCTCATTCGCCCACCATTGTCACGTGGACTGTGGTCCCTGGCCCCACCCTTCGGTTGCTGCGGCTAGACTAGCTCGCGGTGAGAAAAACATTTATGTCTTGTGGGTTGTCCAGTCAAGACTGAGCCCCACCGTCAGTCGGGTCTGTATCTGTCTGAGTAACAAAAGTATTTCTGCTTTTCTGTTTTAACTCAAACTTTTCCAAATTAAATTAAATTCAAATTTAAATCTGTTTTTAAATAACTTTTCAAATATTATTCCAAATAATACAAATAATATATGTTTTGAATCCAGAACAATATGAGGAATTCAAATATGCCCTCCAAAATATATTTTGAACACTTTAATTTCCAAGATGATTAAAATTACAATAAAATGCCCTTTTCTTAATTAATTAATAACTTTTGTTTTATAACTCCAAATCTAACAAATAATATGTCTAAAATGATTAGCTCGACGAGACCTTTCTGTTTATGCATTCCTTGTTCTGTTTTGCAGCATGCATCATATAAATATAATGTATACAGCAACTTAATTGAGGTTAAAACATGATTAAAACTCAACAAAATGATTTATACTTGTATTCCACACCTCACCCATGCCATGCTACATTATTGCCATGCAAATTGTGCATCATTCATCATGGCATAATTGTTTGCTTGATGCATTTTTATTCATATGCTTGTGCACTTTATTTATGTTGGACCTTGTTTGTTTGGTTCTTCTCTAATCGACGTTGTGGGATATATCAAGAGACCAGGGAGCACTACCAGATCCTTCTCTCGCTTCAATCGAGCTGCCAGCAAGCACTACCACATGCTTGCATACATATAGTACCTATTGCCTCTTTCTTATTCTTGCATCATTGAGTCGCGATTGCATTAAACTGAATCCCAAGTATTGCATAGCCTTTACTTTTAAACCCCACCGAAGCTTGTTCCTCCATCCCATGAGCCATTACTACAGGAGTTGTTTGAGCCATGCGAGTCGTAGAACAGCATGTGTAGGGTATGTGAGTGTCTGATGGATAACGAGGTACCTATACAACTTAATCTGAGTAGTAATGGGATAACTAATAAAAGTGGCATCGGTGAGCCATATTTGCTATTTGGTTGTTCAGGCTCACTTGTGTCCCGTAGGACCCCGAGTACTTGATTCCTGTTCCTTGAATATTCGCGCTATCCACATCCGGGAGGCTTATGAACCCCCACAGGCGAGCTTGATTCATTCTTATTTCTTGGGGCCACAAAGTAGTTTGGGGCTTTATTACTATCTTGTACTTATGCCATGCTTTCTCGCTTAATTTAAAATTGTGCGAGGAATGCACCTGTCTGTTTAGGTAAGCGGAGTGTTTCGCGTATCGACAAGCCCACCACATTTTCGGGTTCCCGATCGTTACTGACCATTGGCGCAAACCTTGAGTCCGTCTCGAGCCGCCAACTTCGCTATGGTAGCTTAATGGGGTGGCCTGAAATATTTCTGAATCTGTGATCGCTTTGTCGGACTGCCTCGTTGGGTTTTGATTTGGTTTTTCCGAGGTTGATCGAGTGTGTGTTATTTGTGCACCCTAGGGTAAAACTTTCGAAAGCCGTGTCATGGTTATGGACGACTTGGAGCAGTTTCGATCATAGACAAGTATAACTAAAGTACCGCTTTTAATTTGACTAAGTGCGACTAGTAAATAGTGCAACTCTCATGGAATGGATAATAAAACGCCAGCGGATGGGGGTTGTTCGTCCACTTCCTCGCTTTGAGGAGGAGGATGGATCTGTTAATATTACCGTTATAATTGTTGTTATTAATTCACGGACATCCGTCTATCTCTGGTTAGGCGGATGGTTAGCGTAGTATCTATAGAATTGTTAGGGTTTATCTCTTGCTGCAATTCGTCACCCGAGGTTGTGTCCTTTAGAGGCATAAAGACTTCTGAGTACCCTAGGGTCTCACATGATAAATTGTTTGATTCGGATGAGCAGTAAACTCGCAAGATGGATCTTGGGTGGAGGAGACGGACAATGTTGGCAACGATCATTCGTGTAGAGATTCCGGAATGGGGATCCGTGAGATCTGTAGGCGGGATGTGTTTATTTGTGGGGCATCTTATGCCGATTTGCTTCTTATCCGTACTGGATCTTGTCTTCCGCTCACTTTGATACTCGGTGTTTGATGTATGAGGAGATATCCTAAACTATTATATCTATCTAGGATTTTGGATCTTGCCGTATGGGCGTTGCAATATTCTATTTCTTTTTAGATGGAATGGCTCGAGGACTGTTGTATGGTGGCTTGCATACATACTCATTTGTGTATGTAGTTGATCCCTTCGCTGCCGATTACGCCCGTTCTGGTCGATGTTTGAAATGGTTAGACGGCCGAAAGGTTCACTGTGAGTGGCATTTGGGCCCCAATTGCATTATTTTAACTATTTCCGCTCATCCAGGCTTGTAACTAGGAGCGTAATTCACCGAGGTAGTTACAATTGGTATCAGAGCCATCCGGACCTTCAGGGTCTCAGCCAAATGGTCGTTGTCAGTCTAGCAATTATTTTTGGTAGCTATGTATACTAGGGAAAAACAAAACGCGAGAGTAGGACTGCTTCCATTTTTTCTTCTTACCCACCCACCCACCCTTTTCTGGTAAGGAAGTGTAACGTTTTCAATCCTCTTCTTAAAATTCAAACTAGGATTCACGTGTTCTGGGTTTCCGTAGTACCATAGAAAGTGTGTGTGTGTGTGTGTAATCCCTTGTCTATCTGTTGCATCCAGTTGTTATCACAATCTACCTTTGGTTATCAACTATTGGTACATTCCATACCGACAGGCTTTTGCAAACCGACGCGATCTATCTGATTCATTGAATACCGCCGCGATCGGTCTTACTCTTTGTTACCCGACGTTATCTTGTTTGGGGTGTTCGTTTCCGTAGTTACTAATCTTTAGGTTCATCGTGAGAAGAAGGTGTTGGGATACGTGTTCTACTTATTCATGTGCGGAGTAATGATTCGAGTGCGGGATGGAGTCGCGACCATACCACTACTTTTATCATTCGCTCTTGTATATTGAATTGGTAGAGTCACTAATCTTGATTCGTTAAGTGATTTTGTGCATCTATTGGTATTTTAATGCCGAAATTTGCAGAATTTTTTTCTTTGTTAAGTTGTGTACCACACTTCTTTTCAGTCGTGTGCGATATGCTTAATATCTTCTAGGTGCTTTGAACTTCGTTGATATTTTAATATCATCTTAGTAAATTGTATCCTTTAATCTTGGTACTATTTTGGATTATTATTATTCTCCATTATAGTACTGACTTGTGTTTTATATCAATCACAGGATGGCACCACCACGCCGTTCTGAGGAGGACATACAACCTGAACTGGGGGCAGCGTTGTCAAGCATCGCCAATGCCTTGGCAGCAATGCAGCAGAACCAGCAGCGTTTTGAAGAAAGTGTCAGGAGGAATGAGTTTGTTCCGCTACCTCCACCTCCCAAGCGAGGAGACATCAAAAGCTTCCTGAAGTTCAACCCACGCCAATTTGATGTTTCTGATCAACCACTTGATGCTGATGATTGGTTGCGTGAGATGTCAAGGTTGTTGATGACTGCTGATGTTCCTGAGCAAGAATGGGTAAAGTGTGCTACTCACCTTCTGAAGGGAGATGCAGCTCTCTGGTGGGAGAATTACCTGAAGGCAAAGCTGCCTTTGGTTTTCAGCCTACTTGGGGACAGTTCACTGGAGCTTTCAAAGAGCGATGTCATCGAAATTGTCATGGAGAGGATGAAGGAAGTGTTTCAACCTCAAGGTGGCAATGACAATGTCAACACCTACATCGAAACTTCATGAACCTTTCTCGTTATGGTGGCGATGAGATCTCGATGACAAGAAGAAGCAAAAAGGTTCGTGCAAGGGCTCAATGCATCGATTAAATATGCAATCACACATGCAAGGCAAGGCGTCTTTTTCCGGAACTCCAGCATACAGCTCTGCGGAAGAGGCAAGTAGGCAAGTGTTTGAGGAGTCAAAGAAACACATGTGATGCCAGCTCTTGACTATGTCAACTCCTTCTAAGCGTGGTATGCGGGTTCCCAACAACCCACCGTCACTCCCGGCTCCACCAAGACCTTCAAGCTACGCGGCAAGGCCACCAAACTTCCTCACTGCTGCTCCCAGGGGCTACAACCACCACTACCCTGGAGCGCCTGGCGGAGTCCCTGGCTACGTTGCTCCACGTCCACCTGGTGCTTGTTACACTTGTGGAGACACTGGGCATCAATACTGGAACTGTCCGATGAAAAACAAAGCTCTTCCTCCACCACCTCCAAGATCTGCGGCAAGCTCTCCTATGGTTCGTGCACCACCACCTCGGGCTCTCAACATCAACACCAAGCCCGGTCTCATCGTTGCTCGTGCCAAGCAACGTCAATGCCGCTCAAGCTGAGCATGCACCTGGAGTTGTGATGGGTATGCTATCCGTTAACTCAGTCCCTGCACGAGTTTTGTTTGATTCTGGTGCATCGCATTCTTTTGTTTCTCACAAGTTTGCAAATGAGAATGAGTTAGCTATGGATCCTCTCCTTAAGCGGTTAATGGTCCTTTCTCCTGGAGCAACAATGGCAGCTTCTAAAATCAGCCATGGCAATCAAATTGAGATTGGTGGCTCTTCGTTCTCGGCTTCCTTAAATGTTCTAGGCAATTCTGACATTGATGTCATCTTGGGCATGGATTGGTTGACAGCAAATGCAGCTGTGATTGATTGTGCTGAACGCTCGGTTTCTCTGAAAATTTCTGAAGGCCATATAGTCTATTCTCCAAGTCTGACTCCTGCTATCCAGCTTTTCTCTTTGGCGGCTCTGAATGATGATGCTATGGAAGCTATTCAGAGTGTTCCGGTGGTCTGTGAGTTCCCAGATGTCTTTCCTGAAGAGTTGCCAGGTATGCCTCCGGATCGTGAGGTTGAGTTTGTAATTGAGCTTGAACGTTGAACGGCTCCTATCTCCAAGCAGCCTTATAAAATGGGTCCTGCTGAGTTGGCTAAACTCAAACGTCAGCTTGGTGAACAAGAGAAGCTGGGTTTCATTCAACACAGTACTTCTTCTTGGGGTAGCCCAACAATCTTTGTGAAGAAGCGAGACAAGACTGATAGACTTTGTGTTGACTATCGGGCTCTCAATGCTAAAACCATCAAGAATAAATACCCCCTTCCGCGGATTAATGATCTCTTCGATCAGCTAGCTAGAGCTGTGGTATTCTCTAAGCTTGACTTGAGAAGTGGTTATCATCAAATCAAGATTCGCAAGGAAGATGTTCCTAAAACAGCTTTCACCACCCGCTATGGCCTGTATGAGTACACGGTCATGTCTTTCGGTCTCACCAACGCACCTGCCACCTTCTCGAGGCTTATGAACTCGGTTTTCATGGAGTACCTTGATAAGTTTGTTGTGGTCTACCTAGATGACATCCTAGTCTATTCTAAGTCAAAGGAAGAACATGAAGAACACCTTCGGTGTGTCCTAAACAAGCTTCGTGAGAACCGCTTGTATGCAAAGTTCTCCAAGTGTGAGTTTTGGCTGCCTCAAGTAACCTATCTTGGTCACGTCATCTCTGCCAAGGGCATTGCAGTCAACCCGGAAACTGTAAAGACAATTGTTGAATGGCTTCCTCCTGTAAATGTCAAAGAAGTGCGGAGTTTCCTTGGTTTGGCTAGTTATTGCCGTCGCTTCGTTCAGAACTTTTCGAAGATAGCGAAGCCTCTTACCGATCTCCTCAAGAAAGGCAAGAAATACCTTTGGACTCCTGCATGTCAAGCAAGCTTTGAGACACTCAAAGAGAAGCTCACTTCCACACCAGTCTTGGTTCCTCCGGATACATCCAAGCCTTTCCAGATATTCTGTGACGCCTCTTTGCAAGGATTGGGTGCGGTCCTTATGCAAGAAAAACAAGTTGTTGCTTATGCCTCTCGACAGTTGAAGACGCAGATCAACTATCCTACACATGACCTCGAGCTCAGCAGATTGTCTTTGCTTTGAAAGTATGGAGGCACTACTTCCGGGCAACTGCTAGAAATCTTTTCTGATCACAAGAGTTTGAAGTATATCTTCACTCAGCCTGATCTCAACCTTCGGCAGAGGAGGTGGATTGAAGCAATCAATGACTTCGATCTGACCATCAACTACACTCCGGGAAAAGCTAATGTCATGGCCGATGCTCTCAGCCGCAAAGCTTATGTCAACAACCTCATGATGGAAGAGCAACAGCCTCTCTTGTGCGAGGAATTTCGTCAGCTCAACCTTGAAATTGTGGAACAAGGATATCTCCTGAACCTTCTAGCAACCCCTCTCTTGGAAGAAAAGGTTCGCTCCTTTTAGCTTGGTGATCCGTACACCAGGAAGATCATCTCCAAACTTCAGCTTCCGAAGTATGAGTCCTTCCACGTCGATGATCAAGGCACGCTTTTCTTTGAACACCGGATGTTTGTTTGGAACTACCCGGGTTTGAGAGAGCAAGTTCTCAAGGAGGCGCATGATTCTGTTCTTTCTATCCACCCTGGCAGCACAAAGATGTACATGGACTTGAAAACACAATATTGGTGGCCGGGATTGAAACGATATTGTGCCAAGTATGTCTCGGAGTGTGATGTCTGCCGCAGAGTTAAAGCTGTCCATCAGAAACCTTCCGGTCTTCTACAGCCATTGAAACCCCTGGAATGGAAATGGGAGAAAGTGGAGATGGACTTCATCACTGGTTTTCCAAGGTCGCAGAAGGGCAACAATGCAATCTTTGTTGTCATTGACAGGCTTTCTAAAGTGGCTCACTTCTTTCCTGTCAAGGAAGCAATTTCTGCAATTCAGTTGGCTGAGCTCTATATCAACAGAATTGTCTCTCTGTATGGGGTTCCGCTTGAGATCAGTTCATACCGTGGAAGCATCTTCACTTCCAAGTTCTGGGAAAGTTTCCAAAATGCTTTGGGAACAAAATTGAACTTCAGCACAGCTTACCACCCTCAGTCGCAAGGACAAGTTGAAAGGATCAATCAGATTCTGGAGGATATGCTTCGTGCTTGCGTCATCTCTTTTGGCATGAAGTGGGAAGAATGTCTTCCTTATGCTGAATTCTCTTACAACAACAGCTTCTAGAAAAGTCTAAAGATGGCACCATTTGAGGCTCTCTATGGTCGCAAATGCAGAACTCCGATTGGTTGGTCGGGTGCAGGTGAAAGAATAATGTTTGGCCCTGACATTGTAACTCAAGCGGAGGAGAAAGTTCATATCATTCTTGAAAATCTGAAGATTGCTCAAAGTCGCCAGAAGAGCAGTTATGACAGAAAGCACACGGACATGGAGTATGTCCCTGGTGATCTCGTTTACCTTCGTGTCACTCCCATGAGAGGCACGCACCGCTTTGGTATCAAAGGAAAGCTGGCTCCTAGATACATCGGTCCATTCAAAATTCGTGGAAGAAGAGGAGAAGTTGCTTATGCTCTTGAGCTCTCGGAAAAACTCAAGGTCCATGATGTTTTCCACATCTCTCAACTCAAGAAGTGCTTCAAGGATCCCGGCAGGACCGTGGACCATGAGCTTATCAATCTCCAAGAAGACCTGTCTTATCAAGAACACCCCGCAAAAATCCTTGAAGTCGCAGAAAGAAGGACTCGCAACAAGTCCATCAAGTTCTGCAAGGTGCAGTGGTCGCACCATTCTGTTGATGAAGCCACTTGGGAACGTGAAGATGAGCTCCGTGCCAAGTATCCTACCCTATTTGTGTCTTCTTCTTTTTCCTAGAATCTCGGGGCGAGATTCCTGTTAGTGGGGGAGAGTTGTAGCATTCCAGTTGTCTAACAATTGTAATGCTACTTGGTCTAGTAATATAATGGCTACTTGATATATATAATTGTTGCATCATAAATATATCATGCTCATGTCATCATGCCACCTTGCATTTGAGCATCATATAAAACCCTTTTTGTTTTGGTTCTTCTCTCATATGCATTGTAAATTGTATTTGCCTCTTGATATTGTATTTGGTTGTTGATATATTGTTTAATGCCCAAGTTGAGTTGAGGGCATATCTTTTATTCCACTCCACCACCTTTCTTTCACCACCTTATAATTCCACCATCCAACTAATTATGAGCTTTGCACTTTATGGGTTTTTACCTCTAGCTCATGTGGGTTGGAATGGATCCAATTCTTTTTCCACATGCTCTCATCTTAGCATCATGTTGTTTTCACATTATTGATATGTGGAGCCACCTTTGCATGCATTATGAGTAGTGCCCTTTTTCCTAGCTTTCATATGGATTATCATGGATTTATGCTCATGTTGGGGTATTTTTGGGACTATTAAACATCTAGTGGAATAAACACACCAGCAAGTCCCAATTATAATCAAATGTGATCATCTCCATCTACTCCATCTGAAACTTTCCTTTAAATTCTTTTGCTTGGCTTAAACCCACTTTTGGGAATGCATAGGAATAATGCCATGTAAATATTATTGTTTTCACAAGGTTAAAACATGGCATTAATTATTTCTTTTGCATGGGCCATGCAACCATTTCCACCTTTGGTCCTCCTTGTTTTTATTTGGATTTTTGGGTGAACCATCTCATCTCTCATCTCTCTCTCCCTCCTTTTGGCTTGGTCTTATTTGATCTTGCTTAAACCCTCACCACCTCATCTCACCCTCTCTTTTTCTTGTCTAGATCTTGTTTGAGCTTGGCATGTTCTTGCTTGATCTTGTCAAAAGAAAAACCACTCCACCTAATCTCTCCCTCTAAACCCTAAGTCCCCTTCCTCATCTCTCCTCTCTCTAGCCGAGCCACCACCACCATGACCTACCCCATCTACCTTTCCCTCTCTCACCCTCCCTCTCCCTGCCAGCAGGCCCCACCTAGCCACCCTTCCCCTGGTCGAGCTACCCTCCCCAACCCTAGCACCAACCCTAACCCGAGCCCCCTCTAGCTCCAACCCTAGATACACCCGAGCCTACCCCTTCCTCTCTCTAGCTCTCTCGCTCTGCCACCCTGGCCCCACCACCCTCTCCTTCCTTCCCTGGCCCACCTGCCAGCTCCCCTAACCTGCCCCTGCCCGAGCTCCAGCTCGAGCACGTGAGGAGGAGAAGGAAAAGTGGCACCCGAGCCACCTTTTCCATCTACCCCGCTCCCACACGCCATCTCCCCCTCTCCCTCCTTTTTCCCCTTCCCCACGACACCTCTGCATCCCCCCCAGATCTCCCCAGGCCGCTACCCTCTCTCCCTGCCTTCCCTCACCATCGCCTACCCCAACGCCGGCCATCGTCTGCTCCACCGACGCTTCTCCGATCCAGCCGACGAGCGCGACGTGGAGGTGGTCGGGGAGGACGAGGAGGTCCCTCTGCTTCGACCAGTACCTGTCGCGGAGAAGGAGGAGAAGGACCAGCGCCGAAGTTCACCGACGAGCCGATGCCAAACCCTAACGCCGGTGGCCGTCTGCATCCTCGCCGCTGCGACGCTCCCCAAGCTGATCGAACACCACCAACATCTCCTCGGTGAGCCCCTAACCCTCCTGGACATGCTCCGCCTCGCCATCGTCGCCTAGATCCGCCGGCCCTTTCGGCGAACGCCCTCTGCGCGCCGCCGCTCGCTTCTGTCTGCTCGCTCTCGCACCGCATAGCCCCATATCTAGCCGCGGTTCCCCCTCCTAACGACTACCCCTCCCTACCGCAGCGGTAATCGCCGCCGAGCGCGAGCCCCAGGTCGCGGGTTCGAGTCCCCCGCGTCAAGGCTCGCTTTATCGCACGATTCCGCTGTTCAGAGAAGAAGAGGAACAGTACGGGCATGTGGTCTTCTTGCGAATAGCCCCCTTTTTGCTTTTCTGCTCAACCCACGGTCTAGCCCAGGCCCACTAGTCAGTGTCTGTTACCGTTTTACAAAAAGGTACCTGCACTCTGTTTTCATCAACCAGGCCTGGCTCGCCGTGGCCTCGGCTCGCCACACCATCCGTGGACCCCCGTGGCCGCTGGCCCCACCCTTCAGTTGCTGCGGCTAGACTAGCTCGCGGTGAGAAAAACATTTCTGTGCGCGGGTTGTCCCAGTCAGCAGTGAGCCCCACCCGTCAGCGTCTGGGTCTGTATCTGTCTGAGTAACAAAAGTATTTCTGCTTTTCTGTTTTAACTCAAACTTTTCCAAATTAAATTAAATTCAAATTTAAATCTGTTTTTAAATAACTTTTCAAATATTATTCCAAATAATACAAATAATATATGTTTTGAATTCAGAACAATATGAGGAATTCAAATATGCCCTCCAAAATATATTTTGAACACTTTAATTTCCAAGATGATTAAAATTACAATAAAATGCCCTTTTTCTTAATTAATTAATAACTTTTGTTTTATAACTCCAAATCTAACAAATAATATGTCTAAAATGATTAGCTCGACGAGACCTTTCTGTTTATGCATTCCTTGTTCTGTTTTGCAGCATGCATCATATAAATATAATGTATACAGCAACTTAATTGAGGTTAAAACATGATTAAAACTCAACAAAATGATTTATACTTGTATTCCACACCTCACCCATGCCATGCTACATTACTGCCATGCAAATTGTGCATCATTCATCATGGCATGATTGTTTGCTTGATGCATTTTTATTCATATGCTTGTGCACTTTATTTGTGTTGGCCCTTGTTTGTTTGGTTCTTCTCCGAATAGACGCTGAAAGGTGGGATATATCAAGAGACCTGTGAGCACTACCTGATCCTTCTCTCGCTCAATCGAGCTGCTGCAAGCACTACCACATGCTTGCATACATATAGTACCTATTGCCTCTTTCTTATTCTTGCATCATTGAGTCGCGATTGCATTAAACTGAATCCCAAGTATTGCATAGACTTTACTTTTAAACCCCACCGAAGCTTGTTCCTCCATCCCATGAGCCATTACTACAGGAGTTGTTTGAGCCATGCGAGTCGAGAACAACATGTGTAGGGTATGTGAGTGTCTGATGGATAACGAGGTACCTATACAACTTAATCTGAGTAGTAATGGGATAACTAATGAAAGTGGCATCGGTGAGCCATATTTGCTATTTGGTTGTTCAGGCTCACTTGTGTCCCGTAGGACCCCGAGTACTTGATTCCTGTTCCTTGAATATTCGCGCTATCCACATCCGGGAGGCTTATGAACCCCCCTGAGCCAGAGCTTGATTCATTCTTATTTCTTGGGGCCACAAAGTAGTTTGGGGCTTTATTACTATACTGTACTTATGCCATGCTTTATCGCTTAATTTAAAATTGTGCGAGGAATGCACTGTCTGTTTAGGTAAGCGGAGTGTTTCATGTATCGACAAGCCCAGTCACATTTTCGGGTTCCCAGTCGTTTACAGCCATTGACGCAAACCTTGAGTCCGTCTCGGAGCCGGCCAACTTCGTTGCGGGTAGCTTAATGGGGTGGCCCCCTGAAATATTTCTGAATCCTATGATCGCTTTGTCGTGACTGCCTCGTTGGGTTTTGATTTGGTTTTTCCGAGGTTGATCGAGTGTGTGTTTCTATTTGTGCACCCCTGTAGGGTAAAAAATTTCTGAAAGCCGTGTCCGCGGTTATGGACGACTTGGAGCACAGTTTCTCGATCATAGACAAGTATAACTAAAGTACCGCTTTTAATTTGACTAAGTGCCTGACTAGTATATAGTGAAACTCTCATGGAATGGATAATAAAACTGCCAACGGATGGGGGGTTGTTCGTCCGCTTCCTCGTCGGTAAGCGAGGAGGAGGATGGATCTGTTAATATTACCGTTATAACTGTTGTTAGTAATTCACGGACATCCGTCTATCTCTGGTTAGGCGGATGGTTAGCGAGTATCTATAGAATTGTTAGGGTTTATCTCTTGCTGCAATTGCGTCACCCCAGGTTGTGTCCCCTTTAGAGGCATAAAGACTTGCTGAGTACCCCTAGGGTCTCACAAGATAAATTGTTTGATTCAGATGAACAGGTAAACTCGCAAGATGGATACTGGGTGGAGGAGACGGACAATGTTGGCAACGATCATTCGGTGTAGAGATTCCGGGAACGGGGATCCGTGAGATCTGTGGGCGGGATGTGTTTATTTGTGGGTCATCTTATGCCGATTTGCTTCTTATCCGTACTCGGATCTTGTCTTCCGCTTCCGCCTGATACTCTGGTGTTTGATGTATGAGGAGATATCCTAAACTATTATATCTATCTAGGATTTTGGATCTTGCCGTATGGCGTTGCAATATTTCTATTTCTTTTAGATGGAATGGCTATGAGGACTGTTGTATGGTGGCTTGCATACATACTCATTTGTGTATGTAGTTGATCCCTTCGCCTGCCGATTACGCCGCCTGTTCTGGTCCCGATGTTTGGAAATGGTTAGGACGGCCAAAAGGTCTACCTGTGAGTGGCATTTGGGCCCCACCGTACTATTTTAACCATTTCCGCACATCCAGGCTTGTAACTAGGAGTGTAATTCACCGAGGTAGTTACAGGTCTCCATGCTCCCTGGAAGTATGATCCTTGTCTCCACAAATAATGCAAGCTGGGGCTCCATCTAGAATAACATTTCTGTCATCCTTGTTGTCACCAACTTTCTTGGGATAGTTTCCTTCCATTTTGATCATTTGATCAGTCACCTTAAGCATCAGTTGGCCTTGAGTTTCCAAAAATCCTTGCAGGGCTGGATCTTCTCCACTAGAGTTGGCTATGAACTGATCTGTCACTTGGTTCAACTGGTGTTGAGTTGCTATGAGCTCTTTCATGCTGTCTTCTTGGTTGGTGTTGGTGTCATCAACCTTGATGTTGGAGTCTCTTGGAGTAGTCATCTGTTTGGGTTGAAGGAAGATTATAATAGGAAAAAGGTTTTTCTAAGGAATCAATCCTAATCACACACATCACAATTTACACAAGCAATGTGCATGCAATCACAAACCAAATATTTCACTAAACAACAAGTTCAAGCACACACTTAGGCAACAAAATATTTTTGTTACACCACATGAGTTGGTGTGTTTGACTTAACTAAAATATGGTGGTCCATCTATAGGGTTTACTTGTGATCTTTCCATCCTTCTTTGGTTGATTCTTCTTTACATGAGATCATGGTTTCCTTGGGAAAAACTCTCGGTTACCTTGACTTCAAGTGATGTGGCTTCCTTCTAACTTTTGCATTCCCTTAGTCTCCAAATCTTGGGCAAGATTTCCTTGTCTCACTTGTAGTCCTTAGGGTTATCCAAGTTGGAAGTCCTTGGTGATCATGCTGAAGATGTTGAAGTCATTAGAGTTGAATAAGTTGAAGTCATTAGAGTTGAAAGTGTTGAGAAAGTCCTTTGCACATGGTGTAGTCTTTGGCCATGGGGTAGGTTTTTCCATCAAGTTGAAAATAGAAGAGATGTAGAGTCGAAACCAAAATGGTTGAGGAGAGAGTTTACAAGTATGTTTGTAAATAAGTTTTTGGAACAAGTACAACTCCTATTTTTCTAAGGGTTTTTGTCCAATCCTAGGTTTACAAATCCTACAGGCAACACAATGCTCTGATACCATCTGTAGAGGGAGTGTCCCAACCTTTAAATAACATAAGGTGGTGTCCCCTGTGTTTACAATGCTAGTCCCTGGATCAATAGCTAGCATCCACAGTTTAGATGTAATATCAAGAAACAAGAGTCATATTATAACTTTATACCAGGAATAACATAATTTTATTACATCAATACATAGCTCATTTGGCTATTACATTACATTGCGTTGGATCTAATTAGAGCGTGTGGTCCAGAGAGCGTACCCTTTCGCGGTTAAGTGATTCTATCGTGAGCGTTAGATCTCGATCCTACGGTGCTAGCGTGCTTGACCATATGCGAGCGGCGCCGACGGTGGCTAGCGGCGGCGGCGGTCAGACAGTGGCGGCGCTGGCAAAACAGGAAGTGAGAGAGGGAGGGAATAGGCTCACCGTGTTCGCGAGGTTGAGGTGGTGCTCAACGTGTGGTCGACGAGGCAAGGGGCGCACGAGGGCAGGCGGAATTCCTCGCCGGAGTTTGGTCTGGCGACGGGTGCACGCGGTCGAGGTCAAGGATGATGCTACGGGTCACGAGAAGGCAAACCAGAAGCATGGTTAGACGCGTACGATCAAGGAGATGATGTGTGCGTGAAGGAGGAGAATAGGGGCGGTCTGGACTTACCGGAGGAGCTCGACGGAGGCGAGACAGACGGCAGTGCTCAGACTTTTTGTCGAAGGCGGCTCCCTGGGGCGCTCGCGGTCGAACAGAGGGTACTGGGAGATGCGCCAGGGAGTGGTGAGTGCGCTCGTGTGCTCGGGGAGGCAGGAGGTGGCGAGGCTCGGCCGGAATTGGAGGTGGAAGCTCGTCGGAGCAGCGGCGGTGTGGAGCTAATTCCGAGCAGCCTGGTGGCGAGGTGGAGTTGGTGTTTATGGGAATGAGAGGAGGAGGCGCTTTTGTACACATGGTCAGGGGCGAGATTAACACAGCCATTATTCGTGAATTTACGCGCGGATTGAATAGCAGTGAACGGCAGCGAGGTTTGGGGGAGAAGGGGTCGCGCGGGTGAGCAGGATGAACAGGGAGGTGGGCTCCAGTCGTCAGTGAGGATGCGAGAAGGAAAGGAGGTCCACCGGTCAGTCTCTTCACGGGTTCGAAAATGAGTATGAAACGTTTTCTTTGGGGAGGGAAGCTGGGCTGGTTCTGGGCCTTGTGGGCTCTGTCAACTGGGCTGGTCCAGATCCTATTTTTTTCTGTCTGCTGGCTTTTCTTTTTCTATAACTATTTCCTGTTTTGAAATTCAAACAACCAAACAACATTCAAATTGATTCAAACAATTATCAAGCTTTGTGACTTTGAATTTGGTTCTGTTCAGTAGTAATAACCAAATTCCAAAACCAAAATAATATTTTAAATCTTTTTAGGTTCCATTCATTAATTAAAAATGGACCATGGTTTATTAATCATATAGGGTTTGATTTTATCAATAAAACCTCTATTTGAAATCTAATTATTTTCAAAACCAAATCAGTAGGTTTTATTTGAAAATACAAAATATTTGGAAAACTTATTTCAAATAAAACAAGTTTTGAGGTTTTGGAGAATAGTAAAACCTTTATTAATAAAACTTGGATATTAAATCCTTATTATTTTATTTAAACAAACCTTTACTATTTTTATCAAAACAAAATGTTTTATTTCAAAGGCTTGGCCAAGGTTTAATTTGGCTTTATAAAATAATTTCTTATTTTAAAAACTTTCCTTTTCTTTTGGAAACTAAATCCTTTTATTTAAAAGATTCAAAATAGTAATTCCAAAATATTTTATTTCCTCTATTTAAATGTTTATCTTTTCAAATCTCTTTAGGAATTTATTTGATCCAAATTGGTTTGAAGTTCCAATTGAATTCAAAAAGTTTCTTCTGGCTCTGAAAATCAAACAAAGTTTTATTTTATTCATTTATTTTTCACATTACAAGATTTGGAAAATCTTGGGATGTGACAGTTTAGCCTTAGTTTTCTTGAACTTTCAGCTTAGAACTTTTTAGTTATTCTTTGTGGATTTTTGATACAAGCTCACTGATTTTTATTGATCATTATCTTTGTGAGTTGTTTCAAATAAGTTGCTTGGTGTTGGAAAGGAGTAGTAAGTTCTTACTTGTAAGTGCAAGAGGAGCTTGCATTGACTGTGACTTAGACTTTAGCAAGACATGCTAGGTGTTGTTTTGACCTTATTCTTAGTGATTATTGTTGTAGCATGTCTTGTTCCAAACAATTGGGATTGCTTATTGTGACTTGAAGAAATTATGCGTTGTTTTAGCATACAAAAGCATAGTATTGTGGTATTCTCCTTTGATGCTTTGCTTGGGTTGACTTGGCACATGCTCACACCATGTTATGACTATGACAAGTCACCACTAGCCTCTATGATCATTTAGTCCTTGACTTGTAGTACCACTCTTTGCTTTGATTAGTAATGCTTTGTTGCTCTACATGATTATGGCCATTATGCTCTCTTAGTTGGTTGCTCCCAGTCTATTGCTAGCCTCCACTTGTATGAGTAAGTTCTACTCATGCTTCCAACTCCCAAGAAACCAAGTTTTTCCAAAGTGTCCACTATAAACTCCTATGCATGGTGTGTTACACCATTCCAAGTATATTCTTGTTTTCATCTGTCTTCCAATTAAAAAGTATTTCGTTATGTGAAAACTTAGTGATTAAAGCCCTCACGAACTTGATGGCACACTTTATATTCTTTGCCCCTAATAAACTTGAACCATTGTGACAACTTTGTTGTATATGCTTGCACTTATAAGTTGGAATTAGCAGAACCGTGCTATCACGGGGAACATTTTCAACATTGCACTTGTACTTTGTACTTAGTTGATATCATGTTCTTTTGTCTATGGATGTCACCGGTGTGAAATAAAGAGGGAACTTGTCAGTCCATGGAGTTTGTATCCTGTGTTATAGAAACTCCTGGGACGCTAGCCTAAGCCATGCCTAATCATGGTGGAAACTTGCAGCATCACCATAATGAGCTATCTATGAAGCGAGAACCAACCCTTGGTTGGATGGTTAGGAGGGCAGTGGAACCCCCAGCCCACCAGAGTTCAAACCCCAGGTTTGACGCTTTGGTGTCTCATAATGGCGGAATATTCTTTCAGTGGGAGGCGACATTCCCGCCGATAGCGAGGCGCTTGTGGTGACTTCGTCAATCTCAATACCTGCCGGCTCAGTCTCTCGGAGGTGCTCATAAGGGTAGGGTGTGCGTGCGTGTGTTCATAGGGGTGAGTGTATGTACGCATTTGTGAGCGTCTGCGTTTGTACTGTGTTTCTCAAACGAAAAAGCTATCTATGAAGCATCCTCACTAAAAAGCTATGCATATGGTAAATAAAAAGATTGCTGAGATGCTCATTGTCTGCTTGCCTTGTTATTTTGGTTATTGGAAAGCTCATGTACCATGTGCAAGGGGTACCCCGTTGGCTGTTCTCAATAATATGCAAATACTTACAATGACAAGAACTTACCTGGACCAAAAGTTGAGTATGCATGAGGTGTGGCCCTCATATTCAAGGTACTTGAGATTGCCAACTTATACTTCGTCAAGCATATACTCCAGCTTTGCCACTTTAACCTTAACCACTTCAAGATGCTTATGATAGCGGCAATGAGGGCTGAAAGCTAACAAGTACCATAATTTTTGGAAGCTCTTTTTGAAACTTGAAATATCTGCTTCCTTTATAAAAGGTCTTTCTTCCACCACTATTGAGTTTCCACCTTCTACCTTTAGGCACCATTAAGAGAGCATAGTTGTCATTATGTGTGCAATGTTCCAAAGCTTATTAATTGATGCATATTGTGATATTACTTGTTCTTGTGCTATTTGTTTCTATTCACCCTTGTGAACTTTGAAGGTGTCCTATGCATCTATTTGCTACTCTATGAGGGACAAGTTGATTGCCACTATGCCATGTTTTCTGTATGTGAAACAAACAAACATTTTTAATGCATGTTATTCATGATCTTTGTTTGTAGTCTTTCATGTTGCATGCATAGTTACTTTGTCCTATTGTTAGAACTCCATCTTTCATGCACATGTTTAGAGTTCTTTGATCCCAGCTTTCAATGCTTGCAAATGGTTTGATCTTTATTGTGAAGGTGCATGTCACCTCAAAAATTATTCTTTTATCACTTACCTACTCGAGGACGAGCAGGAGTTAAGATTGGGGATGCTTGATACGTCGGAAACATATCTATAATGTTTGATGCTCCATGCTTGTTTTGTATCTACTTTGCTTTGCTTTGTCTAAACTTTGAGGTGTTTTTATATCTTTTCTGGAACTAACCTATTAACAAGTTGCCACAGTGCCAGTTGCCTGTTTTCTTCTGTTTTTGGTTCCAGAAAGGTAGAAAATCAATATTCTCGGAATTGGACGGGACAAAAGCCAAAGTTATTATTTTCCCCAGAGCAACACGGAACCACGAAGCAGAGCCGGAGGGGGGCCACAGGGTGGCCAAACCCCCTAGGCGCAAGCAAGCCCTGGAGGCGCCTAGAGGGGGTGTGGGCCCCTGGACCCCCACCGACCTTGATTCCTGCGCCTATAAGAAGCCTCCGACCCAAAAACCCTAGGGCATCTAGAAGAAATCCATGAAAACCTCCGAAGCGCCGCCACCACCGAAGGGGTGATTCGGGGGACAGAAAGTCTCTGTTCCGGCACCTTGCCGGGACGGGGAAGTGCCCCCGGAGCCATCTCCATCGATCTCCATCGCCATCTTCATCACCATTGTTGATTCTCATGATGATGAGGGAGTAGTTCTTCCTCAGGGTTAAGGGCTCTACCGGTAGCTATGTGTTCATCTTTCTCTCTCTATGCATGATCATGTTGTGGTCATGAGCTTTGTAATCAAGTAGATCTACCTTGCTACTCAAGTGCTTCATTAGATCTCTGCTCTCCCCATGTGTGTGAAAGTGACAGCGTGCACGCCATGGTGGCACTTCGGTTTGAGTCTACATAAATACTCTTTGTGCTTTAATAGATCTATGCTTTTCCCCACGTGTGTGAAAGTGACGACGTGCATACTGTGTGTGGCACTTTGGCTAGATTGAATATTTGTTATGAGTTATATTGTGGTGTTTGTTGGAACCATCTAGCGCTCAAGGTGACAGTGTGGGGTTATCTAGATTGGGGAAGGCGGACTTTGAGGAGTGTTGTTATAGCCCTACCGATGATTAGAGTGTCCAACCGGAGAGTAGTTAAGAGTAGTATCATGAAGATAGGATATTTATATGAGAGAGTGTTCACTAGTGAAAGTATGATCCCTAGGCCTTGTTTCTAAACATTGAAACACCGTTTGCTACTAGATCTGTTGCATGTTTGCTTGCTTTAGTCTTTACCTCACCGTCAAGCTCTTTTATAGCACTGTTACCGCTTGTATTTCACTATCGCTTCATCGAACTAGTGCACATATACACCTGACAAGTGTATTGGGTGTGTTGGTGACACAAGAGACTTCTTGTATCTTGATTGCAGGGTTGTTTGAGAGGGAATACCTTTGACCACTTCCTCCCAGAGTTCGATAAACCTTGGGTGATCTACTTAAGGGAAACTTGTTGATGTTCTACAAACCTCTGAACTTGGAGGCCCAACAACTTTCTACAAGAATAGAAGTGCGTAGATATCAAGGGGTTATCATGTCCGCTAGATCATAGAGGATCAACCATAGGATCAATGGGTGGTGGGTATGATACGCGTGAAAATTGTCTCGACCAATCAGAACGTAGCATCCAAGATGAGCACAGGTGTGAGAGTTTGTGACTAAGAGAGGGGAAAACTGCGTAGAACTTAAAAACAAAGGGAAAAACTGAGTAGAACTTAAAAACCAAGAGCAAAACTAACAAAGGGGTTCAAATAGAAAAGAGAAAGAGATTTAAAAATGGAAATTGCTTATTTTATACAATAAAATACATCTTGGCACACATCAAACTATTTTTAATTCAAATATATATTAGTTTGACAATTATTGCCTCATCCAGACAAATTATGTTTTGGGGAGGGATGTTTTGGGAAGAGGTTTGAGTAGAAAGCCATGAACGTTCATAGATAGTAGGTGATTTGAGAAGTAGTGATTTAGGTTAAAACTTTATTTATATATATTTATTGTGATGGCAGGTCATATAATAAGACTCCCTGGATAGATGCCACTATGTTTTGATCTTTTTGAATTTGTTGTGCATAAAATGACTCAATTAGCTAGCTAAAACCCATCCGTTGAATCTCTGTTGACCAGCCACCGGAGGGTAAAAGTGAGTATATTGCACACGGCAGTGTTAGTACTGGAGGGCAAAACTAAGTACAACCAAACTGCTAGTATTACACTCAAGGGTATAACTCAACACAACTAAGTGGCCAAGGTTAGACACGAGGGGGAAAACATGACGCATGATACGCATGTCGCGGTGCACGGGGCAGTAAGGGAAACGTGTGGTCATGCACGGTGCAGTAGCATACACGGTTACACGATGCACAGTGGTGCAACGAAACGTCTCCTCCCTTCACCTTTATAGAGGCCTCCTCACTCTCACTCACCACTCGCTCAGTCATTCACGCAACCTTCTCCACTATCCCATCACCTTATGCAAACCCCCAAGAAAACTCCAACCACGCCGACGATGGAGAAGAACGGCGTGGTGGACATCGTCGCCTCCTAGGCCACTGGCGAGAGACCCCGTCCCATCTGAGCCCCGTCCGAGGCATTGAAGGCGATCACTATCCCGTCTGCACCCCCGCTTCTGTCGTAGCCACCGGCGAGGAGGCCCCCGTCCCCGTATAGGACCCGTCGAGGCATCGAAGGCAGCCGTCATCTGCGTATAGACCCTTGTCCCCGCTTCCTCATAGCTGTCGGTGAGGAGGTATCCGCCGGTCTCTGGCATATCCCGCACGGCTAGTGTAACACCCTCAGAATCGGCCCTATGCAAGTCTTAGCGAATCCCGCCAAACCCGCATAGAAACGATTCAAAGGTGCCCACCAGGCACTTGCGTGCGGGTGGAAAACGAAGTAATATCATTACACATTAGTCCACGATGGAACCCACAAAACAGATATATACAGCAGCGACTCGTGGAGTCAAGAATACAATATACAGTACAAAGATCCAAATCACCTTGAAAATGATACAACGTCCGAGTACGGACAAGATGCAAATTAGGCTAAGAGCCCTGAAAAATAACCAATGGCGTCCATAACCCTGCCCAGGCCGAGCCGGAAGGGTAACCCTGCTAACGACGTCGATCTCAAAACCTGCTTAAACAAAAGGGGTGCCGACAAAGGGCGAAGGAAAAAGGAGAGCGGTTAGTACTGAGGCCAGTACACGGCGAGACTAGAATTCGGCGGTCCTCGCCTACATAGGTATGGTGGAATGAAGCGGCAGCGCAGCATGCACTAAACAACCTATAGAGACTCAATACAACTGGCGGCTATCAGATAGGGGTAAGGAAGTCCTATTCGGATCCAACCTGAAACTATCATCAAGCATACCCATCCTGGTATTTCCCCCTCGAGACCAAACGAGGAAGTCAACCGAGGAACTCACACCGTTGGCAGTTTTATTTATTCAGTTATCGTTGCAGCAATTACTAGTCAGGTATAGATAGTCATCCTGATATAATAAGCAGTGGGCACTTTTAGTTAACCATTCCGTTGTAGTTGTAGTACTTACTAGTCAGATACATATAGCATGAGGCATCCCAAAACCCAGCAGTTGTTGGTACTTTTATTCAGTCATTCCGTTGTAGTTGCAATACTTACTAGTCAGATACAATGGTAACAGGTGACAACTCAAACCAGCAATTGTTGGCACTTTTATTTAGCCATTCCATTATAGTGAAGCTGATTACTAGTCATTATAAAGTCAAATTTATAGCACTACTTTAGTTATAGTTGTCTATGATCGAGATACTGTGCTTCAAGTCGTCCATAACATGGACACGGCTTTGAAAGTTTTACCTGCAGGGGGCACAAATAGCAACACACGCACGATCAACCTCGAGAAAAACCAATAAAAACCCAACGAGGCATCACGACAGAGCAATTGCAAGATTCATATAAATTTCAGGGGGCCACCCCACCAAGCTACCCGCGACGAAGTTGGCCGACTCCGAGACGGACCCAGAGGTTTGTGCCAATGGTTGTAAACGACCGGGAACCCGAAAGTGTGACTGGGCTTGTCGATACCGTGAAAACATTCCACATTTGTTCCTAAACAGGCAAGGCTCCACGCTAATCGTAAATAAAAGATAAAGCATGGCATAAGTGCAGGATAGTAATAAAGCCCCAAACTACTTTGTGGCCCCAAGAAATAAATATGACTCAAGCTCTGGCTAGGGGGATTCATGGTCCCACATGCGGATAGTGCGAATATTCAAAGAACAGGTAACAAGTACTCGGGGTCCTACGGGACACAAGTGGACGGTTAAAAACCAAATAACATCTATTGCCCACCTGTGCCTCTGCATTATTTACCTACTTCAATTTTAGTTATTAAACGGTAATTAAAGTTATAATCATCTCCAATATAAAGCATATGGCAGTCTTCCAACAACTGTGGTGCTTAACGACACGCAACAACACTTGAGAGCATTCACGACGACATAAGTCCAACTATCTACCAAACAACAGGTAATAGTATGTGTCCAAGGCAATATGAGGCTGCAAGGGATATCACGGGTACGGAAACTAGAGCACCGCAACACAGATAACAATAGATCAACAGGAGGGAATAAATACTATGAAAGTAAGATAGGTAGAAAGGGGGAGATTGCTCGCCTGAAACATTGCCGAAGATTCATCCAAAGATCGGTTCGACACTCGCATCAACTCATCGATCTTATCCGCGAAGAAGCAAAACACTAGAAGAAACATCGGATGCACTATTTAATACTACGGCAGAAGATCGGGCATGATGCATGTATGATGTATGACATGGCACGATGCGATGCAATTAGGCAATATTAAGTGGAACCGAGGTCCCGACAATTAATTAATAGGTTCTTATTGTTTAGATACCTCGCAATTTAAATGTTGTATTAACAAGGCAAAATATATCACCGGTTTGCTACGCAAATTTAAATGGAACCAATATTAGACTAGATTCGCCCGCATATGGTCTCCATATTTAATTATAAGGTGAAACAACTAAAAGCCCCCAAACCACAAAATATGTGTGCAAGCATGATACTTTAATATGCAACAAGTTTATATTTCATTTTATAAAATAGGGCTCAGGAAGGAATCACACATTGAGGGAGGTTTCGGATCCGGGGTCTTGGGGTTCGGTGATATCGATCTTCAGATCCATGTCGCCGCACCCAGGGGTCTCGGTGTCTTCGGGTTCCGGGAAGGAGGCCTTGACGTCCGTGAAGGAGTTCATGGCGTCCCAAGATCGGTCTTCGGGAAGGTCTTCGGACGCTAGGATCAGGGTCTTCGGATCCGCGAAGGAGATCTTGTTGGGGGCCTCATGTCGGTCTTGGGTTATCATGTACAATTGTCGGTCTTGTCCGCGGACGAACTTGACTTGACGGTTCGATGTCGTTGTAGCTCTTGGCGTCGGCTAAACAGGGTACATGAGTCTTGGGAAGGTTGCTAAAATGACGCTGATTCGAGTGAGGCCCGTGCGCAAAGGATCCAGGCACGAAGCAAGCACGGCCCAGATGTTAGACGCACAAACACGCACGGTCTTTGTGAACTCGGAGCGAGGGAGGCGGCGGCTCACCTGCAACACACAGGAGATCGTTTGCGGTGGCGCCGGTCCTGGAGACGGAGGAACCCGCTGCAGCGAGGGGAGGCAGAGGCCGAAGCGCCGGAGGCCGAGCTCGAGGAAGAATGGGTGGGTCAAGCTTGGCCAGAGCAGGACAACGCGGGAGGCGCGAGGCGGTCGCGTGGCAGCCCAGGACGGGTCGGAGGCGGAAAGTGTGGGACTTGCCCCTGAGCGACGACGTGGCGGCGGGGCCACGCGGGGGCGCAGACGCAGCCAGGCAGGAGGGCGAGGTCTCGACGCGGGACAGAGGTCGATGGCGCGGCCCGCAACACAGAGGCGATCGACGATGAAGAAGAGCAATGGCGTGCATGAGAGGGGCGGCCGTGGGATGAGGAGGCAGTAGGGCGGTGTGGCGGCACGAGGCGCCTGGCGGCTCAGCTCATGGCTGGCGGCGGAGGAGATCGAGGGGAGGCAGAGGCCAGCGGCTCGTCGACCGGAGAGAAGGGATGCGCAAGGGCCAGGCTCCGGTGGAGCTCTGCGGAGATCGGCAGGGAGAGGAGAGCGGGGTCGGGACGCGTCACAGACGCCAGGGGGTCGGGCCGGGCATAGGGGACAGCAGAGAGGCGGCAGGGCGGAGGTAGGGTCCTGTGGCCTTGAACCCTCCTGGCGGCGGCTCGGGATGGGGCCGGCGAGGCAAGGAGAGGGAGGCGGCGGCGCTGCAGTAGAGCTTGGGGAGGGGCGGCCTGAGAGGAAGCCGGGAGGCGGGCGGTGAGAGGCGGGCGATGGGGGTTCGATGGGCGGATCGGGGTGGACGGGTCCTCTGGTGGGGCAGGGGAAGGCGTGCGTCTGGTTGGTGGATCTGGGATCGGGTGTGTCGTGTGTCCTGTGTGGGGTGGCGTGACAGGGAAATGGGTAGTCTAGGGTTTGGACAGGTAGAGATTAGGGTTAGGGTTTGATTTAGGTGGGCCGAGTTGTAGATAGTCTGGGCCGGTTGGGCCTCTGGCCTGATCGGTCGGACTGTCTTCCCGGACAAAAAAGTTTTATTTATTTTATTTAGTTTTAAAATATCTTTTTGGTAAAATAATTTAGGCAAACAAAAGATCCGGACGGACCAAGGGTTTTACATTTGAAATAGAGAGGATATTTTGGAAAACAAAAACGGGCTTTTAGAAAATACTTTTAGGCAAACAGATGCATGCTGATATAATGATGATGCGCAAATACAAATAGAAGCGATTTTCTGGTAGTGGTTTTACCCGGGGTGCTACAGCTAGGACCCCTACAAGGAGAACGATTACATCAAGCCAGAGAACCCCTGCGATACCAGCTTAGTTGACCCATGGTCGGAGGTAACTAGGGTTTTCTCCCCTTCCATTGTTCTTCCCCCATTCCCATCGTTGGATGCTAGATCGTGTGTTATTAGGGCTCGACTCTTCGTATTTTCAATCGTTGGATGGTAGGTATTTTTACAGTAGCTAATCCTCTTGTGTTAGATCTCGTATTTCGATGAATTCCCTAGTTAGTACTAGCACCGATCTGTAGTTGAGATCAGTATTCGATTTGGTTAGAGATTTGAGGAATAATCAGGGGTCTCGATCGATTAATTTATGCAATTAATCAATGCAGATAATCAACGTATCTCAATCATGTCCTTATTGCACTCTACTGTTTTTCCAACAGGTGGATAGCAGCGACGTCTACAGCGACGACGAGTCCACGGACACCATGACTCGTCAGGTTATGAGGAAGCTGAAGTTCGGCCAGTACGACAACTTCTTCACTGACGACGTCTATAGATGCCCCTTTTGCACCAGGAGGCTACACGCCACCGACTTCAACTCCCTCGTGAGGCATGCCGAGGACGTGAAGACCTGCGGCCCGTCCGTGAACGTCCACGGCTTTAGAGCCAAGCACCAGGCGCTCGATTTTCACCTCCGCAACCTCCAGAAGGCGGCCATCGAGGAGGGTCGCATGCCTCCGACCAAGCCCAAGGCGCCCAAGGTCAAGGGACTGGGCAGCAAGAAGTGGAGGAAGCAGAGGCGAAGGCCCTCCTAGCGGATGCCATGAGGGGCCACTGATCTTGTGATGATGCTGCTGCTGTAAAGTAGCTTCTTTTGTTTTGTTGTCACTGTTGAACTTGTCTGCTCCTGCTGCTGAGCAGCCTAATTATCAAACCTCGTTTAAGTACTGTACTATATATCCTATATTAGCTGTTTTATTTACATCTGTTCTGTTTATATATCCTATATTGACTGCTTTATCTACATTTGCTCTGTTTACTGAATGTATTTATGGTGTAGGTTAGATTTGCTGCTTTAGATTTGCTACCAGATTGGAAAAAACGAGGGCCGAAAGGAACCATGAATGAAGAGAGAATCTGCTCTAGATTCGCTACCTTTTTGGGCAAAAATTAACACAACTATTGGCGACATAAAGAGGAAAAGACGCTCTTAAAAAGGCCAATCATAAAAATAACAAAAAAATCATCGAATTTAGGCGACAGGGCGCACGTAACTACCGAACGCGCCCCACATGGTCCTACACCACATCCCCAAAACGCGTTCCCAACATGCCGGCCCCACGCAGTCAAACATGTGGGGGGTCCTACTACGGGACCCGATTGAATGTGGCCCCACTTGTCAGCATGTAACGGGGGGTCCTACTTGTCAGCACGTAACAGCGAGAGTCCACTACGGAACCTGACTAAATGCGGCCCCATTTGTCAGCACGTAACGGCGAGGGTCCACTAATGAAACCCGACGGACAGCGAGTTTCAGACCGTGTGAGAGTTTCGGACAAGGAGATAGGCAAAAGTAAGAAAAAATTAAGCGGCTGGGGAAAGTGAGTACAACTAATGAATCAGGGGCACGGAAATAGAAATCCCTATATGAAAATATAGCTGGGTGATTCTTATAATCCTGCAGGCGCTTACTCCCTTGCCCATGCTCACCTTATTGTGGCTCCAATGCACAAATGGATTTGGGACTCATCTTGTACTATGAAAACAAAAAATGTGTGGTTTCTCTAGTTAGATGAACTAAACACACATGATCTATTACAGAGGAGAAACCGGCTGGCGACCGATGATACCAATTGCATGTTATGTGTCACAAGATAATATGAGTCTAGGCTTATCTCCATATTGAATGGGCGAATGGAAATGATATTCAGTCTTCTATGTCTACGACGAGGAAGGAGTTTAGGAAACTTTTACATGGAGGTACTAATACTTGCTCTGACAATGGTCGGTAACTACAGAAGCACCGGGTACATGTGCACACCACCGTACATGCAGTGTAGCGGAAAATAGCAAATTCTTTTTAGGGGGGGTCTCAAATCAGCTCTTGTGCCAGGCAACAATAAAAACCAGTAGGACCAAAGCCGCCGCCTCTCTCCTGACCTAGCTGCCTCCTCCACTCTGTCTTCTTTATAGATCGGTTCATCCTCCTCCGTCTGGCCTCACCGGCATCGGGAGGGGTGGGGAACCCGATCTATGAGTGGAGTTTCTAATAAAAGTAGTATTTAGGTTAGTGTTTTGGTCATCTTCTTTTTGACATCTATGTCAATGGAGATAGCCTCGTGTATAATAAGTAATCTTTGGTCCTTCGTTCAACGACGCGATCTTCTTTCCGGCGTCAATGGTGGTGTTGAAAGATTAAGTTTCTATAGGTATGGTATTTCATATCTAGCTTCGCCAGATCGATTTTGGATGTTTTCTTATGGTTGCCACGAGGAGATTTATCCTTGCAATATGTGTCTCGTCTGCTATGTTCTCGACAATGGCGATTCTTTCTCTCGGTTTGCCAGCGATGTTGATCATGTTGTTCAGTTGATTTTCCCTGGAGTAATGGTGTTGGTACTCTTGCCGATGTTGATTGATTACTCTAATGATTGTGTGCGTCTATGTGGCCTTGGCACTATAGCTGGAATTAGAATTATGGGAGAATCCTTATTGTTATTTTCAGGTTATGGTTTGGTATTTGTCTGTTTTAGGCTGCCTTCAAAAAAGTATAAGATTGTGTTTTGGAAGAAGGAAAAGTTTTAAGACCTTAAATTTTGCTAGTTTCTTTTAGATTTTATTTTATAATCATTGGAATAAGTTTATATATCTCTAGCATGTATTATTTGCTACTATGAATATATATGGTATTGATTATCAGAAAAAAAAACTCTTGTGCCATGCAGCCTATGCTTGTGAGAAGAGTCGTTCCATGCAACCAAATATCAGTGATGAACCAAACAAAACCAACGGTACACGCTTCCTGATGACTACTGCAAGTGCACAGATCAAATGTATCTAGTTTTGAAATAAAGATATCGATCCCACAGGGAGCAGAAGTCTGAAGTCTAAGAATTCTTAACATAAATACTGAAAATAGAAATGCTAAATAAATTTCTAAGTGACAAGATAAAATGAGAGTAATGTGTAAATGTGTTTTTGGGTTTTTGGTATAAGAGAACAATGCGTAAAGTAAATAAAACTAAATACAGAAAATAAGTATCGTGTATGTAAAAGAGATTTGAAACTTCAGTGAGAGAAAGCGTTCTCAGTGATTAGCGGATACACCACTAGCATTATAAAGGGCTAAGGTAAAGATTATCATCATGAACATTCTCAACTATGTATGTGTGGAAGGAACTCCGCATTTGGACAATGATGCAGCAACCACTGCTCAAATCATCCTCATATCCACAACAGACAGCAATCAACATCAATTGAATTACCGTGCTATTAAGGGACACAATCCCGCAGGACGTATCTCATGGCATGGATAGTGTTTTGTGAGTTTACACGATTCCCAAGTTGATACGTATGGGGTTCCAACAGCTTTATAGTCATTTTAAGTGCTAACATCCCTTCGTCTACCAACAAGTAGTTCCCTACATCAAGTCCCCACAAGAGGCAAATATTGGAGAGGTTTACTTCTCCAAACATCAAGATGTAGATAATCTAACACATGGTCACAGCGATGAATATCATAATAAACTTTATCTTATTTCAATCTGATGCTAGGGTTTCTCCATCTCTCCAAGAATAATGATCTACTCAGACATGCAGGCAGACAGCATCATAGTAATGGTAATGTAAGATATCATTGATGAATAGTACTTGTATAAATCCACAACTAGTGCAATAATTGATGAAGATGATTGTGGTGATCAAGATGCAGTGATTGATGAAGATGTAGATCGATGCCTTGGCCTCCCAGGTCTGCGTAGGGCGAAGATGGATCCCTAGGGAAAGTTCACCCTCCAGATGCCTTCCGGAGGTTAGGTTTTAAATTTCTGGGTGTCCCAAGTGTTTTTAGGATTAACATATTCACTTGGGATTCAAAATCTTAAACGTCTCTTTGTCTTACTATAATATAGTGGTATATGCCTATTTGCTCTTTGCACATTCGCTCTTTTTCTTCATCTGTCTTTCTCTTCTTTTTCTATATATATGTGTGCTCACACTTTTCTTTAAGTGTTGTGAAAAGGTGCTAGTCATATAATCCACTTCATGTAGTAATTTCAAACTTTAACGATCTCAATTATCAAATTCCAAACATATATGAAGCATCTTTATAACTTGAGTATTCTACCTCAAACTTGTTCTCACTCTTTTTTATAGCACTTATATTTATGTGAGAACAAGTATTCTACCTCAAACTTCTTCAAGGTTTTTCTTTTTCATGTCAATTGATTAGATAGTTTCTCCTTCTTGTAAATCAAACCAATTACCTACAACATATTGATCAAACTATCTTTATATGTTCCACTAATACCAATGATGTGTAAGACTCCTATTGTTATCATCAAGTGCAAGTAAAATCATACTCAAGTCATTCATATATCCAATAGGACAAACTCAATAATGCTCCATATATTATAATAAACTCAGAATTCATAAGAGGGATCAACTATTCCTGAAGGGATTCTAATGATGCAAAATTTATTTATGAGCTCGAACTAATGCAAAACTATAATATATATAAAAACTTGTAAGATAGATTACAAGGTCTTAAAGATCTCTCCAAGCTTGGAATTAAGCCATGCGGGATCAAATAATCCCTTACGATTATTTGAAACCATGATTTTTGAAGGTCACTGTGGTGCCATAGCATGTAGAACCGCGGTGTGTAGCTTCTTGTTAGTGTCCTCCAGAGCGGTGATGCGGCTGTAGAACCTGCGCAAATCAGATTGCAGTGTATCCATCCTATCAACGAGCTTGGTCATCATTGGGAGAAGATCACCCTTCTCTATCTCCTTGAGGTAGTGACGGACTTCCACACGATGGAGTAGCTCCTGCTTCTGATATACTTCTAGTGCCCGCACGTGATCCTTTGTCCTGGGGAAAACTTCTTCTTCCTCATCCATTATCGATGGATCGGGGAAGTAGAAGCTGCTCCTCCACTCCTCTTAAGGCTTCACCTTTATGCGAGCGCCGGTGGTAGGCCTCGAGCGAGGCAACTCCGGTTTGTTGCTAGCACCTGCACCAATGTTAGGTATTTCCTTACGCTTATGTGCAATTGGATCTGTAGTGATGAACTTGACCGTCTCCGCACATCCTTTTCTATGCAGCTTGTGGCCTTGTCTCTCTTCTTGAGTCCTTTTCATCGTCGCCCAGTTGATCTCCGAAGGACCGTAGATGTTGCGGCAGATGTAGATGTCGCCAATCCCTTCATCGTGATCGCTATTGTAGAATCTTGGATCGACGTACTCTTTGTACCCCAGACTAAACCTCTCCACCTCCTCATCGCCGTCCTCCATTGACGGGCTGCTAGAAAGGTCCCTAGGAGCAATGAGCCCTATAGGTTTTCCACGGCCTGGGACATGATAGCACATAGCTGGATTTATTTCTGGTGATTTCTGATTAGAGAGAGGCACAAGGGCAGTATATAAGAGAGGTCATAGGTTGGTAAAACTCATGAGAAACACCAAATTGTCATCCAAGAAAATAATCCAAACCGACTAGAAAAAGAAATCATGGATTTAGAGGTGTCCTGCATCGTAACGACCAACTATACGATCGCGGCCCGTATAGTTGCGGCCGTATAGCTGGTTCCGGGCATAAACTTCCAAATTTTTCTAGCCTGGGTCGGTTAGATTACCGACTAAGAACCGACAAAAACATTTTTTATAGATTAAAAACGAAAACGGGTCGAGGGTACTGAATATTTGACGACCAACTATACAGCGGGAGAATTTTCTCCGGCTGTATAGATACCGCACCTCGAAAATTATTTTGTAAATGGATACAGAACGTTTAACGACCAAATATATGGCGGAAGATTTTTCTCCGGCTGTATAGTTGCGCCCGTATAGTTACAACACCCGAAAAATATTTTGCAAAGAGGATACAGAACGTTTGACGACCAACTATACGGCGGGAGATTTTTCTCCGGCCGTATAGTTTCAGAAACCCCTCAAAAGCTTCAGAAAAACAAGAGGAATTCAAAGGCAAAAAAATTAATAGTAGAAACTGTGAAAATAAACACTTATTAGAGTTAGAAAACTTACCTTCCACTTACCGTTTATTTAGTCGGGAGTGACAAGCTCCTCCAACAACAAGGACTTCCTCTTCCTGGTTGGATTTGACCTTAGTTCATATAGTAATTCTTGAAAACAAAAATCACTAGGACTAAAGCTCCTCTCAATAAGATCGATGTCTTGTTGGGTAAATATAGATGATGCATCCAATATATTTGCTTCCTGTCTCTGCATAATCTATAACTCAAATTCTTGAAGTAAAAGGATCCAACGGATTAGTCTTGGCTTATGGAACTTCCTCTCTAGGAGTTCTTTTAAACCATCACGATCCATATGAACTCTTACTTTTGCATTAACAATATAAGAACGAAACTTATCACAAGAGAAAAATACAGCAAAGAGTTTCCTTTCTTCCTTAGGATAATTCTTTTGAGCACTATTGAGAGTTCGACTAGCATGATGTATAATATTAAATATGTGACCTATGTGTTGTCCCAGAGTTACTCCTACGGCATCATCACTAGCCTCACATATTAAATCAAAAGTCATATCCCATATAGGTGGTTTAATGACAAGGAGCACGAGACAAAGTATATTTAAGTTTATCAAGGGCAATAAGGCATTTATCATCAAAATTAAATCTTACTCCCTTTTGCAATAGATTAGTCAAAGGTTTAGAAATTTCAGAAAAAATCCTAATGAACCTTCTATAAAAGCCTACATGACCAAGAAAACTTCTTATACCTTTTAGGTCCCTTGGTTGTGGCATTCTCTCCATTGCTTCAAATTTAGCCCTATCTACTTTAATACCCTTACCTGATACTTTGTGTCCAAGGACTATGCCTTCTTTGACCATAAAATGGCACTTCTCCCAGTTTAAGACAAGATTAGTCTCTTCGCAACGCTGCAATATTCTACTGAGATTTTCCAAGCAACTAGTAAACGAAGTTCCATAGACAGAAAAATCATCCATAAATACTTCCATTATAAGTTCTATAAAATATGCAAATATAGCAGTCATGCATCTTTGAAAAGTAGCTGGAGCATTACATAGACCAAAAGACATGCGTCGGTAAGCATCTAAACCATAAGGACTAACGAAAGTTGTATTAAGTTGGTCATCAGAATGAACAGCTATTTGGGAAACACCAGAATATCCGTCCAAGTAACAAAAATGAGTGTGGTTTGCTAACCTCTCTAAAGTTTGATCTATGAACGATAAATGATAGTGATATTTCCTAGTCTCCTTATTCAATTTTCTGAAATCTATGCACATCATATGTCCAACAACAGTTCTAGTAGGTATCAATTCATTGTTTTCATTAGGAACAATTGTAAAACCGCCTTTCTTAGGAACACAATAAATAGGACTTACCCATTCACTTTCTTTTACAGGATAAATTATACCTGCATCAAGTAGGCATACTATTTCCTTCCTTACCACTTCCTTCATTCCAGGCTTCAGTCTTCTGTTAAATTCCTCAACTGGTTTAGCACCTTCTTCCATGAATATGCGATGGGAGGCTATCATGAGACTAATACCCTTCAAGTCATCCATTGAGTACCCAAAGTCCTTGCGGTGCTCCTTTAGTACCTTCATAAGTTCTTCTTCTTCCCCTAAAAGTTTAGCACTAATAATAACAGGGAATTTATTAGTATCATCTAAGAATCTATACTTAAGATTATTTGGTAGAGTTTTTAATTCTGGGGGTGGTAATTCCTCATCCCCTCTCTTTTTTGGCTCTTCAAAAGGTTCATCGGTTGGAGGTTCTTCATTGGGAAATGAATCAAATTCATTTTCTAATTCTTCTAGAGTTTTATCCTCCATAATTATTTCTTCACAATTTGGGTCTTCATTTATTTCTTCATCTTGATTATTTAAGAAAAGAGTTGTCATTTGTTCAATAGTTTTCTCCTTCTCTTCTTCTTTTATGATTAGAGGTTTGTCTTTAAATTTGGAAAAATGGAATTCCTTTTCCGCTTCCCCAAGCTTAAGGGAGACAACCTCCTTTCTGAAGTCAACTGTGGAACCTATATCACTCAAAAAGTTTCTTCCAAATATAATTGGGCAAAAACTGCAAACTGGCATATCAACAACTACAAAATCAATAAGGAAATTTTTATTGTTAATTGTGAGAACTGCATCATCAACTACTCCCATTGGAATTCTAAGATTTTTATTGGCTAACATGATTGTCATAACAGTATTTTCTATTGTAGCCTGTGTTATATCTTCTTTTATTTCTAAATAAAATTCATAGGATATAACATTAACTTCGGTGCCAAGATCACATAAACCGTGGTGCGAGGTTTCTTTAAATATGCAGGGAAGAATAGGCTTACCCACATATTTTACCTTAATTTTACCTTCAACCAATATAGAAGTCTCTTCATCAAGTTCAACTATGTTATAATGTGCATACATAGCCATGGTTGTTTCCTTGGTTACCTCTTCATCTTTGGTTTCATCTAGATGTTCTTCAATTATTGGCACACTTTCCTCTTCTTTCTCCTCCTGTACTGCTTTGACCTGTTCATACTCCAACATATACTTTTGTGCGGTGTTAGGAAATGATATCTCATGCATTGGTTCTAGGGAGGCTACAATTGCTTCAACTTCTCTTTTCTTTTCAGTTTCAGGTGGTGGATCAAACTTGACCGGACCACCTTTGGATCTTCGATGTGTTCTGTAAAAGCTTTAACAACTTGCAATACAAGATTTGAATCTAAATAAAGATCTTTAGATAATTCATTAACATGACATTTTTTATTATAGTCGTGCATATATTCATGATCTATTTTCGTGCCTCACTTCCTAGACCAAAGTTCTATGAAACTCTATGATCACGAATTCTATTAAGTAAGGCCCAAGCTTTAATTATAGGTAAATCCATAAAAGCTACTCTCGCGCAAGAGTCTAGTTCAATTCTATCAGGTTTAATCAAACCGCCATAAAAGATATGCAATAAATACCATTCAGGTAAATCATGATGAGGACATTGTCTAAGCAAATTTTTAAATCTTATATAAGCTCTTACTAGTCCTTCATTGGGACGGTTCTTCCAAGTCATTATAAGACGCCTGATTCCAAAAGATTTTGATAATGGGTAATATTTAGATAAGAATTCGCAAGCTAAATCATCCCAAGTAGTAGTAGCTTCTGAGGGTAGAGATCTATACCATGAGAGAGATGTGCTTGTCAAAGTTTGACTAAAAAGTTTAACCCTTACCTCATCGGCGGTATACCCTGTTAATTGGAACATTCCACATATATCTTTGAAACATGCAATATGCTCATATGGATCGGGATCTTCTTTATCTCCAGTGAATTGCTTCTTGTGTAGAATACCAAGTAGTAGAGGATTTATTTCAAACCCCCTTGTATTCTCGTTGAAGTTATCTCTTTTATAAATATCATAGGGCTTCCCAAAGTGGTTTAGTGGGTTAGCACTAGTCATATGCTCAAACTCCATCATGTTGGTGGAAACCTGTAACTCCAAACACAACTTAACAAAACTAAAGTATATAAACAAAAACCAAAAGACCTACATCACTTAGTTCCCCGGCAACGGCGCCAGAAAATAGCTGGATGACTGCAAGTGCACAGATCGGATGTAGCTAGTTTCGAAATAAAGATATCGATTCCACAGGGAGCAGGAGTCTGAAGTCTAAGAATTTTTAAAGTAAATACTAAAAATAGAAATGCTAAATAAAGTTCTAAGTGACAATATAAAATGCAAGTAATGTGTAAAAAGGTGTTTTTAGGTTTTTGGTATAAGAGAACAATGCGTAAAGTAAATAAAACTAAATACAAAAAATAAGTATCGCGTATGTAAAAGAGATTTGAAACTTTAGCAGGAGAAAGCGTTCTTAGGGATTAGCGGATACACCACTAGCATTATAAAGGGCTAAGGTAAAGATTATCATCATGAACATTCTTAACTATGTATGTGTGGGAGGAACTCTGTATTTGGACAAAGAGGCAACAACCACTACTCAAATCATCCTCATAACCACAGCAGACAACAATCAACATCAATTGAATTACCGCGCTATTAAGGGATGTAATCCCACAGGATGTATCCATGGCATGGATAGTGTTTTGTGAGTTTCCTCGATTCCCAAGTTGATACATAAGGGGTGCCAACGGCTTTATAGTCACTATTGACGAGGTTTAATCTCGTCAATGCCCATTGTTATGGACTTAGGTTTTGGAGAAGATGGGGATGCTGGAGATCGTGGCACGGTTAACAGACAAGCAACCAGGGGACACGACATTTACCCAGGTTCAGGCCCCCGGAGGGAAAACCCTACTCCTGCTTGTCTGCTCTTGATTACGGCGGAACCGAAGGTTACAGGGTGCGCAGATTCGATCTGGCGTGGATGCGTGTGCGAAAGTATGAGTCGGGAGATCTAGGACGTGCCCTCCTGGCCTTTATATAGACTTAGGCAGGTCCCGGGCATAGTCCTAGTTGGTTACAAGTTCTAGGGTTTTACCCCTTTGAATTTTCTATCTCCGCTAGTCTTGCTCTCCAAGGATCCGAAGGCGTCATGGGCCTTGGCCACCCGAAAATCTTCATGGGCCAGGGTATATCTGCTGTGGGCCTTCCTTGGGCTGGACCAGGTATGCTGAAGTCACGTACCCGTAGGGTATAACCATGTCAGTAGCCCCCGAGTGATCAGTCGAATCGTAGATTCGGCTGAGGACTCCTCTATTCTTCGGGTGCAATTATGTTTTAATAGTATACGAGCATAGGGATTGTTGATGCGTGTGCCTGACTCACCCGACGGATCAGGTTCAGTTAACTGTCTTAGGACGAAATGACACGATCTTCTTCAGGTTCGGGTCCCTCAACCCGGACCTGGAACATATGCTCGCGTAATTCGACTCAGGCCGCGGAGGACTTATAGGAGTGGAATTCCAGTGGTTTTAATTGGTGTACCCAACGCGTCCGTCGGGATTTTTCACCGTACCTGCTGATACGGCTTCATACTAGCAGAGCGCGATCAGTGCGTTGCTGTGCCATCGGATGATATCTGAGGTCTTATCTTTGTGTCATGAACCACGACATCGAATGTTTGTCACCACGGAGGTGCTTTGGGTGGCCAAGGAGATTTGTTGCTCACTTAGCGTTTTTGTTGGGGCAGAGTTGCCAAAAAAAATTTGCGTGCTGATCCGAAAGATCGCAGTCGAATATTTCATAGGGTGCGCGACCAGCGCTCCCTATGGGAGTAGCCCCCGATGTCTGTTCGAGTCATAGACTCGAATGGAGACTTTACTTCAAGCGTTGTTTCAGTCGTTAAGTCCGAAGGACTCGAAAATTTTCGGATGCTTAAATCCATCCTCCCTATGGGAGTAGCCCCCGAGTCCGTAGTGGAGTCGTAGACTCAACGTAGGACTCAGAGAAGTAATTTTGTCCTCATTTGTCTGTCGGGTGCGCGGCCAGCGCTCCTGATAGGAGTAGCCCCCGAGTATTTAGTCGAATCGTAGATTCGAGTGAGTACTCTTAGCTGTGGAGCCGAAGTGGTGCTAGTATAGCTTTTGATGACGTCAGTGCTTACGATCGATGACCTCAAGCATCTGCTACGCCAGAGATGACTTGACTGGACGAAGCGTGGGTCCCACTTGCTGACTTTGAATTGACTGGTCACGCGCGGCGTGGAGATGATTACGGCGTCTCCTCGATTTCCGCGCGTAGTGGACGGCGTGGTAACGACGGTTCATTTTGGTGTTGACACGTGTACGGCCAGATCTACCGTTGGCATTAGGTCTTCTCGATGGACGGCCAGCGTGCGTCGTCTCCGCTGTTATAATCCTTGGTGAAATCGTAGTTTGTCTTTCACCGCACCAGTTCATCTATTCACTGCCTCCTCGTTCTTGAGCTATTCTTGCCGCGCGCTGAGAGTTTCCTCCACATTTCCTTCGTCTTTCTTCGTTGGCAACACCACCACCGCCGTAGCGCCATGGGGAAAACAAAGAAATCCTCATCTGCGGTTGGGACCAGCGCCGCCGGAGGCAAGAAGGGCACCGCCGCTGCTCACGTCACCGATGGTGGCTGGCGGCGATCAGAAACGCGGGAGAGCGATCTCCGCAAATCTGAAGCGGGCACGATCCCGCAGGACACGACGGCCGTGAGACTCCCCGGCAATGAGGTAATCCCCCGTCCCCCATCTGGGTACCGGGTTATGTTTGTTGCCTTTGTGATTCGCGGGTTTTCTTTTCCGGTCCACGACTTCCTCCGTGGACTGCTCTTCTTCTATGGGGTTTAACTCCATCATCTGTCTCCCAACTCTCTGCTCCACATTGCGTGTTTTATCACACTTTGCGAGTGTTGGCTTGGCATTGAGCCGCACTTTGGCCTCTTCCGGAAGCTTTATTCCGTGAAGAGGCAGTCTGGTTCGGAAGGTGTGTATCCCATTGGGGGTTTCATCATCTCTCTCAGTCCCAATGTGCAATTCTTTTCCTTTTCCATGTCCGAGTCTGTCCAGTACTGGCGGAGGCGATGGTTTTACATCCGCGACTCCGTTTTGCCTGGGCAAGATTTTGGTCTTGTTCCCTTTGACCCCTCCCAAAAGATTGAGAAGAAAAGGTCTTGGAAAAACCAAATCTTAGACGGTGAGGTGGAGGAGATAGAGGCCCTTTACCGTCGGGTGGAGGATCTCCAACTAATTCCTGAGAAGGAGGTGAACGGCGTGGACATCATCCGGACGTTTCTTGAGCGTCGGGTGCAGCCTCTCCAAGCGAGGGCGCATCCGATGTTTCTTTATTCTGGGCGCCGGGATCCGACGAGGGTTTCGAGTGAGAAAATCTCCGAGGGGAATCTTGACAAGGATCTTCGCGTGCTGCTGAAGTTCAAGGCCGGAGAAGAAATCCCGGAAGTCGACTCCTCCCTTTTCTTCGACGTTGGTCGTGCCGAAGGTGTAGATTTGTGCACGTAGTGCTTCCCTTTTATTTTTGTTGAGTGTGCTTTTGTTTCCTTTGTTTGCTAACAAAGTTTCTTCTCATCTTGTAGAGCTTCAAAGTACCGGGCATGGTACCACCATTGCCCGAAAGGTATCCAAATGCCCTGGATAATGAAGTGGTGGATTCCGTGTCCGAGCTTCCGTCGGCGCGATCTCCGGCGGAGGATGCCGACGAGTCGAGTGAGGACCATACGCGCAAGCGATCACGGAGCTCGAGCGAGTCTTTGGATGCCTCAACTCCTCCGACTTCCAGAAATCCTCTGGGCCTTGAGCGTCATGATGAAGGTCATGGAGGTTCTTCCTCTCCCCTTCCTGCCATTCCTGTGCGGGCTGTTGCGCCGCACCCGCCAGCAAAGCGGAAGAAGAAAGAAAAGAAGGAGGAGAAGAAGAAGGAAGAGAAGAAAGAGGAGAAGAGGGCCCGAAAGGCTTCTCCCATCTTCGACCTGAGCGCATTGGGCTCGTAAGTTTTCTTGTTGTACTGTTGTCTGTTTCCCTTCATGATTTTTTTGTACTTGTGCTGATTGGTTTGTGCAATAATCCTCCGGCTCTAGTGATGGCGCGGGGGATATGATGGGGGAGTCGAACATTGCGTCGCCTCCTCCTCAGACGGTGGCGACTTCGGGTGGCGCCGCTCCAGATCCTCCTGTGCGGGAGGGGCTGGTGGTTGCGCCTCAGAATTTCACAGGCGGGCCTTCGGGATCGCCTTCGGAGCACGTAAGTTTTTCTGCTTCATGTCACGGGGGGAGCCCCCGAGTGTCTTCATGTGCTGATGTTGTTTTTGCTTCTTCGGGTTGGGCGTAGCCCCCGAGTCCTGTTCTTACTGCTATTGCCCTTTTCTGCAGCCTTTTGTCCAAGAGGCCAAGCGGCTGGTGGAGGAACGCCTGACGCTGGAGGCGAAACTGCGGCAGCTTCAAGGTATTCGTCTGCCTTTTAGTACTTCTCTTGTTTATCCTGGTCCTGTTTGTTGACACTTGCTTGTTTTAAATACAGAGGAGCATAACGACTCTCTCCGTGAGGTTGATGCTCTTAAAAAGAGCCTTGGCGGTCGGAGCGAAGTCAAAGCGCCGCGATTGGAAAGCGAAAAGAGCGCCTGCAGCAGAGCGCAGATCGTGAGGAGCAGCTGGCCACCGTTGCGGCTGCTCGTGAAAGAGGGGTGGCGTCGAAGCTCATGGCTGCTGCCAAGGCTATTTCGGGTGAGTGCTAGCTTTTGTTCTTGCTTCTTTTTCTACGGATCTCCTTCTATGCTGCCTTTCTTCATGTTTTCTTTGTTTTTGTCTCAGATGCCGCAGGCATCGAGTTCGACCGTGGTGCTCTGGAGCATGGGAGTGCTCTAGATGATGCCACTTTGGCGGTCGAAGACCGCTGCAGCACCGTCGTCAACTCCCTTGCCAAGGCGAAAGAGGTCCTTGGTCGCTTCTACCAGGAGCTCTTCCCGAAGGGCGCGGCCCTTGAAGATGTGGATGCCCTGGCAGAGGCTCTGTCAACCGAAGCGCCTGTGGCGTACAAGCGCAAGCAGAAGGGCATCGGCGCGTCCGTCGGGCTGGCGATGGCCATGGCGGCTGGGGCGGAGCTGGACTTGCCCCAGATCACTTCTCGGATGCCGACGGCTGCGGATGGATCCGAGGTAGCCTTCGCTGCCTACTCCGCTCGCTGCAGACGATATGGGCCCAAGCTCATTGACTTGCTGTCTGAGTACGCGCTGCGGCAGCAAAGTAGGCGAGGCCAAAGCTAGGCGCTTGGCTCGAATGTCCTGCGCCTTAGGCATAGTAGATATAGGGTAGTATGTAGTTTACTTTTGTTGTAAATATCTTTTGTAGTACCATCATTGTGCGCTTGATGTATATATATTTAATGAATTTCTCCGAGTTGAACTCCATCCTTGGCTGAATGTCTGTGTTCCTTTCTTTTTTCTGCTGCTATAGGTTCCTTCGGGTGCTGACCCAGTTGACACTTCATCCGAAAGGCCCTTGCGACCATCATTGGATGATTCCTCGCAGCTCGCCTTTCTTCGAGATCGCGTGCGCAGCTTGGAGAGGGATTTGCTCGGGTTACGCGGTCGCGCCGACGTTTGGAAATCCAAGGCAGATCGTGGTGCAGCCAGAGAGGAGTATTTGATGGCGGAGTTGGGTCGGCTGTCCGAGCAACTGCAATGTAAGTTGATCCTTTTTTCGGGTTGTAGCTCAGTCCTTCGGGTGAGCATGCTGGCCTTATTCTTGTTTTGTGTGGTTGTCGCAGGTGCCAATCTTGCTCCGAGGGAAGAAAAGGAGCGTGTCGCTGTTCGAGTCAATTGCTTGACTCAACAGGACATGGAGGCCGGCGGCTTCTTCTGGATGGATCGCGACCGCGCCATGGTTCTGGCGACGGTGCAGGATCATGTCTATCAGGTTTCGCGGGTGCTCCGCCAGGTGCAGACGTCACTTTCCTCGGTGCTGCACGTCATGTTTCCTTTGGATGCTGTGCCGACGACCCTCGTAGGTCTTCTGTCGAGGTTTCGGAGTGCCAGCAATGTCAAGGAGCTGGTGCAGCAGCAGCTCGTCGCAGGAGTGAAGGCTGCCTTGTCTCTTGTGAGGGTGCACCGCCCTGACGTAGATTTGGCTGTTGTGGCAGTTGGGCCACCTCTTCGACCGGATGGTGGCGAGTGGAACATGCGTCCGCATTACGAGGCTGTAAGACAGTATGCCGAACAGATTGTAGATTTGTTTGAGCAGCGTGCTCAGGTTATTCTTCAGAATAGGTAGGACCTGAAAATAGACAGAGAGATGTAAAATTTGTATATTTCGGCTGGGCGTGTTTGTGCCCTTTGTTGTAAAGGTTTTCTTGTTTGTGAGCATGTAGTGCTTTGATTGAGTACGTGTCCTTTTCGTTTGCCTGACGTGGTCAGCTACTCAGGTGTACACGTTTGGTCCTCAGTCGATGAAATCGTGAGGTGAGGGGAGCCCCCCGAGTGCGTTTGTAGCATGTAACAAAGTTGCAGAAAAGTAGTCAACCGAAGTTTGGGGGCGAGACACTTAGCTTTTATTTATATCGTAATGGAGGAGGTACATGGTTTGGCTGAGTAGCCTTGGTTGTAAGCCTTATTGAAAGTAAAAGGGGGGTAGGTTGCTACGGGTAGAATTGTCGCAAGTGCGAGATGTTCCATGGGTTGGAGTATGCGACTCCAGACTCCACGTGCTTGAGGCGATAGGCGCCACCTGGGATGACTTCGGTGATGATGTAGGGTCCTTCCCATGGTGACTCGAGTTTGTTCGGTCGCTTTTGCTTGAGTCGCAAGACGAGGTCTCCTTTGACGAAGGACCTTGGGCGCAGCCGGCGGCTGTGGTAGTTGCGGAGACTTTGCTGGTACACCGCTGATCTAGCCGCTATATCCCGTTTTCGTCGAGTGTGTCGACGACATCTTCGAGTGCAGCTGTGGATTCGCTTCGCTGTAGCTTACTCGTGGAGCCTGATGGCGTACTTCGGCTGGTAGCACGGCCTTAGCTCCGTGCACCATGAAGAACGGTGTGTAGCCGGTGGAGCTGTTCGGCGTAGTCCGTAAGCTCCACAGGACAGACGGTAGCTCTTTCGTCCAGTTTCCAGCTTTGTGCTCGAGTGAGCTCATGAGGCGCTTCTTGATGCCGGCGCCGATTAGACAGTTGGCCTTTTCCACTTGCCCGTTTGTTTGCGGATGTGCCACTGAGGCATACGTGATGTTGATCCCGAGGCCTTCGCAGAAGTCCTGGAATTCTTCGGAGATGAAGTTCGATCCGTTGTCGGTGATGATGCTGTGCGGCACGCCGAACCTGTAGACAATGGATTCGAAGAACTTGACGGCGGTTTTGCCCTTCTGGTTGGTGACTGGCATGGCTTCGATCCACTTGGTGAATTTGTCGACTGCGACCAGGAGGAAAACGTTTCCCCCTTTCGAGGACTTTGGCAGTTTGCGATCATGTCGAGGCCCCATTGAGCAAAAGGCCAGGCTATGGGTATGGGTCGAAGTTCGGACACAGGTGCGTGCGGTTTGTCGGCGAACCGTTGGCACCCGTTGCATCTTCGGACGATGTCCTTTGCGTCGCTCATGGCCGTTGGCCAGTAGAATCCTACTTGTAGAGCTTTGGCGACAAGGGAGCGGCTGCCTGCGTGGTGGCCGCAGATGCCCTCATGGATGTCTTGGAGTATGGCCTTGCCGTCGTCGATGGTGACGCACCGTTGTAGTACACCCGTGATGCTGCGTTTGTACAGTTCGCCGTTGATGATGGTGAAGGCTTTTGACCGACGAGATATGCGCCGGGCATTTGTCGGGCTGTCAGGTAGTTCACCGTTTATCAGGAACTGGAGGTACAGTCGCGTCCAAGTTTCTTCGACTGCCATGACCTGCATCAGGTTGACCATGGCCACTTCGGTGTCCAACTTTTCGGGTCCTTCATGACCTTCGGGTAGCGTAGCCCCCGAGTGTTCTGCTTCTTCGGGTGATCCCTTGGGGAATTTTCGCTTGATGGATGGCACGCAGATCTGTTCGAGGAACACGCCTGGTGGCACCTTTGCACAAGTGGAGCCGATGTTGGCGAGTCTATCGGCTTCTTCGTTGCTCTCTCTTCCAACGTGCCGAAGTTCGCAGCCGTCAAATTCTCCTTCGAGTGCGTTGTAGAGCGCGCGGTACGCGATCATGTTTTTGGCGTGTGCGTCACACTCGTTCATCGTCTGCTGGACGAGGAGGTTGGAGTCACCGTAGATGACCAGGCGCGTTGCGCCGCAAATTTTTGCCATCTTCATGCCATGGATGAGGGCTTCGTATTCGGCCTCGTTGTTGGAGGCTCTGAATTTCATCCGAAGAACGTACTTCATCTTGTCACCTTGCGGGGAGGTCAGTATGACTCCTGCCCCTGCTCCGGCCTCGCGCTTAGAGCCGTCAAAATGCATTGTCCAGGACTGCGACATGTCTGGGGTGTCTGGCAGCTGCAGCTCCATCCAGTGCACCAGGAAGTCCGGAAGGACTTGAGATTTTATTGCGTGTCGCTTCTCGTAGACGATGTCCAAAGGGGATAGTTCAATGCCCCACAGGGCCACGCGTCCTGTGGCCTCTGGGTTGTTCAGGATGCTGTTCAGGGGCGCCTCGTTGACGACCATCACCTGATGCTCCTGGAAGTAGTGGCTCAGCCGTCGAGCCGTCATGAACACGCCGTAGGCTAGCTTCTGGTAGTGCGGGTACCGTTGTTTTGTTGGAGTGAGAACCTCGCTGAGGTAGTAAATTGAGCGCTGGACTCCGTGAGTCTTGCCTTCTTCGGGTCGTTCGACCACGAGTACGGTGCTGACCACCTGGTGTGTGGCTGCTATGTACTGGCAATGAGGGGTTCGCGCTCCTTTGGCGTGACCAAAGCGGGCGAGGTGGAGAGTAGCCGCTTGAGGCTTTCGAATCGCCATCGGCTTCGGTGTCCACTCAAACTTGTGCGCCTTCTTGGCAATGGTAGAATGGTAGGGCCTTCTCGCCCATACGGCTGATGAACCTGCTTAGTGCCGCTACTCGTCCTGCGAGCTGCTGGACGCCCTTGAGGTTTTTCGGCTTCTCCATTGTCATGATGGCTCTGATTTTCTTCGGGTTCGCCTCAATCCCTCGTTGAGAGATGAAGTATCCGAGCAGCTGGCCCGAGGGGACGCCGAAGGCGCACTTTTCTGGGTTGAGCTTAATCCTGTAGCGATCGAGGTTGTCGAACGTCTCGCGGAGATCGTCGATAAGTGTCGTTGCCTCCTTGGTTTTTATTACTATGTCATCGACATAGACTTGGACGTTGCGACCGATCTGGTCCTTGAGGCAGGCCTGCATGCATCGCTGGTACGTGGCACCCGCGTTCTTTAGCCCGAAGGGCATTGTGTTGTAGCAGAATACTCCGAACGGTGTGATGAACGCCGTTTTCTCCTGATCTTCGACCTTGAGTCGAATCTGGTTATAGCCTGAGTAGGCATCGAGGAAGGAGAGTTTCACACAACCTGCAGTCGAATCGATGATCTAATCGATCCGAGGAAGAGGGAAGTGGTCCTTTGGGCAATGTTTATTTAGTGACATGAAGTCCACGCACATCCGCAGGATGTCCGTGTCCTTCTTCGGGACCATCACCGTGTTTGCCAGCCACTCGCTTTCCTTGATTTCCCGGATGAAGTCTGCTGCGAGTAATCTGTTGATCTCCTTGCCGATAGCCTAGGCTCGTGGCTCCGACAGTCTTCGGATGGACTGCTTGACTAGCTTGGTGTCTGGAAAGACATTGAGTGCGTGCTCGGCGAATTCCCTGGGAACTCCTGGCATGTCCGCAGGACACCAGGCGAAGATTTCCCAGCGCTCACGGAGGAATTCGACGAGCACGCCTTCCTATGCGGTGCTGAGGTCGTTGGCGATCAGCGCCGTCTTGGAGGCATCTGTCGGATGGACCTACACTTTCTTGGTGTTGATGTTGGGGTCGAAGGACATGTCAGATGCGTTATGCCTTGTGACTGGGGCTAGCCCATTGTCCGTCACCTCGCGGAGCCTTACAAGCTCGTCTTGCATGCCGAAAGACTGGGAGATTTTGTTGAAATCCCTGTCGCATTGGTCCGATCAGGTGAAGCTCCCGTGGACTATGATGACGCCCCTTGGTCCTGGCATCTTGAGTAGTAGGTATGCGTAGTGTGGGACGGCCAGGAACCTTGCGAATGCTATGCGCCCCAAGATGGCGTGGTATTGCGACGGCCAGTCCACCACTTCGAATTCTAGGCGCTCCTGCCTAAAGTTGTCCGGCTTCCCGAAGATGACGTCGAGCCCTATTTTGCCCAGGGGGAATATGCCTTTCCCTGGGACGATGCCGTGGAACGTTGTGTCTGATTGTTCCAGGCTGCATTGCGGGATCCGCATAGCTGCTAGAGTGCTTGCGAACATTAGGTTGATGCCGCTGCCGCCGTCCATGAAGACGCGACTCATCTCGAAGCCTCCGATCTGCGCCTCCAGCACCAGGGCAGCATGACCTGGGCGAGGGATCTGGCAAGGGTGATCCGCGCGAGTGAATGTGATGCAGGACTCCGATCCGCTGAGGTACTCAGGGATTGCAGGCGGAGTTGCCACGGCCAAGTTGATTTGTCGGGTGATTTTCTTCTGCACCCTGTTGGTGGGGCGTCCCTTCTGGATCATATTTAGTGCTCCCTTTGGTGGGGGGTATGGGACCCCGGCATTGTTTTGCGCTGGTGCGACTGGTTGATTTGGGCCTCCAATAGGCGGCGGTGGAGGAGCTCCGTGTGCTATTTCACCTGGCGCAGGTGCGTTTCTGAACGCAGGAATTGGAGCTTGTTGCCTCATCTGTACCATGCCTTCGCTGAGTTTCTGGAACTCGCGGCAGTCCTTGAGCATGTGGCTGGCTTTCTTTTTGCCATCCTGTTTGTCGATGTAGAAGTGGATGGTGCATGGACCCAAAAGTTTGTCGAATGCTGAAGGTCCATTGTCGCGGTCGCGGCGTTGCCACGACTGCGTTGGTCGTCCGTTGTCGCGGAAGTTTCCGCTGCGGTACCCTCCGCTGTTGTCGTTCGGGCGGTCGGCGTAGCCGGCCGCGACCATGTCGGGTCCGTCGCGTTCCTCGTAGACGCGCGATCTCCTCTTGCTGCGGTGTTCGCGTCTTCGGCCGTAGTCGTCCTCTTCATCTGATTGCGGTTGCTGGATGCAATCTTCGCCGTCTGCCCAACTGTTGGCGATTTCCATGAGGTGGTCGAGTGTCTTGGGCTTTACGCGCCCAAGTTCCTCCTTGAAGTCTTGGCGCTTGACGCCGTCCCTGAAGGCGTCGATGGCCCTCTCTTCGGAGATGTGTGCTGCAGAGTTCTTGGTTGTAGACCAGCGTAGTATGTATGAGCGAATAGATTCACCCGTTCTCTGAGTACAGGCTCACAATTCTTCGATTGAGGCGGGCCTCTTGCTGGTGCCTTTGAAATTTCGGATGAAGCTATAAGCGAGCTCCTCCTAGCTTCGGATGGATCCTGATGATAGGTCTTGAGCGAGACCAGCGCTACCGCCGCCTACATTGAAGGCATTGCATGGCGGTTTCTTTGTTGCCTCCGTGAAGCTTGACGGATGATAGATGGTCGCTGAGACAGGACTTTGGATCTTGCGTGCCGTTGAACTTCGGAGTATCCGAAGGAAGCTTGAAGTTGCATGGCATCTGTGTTCGCTGAACGGATCTGCTGAAGCATCGAGCTCCGCAGAGTTCTCCTTCGTCTTCATCCATCTCAGATTCAGACGAGCATGCGCGTTTGGCGCGTGCTTTGTCGATCTTGCGCTGTGTAAGCTTGTCTTTGGCGTCGTAGTCGCGTTTATGGCGGTGCGAGCTCTTCTTCCTTCGAGTAAGATCGTGCTCCTCTTCCTCTTCGGATGAGGGGGTGGGGCTCCGGTCGCGCCTGGCCAGAGCTTTCTTCTTCGGCTCCGCAGGAGCGTCTTCGTGGAGCGCAGCTCCGATTAGTCCTAGTCCGGTAAGTGCGGACCTATGCATGGCCCTTTTCGGGTCCCCCTCCGGAGGTGGGTGAGCTGCGAGATACGCAGTGGCTGCCATGATCGCAGCTTGTGGCGTCTTCGGGATGATGTTGCCGTCGGCATCCATATCCATGAACGATGTGTGGAGAGTTCGGGTCACGTCACGCCGCTCCTTGGGATCCATGTTTTCCACCCAAGAGCGGTGCTTGTTTCCCTGGTTTCCGTTTGTACTAGAGCCGGTGTCTTGGCGAAGAGCCTTGCTTCGTCGCGCTGGACTCGGAGGCTGCTTGCTTGCGTTTGTCGAGTGTCTCCTGCATCTTGACTTGTTTCTTGTGCTTCTCGATGAGGAGGTAGTGGTATGCCATCAGTAGGTCACGTGAGGCGTCTGCAGGTAGGACGGCGTCGCCTGCGACGGCACGGCGCGCCTGCGCCCATCCTTCTTTGCTAAGTTGGATGACGTGGCCGTTGCTTTCCCTGTTGGATGGGGGAGGCTATACATTTTCGCCGTTTCGGTTGGGCGGATTAGGCGTTCCTCGTCGGTTTGGATGATCGCGCATGATAGCGCTTGCAGATTGGTTGGCTGCTGCCGCAGCTTTCGGATCCGGAACCGTAGGTCCCTTCATCCGAAGGTGGATCGCACAGATCGGAGTTGCAGATGCTGCTGCTGTAGAACTCATCTATCGATGGTGACGTGCGTAGCACGGGATGCGGAGCCCATGAAGCGGGCCTGATTGACGGCACGGGCACCCGCCTTCGAGGCGGAGGTGCCGGTTGTGTCCCACCAAAGCGAAGCTCCCGAACAAAATTTCGAGTCCGTCGCCTACGGGCTTGAAATCCTTCATGGTGGCCGGCGAGTGGGTGGTGAAATCGAAGGCGCCGAAGAGGAGGTGACTCTCCGTTGCCGCGGAGTTGTAGATCGATCGGGTAGGAACCGTCACGACCGCACAATCAGCAGCCCCAATTCCCACAGACGGCGCCAATTGACGAGGTTTAATCTCGTCAATGCCCATTGTTATGGACATGGGTTTTGGAGAAGATGGGGATGCTGGAGATCGTGGCACGGTTAACAGACAAGCAACCAGGGGACACGAGATTTACCCAGGTTCAGGCCCCGGGAAACCCTACTCGCTTGTCCGCTCTTGATTACGGGAACCGAAGGTTCTGGTGCTTGATTCGATCTGGCGTGGATGCGTGTGCGAAAGTATGAGTCGGGAGATCTAGGATGTGCCCTCCTGGCCTTTATATAGACTTAGGCAGGTCCCGGTCATAGTCCTAGTCGGTTACAAGTTCTAGGGTTTTACCCCTTTGAATTTCCTATCTCCGCTAGTCTTGCTCTTCAAGGATCCGAAGGCGTCATGGGCCTTGGCCACCCAAAAATCTTCATGGGCCAGCGTATATCTGCTGTGGGCCTTCCTTGGGCTGGACCAGGTATGCTGAAGTCACGTACCCGTAGGGTATAACCATGTCAACTGTAAGTGCTAACATTCCTCCGTCTACCAACAAGTAGTTCCCTACATCAAGTCCCCACAAGAGACAAATATTGGAGAGGTCGACTTCTCCCAACATCAAGATGTAGACAATCTAACACATGGTCACAACGATGAATATCATAATAAACTTTCTCTTCTTTCAATCTCATGCTAGGGTTTCTCCACCTTCCCAAAAACTAATGATCTACTCAGACATGGAGGCAGACAACATCATAGTAATGGTAATAGAAGCGATCATTGGTGAATAGTATTTGTATAAATCAACAACTAGTGCAAGAATTACGACAAGATCTAGATGGGATGGATGGAGATGATGGTGGTGATGAAGATGCAGCGGTTGATGAAGATGTAGATCGATTCCTTGGCCTCCCAGATCTGCGTAGGGCGAAGATGGATCTCTAGGGCAAGTTCCCCCTCCAGATGCCTTCAGGAGGTTAGGTTTCAGCGATTTCTGGGTGTTCTGTATGTCGTCTTCCCGAACTAGTTACACGGGGTGAAACTATTTGAGAAGGCGGAGACGGCGCCAACTATACGGTGGCCCGCCATATAGTTGGTCGTCAACTCTTCTGTCTTTGTTTATCGCTTTGGGATTTCTTCTGGTATTATTAATATTTTCCAAATGAACGATTTACATAGTTTTTGACTCCTTTTCTCTCCAGTACAACTGCTCCAAGAATTGTGTCCATTGGATCCATCATCTGATCTAATCATGGCGAAAATAAACATAAAAAGTGCATACGAACGCCGTAAAATACTAAAATCCTACATTTATAATGCAAAATAATAATATAAAACATGATGCAAATATGCCCTCATCACTTCCTTCTCCTTGATTGTGCTGCTTTATACGACGGAAACTGTGTGCCTACAATTCTACGAACCGATCTGTCAAACCAAAAGTGAACCATGGGTTTAACTTGGCTGCAACTAGACCTGTTTGAACCCGTACCTGAATACACCCAATTGTTTCCTATGGGAAACCAAACCAAACCAACCCGTTGTCAAACTTGGACCAATTAAACCCGACAAACAAACCAGGCTAAATCGATCCAACACACACGGTTTAGATAAATGGTAAATCTATCTTTAGACCGGTCGGTGGGTTGTAAAATCCGCCAGACTAATTCAAGTGTGAACGAATTAGAATGATCAAATTGAAAATTCTAAATGTTTTTTACATCAAACCATTCGTCCAATTTAGGATCCATTTAAACCGTTGAGCTAGTCTCGACGAGATCTTCAAAACTAGATCCCATGTTGATATCTTTCGACGAAAAAAAATTAAACCAAAAAGTTATCCACCTTTAACATGTAAGTTATCCATGTCACAGTATGAAAGTTATCCATCCTATAACATATAAGTTATCCACTGTATAAACGGTTTGGATCGAGGTGTTCTCGTATTTTTCATGTGGATAACTTTTCTAGTTTTTTTGCATCATAAAATATCGGTTGTCTATATATTTTAGTTTAGTTAATTAAATGTGAGCTCCGAACTACTTTAATTGGGATGCGGTAGTCTAGTTGTTAGGGAATCAAGACTTTGGCGCCATGGATGCGTGTGTTAGCGTTGACGGGCAATAAAGACTCGTTATTCTAACATCCTTCAAGGCTTCGTCACCCGTATACTGCGGTAACAACGACAAACGATAAAACCGAGCCACTAAACTACTGGTTGCGTGTTACATTTGTTCATTACAACTTGGGATGTTTGGTGGGACATAACTGCATAAGATCCCATTTATTATATTGTATATAAAAAGATTAAATTTAATTTCTTTAAAAATTGTGCTTGATGTTTAACGTTTTAGTCTTTCAAATTGAGTCTTTCGTATGCCGCTCGTAGCGACATGCGACGAAGCCGAGCCGTTAGAATAATCTTTATATTCTATATGTGATAATCTTTTTTGTGGTGGATAACTTAAATGTTATTGGGTGAGTAGTTTATATGCTGAAGGATGAATAACTCGCATGTTATTAGCGGATAATTATTGCATAATGTTATAGATAACTTTTTGTTTATTTTTTGGATAATTTTTTATAATTTTTAGGATAACTTTAGTTCTCTTTGTGGTCATTTTATTTTTTTAAGTCCTGGTTACTTCCATTTTAGTTAATTATATGTGTGATAGAGTTAGTACATTTGGACATGGTAGCCTAGGTGTTAGGATAGCGAGACTCCCTCACGATCGACTCGATGAAAACGAATCCTAAACTGGAGGAGTTTACATATGTATTTTCGCAAGTATATAAAAACTCAAATACACAACCCGTTCGTAGGGTGAATAACTTATGTATTACTGGTGAGTAACTTATATAGTACAAACTGAATAACTTACGTGTTACATGTGAATAACCTTTTGGGTTTGAAAAAAAATCTTCAAAACCTATCAATATGAGATCTAGTTTGGAAGATCTCGGCATGACTAGTTTAACAGTGAAAAAGTATTTTAAATCAAATAAACAGTTTGACCTATAAAACATTTTGAAATTCATTTTTCGTACTAGATTCCGATGACGTGAGCATTTTTATTTGTTCGTGCGATAAAGACTAAACCATCTTTAATTAGCTCGGTTTAGAAACAAAATCAATCTTAATTACTGCATGCCAAATATACTCACGCGAAAGTCCTTGCATAATTCATACGATGTCCCAAAGATTGTCATTCCTAGAACGGTCGTTCTATAGCAACGTTCTAGATAAAACCGTTCTTAGATTTAGCTGCGATCAGGGTGTTGGACCGGCAGACTTGGAGGCCAACTGGGCTCCAAGCTCCAATCGTTCATGAATGCAGCCTCCGGTGATAATGAATGAGATTGTAGGCTGGCCTGCAAACAATTTGCTCTCGGCGATACTTGAGCGAAGATTTGGTACACACGAGCACCAATGGTCCTGTTTAAGAAAAACGAAAATCATATCTAAAAATTTGAAACAAATATCCGGATGTAAGCAATGATTTATCCCATAACCGTGTAATATATCAATTTTAAACACTTTGTACTATAAGCTACAGAAAAAAGACAAAAATATAGATTTGAGTATGTATAGTTTCAAATCTCCTAATTTTATCCATTTTTGTGTAGAACAAAATATAAATAATTTTAGGTTGTAATTTTGCAAGCTTGTAGAATATAATATTGACTATGCCTAGAATTTATTTTCACATTTTTTGAAAACTTGTAAATATGTTTTTTATTTTTTTAAAACGAAAAGAGGACTGGAGCTCGGGAGCCAAATGCACTTTGACGAAGTGAGTAGAAAGAACACAACGCACGGTACAGGTCGGACAGTATTTTTTCCACTTCGAGCAAGGACTCCCGGAAAAAAATACTGACAACTTTACAGAGAGAATTGCAGCATGAGTTCTAAAGGAGAGAGAGCATTGCAACCTGAGTTTAAAAAGATTGTGTGATTCAGCATGGCAGACGACGACATACCAGAATCTTTATGCACCGAACAAAAAGGCAGATTTGTTGACCAACAAATAACAGGGCACTCCTGACTCCCGTGACACGGATATACATACACATGGATTGAATGAAGGAGAGCATGCACACAATGGCGCGACTCAGGTACAAATATGCTACTAAGTCGGCCACGGTAAGCAGCAGTAAACTAGCCATCTAGTTCTGCTTTTTGCCGCATCTATGGGTTCAGAACCACCTCAGTGCACCGGCATTCGCAACGCGGGACCAGGTCGGCACATGAGCTCATAGGCAGATAGACTCTGGTGGCTCTGTCCCCAGCTTCCACATTACCCTCGCAGGAGCGACGAATAGGCCACTCTTATGATCAAGGGCTCTCGGAGTATATCAGCACGTTGTTCTCACTTAAACGCCTCTGGAACTGTGCAAGACGATCTTGTAACTCCACGATTCCAGCAGCTTTCTGTGAGAGAATACTGCTTAGTCTTGTAACGTAGTCATCTAGTTGGTTGCCAGGATGATCGGCTTCAACTAATAAGTTCATCTCCTGGTGAAACAAGAGGACATTCATAGGTTATGGCAAAATAAAGTAGAGCAACAATTGACAGTGATACTGTTTACAGTTTCGACCGACTAACCTCTTTAATGATATCCAGGGTCTCTTCCACCTGCTTTCTGTGAGCGCTCACTAAATCTTCCTCTTCCTGCACCACTTAACAAAAATCAAAACCATGCCCGGTCATACTGTATCTAGAAAATGCTGCAGAAGCAATAATGCAGTACCTGAAGGAGGTCATTCAGATGGTCATCTTCATCTGGCACAGCCTTTCTAATTGGGTAAGCAATAGAATTTCTCATATTGTTCTCCGAAGCTGAACCTCTACCCTTCCGTGGCTGTTGCCTTTCCTGCTGATACATTGTATCTGGTACTACAGCTATGCCTGTTGCTGCAGTAACTCTGGTTCTTTGTTCGCCGAAATGACCTCCAGTCGATGAACTGAACCCAGCATCTCCCCTAGCCTTGGGCATTCTATCCACAAACAATGGTGATTGCTGCTCTTTGGCATACCGTTGCTTAGGCCAACCAAAATTGTTCCTTTCAGTGATATCATGCATCACCTCGTCTGCAGAGAAAGAGGGTACAACCGAAGCCAATGGGGAAGGACTTGAGTCTCGTAAAGGTGCAGCAGCCAAAAGCACTTCTTTCTTGCTGTTGCCTCCTTTTGACAGACTCTTCACCCTGAAGATGAGAATGTGTTGCTCAAGTTATATGGACATAGCAACTACTGCAAAATAAAAAATTAAGAAAGAAAATCACCTATCAGCATATCTCAATGTGTTCAGCGTATGCTCACAAGAACCAGAACTAGGGGAAATGCATGATATCATGACGGTGCGCGAGTCTCCAATGAATGAATCTCGCAAAACTTCGGTTAATTTGCTTCCTCGGAAGGGAATATGAGTCTGATCATTATCAAGTGCTCTGATACATTCCTTTAAGGCAAGCAAGCTTTTATTGATCTCAGCACCCTCAATTCTGTATTTATTTCAAAATAGGGCATTTCACAATTAGCAAAACACACATATATTATTTGCATGATAGAAGAAAACAGGTTTAGAAGATAACCTTGTTTGTTTATCGTTTTCAGTTGTATCAGCACCACGCTCACTACCAGCCAGATCAATAAACGACAACTTGCCGGCCAATCTGGGTGGTTTGGAGTCACTGCCATCAACACGCCTTTTAATAACAAGCTGAAGAATGGCATGAGATCTTGATGACTCCTCATTTGCACCAGTTGTACCAGTACTTCTGGTAGCATTGCCTCTTTCAATCAACTCCTTGATAGTTTGAAGATCAGACACCCTGTACTCTTGTAAACCAACAATGCATACTTTCTGTTTTCCATCTTCTCTCATGCAAAGTTTGCTGAATAAGATAGTTGGTATTCAAAACATGAGACATGACAGGCTTTATGAATATACACTATTTATAAATATAACAGACTTAGGGATAACTTACTTCCTTTCATTGAGAAGATCGTATAGTTTCCCTCCATATATCTCAAAGAAACTAAAAAATAACTGAAACCCTTGATTACGATATGTATGGTTCATTAATCTCAAAATGTCTTGGGAGGCCTTCAGAGGAAGTGGCCTCATGGTGTAGGTTTTTCCACTACCTGGGTGAATAGTATAAGTTAGGAAGTGTCTTTCAAGTCTGCTGCATCTATACATACAATCATCTAGAGAATGCTGGAGATATACCAGTTTGTCCATATGCAAAACAAGTTGCCTTTGTACGATTAAAAATAGCAGGAACCACAGGCTCAACCGTTTCACGATAAACCTGTAAATAGAATGAATCCAGGTTACTGAGAATTAATTTCTGTACTTAATAGTACAACTACACAGAGTATGCAGTTTATTAAAAACCTCATCATTTGAAACGTCCTCATCTAAAACAGCATCAAACACAAATCCATGCTTTTCGACATATTCAGTGAGGTCAACCTGCAGAATTGTGTGCAAGACATCAAGCAATGGGTATAGACTGCCAGTAGCAAGTTAAGCTACTATGGAACACAGGAACAGTGGCTAGAAATAAGGCCAATAGATGAGAATAAGTAACTTGGCATGAACCTTAAGTTTAGTCTCATGAACAGTCAAAGAGTTCCGTTCAATGTCTATGATATCTTCTTCTTTCTTTGATACTTCCTTCTTGTTCAGTGGTCTTTTGCGCACCTGCATTTAACATTACACGTCAAAGCATGAACTACAGTTATCATAGTTTCATATAAGCCATTAAGGAATTTGATCAACAACCATGGAGCCTGATGAAGAAACATACCACCACTTTGATTTTGGCAACAGGGGCTGCCTTCTCTTTCTCAGTGAACGCATTGAGGTAGTTACTTTCAGGAAAAACAGTGGACTTGCTCATCTGCTTTTGTGTAGCGAAGCCCAAATCAGGGTCGTCAAAGCCTCCTCCAATTTCATAGCTAAACTTTTGAGCTCCATCATACATCCCTTGTACTTGAAACTGTATATGGATATGAGTTTCAGTTAATAATGAATTTTCAGTGTCTAGAAAATTATATGTATGTCCTTTCTGCAAAATCAAATGGTCTGTGGGTTTAACATCGAACCTTCATCGACATGATCAAGTACGCACACCATCTAAACTAAAGAAACGAGCTTAACAAATCAATAGCTTTGAACATACAATGAGAACTGATGCAGTGGCACATCTCAAAAGCTACCTGCATTCCTACAAATTTATATTTGTCTAACATTGCAACATCCTAGTCCCTCCAAGCAATTGCATTCCCAACCATACTCACCTAAAAAACCAATGCCCAAAAAGAGAAAACACAGTTCCTCATTCGCTCTTCAAGTGCCCATGAAATCAATCCAAAGCAAATCAAATATTTCAGGTGACCCATGCGGCCATGCCTTCACACTCCGTATTCAGAACGTCAGATCAAGAACACCTCCAACAATCTAGAACATTATGATCTAACCCAGTCACACGAGATCATAAAAAACAGAAGAAGTATTATATCTTATAAAAATCACAGCTATCTTCTTACATCGGGGATAAGCTCGGTATCGAAGGCGTGAAGATCGAGCAGCCCGGGGCTGAGCTGCTGTCTCTGACCCGGAGACTCGGCAGCCGGTGCGTCCCCTCCGCGCAGCCGCGCCGGCGTCGCCGGGTCCACCGACACGAAGATCTCCCCGTCCCCGCGCCGCACCCCGCCGCGCTGCATGCGAAATCGCCGCAATCCAAATTCATGAGCTAAGAAGGGAATCATCCGGAGAATGCGCTGCACGCAGATCTCAAGGAATCGGTGGCCGTACCTGTTGCGTCCACCTGGTGCCAGCACCGACAGCCGCAGCGGCATTGGCGGGGACATCGAAGAGGAGCTGCTCCGTGGAGTAGTGCCGGCGCCCACCCGCGCTCATCGTCGCCTGCGAGGTGGGACTCGGACTCTCGGAGAGCGGACGAGGGTACAGCCCTTGTGGACTGGAGAGGCAGGAAATGGGGAGGAGGAGCGGAGAGCAGGGGACTGGGGACAACGGGAGGCGGAGCGAGTCGTGTAGAGTGTAGAGTAAGGAGGAGTATTTTTTTCGGTTTGCACCCTGGGTTTGGACTGACGTTGCGCTCTCGCCCTCCAATTTGAATTTGGAGTGCATATCAAGGGAAGTGGGCCGTCATTTGGAGCGAGGGGACCTTTTCTCCGGCTTTGCAGCTTTTGTGGGTTCTGGTTAGGCCGCCCCTGTCACCACCCGAGCTGGTTGGTGTAGATTTTCGTTTTAGTGCAACTTCACCGATTCTAGTGAGAGTTAGGTCGTCCAAGTCATTCGACTAGCCGTGTGCGTCATCGAGTTTCTTCATGTCTATGGCACACGGAACTTTCATGGTTTCCAAATAGATTGAGCGCCCCCAAAAATGTAACTTAGGTTGATTTTATGACGATTGTAATTAACACTAGTTGAATGCTGGTGTGTTGTCACGATGTTTTCAATTTATTTCATCGTTGCAAATCTAAATATCATACACCTAAACATGTGACTGGGGAGTATCGGCATGGAAGAGCACGAGGGGAGAAGATGTATTGCTCACACTACGATGATCGGGCCACAGGACAAGTCGCGTGGTCGCGTGAGCGCCGCACTTGGATAGCAATCTTGAATGGGTCTAGATTGTGTCGATGTCGATTGTGTCGGTGTCAAGATTCCATCCACATGCTATGCATTGGTGGCTACTTCGTTCCTAAATCTTCTTGTTCTAGCAATTGTGCCTCCCGGCAACAGCCGAGTGCTGGCTTGGTGGCTAGTGTTTGGAGTGCCGAGTCAGCCCACCCGAGTTCGTGTCTCAAGTGCTATCCCGTGTTAAAACACGTCGTAGAGGTCCCATCTACCTAATAATATATAGCCAAGAGAGGAATCCTTCTTATGTTGGTCAACATTTTTAACTTTGCCGCAAGGCCTCCCTTATCTCGAATCTTGATTCCAATCGTTCACGTTTCGGTCCCAATCCACCCGGCTTTTATTAGTCCAGAGGGGAGATGTTGTAGTGCGGTCTCAATCCCTGGCTTGTCGACATCATGTTGTTGATTTAGTCCCTGACCACGCCCTTCCATAAGAATGTCTTGTCCTTGATGTATTCCCAAGCAACACTCTTTTTCGCTTCCATGTTCTTCAAAGTGTCGATGCTATGGAGCTCGACGTTGTCATCACCACCCCCGATGCCTCCTCATTAGAGAATTCACACACCCATGAACTCCGCCATCTTCCTTACATTCCCCATCGGGTCCAAGGCGTTTGCTCATACCGGATGAAGAGAACCTTCTACATCCTCCTCTAGTTCACCTCCCAATAGTCGATGATGTGGTGCCACTGAAGCCCAGTAATGCGTCAGACGTTACAGAAGAGCTTGAATACATCCTTCATCGTGAATGGCACTACAGTGGTTTGCCATTGCGGGCCACAGTTGCCACGACCATCTTCCTGACTTACAACCACATGGAGACAAGTGCGTCCATGGGGTCCTAGATATGCACAATCAGTCGGCCACCAAGTTGTGCTTCATCGTGATGCGCTTCGTTAGGAGTGTATAGGGCGGGTGTGTGAGGAGAAAATTTCTATCGGACTTGCGGAACTCCAAGTTTTGTACGCATCGCATACAAGTCCCTGGCTATACGTACAAAACTTGGAGTTCGCCAATTAACGGTGAGTCTATACTGCCATGCTGGCGATTGTCCATTCTGATTAGGTCTAGGACCAGTCCAATAGAAGGATATAACTTTTCTCCGGTGGATGGGCGGGACGAGGGGAGAACCGCGAACACGTGGGGGAAAGAATGGAAGAGAGGTCATGGGAAGAAGGGGACGCCAGCCAGCAGGTCCACTTTTCATCTGATGTATGCATGTGTTAGTTTTTTTTTTTTTGAGGGTAAAACAGTAGGGTAAAAAACCCCACTGCAATTTTTATATATTATAGAGAGTTACGAAAGAATCTTTACAAACTCATTCCACCTCAAAGAAGAGGGATAACATTCTAAGCATGTGTTAGTTTTCTTTCTTCGTTTAGATAAGCTAAAGGTTGTTAGTTTTTCCATATAAGGTTTGTTACTCTTTTTCGAGGAGTGTGTGCGTGTGGGGAGAATTTGTTAAAGTGTGCGTGCTGGTTGATAGGAACTCCTGAATTTTAGCTAGGGTTGTTTGCGGAAAAGCTTGGTGGCATACTGGTTGTAATTTTTTGAAGTGTGACACCGGACACTTTAGGTTTATTGGATTTAAGAGTGGTGGCATATCAGTTATAATTTTTTGAAATATGACACCAGACACCATAGGTTTAGATTTAACGGTAAAATTATTTAATGATTAATTGTTCTATCTTCACTCAAAGAAAAGAAAATAGTTGGAGTCTAAAATTCAAGTCCTCACCGGCTCACCCTTCGTCTAGACAAGCAACAATGTAGCACTAACATTTTCTTCACACCATTGTACCTATGCCGATTAACGTTAATATCAGTGGATGTGGAGATCAGTGTGGGACCAATGTTTTTTTTGCGAGGAAAAGATGCTGAAATTTATTTGGCAACATTACAGAAAGGTGCTCAGATAAAACAAAATTATAGAACAGCCCTTCTGCAAGACAACCATGATGGCGACGCGAAGCTGCCGGTGTCGCACTGTCGCAGCTACTCTCCTTGAAGCCTTGGATTGAGAGCAGACCCCCAGCGAGCGAGAAGTCGCCGAGCACCGGTCCAGAGATCCTACTCCGGTAGCCGCCATCGTCGTCGTGCCAAACCATCACCATCTTCCACCAGGTCTGCGGGAGCCGTATCCGCCGTCCCATGGGCGCCGGCAGGGGAAGGACACACATAGTAGCTCCACCGAGCTGCGAGCACGCCGGAGGAAGCAGGTCCACGGCAGAGCTCTGTGGAGCGCTGCCATCGAAGGGGAAGACCGCCACTAGCAAACACACAAACGACATCTTTGATACGTCCAATTTGCATCACCATTCTATATCATAATCTACCTCTATTTATTGATATTTGTCTTATTATGAGGTATTGCTTATGTCTTTTCCACTGTTTATGCATGTTGGATGATTCTTGGAGGATGGACTGCTGGAGTCTGGATTCTGATGGAAAAGAGGGCGTTTCAATGCAATTTCGCGAAGATCAGAAAAATACCAGAAAAATATGGGAAAATATTATTTTTTCAGAAGATTGAGGAAGCCAGAAGGAGGGACGAAGAAGGGCCGTAGGGGGCCCACACCCCCTAGGCACGGGCCCACCTGACCCTGCGCCTAGGGCGGGTGTGGCCCACCTGCCCGGCTCCCGACTCCGCCCCTTCGCCTATATCTTCCCTATGGAACCCTAATACGAAGGGAGCGACCACAGAAAGATTTCCGCCGCCTCTAGGGGCGGAAAACATCGAGAGAGAAAGATCTCTCCGGCAGACAGATCTCTGCCGGGGAAATTCCTTCCTGGAGAGGGGAGATCGTCGCCATCAACACCATCATCAAGCTAGGCTTCATCGGGATCATCCACACCATCATCTCCACCAGCACAATCATCACCACTCCGTCCTGCTGTAACAATTGTGTTGGATATTGCTTTAGTTCTTAGGGGAAACTTTCCCAGTGTTAATTACTATTGTAGTTGATGCTTGTGAGTGAAAACATTGGATTATTGTTTATATTTAGATTGTTATCCATTATCATATCATCTTTGATCTTGATCCATATGATGTCTTGTGAGTAGTTCGTTTAGTTCTTGAGGACATGGGAGAAGTCATGTTGTTAGTGGATATGTGTTAAGTTATTATTCAATGGTTTAGTATTTAAGTTGTGGTGCTATTCTTCTAGTGGTGTAATGTGAACGTCGACTACATGATACTGGCCTAGAGGAATGCATTGTGTATTTGGCTACTAATTGTGGGGTTGCCAGAGTGACAGAAACCTGAACCCTCGTTAGGACACCATTGCACAAGGGAGCATAGGATCTCATAGTTTAAGGCTATGGTTAGATTTATATCTTAATTACTTTCCTGTAGTTACGGATGTTTGCAGGGGGTTTAATCACAAGTATGTATTAGTCCAAGTACGGTCGGTACATTAGCACAGGTTCACCCACACAACACTTACAACACCAAAGAAGAGTACTCGGCTATTTGAAGCGAAAACACTTGACAGAATTCCCATGTGTCCTCGAAAACGTTTGGTCTTTATAAGTATTTCCACTAGCTTGTCCTTTGCTAAGAAAGGATTGGGTCACTTGCTGTGTTTGTTCTTTATTACTTGCTCTTTGTTTTGTTGCCTTATCAGAAAACCACTAAAAACCATTTGCTAAGTATTCACAGGGATTTCCTGCTCCTTACCACTGCTCAGCACCTTCTGCTCCTCGTTGGGATCGACACTCCTATTTATCGAAAGTACTACGATACACCCCCTATACTTGTGGGTCATCAAGACTATTTTCTGGCGCCATTGTCGGGGGAGTGAAGCGCTATTGAAGAGTGGAACTGGTAAAGGAAACTTCTACTGTGAGTATTGTTTTTTGTTACTGCTTGTTACTTTGTTTCCAATATGGATAACCCACTTGGTTTTCTGTTTAGAAAAACTACTACCGCTGCTAGGGTAGTAGATGAACCAACACCTGTCGAGATAGATCCTTTTAAGATACATACAAGTATTGTTGATCGTGTTATGGATAATTATTATTTTGGGGATGGAACTGTCCATCCTGGTGATTATTTGCTTTTTATCCATGAATTATGTGGGTTGTTTAAGTGTGCAGGTATCACAACTGAACAGGTGAAGAATAAGTTACTCTCCATATCCTTGAAAGGGAGAGCTGAAGAATGGTATAAGCTGTTGGAGAATGGACAATACATGGAATGGGAGGAAATGGCATCTCTCTTTTATTCTAAATTTTATCCTCCCAGTGAGACTCATAAGGATAGAAATCTGATATATAACTTTTGGCCTCGTGATGGAGAGAGTACAGCTCAAGCTTGGGGGAGATTGAAGTTACTAATGCTTAAATGTCCTATTCATGAACTCCCTAACAATATTATTATCAATAACTTTTATGCTAGGCTCTCTCTTTATGATAAAAATTTACTAGATGCTTCTTGTGCTGGATCATTCACACGTATTAAGGAAGAAGCTAAATGGTATCTACTAGACCGTATTCAAGAGAACACTGAAGCTTGGGAGAATGACAAAGGAAGAAAGTTAGGTATAAACTATGATTATGAATGTATTAAATCTTTTATGGGAATTGATGACTTCCGTGATATTAGTAATGAGTTTGTTCTTGATTCCCAAAGTATTGCCAACTGTTTTAAGGCATTTGCCTCTTACATAGAAATTCTCAAGAAGAAGTGGAACAAGTACCATGCACCTTATAAAGATGTTGTTAGTCATGTTCCTGTTAGAAGTACTCAAGTTTGTACTACTAATCATATTGTGCCTGAACCTTATGTTGAGAAAATACCCTTCCCAGCTAAGGTAAAGGAGTATTCTATGACTATTAGTGCAAATAATAAAGGTACAATGAAAACTGTGGAGACTGTTGAGCAATTGAATATTGAACCTGTGGTAGCTATTGTAAAAGACCCTGTCACTAGAAATATAGAGGATGAGCATATTGTATTCTGTGAAGACACTACTAATATTATTTATCATCCTAGTAAAGCTAGAAAATCTAGTGTTCCTGTCCTTTCTGTTAAAATTGGTGATCATTGCTACTATGGTTTATGTGATATTGGTGCTAGTTCTAGTGTTATTCCTTATGAGCTTTACAGGGAAATTATGCATGAAATTGGTCCTTGTGAGCTTGAGGACATTGATGTGGTTATTCACCTTGAAAATAAGGAAACCATATTCCCTATTGGTATTGTAAGAGATGTGGAGGTACTTTGTGGTAAGATTAAATATCCTGCTGATTTTCTAGTGCTTAATTCAGCAACTAGCAAAACGTGTCCTATCATTTTTGGTAGACCTTTCTTGAACACTTGTGGTGCTATTATTGATTGTAAGAAGGAAAAAGTTTTAACTAAGTTTTATGGAGATTCTTATGAGTTTAACTTTTCCAAATTTGCTAAAGCTTCTTGTGAAAACAGCTTGCCTAATAAAGATTTCAGGATGGAACAACTTGCTTCTATTGATCTGGTTTATGACCTTGGACCTCTTTTTGGTGACTATAAGTATGCTTACTCAGATGATAAAGTTGTTGCCAGTGACAGTTATATTGACAACTTTATTCAAAGTGCTACTGAAAGTTATTATGAGAGAGGGAAACATGGTTTTATGCATCTCAATAATGTTAAGTTTCCCTGTTTTATGTTGAAAGCTTTGAAGTTGCATCTATTTTGTCTTCCCATGCTGGTGGATTTTTGTTTCAACAATTTATTTTCTCATGATACCCCCACGCATAGGAAGTGGGTTAGACTCAAGTGTGTTGGTTATTTGCTTCTTGATGCTCTTTTTCACTCCGGATTTATATCTCCTTTGTGAGCATATTTGAAACTCTCAGGCCTAACTTAAAGGAATAAAAGAAAAGTAATTGTTGGGAGATAACCCAAGAGTTTTGTCGAGTCTTGGAAGTTATTACCTATGTAATAACCGCTCCTTATCCTTTTTCTTTTTGGTTTTTGTGTCAAGTTCAACTGCTTTTGTGAAGTAGAGGAGTTGTGAAAAGTGGTCGTCCTGGGACAGATTTTTGTGCTGCAGCGTAAAAATTCATGAGAGAGCTCAGTACGTCAGATGAAGATGTATTTTTCTGAGCTTGTTCTAAAAGTTGCTACCCAACTTTCATTAGTTCTGCACTTTTCTATTTGAGCAACAAAAGGTTTTTGAAAAAATCAATCTTTATCCGCTAGTCTTTTTTGACAGATTTCTGTTATCATTTGCATTTGCCTCTTATAGAAGCCTTTGTTTTGATAGATTTCAGTTGAAACATGGACCTAAAGGTTTGTTGTTTTGCTTTCACTAATGTTGCCATTGAAGCTTGTGTATTGCTTTGTGAGGAAAGGAAATTTCTAGGAGAAGGAGAAAAGGAGTCTGCAGAGTTCGTCTTTGAATAGGTAAAAGTGGTGAAAACAGAAGGTTCGTGAAACCCCAATCTTTTTATATTTTTGATGTTTTTAATACATAATGGAAGTTACGAGATGGAATAGAGGAGGAGACGGAGTCCGGGGTGGACAAACCCACCCCATGCGCGGCCCCCTGCCTGGCCGCGCTTGGAGGGGGTGTGCCACCCCCGAGCTCCGACTCCGCCTCGTTTCTATGTCAAAACCTTCCTTATGCTTTGAAACTTCCTAATATATAACCCCCGGATCCCCCGAGGTTCGTGCATCGTGTTCTTGTTGTGTTTTCGTTTCGATATGTTTCTGTCAGGAAATCTTCTCAAGTTTAGAGCACCATGGTCTCCGCCAACGACAAAGGCAAGAAGCCCGAGGAAGACGATCCTCGCAAACCCAAGGAGGAAGAGATTTCGGTAGGTTATGAAGGAGACATGGAGGAGGACAAGCAACCGGACACCCGCGCTACCGTCGCAAGCATTGGAGTGGTGGCAAAACCTACCAAGCTCAAGAGGACAGCATGGATGTCCACAGGAGGGAAACCTCCATGTCATATCCTTGTAGGGGTTCGTAGCATGGAAAACAAAAAAATTCTACCGCATGCACACAAACAAGCCAAGATCTATCTACTAGATTGTAGCAACGAGTCAATATAAGCACTCACCCTTGTAGATTCCAAAGCGGTTAACGAGAGCATATTCTCGTGGGTGATGTAGTCGTACACTTGCCGATCTCAAGATTGCGTAGACGATCCTTCCGGCGATGCGATCCGGCAGCGCTTCCGCAGTCGGTCACACGTTCGGTACTCGATGAAGACCTTCCTCTCCCTTGTTCCAGCAGGAAGCGGAGGTTGTAGTTCTCTCCTCGCGATTCCGGCAGCACGACGGTGTGGTGTCGGAAGTAGAGGAAAGATCCCGCAGGGCATCGCCTAAGCCGGTGCGAGTTATGGTGGATTAGGGTTTCCCGGTGATCTAGGGTTTAGAAGACCGGGAGGAGGAGGAGGTGCTGGTGGCGGCGAGGTGGCGACACATGGCTGTGTGGGGAGGGCTTGGCTCTTGTGTGCTTTGGGGCAGCCCTCTCCCTCTATTTATGAGAGGGGGGCAGCCTTGGGAGGGGTGGGTTTGAATCCAAACCCAAACCCAAGTTGGATTGAGAGAAGGACTTGTTTCTTCTCCCACTAGGAAACCATTGTTCCAGTTTGACTTTTCAAACTTCCCGTTTGACTTTCAATTTAGAGCTTTAATTCTCTCTTTGCAAATGACCACACCAAGTGACCTAGGATATGATCCAATCATTCCACTTATCCATGACACATTCATGTACCATTCCCCTTCCGGTCCGGTGAACCTTCTAGACCCTTCTAGAAACTCTCCGATGATAACATCGGAAACTTTCCCGAACTCCGGAATCGGACTTTCCTTATATGAATCTTATTCTCCGGACCATTCAGGATCTCCTCATGATATCCCGGATCCCATCCGAGACTCCTAACAACATTCGGTATCCCTACTAACATTCCATATCTACTAAACAACATCGAATCCGTAAGTGTGTCTCCCTACGGTTCGTGAATTATGCGGACATGACCGAGACACTTCTTCGATCAATAACCAATAGAGGAATCTATAAATTCATATGGCTCCCACATATTTCTACGATTACTTTGCGATCGAATGGACCACTTACATATGATACCAATTTCCCTTTGTCTCGCGGTAGTTTACTTATTCGAGGTTTTGATCGTCGGTATCTCTGCATACCTAGTTCAACCTCGTTACCAATAAGTACTCTTTTCTCGTTCCCGTGATATGTGATCCCTTGTGATCCAGTCACATGCTTGCAAGCTAATTGGATGACATTCCACCGAGAGGGCCCAGAGTATATCTATCCGTCATATGGATGGACAAATCCCACTCTTGATCCATGTGCCTCAACCCATACTTTCCGAACACTCAATGCCACCTTTATAGCCACCCAGTTACAGTGTGGTGTTTGATGTCATCAAAGCATCCTTCCGGTGATGGTGATTAGCATGATCTCATGGTCTAAGGAATTAGGTTACTATGTATCAGAAAGCTTATAGCAAACGAACTATTGAAATGACTTGATCTTAATGCTACACTTATCTATAGGAGTATGTCCATCATACCATTCTCCTAATGATATGATCTTGTTGTTAACAACATCTCAATACTCATGATCGGGAAACCACGATCATCTATTAACTAACAAGCTAGTATTACAAAGAGGCTTTGCTAGGGACTCTAATTTAGTTTACAAATCACACAAGTATTAATGTTCCCTGTTTAATACTGTTATAGTATGAATGTAAACATTTATCATAAACACAAAGATATAATAATAACCACTTTTATTATTGCCTCTAGGGCATATCTCCAACTGTCTCCCACTTGCACTAGAGTCAACTAATCTAGATTACATGGTAATATACCGAACACCCATGGCGGTTTGGTGCTGGTCATGTTTTGCCCTCGGGAGAGGTTTAGTCAACGGATCTGCCACATTCAGATCTGTGTGTACTTTGCAAATCTTTATGTCACCATCTTGGACATGCTCTCAAATAGCGTGAAAACGTAGCTTGATGTGCTTCAGCTTCTTGTGTGACCTTGGTTCTTGCGCATTGGTTATGGCGCCCATGTTATCACAGTAGATAGACATTCGGTCTAGCACACTTGGAACCACACCGAGCTCTGTAATGAACTCTTTCATCCATATCGCCTCTTGTGAAGCCTCTGAAGAAGCTATGTATTTCGATTCAGTTGAATATCTCGCCACAACGCTTTGCTTTGCACTCCTCCAGCTAACTGCTGCACCATTCAAAGTAAATACGTATCCAGATTTAGATTTAGAATCATCCGGATCGGTGTTCCAACTAGCATCGGTGTAACCATTAACAACGAGTTGTTCATCACCTCCATAAGAAAGAACCATATCCTTAGTTCTTCTCAAGTACTTAAGGATGTTTTTGACCGTTGTCCAATGATCTACTCCTGGATCACTTTGATATCTGCTAGTCAAACTAACAACATATGCAATGTCGGGTCTAGTACATAGCATGGCATACATAAGAGATCCTATGGCTAAGGCATAGGGAGTCTTACTCATCCTTTATCTATCTTCTGCCGTTGCAGGACTTTGAGTTTTACTCAAGGTCATATTGGGCAACATGGGCAAGAACCCTTTCTTGCTATCTTCCATTCCAAACCTCTTTAGAACTTTGTCCAAATATGTACTCTGTGACAATGATATTAGGTGCCTCGATCTATCTCTATAAATCTTTATGCCTAATATATAAGCTGCTTCGCCAAGATCTTTCATTGAAAAACTATTATTCAAATAATCCTTGACACTATTAAGAAGGTCTACATCATTCCCAATCAACAATATGTCATCTACATATAGTATTAAGAATGCTACAGAGCTCCCACTCACTTTCTTGTAAATACAAGCTTCTCCATAAGCTTGTATAAAACCAAAGTTTTTGATTACCTTATCAAAACGTTGATTACAACTTCGGGATGCTTGCTTCAATCCATATATGGACCGTTGAAGTTTGCATACCTTTTTAGCATCTTTAGGATCGACAAAACCTTTGGGTTGCATCATATACAACTCTTCATCAATGTCTCCATTGAGGAACGCCGTTTTGACATGCATCTGCCATATCTCATAATCATAATATGCAGCGATTGCTAACATAATCCTCATAGTCTTTAGCTTCGCTACTGGTGAGAAAGTCTCATCGTAGTCAACTCCTTGAATTTGTCGAAACCCTTTTGCGACAAGTCGAGCTTTATAGACAGTAACATTACCATCAGCATCTGTTTTCTTCTTGAAAATCCATTTGTTCTCGACAGCCTTCCGGCCATCTGGTAAGTCCAACAAAGTCCATACTTGGTTTTCGTACATGGATCCAATCTCGGATTTCATGGCTTCTTGCCATTTATTGGAATCTGGGCTCATCATCGCTTCCTCATATGTCGCAGGGTCATCGGTGTTGTCCACCAACATGACACTCATAACGAGATCATACCAATCAGGAGTGGTATGAGTTCTCGTCGACCTGCGAGGTTCCATAGCAACTTCAACCGAAGTTTCATGATCAACATCATTAGCTTCCTCTCTTATTGTTGTAGGCGCCAAAGGAACTACTTCCGGTGCTGCGCTACTCGCAAGTTCGAGAGAAGGTTCAACAACCTCGTCGAGTTCTACTTTCCTTGCAGTCACTTCTTTCGAGAGAAACTCCTTCTCTAGAAAGGATCCATTCTTGGCTTGCCCTCGGATCTATGATAGAAGGTATACCCAATAGTTTCCTTCGGGTATCCTATGAAGACGCATTTTTCCGCTTTGGGTTCAAGCTTGTCTGGCTGTAACTTCTTTACATAAGCTTCGCAACCCCAAACTTTAAGGAACGACAATTTAGGTTTCTTCCCAAACCATAATTCATACGGTGTCGTTTCAACGGATTTAGATGGTGCCCTATTTGAAGTGAATGCGGCTGTTTCTAATGCATAACCCCAAAATGATAGCGGTAAATCTATAAGTGACATCATAGAACGAACCATATCTAAGAGAGTTCGATTACGACGTTCGGACACACCATTAAGCTGTGGTGTTCCCGGCGGTGTCAATTGTGAAAATATTCCGCATTTCTTCAAATGCTCGCCAAACTCGTAACTTAGATATTCACCTCCACGATCAGATCGTAGAAATTTAATCTTCTTGTTATGTTGATTCTCTACCTCACTTTGAAATTCCTTAAACTTCTCGAAAGTTTCGGACTTATGTTTCATAAAATAGATATACCCATATCTACTCAAGTCATCTGTGAAGGTAAGAACATAACGATAACCACCGCGCGATGCTACACTCATTGGGCCACACACATCGGTATGTATGATTTCCAATAAGTCCGTAGCTCGCTCCATCATACGAGAAAATGGAGTCTTAGTCATTTTACCCATCAGACATGCTTCTCATCTTTCAAGTGATTCGAAATCAAGTGATTCAAGAAGTCCATCGGAATGGAGTTTTTTCATACGCTTCACTCCAATATGACCAAGACGACATTGCCACATATAGGTTGAGTTATCGCTCAATTTCAAACGTTTAGCTTCAGTGTTATTAATGTGTGTATTACCACAATCGAGATTCAATAAGAATAGACCATCTATCAAAGGTGCATGTGCATAAAACATATTACTCATATAAATCGAACAACCATTATTCTCGGACTTAAACAAGTAACCGTCTCGCAATAAACATGATCCGGATATAATGTTCATGCTCAACGCAGGCACCAAATAACAATTATTTAAGTATAAAACTAATCCCGATGGTAGATGAAGAGGTAGCGTGCCGACCGCGATCACATCAACTTTTGATCCATTTCCAACGCGCATCGTCACCTCGTTCTTCGCTAGCTTCTGTTTATTCTATAGTACCTGTTTCGAGTTACAAAGATGAGCAACCGAACCAGTATCAAATACCCAGGCACTACTACGAGTACTAGTGAGATACACATCAATAACATGTATATCAGATATACCTTTCTTCTTGATGTTGCCGTTCTTCAAATCCGCCAAGTACTTTGGGCAATTCCGCTTCCAGTGACCTTCTCCCTTGCAGTAAAAGCACTTAGTATCAGGCTTAGGCCCAGCCTTGGTCTTCTTCGCCGTCGCAGTAACTTTCTTACCGCCCTTCTTGAAGTTTCCCTTTTTCTTAGACTTGCCTTGCTTCTTGAATTTGGTGGTCTTATTGACCAACAACACTTGGTGCTCTTTCTTGATCTCCACTTCTGCAGACTTTAACATGGAGAAGAGTTCGGGTAACGACTTGTCCATGTTTTGCATATTGTAGTTCATCACAAAGTTCTTGTAACTTGGTGTTAGTGATTGGAGGACACGGTGAATCCCCAAAGCATTAGGAATCACTATACCCAAGCTTTGAAGTTTGCTTGCGTGCCCAGACATCTTAAGCACGTGCTCACTGACGGAGCTGCCCTCTTCCATCTTGCAGTTAAAATTTCAGAAGCCTCATAACTCTTAACTGCCGCGTGAGCCTCAAATATCATTTTGAGTTCACAGACAATATCATGTGGGTCATGGTTCTCAAACCTTTTCTGAAGCTCCGATTCCAAATCATACAACATAGCACACTGAATTGTGGAGTACTGATTCTTCCGAGCGAGGAAAACATTCTTTTTCTCATCGGTAGCATTAGCTGCAAGCGGGTCACCCAGCAGTGCATCCAGCACATAGGTCAAATTACCAGCATTGAGGACAATCCTCAAATTGCAGAACCAATCCACGAAGTTGCTTCCATTGTTTTCAACTTTTCTTTCTCTAGGAACGCATTAAAATTGATGGTAGGGGCCACCATTGATCTACAACATATTTGCAATAGTTTAGACTAAGTTTATGACAAATTGAGTTCTAATTAATAGTTAAATTAATCTAGGTGAACTCCCACTCAAAACAATATCCCTCAAATTGTTTTAGTGATCACACGAACCAAATCTACCACATCAAAACTGATCATCACGAGAGTTGATGTAGCTTCAATGGCGAACAATCAACATGTTCATCATATCTACTATATGACTCATGCTTTACCTTTCGGTGATCCGTGTTCCAAGACCATGTATGTACATGCTAGGCTCGTCAAGATCAAACCTTAGCTTCCGCATGAGCAAATCTGGCTTGCTCACATTGTATACACTCGCAGAATCTAACACACCCAATCATCACGTGGTGCTTCGAAACAACGAGCTTTAGCAACGGTGCTTACTAAGGATGAACACTTTTAAACTTGAAATTTTTTGTGCTTGAGGGATCATATTATAATGCTACCGTCGTGAACTAAGCAATACAAGATGCATAAAAGGATTAACATCACATGCAATTCATAATATGTGATATGATATGGCCTTTCTTCTTATGCTTTCGATCTCCATCTTTAAGCACGAACATGATCTCCATCATCACCGGTATGGCGTCAAGGTCAATGGCGCCGCTTCATGGTTGTCGTCCACGAGCATCAAATATTACAACTACTTTGAATAGACATGCAGGTCTTAACGGAATTAAAAAGACAACCATATGGCTCCTGCCAGTTGCCGACTTACAATAAGGAACATTGCATATATCATATATAATCACAATCATGGCCATATCACATCACAACACACCCCTGCAAAACAAAGTTAGACGCCTCTAATTTTCTTTGCATATTTTACGTGGTTTGGGGCTTTCAATAAGTGTCGTTCTAACTTACGAACAAGAACCACAAAGTTGATGCTTGAACTATCAAGTGCCCATTGTAAATTGAATCTATACTATGATGGGAGAGACAGACACCCGCAAAGCCACTTATGCAATACAAGTTGCATGTTAAGCGTGGAGCAAGTCTCATGAACGATGTCATGTAAGGTTAGCCCGGGCCGCTTCATCCCATCATACCGCAAGATGCAAAGTACACAAAAAGCAATTGATAATAAAAGTACCACCGCCCACAATGACCATTGTGTTCTACTCGTGCAACAGATCTACATTTAGACACGGCTCTGATACCACTGTAGGGGTTCATAGCATGGAAAACAAAAAAATTCTACCGCATGCACACAAACAAGCCAAGATCTATCTACTAGATTGTAGCAACGAGTCGATAGAAGCACTCACCCTCGTAGATTCCAAAGCGGTTAACGAGAGAACATTCTCATGGATGGTGTAGTCATACACTTTCCAATCTCAAGATTGCGTAGACGATCCTTCCGGCGCTGTGATCCGGCAGCGCTTCCACAGTCGGTCACACGTTCGGTACTCGATGAAGACCTTCCTCTCCCTTGTTCCAGCAGGCAGCGGAGGTTGTAGTTCTCTCCTCGCGATTCCGGCAGCACGACGGCGTGGTGTCGGAAGTAGAGGGAAGATCCTGCAGGGCTTCACCTAAGCCGGTGCGAGTTATGGTGGATTAGGGTTTCCCGGTGATCTAGGGTTTAGAAGACTGGGAGGAGGAGGCGGCGACGGCGGCGGCGCGACGGCGGCGGCGCGGGTGTGGGGAGCGCTTGGCTCTTGTGTGCGTTGGGCAATCCTCTCTCCACGAACACTTCCTCCTTGTACCACTCATTCTAACCTTGCAGGGAAGGAACACTCTAAGACGGAAGAGTGGAGGAAGAATAATAAGGACTGGGATCCTCGGTCCGAATTGATCATGAGCTGCATTGAGCATAATTCGGAGTTGATTCGTACTCTGACCTTCGATATTGAGGATTTGAAGAAACTTATTGAAGAGCTTATCAAGAGAACACCACCACCACCGAAGGAGTAATTTCGTCATCTGGTTTGGCATCTCCTTGGCTTGTTCCAAGCTTGGGGGAGTGTCGCGGTATCACCACCATTATCTTTTATCTTTTACCGTTTTAGTGAACTCGTATATTTGGTAGAGAGGTTATCTTATAGTTTGGTTTGCATGTGGAAGTATCTCTCCTTTAGTTGATTATCTATGTATCCCTTGGTGTGAATGCCTTTATTGGAATATTAATGAGAAGTTTCATCTTTTACTTTTTTTCACTTCTTATTTTAGTTTGCAATCTCTATTATATGATGGATCTTGTTGATCAGTATTGGCATCACTTTGGGAGCATCAAGTGGATCTAAATTGGTTTTGGCAAACCGAGTTCTGGTCAGTAGCAATACTTTTTGAGATTTGAAAGAAAAAGAGAAAAAATCTTACAGGTATTTTGCATCATTTACTTTCTTTCTTGTTGGCTCATAAGCTTAGTATTCTTTATTTAAGATCTTTTGTGTCTTCAAGGAAGATTGCATGTTTGGCTTTATTACTTGTATGTTTGCTTGTTTCTTTCAACTTTCTTGCTTGCTACCCAGCCTTGCTAGCCAAAAACCTGTTTTGAGAAGGCATACTTCTCATGTTTCTAATCCCTTTGAACCAAAACCTTTGCCACTTGTGTCCACCATATCTACCTAGTAGCTTTTGCTATCCCAAGCAAATTCTCAAGCTTCATCTACCTTTTGAATTAAAAAAGTACTTTGTTATGTGAAAACTAGTTAGTAAAGCTCTCACGAACTTGATGGCACACCTTATTTTCTTGCCCCTAATAGACTTGAACCATTGTGCCATCGAAGTTGTATATGCTTGCATCTATACGTTGGAATTAGCGTAACTGCACGTCACGGGAACGTTTTCAACATTGCACCTGTACTTTGTACTTAGTTGATAGCATGCTCTTTTGTCTATGGATGTCAATAGTGTGAAATAAATAGGGAACTTGTAAGTCCATGGATTTTGTATTTTGTGTTAGAGAAACGTCAGGGCCGCTAGCCTAAACCATGCCTAATCATGGTGGAAACTTGCAGCATCACCATAGTGAGCTATCTATGAAGCATCCTCAATAAAAATCTATGCACATAGTAAATAAAAAGATTGCTGAGATGCTCATTGTCTGCTTGCCTTGTCATTTTGGTTATGGGATAGCTCCTGTACCATGTGAAAGGGGTACCCCGTTGGCGGTTCTCTATGATATGCAAATACTTACAATGACAAGAACTTACCGGTGACCAAAGTTGAGTAGCATGATGAGTGGCCCTCATATTCAAGGGACATGAGATTGCCAACTTATATTTCGTCAAGCATATACTCCATATTTGTGCACTTTAACCTTAATCATCTCAAGATGCCTATGATAGGGGCAATGAGGGCTCAAAGCTAGTAAGTACCATAATATTTTGGAAGCTCTTTATGACTTGTAATCCCTGCTACCATCTATAAAGGGACCTTTCCCTATTTACCAGTTTGAGTTAGTAAACCTACCTCCTCTCTATCTCCAGCAAGCATTTGAGTTGTTATGTTTCAAGCATTCATATGGTGATTTATTCAATCATGTTCTCTATCTTCCTTGTTTGCACAAGACTCTTATCTATTGAGTATTACTTTGAAAGTCTTCACTTGTGAAAAACCTTTTTGAGCAAAGAGTGCTCCTGTTATAAAAAAGCTTTCTGTGAAGCCATTTGCCAACTGTTCTCTGACCAGGAACAAGAGTTTGCCAATTCCAATTATGATTTATCTTTATGCATCTCTATTGTGACTGTTGTACTTGGTTGCAAGCTAAGTTATATAATGGTGAGTTGCTTTCTTCTATGAGTTGTGTAATGGTAAGTGTGATGCTTCTTGTTCGTATTCTTTTATTGACACTTCACTCCATAAACCTGTGGACATGTTTACTGAGCTTAGTTTTCGCTTGGGGACAAGCGAAGGTCTAAGCTTGAGGGAGTTGATACGCCCAATTTGCATCACCATTATATATCATAATCTACCTCTATTCATTGATATTTGTCTTATTATGAGGTATTGATTCTGTCTTTTCCACTGTTTATGCATGTTGGATGATTCTTGGAGGATGGACTGCTGAAGTCTGGATTCTGATGGAAAAGAGGGCGTTTTGATGCAATTTCACGAAGATCAGAAAAATACCAGAAAAATATGGGAAAATATTATTTTTCTAGAAGATTGAGGAAGCCAGAAGGAGGGACGAAGAAGGGCCACAGGGGCCCACACCCCCCTAGGCGCAGTCCCACCTGACCTCGCGCCTAGGGCAGGTGTGGCCCACCTGCCTGGCTCCCGACTCCGCCCCTTCGCCTATATCTTCCCTATGGAACCCTAATACAAAGGGAGCGACCACAGATAGATTTTCGCCGCCTCTAGGGGGTGGAAAACACCAAGAGAGAAATATCTCTTTGGCAGACAGATTTCTGTCGGGGGAATTCCTTCCCGGAGAGGGGAGATCATCGCCATCAACACCATCATCAAGCTAGGCTTCATCGGGATCATCATCATCCACACCATCATCTCCACCAGCACCATCATCACCACTCCGTCCCACTGTAACAATTGTGTTGGATATTGCTTTAGTTCTTAGGGGAAACTTTTCCGGTGTTAATTACTATTGTAGTTGATGCTTGTGAGTGGAACCATTGGATTATTGTTTATGTTCAGATTGTTTATCCATTATCATATCATCTTTGATCTTGATCCATATGATGTCTTGTGAGTAGTTCGTTTAGTTCTTGAGGACATGGGAGAAGTCATGTTGTTGTTAGTGGATCTGTGTTGAGTTATTATTCAATGGTTTAGTATTTAAGTTGTGGTGCTATTCTTCTCGTGGTGTCATGTGAACGTCGACTACATAATACTTCACCATTTATGGGCCTAGGGGAATGCATTGTGTATTTGGCTACTAATTATGGGGTTACTGAAGTGACAGAAACATGAACCCCCGTTAGAACACCATTGCACAAGGGAACGTAGGATCTCAGAGTTTAAGGTTGTGGTTAGATTTATATCTTAATTACTTTCCTGTAGTTACGGATGTTTGCAGGGGGTTTAATCACAAGTATGTATTAGTCCAAGTACGGTCGGTACATTAGCACAGGTTCACCCACACAACACTTACAACACCAAAGAAGAGTACTCGGCTATTTGAAGCGAAAACACTTGACATAATTCCCATGTGCCCTCGAGAACGTTTGGTCTTTATAAGTATTTCCACCGGCTTGTCCTATGCTAAGAAAGGATTGGGCCACTTGCTGCGTTTGTTCTTTATTACTTGCTCTTTGTTTTGTTGCCTTATCAGAAAACCACTAAAAATCCGTTTGCTAAGTATTCACAGGGATTTCCTGCTCCATATCACTGTTCGGCACCTTCTACTTCTCGTTGGAATCGACACTCCTATTTATTGAAAGTACTACGATACACCCCCTATACTTGTGGGTCATCAATCTTCGCCTCCAAGACGCCACCGGCGGACACCACACCTACCCCTACACTATCTACAAGCCTAGATCCGTGGATTCCGCAACCTCTCGCCGCCGGAACGGCCGCCGGAGGCGGAGGAATCCACGGATTGGCGGCGCAAGCGGTGGGTAGACGAGGCGAGGTCACAAATTCGCCTCTTTCACTATAGACAGGGAAAGAGAACGGCCGGTTAAGGGTTTTTTCTTGGGAATTGAACTGTCTGCAGCAGTGTGAGACCAATGTTAACAATGCCAATGGCGTTGGTAGTTGTGAGCATCGAAGAAATGACAGTTGTAGATGTCAATTGGACCCCAAAGACGTGGAAGAAGTATTTCACTAGTGAAGGAAAAAAAAAGTTGATATGGTAGCAACGTGGGCGAAGATTGGCTATGCGGTTGACGGCTATGCGGAAGTGGGGATAAAGTTAGGAAAGTCTTGCATGGTCCTTCGACAACGATGACATTTGGGTAGGTTACTATGGACATCAACCCGACATCGATATCGGTCAATGAGGGTGGGTGATGGACTACCAAAGCTGGTTGTTTTGAATTGGGAGCACCCATATTCCACAAGGCCCATAATTGAATTGCTTAAAATTCTTCGATATAACTATAATTCAGTTGGAAATAAGATTCAGTTACAACTCAAATTCTCAAAGCATCGCTACAACTAGGGTCGGCAGAAAAACCGAAAATTCTCCAGTTATGCATAACTCAGTTAGAAAATTTGAAGATTGAATTTTGTTCAATCAATTGTTCCTGTTAACCGAATAGACCTATGAACTGTGTGATGTGACTAGTGAATAATCATATTGTTAAGTGTTATAAATGTTGATCCATCTACTACAGCGTGGTAATGATTTTCATTTGTACAATTCAATGTTTATTCATGCTAATTGATATGGATATATGTATCTAAAAAATGTGAAAATTACAAGTGAAATAATGTCGAAGATCTTATTGTATAGTATTCAAGTTCTTTGCTGACAATGTCCACTACACAGTTTGGTCATGACCGAATCCAAAACTGAATTATTAATATCCCAAATTGTTGAAAAGTAAAATTATTGAATATATCTCGATCTTTATTTTTAGAAGACCGAATTTAGATGGATATATTTCGGTCTAGTCCACCCCTAGCTACGACACACCACTACACCGGATCGGGCTTGAATTATCCGATCTGGGCTCTAATTCACAAACCTAAGAGCATCTTTCGGCTATCCAGGATGTTGATTTAGGTTCGGACGCTGAATTTAGATTTGGACGCCGAAAATTGTTTCAGTCGCATTCTCAGGAATCTCTTTTTGTCTAAATTTAGACCAACTTTGGTCCGGATTTTCCAGTCATTCCAGGATTCCGGGAACGCACTGAAAACGCCGGACGAAGCGAACTCGGCGAAAAAACGAAGTGGCGTGTGCACCCGCCAAGTCAACAACGAAAGCCGAGTCGTCGTCCTCCTCAGAACCACGCGGCGACCGTTGGGCAATAACTACCCGCTGCTTCGGCCATGCGTCGCCGAAGTACCGCGTCACCGTCGTCACCTCGGCTCCCACGACGGACCAACGGGCACTAACTTCCTGTTGTTTCTTCTTTTTTCGCCCTCGCCGCTACACCCCTCCCGCCCTTGCCGCCCATCTCGGCCTATAAAAGCTGTACCCCTCGCCAGAGTTCCTCACACACTCTCACAGCTCCCCAGCCCACAACTCCGGCGAACACACAACTCTCCTTCCCCACTTAGCCATGGCCGAGCGATTTCCCGGCGACGGTGCGGCGGCGAACGGCTTCGGCCGCTGCACGCTCCAGCCTTGGGAGTTGTGCATGCTCTACGACGCCGGCTACATGGCGCCGCCGGACACGCGGAACCCTTCGGGGTGGAAGCTTAGCACCAGCGGCATCCCAATCCCGCCGGCGCCGACGCCGAACGAACTGCCCGATGAGATCGAGGCCTTCATCGCGGCCATGGACGATCCCTCCGACGCCGAGAGCCCCGACAACCTCCTCTACTAGGAGACTTTCTCCATCGACCGCCGTGCCCAGGAACTCGCCCGCCACGAGGGGCCGCCCGACGAGTCGCCGAAGCGCAACAACGCGGCGGGTCGCCGGTGTTTTTGGAGCGTGCAAGGCCGGACGCTCACGGTGGTGCTGCAGCACATCCACGCCGGGAATACTCCGCGTCTCGGCTTCCCGCGCACATCCACGCCGGCGGCCAGGTCGGGACGACGTCCTCCGGCGAAATGGCTCCCGAGGAGGATGGCCAGCCTAAGCTCCTCCTCCGCCTCGGTCTCCCACTCATCGGGCTCCACGTCGCTCCGTACGCCGACGAGGCCTTCACCGGCGCTGTGCCCAATCAAGCGTGAGGCTATCTCGCCGGTACGCTCGCCGCCGCGGACAAGCTCGCGGGGCATCATAATCCGCGAGCAACGCGTGCCAGCGCAGTCGGCTCCCACTAGACACCTTCGCCTTCGCCGGCCGAAGCCTGAGCCGGCGGACTGGTCGGCGCCGCCCGCCGAGGATAGTACCATAAGGATGGCGATGGAGCAGTTGCTCCATGACTCGGCGCCGCCGCCGTCGATGGAGCCGTCCTCGCCGGACATCTGAATGATCGAGGCGGGTGAGGAGAGAGGCGGCAGCGTCCACCGCCGCGAAGCAGGCCGAACGCCAGCCTGGTCCGGCGCTTCGCTTATCGGTAAGCGCTCGTCGTCCTCGATGACGACGATGACGATAAAGCCGGCCCCTCCTACCAGCCGTGGAGGTGCGGCGACGTCAGCCCGGGGAGCTCCCGCCCGCCACAGCCGCCGAGCGACAACGACGACGGCGACGCCGAGGACGATGGCCGGGACGATCCAGGCTACACGTCCTTCTACGGCAACTTCAGCATGTAGAAGCGGCGAAGGCGACGACGGCGGCCTTTTTTAATGTTTTAGTTTACTATCTAGTGATGTAGTTTAAATTCGATGTAATCCGCCTATATTCGCCCATCTTTAATGAAATTCGCCTGAATTTGCCAAACTCGTCTGAAATTTAGTCGGACGCAGGAACTCGGCCTGGGAACGCGAGTTTTTAACTCGGCGTTCCGAGACCGAAATTAAGTTTTGTTTGATAAAAATTTGATCTGGATTTCGGCCTGGTTCGCCCAACGAGTGGGGATGCTCTAAGCGTTAGACATCCTCCATTTCTTGTCGTGAGAAATGAACACACAAACGATGAGAATAGGAGGAAAATTCACATAGAATGTTTTCTGATAGGTGACCCGTGACCTAATCTTAGACATCAAATATATAGAAGTACACGGGCACAAGTGCCATAATGCTCGGTAGTCCATCGCTTTTGAAATGATTGCGATTACTAGTACTAGTAGTACTTCTCCGACGATCACGGGCACGTGGTTAACGATTTTTCTATGATTTTTGTTATCATTTTTCATCGCCAAAAATCTCTCGCGAAGCGAAAAGGCGACACGCGTCACCTTCACGGGTGGCGGATGTTCTCCCGCCAAGTGGCGGGATGTTCCTTCCGCCTTTGGCGGTGGCGGAATGACGTCGTGGGGCCCACCAGCGCGAGCGTGAAGTCGAACCTTCCGCCGGAGCCAAGTCGAACCTCCCTGCTGGCCTGGCCGTGGGGCCCACCTCATTCCGCCATTCCCCCTGGCGGAAGGAACATCCCGCCACCCCCTGTGGCGGGAGGAACATCCCGCCACCCCCCGTGGCGGGAGGTGACACGTGTCGCCTTTTCTTTTCCCGCCAGGCATTTTGGCTTTGCGCGAGGGGGGTATTTTTGGCGATGACAAATTGCAGAGGGTCATATTTGTAAAAAAATCGTCCTTCTCCGACGCGCTCACAGGTGACGCGCCGCTCGATGACCAAAAAGCATCCGTACCGAAGACTGACTCGTGATGATGCTACCAGGCAGCCAGTTGCAATTTTGAACGTATTTTTGCCGTAAATAGGAGAAGAATTTCCTGGTCTGTGGGTTCAGTCATCACTAATCTAAAAACACTTGCGCCCCATGTTTTTGGCAGTTTGTCCCGAAAAGGTCCAAATGTTTGAAGCGTTACGCTGGAACCCCGGTTCCAAACCACTTGTCAGCTTCCTGTCCATTGAGTGCAGCTGCACTTCGGTCCAGTTCGAATTTTTATCGCTCGGGGAGAACAAAGTGGAATACTGCGTGCCATTTGGCCGGTCCTTGCAATCGCAGCTCTACTGCTTCGTGGCGAATTGTCAGCAGCGGTAGTGATCGCATGATGACTGACGCCTCGGCATGAGTCGGAGACCGGCATAATTCAGATACGGTACGATCGATCCTCGCACATGCTTTTTGTTGTCTCCTAACCGAGCAAAATAGAGGGATCCAATGCCCGGGTACTCCCGCCGCTACCATGTGTGCAATACACGAGTTACAAAGGTCAAATGCCGTACTGCAAACACGGGCAAGTGCAACAAAGAAAGAAATCTTTTTTTTTTACAACAGAGAAAAAATCTCGTGCAGATGGTTATTGAAACGGAGCTTAAGCTCGGCGCGTAGCCAGAGATTCCAACTCTAGGGCCCTTGCTAGGCCAAGCCCACGCACAGCTCCATGACGGGCTGCCCTAATAAGCTTAAGCCCGGCGCGTAGCCAGAGATTCCAACTCTTCTTTTTTTCTGTCTACTAATTTTTTTTTGTTTTTTCATTCTTTTCTTTTTATAGGGTTTTTATTATTTTTATTTTTAATCTCCAGGACTCGTTCTTCAAGGTTATTTTATACCAAGGATTGGTGAATGAGGTCTCCCGTTCTGCAAGATTTGCGACAAACCGAAAATTTTGGGTGGACTAGAGAGGCTTTCAAGATCTCAAGCCATATTTATCCAATCCGCACATCCTTGTGGCACCAGAATAGAAGAAATATACCAGAACATGGAAATTTGCCAATCTTGTAATTAATTATCCATTAGTAGGCAATTATAGGGATAAACATATATGAAATATCGAGAATATCAAAGTTGAACTTTAAAAGGACGAGTGTCATATAGACTCATAAAACCTCCCCAAGACCTCTCATCGTCCTTGAGCAAGAAAAATATTATGAGAAAATTAAAATTTATATTTCATATTTGAAGAGGTTAATTTTTACTTGTGATTATTATGCAAATCATCATTTTGCTCCCAAATACTTAGTTGAGTTAGAAGAAATAGAGCAAGCTAGTATTTAGTTTTTGTCTTTCTAAAAAAAATAGTATTTAGCATTTGTTAGACCAAGTGACCTAGGAAAAAATATATGCTAAAAATGTTAGTTTGGCAAGCTCGTAAGTACCCCCAACTCATTAGTCTCCCTTTGTTTTATGATGATAAGGAAAAGTAAAACAAACCAAGAGTGTGAGTAATTACAAAAAGGATAAATGGAGCGGCTAGATTTCGATACCTTCCACGAGCTATTTTTTATAAAAACTCAATTACACCTAGATGCTAGGAGCAAGAAAAATCATATTTTGGGTTAATGGGACGATGCAAAAGGGAGAAACTTGTAATTTCAAAACTTGATCGTCTGAGAGTGAGCGAGGTTTTACACAACCTAGTGTTCCTTCTATGGTTGTCGTTCCACTCATAGCCAAAATTAAGGTTTAAGATGTGTGTGGCTATGACAGCGGTATTTGTGTGAAGTCCAAGTCTAAGCTCTATCTTAAAGTTATGATTCTTATAGTACTGCTGAACAATGCAACCTAGGAAAAGAAGAAAAAATTGGAAGAAACAAAGAGAGAAAAAGTGAAGATGGAGTTGGCATATGAGGCAAACTAGAGGATGGGGGAAGAAAACAAGATTGAAGAAGAAAGATGCAGATGGAGCTGAACTTGGCATATAGTGTTTATGAACATAAGATGAAGTAGATGCAACCTAGTTGAAAATAAAGATTAAACGTATGCAGTAAATTCTGAAAATTGTCTAAATTATGATGTGTAAGCTATTGTAATATGTTGTATTAAAAAAATTAGGTTTATCTAGGTGCATGTAGTAGTATTTATTTGAACAATAGTAGTAGACTAAAAAAAATTAGGGAGCCAGATTTAAGGAAACTATTGGAGGAGTTTTTATTTCCCAAATATTTTCCCCACTACTGAAAATGATCTTTGGGGGTCATATTTGTACTCTTGTGCAGATGTTCTTAAAAAATTCTATCCCTTAGGCACTCAAGACTCCTCGGATTTTTTTTGTATCTTTAGAACAATGGAAAGCTAAGTAAGCTAAGACAAGAACTAAAATACCAACTTAACTAGGCTATAAAACATTGAGGTACTCAGTTGCCGGGAGGCAGGATATCCTCCTCATACCTTGTCAGTTTGTTTCCTGGCGGGGGACCTTGGAGGATCCGGGCCGTCAAAAGGGGCAGCATAGATGGGCGGGTCCACCGCGCTCCTGCGAGGCTCCTAAACTCTAGCAGGGATCCCGAACTTTGGTGGGTATTTCGGCTGGTGGTCCAATGAGGCAGGGAGGCTATGGGTGGCAAAACGGCTACCCAATCATAGACCTACGATACTACGGGCTCCTAGTGATGATCTTGAAGTGCTACGGGATGTGGGAAGAGGCCCCATAGTGCGCCTCTAGGTAGTGGGTGGAGTTGCCGGAAGGTGGCTACAGATAGTGTAGGAGGTAGAAGGAGGAACTTGTAGTGGGTTCTAGAACCGACTCGATGTTGGGAATATGCCCTAGAGGCAATCATGTATGATGTAATTTCCAATGTATTCATAAAATTATTAAGTTGTCCTTGTATGAATATTTGATATATATCATTGAATATGTGATTTAGTTATGGAACTATACATTCATGTTGTTTATACTAGATGTCCTTAGTCATCGAGGTTATGTTGGGCACACTACTTATACTTATATGAAAGTCGGCTGATGACTTGGTTCCAGTTGTCATGGACATGGTGATGCTATCCACCATCATCACCATGACGAAGAGGGAGTAGTCCACCTCTGTACTATGGGTTTTTGGCAGTAGCTTGATCTATTTCTCTTTTCTTCTTCATAGATCCAGTACCACATGAGAAGCCTAACATGATTACGGTAATATTTGTAATTTCTATATGGTGAATCTTTATTCTATGATTTGATATATGATATTGGAACCTATTATGTTTAAGCTGCATTGATAGATGCATATCATGTACCTCGTTCTTAAGTACCTGTTCTGATCCAACTTGTATGCAAGAGCATGTGTGGGGATAAGTGTGTATTAGATGGAGTAGCATGGTGGTAGTGATTGAATAGTGATAACAAATTTGAGATATACTTTGGTATTTACCTTTATTTTGTTGTCTCATTTGGGATAAAGTGAATCCATGTGCTATAATTATCTTGTGACAGTTAGATAATCTTGTTTGGTCAAGGTAGCATATTTGTGATTCAAACATCATGTCAAAATACCTAAGTCTATAACCTATTGATTATTAATTCAACATTACTTGGAGTTCTCCTTTTCTTGAGGAGTATAAGAGAAATGTGTTGCATCATATCTATGTTAGGACGTGATGCCCATATGAATGCTTATCAAACATATGTTGAAGTTCCACCAATGTTATGTCTTTAATGAATTGTTTGTGTCCATTACAACCCCAAAAGACAGTATACAAGTGAATCCATGAACCCTAGTCCATTTTAAACTATTAGAAAACACCCACTAGTAGAAAAAGTCCTATCTGTGGCACACCTAAAATGGGGTCAGTGGCGCACGTCCCGTGCGTCACTGATATTACGCCACTGATATTTTTTATCCGTGGCGCACGTCGACATGCGCCATTGATACCTTCGATCCGGATTCACGGATGTAGTATAATACCTTTTTCCCTAGAAGACCTAGGTTTAATCGAACCTTGGTAAGCAATGTTAAAAGGAAATAAAAAGGACATATCTACAAGATTTTGTTTCTTTGTTTTATTTTAGTTTATCAGACCAATCTAGTTTACTTTTTTACAGTGGGTTGAATCAATGGATGGATATAGGCCAAGGTTGAAGATCCACCTGCAGCTGCACATCATATGGGATAAAAGATAATAATAAGCATAATCATGTGTAATGTTTGAATGGAGATAATCTCTTGTGGACAACACATCCTAATATATTAAAGCCCCCCATGATGCAGCGGGCATAGCAATAGCCTTTTAATCCAACTGAGTGCACAACGAATCCACGGGCGAAAAACGATTATTAAGTGAAGAACACTGATTAAAGCATTAAGTGATGATGTTGTTGTGATCCCGAATGGGGCGCTAAGCGAAGAACGTACTACCCTTTTGGTCACTGGGGTTCCTATGAGATTGCCGCTAGCAAAGTATATCACCTCAAGCCTTTATAAATCTATGGGATCTTGGGTACCTACAAGCTCACATATCGAGACAAGAGACAAAGAAACAAAAGATACAAATCTTAATTGCAAACAAAATACGATACCCCCATGATTAGATGCACATAGTTGTTGCGAGGTTTCTCCCTAACCCATAGCCCGTGAGGACTACTCACTCATAACAAATAGAAAATATTGTGCAAAATACTTAGATTGAAATCAAATATTCTTATAATGGTTGATAAATCAAAAGGAGATCTAAAGTACAAAGAAATGGCTATGGATAGTGGAGGGATATATGGTGGATTGGATGAACAATGGTGTGGATCTCCTTTGGCAGTGTTGTGATGAAATCTGAGAATGGTAGCCCTTCAGGCAGCAGCTGGGGCCTCAAAATATATATGTGTCTTCATAAAAGTTCTAGGATTTGATGAGACGAAGCCTCCAACACCCCGTATGGACAGGCCCCGCCCGTACCGTTAGTCGTTACGCACATTGACGCCAGGAATTTGCTTCCCAATTACTTGGTCATGTGTACTTTCTCAAATTCCTTCATTATGACTCCTGATTTCGTATTAAAACCCGTGATTTCCTACACAACATAATTCAAAGCAAAGTTTTGCATACCTTTGCAATTATTAGTCATTAGTGGCAAGAATTGAGAGTTTCTTGAAATCTGATATTCGCATGCGCCCGTACTGTTGGTTGTTATGGGCACGGTATGGTTTGCTTAAAATCTGATATTTGCTCGAGGAAACGGTACGGGCGTACCATATGGGCGCGTCCGTCCGTACCACAGGTCGTTATTGACACTGTTTGCTGCGGCAAAAATTAACCTTTCTATTTTTCTTTGACTTGAGGTGGTACGGGCGCACGGGACGGTCTCTTCCGACCATACCATAGGTCATTATCGATACTGTGAGCTGTAAAAACTTCAAAATTTTGATTAGTAGCTCCATGCACCTTTGCACATCTTATCATAAGTAAAATAACAGTAAACACACTTCATAAAAAATCCAGCAATACTTTAGGCCATGTGTTAGTAAAAATAGATCGAGGATTACCTGATTTCTTCTCCTCTCTCCAAAGGTCTTCTTGAACACTCTTTATTTAAAACAAAAACTAACAAGACTAACACAAAAGTAAAATTTTATTTTACATGGGTTGCCTCCCATGAAGCGCTTCTAGTTAAGGTCAATTAGCTTGACCCTGATGACAATCATTTAGGTTTGAGAAGTGGAATACCCACTCTAAAATACTTGGCTTTCAAAGTAATTATACCATCATCATCATTAAGTTTGGCCTTCTTTGTCCTAGGGAAGTGGACTATAAAAGGATCTCTAGATGGTAGCCCAATTCTCACATTCCTTCATGTAAATTAATCAAAGTTTTAATAGTTCTTAAGGATGGCCTACCTAAAATTATAGGTTCTATGGGATCTTCAGGCATGTCTACAATGACAAGATTAATAAGTGCGGGACTACCTTTTATTTCAACAACTATATTTTCTTTTATCCCGACAGCTTGTTTATAAGTTGAATCCGCTAGGTGGAGTCTAAATTTAGTGTTGATAAATGGCCCCAAGTTTAACTTATCAAATAATCTTTTGGAAATTGTTGAGACGCTCGCACCAAGATCACAAAGTGCAGATATCTCATCGACTCCCAACTTAACTTTAATAGTAGGCTCAAATATATCATCTAGCTTAGCAGTAAGCTTATCAGCTAGTCTTTTGTACTCCAATTCTAGCTCACGAACTTTAGATGCTACTTGTTGTATAAATTGTTGGTACATAGCATCGTTACCTTGTTCTATACCGGGATTCACGGTGATCATCTTCAATAAGTCTTCCATGGTATACTCCGGTGTTGGAGCATTGCTATAATCTAGCTCTTTAGGTTTTCTTCATTTGTTGCAACCCTCATCATCTTGAGGTCTTCTACAGGATTTGGCTCGAGTTTTCTAGCAAACTTTACTAGTATGAGAGCTTGGCTCTCAACAACTTTACTGAGTTGAGCCTCCACGGTCTTTGTCCTTTCCTGTAGAGCCTGCACATCATTTCTAATTGCAACGGCCTGGTTAGATAATTTCCCTATACTACTTTCATGGTTCTCCATGATTTTAATAAGCATATTATTTTGCTCGGTTTGAGCTTGTATAAATGTTCTAACAGTTTGTTCTAACGATAGATTGCCATTATTTGCTCCATTATTATTATCATAACTATATAGGGTGCTCCTGTAGGATTTGGGTAATGTTTTTGAGAGGTCCGTTGGGTGCAAGCCCGCAGCTCTTCGATTGAGGCTGGCCTCTTGCTGGTGCCCTTGAAGTTGTGGATGAAGTTGTATGCCAGTTCTTCCCAGCTTCGGATGGAGCCGGAGGGGAGGCTGCTGGGCCAAACCCTGGTTGCGCCTGTCACCTGCAGCTGAAGGAACTATAGGGCAGTGTTCTTGTTACCGCCGTGGAGCTTGACTGATGACAGATGATCGCCGAGCCAGGTTTTTGGCTCCTATGCACCATCGAACTTAGGGTTGTCCGTGGGGAGCTTGAAGTTTCTCGGCATCCGCGATTGCCGAATGGATCTGATGAAGCATCTGGCTCTACACAGTTCTCCATTGTCCTCCTCCTTGGACTCAATTGAGCACACACGCTTAGCAGGTGATTTGTCGATCTTGCGCTGTGTGAGTTCGCTACGAGCATCATATTTGGTGTTGCGGCGCCGCGGGCTCCGACGACATCGAGGAATATCATGCTCCTCTTCCTCAGATGAGGGTGTGCGGCTTCGAGTGAACTTGACCACGGCCTTTTTCTTTGGCTCTGCAGGTGTTTCATCATGGAGCGCAGCTCCAACGAGTCCGAGGTCTGCCAGCATATACTTGTGGATCGCATTCTTCGGGTCCCCTGCTGGCGGCGGGTTGGACGCGAGATATGTGGTGGCCGCCATGATCGCAACCTATAGCATTTTCGGCATGATATTTCCTTGCGAGTCCATCATCATGAAGGACATGTCAAGTGCCTTGGTGACCTCGCGCCACGCGGCAGGATCCATGCGCTCCAGGCGGGAGCGGTACTTGTTAGCGTTGTTCCCGTGCAAAGAGGAGCCACCAGCAGAGAGCACAGCCCGTCGTATGCTCGATTCGTTAGCTTCTCGCCTACGCCGTTCGAGATCGGCTTGCATCTTGACTTTTCGATTGTGCTCCTCGACGAGGAGCCAATGGTAGCCCATCAATATGTCACGTGGTGCGTCGATTGGCAGAGGGTTACCTCGTATGGCCTCGCGCACCCTTTCCCATTGGGAGCTGCTGAGATTGATCTGCACGTGGTCAGTGCCGTTGGCATTGGTGGGTCCCTAATTCCTGTTGGGATTGGGCGGTAGTGATCCGTCTCCTACGTTCTCGGCTTGGGGGTTGGGAGGGGGATTCGGTGGCAGTTCGGTTCCATTGTTGATGTCGCCACCGTGGATGATAGCGCATAGGTAGCGCTCACAGAGTGGGTCGCTGCTTAAGCAGCTTTTAGATCATGAATCGTAGGTTCCTTCATATGAAGGGGGATCACACAGATCAGATTTATAGTTGTTGTTGTCATTCGAGTCTCCCGTCTACGTCGTCGTGTGCAGGGCATCGATGGGTGGGACCCATGAAGTGGGCCTGATGGATGGAAGTGGCACCCGCTCTGGGAGGCGGAGGGTGCCGGTCTGCCCCACCTGGAAGCAGAAGCTCCCGAACAGCATCTCGATTCCGTCACCTACGGACTCGAAATCTTTGCGAGTGGCCGGTGAGTGGGCGATCAAGTCGAAAGCACCGAATAGGAGGTGATTCTCTGTCGTCGAGGAATTGTATATCGCTCCGGATGGAACCATCACGACCGCACGATCAGCGTCCCCGCTTCCCACAGAAGGCGCCAATTGACGAGGGTTCGACTCGTCAATGCCCATTGTTATGGACTTGGATTTTGGAAAAGATGGGGATGCTGGAAGTCGCAATACGGTTAACAGGCAAGAAACATGGGGACATGAGGTTTACCCAGGTTCAGTCCCCCGGAGGGAAAACCCTACTCCTGCTTGCCTGTTCTTGATTACGGCGGAACCGAAGGTTACAGGGGTGCGCAGATGCAATCTGGCGTGGAGGTGTGTGTATGAGGTGTTTAGATTCTTCTCGCCGTGCCCTCCTGGCCTTTATATAAATAGGATAGGTCCCGGGGATAGGTCGAGTCGGTTATAGATTATGTGGCACCCCGGATTTACGGTCCAAGAATACCCGTTATGCATACAATTCACGTTCCCATGATCAGTGAGGCGTGACCATAACCGACTAGTATGATTACAACATCAATAAAGTAATGAGTACAAAACTTACAAAGTGGCCATTATGGCAATTACAACTCGAGTAGCGGAAGTCTTCAAGCACAGAGCCCATGTCATGCCTTAACCTACAGGCAGCTGGCTGGTAATATGACCTAGATCGCATAGACGTCAGCACCTTCGTCACTTCTTAAAATCTACAATCTGGCCAAGTAAATAGCCAGGGACAATGTCGGTGATTACTTTGAATGTACTCGCAAACCACTGAGACAGGGTAACAAGGATAACGGATATTTGGTTGCGGCGAGATAGCTCTACACTATAGTTATTTTTGAGAAAGTCTACAATGGCATCTCTATATCTTTGTTGAAGAAGAGTTTTTTTTTGAAAATATGCCTCCTTTTAGAAAATCCGGACATCTCCACATCCTTGTTAAAAACTTTGAAAACAGTTTTTGTAGTAAAACCCTTTTTAAATATCTTTGACCATCTCTGGTCAAAACCAAACCCATTCTTATCTTTCTTCATGACCAAGTCACATCCTTTTTTTACCTCAACATATCCGAAGGGTAATCCTAGCACTTACCATTCCAACCGTCCTTAACCGTGGACACGGCTATTCGAATAGATTAGACTCTGCAGAGTTGGTGCACTTTACCCACAATAATCAATACATCCGCCGGGATACAACCAAGACCCGCTACACACGGTAAACAGGGGTTCGGATAATCAACCCTAACTTTTCATTTGTCCATCCCTAGCATAGGTGGATTTTCCTTTTGGGTTGTTCTCTCCGGCATGAGTATGTGGCACGACGGCCATAGTCCCCCCTCCCATACAATCCTATTCCCCAAACCGTAGTTTGGCATATAGTAATTTGACTCCATTTCCTTTCCGGACTTGCCTTAAGTTATACCGTTCGTGAGAGACCCAAATGTTGTACGGGTACCTTGTCCATGATAGTCCAGATTTCGTGGGATTTCTCCCTTTTAGCTAGTACGAGCAGCAAAGGCTAAAGACCACAAACTACGAGTTAAGCCCTAGCGACTGGGGTAGTGTGGTTGCACGGATAAATTGTTTCGGTAAAGGCGTAGAACGTCCCTTCTCTTTATCCTGCTTGAATTTTTCTTCATCCTCCTCATCTCTTCTTTAGTGAAACCTCCACTTGGAACGATGCCTCTTTCCAAGGGTTTTATTGTGAAAACTTTGTAGTAGGGTAAAATCCGAAATAGTTTTATCATTGAAAAAAATCCGTGGGTTCCAGGAGGGAAGATGCTAATCATCTTATCCTCGGTCTAAAGGGGTAGGAATGGGTGTTAATAGGGTAGGTGTCCTAATGGACACTCCATCATAACTTGGAGGAGCCAAGTTACTCACGCCTTTTATTTGAAACAAACTATGCATTTAATCATGAGATTCACAAATGAGATATAAAACAGTTGATAAAAAGGAGTAGGTTAATATAGGAGTTCAGGAATGGTGGCTTTCCTGTGACCAGCGAGATGTCCCTTTACCTTCTTATAAAACCAGAAAACCAATAATAAAAATAATAAGGATAACCCCGATGCTTCCTTCTTCTCGGTGTCACACAATCGCAACTATCGCCGTTACCGATCATACATGCAAATAAACAATACCACATTTAGTACAATGCATAAAACCATCAAACCATACATCAAGCAAAGTATAAATACATGATATACATAAGTAGGGTGTTGGAGGTATGATTTGATTGGATTGGAAGAAGATTTGGAGGCATAGGAAAAAGGGATCCTTTGGATTTAAAGTCTAGGAGCTACCTAATAGGGTTTTTTTGACCAAGGACTTGATCTGTATGATACCATTGTATATAAATGATACCATCAGATAGGTATTGATAAAATGAATCCAACAAAAGTGGTGTCACTGTTTTATCAATTTTCATTGATTTATAGTGATTTTTATAGTGGATAAAACTCTAGTTTTAGGAAATAATTCACCAGACATGATATGGAGCTCCAAAAATTATTTCCTTGGGTGATTAGGTAGTATTTGGTGGACTGATTCAAGAGGAGTTGGAATCACCTCAAAACAATAACCAGAATTCCCTTGAGAAATTCCCAAAGGCAGTACTGGATGGGATTTGTCTTTTTCATCATATTTAATTTGAAGAGGATTTTTAGGTTATTACGAGGACACCTGTTAGGTACTTAAAATACCTTTCAGTAGAAATTGGAATCAACCTTTTTGGAGTTACAAAGCTTATGTTATGAATTTGTTGGTGAACAAACCATGCACATAAATGTTTAATTCACCAAAATTCAGGAGATGCTCAATAAATTTTGATCTCCTGGGGTTTGATAGGTAGGGTGTTATATAGGTAATAAGAGTTGGAATTAGGTCAATACCCTATTTTGTTGGACCTAGGGAATTTTCTAAAGGAAGAAAAGGCTTGATTTTGTTATTTTTGTCGTGGGTAAACCAGGAAGTAATTTAAGTGAGGCCAGGGTAACTTGCAAGGCATGGCCAATACCTTGCATTTCCAATTAGATTTACTCCATTTGGATTTACCAAACTCACTGCAAGAATTTGTTAAGGTAAAACATACATCTTGGTAGATGATTTACTATGAATAAACAAAACATGATTTTGGTCCAGTACTTGTACTGCAAGTTAGGACGGACACTCTAGTACCCTATAAAAATTATGTCTAGGCCTTTAGATTCATTTTACATTTAATTTGAGATTTAAACTAAACATTCGTTTTAGAGGAGGTCTGGAAAAAAGATTAAAAGCCAGATGGCCGTGGGCTGGTTCCTCAACTGAGATGGGCCGCGCGGCAAGCTTCCGTCCCAACTGGCTAGGTAGCGCGCGCGGGCTGCATCCTTCAAACCCGCCAGCCGGGTCCCGCCCGTTAGTGGGTGCGGCAGAATGAAGGGGTACCGCGAGATACTGACCGTCGGATCAAGTGGCCACCGACGACATCAGATCGTCTTCCACCCCAGACACAGGAGGCAGGGCGGAAACCCTAGGGGCAAGCGGCGGTGCCTGGGGAGCTCACCTGGGGTGCAGGGGAGGCGCTGGGAGTGGGCCAGGGCAACACGACTATCATATAGGAGTCCAGAGAGGGGCGGCTCGGTCAGAACTTCTTCGAGAAGGTAGATCTGGAGCTCGACGGGGGCGGCCGACTCGGTTGCTCGCCGGAGCACGCTGCCGGAAGTTTGCATGCCACCAGAGGGTGTCCAGAAAGGGTGAAGGAGCCGGGTTGGTCCCGTGAGGATCGCATGCACGGCTGCTGGCGCTCGCGCGACTGAGATTCATCGGGGAGGCTTCACCACGGACATGCACCTACGGCGGCACCCCTGTGTCTATGCGATGAAACGAAGAGCAAGGGGGTATATCATATGCACGGGAACACCATGAGGGGGAAAAGAAATGGAAGGGGTGGTAGGGACAGAGTGCATGCCCTCCTTCTTCTTGCATGCCCGAGAGGAGGGTGTCCTCTCCTTCCATGGCAAGGAAGGAGAAGGGGGTGGGAAGGGGCGAGTGGGGATGGTGTGGTGGTGGCCAGGAGGAGAAATGAGAGAGCAGGTGCGGGGTAGGGAGGTCTCTGGCCCTTTAAAGGCAAAATGGGACGCTCATGGTGGACATGGCCTATGGAGGAGAAGGGGGGGTGCTGCTCAGGTATTGGTCGAATGGGGCGGTGGAGGGAGTGAGGTGGGGCCATCAGCTCGACCAGAGAGTGGAGAGAAGAGGGTAGTGGCTGCTACCCCTTTTTTCGAAACCAATATTGTAATAATTGTCTTATCTCTCTCTCTCTCTCACCCACTCTCTTCAAGCACAAAGGACAAGGGGTTAGGGTTTGATACGGTGCTGGTCGACCAGGGGTGTTTTCTGGTGCTGGTGATGATCAATAAGGTCATGGATGGGGGTTTGAAGTTGGTTTGAGACAAAGGTTGGACTAGTTTTGCAAACTTGATCAAATTTGTGCTTGTGAAGGAAGTTGGAAATTTTGCATATGGGAAGGTGGGTAAAATGGTACTGGTAGATAGATAGGGTTAATTTGCATCACCAAGAATTCTTTGGGATTTTTCTAATGGTTTTTGGTGCACTTAAATTCATTTATTCAAAAAATGCAGAAGTAGTTTTTAGAAGCTTAAGTGATATTTTTACATTTGACAGGGTGATATTTTGATGTGGTATGGTCCTAAATACCATATTACACACTGGAGAATTTTATTGGAATTTATTGATATGGAAAAGTATGTTTAGGGAATTATTTCTTGTTTCTGCCATTTAAGAAAATGGCAAAAAGAAATAATAAAGAATCTCAAAAATATTTATTTTTTAGGTGGGAAGGTAGGGTATGGGGTGTAGAACTCAAATATGTATTGGGTTGGCAAAGTTATTTGGAATAAAACAAACTTGCCTTCATAGACAGAGATTTGGAGGATTTTGCAAGATAAGGAAATTAATGTGTTGGATAATCCAAATAATTAGGGGAATTATTTGGGGATAGTTATATTCAGTGTAGATGATGTATAATTGATGTATTCATCAAGGTCAACCTTGAGTTTTAAAGAAAAGTGGTGAAAAGGATGGAAACTAGATTTGGGAGGATATATGGTTTGGTTATCTTGATGCCACTTAAACATGGTTGGATTAGGGAGCCCAGAGCTCACCTTGGTACAAGTGGTATATGGATAGATGGAAAAAGTCATATATATTATCATGGAAGCAAGATTTGGGCTTGTTTTGATTTGAGGTGGTCTAGAAGAGATGGCAAACTTTGTTGAAAATAAGGCTGCCATAGCAGATACATCAGGTAGCCTCCTAAACCATGTGGGTTTAAGAAGCACAAAGCTTCAATGGGAGCAAGGGGAGTGGGGGTTGATATTCCATGGTTATTATATCATAACCATGCAAATATTTGATCAAGGGGAGGTAGCATATATATGTGGGCTTCTACCAAAGTAGGCAAGATGATAAGAATTGCAGAAAATATTTTTATCTTGTCTACAAAACCATCATGGATGAGTGGGGAATAGAATGGCCTAGCCAAGGGCAATAGTAGGTTTTAGTGGTACTAAATATGTACTATAAGATGGTTCAAGTACATTCTTAAATATACACACAGGTTGGAAAAAGGTAGAGCTCCAAAGATTGAATCTAGATAAGAAATCCAGACAGCCATTTTGGCAAACTTGGAGATTTTGACTAGTAAGCAAGAGGGAAACATTTGAGAGGGTGGCAAGGGTTTATCCTTTTCATTAAGTGGTTGATGTTGAGTTATGGATTGAATAGAGGGGATCCAAACTTGGATTGGTTCTTCACTATGTTGGGAACTATCAGGAGGGATTAACCCTGGATTGATCTGATTAGGAGATGAGATGGTCACTTAAGAGGCTTGGGTTGATCCTGATTTGGATGCTTGGTTTGAGATTGATGATCACAAACATAGATTGGGTCCTAAGGGATGAGCTACTAGATTAGCTCACTCTAGTTCCTAAGAAAGCAAGGCAATTAGCAGATCAAGGCAATTCTTCAAACAGCAGATCAAGGCAATTCATCTTATCATTTATCCAACTATCGCTAGGGTTACCATCAAGCCTGGCTTGAGGTAAGGATGGGTGTTTTGAATTGGTTATACTTTTAAGTAGGATAAGGACCATATTGGCATCTCTACCAAGATTGAAATGAGAAGGTTTTAAATAAAAGTTTTGGAAAACCTAGGGGTAAGAGTAGTTGGGAGTTCTGTCTTGAAAACATAAGGAGATTATATATCGGTCTCCATAGTTTTGTTAATAGAAACTAGTAAAGTATTTTGTTGTGTCAAGGTCATCTTGGCTCAGGTTTTGAAATGCCAGAACATTTGAGAATATGAAAGATGAGCCAAGGCATATGTTTTGTAAAATAGCTTTTTGTAAACTAGGATTGAGATGATCAGTGCATCACTTGATACACAAACAGTTGCATGAGCACATGCAAACAATTAGGCAAACACTGCAACATATAACAAGAAAAAGTTTGTTCCCCCTGATTTTTGCCTTTTGGACACTAAATCAGGGTTGCTGAAATTGGGATGTTACAGACCTTTCCCCCTTAAAAGAATCTCGTCCCGAGATTAGGTAGGCGTAGGGTTGGGTGATAACATCCACTTAACAATTTCAGCGGTGGAAATTATTAGATGTTAACAGGTCTTCTAATAGACTGGAAGGGTCAGCTACGGTTCAGAGCTGAGCGGCTTCGGGTTTGGGCGTTTAGATTAAGCGAGTGGAAAAGACGTAGTCTTTTCCCCTTAGGACAAGTCTAGGTAGGTTTAGCATCGATGGGGTACTTCCTTCTTGAGGCGAGACGGCGAGTTGAGTCTTCTTTATTCCTTCGCCTCATGGTCGAATTTTCTCTCTTCAAGGTCTTGATACACCGGGGTGTTGGCTAGACAGTCGACCTTGGAGTGGAGGACTTTCCTGAAGTACCTTCTGATTCTGGAGAAGTGCCGATTGTCGTTCTTCTTGCAGGGTCGATGATTCAGGTTTGGAGGGGTGGCCATCACTTAGTGCTAACTAGTGTTCGACTCTAGGGGTCTATCGGGTTTTGGACAGGAAATACGCAGTCTTTCCCCCTTAGAGCAAAACTAAGGGTGCTTGGTGGAATCGCCGACTTTCTTGGTTGGAGTCATAGGCGAATGATGGGGGATGGCACTGCGCTTTTCCTCCGGGGTGGTTATCTTCCGTCGATATCGTAGGAACCGCTTCATGAGTTAGAAGGTCTACTGGATCGGCGCCTACCATCTTTCGGGTAGTTAGTTCTGAGCTGGTTACGGGTCCGACGGGTTGGGGGAATGTCATTGGAGTTTGGCTGTCTAGGAAACGAGGTCCTTTGGGAATGGGGTCGTTCCAGTTTTGGTCTGATGTAACATCGTGGGTAAAACACGAAAATAAGGATATCATACTTGCATATCATCCAGAAATTTAGCAGGTTCGTGCCGATCGGTGGTGGCGGTACTTAAGAGGTTACAACACAGGTCTATGCCGCAAGGCAACAAGGCACTTAGAGTTTTACAAAACAAGTTCTAGGGCGATACATAACTCTTCCTATGTTGGAATAGGCGAGATTCTGGGTGCAAAGGCTACTTCGGAGGAACGTCCAGAGTCTTGTCGTCGTTCTGGGGTGAAAGGTTTCTCCTTAGGTAGTGCTTTCTTGGGGGAAGAGGGGGTTTTGGGGATAGTGGCCTCCTGATTCTTCTGGCCGAAGGGGATCGTGGTTTCTTGTCCTCTTTCGGTGCCGGAGCTTCTTGCTTCGAGGTCGTCAAGTACTTGTCTGGATATTTGCGAGTGAAGTGTCCCGGATCTCCACAGGTGTAACAAACGCTTTGTTTAGCTTTAGATCCCCCTTGGGCTTGCTTTGGGATATTTACGGGGGTAGTGGATATCTTGGACTTTGCCTTGGTAGGAGTGTTGTCAAGACCACGTTGGGGGCACTCTCGGCTGAAATGACCCGGTTGATCAGAGGAGAAGCAGGTGCCTTTCTTGGAACGTCCTTCTCTTGATTTCTTCCCAATGTTGACGCAGGGAAGTTGAGGAGCCTTGCCAATCAGGAGATAAAGGGGGCAGTTGGCCGGGACATGGTCTTGACCTTCATAGAGGAAACATTGACTAGTTGGGTGGGGCAATCCGTGGGAGGATGGAGAGCTCCACAGTTTGGGCAGTTGCCTAAGCACTGGCTGGCTTAATGTCCTTCTTCACCACAACGGCTGCATGCTTTCTTCGAGTCTCCGATCTTCATGGCCATACTCAGGGTTTTGTTGGTGGAGGTAAAGTCTCTGGCTGTAGAAGGAAACAATGCTATGGAGTTAGTCTTCCGAGTTCGAGGGTAGAGGAAATAGTGAGGTATAATATTGGGTGGTGCTATGGTTGACAACGACAAGTCAGCAGGGTTTTAGTGGGGTTGAGTGGAAAGACACAGTCTTTCCACCTTAGAGCTTTACTTGAGGTTGTCGAGGTTTTCTTATGTGGCCATCTTGCTGAGGAGAGGTTTCCGGCTATGAGGTTGCGGGGGTTAGCGTCAGGATACGCCAGCAAAGGTGGTCGAAGCTTTAGTATCGGACGATTTTCGGCAAATAAGCAACACATTTCAAGCATCATACACTCACATGACAAGCAAACAAGGCATACCATAAGTACTAAGGGGGTGACTACACGCCATAAGGGGAATCCTATATTAGGGATGATAATCCTAAGTACGGAAGTTACAGGGTCTTGTCTTCTGTCGTGCCATCTTTTGTCGTCGGTGCTGTACTTGATTGATTTGGGGGGCGATGAAGGACTCCGTTGGTAGGGCGATCTTGTAGTGTCTCTCGTCGTTGGTAGCTCCTTTGTTTCGCTCGTCTTGGGGTCTCTTCATTCTGGGATCTACGTATTCATAGTCTCCGAGTCGGACTTTGTTTGTGAAAACAGATTAATTGAAGTAGACGAGATATAGAGTAATCCATTTTTAAATCGTTAAAGTCAGAGAAGATGAGATAATAAATCCTTCAAAAAGCTTTTGAGAAAATAGTTTTTGAAAGCCAGGTGTTTTTCCAAAGTAGTGGTTGTCCTGTCTAACGTCCATGCTAACTAATGTCTCCTACAGTCAGGATGGCTCTGATACCATGTCTGTGGCACCCTAGATTTACGGTCCGAGAATACCCGTTATGCATACAATTCACGTTCCCATGATCAGTGAGCCGTGAGCATAACCGACTAGTATCATTACAACATCCATAAAGTAACGAGTATAAAACTTACAAAGTGGCCATTATGGCAATTACAACTCGAGTAGCGGAAGTCTTCAAGAGTAGATCCCATGTCATGCCTTAACCTACAGGCAGCTGACTGGGAAGGTGACCTAGCTCGCATAGACGTCAGCACCTTCGTCACTTCTTAACATCTGCAATCTGGCCGAGTAAATAGCCAGGGACAATGTCAGTTAGTACTTTGAATGTACTCGCAAACCACCAAGACAGGGTAACAAGGATAATGCATATTTGGTTGTGGCGAGATAGCTCTACACTATAGTTGTTTCTGAGAAAGTCTACAATGGCATCTCTATATCTTTGTTGAAGAAGAGTTTTTTTTTGAAAATATGCCTCCTTTTAGAAAATACGGACATCTCCACATCCTTGTTAAAAACTTTGAAAACATTTTTTGTAGTAAAACCCTTTTTAAATATCTTTGACCATCTCTGGTCAATACCAAACCCATTCTTATCTTTCCTCATGACCAAGTCACATCCTGTTTTCACCTCAACATATCCGAAGGGTACTACTAGCACTTACCATTCCAACCGTCCTTGACTATGGACACGGCTATTCGAATAGATTAGACTCTATAGAGTTGGTTCACTTTACCCACAAGAATCAATACATCTGCCAGGATACAACCACATCCCCCTACACACGGTAAATGGGGGTTCGGATAATCAACCCTAACTTTTCATTTGTCCATCCCTAGCAAAGGCGGCTTTTCCTTTTGGGTTGTTCTCTCCGGCACGAGTATGTGGCACGACGGCCATGGTCCTCCCTCCCGTACAAGCCTATTCCCCAAACGATAGTTTGGCATATAGTAATTTGACTCCACTTCCTTCCGTACTTACCTTAAGTAATACCGTTCGCGAGAGACCCAATTGTTGCACCGGTACCTTGTCCATGACAGTCCGGATTTCAGGGGATTTCTCCCCTTTAGCTAGTACGAGCAGCCCGGCTAAATACCAGAAACTACGAGTTAAGCCCCAGCGACTGGGGTAGTGTGGTTGCACGGATAAATTATTCCGGTAAAGGCATAGAACATCCCTTCTCTTTATCTTGCTTGAATTTTTCTTCATCCTCCTCATCTCTTCTTTAGTGAAACCTCCACTTGGAACGATGCCTCTTTCCAAGGGTTTTATTTTGAAAACTTTGTAGTAGGGTAAAACCCGAAATAGTTTTATCATTGAAAAAAAATCCGTGGGTTCCAGGAGGGAAGATGCTAATCATCTTAGCCTTGATCTAAAGGGGTAGGAATGGGTGTCAATAGGGTAGGTGTCCTAATGGACACTCCATCATAACTTGGAGGAGCCAAGTTACTCACGCCTTTTATTTGAAACAAACTATGCATTTAGTCATGAGATTCACAAACGACATATAAAACAGTTGATAAAAAGGAGTAGGTTAATATAGGAGTTCAGGAATGGTGGATTGCTTGTGACCAGCGAGATGTCCCTTGACCTTCTTATAAAACCATAAAACCAATAATAACAATAATAAGGATAACCTCGATGCTTCCTTCTTCTCGGCGTCACACAATCGCAACTATCGCCGTTATCGATCATACATGCAAACAAACAATACCACATTTAGTACAATGCATACAACCATCAAACCATACATCAATCAAAGGATAACTAAATGATATACATCAGTAGGGTGTTGGAGGTATGATTTGATTGGATTGGAAGAAGATTTGGAGGCATAGGAAAAAGGGATCCTTTCGATTTAAAGTCTAGGAGCTACCTAATAGGGGGGTTTTGACGAAGGACTTGATCTGTATGATACCATTGTATAGAAATGATACCATCAGATAGTTATTGATATAATGAATCCAACAAAAGTGGTTTCACTATTTTATCAATTTCCATTGATTTATAGTGATTTTTATAGTGTATAAAACTCTAGTTTTAGGAAATAATTCACCAGACATAATCTGGAGCTCCAAAAATTATTTCCTTGGGTTATTAGGTAGTATTTTGTGTACTTATTCAAGAGAGTTCGAATCACCTCAAAACAATTACCATAATGCCCTTGAGAAATTCCCAAAGGCAGTACTGGATGGGATTTGTCTTTTTCATCATATTTAATTTACAGATGCTTTATAGGTGATTCCAAGGATATATGCTAGGTAATTAAAATACCTTTCAGTATAAATTGGAATAAACCTTTTTTGAGTTACAAAGTTTCTGTTATGAATTTATTGGTGAACAAACCATGCACATAAATGTTTAGTTCACCAAAATTCAGGAGATGCTCAATAAATTTTGATCTCCTGGGGTTTTATAGGTAGGGTGGTATAGAGGTACTGAAAGTTGGAATTAGGTCAAGAAGCCATTTGGTTGGACCTAGGGAATTTTCTAAAGGCATAAAAGGCTTGATTTTGTTATTTTTGTTGTGGGTAAACCAGGAAGCAATTTGAGAGAGGCCAGGGTGACATGCAAGGCATGGCCAATATCTTGCATCGCCAATTGTATTTACTCTATTTGGATTTACCAAACTCACTGTAAGAATTTGTTAAGGTAAAACACACATCTTGGTAGATGATTTACTATGAATAAACCAAACAAGATTTTGGTCCAGTCCTTGTACTGCAAGTTAGAAAGGACACTCTAGTACCCTAGAAAAATTAGATCTGGTCCTTTAGATTCATTTTCCATTTCCTTTGAGATTTAAACTAAATATTCGTTTTAGAGGAGGTCTGGAAAAATGATTAAAAGCCATATGGCCGTGGGATGGTTCCTCAAGTGAGATGGGCCACGCGGTGAGCTTTCGGCCCAAATGGCTAGGAAGCACACGCGGGCTACATCCTTCAAACCCGCCAGCCGGGGCCCGCCCGTTAGTGGATGCGGCAGAACGAAGGGGTACCGCGAGCTACTGACGTCGGATCAAGTGGCCACCGACGGCATCGGCTCGTCTTCCACCCCAGACACAAGAGGCAGCCGATAGGGTAGAAACCATAGGGGCGAGCGGAGGCGCCTGGGATCCTCACCTGGGGTGCAGGGAAGGCACTGAGACTGGGCCAGGGCAACGCGACTATCGCAGAGGAGTCTAGAGAGGGGCGTCTCGGTCGGAACTTCTTCGGGGAGGTAAATCTGGAGCTCGACGGGGGCGGCTAGCTCGGTTGCTCGCCGGAGCACGCTGCCGGAAGTTTGCATGCCACCTAAGGGTGTCCAGAAAGGGTGAAGGAGCCGTGCTGGTCCCTTGAGGGTCGCATGCATGGCTGCTGGCGCTCGCGCGGTTGAGATTCAACGGGGAGGCTTCACCACAGACATGCACCTGCGGCGGCGCCCATGTGTCCCTGCGATGAAACAAAGATCAAGGGGGGGTATATCAGATGCAGGGGAACACCATGAGGGGGAAAGAAATGGAAGGGGTGGTAGGGTAGAGTGCATGCCCTCCTTCTTCTTGCATGCCCAAGAGGAGGGTGTCCTCTCCTTCCAGGGCAAGGAAGGAGAAGGGGGTGGGAAGGGGCGAGTGGGTATGGTGTGGTGGTGGCCAGGAGGAGAAATGAGAGAGCAGGTGCGGGGTGGGGAGGTCTCTGGCCCTTTAAAGGCAAAAGGGGACGCTCATGGTGAACATGGCCTATGGAGGAGAAGGGAGGGGTGCTGCTCAGGTATTGGTCGAATGGGCGGTGGAGGGAGTGAGCTGGGGCCATCAGCTCGACCAGAGAGTGGAGAGAAGAGGGTGGTGGCTGCTGCCCCTTTTTCTAAACCAGTATTGTAATAAGTGGCTTATCTCTCTCTCACCCACTCTCTTCAAGCACAAAAAACAAGGTGTTAGGGTTTGCTACAGTGCTGGTCGATCAGGGGTGTTTTCTGGTGCTGGTGATGATCAATAAGGTCATGGATGGGGGTTTGAAGTTGGTTTGAGACAAAGGTTGGACTAGTTTTGCAAACTTGATCAAATTGGTGCTTGTGAAGGAAGTTGGAAATTTTGCATATGGCAAGGTGGGGAAAATGGTACTGATAGATAGATAGGTTTAGTGTACATCACCAAGAAGTTTTTGGGATTTTTCTAATGGTATTTGGTGCACTTAAATTCATTTATTCAAAAAGTGCAGAAGTAGTTTTTAGAAGATTAAGTGATATTTTTACATTGGATAGGGTGAGTTTTTATGTGTTATGGTCCTAAATATCATATTACACATTGGAGAATTTTATTGGAATTTATTGAGATGGAAAAGTATTTTTAGGGAATTATTTCTTGTTTCCGCCATTTAAGAAAAATGGCAAAAAGAAATAATAAAGAATCTCAAAAATATTTATTTTTTAGGTGGGAAGGTAGGGTATGGGGTGGAGAACTCAAATATGTATTGGGTTGGCAAAGTTATTTGGAGGAAAAAAAACTTTCCTTCATAGACAGAGATTTGGAGGATTTTGCAAGATAAGGAAATTAATGTATTGGATAATCCAAATAATTAGGGGAATTTTTTGGGGATGGTTATATTCAGGGTAGATGATGTATAATTGATGTATGCATCAAGGTCAACCTTGAGTTTTGAATAAAAGTGGTGAAAAGGATGGAAACTAGATTTGGGAGGATCTAGGGTTTGGTTATCTTGATGCCACTTAAACATGGTTGGATTAGGGAGCCCAAAGATCACCTTGGTACAAGGGGTATATGGATAGATGGAAAAATTCATATATATTATCATGTAAGCAAGAGTTGGGCTTGGTTAGATTTGAGGTGGTCTAGAAGAGATGGAAAACTTTGTTGAAAATAAGGCTGCCATAGCAGATACATCAGGTAGCCTCCTAAACCATGTGGGTTTAAGAAGCACAAAGCTTCAATGGGAGCAAGGGGACTGGGGGTTGATATTCCATGGTTAGTATATCATAACCATGCAAATATTAGGTCAAGGGGAGGTAGCATATAGATGTGGGCTTCTGCCAAATTAGGCAAGATGATAAGATTTGCAGAAAAGATTTTAATCTTGTCTTCAAAACCATCATGGATGAGTGGGGAATAGAATGGCCTAGCCAAGGTAAAGAGTAGGCTTTGGTGGTACTAAATATTTACTACAATATGGTTCAAGTACATTCTTAAATATACACACATGTTGGAAAAAGGTAGAGCTCCAAATATTGAATCTAGATTTGAAATCCAGACTTAGCCATTTTGGCATACTTGGAGATTTTGACTAGTAAGCAAGAGGGAAACATTTGATAGGGTGGCAAGGGTTTATACTTTTCATTAAGTGGTTGATGTTGAGTTATATATTGAATAGAGGGGATCCAAACTTGGATTGGTTCTTCACTATGTTGGGAACTATCAGGAGGGATTAACCCTGGATTGATCTGATTAGGAGATGAGATGGTCACTTAAGAGTCTTGGGTTGATCCTGATTTGGATGCTTGGTTTGAGATTGATGATCACAAACATATATTGGGTCCTAAGGGATGATCTTCTAGATTAGCTCACTCTAGTTCCTAAGAAAGCAAGGCAATCAGCAGATCAAGGCAATTCATCAAACAGCAAATCAAGGCAATTCATCTTATCATTTATCCAACTATCACTAGGGTTACCATCAAGCCTGACTGGAGGTAAGGATGGGTGTTTTGAATTGGTTATACTTTGAAGTAGGATAAGGACCATCTTGGCATCTCTACCAAGATTGAAATGAGAAGGTTTTAAATAAAAGTTTTGTAAAACCTAGGGGTAAGAGTAGCTGGGAGTTCTGTCTTGAAAACATAAGGAGATTATATATCGGTCTCCATAGTTTTGTTAATATAAACTAGTAAAGTATTTTGTTGTGTCAAGGTTATCTTGGCTCAGGTTTTGAAATGCCAGAACATTTGAGAATATGAAAGATGAGCCAAGGCATCTCTTTTGTAAAATAGCTTTTTGTAAACTAGGGTTGAGATGAGGAGTACATCACTTGATAGACAAACAGTTGCATGAGCACAGGCAAACAAGTAGGCAAACACTGCAACATATAACAAGAAAAAGTTTTTGTTCCCCCTGATTTTTGCCTTTTGGACACTAAATCAGGGTTGCTGAAATTGGGATGTTACAAATTAGGGTTGAATCCTTTGAAATCCTATCCAATCTAGACTTATCCTTCAAGGAGTCAAACTCTCCATGGGCTTGGACCACCCTAAATCTTCCTGCGCTGCAAGTCTTCACATGGGCCTTCCTTGGGCTGGACCGAGTATACCAACATTATGCACCCGTAGGGTATATCCATGTTAAGAAGTGGAACCAAACATGAGAGGTATACCTTATGACTCCCCACTTTTGAGGTTTGAGAAACCCATGCTAGTTAGTAGTAATGATAAGATGTTACATCGGTGGAGTGAGTCTCTATATTGTAGAATTTTTTTGTTTGCATGGGTATTTAATTGAGTATGTTTTGTTCCAGCTCTTGTAGTTAACCAAGTCTTGCCTAAAAATTTGCTAAACAATTGAAATTAGAAAAAGTCTCACAATTGAAGGCTTGGGTGTTGTAGTGTTTAGTCTTGAAAGCTTATTCCTAGAGACACTCAACACCACAGAAAATAATGATTGACTTGATAGATCTCTTTGAAAAGATTTGTTCAATTGAATTAATGTTTAGCAGTTTTTTGTGAGCATGCCAAAGTTTGACTTGTAAATCATAAGAATGATATAGATTTATGCGTGTCAAACTTCATGGGATGCCAACAACTCCGCTAGCCTACGAATGATCTTCATGGAGGAAACTCCTAGATTTTGGCTATGAGTTGATTAAACATATGTAGCAGTAATGCTATAATGGGTAAGATTCTTGGCAATCCCAGGTAGCTATAATCATGGTGGAATCACTCCTCTGGCTGATATGAATAATCATTATGCAAAGGGAACAAAAACCCTAGTGATGCCACGAGTGTCCATCACAGCCCGATAAACTAATGATTTTTTTGGCATGCTCTCAATTACTTAAGAACTAAAATTCTTGAAGGACAATGAATATAAAAGTAGTGCTTCAAAAGTCTTGATTTATTAATTTGGGAGAATTGAGATGCTTTAGTGTATATGGTTTTCATGAAAAACTCTCACACTCTCAATTTTATATACTTTATTGTTCAAAGGCAAGCTTATGAGTTGATTACATGACATGGGATAAAGTTTACTCTTTTGAATCATCCATTCTTACAATAATTTTGTGCACTATAAGGATTCATGAAACCCGTACGATATGCTTGACATTGCCCTATCTATGTTGAAGTTTTTCAGATTAATAAAGTGGAGGAAACATGAGACTACCAATCATGAGTAAGATCATCATCTCATTATTTTAGTTTAAATGCTGAGTTCCCTTTTGATTTTGGTATTATTGCTCGAGGAAGATCAAGCTTAAGCTTGGGGAGGTTGATGGCTGTGAAATATAGCCATCCACGTCCGCATTTAAACTAGATATTATTCATATATTTGATGAAATATCTCTCTAAAACCTGCCACTAATGCTTAATGATCAAAGGGGTATGCAATCCTTTCTTGCTATTTTTTCCTACACAGATAATGACGTATGATGATGGGAATCACTACATAAATACCAAAGATACAAGATTTCCAACACATCAAAGAAACTAGGATCCATGAAGTGGATCCAGACGACTTAATGACCAACTATACATCGGGAAATTTATTCCGGCTGTATAGTTCAGGCCGTATAGTTGTCATCGACTTCATTAGGTCAAACATAACAACTTTCGTGAAGGGACCCCTATATAAAGAGGCTTCGGGCGATGGGAAACATCGCTTCTTTTTCGACCTCAACTCTCCCTTCTACCAAAAGCCACCACGCCGGAGTAATAGATCTAGATCTAAACCTCTAAACCCTTCTCCACCACCATAGCCATCCACCCCTTGTAATAGTAGATCTCTTCTTCAATTGGCGACATTGTAAGACTATTTTCTATCAACCTTATTGTCTCCATTACAATGTTTATGATTGTTGATTTAATCTCTATGTGTGAGTAATTCTCTTTGGGCTAAGGGCTTCGTCCTAGCCATGTAGCTTTTGTGCATGTTATTTATCATAGATGGGATCATGTATTAGTTTGTATGACATGATGATTGTAGTACCCTCTCTTGACTCAATCTAAGGACTTGTTAGGTACCCAAGACCTCGAGGATTGATCTAGGTAAAGGGAGTGTGAGTAATGACTAATCTGCAGGATGGGAACCCTAGTGACAAAAGGGGTAGTACAGCTGTATGTGAGGAATTTACTTGGGATTAATGATGACATCACTATGCATATCATTAGTTCTCTTTCTTATATGGATGAGACTAGTAGGTTATTACTATAAGCGATTGCGGAGGCAATAACAATTATGGATGCACTGCCCACATATAATTATGTTGCTCCAACGATTACATGCATACTTTATTATTATCTATTATTCCCATCAGATGTTTTCCACAACTACTAGTGAAAACTGAAGACCCTAGGCCCTGTCTCTCTCCATTGTCAACAATAACAAAATATCACAAACTCTTGGTCCGGTGAAAACACAAAAGGAATTCTAAAACTCTCGAAGGTTTGTTTAAGTAATCTCACTTTGCTTTCTGCTTCCCGAGGATTCGATAAACCTAGGTCTACTAGGGAAAAAGAGCTATACTACATCCGTAATCCGGATCGAAGGTATCACCTAGGTACTACGGTCATGTCAGAATGTTGCCATGTGAAGATATCTTTATTAGCTCTGAGGAACTCGATGAGCGCACTTTCCTATGCGAGGTCTAAACTTACCCCTATGTTTGTCGACTTGGAGGGATCATCTTCCTTCAGCGATGTCTTCTTCGTCTCTTCTGATGTCTTGAACTACAGACTCGGCTTCATCATCTCGTTCTTCATAGCGGGCATCTCGGAGGGATCAATGTTCTTCTTGATCTCCTGGTACTCTTGGGTGTGTAGAACGACTTCAGCAAAGGCAGTAGATCCTTCCTCGCAGTCTCGTGCTTTCTTCGGGTTTCCCCGAATGGTGATGAAGCCCTTTGGACCCGGAAGTTTTATCATGTTGTATATGTAGCAGGGGCGGGCCATGAACGCCCAACAAGCCGGACGCCCAAAGATGGCATGGTAAGCACTTTTGAATGGTACCACCTCAAAGGAGAGTGGCTCGGTCCGGTAATTGTCCGGAGTTCCGAATGTCACGTCTAGTGTGATCTCACCTAGAGAATCCGCCTGTCTTCGTAGTACAATGCCATGAAAACTCACGTTGTTGTGATTTGGCTTTCAAGGATCTTCATGCGGTGAAGCGTCTCAATGTAGAGGATGTTGATGCTGCTATCACCATCCATGAGAGTTTTAGAGAACTCGTAGCCATCATTAAGAGGACTGACGACCGAAGGGTACTTTCCCTAACGAAGTGTTTTCCTCGGGTGATCATTGCGGTCAAAGATGATGGTTACATCCGACCAGTCCAAGAATTGGGGGACAGTCAGAACCGTGGAATTGAGCTCATGGAGAACTGCCTTTATGACCTTGGTCGGCTGAGTTCCAAGGAAGCAGACATATGTGTCTTTATTTGTGGGATAATCCTTCTTTCCATCCAACTTGGGTTGTGCGGAATCCTCTTCTTCCATGTTGGAATATTCCTTGGCCTCTTTGCCTTTCTCGGAATTTTTATTTCCTTTGTGTTGCCTGGATCTTTAGTCAGCGGATTCGTATCTCTTGATGTCATCATTGAAACGACACTCAGCATTGGTATGGATAGAACCTCCATTCCCGTCCGGGTGATGTACACAAGGGTTGTTGGCAATGTTAGCCCAGGAATATGATTTTCCGGGTTGTTGATATCCTCTACCCTAGACTTGGGAAGTTCCACGACCTCGTCCCCGGCCTCCTTCGTGCACTCCACATCCTCCGGATCCGAACGTTGCGTTGAAAGCTGCATTATTCGGAGCCGGTTTATCTTCCGAGGTATTCTACTGCTTGGTCGCATGTGGATTGGCCAGAATATTTAGCAGTCCATCTGAATCATCATCGGTGTCAGCATATTTGCTCGCCATTTCTATCATCTCTCCCAGGTCTGTGACATGGTCACGCTTTAGTCTATGACGCAATAATCCGACTAGGAGTCATGCGATGAAGGCTTCAATTGCGGTTTGCTCGTTTACTCCTTCACAGAAGTTCTTCGTGTCAATACAGCGTCTGAGGTAATCCCGACATGTTTCTCCGGGTCTTTGAGTGCAACGCTGTAAGTCTTTGACTATGCAGGGCCTCATGTATGTTCCCTCAAAGTTTGAAAATAACACACTTTCCATATCATACCAGTTGTGAATCGAGTTCTCTGGCAGTTCATTGAGCCATGATCGAGTCGTCTTCCGCAACATAAGTGGGAGATATCGAACTGTGACCAAATTTTTTCCTCCTTTGATGATGCAGCAGGCCTGGAAGAAATCCTGAAGCCAAGTATCTGGCTGAGCCGCACCGTCGTAGGGTTGAATGTGTTTAGCAATGCCGAAGATAACCAGAAAATTTGTTTGACGGATATGTTGGCCAAAGCATTTGGATCCCACATACATGTCTTCCTACTCGTACCGCCGCGCTTCTATATTGGACTCGATGTGGTGGCGAGCATCGTTGGTTGAGAGACACCTACGCCTTGGTGGCTCGCAGCTTCTGCGTGGCGGCTGATTCAGATTCCTGCTTCTTCTTCCACCATCGCCGCCTCCGCCCCTGCGGCTCCCATGGCTGCGATGGATCCTTCATGGTCGTTGCTGGGCGGTGATGGTGACTCTGGTGGGTTATTTCCGGATTAGTGGCACGGTCTCGGAGCCTCATTATGCTGGCTCCGAGGTTGATTTTGTCGGGATCCATCCATGCTTGACTCAGGGCGATCCCGGGTCATTTCTTCGTCCGGCGTTGCCATTACGATGAGGCTCAACCGAACGGCTAGGGGTGGCATTCTTATCTGATCATGTTCTCACTGGCGGTGCACCTCCGGGTCTTCCCTATGGCGATTATTCTGTCGATGATGGGTTTGGTGAGGTACCAATGCCCTGATGGCATCTTGAGATGCAGCCGGAATAACTCCCGACCAGTCCCGCATGGCCCTACGATGATGACCGTTTGATCCGGTCCTTGAGTTTTCTTCCTCCCAGGAACGATGATGTGGGTCTGTATCCCTGTGGGGTCTTTCATCAGCGTTTTGGAATGCGTCAGTGTGGCAAAATTCCGACTTTGAAGCCAGCTTGCCACTAAATGATGCGATTGTCTTCTATTGTTGCAATCCTTTGTCGAGCAATGCTACTCACTGTTGGACCTGTTCTGGAGACGGATTATTGGCGAGGATGGCTCTAGCGGCTGCAGCGTTCTCCACTGGCATGCTATAGACTCAGATCTTCTCTCCAGTTTACCGTCAAATAGATCTCTGTGGATATCCGGGTTCCTATTAGCAAGAACTGGTCCACCTCTTGTCTTGTTGGGAAGTCGCTTAAATTATGACTGGTACAGGGCAGGATTGTTGTCTATCTGCCGTCTAAACTCAATGCGCGCATCTTCTTCAAGCAAAAACAAGTGATGCTTTTCAGGTCCTCGACCCTTTTCTCCAGCTCCTCCGGAGTGAGATCCGGAGCAGTTGGTATTGGTATCGTGAGTGCATCTTCGTAGATTTCACGTGAACCCTTGGTGAAAACGTGTCAGTCCACAGGAGGTTTGATTGGTGTGGGATTAACCGGATCTCTGTCCTGGTTCTCCATCTCGATCTCTTCATCAACTTCTTCCTCGATGGCTTCCTCAACCGGCTCTGCCGGTGTCGGGTTCTTGTTCTTCTTCTTATTTGACCGCCCAGTAGACTTTACGTGTGTATCGGTGGCAAAGAAGGCTTTTGGTACAGTACTATGAGATAAACTTCTATTGATACTTCCGGTCATGGTTGGCTCCTGGACCTCGGATGAATCTCAGGTGCCCATGCCATCTTGCGAGGTGTAGAGTTCGTCCATGCTATCATACGGACTTGGAGGGTTCTCCGCTTCATCTTGTGCTGGCTTGGAGGTGTACTCTTCTTCGTACGCCGCCGTCTCCTTCTCGAAGTCTCGGAGTTCCTACGGCGTCAGTGATGTTGGAGATATGCCCTAGAGGCAATAATAAAATTGGTTATTATTATATATTTATGTTTATGATAATTGTTTACATTCATGCTATAATAGTATTAACCGAAAACATTAATACTTGTGTGATTTGTAAACTAAATTAGAGTCCCTAGTAAAGCCTCTTTGTAATACTAGCTTGTTGGTTAATAGATGATCGTGGTTTCCCGATCATGAAATTGAGATGTTATTAACAACAAGATCATATCATTAGGAGAATGGTGTGATGGTCATACTCCTATAGATAAGCGTAGCATAAAGATCAAGTCATTTCAATAGTTTGTTTGCTATAAGCTTTCTGATTAACCTAATTCCTTCGACCATGAGATCATGCTAATCACCATCACCGGAAGGATGCTTTGATGACATCAAACACCACACCATAACTGGGTGGCTATAAAGGTGGCATTGAGTGTTCGGAAAGTATGTGTTGAGGCACATGGATCAAGAGTGGGATTTGTCCATCCATATGACAGATAGATATACTCTGGGCCCTCTTGGTGGAATGTCATCCAATTAGCTTGCAAGCATGTGACTGTCTCACAAGGGATCACATATCACGCGAACAAGAAAAGAGTACTTATCGATAACGAGGTTGAACTAGGTATGCAGAGATACCGATGATCAAACCTCGGATAAGTAAACTATCGCGAGACAAAGGGAAATTGGTATCGTATGTAAGTGGTTCATTCAATCACAAAGTAATCGTAGGAAAATGTGGGAGACATATGAATTTCCATATTCCTCTATTGGTTATTTATCGGAGAAGTGTCTCGGTCATGTCCGCATAATTCACAAACCGTAGGGAGACACACTTAAGGATTCGATGTTTCTTAGTAGATATGGAATGTAAGTAGGGAGACCGAATGTTGTTCGGAGTCTCGGATAGGATCCAGGATATCACGAGGAGATCCGGAATGGTCTGGAGAATAAGATTCATATAAGGAAAGTCCGATTCTGGAGTTCGGGAATGATTTCGATGTTTTCATCGAAGAGGTTCTAGAAGGGTCTAGAAGGTTCACCGGACCGGAAGGGGAATGGTTCATGAATGTGTCATGGTTAAGTGGAATGATTGGATCATGTCCTAGGCCACTTGGTTGGGAATTTGCGAGAGAGAAATAAAGCTCTAAATTGGAAGTCAAAAGGGAAGTTTAAAAAATCAAACTAGAACAATAGTTTCCTAGTGGAAGAAGGAAAGAGTCCTTCCTTCTCTCCAACTTGGTTTGGGGAAGGATTCCAACTCCCCTCTTCCAAGCTGCCCTCCCTCTCATAAATAGAGGGGAGGGGCTGCCCCAAAGCACCACAACCAGCCCTCCCCACCCTGCGCAGTCGTCGCCGCCGCCCTAGCACCGCCGCCGGTCCGTCGCCATTGCCCTAGCCGCCGCTGACTCCACCTCCTCCTCTCCGGCCTTCTAAACCTAGATCGCCGGAAACCCTGGATCCACCATAACCCGCACCAGCTTAGGCAAAGCCCTGCGGGATCTTCCCTCTACTTCTGACACCATGCTGTCGTGCTGTCGGAATCGCAAGAGGAGAACTACAACCTCCGCTGCCTGCTAGAACAAGGGAGAGGAAGGTCTTCATCGAGTACCGAACGTGTGACCGACTGCGGAAGCGCTGCCAGAACGCAGCACCGGAAGGATCGTCTACGCGATCTTGAGATCGGCAAGTGTACGACTACATCACCCACGAGAATCTGCTCTCGTTAACCGCTTAGGAATCTTCGAGGGTGAGTACTCTAATCAACTCGTTGCTACAATCTAGTAGATAGATCTTGGCTTGTTTGTGTGCATATGGTAGAATTTTTTTGTTTTCCATGCTACGAACCCCTACAGTGGTATTAGAGCCAGGTTTATATGTAGATATGTTGCACGAGTAGAACACAATGGTCATTGTGGGCGGTGGTGCTTTTATTATCAATTGCTTTTTGTGTACTTTGCATCTTGCGGTATGATGGGATGAAGCGGCCCGAGCTAACTTACATGACATCGTTCATGAGACTTGCTCCATGCTCAACATGCAACTTATATTGCATAAGTGGCTTTGCGGGTGTCTGTCTCTCCCATCATAGTATAGATTCAATTTACAATGGACACTTGATAGTTCAAGCATCAACGTTGTGGTTCTTGTTCGTAAGTGAGAACAACACTTATTGAAAGCCCCAAACCACGTAAAATATGCAAAGAAAATTAGAGGCGTCTAACTTTGTTTTGCAGAGGTGTGTTGTGATGTGATATTGCCATGATTGTGATTATATATGATGTATGCAATGTTCCTTATTGTAAGTTGGCAACCGGCAGGAACCATCTGGTTGTTTATTTAATTCCGTCAAGGGTTGTGTGTCTATTACTCAAAGTAGTTGTAATAGTTGATGCTGGTGGACAACAACCATGGAGCGGCACCATTGACCTTGACGCAATTCCGGTGATGATGGAGATCATGTTCGTGCTTGAAGATGGAGATCGGAAGCACAAGAAGAAAGGCCATATCATATCACATATTATGAATTGCATGTGATGTTAATCCTTTTATGCATCTTGTATTGCTTAGTTCACGACGATAGCATTATAAGATGATCCCTCTCACAAAAATTTCAAGTTATAAAGTGTTCACCCTTAGTAGGAACCGTTGCTAAAGCTTGTTGTTTCGAAGCACCACGTGATGATCGGGTGTGTTAGATTCTGCGAGTGTATACAACGGGAGCAAGCCAGATTTGCTCATGCGGAAGCTAAGGTTTGATCTTGACGAGCCTAGCATGTACAGACATGGTCTCGGAACACGGATCACCGAAAGGTAAAGCATGAGTCATATAGTAGATATGATGAACTTGTTGATTGTTCGCCATTGAAGCTACATCAACTCTCGTGATGATCGGTTTTGACGTAGTGGATTTGGTTCGTGTGATCACTAAAACAATGTGAGGGATATTGTTTTGAGTGGGAATTCACCTAGATTAATTTAACTATTAATTAGAACTCAATTTGTCATAAATTTAGTCTAAACTATTGCAAATATGTTGTAGATCAATGGCGGCCCCTACCATTAATTTTAGTGCATTCCTAAAGAAAGAAAAGTTGAAAAACAATGGAAGCAACTTCGCGGATTGGCTCCAAAATTTGAGGATTGTCCTCAATGCTGGTAATTTGACCTATGTGCTGGATGCACCGCTGGGTGACCCACCTGCAGCTGATGCTACCGATGAGGTGAACAATGTTTTCCTCACTCGGAAGAATCAGTACTCCACAGTTTAGTATGCTATCTTGTATGGTTTCGAATCAGAGCTTCAGAAAATGTTTGAGAACCATGAACCACATGATATTGTCCGTGAACTCAAAATGATATTTGAGGCTCACGCGGCAGTTGAGAGTTATGAGGCTTCTGAAAAGTTCTTTAACTACAAAATGGAAGAGGGCAGCTCCATTAGTAAGCACGTGCTTAAGATGTCTGGGCACGCAAGCAAGCTTCAAAGCTTGGGTATAGTGATTCCTAATGCTTTGGGGATTCACCGTGTCCTCCAATCACTACCACCAAGTTATAAGAACTTTGTGATGAACTACAATATGCAAAACATGGACAAGTCATTGCCCGAACTCTACTCCATGTTGAAGTCTGCGGAAGTGGAGATCAAGAAAGAGCACAAAGTGTTGATGGTCAATAAGACCACCAAATTCAAGAAGCAAGGCAAGTCTAAGAAAAAGGGAAACTTCAAGAAGGGCGGTAAGAAAGTTACCGCGCCAGCGAAGACGACCAAGGCTGGGCCTAAGCCTGATACTGAGTGCTTTTACTACAAGGGAAGGTCACTGGAAGCGGAATTGCCCTAAGTACTTGGCGGATTTGAAGAACGACAACATCAAGAAGAAAGGTATATCCGATATACATGTTATTGATGTGTATCTCACTAGTACTCCTAGTAGTGCCTGGTTATTTGATACTGGTTCGGTTGCTCATATTTGTAACTCGAAATAGGTGCTGCAGAATAGACGGAAACTAGCGAAGAACAAGGTGACGATGCGCGTTGGAAAGAATCAAAGGTTGATGTGATCGCGGTCGGCACGCTACCTCTTCATCAACCATCGGGATTAGTTTTATACTTAAATAATTGTTATTTGGTGCCTGCGTTGAGCATGAACATTATATCTGGATCATGTTTATTGTGATACGGTTACTTGTTTAAGTCCGAGAATAATGGTTGTTCGATTTATATGAGTAATATGTTTTATGGACATGCACCTTTGATAGATGGTCTATTCTTGTTGAATCCCGATTGCAATAATACACATATTAATAACATTGAAGCTAAACGTTTGAAATTGAGCGATAACTCGACCTATATGTGGCACTGTCATCTTGGTCACATTGGAGTGAAGCATATGAAGAAACTCCATTCCGATGGACTTCTTGAATCACTTGAAAGATGCGAAGCATGTCTGATGGGAAAAATGACTAAGACTCCATTTTCTGGTATGATGGAGCGAGCTACAGAATTATTGGAAATCATACATACCGATGTGTGTGGCCCAATGAGTGTAGCATCGCGCGGTGGTTATCGTTATGTTCTTACCTTCACGAATGACTTGAGTAGATATGGGTATATCTATTTCATGAAACATAAGTCCGAAACTTTCGAGAAGTTTAAGGAATTTCAATGTGAGGTAGAGAATCAACGTAACAGGAAGAATAAATTTCTATGATCTGATCGTGGAGGGTGAATATCTAAGTTGCGAGTTTGGCAAGCATTTGAAGAAATGCAGAATACTTTCACAATTGACACCGCCAGGAACACCACAGCGTAATGGTGTGTCCGAACGTCGTAATCAAACTCTCTTAGATATGGTTCGTTCTATGATGTCACTTACAGAATTACCGCTATCGTTTTGGGGTTATGCATTAGAAACAGCAGTATTCACTTTAAATAGGGCACCATCTAAATCCGTTGAAATGACACCGTATGAATTATGGTTTGGGAAGAAACCTAAATTGTCGTTCCTTAAATTTTGGGGTTGTGAAGCTTATGTAAAGAAGTTACGGCCCAACAAGCTTGAACCCAAAGCGGAAAAATGCGTCTTCATAGGATACCCGAAGGAAACTATTGGGTATACCTTCTATCATAGATCTGAGGGCAAAATCTTTGTTGCCAAGAATGGATCCTTTCTAGAGAAGGAGTTTCTCTTGAAAGAAGTGACTGGAAGGAAAGTAGAACTCGACGAGGTTGCTGAACCTTCTCTCGGACTTGAGAGTAGCGTAGCACCGGAAGTAGTTCCTATGGCGCCTACACCAATAAGAGAGGAAGCTAATGATGTTGATCATGAAACTTCAGTTGAAGTCACTACAGAACCTCGCAGGTCAACGAGAACTCGTAACACTCCTGATTGGTATGATCCCGTTATGAGTGTCATGTTGGCGGGCAACACCGATGACCCTGCAACATATGAGGAAGTGATGATGAGCCTAGATTCCAATAAATGGCAAGAAGCCATGAAATCCGAGATTGGATCCATGTACGAAAACAAAGTATGGACTTTGGTGGACTTACCAGATGGCCGGAAGGCTGTCGAGAACAAATGGATTTTCAAGAAGAAAACAAATGCTGATGGTAATATTACTGTCTATAAAGCTCGACTTGTCGCAAAAGGGTTTCGACAAATTCAAGGAGTTGACTACGATGAGACCTTCTCATCGGTAGCGAAGCTAATGTCTGTGAGGATTTTATTAGCAATCGCTGCATATTATGATTAAGAGATATGGCAGATGGATGTCAAAACGACATTCCTCAATGAGACATTGAGGAAGAGTTGTATATGGTACAACCCAAAGGTTTTGTTGATCCTAAAGATGCTAACAAGGTATGCAAACTTCAACGGTCCATTTATGGATTGAAGCAATCATCCGAGAGTTGGAATCAACATTTTGATAAGGTAATCAAAAGTTTTGGTTTTATACAAACTTATGGAGAAGCTTGTATTTACAAGAAAGTTAGTGGGAGATCTGTAGCATTCTTAATACTATATGTAGATGACATATTGTTGATTGGGAATGATGTAGACCTTCTTAATGATGTCAAGGATTATTTGAATAATAGTTTTTCAATGAAAGATCTTGGCGAAGCAGCTTACATATTAGGCATAAAGATTTATAGAGATAGATCGAGACGCCTAATATAATTGTCATAGAGTACATATTTGGACAAAGTTCTAAAGAGGTTTGGAATGGAAGATAGCAAGAAAGGGTTCTTGCCCATGTTGCCCAATATGACCTTGAGTAAAATTAAAAGTCCTGCAATGGCAGAAGATAGAGAAAGGATGAGTAAGACTCCCTATGCCTCAGCCATAGGATCTCTTATGTATGCCATGCTATGTACTAGACCCGACATTGCATATGCTGTTAGTTTGACTAGCAGATATCAAAGTGATCTAGGAGTGGATCATTGGACAGTGGTCAAAAACATCCTTAAGTACTTGAGAAGAACTAAGGATATGGTTCTTTCTTATGGAGGTGATGAACAGCTCGTTGTTAATGGTTGCACCGATGCTAGTTGGAACACCGATCCGGATGATTCTAAATCTCAATCTGGATACGTATTTACTTTGAATGGTGCAGCAATTAGCTGGAGGAGAGCAAAGCAAAGTGTTGTGGCGAGATCTTCAACTGAATCGGAATACATAGCTGCTTCGGAGGCTTCACAAGAGGTGATATGGATGAAGGAGTTCATTACAGAGCTCGGTGTGGTTCCAAGTGCGCCGGACCCAATATCTATCTACTGTGATAATATGGGCGCCATAGCCAATGTGCAAGAACCAAGGTCACACAAGAAGCTGAAGCATATCAAGCTACGTTTTCACGCTATTCGAGAGCATGTCCAAGATGGTGACATAAAGATTTGCAAAGTACACACATATATGAATGTGGCGGATCGTTGACTAAACCTCTCCCAAGGGCAAAGCATGAACAGCACCAGACCACCATGGGTGTTCGGTATATTACCATGTAATCTAGATTAGTTGACTCTAGTGCAAGTGGGAGACTGTTGGAGATATGCCCTAGAGGCAATAATAAAAGTGGTTATTATTATATCTTTGTGTTTATGATAAATGTTTACATTCATGCTATAATAGTATTAACCGGAAACATTAATACTTGCGCGATTTGTAAACTAAATTAGAGTCCCTAGTAAAGCCTATTTGTAATACTGGCTTGTTGGTTAAAGGATGATCGTGGTTTCCCGATCATGAACATTGAGATGTTATTAACAACAAGATCATATCATTAGGAGAATGGTGTGATGGACATACTCCTATAGATAAGCGTAGAATAAAGATCAAGTCATTTTAATAGTTCGTTTGCTATAAGCTTTCTGATACATAGTAACCTAATTCCTTCGACCATGATATCATGCTAATCACCATCACCGGAAGGATGCTTTGATGACATCAAACACCACACCGTAACTGGGTGGATATAAAGGTGGCATTGAGTGTTCGGAAAGTATGTGTTGAGGCACATGGATCAAGAGTGGGATTTGTCCATCCATATGACGGATATATATACTCTGGGCCCTCTTGGTGGAATGTCATCCAATTAGCTTGCAAGCATGTGACTAGCTCACAAGGGATCACATATCACGGGAATGAGAAAAGAGTACTTATCGGTAACGAGGTTGAACTAGGTATGCAGAGATACCAACGATCAAACCTCGGATAAGTAAACTATCGCGAGACAAAGGGAAATTGGTATCGTATGTAAGTGGTTCATTCGATCACAAAGTAATCGTAGAAATATGTGGGAGCCATATGAATTTCCAGATTCCTCTATTGGTTATTGATCGGAGAAGTGTCTCGGTCATGTTCGCATAATTCACGAACCGTAGGGAGACACACTTAAGGCTTCGATGGTCTTTAGTACATATGGAATGTAAGTAGGGAGACCGAATGTTGTTCAGAGTCTAGGATGGGATCCGGGATATCACGTGGAGATCTAGAATGGTCCATAGAATAAGATTCATATAAGGAAAGTCCGATTCCGGAGTTCGGGAATGATTCCGATGTTTTCATCGGAGAGGTTCTAGAAGGGTCTAGAAGGTTCACCGGACTGGAAGGGGAATGGTTCATGAATGTGTCATGGTTAAGTGGAATGATTGGATCATGTCCTAGGTCACTTGGTTGGGCATTTGCGAGAGAGAAATAAAGATCTAAATTGAAAGTCAAAAGGGAAGTTTGAAAAGTCAAACTGGAACAATAGTTTCCTAGTGGAAGAAGGAAAGAGTCCTTCCTTCTCTCACACTTGGGTTTGGGGAAGGATTCAAACTCCCCTCTCCCAAGCTGCCCTCCCTCTCATAAATAGAGGGGAGGGGCTTCCTGATGTCTACGCACTTCTATTCTTGTAGATAGTTGTTGGGCCTCCAAGTGCAGAGATTTGTAGAACAGCAGCAAGTTTACCTTAAGTGGATTACCCAAGGTTTATCGAACTCAAGGAGGAAGTGGTCAAAGGTATTCCCTCTCAAGCAACCATGCAATCAAGATACAAGAAGTCTCTTGTGTCCCCAACACACCCAATATAGGTGCACTAGTTCAGCAAAGAGATATTGAAATACAAGTGGTAACGGTGCCATAAAATAGCTTGACGGTGAGGTAAAGACTAAAGGCAACAAGAAGGAAGAAAGCAAACATGCAACAGATCTAGATGCAAACGGTGTTTCAATGTTTAGAAACAAGGCCTAGGGATCATACTTTCACTAGTGAACACTCTCTCATATAAATATACTCTCTTCATGATACTACTCTTAACTACTCTCCGTTTGGACACTCTAATCCATGGTAGGGCTATAACAGCACACCTCAAAGTCCGCCTTCCCCAATATAGATAACCCCACACTATCACCTTGAGCGCTAGATGGTTCCAACAAACACCACAATTTCATAGAGACATCCAACTCCAAATATAACTCATAACAAATATTCAATCTAGCCAAAGTGCCACACACGGTATGCCCGCTGTCACTTTCACACACGTGGGGAAAAGCATAGATCTATTAAAGCACAAAGAGTATTTATGTAGAATCAAGCCTAAGTGCCACCATGGCGTGCACGCTGTCACTTTCACACACATGGGGAGAGCAGAGATCTAATGAAGCACTTGAGTAGCAAGGTAGATCGACGTGATTACAAAGCTCATGACCACAAGATCATGCATAGAGAGAGATGAACATATAGCTATCGGTAGAGCCCTTAGCCTCGAAGGAGAACTACTCCCTCCTCATCATGGGAATCAGCAACGATGATGGAGATGGTGGTGGAGATCGATGGAGATGGCTCCGGGGGCACTTCTCCGTCCCGGCAGGGTGCCGGAACAAAGACTTTCTATCCCCCGAATCTCCCCTTCGGTGGCAGCGGCGCAGCAGAGGTTTTCGTGGATTTCTTCTAGATGCCCTAGGGTTTTTGGGTCGGAGGCTTCTTATAGGCGCAGGAATCAAGGTCAGTGGAGGGCCAGGGGGCCCACACCCTCCCCAGGTGCCTCCAGGGCTTGCCCGCGCCTAGGGGGGTGTGGCCCCCCTCTGGCACTACTTCGTGGTTTCGTGTTGTGCTGGGAAAATAATAATTTTGGCTTTTGTCCCGTCCAATTCCGAGAATATTGATTTTCTGCCTTTTTGGAACCAAAAACAGAAGAAAACAGGCAACTAGCACTGTGGCAACTTGTTAATAGGTTAGTTCCAGAAAAGATATAAAAACACCTCAAAGTGTAGACAAAGCAAAGCAACATAGATACAAAACAAGCATGGACAAAAGTTATAGATACGTTTCCGACGTATCAACATCCCCAAGCTTAACTCCTGCTTGTCCTTGAGTAGGTAAGTGATAAAAGAATAATTTTTGAGGTGACAAGCACCAGCAAAACCAAGATCAGACCAATTGCAAGCATTGAAAGCTGGGATCAAAGAACTCTAAACATGTGCATGAAAGATGGAGTTCTAACAATAGGACATAGTAACTATGCATGCAACATGAAAGGCTACAAACAAATATCATGAATGACATGCATTGATAAACATTTGTTTGTTTCACATACAGAAAACATAGCATAGTGGCAATCAGCTTGTCCCTCATAGAGTAGCAAATAGATGCATAGGACACCTTCAAAGTTCACAAGAGTGACTAGAAACAAATAGCACAAGAACAAGTAATATCACAATATGCATCAATCCATAAGCTTTGGAACACTGCACACAGGATGACAACTATGCTCTCTTAATGGTGCCTAAAGGTAGAAGGTGGAGACTCAATATTGGTGGAAGAAAGGCCTTTTGTAAAGGAAGCAGGGATTACAAGTTTCAAAAAGAGCTTCCAAAAATTATGGTACTTGTTAGATTTCAGCCCTCATTTCCCCTATCATAAGCATCTTGAAGTGGTTAAGGTTAAAGTGGCAAAGCTGGAGTATATGCTTGACGAAGTATATGTTGGCAATCTCAAGTCCTGTTGGGGATATTCTATATGGGTATCCTCATAGCATGTCACTTATCTGGATAACCCAGGTGGCCCATAGTCGGTAGCATGGCCTATGGCCTGCTGGGCGGCCCAGTTAGATGGATCTAGGAGGGAGGCCCATGCCGGATAAAGGAAGGCTACGGTGGAGTCACCAACGTACCCGGAGCCTTGGAGTGCAAGTTACACGAGACTAGTAATAGACGGTGTAGGACTCTGTAACCTGTCCGGCTAGGACTTTTCCCTGTAACCCTAGGACCTGGCGACTATATAAGTCGGGCCTATGGGAGCCTTTAGGGCACAACTTCAGACGATCATAGACAATCTCAGACAACCTCGCACAACAAACCTATCTCTATAACTCGGCGTATTGCTATTATAGTGATTTATAGCAGGAGTAGGATTCCGCCACCGTTGTGGGATCTGAACCTGGGTAAGTTGTGTTACCTCATACCCGTCAACCGTCCGCCTTACCCCACGTCTCTAAACACGCACTGTGAGGACCCCTCCATGGCGTACTCATCGGCAATACCACGACAGTTGGCGCCTACCGTGGGGCAAGAGGCGCTTCACCTTGACGATGTCCTTAAGGCGGAGCTTGACGGAGTCGCTCAAGAAGTTGTCCACGGAGATGCGGAGACTATCCCTTCTATCGCTGGTATACTCGTGCATGAGATTCACGCGGTGCTGCAGAGGTCGGATTCGCCTGATGAACCAGCACATGGCTAGGTCCAAGCCGGTCAAACCCGTCTCTACAAACCATTCGATCCGCCTTATCGCGTGAGAAGCGTCGAGGTCGGAGGGAAGGGAGGCTTGGGATCTCCATGACGAGGCTTCAGCGACAGCTCCGTCAACGAAGTCCGGGTACGTAACTTGTCGGCCAGCCAGCGGGATGTCTGGGCCGTAAAAGTACGTCCGTTGCCAATTCTTGCAGGACTCGTGGCCGACGATGTCGGGGAACTGCCGGCCAGGTCGAATCTTGAAGCTTATGGTGCCACAGTTCCTAAGCTCTTCCTTGCTATGTCTGGCTTCATGTTTGACGGTGAAGAAGTACACAAAAAGGTCTAGCCTAGGCCTTATCCCTAAGTATCCCTCGCAAAGTGCCGCGTAGTTTCTAAGCACTAAGATACTATTGGGGGAAAGGTTCTGGGGCTGAACTCAATAATGGTTCAAGACAGAGAGGAAGAAGTTGGAGATGGGCAGGGAGACGCCGCGTACCAGTTGAGCTTTGAGGTACACCTTTTCTCCGGCTTGGGGAGAAGGTGTCACCTCACCGGCCGGCGCCGCCCGCCAGGCAAGTCCCTCCATCGCAGGGAGGTAGCTTTCGGCGACCATCTCTTGGATATCACGGTCGCTTGTGCGTAGTTCCGTTCCTCCTCCAGTGGCTCTAGCGCCGCCAAATTTGGGTCGCCGCCGGTGGACTCGATCACCGCCGACGCAGGGATGACCAAACCTTCTGGGGGCACGACGACGGAGCTCGCCGGCTTCGCTAGACGTCGCCATTGATGGAGAAGTGCTACGGCTAGCCATGGAGTGAAGATTGGGTGCGACTGGTGCAGATTGGAGCTAGGGTTTTTTCGAGAGTTCTCGCGGAGAGCTCGAGGAGGCACGCGACTGGAGGAAGAAGATGATGCGAGGAGAATGAGGTAAAAAGTGGAAATTCCCCACAGTTACTATTTATCATCCTCGGCGTCAAGATTCGTGCAACTTAATCGGATGGTTGTCGAGTAGACGACGTGTTCGCGAACGTGCGCGGAAATTTCGCCACGTCTCCAACCGTCGCTGCCAACGGTCCGTATCGCTCGCGCGGGAAAATCGGACATGATTGTGTTCTCTGCATGTGTGAGTTACGAGGTGTCGCTGACTTAAGCCTATGTCGTCCTATCTGACATGGCCAGATGAGCCATCACGTCGAAGATTCCGACATAGATGGATCCAATCCGACTATGGAAGAGTACGATGGAAGATTCAGCTTTTCTCCGACTTACAAATTGAAGACAGAGAAAACTTTGCAGGGTTCTTTGGAGGACTACAAGATATTGCTTGACGATTTGCCGACATCCTACTAGACGGAGCATTCATCTAAAGAGGCAAGACGGCGCAAGATCTCGGAGTTCTCCGGGGGCTACTGTTGGGGATATGCTATATGGGTATCCTCATAGCATGTCACTTATCCGGATAACCCAGGTGGCCCATAGTCGCTAGAATGGCCTATGGCCTGCTGGGCGGCCCAGTTAGATGGATCCAGGAGGGAGGCCCATGCCGGATAAAGGAAGGCTACGGTGGAGTCACCAATGTACCCGGAGCCTTGGAGTGCAAGTTACACGAGACTAGTAATAGACGGTGTAGGACTCTGTAACCTGTCCGGCTAGGACTTTTCCCTGTAACCCTAGGACCTGGCGACTATATAAGTCGGGCCTATGGGAGCCTTTAGGGCACAACTTCAGACGATCATAGACAATCTCAGACAACCTCGCACATGTAACACCCTCGCCTGATAAGGCTGAGTTCATGTGTATAGTGTCAATCCCTGGATCGGTTCACTGGCACACACAGTACAAAATGATACCAAATATAACTGTGCATCATAAATACAACGAATATGATCCAGAATTTACATTATTTATTCAAGTACACAACGGAAAACGAATACAAGGTAGATCTCCATCCTTCAAATGTGCCACATGCAAACAATTGTTGAGTGGAGTCTCGTGACCTATGAACGATCACTCAGATACGATATAACCTGCAACATGAAACGTTGCAGCCACGAATGGTCAATACATTGAATGTATGGCAAGTAGGCTAAAGTGGTTAACAACAGATCTATCAACTACATGCTTGTTTGGCCAAGTGGAGTTCAGGCTCATTTGCATAAAGCAATAGTTTTATCCTAACATTTGTAACAAAGTAGTTTTCCAATACGATAAATAGGACACTCGTTCACTCCTGTGTGCTCCTACCCAATTATGTTCACCCAACAAATTTTAAGTAATTAAGAAATAAGGATGAGTGAGAAATATCATAGCATCGATGTGTCGCTCAAATTGTCCATAACCGGGGACACGGCTAATCGATTAGTTTATACACCCTGCAGGGGTTAGTACACTTTACCCATGTGACTTGGCCAGCCCAGCTCGTACCACCACTCTCATATTGGGTGATGATAGGGAGAAGTCCAAGAAGGAACCGTTCGGGAAGTAGCTCCCCAATCCCGACGCGCACCGGTCCAACCTACACTATCTACATCTCTGGATACGCGGGTTCGAGTTACCACAACCTACTGAGTTCAACCAACCGCCCATTTCATTATTGGCACATGGTTGCACACGAAAGCTTCCAAACAAAGAAACCAATCATTTCTCAGTGTCCTGGGCGGCATTCCCCACCATAATCCACACTCGATGACCCAATCAATGCCATTCCGCCCAGGTGGTTCATTAAAACATGTTGGTTTGTCATTTAGCAAAACATAAGCCTTTAAAAACATTTAACTTTTCATGATGTGATTCCCTTCCTCGTCTAAATAGCATAGCTAAGCAATCTACCAATACGATGGCTCATAAACAAGGAATGCTAGGGAATAATATGGGATATAGCATAGCATATACACATCAATTCCTACAGATGCAATTCTACAAAAGCATCTACAATGCATAGGAAAACAATAGGACATTTATGACCAAGATAGCACCACTTGCCTTTGTTGTAGATGTAGTCGATTAGATAATCCTCACAATCCTCATAGATATAATGGTTGCACTCGTCATAACCACAATACTTGCAATCATATTAGTTGCAATCACACACGTTGCACTCCTCGCAATCTGTCGAGCAAACAATTGTATACAATCATAAACAATAGCACGTAGATCTCAAACAAATGCAACAAATGCATGCATGATAATTTAATAAGTCATAATGGTTGTTACTTTAGTTCTCTAAACAATATTGAAGTATATGATGCATGCAAGAGGCCAATTAATGCAATGGAGTACTTGTTATTAATAATTACTTGCCAATATAGGGTTTTTAATAGTTCTGTTGTAACGACTATTCTAACTGTAGAATTAAATTTGTTTCTTAGGTTTACTGGATAGAGGACGTTAATACGAACCAGTAGGCATTGTATTCACCCTAATCGGAGTTATAGATCTTTTTGTATGATTTAAATAGTGTTTAATGGTTTTAAATGATTCATATAGTTTCTGTTGTCTAAAAATCAAACTAAAATTATATCTGTATTCTCCACGGAATTGTGATTTCAGGGACATATTATTTGTAATTTTCTGAATAGTATTTATCTTCTTATGAATTTATTACTCTAAATAAGCCATTAAACCATTTAAATCTTCACGGCAAAACCTTACAGTAAAATGCTGAACTAATTGCATATTGATGATCTACATGGAACCAGCTTTCCAACGGTATATCATTTATATTTTTGTGACAAGCAATTAATTTACTATGAATTTAATGATTTATAAAGCCATTAAAACTAATTAAATTTCTACGGGTTAAATATTCCGCAAAGGCTAGATCCAACCAGATATTATTAAAGTACATTACAGTAGCTTCAATTTGATATATTATTCATATTTTTCGGAGTTACAGATAATTTCTTATGAATTTATTAACCTAAAAGACCATTAAAACTAACTAAATTACTGCAGTAACCACGTACAGTAAAAGTTGGAACTATTATGATAAGATAATTCTACGTAAAATTATCTTCAATTTGATATATTATACGCAATTTTTGGACGTGTTATGAATTTTTAATAAATTTTACAAGTTAGATCTATAATATGCAATTTTAAATTCGAACAGAATATTTCAGGGAATATTCCGCTGACTGGACAGGTTGACTTTGCATGCTGACTGGGACTAGATGTTGACCTGACGTTGACGTGGCGTTGATGAGGAAGCTGACCGGGATGATGACATGGCACGCACCGGTTTGATTGGATCTCGACCGTTTGGATAGGATCCGGTGGCTAGAAGAAGAGATTGACCCGATTTTGGCTCAGAATAGACAAGAAATAGATATGTGTTAGAGAGACAAATCCGTAGGTCAAATTGAAAAACTTAAAATATGAAAGTTGTGGGGAATCATTATTCCTACCTTCTCACCAAAAGAATTTGGATTTGAAGGAACGAGCGCGATTAGATCTTGGATTTACATCGTAAGATCTGAAATATTACGATACGAAATTCTCCGGCTGTGGTGGATGAAAAGAGGTGAGGTTTGTCAGGATTGAAAGATTTCGACGATTCCTACAACTTTCGTTTTTTGACCGAAGGCAAACAACGAAGTCTAGATGGGTTAAAAAGCAAAATAAGGTTCGAGCATATGTAGATTCAGGATTTCGAGAAGAAAAACTCGTACAGCTATGGCTCCACGAGTTTATATGGAGGTTTGAGATGGTGTCGAGATAGGCCTTGGAGTAGAGAACAAGTAGAAATAAACGAAAGTCGATTCGGAGTTGTAGATAAAAAGTTACAAGAGTTTGAGTAGAGATAGGTTTTAGAAAACAGATTTCACACGCTTTTTAAAGCGATCCGATCGATTTCCTGTACGCGCGCTGGTGGCCTGGCCGGCTGGCTCGGTCCGGTCCGGGTGGGCCAGCCCGTTAGAAAAAAAAGTTCTTTTTCTTTTTCTATTTACTTGTTTTCCTCATATCTTTTGCATACGAACTCCAAATGACATGATTCTTGTTTCTAAATTTTTCTAAAATCGAATAGATCATTATAGAATCAAATTTGTAATATTTTTACTAGTTTGGAAGTAGTGGATTTATAAATCCTTGTATATTTCATTTTATTTATATCTTTATGTGTTTGTATTTATTTAATAACTTTTTCATACTAGCTCCAAATGAGCTCAATTTTGTTTCTAAAATTTTGTAGTATTAATTGGATCTCTTTAGGATATAATTATCAATAATTTATGCCTTAGAAATAGTGAGTTTTAATAAGTCAATTTAATTACCCTTAGAAACATTTGGGCGAATCAACTACAGGATTTAGATACCAGGATTTGGATTTAGTTTGTGAGAACTTTGCATGGATGTAATGAAATGCTTATGAATGCTTCATGATTTTCATTTTGAAATCTTGCACACTAATTCTATAATCCATAATCAATCCATACCCTTTTGCCTATATGGCTACTTAGGTCATAACAAAAGAATATAAGATTTTGAATTCAAGGTTGAGAGGATTTTCTATTCAAAAAGTTTCTCCTCTTTGAGAATTTTCAACATAGTCAAACAATCAATAAAACTTATTTATTTATTTCACATTCCAAAATTTAGGAGAATTTTGGGATGTGACAGACTACCACCCTTAAAAGAAATCTCGTCAGGAGATTTGGGAAGGCTAGAAAGAAAGAAAGGTTCGGGATCCATTAGGGTGCTACCACCCTTAAAAGAAACTTGACTAGGTCATTTCTTGAGGATTCACTTAGCTCAGATTGGTTCTTCTTTAGACTTTTATTGGCACAATGTCTCTAGCACATTCTAAACATCATGATTGATAGTTTCCGGGAAAGCACATTCTTAAACTAGAAAAACTCTCATGGTGGGCAAATAGGGAACGTTTACTTCACGGTGCCCATAATTCACGGTTAGGATTCATTCTTATCGTATATTCCTACGCTAAGCACTGGGTGCTTTTATAAAGGGAGAAATATACCATTCTAAGGTCTAGGCTTAATGTCGGCTCTTTGCTAAGGTTGAAAGGCACTCAAGATTCACAAAGCCAACGGTACAAGAGCGAATAATAAGAGTAGTAGGAATGGTGATCAATCCATCCTGCACCCAAATCATTACCCTGTATGAGGATAGGTGAATCACGTTTTTCTATCACTCGGGCATTCTTACTTGCCTTGAAGAATGTTTCCATGGACATGAACTAATGCTCTATGTAGACTCCCATGTATTCAATCAACAAAGCTACTACTAAAACTAAACTATCGATACTTCAACTTTCAGGTTGCGTAATCTACTACATAACATCATGTGGAACACTTCATACTTTCACATCCTTTTTCCATTAGGTGAAGCATTCTCTTTCCTAAATGTGTTGTGTTGTCAAACCTTCCACTTAACACATCATTATATCTCTAAGGGTTTAAGATAGGAAAGGATAGATTCTATAGGAAAGAAACGACTAAAAAAATAATCCTCCTCATAACTATATGAAGCAATCAATATCACATACAAGCAAACAATCATAAGGAATCAACACACAAGCAAGCACTTCCATAACAATAATACAGAGGTCTAAAGTTAGTAGTATATAACCACAAAATAGTTTGAAAGCATTAGGAACAATACTAGAGTAAAATAGAGCAACATATAAGCAACAAACAAAATCTGTCAAAACGGTACAGAAGGTTTTACGAATTTTTCTGACCGACTTAATCTCGTCAGGAAAATTAGCCAATTTTTTTGCATATACTACAGGTAATTACGCTCCAGATCCTATTTTTTTAGATTTTTATGAGTTACCAATAAAATATGACAAATCGCGCGGTACAACAGGTCAGGCAGAAAACTGCAGCAGTAATTCCACGAATTTCAATCAATTCACACCATTAAAATAATTTTAAAACCACACGAAAACTCCAGCAAATTTAGAGTTTCAAAACAACAGATCCTAAACAAGGCATCACACGATATGGTTCAGTACAAATAAGCAAGCAACCTATATTGTCATACCACATAAGTTGGTAAGAACAATATGCTAACATGATAGCGATTATCTCCTAAAGAGATATAATATGGTGGTCCAGAACTAACCAAACTTGGTGATATGTTTATTTATGTCATATTATTTGTTCTTTTACTTAGCTAACTCTCATATAGGTATCATGAGAATGGACAACTATAAATTTTGAACAAGAAGAGGTTATAGAAAAGATAGACAAGGAATATAAGAACATCTAATAAGTAGAAAATATGATAGTTCTCCTAATAGAGGTCTCTTATTGCTAATCCATTTCTAAGGTCACGATCCTACAGTTAACACACAGCTCTGATACCATCTTGTAACACCCTCGCCTGATAAGGCTGAGTTCATGTGTATAGTGCCAATCCCTGGATCGGTTCACTGGCACACACAGTACAAAATGATACCAAATATAACTGTGCATCATAAATACAACGAATATGATCCAGAATTTACATTATTTATTCAAGTACACAGCAGAAAACGAATACAAGGTAGATCTCCATCCTTCAAATGTGCCACAGGCGAACAATTATTGAGTGGAGTCTCGTGACCTATGAACGATCACTCAGATACGATATAACCTGCAACATGAAACGTTGCAGCCACGAATGGTCAATACATTGAATGTATGGCAAGTAGGCTAAAGTGGTTAACAACAGATCTATCAACTACATGCTTGTTTGGCCAAGTGGAGTTCAGGCTCATTTGCATAAAGCAATAGTTTTATCCTAACATTTGTAACAAAGTAGTTTTCCAATACGATAAATAGGACACTGGTTCACCCTGTGTGCTCCTACCCAATTATGTTCACCCAACAAATTTTAAGTAATTAAGAAATAAGGATGAGTGAGAAATATCATAGCATCAGTATCAGGTCGCTCAAATCATCCATAACCGGGGACACAGCTAATCGATTAGTTTATACACCCTGTAGGGGTTAGTACACTTTACCCATGTGACTTGGCCAACCCAGCTCGTACCACCACTCTCATATTGGGTGATGATAGGGAGAAGTTCAAGAAGGAACCGTTCGGGAAGTAGCTCCTCAATCCCGACGCGCACCGGTCCAACCTACACTATCTACATCTCTGGATACGTGGGTTCGAGTTACCACAACCTACTGAGTTCAACCAACCGCCCATTTCATTATTGGCACATGGTTGCACACGAAAGCTTCCAAACAAAGAAACCAATCATTTCTCAGTGTCCTGGGCGGCATTCCCCATCATAATCCACACTCGATGACCCAATCAATGCCATTCCGCCCAAGTGGTTCATTAAAACATGTTGGTTTGTCATTTAGCAAAATATAAGCCTTTAAAAACATTTAACTTTTCATGATGTGATTCCCTTCCTCGTCTAAATAGCATAGCTAAGCAATCTACCAATACGATGGCTCATAAACAAGGAATGCTAGGGAATAATATGGGATATAGCATAGCATATACACATCAATTCCTACAGATGCAATTCTACAAAAGCATCTACAATGCATAGGAAAACAATAGGACATTTATGACCAAGATAACACCACTTGCCTTTGTTGTAGATGTAGTCGATTAGATAATCCTCACAATCCTCATAGATATAATGGTTGCACTCGTCATAACCACAATACTTGCAATCATATTAGTTGCAATCACACACGTTGCACTCCTCGCAATCTATCGAGCAAACAATTGTATACAATCATAAACAATAGCACGTAGAGATCAAACAAATGCAACAAATGCATGCATGACAATTTAATAAGTCTCAATGGTTGTTACTTTAGTTCTCTAAACAATATTGAAGTATATGATGCATGCAAGAGGCCAATTAATGCAATGGAGTACTTGTTATTAATAATTACTTGCCAATATAGGGTTTTTAATAGTTCTGTTGTAACGACTGTTCTAACTGTAGAATTAAATTTGTTTCTTAGGTTTACTGGATAGAGGACGTTAATACGAACCAGTAGGCGTTGGATTCACCCTAATCGGAGTTATAGATCTTTTTGTATGATTTAAATAGTGTTTAATGGTTTTAAATGATTCATATATTTTCTGTTGTCTAAAAATCAAACTAAAATTATATCTGTAATCTCCACGGAATTGTGATTTCAGGGACATATTATTTGTAATTTTCTGAATAGTATTTATCTTCTTATGAATTTATTACTCTAAATAAGGCATTAAACCATTTAAATCTTCACGACAAAACCTTACAGTAAAATGCTGAACTAATTGCATATTGATGATCTACATGGAACCAGCTTTCCAACAGTATATCATTTATATTTTTGTGACAAGCAATTAATTTACTATGAATTTAATGATTTATAAAGCCATTAAAACTAATTAAATTGCTACGGGTTAAATATTCCGCAAAGGCTAGATCCAACCAGACATTATTAAAGTACATTACAGTAGCTTCAATTTGATATATTATTCATATTTTTCGGAGTTACAGATAATTTCTTATGAATTTATTAACCTAAAAGACCATTAAAACTAACTAAATTACTGCAGTAACCACGTACAGTAAAAGTTGGATCTATTCTGATAAGATAATTCTACGTAAAATTATCTTCAATTTGATATATTATACGCAATTTTTGGACGTGTTATAAATTTTTAATAAATTTTACAAGTTAGATCTATAATATGCAATTTTAAATTCGAACGGAATATTTCAGGGAATATTCCGCTGACTGGACAGGTTGACTTTGCATGCTGACTGGGACTAGATGTTGACCTGACGTTGACGTGGCGTTGATGAGGAAGCTGACCGGTATGACGACATGGCACGCACCGGTTTGATTGGATCTCGGCCAAATGCGGATAGGATCCGGTGGCTAGAAGAAGAGATTGACCTGATTTTGGCTCAGAATAGACAAGAAATAGATCTGTGTTAGAGAGACAAATCCGTAGGTCAAATTGAAAAACTTAGAACATGAAAGTTATGGAGAATCATTATTCCTACCTTCTCACCAAAGGAATTTGGATTTGAAGGAACGAGCGCGAGTAGATCTTGGATTTACATCGTAAGATCTGAAATATTACGATACGAAATTATCCGGCTGTGGTGTATGAAAAGAGGTGAGGTTTGTCGGGATTGAAAGATTTCGACGATTCCTACAACTTTCGTTTTTTGACCGAAGGCAAACGACGAAGTCTAGATGGGTTAAAAAGCGAAATAAGATTCGGGCATATGTAGATTCGGGATTTCGAGAAGAAAAACTCGTACAGCTATGGCTCCACGAGTTTATATGGAGGTTTGAGATGGTGTCGAGATAGGCCTTAGAGTAGAGAACAAGTAGAAACAAACGGAAGTCGATTCGGAGTTGTAGATAAAAAGTTACAAGAGTTTGAGTAGAGATAGGTTTTAGAAAACAGATTTCGCACGCTTTTTAAAGCGATCCGATCGATTTCCTGTACGCGCGCTGGTGGCCTGGCCGGCTGGCTCGGTCCGGTCCGGGTGGGCCGGCCCGTTAGAAAAAAAAGTTCTTTTTCTATTTACTTGTTTTCCTCATATCTTTTGCATACGAACTCCAAATGACATGATTCTTGTTTCTAAATTTTTCTAAAATCGAATAGATCATTATAGAATCAAATTTGTAATATTTTTACTAGTTTGGAAGTAGTGGATTTATAAATCCTTGTATATTTCATTTTATTTATATCTTTATGTGTTTGTATTTATTTCATAACTTTTTCATACTAGCTCCAAATAAGCTCAATTTTGTTTCTAAAATTTTGTAGTATTAATTGGATCTCTTTAGGCTATAATTATCAATAATTTATGCCTTAGAAACAGTGGGTTTTAATAAGTCAATTTAATTACCCTTAGGAACATTTGGGCGAATCAACTACAGGATTTAGATACCAGGATTTGGATTTAGTTTGTGAGAACTTTGCATGGATGTAATGAAATGCTTATGAATGCTTCATGATTTTCATTTTGAAATCTTGCACACTAATTCTATAATCCATAATCAATCCATACCCTTTTGCCTATATGGCTACTTAGGTCATAACAAAAGAATATAAGATTTTGAATTCAAGGTTGAGAGGATTTTCTATTCAAAAAGTTTCTCCTCTTTGAGAATTTTCAACATAGTCAAACAATCAATAAAACTTATTTATTTATTTCACATTCCAAAATTTAGGAGAATTTTGGGATGTGACAAGACAAAGAAACCTATCTCTCAGAACTCAGTATTGCCAAGATAGTGATTTATAGCAGAGTAGGATTCGCCACCGTTGCTAGGGATCTCGAACTCGGTAAGTTGTGTTACCTCGTACCCGTCAACCGTCCGCCTTACCCCATGTCTCTAAACACGCACTGTGAGGACCCCTCCATGGCGTACTCGTCGGCAATACCACGACAAGTCCCTCGAATACGAGGGCCACACATCATGCATACTCAACTTTGGGTCCATGTAAGTTCTTGTCATTGTAAGTATTTGCATATCATTGAGAACCGCCAACGGGGTACCCCTTGCACATGGTACAGGAGCTTTCCAATAACCAAAATGACAAGGCAAGCAGACAATGATCATCTCAGCAATCTTTTTATTTACCATATGCATAGCTTTTTATTGAGGATGCTTCATGGATAGATCATTATGGTGATGCTGCAAGTTTCCACCATGATTAGGCATGGCTTAGGCTAGCGGCCCAGGTGTTTCTCTAACACAGAAATACAAACTCCATGGACTTACAAGTTCCCTCTTTATTTCACACCGGTGACATCCATAGACAAAAGAGCATGATATCAACTGAGTACAAAGTACAAGTGCAATGTTGAAAATGTTCCTCGTGACAGCATGGTTCTGCTAATTCCAACTTATAAGTGCAAGCATATACAAAAAAATTGTCACAATGGTTCAAGTTTATTAGGGCAAAGAATAAAGTGTGCCATCAAGTTTGTGAGGGCTTTAATCACTAAGTTTTCACATAACAAAATAGTTTTTAATTGGAAGATAGCTGAAAACAAGAATATACTTGGAATGGTGTAACACACCATGCATAGGAATTTATAGTAGAAACTTTGGAATAACTTGGTTTCTCGGGAGTTGGAAGCATGAGTAGAGCTTACTCATACAAGTGGAGGCTAGCAAAAGACTGGGAGCAACCAACTAAGAGAGCATAATGACCATAATCATGCAGAGCAACAAAGCATTACTAATCAAAGCATAGAGTGGTACTACAAGTCAAGGACTAAATGATCATAGAGGCTAATGGTGACTTTTCATAGTCATAACATGGTGTGAGCATGTGCTAAGTCAACTCAAAGAAAGCATCAAAGGAGAATACCACAATACTATGCTTTTGTATGCTAAAACAACGCATGATTCTTTCAAGGCACACTAAACACTCTCAATGATTTGGAGCAAGTCATGCTACATAAATAATCACTAAGCATAAGGTCAAAACAAGATCTAGCATGACATGATAAAGTCTAAGCCACAGTCAAAGCAAGATCCTCTTGTACTACTCAAGTAAGAACTTCCTACTCTTCTCCAACACCAATCGACTTATTTGAAACAACTCACAAAGATAATAATCAATAAATATCAGTGAGGTTGTCTCACAAATCCACAAACAAGAACTAAAAAGTTCTAAACTGAAAGCACAAGAAAACTAAGGCTGAACGCAGTGCTAGCAAAAGTGAACACTCACAAAACAATAAGAGTGAAAAATAGAGTGTTCTAGGCAATGGAAACAGAGTGTGTCTCTCTCCAAAAGAAGTGTGGTGTAACCAACCAACTTAATAAAGCAAACTAAGAAAACTAAAACCAAAAACAAAAACTAAGACGCTCCAAGAACAACACAACAATGCATGAAACAATAAAAACGAAGTGTCTAGAAAGACGTGAGATTTTTATTGATGAAGAAGGGGATGCCTTGGGCATCCCCAAGATTTGATGCTTGTACCTCTTGGATATTTATTGGGGTGACACCGAGGTGGCATCCCCAAGATTGAGCTTTTTTCCATTCTTCATCTCATTACATCATTCTCTCTCTACACCTGAAATTTTTCCTTCATACAAAACATCACACAATCTTCATTAGCAACATTAGTGTATTCAAAAGATATTAGACCTCTGGCAAAGCTTTGGAACAACAAGGATTTTCACTAAAAACACAAGCTACTGAATTAACTCCTTCAAAAATCTCAATTCCCCGAAAGAGAACTCAAAAAGTAATCAATAAGAAGCAAATGCAAATAATGGCAGAAATCTGTCAAAACAGACCAGCAGGTAGAAACCGATTTTTTTGAACATCTTATGTTGATCAAATAAAAAAGTGTTGAACTAATGAACGTTAGCTAACATACTGGGGGATTTATTCGTAAATTTTGAGCTCAATATGAGTTACATAGACTCCTCACGAATTTTTATGGTGGAGGACAGAAATCTGTTTCGGGACAGCAACTCCCAAATCTTACTTCACTCTCATTAGAGGTCATTCTTGGCACAAAAAGCAAACAAAAAGGATAAGGAGAGATCATTACTGAAGTAATAACTTCCAAGACTCAAGAAAACTCTTGGGTTATCTCCCAACAAGTACTTTTCTTTACCGCCTTTAAGTTAGGCTTGATAGTTTGAGAAGATGCTCACATAAGAAATATGAATTGAAGTAAAATAGAGCATCAAGAAGCAAATTCAAAACACATTTTAATTCTAACCCACTTCCTATGCATAGGAATCTTGTAAAGAAACAAGTATTGAAAGCACAAAGCAACAAGCATAGGAAAGCAAAACAAGTGCAACTTCAGAACTTTCAACATAAAGAAGGGAAACTTAATATTATTGAGATGCATAAAACCATGTTTCCCTCTCTCATAATAACTTTCAGTAGCAACATGAATGAAGTTAACAATATATCTATCACATAAAATATTCTTATCATGAGCCACATGCATAAAATAATTATTACTCTCCACATAAGCATAGTCATCCTTATTAATTGTAGTGGGAGCAAATTCAACAAAATAGCTATCATTGTTATTCTCATCACCATAATCATGAAATATAGGAGGCATATTGTAATCACAATCAATTTTCTACTCAATAGTAGGTGGAATGAAAATATCATACTCATCATTGTAATCATCATATATTGGAGGTTTGGTATCATCATAAGCAATAGAATAGCTATCTTCCAAAGTTGGGGGACTAAAAAGATCATTTTCATAAAAACTAGCTTCCCCAAGCTTAGACTTTTCCATAGCATTAGCAACAATGGTGTCCAAAGAATTCATACTAATAACATTGCTATTAGCATGCAAATAAAGTTCCATGGGTTTTTTAATTTTCTCTTCAAACACTTCATGTCCTAACTCAAGATAAATACTATAGAGCTCTCTAATTTTGTTGTTGTTTTCCATTAAGCCTAACTAGTGAAAACAAGAAATAAAAAGACAAAATTGCAGAATCTAAAGGAAATAACTTCGAGCACTCACACCGGAGGATGTGAGTACCTTTTACCTTACCTCCCCGGCAACGACGCCAGAAAAGATCTTGATGTATACGCACTTCTATTCTTGTAGACAGTTGTTGGGCCTCCAAGTGCAGAGGTTTGTAGAACGGCAGCAAGTTTCCCTTAAGTGGATTACCCAAGGTTTATCGAACTCAGGGAGGAAGTGGTCAAAGGTATTCTCTCTCAAGCAACCCTGCAATCAAGATACAAGAAGTCTCTTGTGTCCCCAATACACCCAATATAGGTGCACTAGTTCGGCGAAGAGATATTTACAAGTGGTAACGGTGCCAGAAAATAGCTTGACGGTGAGGTAAATACTAAAGGCAACAAGAAGGAAGCAAGCAAACATGCAACAGATCTAGATGGAAATGGTGTTTCAATGTTTAGAAACAAGGCCTAGGGATCATACTTTCACTAGTGAACACTCTCTCATATAAATATCCTCTCTTCATGATACTACTCTTAACTACTCTCCGGTTGGACACTCTAATCCATGGTAGGGCTATAACAGCACGCCTCAAAGTCCACCTTCCCCAATCTAGATAACCCCACACTGTCACCTTGAGCGCTAGATGGTTCCAACAAACACCACAATTTCATAGAGACATCCAACTCCAAATATAACTCATATAAAATATTCAATCTAGCCAAAGTGCCACACACGGTATGCCCGCTGTCACTTTCACACACGTGGGGAAAAGCATAGATCTATTAAAGCACAAAGAGTATTTATGTAGACTCAAGCCTAAGTTCCACCATGGCATGCATGCTGTCACTTTCACACACATGGGGAGAGCAGAGATCTAATGAAGCACTTGAGTAGCAAGGTAGATCTACTTGATTACAAAGCTCATGACCACAAGATCATGCATAGAGAGATAGATGAACACATAGCTATCGGTAGAGCCCTTAGCCTCGAAGGAGAACTACTCCCTCCTCATCATGGGAATCAGCAACAGTGATGGAGATGGTGGTGGAGATCGATGGAGATGGCTCCGGGGGCACTTCCCCGTCCCGGTAGGGTGCCGGAACAGAGACTTTCTGTCCCCCGAATCTCCCCTTCGGTGGATTCCTGAAGGAAGCAGGTAAGTCAGTATTTTCTCCTATTGCATCAAGAACTGAGTCGTTGTCGGCTCCAGCATCGACAGAGTAGGATCCAGAGCCAATGTAGCACACGAAGCAGTGCTTCTTTTTCTTCATGGACTCGAGGTGGTAGTACAGTTGAGTTTTCACCTCTGCCATCTCAAAGCTCTGCTTAATCTTAGCGATTGCTTTGTAGTCGATGTAGGGGCGCTTCATCATCTGGTTTATCATGTGCATCAAGAGTGTTTTTTCGGATCTGGCATCGGTAGAACCAGATCCTAAGTGAATATACTCCTCATCCATGTACCCGATCTCAACAGGGTGATCAGATCCGGATTTTTCTTCCACCACTTCTTCCACTATAGGAGCGGGCTGGGTGGGTTCATGTTTTTCCGGGATCTTGAACTCTTCCACCTCTACGCACAGAGCAGATCTAGACTTTTCTTCCACGATGGTCATCACCTCAAGGGTGGGTTGGGCGGGTTCAGCAAAACCGAGATAGATGTCGAGCTCACCGGTTGGCATGATAGTGAAGGTCATCATGGGCTCCTTAGCCATAATCCAGGTCTCGTCGAGAAGAACAAGAGGGACTTCACTGGCGTAGAGAACGCGACCGATGGCGATTGTTTTGCTGATTCCTGCACACGCAGATTCCGCCCGGAATGAAGGATTGAAGGACACCTGCCCCACGGTGGGCTCCAACTATTGTTGGATTGATGTCAAGTACGCCATAGGGGGTCCTAGCAGCATTGAGAAGATGGGGTGTGAGCCGTATGGTGTTCCGGGAGCGGTGAGCATAAGTTTACCTAGGTTCAGATCCGACTGCGATGATCGGATCCTACTCCTGCAATAAACCCAGTAATATATTGCCGAGAGCCGGATGTTATAGCAGATTACAAGAGAGGTTCGCCTGTGCGAGTTGGTTGTGGTTGATCTATGGTCTGGTGCCCTAAAGGCTCCCCTAGGTCCGGCTTATAAAGGCGCCAATACCTAGGGTTACATGAGAGACCTATCCGGCTATGTTACAGAGCTGATAACTAGATACAGCTTAGGCTACAAGTAATACTATAGGCCTAAGTCGATAAGTCTTCTAGGTTTGGGCCACCCTGGTCAGCGAGTCCGGTGGGTATACCCGTAAAATATATCCCCAACAACAGGGTGACTATAAAGGTGGGGTTGTACTATAAAGTGTTATGTTGAGGCACATGGATCAAGACTGGAATTTGTCTATTCAAATGAGACAGAGATATACTCTGGGACCTTTTGGTGATATCACATTGATATAGCTTGCAATCAAGTGATAGAGATCACTAGAATGTTATTACATGGGAATGAGAAAAGAGTACATGTCGGTAACAAGATCAAACTAGGAATGGGGATACCGATGATCAAATCTCGGACATGTAAAATTTCACGAAACAAAGGGATTTAGTTACAACATTACAGGTTCACATGATCACAAGAAGTCGTCGTTGAATGTGTGGGAGTCAGTACAGATCTCCAGGTCCCGCTGTTGATTATTGATCGGAGAAGGGTCTCGATCATGTCTGCATTATTCACAAACCGTAGGGTGACATACTTAAAGGATACCGACACCATTTAGAGCAAATGAAATGCCATAAAAATAATATCAAAGCGCTAGGATTATTTCAATGGACAACGGAATTATTTTGGGTGAAATTTCTGAAATTGGTTTTGCACATGAAATTGAAATGTAGTAAGGGGTTTTATGTGAATGTTTGTTAATTAATGTAATTAACAAAATTATGAATAAAATAAATAAATATTTTTATGAAATGAGATATTACATTAAATTTGGTTGAAATTTAATGGATTTTGAGTGGAGAAAAGGTTTATGTGAGTGGAGGGGTTTTATGTGAGTGGGAGCTCCACCCACATGAATGAAGGGAGAGGTGGGGGCACCACCTTGGACGCCGGCCATGGGAGGGGCTGCCCCCTACCCTCTTATAAAAGTAACCCCTCTCTCACTTCTCACTCACACCTCCTCGTGAAGGATCTCTCTTCCCCTCTAGTACTATTTCCCCATGGTCTCGGCTTAGCGAGATACATGTTCTCGGTGGATTTTTCTAGAGCGAAGATTTGCTACTTCTGCGGCATTTCTAGAGAAAGGTCATGGAGGTCGTCGAAGGACCGGACGTGTGTGCGATCACGGATGCTACGCTAAGTTGCGGTGTTGCCGAACTTCTACCCGATCTAGAGATCTGCAAACGAACGACTACGTCATCCACAAGTCCAACCTCCTAAATCTTTGTCTTTCTTGAAGGGTATGTATTCTATGGATGTATATCCACCCATTGATTATATATAGGTAGATGGATCTTGGTGCTTAGTAGTTCCCATCGTAGGATTTTTTTTGTTTTCTATGCTGCAAACCCAACAGTGGTATTAGAGCTAGATCTATGTGTAGATGCTTTGCACGGGTAGTACACATATGGTTATGTGGGTGTTGATGGTCACGTTATTGCTTCTTATGTGTATTTTGGATATTGGTGGCATAGTGGGATGAATCGGCCCAGACAAACCTTACATGTCCTTGCACATGAGACATGTTCCAGGTTTGACATGCAACTGGTTTTGCATAAGTGTCTTGCAGGTATTTGTCTCTCCTACTATAGTCAATATCTAATTTACAACGAGTTACCAATAATTTGATTATCTTTGTTGTGGTTCCATGTTCGTAGGTAAGAACGGGTCTATCTCCGAAAGCCCTCAGCCACGTAAAAACATGGAAAAGATAAATTAGAGGCGTCTAGTTTTTAGTTTTGCCGGGCAAGTAATATGATATGGTAGTATTATAATTTGAAGTATGGATTGATACTATTGGAAATTATAATATGCCAAAGTGTAAGTTCCATAGACCTTGGCCTTACACATATAGGAATGATAAAGATCATACCACGATGCATAAAATAGTGATCAAGTGCAAGAACCATATCATATCACTTTTAGCATATGATGTTTGTATGCATCTTATATTGCTTGTTTGGTGCTTTAATAGCATTATAAGATGATTCCTCATTTAAATATCAATATAAAATGTGTTCTTCCTTTAGTATGAACCATTAAGAAATTTCATCGTTTTGAGACACCACGTGATGATCGGGTGTGATAGACTCAACGTTCGCATACAACGGGTGTAAGACAGTTTTACACACGTGGATACTAAGGTTCTTACTTGGCGAGCCTAGCATGTACAGACATGGCCTCAGAACACGAACCGAAAGGTAAAGCATGAGTCATATGATTTATATGATGACCATCTAGATGCTCTCCTTTGAAGCTACAACAATTCACGTGATGATCGGTCTTGTTGTAGTGGATCTAGTTCATGTAATCACCAAAAAGACACGAGGGATGTTTTTTTGAGTGGGAGTTCATTTGTAATTTGGATTAGTTGAACTCAATCTATCATAAACTTATTCTAAATAAACTTTGCAAATTCTGTTGTAGATGGCACCACCTGCTTTTAATTTCAATGTGTTCATGGAGAAAGAGAAACTTGCAATGAATGGTAGCAACTTTACCAACTGGGCCTTGAACTTGAGGATTCTCCTCACTGCTGCACAAAATTAATATATGCTAGAAGCGCCGCTAGGCCCCCCACCACTTGATGATGCTCTTGACGAAGTAAAGAATGTTTACTTAAGTTGTCGGGAGGACCACAACATGGTTCATTGCGGCATAGTGTATGGGCTAGAGCCAGAACTCCGAAAGCATTTCAAGAATGGCAATGCCTTTGAGATACCATGGGTGAACTGGAAATGATTTTCCATACCCATGCTGCTATGGAGAGTTATGATGCTTCAGGAAAGTTCTTTAGCTGCATGATGGAAGAGAACAGCTCCGTTAGTGAGCATGTACTCAAAATGTCTAGGTTCGCCGATAAGCTTGTTTCCTTGGGAATAACGATTCCCATTGACTTAGGCATACATCATGTTCTCCAATCTCTGCCACCAAGATACAAGAGCTTCGTGGTGAACTATAACATGCAGGGCATGAAGAAGACTCTACCTGAGCTTCTGTCTATGCTTAAGACTGCTGAAGTGGAGATCAAGAAAGAACATCAAGTGTTGATGATCAATAAGACCACTGGTTTCAAGAAGGACAAGAAGGGCAAACAGAAGGGTAACTTAAATAAGGGCGGCAAACCTGTTGCTGCGCCCGAGAAGAAGACCCGGAATGGCCCTAAGCCCAAGTATTTGACTAGTACTCGCAGTAGCACCTGGGTATTTGCTATCGGATCTGTTGCTAATATATGTAACTCGAATTAGGGGCTGCGGAACAGGCGGCCGCTAGCAAGGGATGAGGTCACGATGCGTGTCGGCAATGGATTAAGAGTTGATGTGATCACCGTCAGAATGCTACCTCTCCATATATCGTCGGGATTAGTTTTAAACCTAAATAATTGTTATTTGGTGCCTGCGTTGAGCATGAAAATTATATCCGGATCATGCTTATTGCAAGATAGTTATTCCTTTAAATCCGAAGACAATGGTTGTTTGATTTAAATGAATAATATCTTTTATAGTCCCGCGCCTGTGATGAATGGTTTATTTCTTTTGAATATCAATAATAGTATTACACATATTCATAATGTAGATGCCAAAAGGATTAAACTTGATGATGATACATCTGTATATTTGTGACACTGCCGTCTAGGTCATATTGGCATAAAACGCATGAAGAAACTCCATTCTGATGGACTTTTGGAATCACTTGATTTTGAATCACTTGATACATGTGAGCCATGCCTTATGGGCAAGATGACTAGAACCCCGTTTTCCGGTACAATGGAGCAGGGGACAGATTTATTAGAAATCATACATACTAATGTATGTGGTTCGATGAGTGTGTCGGCACAAGGTGTATATCATGGATGATTTGAGTAGATATGGGTATATATATTTGATGAAACACAAGTCTGAAACCTTTGAAAAGTTCAAGGAATTTCAGAGTGAAGTTGAAAATCATCGTAATAGAAAGATTAATTTTCTACGATTGGATCGTGGGGGTGAATATCTAAGTTACGAGTTTAGCACACACATGAGAGAGTGCAATAGTTTCACAACTCACGCATGCCGAAACACCACAGGTAATGGTGTATCGGAGCATCGTAATCGTACCTTATTAGATATGGTCTGATCAATGATGTCTATGTCTGACTTGCCACTCCCATTTTGGGGTTATGCACTAAAAACTGATGCATTCACTTTAAATAGGGCACTGTCTAAATTTGTTGAAATGACACCGTATGAATTGTGATTTGGAAACAAACCTAAGTTGTCATTTCTTAAAGTTTGGGGATGTGATGTTTATGTCAAGAAACTTCAGCAAGATAAACTCGAACCCAAAGTGGAAAAATACGTCTTCATAGGATACCCTAAAGAAACAATTGGGTATTCCTTCTATCACAGATCCGACGGCAAGGTTTTTGTTGCCAAGAATGGATCCTTTCTAGAGAAGGAGTTTCTCTCAAAAGGTGTGAGTAGTCGGAAGGTAGAACTCGAAGAGGTTATTGAACCTTCTCTTCATGAAATAGCGAGTAGCACAGCACCGGAAATTGTTCCGGAGTTGACTTCACCGAATGAAGAGGGAACTAATGATACATGTCATGAAACTCCAAAAGAGTACACTACCGAACCTCGCAGGTCAAGTAGGACACGTGCAGCTCCTGAACTATATGGAAATCCTGTCATGAATTTCATGGTTGATGGAAATGATGACCCTGCGACATATGAAGAAGCGATGATGAGCCCGGATTCCAACAAATGACTAGAATCCATGCAATCCGAGATGGAATCCATGTACAAAAACCAAGTATGGACCTTGGTGGACTTACCTCACGACCGAAAGACCATTGAGAATAAATGGATTTTCAAGAACAAAATTGATGTTGATGGTAACGTAACCATCTATAAAGCTCGACTTATCGCAAAGGGGTTTTGACAAATTCAAGGAGTTGACTACGATGAGACATTCTCTCCCGTAGCGATGCTAAAGTCAGTTAGGATTATGTTAGCAATTGCTGCATTTTTTATTATGAAATTTGGCAGATGGATACCAAAACCACGTTCCTCAATGGTAATATTGAAGAAGAATTGTATATGGTACAACCAAAAGGTTTTTCTAATCATAAGGATGCTAACAAGGTATGCAAGCTTCAGCTATCCATGGACAGAAGGAAGCATCCCATAGTTGGAATCTCCGCTTTGATGAGGTGATCTAAGGGTTTGGACTTATCCAAACTTACAGAGAAGCTTGTATTTACAAGAAAGTGAGTGGGAGCTCTCTGGAATTTCTAATATTATATGTGGATGACATATTATTAATTTGAAATGATATAGATCTTTTAAATGATGTTAAAAGTTATCTAAACAGAAAATTTTCGATGAAGGACCTTGGTTAAGCATCATATATATTAGGCATCAAGATCTATAGAGATAGATCAAGACGTCTAATTGGGCTATCACAAAGTACATACCTTGACAATATATTGAAGAAGTTCAGTATGGACGGAAGTAAGAAAGGGTTCTTACCTATGTTACAAGGCAAGACATTGAGTAAGACTCAAAGTCCGGCTACGGTAGAAGAAAGAGAGATAATGGATAAGATCCCCTATGTCTCAGCCATAGACTCTATAATGTATGTCATGATATGTACAAGACCGGATGTGGCACATGATATTAGTTTGACTAGGAGGTACCAATCTGATCCAGGTTCGGAACACTGGATAGCGGTCAAGAATATCCTTATCCATAAGTACTTAAGAAGAACTAAGGATATGTTTCTCATGTACGAAGGTGAAGAAGAGCTCGTAGCTAAGTGTTATGTCGATGCTAGCTTCGACACCGATCTAGATGACTCTAAGTCTCAATCCACGTACGTGTTTCTCATGAATGGAGCAGCAGTTAGCTGGAGGAGCTCCAAACAACCAGTGGTGGCAGGATCAACAACGGAGGCAGAATATGTTGCTGCTTCGGAAGCAGCGTAGGAAGCAGTTTGGATGAAGGAGTTCATAATGGAGCTGGGTGTGGTTCCTAGTGCGTTGGACCCAATGGTGATTGATGATGGGCGTGTTGTTGACGCCTTGCTGGGAGACCCCAAGAGCAAGTGTGATGAGCACAGCAGCAAGTTTCCCCTTAGTAAGAAACCGAGGTTATCGAACCAGTAGGAGGAAGGAAACGACTCAAAGGTGTTGCTAGCAACTTGGAGACCTGCACAACACAAACTCAAGACTTTGCCCCAACGAACAGTGAGGTTGTCAATCTCAGCGGTTTGCTGTAACAAAGGATTAACTATATGGTGTGAAAGGTAATAGTGGTTTGCATAAAGTAAACAGTAACAGTGGAAGATGTATCAATGGTAAAGATTGGACCGGGGTCCATAGTTCACTAGAGGTGTTCTCCTTAGATAAAAAAAACATGGCATGCTGGGTAAACAAATTACAGCAGGGCAATTGACAGGACTGATCAAGGCATAACAATGCAATACTAGACATTCATGATCCTATGAGATTCGATTGGGAAATACAACAAGATACATAGACCGCCATCCAACTGCATCTATGACTAGTAATCCACCATCGGGTTATCATCCGAACCCCCTCCAGTATTAAGTTGCAAGCAATAGACAACTGCTTTAACAAAAGTGTGTAAGGTAAACAATCCACTTGTTCCATGAACAATAGACCGTTGTTTTCTCCCTAGTGGAAACAGAACATCTACAACCTTAGAGATTTCTGTCACTTCCCTTAGATTAAATAGAAGCATGAACCCACTATCTAGCATAAATACCCCCTCTTGGAGTCACTAGCATCTACTTGGCCAAGATAGCTACTAGAAACGGAGAGCATGCAAGATCACAAACAACACAGACATGATAGAATCAATAAGACAAAACCATCAATTGATCTGACATAGTAATCTCAATATCCATCGGATCCCTGCAAACACAACATGCATGATTACAAATAGATGAGATCTTGATCGTGAATGGAGCTCACAAGATTTAAACATGGTAGCAGAAAGGAGGAGATACAACCATCTAGCTACTACATGGACCCGTAATCCAAGGTGGAACTACTCACGCTTCATACCGGAGGCTGGCATGATGAAGAAGAAGGCCTCCGGAATGATCACCCCTCCGGTAGGGTGCTGGGAAGAGCTTCAGATCCCCCCCCCCCCCGATCAAGGGACGATGGTGGCGGCGGCTATAGACGGTTTCGTGGAATATTGATCGGGTACTTAGGGTTTTGGCATCGGGGGGTCTTTATAGGCGAAGAGGCGAGGTAGGGGGTGGCCAGGGTGGTCACACACCCCTAGGCACGACTAGGGTTAGCCCGCACCACCAGGGGGTGTGGCCCCCTGGTGCCTACCCTCTGTCTCATACTCTGGCTCCGTGTTCCCCATGGTAAAGTATTGACTTTGGCTTTTGTCTCGTCCAATTCCGAGAATATTGATTTTCCGCCTTTTCTGGAACCAAAAACAGAAGAAAACAGGCAACTGGCACTGTGGCATCTTGTTAATAGGTTAGTACCAGACATATAAAACACCTCAAAGTGTAGACAAAGCAAAGCAAAGTAGATACTAAACAAGCATGGAACATCAAAAATTATAGATATGTTTCCGATGTATCAGTGATCTATTGTGACAACAATGGATCCATAGCCAACTCCAAGGAACCATGGCCTCACAAGAATTCCAAGCATATCAAGCGTCGGTTTCACTCCTTACGCGAGCATGTCAAGGATGGATATATAAATATTTGGAAAGTACACACGAATCTGAATGTGGCAGATCCGTTGACTAAAACTCTCCCTAGGGCAAAACATGATCAGCACTAGAACTCCATGGGTGTTAGATTGATCACAATGTAACTAGATTATTGTCTCTAGTGCAAGTGGGAGACTTAAGGGAATATGCTCGAGAGGAAATAATAAAGTTTTTATTATCGTATTCCAAGTATATGATATATGTTTATTTTGCATGCTATAATTGTATTAAAAGGAAATGTTAATATATGTGTATTTAATAAACAAATAAAGTGTTCCTAGTTATGCCTCTCATATAAACTAGCTCGTTTATTAACAAGATGATCAAGGTTTCCTGATCATGGACATTAGATGTTGTTAATAACGAGGTCACAACATTGGTGGAATGATGTGAGGAACATTCATCCGAAGTATAGTAATACGATCAAAGTCATTATGGTTAAATTACTATAACATCATAACAAAGTAACTTTAGACCTTAGACCATGACATCATAGTAATTGCTAATACTGGAAGAGTACTTTGATAACATGAAACATCACACCATAACAGGGTGACTATAAAGGTGGGTTTGGGTACTCTAAAAGTGTTATGTTGAGGCACATGGATCAAGAGTGGAATTTGTCCATCTAAATGATAGAGAGATATACTCTGGGCCCTCTCGGTGATATCACATTATGTAGATCGCAAGAAAGTGATAAGGATCACTAGAATGTTATATCATGGGAACGAGAAAAGAGTACATGTCGGTAACGAGATAAAACTAGGTATGGGGATACCGATGATCGAATCTCAGACATGTAAAATATCACGAGACAAAGGGATTTAGTTACAACGTTAAAGGTTCACATGATCACAAGAAGTCATCGTTGAATCTGTGGGAGTCAGTACGGATCTCCAGGTCCCGCTGCTGATTATTGATCGGAGAGGGTTCATGATCATGTCTGCATTATTCGCGAACCGTAGGGTGAGACACTTAAGGGATACCGACACCATTTAGAGCAAATGAAATGCCAGAGAAAAAATATCAAAGCACTGGAATTATTTCAATGGACACCGAAATTGTTTTAGGTGAAATTGTTGAAATTGGTTTTGCATGTGAAATTGAAATGTAGTAAGGGGTTTTATGTGAATTCTTGTTAATTAATGCAATTAATAAATTCTGATAAAATAAATAAAAGAGTTTTATTAAATGAGGGATTGCATTAAATTTGGTGGAAATTTGATGAATTTTGAATGGGATTTTGAGTGGAGAAATGGTTTATGCGAGTGGAGGGATTTTATGTGAGTGGGAGCTCCACCCACATGAATGAAGGGAGAGGTGGGGGCACCATCTTGGCCGCCGGCCATGGGAGGGGCTCCCCCTTATAAAATGACCCCCTCCCTCACTTCTCACTCACACCTCCTGTGAAGGATTTCTCTCCCCCTCTAGTACTATTTCCCCATGGTCTCGGCTTAGCGAGATACATGTTCCCGATGGATTTTTCTAGAGCGAGGATTTGCTACTTCTGCTGCATTGCTGTAGTGAGGTCGCAGAGGATGTCGGAGGACCAGACATGTTTGCGATCATGGATGTTCCGCTAAGTTGCAGTGCTGCCGGACCTCTACTTGATCTTGAGATCGGCAAGTGAACGACTACATCATCCATGAGTCCAACCTTGTAAATCTTTGTAGTTCTTCAAGGGTATGTATTCTATGAATGTATATCCACTCGTTGATTGTATCTAGGTAGATGGATCTTGGTGCTTAGTAGTTCCCATCGTAGGAATTTTTTGTTATATATGTTGCGAACTCAACACCAATTGAGAGAGAAATGGAGGGAAGGGAGAGGACGTCTTGGGGAGGGATAGGGGATTGGCCATCGTTCCCTCCAGCTGTCACCGCTCCCCATCCCGTCCACCAGTCCAGCTAGGGTTTGGGGTGGGGCTGTGGTGGGGATGAACGACATCTAAGATAACTCTGATGAGAGAGAGAGAGGGAGGGAAAGAAAGACTCATCAGAGACACCACCGCTGGCGGTGGCTTGCTCCAGGTCATGACTCGTGAGGGTGGAGAGTCATGTTTTGTTCGCCTCTCTCGTGAAACGATATGCGACCTGTTTCCGAGCCTTTTCGAGCCTCCTAGCTCGGAATTTGGCGAGCCTAGACGGACACAACGCGTGGGGTTATCTGGAATTTGATATAGTTTCCAGTTTCCACTCCTGAATTCCAGGGTCGCCCCAAACACTTGAATTTGGTCTCGTAATTCCAAATAGACGATTCCAGGCCTAATTTCCAACATCCAAACGCAGCGTTATTGTTTTTTACTTTGCTTGAATAATTTTTACTTGTCTTATTTTATTTTATATTATCAATATTTCATATTGCTAATATGAAACCTTATGCTTGGCAATCACACGGTGGAGTTGGGGACACAAGACAAAAACTTTGCTTTGTAGGTTGCTTGAAGAGGAGAAGAAGAACAACTTTAGACCAATTCTCGGAGAGTTCAATATGAACCCTTGTGTCATCCTTGTGGGGCAAATACACTTGCTACAATACTCTACACTTGGAGTCCCAACGAGTTGGTACACACGGAGTTGTTGCCATCACCGCGTGCTGCCCCAGGAACTCCTCCGGTCACCGGTGCGTCTAAGCTGGCGCGCGGACATAGCATATTAAGGAGGCACCCGCCACTCCAGCCTCGAAGGAAGGATGCCCGGAGGTGGGTGTATCCTTTGGTGACGATGCCGGGGCCGCTGGTGCCCTTTCTTGGGCTCCGCGGTGGCTAAAAGTGCGGGTACCATACGCGAGGGTGATCTCCTTCTGGCGCATGACACCGACGAGTGTCTGATTTACCCACCACAGCCATCGGCCAACTTCGTTGTAGTTCACCGGAGGAGGGTCGTTGCCCTCGTATCTAGCAAGCTCTCTTTCCAGCCGATTGGTCAAGAATGTGTTCTAGGTCGCGGCGTTGTAGGGAAACCAATTGGGATTCATCCGTTATTCTGGCATGAGTGATACGTCGTAAACGTATCTATAATTTTTGATGTTCCATGCTTGTTTAGTATCTACTTTGCTTTGCTTTGTCTACACTTTGAGGTATTTTTATATGTTTTCTGGGACTAACCTATTAACAAGATGCCACAGTACCAGTTGCCCGTTTTCTTCTGTTTTTGGTTCCAGAAAAGGCAGAAAATCAATATTATCAGAATTGGATGGGACAAAAGCCAAAGTTAATATTTTACCATGGGGAATACGGAGCCAGAAGACGAGACGAAAGAGGGCATCGAGGGGGCCACACCCCCTGGCCGCGCGGCCAGGCCTGGCCCACGCCTGGGGGGGTGCAGCGCCTCGGCCACCCCCTCGGCCTCCCTCTTCGCCTATAAGAAGCCCCCGATACCTAAACCCTAAGTACCCGATCAATCTTCCATGAAAAAGTCCGTAGCCGCTGCCACCATCGTCCCTAGATCGGGGGGATCTGAAGCTCTTCTCGGCACCCTGCCGGAGGGGAGAGATCATCCCGGAGGCCTTCTTCATCACCATGCCAGCCTCTGATATGAAGCATGAGTAGTTCCACCTTGGACTACGGGTCCATGTAGTAGCTAGATGGTTGATTCTCCTCCTTTGTGCTACCACATTTAGATCTTGTGAGCTTCGTTCATGATCAAGATCATCTATTTGTAATCATGCATGTTGTGTTTGTGGAGAGCCGATGGATATTGAGATTACTATGTCAGATTGGTTAATGATTCTATATTATTGATTCTATCATGTATATGTTATTTGTGATCTTGCATGATCTCCGTTTCTAGTAGCTATCTTGGACAAGTAGATGCTAGTGACTCCAAGAGGGAGTATTTATGCTCGATAATGGGTTCATGCCTCTATTTAATCTGGGGAAGTGACAGAAATCTCTAAGGTTTTAGATGTGTTGTTGCTACTAGGGAGAAAACAACTATCTTGTGTTCATGGAACAAGTGGATTGTTTACCTTACACACTTTGCTTAAAGCATTTATCCGTTGCTTGCAACTTAATACTGGAGGGGGTTCGGATGATAACCTGAAGGTGAATTACTAGTCATAGATGCAGTTGGATGGCGGTCTATTATCTTGTTGTATTGCCCAATCAAATCTCATAGGATCATGAATGTCTAGTATTTGATTGTTATGCCTTGCTCTGTCTTGTCAATTGCCCCGCTGTAATTTGTTTACCCAGCATGTTATGTTGTTTATCTTAAGGAGAATACCTCTAGTGAACGATGGACCCCAGTCCAATCTTTACCATTGATACATCTTCCATTGTTCCTATTTACTTTCTACAAACCACCATTACCTTCCACACCATACAGTTAATCCTTTGTTTTCAGCAAACCGGTGAGATTGACAACCTCACTATTCATTGGGGAAAGGCTTGAGTTTGTGTCGTGCAGGTTTCCAAGTTGCTAGCAACACCTTTGAGTCGTTTCCTTCCTCCTACTGGTTCGATAACCTTGGTTTCTCACTGAAGGAAAACTTGTTGTTGTGCTCATCATACCTTCCTCTTGGGGTCTCCCAACAAAGCTCTACAGTGATCTGCGCTACAGATCATCAAGCTATTTCTGGCATCGTTACCGGGGAGGCTAAGGACGGCTTCACAAGGGGAGTCCTTCACAACCTTTCTCTTTACTTTGTTTTGGTTTTGCTTAGTTTATTTTGCCTTGTTTTGTTTGCATCTTTTTATCAAAAACTCCCAAAAAAATAGTTGCGTTTGGTTTGCTTTCTTTTATCAAAAACACAAAAAATTAGTTCATGCTCTAGTTGTTACTACTGTTGGTTTGCTCCACCTTTGCAAAAATGAACTCTGCTGAGGACACCATGTTGTGTGACTTCACTAGCATAAACAACAATGATTTCCTAAGTACAACTATTGCTCCACCTGCTCCTGATGCTCCCTTTTATGAAATTAAGTCTGCTTTGTTGAATCTTGTGATGAAAGAGCAATTTTCTGGTGCTAGTTCTGATGATATTGCTGCCCACCTCAATAACTTTGTTGAACTTTGTGAGATGCAAAAATATAAGGATGTAGATGGAGATATTATTAAGCTCAAATTGTTTCCTTTATCCTTGAGAGGAAAAGCTAAAGAATGGTTGCTATCCTTGCCTAGAAATAGTATTGATTCTTGGATTAAGTGCAAAGATGTTTTTATTGGAAAATACTTTCCTCCTGCTAAGATCATATCTATGAGAAGTGAAATAATGAAATTTAAACAACTTGATAATGAACATGTTGCTCAAGCTTGGGAAAGAATGAAATATTTGGTAAATAATTGTCCCACTCATGGACTGACTGCATGGATGATTATCCAGACTTTTTATGCAGGTTTAAACTTCTCCTCAAGAAACCTGTTGGATTCTGCTGCTGGAGGAACCTTTATGACCATTACTTTGGGTGCTGCAACAAAGCTCCTTGATAATATGATGGTTAACTATTCTGAATGGCACACTGAGAGAGCTCCACATGGTAAGAAGGTAAATTTTGTTGAAGAAACCTCCTCTTTGAGTGATAATATTGATGTTATCATGGCTATGCTTGTTAATGAAAAAGATCATATTGATCCAAATAATGTTCCCTTAGCCTCTTTGGATGCTCAAGAAGAGCAAGTTGATGTGAACTTCATTAGAAATAACAATTTCAGCAACAATGCCTATAGGAATAATTTTGGTAGTAATCATAATTATAGGCCTTATCCTCCTAATAATGGAAATACTTATGGAAACTCCTACAACAACAATACTAGAAGTGCTCTCTTTGAACTTGAAGTCATGCTTAAAGACTTTATTAATAACCAAACCACTTTCAACAAAACTATGGAGGAAAAGTCATGAATGTTGAGAAAAATATTTCATCTTTATCGGAAGCTCGGTCCTCTTTGATTAATAAAATGGCTGCTAAACCTGAAACCTTGGAAAGTACCTTTGCTACTACTCATGCCATATAAGTTACTATTGATGAAAATGTTAGACTGTTAGCTCAACTACATGCTAAGTGGAAAAGAGAAGCTAAAATTGCTAGAAACAATAGTGTGTGCACTATTACCATCACCAATATGGATGCCAGCAAACCACAAGAAGTCCCTATTCCTTCTACCACAACTCTTAAACCCAATGAATCTACTACCAGTGATGCTAAGTTTGATTTTGGTCTTGATGGTTGTAATATTTCTGAAGTGATTATGTTCCTACAAAAGCTTGCTAGAAATCCTAATGCTAGTGATATGAATGTGGCTTTCACCAAACACATTACAGATGCTCTTATTAAAATTAAGGAAGAAAAGTTGAAACACAAAGCCTCTATTCCTAGGAAAGTAGAAGATAGTTGGGAACCCATCATTAATATGCAAGTGAATGACTGTGATCTCAAAGCTTCATGTGACCTTGGTTCTAGTGTCCCTATCATGCCTAGAAAGATTTATGAAATGCTTGATTTGCCACCTTTGGAAGATTGCTATTTGGATGTCCCACTTGATGATAATGCTAAAAAGAAACTCATGGGGAGTGTTAATGATGTTCATATTATGGTTAACAATGCCTATGTCCCTGTTGATTTCTATGTTTTGGATGTTGAATACAATGCTTCTTGTCCTATTACTTTGGGAAGACCTTTTCTTAGAACTGTTGGTGCCATCATTGATATGAAAGAAGGCACCATTAAATATCAATTTCCATTCAAGAAAGGTATTGAACATTTCCCTATGAGGATAGAGAAGTTGATTTTTGCTCCTACTTTGAAAGCAAGGTTTGATGTTAATGCTTATTCATTTGAAAATACTTGATTCTTGCTTTTTGTGAAACTTAAAGGCGTTAAAGAAAGGTACTTCTTGGGATATAACTGAAAGGGCGTGTATGCCCCATGTGTGTTTTTGGTAATTAATGACAATATCTTTGGACTAATGCGTAAATTGAGGTTCACTTGTAGGTTTGTCCTTTGGCATCGCTTGGGCCATGTGTTGGTCTCAAGGTTGAAAGATTTAGAAATATCCAAGGGCTTTGTGCCATTGGAATCATGAAGAAAGAAGGAGCTTGAATCTTGATCAATACAACTGCAAAGATTTGCATCAAGACGGATCAACCTCAAGAAGGGATGAAGAAGGTCAAGCTCAAGCGCCATCTCAAGAAGATCTCATGCTTGAAGCTTGCCATCCTCATGATCATGGAGTGATGAAGACAGGTTCAAATAAGAGGTTTCCCCATGGAGTAATGGGGAGCAATTTGCGAGTCTTCATCTTCATCAAGCAAGAGCAAACAAGAAAGGTGTTCCCACTATAGAAGAACAAGACGGTCTACATCAAGTTCAAGTGGGATGCTCAAGGCAAAGGTATGTTCTTGATAGGGATTCTCTTTTGCCGGTCTCGTGTTGTTAGTTGGGATACCGGGTTTAGGATAAATAGCCGTTCTATTAAGAGGGGCTCTCAAGCGGGTGTCTTGTTTGCATCGTTCGAAGAGAGCTAAAACCTTTGCAGTCATAGCATCATCTTTCTTGGTTGTTATTTGGTTCTTGTCCATGAGAGGATCTAGAGCTTGTGGTCATCATCATAACAAGCTCTAGTTCATCGTCTAAGGATTTACCTTGCATATCTTATTGCCGTTTTTGATCTTGCCAATTTTCCGGCTCCACACCTTGGGGGATACTTCACATATATATATTCATGGTATTTTCTCCCAAGGTGATACCCAATATTTTTGATGTGCCATGATGTTTAGTATCTACTTTGCTTTTTCTACACTTTGAGGTATTTTTATATGTTTTCTCGGACTAACCTATTAACAAGATGCCACAGTGCCAGTTGCCTGTTTTCTTCTGTTTTTGGTTCCAGAAAAGGCAGAAAATCAATATTCTCGGAATTGGATGGGACAAAAGCCAAAGTTAATATTTTACCGTGGGGAACACGGAGCCAGAAGACGAGACGGAGGAGGGCCTCGAGGGGGCCACACCCCTGGCCGCATGGACAGGCCTGTCCCACACCTGGTGGGTGCAGCCGCCTCGGGCACCCCCTCGGCCTCCCTCTTCGCCTATAAGATGCCCTCGATACCTAAACCCTAACTAGCCGATCAATCTTCCATGAAACAGTTCGTAGCCGCCGCCACCATCGTCCCTAGATCGGGGGATCTGAAGCTCTTCCCGGCACCCTGCCAGAGGGGAGAGATCATCCCGGAGGCCTTCTTCATCACCATGCCAGCCTCCGGTATGAGGCGTGAGCAGTTCCACCTTGGACTACAGGTCCATGTAATAGCTAGATGGTTGTATCTTCTCCCTTGTGCTTTCATGCCTAGATCTTGTGAGCTCCGTTCATGATCAAGATCTCATCTATTTGTAATCATGCATGTTGTGTTTGCGGGGATCCGATGGATATTGAGATTACTATGTCAGATTGGTTAATGATTCTATCTTATTGATTCTATCATGTCCATGTTGTTTGTGATCTTGCATGCTCTCCGTTTCTAGTAGCTATCTTGGCCAAGTAGATGCTAGTGACTCCAAGAGGGAGTATTTATGCTCGATAGTGGGTTCATGCCTCTATTTAATCTGGGGAAGTGACAAAAATCTCTAAGGTTGTAGATGTGTTGTTGCTACTAGGGAGAAAACAACGATCTCTTGTTCATGGAACAGGTGGATTGTTTACCTTACACACTTTTCTTAAAGCAGTTATTCGTTGCTTGCAACTTAATACTGGAGGGGGTTCGGATGATAACCTGAAGGTGGATTACTAGTCATAGATGCAGTTGGATGGCAGTCTATGTACTTGTTGTATTGCCCAAATCTCATAGGATCATGAATATCTATTATTGTATTGTTATGCCTTGCTCTGTTCTGCCAATTGCCCTGCTGTAATTTGTTTACCCAGCATGTTATGGTGTTTATCTTAAGGATAACACCTCTAGTGAACTATGGACCCCGGTCTAATCTTTACCATTGATACATCTTCCACTGTTCCTGTTTACTTTTTGAAAACCACCATTACCTTCCACACCATACAGTTAATCCTTTATTTTCAGCAAACCGGTGAGATTGACAACCTCACTATTTGTTGGGGCAAAGTCTTGATTTTGTGTTGTGCAGGTTTCCAAGTTGCTAGCAACACCTTTGAGTCCTTTCCTTCCCCCTACTGGTTCGATAACCTTGGTTTCTTACTGAGGGAAAACTTGTTGATGTGCTCATCATACCTTCCTCTTGGGGTCTCCCAACGAAGCTCTACAGTGATCTGAGCTACACATCATCAGTGAGCTCGAGGTAGTAGTGGCTCGTGATGGACACTAGGCGGGTAACCTTGAGGCATGTGGCGACATGCACCCTTCGACGCCAAAGATCGGGGGGCACGCAGTGGCATACATGGGTAGCATGGTGGGAGAGGGTGGTGTGGATCTGTGGATGGCAATGGAGGCCGTCCTAGATATAGCGGGAAAGGGCGGGAAAGCTGGGTGGGAAGAGTTGGAAAGGGCGGGAACGAAAGGGCGCGCTTCCACAACAGAACGCATCGACTCTGAAAATGAAGCACCTATCTCACTGCCAGGGCTATCCCGCGTTGTTTTCAGCTCCATCTGGCGCCCCCGCTTTCCCACATGTGGTTTGTGTTCAGCCTGGGGGCGCCGGATAACAAAACGGGTCGTGCCGGTGCAAAAAAAGAATTGGGGGGGGGCGACTAGGCGTTATTTTGAGCGCCGGCACCCCCATAGCCCTTTAGGGGGCTTTAAGGACCCCGAGTGGAGATGCTCTAAGGAAAGGGGGAGGTCCCCCTTTGGCCACCCCATAGGCTTGGAGGAAAAGTCCTCCCAGCCCACCATGCCTATATAACGGAGGGACACGCATGGGGGCTACCCGTCCCAACCCTAGCGATCAGCCCCCTCCTGTTGCTCCTCCTTCCTCCTCCTCCCTCAGGCGCTGGCGAAGCCCTGCCTATGAGAACTCCTCCACCATATCCGCCACCCTGTCATGTTGTTGGCATAAATCCCATCTACCGCTCCCTCGTGTTCTTGTTGGATCAAGAAGGACACGTCACCGAGTTGTCTATGTGCATATCTCGGAGGTTTCGTCCGTTGTGGTGCTAGATCGGATTGGATCACGAGGAGGTCTACGTCAACAAAAATTTTGAAACTTTTTCTGCTTGTGTTCATGAATAGTATGTTGATCTTACTTAACTCGATACTTGCATCTATATAGATTAGATCTTAGTTTTTGCTCACGCACATGAGAGAATTTTTGTGTTCTATTGCGCGTTCTCATTCGTGTCGTGCTCCATGCTGTCGGGTACTTGCTCCTCGTTTCTCAGGTGTTTGCAGTAGGTGGTGCGTTTCTGGTGGTAGTATTTTCTTGGGATAGCATAGTCGTGGAGATTTTACATAAGTATGAAGGGAGCGACATGACTTTCCTTAAATGTAATTTTGCGTTTATTTGTGGCCAACCCGAAATTCCGTGTCACCAGAGATACTAAGCCTTGTTAGACTTCGATTCCAAATTTGTTGGGATGAATGCATCTAAGATGTTAATGCTAGACTTGTTGGACATTTTGTGATCTTTTAAACGTGTTTGCGAATTATTAATTTCTAGACGGGCCATGATTAAAAAAATACACCGAGCCTTTGATTACGAGCTTCATAGAGCTAGTTTTTTCCTTTGAAATGAACCATCCACACTTTATTATTCAGGGATAGGAAAAACACATGAATAAGGAAAAGTGCAGGTTTAGAATGTCATGTAGTCAAAAGAATTGTTACATGAGGTTTGGGTGGATGAAAATTTCCTCCAAAAATGCAATCTTATGGGAAAAAAATTCCTAAGGATCTAATCCTACGAATCAAACGATGCACAAAGAAAAAATTCCTAAGAATCAAAATCCTCCAAATTTCCTATGATATTCCTTTGATTAAACGAGCCCTCATAATTGTCAAAATCGACATAGGGATCATTACAAAAGCTAGGGGATTTCAAAGCGACAAACGGTGCCCTGATTTAAAATAGGTAGAAACACGAGCTATATTATGAGCTTCTATTGTAAATTGTCTATGTTCATGAGTGAACAGAGCTGCTGCAAACCTCTTTGAATGCTCCTTTATTTCACTAACGGCACTTGCATTATATCCTCCTGAGCATTCCGATATATATCTTGAAGGATACCTTGGTAATCTGATGCAATGTTAATCTTTCTAATATCCAGATCTTCAGCCAAAGCCAAAGCTTTCCTGCATGCCAACATTTTCAACACTGCTGGATCACTAGTACCTGGGAAAATAACGATTGAAGCACCCATATAATTCCCTTCATGATCTCTACAAACGGCACCAAGGCCTCCTTGATTCCCAGCCCCAGAAACGGCTCCATCGACCAAGACCTTGCAGTATCCTAGAGATGGTGCATGTCAAACTCACTATAAGACGTGCACATTCCCTTAAAAAAACTGCAGATTGTGTGGAGGCTGCACTCTCCTAGTTATGCTTAAGTAGCCTTTTATGGTATTCTTTGTGAAATGACGGTAAAGACGTGCATATTCCCTGAGAAAAGCTGCCTCTGCTCCGGTCATACTGATACTATGTTCGCAGGTCGATGGCATCTCCAGTCTGCATCCTTGGCGCAAGTAAACGCGTCGCCGCGGGCAAGGGAAAGTCAACCAAGGCCCCTTTGGCTCCCTCGATCAGGCGCTCTCGAAGGTTCTGCAGTCAGGCGCGGACGCGACCTAAGTTCGTCGACCCATATTCCATTTTTTGTACAGCACGTACTTCAATAAAATAGAAGAGCTAGCAGCATCTAGGCGAAATGCAAGTTCGCGACGCAAAAGGGATGGACCATTTCGCTTGGCGCAAAGAGACATGGAGAGCCGTCAGCGTCGCCTTGCTACGAGCCCACTTTGAGTAGTGATTCTTGTGGTTGTGATACATTGCGATCGGCTGGATACTACTTTTAGCAAGTCAGTTCCAGTAGTGTGCACATAAAGGGGAGAAAATTAACATTCTCGCGCGATGATCCTGATGTACCAACTTCTTATACGGCTCCCTCTAAAAATGCTCTTATACGGCTCGATATTAAGTTTGATTGACGACTGAAACTCAATTATTCATGGGTAAGTAATTAGAAATACTGGAGTAATAGTAATACTTTCTGTGTAGGGGCATGCTTCACGTTTCCAGCTTTCGTGGACGGGGTCGGATGTAGTAGTGGCAGTTGAACCGTGATAGGCAGGCGGATGGGTTGATTGCAACCGGCAACCGGACCGAACACGCATTCACGTGTCACTCGCAGGGCCGGCCGGCCCTCAACGGGAAGCACGGTGACTGCACACCCAGACCTAACACTAACAGCCGCGGTACGTACGGTAGTGGCGATCGGCCATCCAGCCACCGATATGGATAGATAGATAACGTGGACAGACCGAACCGTACCTGTCATTCAACACAACGCACACTTACTTATCCATACTACATACATCTTGCAATTATCCATCGCTCTCGCCACTTGCCACACGCGCAGCACAACCCAGCATATTGCCCGGCCTTCTCCGGATATACAAAATCTCTGCGCGTCGGCATCGGCCGATCGCTGGAGAAATTAATGGAACGGAGGGGGCTCCGCTCGGATCGATCGGGCGCGTGCAGGCAGCAGGCACGCCGGGTCCCGGCCCCGCGTGCGCGCACTAGACAACCAACACAGAGCCGAGCGCGGCGGCAACAGCGGCCAGTCGTCACCCGGGCGGGCGAGCTAGCTAGCCAAGAACCACGGTCCACGAGTCCGGCCGATCCCTCTCGCGTCCCTGTCGTGGCCAAAAGGCTCCTCCGCACTCCACCGTCGCTTTGCCACTTATCCCCGCGCCGATTGGCGCAGCGCGCGCCCCTCGCTCGGCACCGGACGGTCACAAGAGATCTCACGCATATGGGCAAGATTTTGTGCCACGGCTCACGCACGCACTCTCCTCCCTGCTGCTGTCTCCCTCCCTCCCTTCCTTCCTTCACTCGCCCTTTGACATTTACACAAGGTCAGATCCAGAATACTCCTAGTACAACCGACGCCTCAGGAACCCAAGTGCCTAGAGTCAAGCTCGGCCAATAATATAGGATTGGTATAAAGAGTCAAGCTTAAAAGTTACGTAATTCCCCTGCAGTTTGCAGCTTATATATATATACTCCTGCTAGCTTTAATGACGTACGCCTGCGAGAGAGTTCGATTCCAAGCCTTTTCCTCCCTGCATGCATGCCTGTGCCTCTCTCCCTTTTGACATTTGGAGCAAAGTCAAACAAAACAATAGCAGGACAACACACTTTTGACAAGTGTATGTATAAGTACAATGCAGTAGAGTTAAATCCTGTGTGTATCATGAGTTCAAGTCCGGACGACGCGATCTTCTTCTTCTTACTACCTCTTTCGCTTTTGCCAGACACGCTTTTCAAAAGAAAGCCAATCAAACAATTGAAAGAACAAAATTTTGATTATATTTTACATAATTAGTATCGTTCAATTCGTATTGAAAAATACTTTCCAGTGATACTAGTTTTATACCAAACCTCTTTACGTATTTAGAGTAATTCTTCGTTAAAGAAAAAACACGCAAAACGATGACGCCTTGAGGCCTAAAACGGAGGGAGTATCCTCTAGCGAGCGAGCGAGCGAGCGAGCCCTGCTGGCAAGCCGTGCCCACCACTTGCCTTAGGCTTTGACTTTCCAGGGATCGAGTCATCGCTAGGCCGTCCCCGTGCCACTCCTGAATTAAGCAATCCTCCTCCTCCTTCTCTCGCAGCGTACGCGTCTATGTACAGACGTAAGTACGCGTATATATATATTAGGGTTGCCCGGACCGGCCTGCCAGCGCCAAAAGTCAACCCCATCATCCGGCCATCGTCCGGTACTTCGAGCTGCACGCGTCCTCCTCTCCTCTAGCTAGCTCCCTCTCACTTCGTCAACACCAAGCTCTCGATCGAGCTCAAGTCGTCGTCGCCGTTCATGTGCGGCCTGCTGCCGCGCATGGAGCACCTCAACGACTGGGACCTGCAGGCCGTCGTGAGGAGCTGCAGCGGCTTCGTCTCCGACGACCGACCCGGTCCTCCTCCACCTCCTCCCGCGGCGCCGCTAGCGGAGGCGGTGGTCAAACGGGAGCCGCGTGAGGTGGCCCGGAGTTCGGCGGCGGCGGCCAAGGACGCGTCGCTGTACGACTTGGAGTACCTGGATTTGGATCACAAGCCCTTCTTGCTCTCCACCACGCCGTCTTCGCAGGCGTGGGCGGCAGCAGATGACCGCCACGAGGTGATGATCTCGTTCCCCGCCGCGGCATCCACGTCCGGCGTGCGGCCGCGGGTGCCGCCTGGACGGAAGCCAGGCATACGCAGTACCACCCCGCGGCCTAAACGAAGGTAATTACTACTAGTTGATTAATCTGTGCACCCAGCCCGGCCCGATCGTTTCTGCTAGCTTCGCGCGCGATTAATTTCGATGTAGAAGCCAGAAGTACTAATCGTCGGAGGTCTTGTTTGGGTGGTTGAGCAGCAAGAAGAGCCAGCTGAAGAAGGTGGTGTGCGAGGTGCCGGTGGCCGACGGAGGCGTCTCCTCCGACCTGTGGGCGTGGCGCAAGTACGGTCAAAAGCCCATCAAAGGCTCGCCTTATCCCCGGTAATTAAATTAAATTACTACTAGCAAAACTCCTCCGACCTAAACTTACCATTTCCACGCGTTACAGGTCGTCGTCAGTCGTGTCTCTGACTCACTAGCTGCTTTCTTTTTTAGACAATCTCACTATCTGCTCGTGCATAGCCTTCAGTCATTGACAATTACAGCAACTACTTGTACGAGCCGACGATCATCAAGACTAGCTAGTGATTTATGATAGCGCAAAGGAAATCGTACCGTGATCACGGATTCCAAACAGCTATCAACATGTTAGGAGGAGTAACTACAAGTAAACATCCGTATAATTATTAAGCCTAACATGAATGACCTAAGCTAGTGCTGAGAGCTTACGATTTTGGGCGAGCTTTGGGCTTACACGTCGTCACATGTGTGCTTTTGCAATACAACACGGTTATAGTACTCGACTATTCTGTAGTGGTACTATCACGCTAGTACGGAGTACTATCTTAGTAGACGATACTAGTATCCTGGGATGTGTACTGAATTTTGCCATCATCCATTCTCATCACAGGGGATACTACAAGTGCAGCAGCATGAAGGGGTGCATGGCCAGGAAACTGGTGGAGCGCAGCCCGGCCAAACCAGGGGTCCTCGTCATCACCTACATGGCCGAGCACTGCCACCCGGTGCCGACGCAGATCAACGCGCTCGCCGGAACCACCCGCCACAAGTCCACCCCTGCCGAGGACAACCCGACGACGTCGCCCAAGGGCCACGACAAAGCCGGTGGCAATGCCCTGGAGGAGGCGGCCGTCAAGTGCGAGGACGAAAGCAACGAGACGGCGTCGATGGCGGTGGATGATATGGCGGCGGCAGACGACGAAAACGAGTTCTGGCCGTCGGGGCTGGACCTGGATGAGTTCTTGGCGCCCGTGGATGGCGACTTGGATCATGTCTTGGACGAGGACGGCGTCCTGGGACGACGGCTCTCGCTATAGCTGGACAGATAAGCGTAGCTATAACCTATATATAGGCACCATCGATTGACAACTTTTTTCCCCTTTTCTTCACCTACTACTATATTTGCGAGGGAGGGGGTCTTGCGACGAGTCCATGTATAGGCATTTTTCGTGTGTGCGTGTGTGTTTTCGTCCTGATCCCTCTCAACAGCAATTGATGATTTCTTATTACCATGTCCGCTGGCCTTTTGCCCCCTTTTGTTCACCTACTAAGAGTAGAATCTTGTATTCTGTAGTTCAACTGGACAATGCACGAAATGGCAAAGCACAGCGTACAGGGCAACCGACTACAACGCCAGTAGTACTTCCACTCGTTTTACCGGTAGGAGAATCTGGCGACAAGCCGTACCAACTTTTTCTCAGACAATCTATCACATAATAATCACATAAATTTCACACATCATGTGATTAATGTGATATAACCAATCAAGATACCAGATAATAACAAATTGTGATGGTTACATTAGCAAAAGGGACAAATTTCAGACAAAAAATAGCACCATTCCACAGATCATAGTTCCACGAGGTACACTTTTGCACTTCCATACCATAGATGCACAGGTATGGCATAGCTCTATTTGCCCAGCTGTAGCTTGCAAAAACTAGGATAAGTACTTAGAAGCTAACCTGTCACGCAAACAGCTTACAATAGGGAGACATGAGCAACAACATAATCCGACCGACAATGATTTCTAAGTCTGCGGCAAAGTCATGACTCGCGACCAGGATTTACAACATGGATGATCTGATGAATTCATTAATATTCCCACTTCTTCAGCTCCATACCATCAGGGGGGCTCCCTTCGACCGTCTTTTTCCCGACATCTTTCCAGTTGGTTGAGAGAACAGTCCCATTGGACTCCACCTACAACACAAGACAAGTTGTTCAGACAGTATGCAAGAAGTATGATCTCAATATATGAGAATCATGTCAGCTATAAAAACAGAGGTAAATTGACAAAAGGGAAGTGGCCAAGATAGAGATCACATACAAAAGACTTCATCATTGCCCTGCGCATATCTTCATCAGCATCACTGTAAATTTCGCGGAAGAATTTGTTCAATGCAGCATCACCATCAAGCTTTTCATCCTTCTCCTGTTACAGACTCAAAATCATGAGAAACTTCAATGGCAGTAGGGAAAGATGATATTAGTTGTGCACACACACAAACCTGTTTTTTCACTTCAGCCTCCAGCTTATCCCAGTCCTTTTTGGGTTTTGATGATGGATAAGATGGCCTCTGGGCTGATTCAGCTGGAAAACATGCAAGACACGAATGTTTCACTGACAAATAGAAGAAGATACAATAGAAAAATAACACAAACTCACAGAATGATGTCATCTAAGAACTCTGGAGGAACACATAAGAGGTTCAGGCTTTAACTACCTTACCATTCTGCAAACTTGAACACTACGAAAACAGGCTATGGCTGAAAACAGGCTACGACTGAAATAACAATTTCGAAAACAGGCTATGACTGAAATAATACACAGGAGAGTCAACACAATCTTTCTTTTTGTACTGTTTTCTTGCCCTCGGTGTAAACAAAAGTATCTTCCTCAAAAATTACAGCAATCATCATATTTTTGTTTATGAAATGTCAGGAACACACCCTTTCTGTTGGCAGTAGATCAGCACCGTTAATGATCACCACATGATTTAGCTGTTTATCTTACATAAAAAATTGTAGAACGTCCAACTATCTACATGAAATAACATTAAAGTGCCAATATGACACAATGTAGTCAACAAAAAGTTCAATAATTTTGCTCGCATTCGGTCTACCAGGAATTACCTGGTGCATTTATCTTCTGAGGAGCCTTTGGTTTACCCTTATAATCCAATGATGTCCAAGTTACCTGCTCAGCTTTTGCAAGGCGTATTTCGACCTTTGTAGATAATACAGTATATTTGCACTTCTCTGGGATGATCTGGTTGTCAATAAACAACAAAATCAATGATTTTGTGCAATAGATCTACCTAGTTTTGTATACACCACCAATAAGTATAAGCAGATACTGATTTTCGAGAATTTCCACGCTGCAAGGGATCAAGGCAAAACTACTTTATCTTCATTTCCTAATCAATCTAAGGATACAGGAGTTCATCAGCATCACTATAAGTTTCTAGTTGGAGGGAGAAATAAAATCTCACCAATCAACTGACAAGTTCAAAGGTGCTACTCAGTTTTCTTCCAATGAAGAATGAACTATGTGCCATGTTTATTTTAACATCACATCACATGAAACTCTTATCGAACAACTGACTTTATGAGTTACAACAATGTCCAAATTTATCAGAAGGCCAATTAGTGTTCCTAAAAAACATACTTGAGGATTGACAATTTGGCATAATATCAATTAAATTTGTCTTAGAAACACAATCAGTACTCCCTCCGTCCAGGTTTAAAAGACACAATTTGCAATTCTCTGGACCCTAGGTGTCCTCTAATTGGTCCATTTTATAGTGTGGAGAAGAACATGCGTAAGAAGAGCCAGCAAAGCGTTCACATTTGTTCACACATGTGCATGCAAGCATTTTGTTCTTTTCACACCGGAGTAATTACAGAGATTAAATGCTTTTGTGTCTAAATATTTTGGGATTGCATGGTTTGCAAATTGTGTCCTTTAAACCGAGACAGAGGGAGTATATTATATAAGTAGGACCTCAATTTGAATCCTCAATCTATAGGCGTAATAGTGTAGCTCATCCCAGATTTGGCATGATAGTCCAGAATCATGTATTCCCAAAGTTGTTTTTAAACATGTTATCAAAGAAAAATGTACTAATATCAAGAAACAATTCTTATTGTGCATGTAGTATATGCACTTTACATACACTTCTTACTATGTGCCACTCATGTTATGTGGAAGTGGGAAGAAATGGTTGACCAGGAAATTTATGGTTTCTCTGTTAGCTAAGAGTTGTAAATACCATATATCCCTCATAGAATCATATTTATGGTTAGCTACTAGCAAAACATGAGAAACATGGTTTTGATCCCCTGTCTTGGGTAGCATGTAAGCAGTTACAAGTTTTACTGCCTTATAAGCTCTTAACAAACTATGCATTAGAGCGAAATAGCAATACAACATGTACTCTTTCCAACATGTACACAAAAAGTAAAAGGTAAAAGGTACCTTTGAAAACAGACGAGGCTGAAAATGGTATGGTTCCTCACCAGGAATTTCAATAGAGACACTCAACTAGAAAGTAAAGCTCGGTTAGTCAAGAGAGTGAAATAACAACTGGTTTTCAAGGAAAGTTGAGAGAAACACACCATCTGTTCACCAAAATCAACAACCACGCAGTCAGCTGGAACACCCTTAGCAAATATTGTCAGTACCACATCTGTAGTACTGTTGTAGTAGTCATGCCTGCAGCATAAAATGCATCACTCGAAAATGTTAGCATCAGTTCACTGTTTACAGCATAAATATAAATCTTTCTTTAGGATACACATATTTTCTCCATTGAATTATGTACACTTTTGAGGCTATAAATAAGGTGGCGATCAAAGGTAGGTTTTAGTTAATGTACTCACTCCGATCATAAATAAGTGTCACAGTTTTGAACTAACTCTAGTTCAAAATGGCGACACTTATTTAGGATAGGAGGTAGTACTAGATGTCTCCAAAAATTTAAAAGGTAATACATAGAAGTGAATGTGTTCTGAGGAGCAAACATTAGCAAAGGAACTCTGCAAAGATTACCTGTATTTGGGCTTGCTTGGCACTTCTACAGTCGGCTGTGCATTCTCCATACTTGCGCCATCCTCCTTGTCCTCAGCAGTAGTAGCCACGGTTGAAGGCCCAGAAGGTGAAGCTGAAGCAACAGCAGCTGGAGCACTCTTTACCGGCACCTGGCTAGCCTCCTCTGAACAGATAACAAGTTAATGACCCATAACCCCAGAAGTAAGAGCGTGAATAAGAGAGGGCAACAGAAAATATCATGTGCAGCTTCAGAAACTCTAGCATGTTTTGAAACATTGGATGATCAATATGCACTTGTTCCTAATCAGTACGCAGATGCTTTATGAGAAACCGGAGATAACAAGTCAAAACATGTGCAAACAAAAAGAACACATAATCTCATAATGAGAAACCGAAGATAACAAGTCAAAACATGTGCAAACAAAAAGAACACACAATCTCATAATGGCATGCCCGAATGAAACAATTTCACTATAGCCATCAGGCAATCGCTGAGCTAAAAAGGTTACACTCACCAGCAATGCGATCATCACACTCTTTCATCAGACGAGTAAACCTTGAGTCACCAGATGCATAGGAAGAACCAACCTCAAGAGCAGCCTTTGCAGTTTGGTATTCCTCCAGCTTGATGCATGCCGATCTGCAAACAAGAATTTCTTGTCACATAAAAACAGAAATGCAATACTGAACAAATGAAGCAGATAAATGAACCACTAACCCTTTCCGAAGGTACGCCTTATGCATTGAAGGATCAAGTTCAATTGCTTTGTTGGCATCAGCTACAGCTTCTGCAAGACAAATTAATATGCGCTCAGTGCACTATTTTGCTTTACTGCGAAACATACAATTATTACCAAGCAACAAGTAAAAAACATGCTTTAACTATTACGCCCACAAACATAGGTCATTTTAGCCATGGGCAAAAAATTAAGGAATTAACCTCAATGACCATCATGCCCTTCTCCTTCTCCTAAGAATATTCTCTAGATTTCTGTGGTCTCTCCACAAAGAGTTGCAAGTGTTAACTTACGAACTTAATGATAATTTTATGTGCATAAGTATGGCCCAACATTTCAAACCATTCTAGAGGTAATGAGCAAATAAATAAGCCATGTGACAAGTTCAAAAGATCGATGAGAACCAGACCAAGGCTTCATTAATACGTAACCGCGAGAAAACCGGTATACGTCATGGACAATAAGGAATTGGGTGCTACGAATATTCTGAGAGTACAGAACATAGTTACGAGTCATAAGTATTAACCTATGTCATGAAAACCTTCATATGACAGGACAACCAGGTACCTCTTGAAGTTGAATCTACGTATTCCCTCCGATCCAAATTAATGGACTCAGATTTGTCTAAACCGAATCTAGACAAATCTGAGTCTATTAATTTCGATCAGAGGGAGTATATGGGGCATATGACACTATTATATCTCTACCTTCATAGATAAAGTAAAACAACTGTTTAGCTTTATTACTGCAATTACTATTGGACTTTTTCCAAAGAGAAATGACAATGTAGTCAGAAATATGGACCTCTAGACCACCCTACCAAAGGAATCATATTATTACTAGTTTTCAGTTCACTAAAGATCCAAATATATAACCACACATAAAGGAAAATCAGTATGCAATATTACAATAGCTAATTAGATGTGGCAGTTGCTATATTAGGCTGTGGAATATACTTGCCCAAAAAAAAACTTCTTGCAAACAACATAGGGAAACTTCTGCTACCAAAGACAAATGCATCATTGGTTACAAAGTGTTCTGCCGAACACATAACTATAGGCTATAGTTATAACTGGTTCTTAACAGGCAAGCGTTGTGCACACCATTACGCTGCAAAGGAAGGCCCATGGTAATGCTAGTCCATCATTTCTAACTTCAGGAGGATAGCATATCTTTTATTGTCATTTTGTTCCTCATAAATTAACATAAAGGCAAATATTTTGACAACGCCTAAAAAATAAACTTTTTTCACAGGCATTTATATGCAACACTTCTGCAATGCACTAGAATATACCCTATTAAGAATAGAGAAATACAGATCACAAGATAACACACTACTAGCCAGATTCTTCTTTATCTTCATACTGATTGTCTGATTCACAATAGTAGCTGAGTGTCTAAGAGATTAATATAATATTCCATGCCACCACATTATATTTCGCTCCTTTTCAAGGTTAGACCAAAGGCCGTGATGTAGGAACAGAAAGCAACAACAGCCCTCTGGATAACCAGAGATCAACTAACCCACGCATATAATCGAGTTGCTTGTTTACAGGTTCGCACCAATTTTGACTTAAATCACTAGGCCATGAGCATAAAACAAGGACTAACCATAGCATTCAACAAGTGCATACACATTACATAGGTCGCAAGTTGTGAATGACTATACTGAGCACGCAGTAAAGCTACTCTACCTCCATATCTTCCCTAGCCTATACGCTCCGGGCAAGTCAACCCTAGCGAACCAAACTAATTTCGCCAAGATCAGTGCAGCCCATATCGGAGACCTCTTGTTTGACTGACACGGCACTTCCACAAACAACACGAATCACGTAAGCAACTAGAACGAAAACAAAGCTTTTATAGATGCGAAAATAAAGCTTTTTAGGGCCTAAAAACCGCGGCTTGAACTCCATAACCCTACCATATAATCACATCTCTGCGCGGAAAACGCAACAGGCAGCAGCCGAATCAAGCACATCTACGCCGAGAGCCAGAAACAAACAAACATCTCGATTTCATCCACGACCACGCAACCAATCACCACAGAGCGCCGCATACGCAAACCAATCGAGCCGCAGGGGAGTGGAGAGGGGGGGAGGCGGAAAGCACATACCAGTGTAACTTCCCAGCTTGATGTGCGCCTGGGCGCGGTCGGCGTAGAGTTCGGCGGTGGGTGGCCCAGCCTCGATGGCCTGGGTGTAGAGCTCGGCGGCCAGCTCGAAGTCGTCGTCGACGAAGGCCTCCTTCGCCTTGCTCTCCAGATCCGACGAGGCGGCGGCGGAGGCCATGACTGGCTTGCGGCGGAGGCGAGGTCGGGGAAGACGACTAGGCGAAGACTTGGAGAGCGAATAAAATAGGGCCGATGAACAGAGAGATCGACGGTATTTGGTGGAGATCCAAGGGATTGGATTGAGCTGCTGCGTGCGGTTAAACGGCCTCTTAAGGGCCCGTGAGGGCTGTTTCTAGAGTCTTCCGAGGGCAGGGTAGACAGGGCCGGGCCGGGCCGGGCCAGGTAAAGGATGGGGGCTTGCAGTCCAGCAAGTTCTCCATCTTTTGTTTTTTCGCTTTTTCGGCCCTTTTCCTTTTCTCCTTTCTGTCTTTTGTGCGGATCAAGCCTTCCGGGTCGTACTATTATTTTGCTTTTGGAAGTTTCAAGAATCATTGTTCGTGCAAGCTGTGTTCTCGCGGTAGGATTAAGAGCATCTTCACTCGCCTACTCAGACGGCTGATCCAGACGTCGAAATTACGTTCGGAGCCGAAAATCGGCTCAGTCGCGTATCCAAGGACCTGTTTTCGGTCGGATTTGGGTCAACTTCGGTCCGGACTACCCAGGCCAAACCCAGGATCCCGCACGTCTGGGACGCCAAATCGGTAAAACAGGCGTGGGCCTGTTTACGATGTGTCGATTAGCCGCCATCCTTCCTTCGCTTTCTTTTTCCCGCCGCCACACACCCTCCCGCCATTCTTCCCTATAAAAGTCGTACATCTCGCCGCCTCTTCACGCCTCACACCACGACAACTCCGCGAACGGACGTTCGCACCTTTGCTTCTCGCCAACTCCGCCGAGAAGCCATGGCCGCCGCCGCCTTGTCGCCGCTGGGAAGCGGCTCCGGAGGCGCGCTTATATACGGCCCACGGAACTTCGCCTCCGAGGTCGACGCCAGCCGCGGATCCTGTTCGCCGGTGTTCGACGGCAGACCTCGCCGGAGAGATCCAGCGACTATCGCCGCCATGGAAGACCTGCATCGGGAGAGAGATCCAGGCCGCTATCGCTGCCATGCAAGACCCGGATCTCGCCGAGGATCAGGGCAACTTGGTCTTCTGGAGGCAGTTTTTTGCCGACAGGCGCCTCGAGGAACTCGCTCGACACGACGGACCGTCGGGCTCACCGCCGCCGCCACGTAACAATATGGCTTACCGCCGCCGCTGGTGGAGCGTTCCAGGGTGGACTCTCGCCGGAGTCATGGCGCACATCGAGGCCGGTAACAACCCCCTCCTAGGCCTGTAGTTGCGGCGTCCGGCGGCGACCACGGCGGTGTCCTTTCCTAGTTAAACCGATGTACTATGTTTCCCTCGCCTAGTTTAATGAAATTCCGCCTATACTCGCCCATATTCGCCGAGTTTAAGTGAATTTAGCCAAACCTGGGAACGCGGCCTAGGTACGCGAGTGAGCGACTGGACGTATCTAGGCCAAAAACACAATTCGTCCGGTCAAAAATTGGTCCGAATTTTGGCCTGGGTAAGCGCAACGAGTGAAGATGCTCTAAGTGGGCGACTCGTCTGTGGTGTTGGTGTTTGAGATCGTAATTAGCCGATTAGTGGATCACTGTCCTAGGCGCCATGTGCCGTCGTTGGCTTGTCGTGCCCAATAGGGATAGAATATGATGACAGGTAAACGTCTGCATGGCATCTTGTCAAGGTATAGGTATTCTCACAATTGAAGCAACATGAGAATGTGAATATTGAGTCAAGTTTTGATGTTGATCGTTTGTTTATCATGGATGATAAATTAAATAATTTGTAAAACTTTCTCCCCATTTGAGAAGTTGAATTACTTTTTAAAGCTTTCGTCGAAACACTAAGGATACTCGCAAAATATTGCACTAAGGTTGACATATATTTTGTCGTCACGTAGTTGGAACCGACATATTTGTGTTTTACATCGTGTGCTAAGAGTATGACTTAATGGTTCATCTGACATCATCTACCTAATCTTTACTTATCCCTCTGTCAGGCCGGTCCTGACATTTCAGGGCCCAGGACGAAGTTAGGATTTGAGGCTCTCCCACTAATTATCGAAACATTAATAAATATTTATGGTATGTAATAAATGTTAGACTCGAGTCACATTATTTGTTAAAATAATAAGTTGTAGGTATTATTGAATTGTTGTCCCAGCCATTTTTGTTCTTCACGGGCTTAGGATGTAGATTCGGGTGTACACATATATTTATTTTTAATACTGCTTGTTAACCAGGATTTAAACTCAAGACCTTTGGCTCTAATACCATAAAGGATTTATGCATTAGCCAATTATTCTAAACGACTGATTTTATAAAAAGGGGTTAGGCAGTATATTTATACTCAACACTCTTCCTCACGTCTAGGCTATTTTAGTCCTTAGCGTGGAATAGAAGTAGGCAGTAGAAATATTTTTTTAATACTACGTGAGCAAGGTCTTGAACTCAAATCCAGGTTAACGCGGTATTAAAAATAAATATATGAGTATACTGATGTGAGGGGGAGTGTTGAGAATATAAATATGTTGCCTATCGTCTTTTCATAAGGTCAATCTTTTGAAATAATTCGCTAGTACATAATTGTTGCCCTAGCCAATTATTTTAAAGTTCGAATTGATGGAAAGACGATAGGCAATATATTTATATTTATATTCTCAAACATTCCCCCTTACATCTAGGCCGGCGGTCTTTTTTCTTCTTCACGGTCCTAGAACGTGGATTCGGGTACACGTATTTATTTTTAATATTGTGTTAACTAGGATTTAAACTCAAGACTTCTGGCTCTGATACCATATTAAATTGTTGCCCTAGCCAATTATTCTAAAAGTCTAAACTGATGAAAAAATAATAGACAACATATTTATATTCTCAACAGGTACAAAGGTAGACGGAGTTTCACTACTAAGGCTTATAAATCGCTCATAAAACCAACTACCTCTCTTCTGTTCCGGTGTATTAGTCCTATAGCGTAGTGTGTTAGTCCTATAGTGGTGAATGGTGGTCTCTGCCTCGTGTCCATGAAATGATCGAACAATGGCCTGCACCTCACGCAGTGGATGGCCTTGCGTTTCATTTTATTAAAAATCAAGACACTTTTTAACAAGAAAATGAGCATAGCCTTTTTTTCAAGGATAAGAAAAGGGAGTGTCTAGCGCTCGCTCGACCGAGAATTTCCTTAGCGCTCGGTCAAGCTACGTCAGCTTCCTTACCGAACACATCTCTCCCGTCTAGTTTTTGTGGGATGTTGTTGGGTTTGTTGTTGTGTTGTGGTTTGTAGTTGGATTTGTGGGTTTAGATGTGGGTTGTATAATGGGATGGGTTGTGTATTCATGTATCTTCCTGACCCCCGATCTCACCTGGTCCCGATCTACAGAGGAAAAAAACTTCTGGAATCTTCTTCCTTCCCCCGATCTCACCTGCTCCCTTGTTCTCCTGCACCCCTCCCCTCTCTCCCATGGAGATCGAACCATGGCCATGTCTCCCATGAAAAATTGAACTCCAACTGACTAGATATCCAGATCTACAAACCATTCCTCTGCACTTCAAACCTTCTACAACACCTAACCCAAGTAGATCACCCTGCTCAAAGCACAAAAAAAGATTATATAGAGGAACATGGATAGAGGAACCTGTAACAGGAACATGGATGGAGGAACCTCTAGCAGTAGCAGCCTAACTGATGAACAAGGAAGGACATGGAACACTCACCAGGGTATGAAATCCGTTCTTCTTTCTAATCTTATGTCTCCCTAATGTAATTTCTTTTAGTTCTCTGAATCAACCTGACAACAGCAGAAGAAAAATCAAAATCCTTTGGTCTCATTGTTGTATCTTGTTCAACAGGAATCATTGACATGTATGGAGACTACTTATTTGGAACACAAGTGAGTGAAAGAAACTACAATCCACCTATCGCAGTTATTTGTTCAAAAACTGTAAAACACATAAATACAATCAGGAAAAAAAATGAAAACTGAATTTGTTGTTTGTTCCTGCAGATTCCACCTAGAGCAGTATACCAGCTACCTCAAAGAAAAGAAGTACTGTCTCTATCTAGTTATGCAGTGCAGATACGGACTATGTACATATGGGTATCAAACAGCCCAGGTTTAAAGAAAACTATAATTTCTACAAGCATTATTTGACATGTGTTCAACATCAGGTTGGGCATCCCAAAGTTATATGCATCATATGGACGTCAGTTTGGAAAGAACACAAGTGAATGCATTTGAACAACAGGTTGACAAATTTTGTAATCAACAAGTTGATAAATTCTGAAGTTTAACTCTGCTTGTTTTGATTTTGTACCTTTTTTCTCCATGTAGGTGTCAAGCAACGATTTTACTCCGTATATACCTGAACAAGACATAAGCACACATCATTTAGTAAGTTCACATGCTCCAATATAGGAAAGAACATTTCAGTATATGGTTCTAAAGCGTATATAACAAGTAGGTTATTTTCTTGTATACAAATGTTACAATTTGAAGGGTTTGGTATGAGCTATAGTGAACTAATTCTTGCTGCAAAAACTAACTCACAGAAGCAGGTAAATTCATTAATAAAAATTATAGTATTTAGTTTTAGTATGTTCAGAAAAAACAACATAAATGAAAAGTTGAAATATTTTTTTATTGTAGGTTTCAAATGATGGATTTGACAGTCTATTTGAAGAGCCTATGGGTCTCGAGGTATCATTATTTACTAGTAAAATTAACATGATGCTATAATGGAAAGTGATAACTGCAAATTCATTATGTTTTATCTCTACGGAACAAGACTTTTATGATCACAGAACGGTATTTAGATCAAAACATTGAAAATTCAAACATAGAAACACATGAAAAATAACAAGTATTGGATAACAAGTACAGTGATGATGAAGAACAAATGGGTCATGGGTACTGTGGATTCAAAGGATATGATTCTGACCAACCTGATGAGGATATTGGAGGCATGTTTTTAGAAGAAGAAACTGGACCAATTGTTCAATCTGAAGTACAACCAGTTGATGATGAGACTGTTGTTGTGACAGAGTCCAATTCAGCACTTGGTTCTGGAACTGGAGCAAGTAACATTGTTGATGTTGAAGATGTTGACGATGGCACTGAAAACCTAACACAAGAGGATATAAAGTTATATCTTACGTCTGAGAGTGTTGCTGCTGCAGAAAGATGTAGTCAAGAAGCTTTGAGCAATCATGTTCCAACTATAAACATGATATTTAACACGGATGATCAATCTTATGGTTTCTACAATGAGTATGCTTCCATACATGGGTTTTCGATAAAAAAGCCTCAAATTACAATGGAAAAAGAGGTGGAACCAATACAACAACTAGGCGTACATATAGATGAAACAAATCTGGTCCAGTTTTAGACAAAGAAGTTGATGAAGAAAGGCTGAGGAAGAAGCAACCGAGGAAGCAAGAACGAACTGGTGTGCGACACCTAAAGCATCTAGGCAAAGAAGAACAAACAGGATTGAGATAACAGGCTGTGAAGCAAAGATGATCATAACTTTAAAAGATTCCAAGTGGGTTGTAACAAATCTAGAGCTACAACACAACCATCAGTTGAGCCCACATGATGAAATCAAATTCATGAGATCACACAAACACATGACAGAGCAAGAAAAGCTTTACATTCGTACCTTTGATTCTGCCAATCTTCCTACGAGGAATATAATGGAGATTCTCACATATCTGAGAGGTGGGAAGAAACGAGATGTCCCCTATAACAAGAAGTGTGTCAGCAATGTAAGGACATCGATAAGAAATGAGAACAACCCAAATGACATGATGCAAGTGCTTGAGTACTTTAGAAAAAGAAAGGCAGAGGATCCGACATTTTTCTACGATTTCAAGCTTGTAGATGGGAACAAAGTGGAGACCATTTTCCGGGCAGATGTTTTTTCTATTAAAATGTATGATCTGTATGGTGACTGCATCAGTTTTGACACTACATACAAGACAAACAAGTATAATTTGCCCTTTGCACCGTTTGTTAGCATTACTGGTCATGGACACAACTGTCTATTTGCTTGTGCCATACTGCATAATGAAACAAAAGATTGCTTCAACTGTCTATTTAAGACATTTGCAAAGTGCATGGGTAACAAACATCCACTCACTATCATAATAGATCAAGATGTATCTATGGCGCAGTCTATATCGGCATGTTTCCCAAACTCAGTGCATAGAAATTGTTTCTTCCATATAAAAAAGAAGTGCCAAGAAAAGTGTGGCAGAGTTTTTGCAACAACTCCATATCTACATGCAGATTTCTGCAACATTCTTCAGAATTCATTGAGAGTATCAGAATTTGAAAACTCTATGGCAACAAATGCTAGTGATACGTCGTAAACGTATCTTATAATTTTTTATGTTCCATGCTTATTTAGTATCTACTTTGCTTTGCTTTATCTTCTCTTTGAGGTATTTTTTATATGTTTTCTAGGACTAACCTATTAACAAGATGCCATAGTGCCAGTTGTCTGTTTTCTGTTGTTTTTGGTTCCAGAAAAGCCAGAAAATGAATTTTCTTAGAATTGGACGGGACAAAAGCCAAAGTCAATATTTTACCGTGGGGAACACGGAGCTAGAAGACGAGACGGATAAGGGCCTCGAGGGGGCCACACCCCTTAGCAACGCGGCCAGGCCTAGCCCGCGCCTGGGGGTGCAGCCGCCTCGGGCACCCCCTCGGCCTTCCTCTTCGCCTATAAGAAGCCCTCGATACCTAAACACTAAGTACCTGATCAATCTTCCACGAAACAGTTTGTAGCCTTCGCCACCATCGTCCCTAGATCGGGGGGATCTAAAGCTCTTCCCGGCACCCTAACGGAGGGGAGAGATCATCCCGGAGGTGTAACACCACGGTTCTGAAAAGACCGTAGCTTCTATGTGACATGCCAATCCCTGGATCGGTTCATTGGCTCACAATAGAATAAGATGAATAACATAGCAAAATATCCGTGTATCATAAATAACGAAGATCCAGAGTATCATTATTACAATAAAAGCTTAGCTCAAGGCTAGCTCGATGTTATTTAAGTAGAAACATAAATATAGTAAATCCTCCATTCTTCAAATTGCCCACAAGTGAACAAGTGCTGAGTGGAGTACCGTGGCCTAAATCGATTACTCAGAATCGGAATATCCTGCAACATGAAACGTAGCAGCCCCGAAGGGTCAATACATGGAATGTATGGTAAGTAGAGCTATTAAAGGAGACAATAGTGCTAACATCTACATGCATATTTGGCAAGTGGAGTTGTGGCTAGCTTGCATTTACAAATACCTTTGTCCTACTTTCATAAACAGTTTTTTTATTTTATTTGAAAAGATCCCAATTAAGTTAACCCAACAACATTAAAGCAATTATGAAATTAGAATGAGCGAGAAACATTTCATGGAATCAATATCAAGCAACTCAGATGTCCATAACCGGGGACACGGCTAATCGATTAGATTATACACCCTGCAGGGGTTAGTACACTTTACCCATGTGACTTGGCCAGCCCAGATCGTACCATCACTCTCATTTTGGGTGATGATAGGGAGAAGTCGAAGAAGAGACCGTTCGGGAAGTAGCTCCCCAATCCCGACGCGCACCGGTCCAATCTACCAAAATTCTACATCTCTGGATATGCGGGTTCGAGTTACCACAACCTACTGAGTCCAACCAACCGCCCATTTCATTATTGGCACATGGTTGTACGCGTAAGCTACAAAATAAAGAAGCCAATCATTTTCTCTCAATACTTGGGTGCCTTTCCGCAATGATACCACCAAAAATTATCAATCCCATCACACCCAGGAGATTCATTGATTAAGTTGTTTTAGTTTTCACAAACCAACACATTTAGAAACAACTTTCAGTGATGTAACCCAGCCCTCGTTCATCATAGCATGGCTAAGCACATCTACCAACGGTGGTTCATCTACGGGAAAATCCTACCACATAATAGGACATAGCATAGCGATAGTATCATCCTACACATGCATCTACAAAATACACGACAATACATTGAAAATAGTAGGATAACATCATGAACAAGTAGCATCTATTTGCCTTGGTTGTAGCGGTCGGAAGAATAATCCACACACGAGCAAGCGTTGCACTCGTCACAATCTACACGATACAATTGCAATCATAAACAAACCATCCATAATCATATGCAAACAAATATGATGCAAGATGCATGCATGACAAGTGGATTGATGCTACAGCGGCATCACATAATCTTATTTAGTATAGCTACTGTATGCATGCATGGAAATTATTTTTAGCGCAAGGAAAACAAGTATGCAATTTATAATGCTCAATAATAGAGCTAAAAACTAAATAATTCACCACTGCTGACATACTATTTGTAAAATCTTGGAAAAATTCTACTGTGTAGGCAACTCTAAATAGGAACAGTACCAATTGGAATTTCTCAAAAAGGATTTATATAACTCCCTGAGTAATTAAAATACTGCAATAAGCCTTTAAATAGATTCTGCAAAAATTATTACTGTAAGCCTAATCTTTTAATTCAGTTTGAGATTCCCCCTATTCTACTGATTCCAGGGACATCTTATTTGCAATTTTTGGAGTACAGAACTTATTCTATGATTTAATTACTCTAAAAAGGGCATTAACTCATTTAATTATTCAGGACAAAACCTTGCTGTAAAAGTGTAAAACGATTGTACAGAAAGATTCTACGTGATTCACGGAATCTACACATATTTTATTTGCAATTTTTGGCCCAGTAGATTAATTTCTATGATTTTTACAAGGTTCAACTATTTTCTGCAAATTCTATTTCGTTTTTAATTTAAAAGGGAATATTCCCAGAATATGCCACGTTGACTGGCGCTGACGCAGCCTCCACGCAGGCGCCACGCGGTGTGCTGGGGTTGGCCGGTACCGGTTCGGCCGGCCCTTCTAATCTCGACCGTGGATTGCAGGACGGGCGGCCAGGAATGCTTGCGTCCTCACCTTGGCGACGAACGGCGGCTGGCGGCGGCGGTCGGTGCAGACGGTGGCGGTGGCGAGATCTCCGGTGGTCCCTGGCGAGGTCGAGGCGGTCTACGGCGTGCGGAGCGTCTTGGCGAGATCGATGGCGAGGTTTCCGGCACCGAGGGATTCCTGGAGCCGCGTGTAGGTGCAGTTGGAGGCGAGCGATGGCGTCGGTGCTCCGGCGGGATTGGGTGGCGTCTGGGGTCGTCTGCAGTAGGAGAAGGAGGGTCAGGGAGGTCCATCGAAGCGAGGGGGTGAATATCAGAGGGAGATAGAGGGCCGGGGGCGACTGCCTCGTCGAGGACCTCGAGCTCCGAAGCTCGACAATGGAGGGCGGTGGCGGCGAGATCAGCGAGCTCGCGGGGCGGCTAGGGTATCAAAAGAAAACGAAACTAGACAAAGGGAAACGGAGGCGGGGATTTATGCGAGAGTTCCTGTGCGGAGAAAGGGGCAAAATCGCAACAATCTGTGCGGATTTGGCGGAGGAAATCGTTCGGTCGATGAACTCGTGCCCGGGTCGGCTTCTGTCGCGAGGAAGGAGGAGGGGAGCAGGCCCCACACGTCAGCGATGCGTGGAGAGGAGTGGGGCGGTGGCGTGCTTGCGAGCCAGGGCCGTAGTCAGCATGGGTTCTGGAGGTGGGGCCGGTAGGTTAGTTCATTCATTTTTTTTGTTCTTTTCTTTTATTCATTTTGCATTCCTTATTTCTTTTATAACTTTTTATTAGCTAAGCCAATTGAATTGATTTCTGTTCTCAAAGTTTACTAAAAATCAAAGGATCAACATAGGATCATTTTTAGCAATAATTTGTCTATTTCAAAACAGTGACTTCATAGGTCCAACTATTCCCTTTTTGTAGGAGCACTCGAGTAACTCCGTCTAGGGTTTGAATGTAGTGTTTTGCATCTGAAAATCTTCGTGGATGGAGAATGACATGTCAAGTGAATGGTATCATGATGCAGTGCAGTACCAAATCTAGAATTTGGGAGTGTTGGGATGTGACAAGACTAACCCCCTTAAGACAAATCTCGTCCCCAAGATTCGGCGCGGCTAGCAAATAGGTGTGGGTGATCTTCTCGGATGTCATCCTCACGCTCCCAAGTGGCTTCCTCTTCGGTGTGGTGGCTCCATCGAACCTTGCAAAACTTGATCGTCTTGGTACGGGTAATCCTCTCTGCCGTTTCCAGTATCTTGACCGGCTTCTCCTCATAGGTCAAGTCATTCTCAAGCTGAACCTCCTCTAGTGGCACCGTGTCTCTCAGAGGTGTATCCACCATCTCCGTATGACACTTCTTCAGCTGGGTGGAACACATTGTGGATAGCGGACAGAGCCTCTGGCAACTCCAACTGATAAGCTACTTCTCCTTTGCGTGCTAAGACCCGATGTGGCCCAATAAACCGAGGTGCCAACTTACCCTTGATTCCAAATCTCTTGATTCCACGAAGTGGCGACACTCTGAGGTATGCTCTATCACCTATCTCATACACCACTTCCTTGCGCTTGGCGTCAGCGTTGCTCTTCTGCCTTGATTGTGCTACCTTCAGCCTGTCCCTAATCATGGCGACTTTCTCCTCAGCGTCCTTGATCAAATTAGGTCCAAACAGCTGACGTTCTCCTACTCCATCCCATAACAACGATGTCCGACACCATTTCCCATACAGCACATCAAACGGTGACGTCTTGATGCTGGTGTGATAACAGCTGTTGTAGGAAAACTCGGCGTACGGCAAATTCTCATCCCAACTAGAACCATGAGCCAAAGCGCAAGCTCTCAGCATATCTTCCAGAATCTGATTTACCCTCTCGGTCTGTCCATCAGTATGGGGGTGGAATGTTGTGCTAAACTCCAACCTAGTCCCCAATGACTCGTGCAGGTGGCGCCAAAAGTGTGAGGTAAATTGGGTGCCTCTGTCAGATACAATACTCTTAGGAACTCCATGTAGGCACACAATCCTGTCTATATAAATCTTGGCCAACATTGCACTCGTATAGGTCGTCTTTACCGGTATAAAGTGGCTACCTTGGTCAAATGGTCGACCACTACCCAAATGGAGTCATATCCCGATCTGGTCCTGGGTAATCCTGTGATAAAATCCATTCCCACTCTATCCCACTTCCAATCCGGCACAGGAAATGGCTGCAGTAGTCCTACTGGCTTCTGGTGTTCCGCCTTCACTCGGCTGCATACATCACATAAGGCAATATGCTCAGCGATGTCTCCCTTCATGTTGTTCCACCAGAATCTGTCCTTTAGGTCCATATACATCTTCGTATTGCCCGGATGTATGGAATACAACGAGTCATGAGCTTCCTGCAGAATCAACTTCCTTAACTCCGGATCGTTGGGAACGCACAAACGATCTCCATACCACAAGGTTCCTTGCTCATCCTCGCGGAATTCTTTTGCTTGATCCTCCTTCATCTTTTCCTTTACTTCATCTATCTCCTTGTCTCCTACTTGAGCCTTCCTGATCCTGTCCTGTAGCATTGGTTGGACTTCCATTGCTGCCAAGTATCCTTCAGACACTACCTCCAGTCTAAGGTCCTTGAATTGCTTGCACAAATCCTCGAGCAACTCCCCAACGGTCAATCCATTGGCATAGACCTTCCGGCTCAGAGCATCTGCTACTACATTGGCTTTTCCTGGGTGGTATTGCAGATTCATATCATAATCCTTGATAAGTTCCAACCATCTCCTTTATGCAAGTCTTAGCGATTCCCGCCAAACCCGCATAGAAACGATTCAAAGGCGCCCACCAGGCACTTTCGTGCGGGTGGAAAACAAAGTAATACCATTACACATTAGTCCACGATGGAACCCACAGACCAGATATATACAACAACGACTCAAAGAGTCAAGAATACAAATATACAATACAAAGATCCAAATCACCTTGAAAACGATACAACATCCGACTACGGACAAGATGCAAATGGGGCTAAGAGCCCTAAAGAATAAACAATGGCGTCCATAACCCTGCCCAGGCCAAGCCGGAAGGGTAACCCCGCTAACGACGTCGATCTCAAAACCTGCTTAAAAAAAGGGGTGTCGACAAAGGGCAAAAGAAAAAGAGAGCGGCCAATACTGAGGCCAGTACAGGGCGAGACTAGAATTCGGCGGTCCTCGCCTACATAGGTATGGTGAACTGAAGCGGCAGCGGAGCATGCGCTAAACAACCTATAGAGACTCAATACATTTGTCGGCTATCAGAGAAATATGAGAAAGACCTATTCGGATCCAACCTGATACTACCACCAAACAAACCTATCCTGATATTTCCCCCTCGAGACCAAACGAGGAAGTCAAGCCGAGGAAACTCACACGGTTGGCAGTTTTATCCATTACATTATAGTTGCAACACTTACTAGTCATATATAGACAGTATGAGTCATCCTGATATAATAAGCAGTGGACACTTTTAATTAACCATTCCGTTGTAGTTGCGATACTTACTAGTCAGATACATATAACATGAGACATACACGAACCCAGCAGTTGTTGGCACTTTTATTTGTCCATTCCGTTATAGTGAAGCTGATTACTAGTCATTATAAAGTCAAATTTATAGCACTACTTTAGTTATTGTTGTCTATGATCGAGATACTGTGCTCCAAGTCATCCATAACCGTGGACACGGCTTTCAGAAAGTTTTACCCTACAGGGGGCACAAATAGCAACACACGCACAATCAACATCGGAAAAAACCAAATGAAAGACCAACGAGGCATCACGACAGAGCAATTGCAAGATTCATATAATATTTCAGGGGCCACCCCACCAAGCTACCCGCTACGAAGTTGGCCGGCTCCGAGACGGACCCAAAGGTTTGTGACGATGGTTGTAAACGACTGGGAACCCGAAAGTGTGACTGGCTTGTTGATACCGCGAAAACGTGGCACGGGGTTCCAAAATAGTACAGGCGCTCCACGCGCAATCATAAATAAAGCAGTAAAGCATGACATAAGTACATGATAGTAATAAAGCCCCAAACTACTTTGTGGCCCCAAGAAATAATATATGACTCAAGCTCTGGCTAGGGGGATTCATGGTCCCACATGCGGATAGTGTGAATATTCAAAGAACAGGTATCAAGTACTCAGAGTCCTACGGGACACAAGTGGACGGTTAAAAATCAAATAACATCTATTGCCCATATGTGCCTCTGCATTATTTACCTACTTCAATTTTAGTTATTGAACGGTAATTAAAGTCATGATCATCTCTAACATTAATCATGAGGCAATACTCCAACAACTGTGGAACACCGACAGCGCGACCGATCACCTACGCAAGCAACTACGACTCGCAAGGCCAACTGTCTACCAAACAACATGTAATAGCAGGTGTCCAAGGCAATATAATGGCTGCAAGGGATATCACGGGTACGAAACTAGAGCATCGCAACACAGATAGCAATAGATCAGCAGGAGGAAATAAAGACTATAAAGGTAAAATAGGTAGAAAGGGAGAGAATGCTCACCTGAAAACATTGCCGAAGATTCATTCGAAGATCGGGTCGACACTCGCATCAACTCATCGGCCTAATCCGGAAAGAAGCAAACACTAAAAGGAACAAGCGATGCAGCAATTACAACTAATGCGGAAGAATCGGCAAGATCATGATATGATGCATGCCATGGCAAGTAAATGATGCAAACTATGTCGAAAAGGTATTAGGGGCATCGCACATTGATGATATAGCATTTGTGAGGCATTATTAATAAGAAACAATTAGTTCCCAATTTTATTTATCATGTTTTCCTTGCATAAATAGTACCAATTATAAAACTGCTCTTAATGCATGATGCAAATGATAACATGGATATCATGGCTGGAGAGGTCTTGTCGCGCTGATCGATTTAGACATATCATTTGTCGAATTCGGAGTTACGGATTTAAAGTTATGCAATATTTAAGAAATAGGCATTTATTAATATGTATTAATTCGAAAATTTTAAATTGCTCAAATGTTATTATAAATAGCATAAACAGATTCCCCACATTTTTCTGATTCAACAATATTTATTATTTATAATATTTGGAATTATGAATTTAAAACAATATTAAAGTCAAAATAAGTCAAATGGGGTCAAAGTCAAAGGTTTGACTAGCTAGAGTCAAATCTGGTCAAATTGAAAAATATGGTTAAATTTGTATTTGAAAAACATTCATATTTCATTTTGGGAGTTTCTTCAAATTCAAAATATTTAAATAGATATGAATTTATTTGATATTAATCATTTACTGAAATTTTACTTGATTTAAGAAATAGCTGAAGGCTTTTCTTACTCGGTCTAGAGCTACCCAAAGTCACCGACTGTGGGGTCGGAGGCCACGACCCATCAGCTGCGGGTTGGAAGCCAAAAAGGAAGAGGGGCTTTTTGCAAAAATCTCTTGGACCCGACGGAACCTGACGAACTGAAGTTTGGATCGCAAAAAAACTGGTAGCTCGGACCGATGTTGCGACAAAGATGGCGAGCGCTAGGATTGGAATTTGGTGACGCCGTAAAAACGAGAATTGTAGAGGGCACAAAGGTCTTCGATATTTGTTCAGGAATCCTCGGCTAAAAAGGACCGGCGCGATCGGTAACTCGCTGGGAACAGAGACAGAACTACTGCTCGTGCTGTTCTACTGCAGAGCTAGGCGCACACGGATGTTGCTGCTACTGCACGCGCGGCGGAGGTTACCGAAGACGGCGACGGCGATTCAGGGCGGCATGATGCGGAAAGGTGGGGGAAACAGAGGGAGAAAGGGGTTGGCACTCACCTCGACCAATTCCCGCCAGAATCGGGATCGGGGAAGGAGGAAGATGGACAAGACGGTGGCGACAGGGCGGGCTTGCTTGGTCACGACCGAAACGGAGGCGAGGAGGAAGTCACCGGCAGCTCCGGCTCCTCCTCCTGCTGCGATTCCGAAGAGGCGGAAGTGGCGGTTCTGTTCCTTGGCTCAACCGCTTCCGCTAGGGGCCATGGCAGCTCCACCTCTATGCTCCCCTCGCTGAAATTTTCGGCAGGAGGGAGGCGGGGTACGGAGGAGAGGAAGAGGGGGAATGGCGGCACGGGGGAGGGAGAAGGCTAGGGTTCGGAGGCCGCTCGGGGGGATAAGAAGGAGGCGGTCATGCCTTGCTCGTGGGTGCTGACGAGGAAAACGGCACCGGACGGCACCCTGTTACTTGCAGAGACGAAGAAAGGGGAAGGAGACGGTGAACAGGGACGGTGTCGGGGTGAAGGGGTACTGGGCCAAGAAGAGGGAGAGAAGGACCCTGAGTGGGCTTTGCTTCTGCTGGATGCCGCCTGGGCTTGGTGGCTGCTGTTGCTCCTCTCTCACTATTTTTTTATGCTCTTAGCATTTTCCTTTATTTGTTGTTGTTTGTTTGTTTCAAATCCAAACAAGTTACTAATTCAAAATCTTTTGAACTTTGTAGGAGCATTTGAATAGGGAATTGTGGTATGCAAATAGAAACAAAGAGGGAATAGCACAAAGGGGATGAGACGCCCACAACAATATTAGTCTTGGGCATTTAACATATATCAAAAGCCAAATACAATTTAGTACGAACCAAATGGAATGATAAATATAAAAGCCACGATTTAATATGATGTTCAAATGCAATGTGGCATGATGACATGAGTATGGTACCACGATGATGCACAAAACAAAACACCAAATGATTTGCTCGTAGTGGTTTTACCCGGAATGCTACAATTCGACACCATTAACAATGGATCTCGCCCTCGAGATCCGCCTCATGATACGGGGAAGAAGGCCGGCGGTCTGAATCTGCTCGCTTCGTGTAGATCCTCGCGACACCACTAACAAGGGTTCTTTCTTCATGTTGAAATTAGCAACACCACAAACAAGAGGTCGTTGATCATGTTCATAAAGGGAACGCTCCGGATAAATAACGGAGGAGTTAAAGGTAATTCCACCTCTAACTTCCATGGAAGGAGTAAGAATTGCATTGATCCACCATTCAGTGTACAAAAGCGAATGATAAGAGTAGTGGCATGGTCGCGACTCCATCCCGCACTCAAAGCATTACTATGTACATGAACAGACGAATTATGCAACCAACTTTCAGAATCAGACTGAAGATGTCGATAATCAATTTTCAGAAACAAAAGAATGATTTAGGCTCTTCATCGATTCTGACTCAGATGATGTCGTCGTGAAGGGTAACACCAGAAGATACAAAGAAAAAAAATTAGTGAATTTTTGATCCACTAAAAGATACAATAGACGAAAGGTCCATCAGATAGCATGAAGACTGGATGTCGAAGCACCGTTACAAAAGGATGGAAGCGAAACCCTGAAGGTACCACGGAAACCCCACCACGAGAATTCCTGGACTCGAAGAAAAGGTAAGGGCAGATTCAAAACACGTAGAGGTAAGAGGAGAATAGCAAAGGAGTAAGGAGTAAAAGTAGACCTAATCAGATCTATCCAACCGATTTTGCAAAATAGTTTTGGACACTCTACAACGTTCGTTAGCTAGGGTATCCTACAGGCTGGACCGATGGGTTATCGTAACTGCTGAGCTCTGATACCACCCTGTAACACCCTCAGATTAGCCCTATGCAAGTCTTAGCGATTCCCGCCAAACCCGCATAGAAATGATTCAAAGGCGCCCACCAGGCACTTTCGTGCGTGTGGAAAACAAAGTAATACCATTACATATTAGTCCATGATGGAACCCACAGACCAGATATATACAACAACGACTCAAAGAGTCAAGAATACAGATATACAATTTAAAGATCCAAATCACCTTGAAAACGATACAACATCCGACTACGGACAAGATGCAAATGGGGCTAAGAGCCCTGAAGAATAAACAATGGCGTCCATAACCCTTCCCAGGGCAAGCCGGAAGGGTAACCCCGCTAACGACGTCGATCTCAAAACCTGCTTAAACAAAAGGGGTGCCGACAAAGGGCAAAAGAAAAAGAGATCGGTCAGTACGGAGACCAGTACCGGGCAAGACTAGAATTCGGCGGTCCTCGCCTACATAGGTATGGTAGACTGAAGCGGCAGCGGAGCATGCGCTAAACAACCTATAGAGACTCAATACATTTGTCAGCTATCAGAGAAAGATGAGAAAGACATATTCGGATCCAACCTGATGCTACCACCAAACAAACCCATCCTGGTATTTCCCCCTCGAGACCAAACGAGGAAGTCAAGCCGAGGAAACTCACACGGTTGGCAGTTTTATCCATTACATTATAGTTGCAGCACTTACTAGTCATATATAGACAGTATGAGTCATCCTGATATAATAAGCAGTGGGCACTTTTAATTAACCATTCCGTTGTAGTTGCGATACTTACTAGTCAGATACATATAACATGAGACATTCACGAACCCAGTAGTTGTTGGCACTGTTATTTGGCCATTCTGTTATAGTGAAGCTAATTACTAGTCATTATAAAGTCAAATTTATAGCACTACTTTAGTTATAGTTATCTATGATCGAGATACTGTGCTCCAAGTCGTCCAAAACTACGGACATGGCTTTCAGAAAGTTTTACCCTGCAGGGGGCACACATAGCAACACACGCATGATCAACCTCGGAAAAAAACAAATGAAAACCCAACGAGACATCACGACAGAGCAATTGCAAGATTCATATAATACTTTAGGGGGCCACCCCACCAAGCTACCCGCTACGAAGTTGACCGGCTCCGAGACGGACACAGAGGTTTGTGACGATGGCTGTAAACGACTGGGAACCCGAAAGTGTGACTGGGCTTGTCGATATCACGAAAACGTGGCACGGGGTTCCAAAATAGTACAGGCGCTCCACGTGCAATCGTAAATAAAGCAGTAAAGCATGGCATAAGTATAAGATAGTAATAAAGCCCCAAACTACTTTGTGGCCCTAAGAAATAATATATGACTCAAGCTCTGGCTAGGGGGATTCATGGTCCCACATGCGGATAGTGTGAATATTCAAAGAACAGGTATCAAGTACTTGGAGTCCTACGGGACACAAGTGGACGGTTAAAAACCAAATAACATCTATTGCCCACCTGTGCCTCTGCATTATTTACCTACTTCAATTTTAGTTATTAAACGGTAATTAAAGCCATGATCATCTCCAACATTAATCATGAGGCAATACTCCAACAACTGTGGAACACCGATAGCGCGACCCATCACCTACGCAAGCAACTATGACTCGCAAGGCCGACTATCTAACAAACAACAGGTAATAGGAGGTGTCCAAGGCAATATAATGGCTGCAAGGGATATCACGGGTACGAAACTAGATCATCGCAACACATATAGCAATAGATCAACAAGAGAAAATAAAGACTATAAAGATAAAATAGGTAGAAAGGGGGAGAATGCTCGCCTGAAAACATTGCCGAAGATTCATCCGAAGATCGGGTCGACACTCGCATCAACTCATCGGCCTAATCCGGGAAGAAGCAAACACTAAAAGGAACAGGCAATGCAGCAATTACAACTAATGCGGAAGAATCGGCATGATCATGATACGATGCATGTCATGGCAAGTTAATGATGCAAACTATGTCGAAAAGGTATTAGGGGCATCGCACATTGATGATATAGCATTTGTGAGGCATTATTAATAAGAAATAATCAGTTCCCAATTTTATTTATCATGTTTTTCTTGCATAAATAGTACCAATTATAAAACTGCTCTTATTGCATGATGCAAATGATAACATGGATATCATGGCTGGAGAGGTCTCGTCGCGCTGATCGATTTAGACATATCATTTGTCGAATTCGGAGTTACGAATTGAAAGTTATTCAATATTTAAGAAATAGGCATTTATTAATATTTATTAATTCGAAAAATTTAAATTGCTCAAATGTTATTATAAACAGCATAAACAGATTCCGCACATTTTTATGATTCAACAATATTTATTATTTATAAAATTTGGAATTATGAATTTGAAACAATATTAAAGGCAAAATGAGTCAAATGGGGTCAAAGTCAAAGGTTTGACTAGCTGGAGTCAAATCTGGTCAAATTGAAAAATATGGTTAAATTCGTATTTGAAAAACATTCATATTTCATTTTTGGAGTTTCTTCAAATTCAAAATATTTAAATAGATATGAATTTATTTGATATTAATCATTTAATGAAATTTTACTTGATTTAAGAAATAGCTGAAGGCTTTTCTTACTCGGTCTAGAGCTACCCAAAGCCGACCGATTGGGGTCGGGCGGCGCACCTTACGCAGTGGGCCTTAGCGAAGTGCCACGTGGGCAACAACGGGGCTGTGGGTTGGAAGCCAAAAAGGAGGAGAGGCTTTTTGCAAAAATCTCTTAGACCCGACGGGAACTAGACGAACTGAAGTTTGGATCGAAAAAAACACTGGTAGCTCGGGCCGATGTTGCGACGAAGATGTCGAGCGCTAGGATTGGAATTTGGTGACGCCGTAAAAACGAGAATTGTAGAGGGCACGAAGGTCTTTGATATTTGTTCAGGAATCGTCGGCTAAAAAGGACCGGTGTGATCGGTAACTCACCGGGAACAGAGATGGAACTGTTGCTCGGTCTGTTCTACTGCAGAGCTAGGCGCACGCGGATGTTGCTGCTGCTGCACGCGCGGCGGAGGTTACCGAAGACGGCGACGGCAATTCAGGGAGAAAGGGGTTGGCACTCACCTCGGCCAATTCCCACCAGAATCAGGATCGGGGAAGGAGGAAGATGGATAGGACGGTGGCAACAGGGCGGGCCTGCTTGGTCATGACCGAAATGGAGGCGAGGAGGAAGTCACCGGCAGCTCCGGCTCCTCCTCCTGCTGTGATTCCGAGGAGGCGGAAGTGGCGGTTCTGTTCCTTGGCTCAACCACTTCTGCTAGGGGCCATGGCAGCTCCACCTCTATGCTCCCCTCGCTGAAATTTTCGACAGGAGGGAGGCGGGGTACGGAGGAGAGGAAGAGGGGAATGGCGGCGCGGGGGAGGGAGAAGGCTAGGGTTTGGAGGCCGCTCGGGGGGATAAGAAGGAGGTGGTCACGCCTTGCTCGTGGGTGTTGACGAGGAAAACGGCACTGGACGACACCCTGTTACTTGCAGAGACGAAGAAAGAGGAAGGAGACGGTCAACAGGGACGGCATCGTGGTGAAGGGGTACTGGGCCAAGAAGAGGGAGAGAAGGAACCCGAGTGGGCTTTGCTTCTGCTGGATGCCGCCTGGGCTTGGTGGCTGCTGCTGCTCCTCTCTCACTATTTTTTTATGCTCTTAGCATTTTCCTTTATTTGTTGTTGTTTGTTTGTTTCAAATCCAAACAAGTTACTAATTCAAAATCTTTTGAACTTTGTAGGAGCATTTGAATAGGGGATTGTGGTATGCAAATAGAAACAGAGAGGGAATAGCACAAAGGGGAGGAGATGCCCACAACAATATTAGTCTTGGGCATTTAACATATATCAAAAGCCAAATACAATTTAGTACGAACCAAATGGAATGATAATTATAAAAGCCACGATTTAATATGATGCTCAAATGCAATGTGGCATGATGACATGAGTATGATACCATGATGATGCACAAAACAAAAACACCAAATGATTTTCTAGTAGTGGTTTTACCCGGGGTGCTACAATTCGACACCACTAACAATGGATCTCGCCCTCGAGATCCGCCTCATGATATGGGGAAGAAGGCCGGCAGTCTGAATCTGCTCGCTTTGTGTAGATCCTCGCGACACCACTAACAAGGGTTCTTTCTTCATGTTGAAATTGGCAACACCACAAACAAGAGGTCGTTGAACATGTTCATCAAGGGAACGCTCCGGATAAATAACGGAGGAGTTAAAGGTAATGCCACCTCTAACTTCCATGGAAGGAGTAAGAATTGCATTGATCCACCATTCAGTGTACAAAAGCAAATGATAAGAGTAGTGGTATGGTCGCGACTCCATCCCGCACTCAAAGCATTACTATGTACATGAATAGACGGATTATGTAACCAACTTTCGGAATAAGACTGAAGGTGTCGACAATCAATTTTGAGAAACAAAAGAATGATTTAGGCTCTTCATCGATTATGACTCAGATGATGTCATCGTGAAGGGGAACACCAGAAGATACAAAGAAAAAAATTAGTGAATTTTTGATCCACTAAAAGATACAACAGACGAAAGATCCATCAGATAGCATGAAGACCAGATGTCGAAGAACCATTACAAGAGGATGGAAGCGAAACCCTGAAGGTACGACGGAAACCCCGCCACGAGAATTCTTGGACTCAAAGAAAAGGTAAGGCAGATTCAAAACACACAGAGGTAAGAGGAGAACAGCAAAGGGGTAAGGAGTAAAAGTAGACCTAATCAGATCTATCCAACCGATTTTGCAAAATAGTTTTGGACACTCTACAACGTCCGTTAGCTAGGGTATCCTATAGGCTGGACCGGTGGGGTATCGTAACTGCTGAGCTCTGATACCACTCTGTAACACCCTTAGATCGGCCCTATGCAAGTCTTAGCGATTCCCGCCAAACCCGCATCGAAACGATTCAAAGGCGCCTGAGCACTTTAAATGCGGGTGGAAAGCATAATACCTAGTCCACGATGGAACCCACAGACCAGATATATACAATAACGACTCAAAGAGTCAAGAATACAGATATACAATACAAAGATCCAAATCACCTTGAAAACGATACAACATCTGACTACAAACAAGATGCAAATGGGGCTAAGAGCCCTGAAGAATAAACAATGGCGTCCATAACCCTGCCCAGGGCAAGCCGGAAGGGTAACCCCGCTAACGACGTCGATCTCAAAACCTGCTTAAACAAGAGGGGTGCCGACAAAGGGCAAAAGAAAAAGAGAGCGGCCAATACTGAGGCCAGTACAGGGCGAGACTAGAATTCGGCGGTCCTCGCCTACATAGGTATGGTGGACTGAAGCGGCAGCGGAGCATGCGCTAAACAACCTATAGAGACTCAATACATTTGTCGGCTATCAGAGAAAGATGAGAAAGACCTATTCGGATCCAACCTGATACTACCACCAAACAAACCTATCCTGGTATTTCCCCCTCGAGACCAAACGAGGAAGTCAAGCCGAGGAAACTCACACGGTTGGCAGTTTTATCCATTACATTATAGTTGCAGCACTTACTAGTCATATATAGACAATATGAGTCATCCTGATATAATAAGCAGTGGGCACTTTTAATTAACCATTCTGTTGTAGTTGCGATACTTACTAGTCAGATACATATAACATGAGACATACACGAACCCAGCAGTTGTTGGCACTTTTATTTGGCCATTCCGTTATAGTGAAGTTGATTACTAGTCATTATAAAGTCAAATTTATAGCACTACTTTAGTTATAGTTGTCTATGATCGAGATATTGTGCTCCAAGTCGTCCATAACCGTGGACACGGCTTTCAGAAAATTTTATCCTGCAGGGGGCACAAATAGCAACACACGCACGATCAACATCGGAAAAAACCAAATGAAAGACCAACGAGGCATCACGACAGAGCAATTGCAAGATTCATATAATATTTCAGGGGCCACCCCACCAAGCTACCCGCTACGAAGTTGGCCGGCTCCGAGACGGACCCAAAGGTTTGTGACGATGGTTGTAAACGACTAGAAACCCGAAAGTGTGACTGGGCTTGTCGATACCGCGAAAATGTGGCACGGGGTGCCAAATTAGTACAGGTGCTCCACGCGCAATCGTAATTAAAGCAGTAAAGCATTTCATAAGTACATGATAGTAATAAAGCCCCAAACTACTTTGTGGCCCCAAAAAATAATATGACTCAAGCTCTGGCTAGGGGGATTCATGGTCCCACATGCGGATAGTGCGAATATTCAAAGAACAGGTATCAAGTAATCGGAGTCCTATGGGACACAAGTGGACGGTTAAAAACCAAATAACATCTATTGCCCATCTGTGCCTCTGCATTATTTACCTACTTCAATTTTAGTTATTAAACGGTAATTAAAGCCATGATCATCTCCAACATTAATCATGAGGCAATACTCCAACAACTGTGGAACACCGACAACGCGATCCATCACCTGCGCAAGCAACTACGAATCACAAGGCCAACTGTCTACCAAACAACAGGTAATAGGAGGTGTCCAAGGCAATATAATGGCTGCAAGGGATATCACTGGTATGAAACTAGAGCCTCGCAACACAGATAGCAATAGATCAACAGGAGGAAATAAAGACTATAAAGGTAAAATAGGTAGAAAGAGGGAGAATGCTCGCCTGAAAACATTGCCGAAGATTCATCCGAATATCGGATCGACACTCGCATCAACTCATCGGCCTAATCCGGGAAGAAGCAAACACTAAAAGGAACAAGCGATGCAACAATTACAACTAATGCGGAAGAGTCGGCATGATCATGATATGATGCATGGCATGGCAAGTTAATGATGCAAACTATGTCGAAAAGGTATTAGGGGCATCGCACATTGATGATATAGCATTTGTGAGGCATTATTAATAAGAAACAATTAGTTCCCAATTTTATTTATCATGTTTTCCTTGCATAAACGGTACCAATTATAAAACTGCTCTTAATGCATGATGCAAATGATAACATGGATATCATGGCTGGAGAGGTCTCATCGCGCTGATCGATTTAGACATATCATTTGTCGAATTCGGAGTTACGGATTTAAAGTTATGCAATATTTAAGAAATAGGCATTTATTAATATTTATTAATTCAAAAAATTTAAATTTCTCAAATGTTATTATAAATAGCATAAACAGATTCCCCACATTTTTCTGATTCAACAACATATATTATTTATAATATTTGGAATTATGAATTTAAAACAATATTAAAGTCAAAATGAGTCAAATGGGGTCAAAGTCAAAGGTTTGACTAGCTTAAGTCAAATCTGGTCAAATTGAAAAATATGGTTAAATTCGTATTTGAAAAATATTCATAGTTCACTTTGGGAGTTTCTTCAAATTCAAAATATTTAAATAGATATGAATTTATTTGATATTAATCATTTACTGAAATTTTACTTGATTTAAGAAATAGCTGAAGGCTTTTCTTACTCGGTCTAGAGCTACCCAAAGTCAGACCCGATTGATTGGGGTGACGCAATCAAGCGTGAGTGGACACAACGGGGGTGTTCCATGTGGGCAACAGTGGGGCTGCGGGTTGGAAGCCAAAAAGGAGGAGGGGCTTTTTGCAAAAATCTCTTGGACCCGACGGGACCTGACGAACTAAAGTTTGGATCGCAAAAAAAAAAACTGGTAGCTCGGGCCGATGTTGCGACGAAGATGGCGAGCGCTAGGATTGGAATTTGGTGACGCCGTAAAAACGAGAATTGTAGAGGGCACAAAGGTATTCGATATTTGTTCAGGAATCCTCGGCTAAAAAGGACCGGCGCGATCGGTAACTCACCGGGAACATAGACGGAACTCGCTGCTGGCCTGTTTCTACCGCAGCAGAGCTAGGGCGACGCTGATGTTGCAGCGGCATGATGCGGAAAGGTGGGGGAAACAGAGGGAGAAAGGGGTTGGCACTCACCTCGACCAATTCCCGCCAGAATCAGGATCGGGGAAGGAGGAAGATGGACAGGGCAGTGGCGATGGGGCGGGCCTGCTTGGTCACGACCAAAACAGAGGCGAGGAGGAAGTCACCGGCAGCTCCGGCTCCTCCTCCTGCTGCGATTCCGAAGAGGCGGAAGTGGCAGTTTTGTTCCTTGGCTCAACCGCTTCCGCTGGGGGCCATGGCAACTCCACCTCTATGCTCCCCTCGCTGAAATTTTCAGCAGGAGGGAGGCGGGGTACAGAGGAGAGGAAGAGGGGGAATCACGGAGCGGGGGAGGGAGAAGGCTAGGGTTCGGAGGCTGCTCAGGGGGATAAGAAGGAGGCGGTCACGCCTTGCTCGTGGGGGCTGACGAGGAAAACGGCACCGGACGACACCCTGTTACTTGCAGAGACGAAGAAAGGGGAAGGAGACGGTAAACAGGGACGACGTCAGGGTGAAGGGGTACTGGTCCAAGAAGAGGGAGAGAAGGACCCCGAGTGGGCTTTGCTTCTGCTGGATGCCGCCTGGGCTTGGTGGCTGCTGCTACTCCTCTCTCACTATTTTTTATGCTCTTAGCATTTTCCTTTATTTGTTGTTGTTTGTTTGTTTCAAATCCAAACAAATTACTAATTCAAAATCTTTTGAACTTTGTAGGAGCATTTGAATAGGGGATTGTGGTATGCAAATAGAAACAGAGAGGGAATAGCACAAAGGGGAGGAGATGCCCACAACAATATTAGTCTTGGGCATTTAACATATATTAAAAGCCAAATACAATTTAGTATGAACCAAATGGAATGATAAATATAAAAGCCACGATTTAATATGATGCTCAAATGCAATGTGGCATGATGACATGAGTATGATACCATGATGATGCACAAAACAAAAAAACCAAATGATTTTCTAGTAGTGGTTTTACCCGGGGTGCTACATTATGTTGTTTATCTTAAGGAGAACACCTCTAGTGAACTATGGACCTCGGTGCAATCTTTACCATTGTTACATCTTCTAGTGTTACTGTTTACTTTCTGCAAGCCACCATTACCTTCCACACCATACAGTTAATCCTTTGTTTTTAGCAAACCTGTGAGATTGACAACCTCACTGTTCGTTGGGCAAAGTCTTGAGTTTGTGTTGTGTAGGTTTCCAAGTTGCTGGCAACACCTTTGAGTCGTTTCCTTCCTCCTACTGGTTCGATAACCTTGGTTTCTTACTGAGGGAAAACTTGCTGCTGTGCTCATCATACCTTCCTCTTGGGGTTTCCCAACGAAGCTCTATAGTGAGCTATACATCATCAAGCTATTTCTGGCGTCGTTGCTGGAGGCTAAGGACGACTTCACAAGGGGAGTCCTTCACAACCTTTCTCTTTACTTTGTTTTTGTTTTGCTTAGTTTCTTTTGCCTTGTTTTGTTTGCTTCTTTTTATCAAAAAATCCAAAAAAATAGTTTCGTTTGGTTTGCTTTCTTTTATCAAAAACACACAAAAAAATTACTTCCTGCTCTAATTGCTGCTGTTGGTTTGCTCCCCTTTTGCAAAAATGAACTCTGTTGAGAACACCAAGTTGTGTGACTTCACTAGCACAAACAACAATGATTTCCTGAGTACACCTATTGCTCCACCTACTCCTGATGCTACCTTTTATGGAATTAAGCCTGCTTTGTTGAATCTTGTGATGAAAGAGCAATTTTCTAGTGCTAGTTTTGATGATGTTGCTGCCCATCTCAATAACTTTGTTGAACTTTGTGAGATGCAAAAATATAAGGATGTAGATGGAGATATTATTAAGCTCAAGTTGTTTCCTTTCTCCTTGAGAGGAAAAGCTAAAGAATGCTTGCTATCATTGCCTAGAAATAGTATTGATTCTTGGATTAAGTGCAAAGATGCGTTTATTGGAAAATACTATCTTCCTGCTAAGATTATATCTATGAGAAGTGAAATAATGAAATTTAAACAACTTGATAATGAACATGTTGCTCAATCTTGGGAAAGAATGAAATCCTTGGTAAAGAATTGTCCTACTGATGGACTGACTGCTTGGATGATTATCTAGACTTTTTATGCAGGTTTAAACTTCTCTTCAAGAAATCTGTTGGATTCAGCTGCTAGGGGTACCTTTATGACCATTACTTTGGGAGCTGCAAAAAAGCTCCTTGATAATATGATGGTCAACTATTCTGAATGGAACATTGAGTGAGCTCCACATGGTAAGAAGGTAAATTCTGTTGAAGAAACCTCTTCTTTGAGTGATAAGACTGATGTTATCATGGCTATGCTTGTTAATGGAAAAGCTCATATAGATGCAAACAATGTTCCCTTAGCCTCTTTGGTTGTTCAAGAAGAACAAGTTGATGTTAACTTCATTAGAAATAACAATTTCAGCAACAATGCCTATAGGAATAATTTTGGTGGTAACAATAATTATAGGCCTTATCCTCCTAATAATGGCAATACCTATGGAAACTCCTACAACAATACTAGAAGTGCTTCCTCTGGACTTGAAGTCATGCTTAAAGACTTTCTTAGTAAACAAACCATTTTCAATAAAACTGTGGAGGAAAAGCTTTTGAATGTTGAGAAAAATATTTCCTCTTTGTCTGAATCACAGTCCTCTTTGATTAATAAAATGGCTGCTAAACCTGAAACCTTGGAAAGTACCTTTGCTTCTACTTATGCCATACAAGTTACTATTGATGGAAATGTTAGACCGTTAGCCCAACTACATGCTAAGTGGGAAAGAGAAGCTGAAATTGCTAGAAACAATAGTGTTTGCACTATTACCACCACCAATATGGATGCCACTAAACCACAAGAAGTCCCTATTCCTCCTACCACAATGCCTAAACCCAATAAATCTACTACTAGTGATGCTAAGTTTGATTTTGATCTTGATGGTTGCAATATTTCTGAAGTGATTATGTTCCTACAAAATCTTGCTAGAAGTCCTAATGCTAGTGATATGAATGTAGCTTTCACCAAACACATTACAGATGCTCTTATTAAAATTAAGGAAGAAAAGTTGAAAAACAAAGCCTCTATTCCTAGGAAAGTAGAAGATAGTTGGGAACCCATCATTAATATGCAAGTGAATGACTTTGATCTCGAAGCTTCATGTGACCTTGGTTCTAGTGTCTCTATTATGCCTAGAAAGATTTATGAAATGCTTGATTTGCCACCTTTGGAAGATTGCTATTTGGATGTCACTTGATGATAATGCTAAAAAGAAACTCATCGGAAGTGTTAATGATGTTCTTACTATGGTTAATAATGCCTATGTCCCTATTGATTTCTATGTTTTGGATGTTGAATACAATGCTTCTTGTCCTATTACATTGGGAAGACCTTTTCTTAGAACTGTTGGTACCATCATTTATATGAAAGAAGGCACCATTAAATATCAATTTCCATTCAAGAAAGATATTGAACACTTCCCTATGAGGAGAGATAAGTTGCCTTTTGCTACTCCTTTGAAAGCAAGGTTTGATGTTAATGCTTCTTCATTTGAAAATACTGGATACTTGCTTCTTGTGCCTAACTTAAAGGCGTTAAAAAAAGTACTTCTTGGGAGATAATCCAATAGTTTTATTGATTATTGGAAGTTATTACTTCTGTAATAACCTCTCATTATCCTTTTTGTTTGATTTTTGTGCCAAGAATAACCTCTAATGAGAGGGAAGTGAGATTTGGGGAGTTGCTGTCCCAAAACAGATTTTTGTGCTCCACTGTAAAAAATCCTGAAAAATCTCTATAATTCGGATTGAGCTATAGTTTTTTAAATAAATCCGCCAGGTTGTTAGATAACTTTCATTAGTTCAACACTTTTTGATTTGAGCAACAGAAGGTCTTCAAAAAAATCGGTTTCTACCTGCTGGTCTGTTTTGATAGATTTCTGCCATTATTTGCATTTGCTTATTATTGATTCCTTTTTGGGTTCTTTTTGAGAATTTGAGCTTTTTGAGGGAATTGATACAGTATCTTGTGTCTTTATTTAAAGTTTTTCTGTTTTAAAACTAAAACCCAAAGGTCTATTATCTTTTGATTGCACTAATGTTGCTAATGAAGATTGTGTGAAGTTTTGTATGAAGGAAAATTTTCAGGTGTAAGGAAAGGATGATGTAATGAGATGAAGAATGGACAAAAGATCAAGATTGGGGATGCCACCTTGTGTCACCCCAATAAATATTCAAGAGGTACAAGCATCAAATCTTGGGGATGCCCAAGGCATCCCCTTCTTCATCAATAAAAATCTCAGGTCTTTCTAGACACTTCATTTTTTTTATTGTTTCATGCACAGTTGTGTTGTTCTTGGAGTGTCTTAGTATTGGTTTTTGGTTTTTGTTTGCTTAGTTTGCTTGAATAAAGTAGTTTGGACCCCCGTTTTCGCAGTGTTGTTTCAAATAAGTTGATTGGTGTTGGAAAGGAGTAGGAAGTTCTTCCTTAGTAGTATAAGAAGGAGCTTGGTTTGACTGTGACTTAGACTCTATCATGTCATGCTATATGTTATTTTGACCTTATTCTTAGTGATTATTGCTGTAGCATGACTTGTTCCTAACAATTAGGATTTCTTAATGTGCCTTGAAAGAACCATGCGTTGTTTTAGCATACAAAAGCATAGTATTGTGGTATTCTCCTTTGATGATTTGTTTGGGTTGACTTGGCACATGCTCACACCATGTTATGACTATGAACCAGTCACCTTAGCCTCTGATCATTTAGTTTTTGACATGTAGTACCACTTTATGCTTTGATTAGTAATGTTTTGTCGTTCTGCATGATTATGGCCATTATTGCTCTCTTAGTTGGTCGCTCCCAGTCTTTTGCTAGCCTCCACTTGTATGAGTAAACTCTACTCATGTATCCAACTCCAAAGAAACCAATTTTTCCAAAGTGTCCACTATAAATTCCTATGCATGGTGTGTTACACCATTCCAAGTATATTCTTGTTTTATCTATCTTCCAAATTAAACTTGTTATGTGAAACTTAGTGATTAAAGCTCTCATAAACTTGATGGCACACTTTATTTTTCTTGCCCCTAAATAAACTTGAACCATTGTGTCATCTATGTTGTGTATGCTTGCACTTATACGTTGGAATTAGCAGAACCATGCTGTCATGTGGAACGCTTTCAACATTGCACTTGTACATTGTACCCAGTTGATATCATGCTCTTTTGTTTGCGGATGTCATCGGCGTGGAATAAAAGGGAAGCTTGTAAGTCCATGGAGTTATGTATGTGTGTTAGAGAAACGCCTGGGCCGCTAGCCTAAGTCATGCCTAATCATGGTGAAACTTGCAGCATCACCATAGCGAGCAATCTATGAAGATTTTTTCTTATAGAAAAGAGACACATTGAAAATAGGAAAGAGAGAAAAAAGCACCATTTTCCCATGGTAAATAAGAAGATTGCTAAGATGCTCATTGTCTGCTTGCCTTGTCATTTTGATTATGGGATAGCTCCTGTATCATGTGCAAGGGGTACCCCATTGGCGGTTCTCTATGATACACATGTACTTACTATGACAAGAACTTACCGGTGACTAAAGTTGAGTAGCATGAGGAGCGGCCCTCGTACTCAAGGTACATGAGATCGCCAACTTATACTTTGTCAAGCATATACTCCATAGTTTGTTTACTTTAACCTTAATCACTTCAAGATTCTTATGATAGGGGCAATGAGAGTTGAAAGCTAACAAGTACCATAATTTTTGGAAGCTCTTTATGAGACTTGAAATCCCTGCTTACCTTGTATGAAGGGCCTTTCTTCCACAATTATATTGAGTCTCCACCTTCTATCCTTAGGCACCAATTAAGAGAGCATAGTTGCCATTCTTAGTTCTATGTGCATTGTCCCAAAACTTATTGATTGATTCATATTGTTGATATTGCTTGTTTTTGAACTATTTGTATCTAGTCACTCTTATGAACTTTGAAGGTATCCTATGCATTTATTGCTACTCTATGAGGGATAAGTTGAATGCCACTATGCTATGTTTTCTATATGTTAAACAAACAAACGTCTTTCAATGGATTGTTATTCATGATCTTTGTTTGTATCCTTTCATGTTGCATGCATAGTTACTATGTCTTATTGTTAGAACTTCTTCTTTCATGCTCATGTTTAGAGTTCTTTGATCCCATCTTTCAATGCTTGCAAATGTTTTGATCTTGATTTTGATCGTGCATGTCACCTCAAAAATTATTATTTTTATCACTTACCTACTCGAGGACGAGCAGGAGTTAAGCTTGGGGATGCTTGATACGTCGTAAACGTATCTATAATTTTTGATGTTCCATGCTTGTTTAGTATCTACTTTGCTTTGCTTTGTCTTCTCTTTGATATATTTTTATATGTTTCTGGGACTAACCTATTAACAAGATGCCACAGTGCTAGTTGCCTGTTTTCTGTTGTTTTTTGTGCGAGAAAAGCCAGAAAATGAATATTCTTGGAATTGGACGGGACAAAATCCAAAGTCAATATTTTACCGTGGGGAACACAGAGCCAGAAGACGAGACGGAGAAGGGCCTCGAGGGGGCCACACCCCTGGCCACGCGGCCAGGCCTAGCCCGCGCCTGGGAGAGGGGGTGCAGCTGCCTTGGTCACCCCCTCGGCCTCCCTCTTCGCCTATAAGAAGCCCCCGATACCTAAACCCTAAGTACCCGATCAATCTTCCACAAAACAGTCTGTAGCCGCCGCCACCATCGTACCTAGATCGGGGGGATCTGAAGCTCTTCTTGACACCCTACCGGAGGGTAGAGATCATCCCGGAGGCCTTCTTCATCACCATGCCAGCCTCCGGTATGAAGCGTGAGTAGTTCCACCTTGGACTACGGGTCCATGTAGTAGCTAGTTGGTTGCTTCTCCTCCTTTGTGCTACCATGTTTAGATCCTGTGAGCTCCATTCATGATCAAGATCATCTATTTGTAATCATGCATGTTGTGTTTGTGGGGATCCGATGGATATTGAGATTACTATGTCAGATTGGTTAATGATTCTATCTTATTGATTCTATCATGTCTGTGTTGTTTGAGATCTTGCATGCTCTCCGTTTCTAGTAGCTATCTTGGCCAAGTAGATGGTAGTGACTCCAAGAGGGAGTATTTATGCTCGATAGTGGGTTCATGCCTCTATTTAATCCGGGGAAGTGATAGAAATCTCTAAGGTTGTAGATGTGATGTTGCTACTAGGGCGAAAACAACAATCTCTTGTTCATGGAACAAGTGGATTGTTTACTTTATACACCTTGCTTAAAGCAGTTATCCATTGCTTGCAACTTAATATTGGAGGGGGTTCAGATGATAACCTGAAGGTGGATTACTAGTCATAGATGCAGTTGGATGGCGGTCTATGTATCTTGTTGTAATGCCCAATCAAATCTCATAGGATCATGAATGTCTAGTATTGCATTGTTATGCCTTGCTCTGTCCTGTCAATTGCCCCGATGTAATTTGTTTACCCAGTATGTTATGTTCTTTATCTTAAGGAGAACACCTCTAGTGAACTATGGACCCCGTTCCAATCTTTACCATTGATACATCTTCCACTGTTACTGTTTACTTTCTGCAAGCCACCATTACCTTCCACACCATACAGTTAATCCTTTGTTTTTAGCAAACCAGTGAGATTGACAACCTCACTGTTCACTAGGGCAAAGTCTTGAGTTTGTGTTATGCAGGTTTCCAAGTTGCTAGCAACACCTTTGAGTCGTTTCCTTCCTCCTACTGGTTCGATAACCTTGGTTTCTTACTGAGGGAAAACTTGCTGTTGTGCTCATGATGACCCACAAGTACATGGGATCACAATAGTATTCGCGGGTAGTATTACCCAATTTATTGATTCGACACAAGGTGAGCCAAAGAATACTTTCAAGCCTTAACAACTGATTTGTCAGTTCAGCTGCACCTGGAAATAGTTCTTGCTCACAGAAGTTTATCAGTAGCAATAGTTTGTAGTAGCAACCGCAACAGTGAAACCGGAGCAATAGTAACAATAACGGTAACAGTAGGATTCGAGTGTGGTAGGCATAGGGATGGATGGACAGGCGTTGCATGGACGAGTCTAAACATGTAACTTTAAGATCTAGGGCATTGCAGATAAATAATAACAAGCATCCAAGTACTAAACAATCCTAGGCATGTGCTCCAAATATAGTCATACGTGCTCGCAATGGGAACTTGCACAACATCTTCTGTCCAGCCAGCCCGTGGCAGCGGGTCCTCTAGGTAACTACTGGCAATTAAGGTGCTCCTTTTAATAGAGCACCGGAGCAAAGCATTAACACTCCGTGAACACATGTGATCCTCACACCACAGCCATCCTCTCCTGTTGTCCCAATTATTGTCACTTTGGGGCCTTTGGATCCGGGCAATGATATGTGTACACAACTTGCAGATAAGATCACAAACAATACTATCATAATGATTCAATAATAAATTCAGATCTGAGATCATGGCACTCGGTCCCTAGTGACAAGCATTAAGACAACAAGTTGCAACAAAGTCAAATATCACTAATAGAGATACTAGGCACTATGCCCTAACAGATCTTATTCGATTACATGATAGAACTCATCCAATCCCTACCATCCCCAAGCCTACAACGGGGGATTACTCACTCATGGATGAGGGAAACATCGGTGGTTGATGGAGATGCGTTGGTGATGATGATGGCGATGATCCTCTCCAAATTCCTCCGAATCTTGGTTTCTGGTGGCGGCGGCGGAGCGGAACTCTTTCTGAAAAACTATCTACCCTCCCTCAGTTTTTAGGTCGAAAGGCAACTTATAGGCGCAAAGGGAGGCCCAGGGGGTGCCTAGGGTGGTTGCACCCTCTCTATGCGCGGCTAGTGGTGGGCCTGCGCATGGGTGGGTGTGGGCCCCCTAGGCCTCCTCTCCGTCTCGTCTTCTAGCTCCATGGATCTTCTGGTGAAATATAATTTTTGGCATATTTTTCGGGATTTTCCTGATAGTTCATTTTCTGCACAAAAACAAGACACCAAGGTAATTCTACTGAAAACAACATCAGTACGTGTTAGTTGTATCCAAATCACACAAGTTTAGAGGAGAAACAATAGCAAAGTGTTGGAGAAAGTAGATACGTGTTGGACATATCAACTCCCCCCAAGCTTAGCTTATTGCTTGTCCTCAAGCAATTTAGTTGAAAATTGAGTGCGATAAAAGAACTTTCACGAACACTTTGCTTCATATTATGTATATATTCTCAGCACATGAGTAGATGCTTAGACAATTCATAATAAGGAGTATGCAACTAAGTCTACTCAATAGTCATTGCAAGCTATGAAGAGAAACCAACTCAATAATAATAAGTAGCATGAAACATAGACATAAGCAACATTGCAATGCTCATAATAAGGTATGATAGAGTGGTATCTCGCTTGCCTTTGTTTGAAGAGCACAATATAAATGCCAAGGCACCTCTGAAGTTCACATGAAGACTAGAAGTAAAGATATCAAAGATACAAGCATAAAAGTCATGACATAATTAACCAAGTTTTGGAACAAACACAAGAATAACAACTATGCTCTCAAGAAGGTGCTCATAGAATAAGTGGTGACTCAACAAGGTTGTGAAAATGGTTTTGTGAAGGTTTGAAAGGCTTCCCAATGCTGAAAGGAAGGTACTCATTAGCTTTGAGCTCTCATTGCCCCTATCATATGCATCTTCATGTGGTTAAGGTGAAAGTGAGGTCCACTCTGAATCATATGCTTGACAAATCATAAACTGGAAATCCCAAGTCCCTTGAGTACGAGATCCGCTCTGCATGCTACTCAACTTTGGTTACCTATAAGTTCTTGTCATTGTAAATACATGCATGTCATAGAGAACCGCCAACGGGTACCCCTTGCACATGGTACAGGAGCTTTCCCATAACCAAAGTGACAAGGCAAGCAGACAATGAGCATCTCAGCAATCTTTTTATTTACCATATGCATATATTTTTATTGATGATGCTTCATAGATGCTCATTATGGTGATGTTGCAAGTTTCCACCATGATTAGGCATGGCTTAGGCTAGCGGCCTAGGCGTTTCTCTAACACAATGTATAAACTCCATGAACTCACAAGCTCCCCTTTTATTTCACATTGTCGACATCCGCAAACAAAAGAGCAAGGAATCAACTGGATGAGATATCCAAAAAGTGTTGAAAGCGTTCCCCGTGACAACATGGTTCTGCTAACTCCCAGCATATAATTAGCAAGCATATAACTTTCATGGACTAGTCACAATGGTTCAGAATTATTAAGCGCAAAGAATAAAGTGTGCCATCAAGTTCGTGAGAGCTTTACTAACTAACTTTCTCAAAACAGACAAACATTTTATTTTGAAAGAAAACACGACATATAGAATATGCACTAAAGTAGCAAATGATGCTAATAGGTAGGTATGGTGGACATAGCTGGGAACATTGGTTTTGGGAATTTTGGAAGCACAGGTAGAACACGTATTCAGTGCAAGTAAAGGCTAGAAATAGAGAGGGAGCGACAAACGAGAGAGCAATAGCTGTCATAATCATGCTTGCAACAAAATAGGACTAATTATGGCATGAAAGTGATACAAGAACTCTGAGGCAAAATAAATCATCGAGGCGTACTGACTATTGATTAGTCATATGCATGCGTGAGCATGCGCCAAGTTGATTCATATGAACAATCAGAGGAGGATACCACAATGTCATACCAAAGTATGAATAAAGCAATGCAAGCAAACATTCATATAACATGCTACAAACTATTAACAAGCTGGAGCTAATCATAGACAAGCAAGAACTACTAAGCATCCATAATGACATACACCTTACACAGACAGGCTAAGCATGCTCACAATGATGAGTATATGTACAAAAATGAAACAAATAGAGTTCGTTACCAGCCTCTTACCACAGCTCGAGTTGTCTTAATCTTCATTATTGCCCTTCACTTGTGTGAATTGAATATTAACATGAAACCAAAATCCACTATGGATGGCTGAACCCAGCAAAGAACTCACAAAACTAAAGAAGAACAACAAATATTTTTGGTGTTTTTGATTTTTTTAGAAACAAGCAAACAAAGAAAAACCAAGCAAAAACAAAGCAAACCAAACAAAGCAAAATATTTTTGATTTTTATTTTAAGGCCAACCAAAGCAAAGAAACAAAGAAACAAACCAAGAGAAACAACTAAAATATTTTTGGTATTTTTGTGTTTTTGAGAAAGAAGCAACAAGAACCAAAAAGAAAGCGAAACAATGGATATACAAAGAACCGACCGGACATGATATATATATGAGTGTGATGTCGGTATACCTCCCCCCAAGCTTAGGCTTTTAGCCTAAGTGGGGCTCAATAGAGCGGATAGTTCCCCCATGCGGGTGGTTCATCATAGGAACAATCATAGTCAGGCACCTGCGATGAAGAAGAAGACGCGCCCTAATCAAATGAGGGCTGCTGGTATGAAGACTCTCCCAAATTGGAGGGCTGAACCGAATTGTCTTCGGCATCCTCTTCAACATTGTCCTCTTGCTGGGAGAGTTCCCCCACATAAGTGTCAACCTCCTCCTCCGTAAGCGACCATCCTTGCCTGTTATCAAAGTTAAACAAAGCAGGTGCATGCAAATAAACTATTTTCTCAGTCCTACCCTTTTTCCGACCTTGCTAGGCAAAAGATAATTCATATGGTAAACTTCTCACATTAGCCCCCAAGGAAACAAAACCATGCTGAATCATTGATTCAATATCAAGCCTCTCTATGGGGAACCGAAAATCTGAATAATGAGGCTCTAAACCATGGAAAGCTAGCAACCTAGAAGCAATGAGACCTCCACAAATTTCACCCTTCTCGTGGTTGGTGGTGAGACGGTGAGCTATCAGCGCACCCAGGCTATAAGATCTATTCCTATTCAGAGCAGCTGCGATAAAAGCTAGAACAAAAGAAGATAACTTTCTAGCAAGAACACATTTGGTAATGAAATAGGCAAAGTATCTAATAGCTGGAAACTAGATGTTTCGAATTTTACCACTTTCCTTTGAGAAGTCGAAACCTTGGCAAATCTCAGCATATAAATCCATAAGTGACTTGGGCCTCTCCTTGATCTTCTCACAAGATCCCCACTGAGGTACTCTAATTGCACGTAAATCAGCAAAAGGCAGGTCGATAGGTATATTATATATTTTGTAATGGACCATGGGATTAGAAGTAGACCAAGTGAACCGGAAGTCCTGCACAAAAGCCATGGTTAGCTTAACATATTGGAATGGTTCACCTTCAACAAAGTGTTCCAACCCTGCATTTGTAACCATAGTTTGGAAATATTGGAGGATCCCCGCAGCTCTCATAAATTCATGGAATGATATATGGAAGGAAAAACTGCCTCCTCAAGACGAACCTTCATTGGCTCATGCACCATCAAGTCATATTGATTCAGTGGATAAGCACTCATCTTCCTTGCTAAAAAATTTAGACAACCATCAAACCAAGTGATTTCTAAGTTGATAGATGATGAGAAACTACTATAGGAACTTGCTAGAGGACTACACATGCATCAAAACAAAGTTTCTAAGCATAGAACAAGCATGCAAGCTCAAACAACCTGTCACCTATAGCAGCAAAATACTCAAGATACAATCTACCAATCAAAAATCTAATTGGACAAGTGGAGGAGGCACATACCAAGGAGCAATCCCTCCAAAAATCAGCACTTGAGATGGGCTGAACAAGGAGATCGAAAATCGCGAGCAAGAACAGCAAGAACTCGAGCTTGAGCAAGTTTTTCGGGAGAGAGAAAGAAGATGGCTTGGAGGAGGTAGCCTGGAGGGGCCCAGATGGGCCAGACCCCCAGGCGTCGCCACCTGGTAGGCCGCGCCTACCATGGGTGTGGTGGCCTGGGGTGGCCCCCTGGGTCACTTCAGGTGCCTCTCTGCCCCTTTTTTCGAGGAAAAAGTTATTTTAATTTTTCTGGGATTTTTCGGGAAACTTTATTTTTGGCCAATTTTCAGGGTATGAAAATTGATTTTCTCGCAGAAACAGTTTTTTCAGAAGAAGCAAAAGCAAACCAAAATCCAAACTACAACAGCTCTAAGAAACTCAAACAAGCAAACAACTAGCACAACTAAAGCTAAAGCAAAGACTAGGAAGGCAAAAAGTAAAATAAAGCAAGTATAACCACAGTAGAAACATTATTTTGTTCATTAAAATCCTTTTATTAACAAGGTTGATCAAGTCTTGTTACCAAAACAATCTTATATGAAGCAAAACTTTGCATTCCACAAGGTGATTATGTTACCTCATACTTGATAGCAATGGTCCCAATCATAATAGTTTCAAAAATTTCTTATGGAATGGGACAATATATTTCTCCAACCTTGATGCTCTCAATATTTTCAATGGAATTCAGGCAATAGCTCTTAACAACCTTCTTGGGAAAATAGATAGTGTGATCTTTGTCATTAATATTGAATGTTACTTTTCCTTGATTGCAATTGATGACAGCACCTGTAGTATTAAGAAAAGGTCTCACAAGAATAATAGACATATTATCATCTTCAGGCATTTCAAGCACAACAAAATCAGTTAAAACCATGCAATTCTGAGCAACTTGAACAGGAACATCCTCACATATATCAACAGGAATAGTAGTTGACTTATCAGCCATTTGCAAAGATATATCAGTCGGTATCAACTTTTCTTCCTGGAGTCTCTTATAGAGAGAAAAAGGCATAACACTAACTCCAGCTCCCAAATCACATAAAGTAGTTCTAACATAATTATTCTTAATGGAGCAAGGAATAGTTGGTATACTTGGATCACCAAGTTTCTTTGGAACCTTACCATTGAAGGAGTAATTAGCAAGCAAAGTAGAAATCTCCTCATTAGGAATCTTCCTTTTATTAGAGACTATATCCTTCATATACTTTGAATAAGGAGGCAACTTAATAGCATCAGTCAAAGGAATTTGCAAGAATAAGGGTTTCATCCACTCACAAAACTTGTTGTAGTGTTCCTCCTCCTTTGACTTGTGTTTCTTACCTAGAAAAGGCATAGGTTTCTGCACCCAAGGTTCTCTCTCTTTACCATGTTTATTAGCAATAAAATCTTCCTTTGTGTACCTAGTATTCTGAGTGTGCTTCTCAGGTTCTTCCTCAACTTCCTCCTTATCAGGAGCATCATTATTATTACCACTCTCAGTTTTAGCATCAGAGACAGATCTACTATTAGGATCTATAGCAGGTTCAAGTGGTTCCTCAACTATCTTATGTTTCTTTTTCTTTCTCTTATGAGGACTACCACTATCTTCACCTTGTTGAGAATCCTGCTCAATTCTTTTAGGGTGTCCTTCAGGATATAAAGGATCTTGAGTAGTTATACCACTCCTAGTTCTAATTCCATAAGCATGTTTATCTCCTGAAGCATTAACTAGCATATCCTTTTGTACCTTAGCAAGTTGATCAAGTTGGGTTTGAACCATTTGAAAGTGTTTACAAAGCATTTTAATATCATTAGAAGTTCTTTCTATAATATCTTTCAACTCATGGATAGCTCTAGAGTTTTCCAACAAATGATTCTGAACTTGTTTATTAAAATACCCTTGCTTAACAATAAATGTGTCAAGTTCCTCTAAACATTGATCAGGAGGCTTACCATAAGGAATATCACCTTCATCAAAGTGTTGGAGAGAGTGTACCTCAATAGTGGATGAGTGGGGAATTGGCTTACACAATTCTTTTATAGGAGGTAGATGCTTCACATCTTCAGCTCTAATACCTTTCTCCTTTAGACACTTATTAGCTTCCTTCATCACTTCATCATTTAATGCAATAACTCCCCTCTTCTTTGTTGTTGGTGTTGGAACTGGTTCAGGAACAAATGGTTCAGGAGTAATAGGCTCAGGTGTATTTAGCTCAGTTGAAGTCCAACCATCATAATTCTTGCTTATTTTAGCCATTAATTCTTCAGCATCTATAGGGGTCCTTTTCCTGAAAACACAATCAGCAAAGCTATCTAGGTATGTCCTAGAATCATCAGTTAGTACATTATAATAAATATCAAGAAGTTCATTCTTAGGTAATGGACATCCAGGATGTGCATGAATCAAGGCACAGAACCTTGTCCATGACTCAGGCAATTTCTCTTCTTCTCCCTGTTTAAAATCAAAAAGTCTCTACAAAGCAGCATGTCTAGCACTGGGAGGAAAATATTTCTAGAAGAAAGAAGCAATCAAGCAATCAGGGCTATCAATGGAACCAGGAGGTAATCTATTAAACCAAGCCCTAGCTTCTCCTTTTAGTGAAAAAGGGAAGATCTTAGTAACAAAGTACTTGCGCATCTTAAAATCATCAGAGAACAAAGCACTCATAGTAGAAAGCTCATTCATATGAGCCACAACACTCTCATTTTCAGTCCTAGAAAAAGATTCTCTCAACAATATCTAGATAGGACAAATCAAGAGAGAAATCATAATCTTCATCTTTAATATCTATGGAAGAGGTGGCAAACTTAGGATCAGAGGACAGTTTAGGCATAATAGTACGTCTAGCAAGGAGACTCTTAATAGCACTAGTACCATGTGTGTTTCGACACTCTTCAACAAAATCATCAGTGAACTCAATGTAACCATCATTAATATCATAACTCTCACTAGCCTTAGGTGAGCTAATAGGTGTAACAGTGTCTTCACTAGGAGTTTCGGTATTTCCTGGACTAGCCATAGTAGCATCTAGAAAAGGACCTAATGAACCACTCCCATCAAGCACAGTAGAAGTAACGTCATGAGTATCAAAAGCAGTTTCAGACTCAGCAGTAGTAGCAGTGTGTGTAGCATGAGTATGTGGTGGTGGTGTGACAAGCTTACTTATAACAGACGGTGAATCAAGAGCAATAGAGGTGTTTAGGACTGTACTTCTTCTTGTAGTGGATGGTAAAATAGGGAACTTTCCATCACGAGACTTCGCCATGATGAAAGGAGTAGCAGTGAACAATGATAGATCCAAGTGAACTTGCAAATAAAGCTATGTTCCCCGGCAACGGGGCCAGAAAATAGTCTTGATGACCCACAAGTATAGGGGATCACAACAGTCTTCGCGGGTAGTATTACACAATTTATTGATTCGACACAAGTGGAGCCAAAGAATACTTGCAAGCCTTAACAACTGAGTTGTCAGTTCAGCTGCACCTGGAAATAGTTCTTGCTCACAGAAGTTTATCAGTAGCAACTGTTTGTAGTAGCAACAGCAAAGCAACAACAACAGCAACAGTGAAACAGGAGCAATAGTAACAATGTAATGAGGGATTCGAAAAGGTAGGCATAGGGATGGATGGACGGGTGTTTCATGGATGAGTCTAAACATGTAACTTCAAGATCTAGGGCATTGCAGATAAATAATAACAATCATCCAAGTACTAAACAATCCTAGGCATGTGCTCCAAATATAGTCATACGTGCTCGCAATGAGAACTTGCACAACATCTTCATCTACCAGCCCGTGGCAGGGGCCTCTAGGGAACTATCGGCAATTAAGGTGCTCCTTTTAATAGAGCACCTAAAGCATTAACACTCCATGAACACATGTGATCCTCACACCACGCCCATCCCTCCGGTTGTCCCAATTATTGTCACTTTGGGGCCTTTGGATCTGGACAATGATATGTGTACACAACTTGCAGATAAGATCACAAACAATACTATCATAATGATTCAATAATAAGTTCAGATCTGAGATCATGGCACTCGGGCCCTAGTGACAAGCATTAAGCACAACAAGTTGCAACAAAGTCAAATAGCACTAATAGAGATACTAGGCACTATGCCCTAACAGATCTTATTCGATTACATGATAGAACTCATCCAATCCCTACCATCCCCAAGCCTACAACGGGGGATTACTCACTCATGGATGAGGGAAACATCGGTGGTTGATGGAGATGCGTTGGTGATGACGATGGCGATGATCCTCTCCAAATTCCCCGTCTCGGCAGGGTGCCAGAACAAAGTTTCTGGATCCGAATATTGGTTTCTGGTGGCGGTGGCGGAGCAGAACTCTTTCTGAAAAACTATCGAACCCCCCTCGGTTTTTAGGTCGAAAGGCAACTTATAGGCGCAGAGGGAGGCCGAGGGGGTGCCTGCGGTGGTTGCACCACCTCTAGGAGCGACCAGTGGTGGGCCCGCACCTAGGGTGGGTGTGGGCCCCCTAGTCCTCCTCTCCGTCTCGTCTTCTGGCTCCGTGGATCTTCTGGTGAAATATAATTTTTGGCATATTTTTCGGGATTTTTCCTGATAGTTCATTTTCTGCACAAAAACAAGACACCAAGGTAATTCTGCTGAAAACAGCGTCAGTCCGTATTAGTTGTATCCAAATCACACAAGTTTAGAGGAGAAACAAAAGCAAAGTGTTCGAGAAAATAGATACGTTTTAGACGTATCAGCTCATCATACCTTCCTCTTGGGGATTCCCAACGAAGCTCTATAGTGAGCTATACATCATCAGCTAGTTAAGTACAATGTAGGCCACGTCAAGTACTTTCAAGTCATGTGGAAATATAGGACAAAGTTTGTTCATGTATATTTCAAGACATCCTTCTTTCCTTTCATCCACTAAACTGCAAGGAGTGAAGCAACGAATGCTATTTTCGAGGAGAATGTGGGATCAACCTCTAGTGTCATCATCTTCTTGACTTGGTATGAGAAAATATCAGAGGATATTGAAGAAATTGAAAGAGAGCAAACCTTGGTTACAAGGAATAGTGAACCTAATTATTGGCTGCACACTAAGCTGGAGTACCAAGCAGGTCGCAAGTATAACAGGAAAATATTCTATAAATTTAAGAATCAGATGAAATTCAGTACAAAGTTGCACGTTGAAGAAGTTGAGAAGCATGTTAGATATGAAGTGTACAAATCTAATATGTTAGCAATGAAAGATTTCAGAAGCAGGTGATTTGTTATCCTTGTCAATATCATGATGCAAGATTTCACTTGCATATGCTGAAAGTTTCAGAAGGATGGTCTTTTGTGTGGTCATGTTCTTAGAGTTCTTTTGCATCTCAACATTTCAAAATTTCCTGACAAATACTATAAGGCAAGATGGATTCCAAAAGAGAGGAAAGAAATAAGGAACATTCAATTCAATGTTCCACGTCAACTCACTCAAGACAATAAGCATCTAAGGTATAGTGTTTTGTCAAGAAGGTTAAACGACATTGCTTCAAATGGATCAAAAACAGATGCTAGACATTCGATGGTGCTTGCTGATGCTAAGATGATAGCAGAGAAGCTAGATAAGATGGCTGAAGAGGATGAATTAAAAGAGGTACAAAAAATCATAAAGGCAAGCAACGAGTTGCTGCCATTGATGATGGCTATAGGTTCCTATGTGATCCTGATGTTGCTGCTCCAAAAGGACGTCCTACAAACTTTTATGGAAACACTATTCTCTAAGAAAACTATCACTTGCAGCCACTGTGGAGATAATGACCACAATATTGCGACATGTTGGAAGTTGCATATACCTCAATCTGAGTTTCAGAAGAAAAAACTAGCCAAAAGAAAAGTAGCAGGTAATATGTTTACAAACCTAGTATTTATAAACTTTTCTTTCCTTACAAAAAGAAAATTAATTTTATATTATGTTTTACTCTATGTATGTTCAACCAAAGATAGTAAACAACAAGGCACAGACAACAAGCAGGCTGCTAAGAAGCTGAGGATAACCAAAGCTAAAAATAAATGATGTTGAAGTCAAGGAATAAATTCTCAATATATGGCAGTTCACGATTGTAAAAGCATAATTATGTTTACCTCTACACTCATGATTGTAAGAAAAAGAGTGAAAGCATAATTTATTATACTGAGAGAAAGGATGATTATTGTACCTGTGTGTCCCTGAATGTTCTATCTCCATATGTTATTTCTGTAATTGCACTTTGATATACCAATTAGTCCACCCTCTTGTAACATCCCAAAAATATTAATCAAGGTTATCAAATTCTAATCACCCGAATTTAGGATTAACAAAAACTTTTGTTAATTAAAATCAATATGAATGCATGTGTGTATGTGATGAATGCTTGTATGGACTTGTGTGATTGTTCTAAATGTCAAGGATTGGTTTAAGATGAAAACAACATTATCTAAATCATTTCCAAGCAGAATCAAATAAAGAGAAATTCAAAAACAAACCATATAAGCAAATGGTCATTTTTTCCAAACTTGTTCACTAGACCACTTTGAGTGTTTCTAGTCCAAGTTTTCTAACAGAAACAAATACAATTCTTTTCACCCCTTGCTAGACCAAGTAAAAGTGAACCCAAGCCCACCTTGCAAACCCACAGAAACATTTTGAAAATCTATGCCAAGGACAATTCAAAAATGAATCTAGTTCATGTGGTAAGATCACCATTTCTCAAAACTCAACCAAACCAGTTCACCTTGACAAATCCAAGCAACCAGATTTACCCAATGTGTGACCAATGCACCCATCAAAATTCATCCAAAAATTCAAAGATAAATCTCTTGCGGCCATTTCGTAAAACACTTGGAGACACAAATCAAACTTGGCCAAACTTCACTGTTTTGAGTAGTGATCATTCAAGCCATTGTCTCACTTTGATCACCCTTGTCTCCCCCAGTAACAACTATTGCATTAAACCAGCTAGAACCCTACCCATTGCACCATGTCGTGCATGCCCGAGCCACCCCTTGCTAGCCGACCATGGCAAGCTAGCAGGAGCGTTCACCGCGCCTAGCCACCATGTCCAGGAGGTAGGCCACCGTCCACCACCACCCCTGTCCAGCCCTCAAGCACTGCCAAGCCGTGGACCACAGAGAATGCGCCGTGCCTAGGTTTTCCCTGCCATGCCGAGAGCACGCCAGAGCACCGCGCTCGACATGCTCGCACACGCCGCTCCTTGCTCTCGTCGACCGTCTACACGATCACCACCGTCCCAGGAGACCACCAGACATGCCCATTTCCTCGACCGTGCCCTATAGCCGCCGCACGCCGCGAAGTTCGCCGTTGGTACCGCGCATACCACCGCACGTTCCCGACCAAACCACACCGCCCCTTGCCGTGCCATCAAGTTGTGGAGCATCGACAGGAGACCGCTCACCGTCCTAGCCCCCGCGCCATGCCAGTAGCTCGTTGTAATGATGACGCCGATGAGCTCTGCCCATGCCGCTCGGCCTCTGTCGCTCGCCTATAAACAGAGGCCTCCCCCGCACCATTTCTCCACACTATTCCACTCACCACTCCTCACCGATCCTTCCCACTTCTTCTCGGAGCAAGGCGAGCTCAACATCGCCGGAATTTGGCCAGAGTCTGTCGCTGCTGGAGGAGAAGGGTGCTGTCGATTGCGGCCATCCCAGGAGATGCTTCTAGTACCAGGAGAACCGCCATTGAGAACAACCTCATTTGCCCCCGTCGCCGACCCTCGCCTGAGCCCCGGTGAGCCTCCCTAGACCCCCACTGGCCGTGCTAGGGTTCGTCCCGTTGTGTCCTGTTCAGATGGGGGCGATGGCCGTGAGCTGTTGACCTTACATATAATCCTACAGTCGTAATCATCCCATACCCCTTCGCCACCCCCTGTCTCGCTGACGAGTGGGGACACCACTTAAAACCAGCCCGAGCGCGCGCTGCGTGTAGTGGGCCGACCCATCTAGCCCTCCCGCCAAACCCAGTAGTTTAAATTTAGATTTTTCATTTTAGTTTCAAACCTAGTTCTGTCTATTGATTCAAAAATAAATTCAGAGAGATTCATTGAACTAAATTGCATGAATCTAATTTTGTTAGAAAGATATGGAAATCCTTAATCCAAGATCGTTGGATTCAACCCATTTGAAATTATAGATCATATATAGTAAAAATAACAAGGCAGAGACTTTTCTACATTCAAACATTTTTAAAAAATCAACCATAAATGCTTTTGAGTTGATTCCAACTCTCAAAAATCACATTTGACAAGACCTTTCTGAATATGTAAAAAGATCTAGGTTTACTTGCAGTAATAATGGACAAGTAATAAAAGAATGCCCCATACTCCCTCCGTCCGCAAATAAGTGTACATCTAGCTTTTGCCTAAGTCAAACGTAACCAAATTTGACCAACTTTATAGAGAAATATAGAAACATATATTACATCAAATTGACATATTATAAAATTAGATTTAAAATAAATCTAATGGTAATAATTTAGTGTCATAAATGTTAGTACGTTGACCTAAAAAGTTGGTCAAACTTTACTACGTTTGACTTAGGACAAGGCTAGAAGTACACTTATTTGCGGACGGAGGGAGTAGGCATTTATAGTCACTTTAATTAATTAAAATAATAAGGTTAAACATTATTAAATTGTGACACCACTTTAAATCATATTCCCAAGTATTAAAATATAAGGTGATGACATGTGTCAACATGATCCCATATTTTAATTGGAGAATATTAAATCTTAAATAGTTTTTCAATGAGTAGAAATTACTTTTCTAAAATAAAATGAATAAGACTAATGCTTTGATCCTTGTGATGATGCTAGATCATCTAGTGTGTACCCTTGTATGCTGAATAGAAGTAGTTAAGTATTGTTTGGTGATTGTGTACCTCGTATTTATTTATAGATGCTAGTATCGACTAAGGATACGAAGAGGAAGGAGACTACTACGAAGAGGAAGCAGAGGAGAACTTCAACCACTGCACTACTCAAGGCAAGCTACCACTTGCATCTTACCTATGCAAGCTAAGCTAAACCATGCAAGCCTTACTTGCAAGCCTAAACCTACTAATTAACATATGCAAGATGCATTAGGCATATTTGCTTATACCACTTGATTATACCATATCCCAGTTTTACTTGCAAGCTTTATTCTTTTATTTCTTTATCAAAGATCTTTATTTATTGTTTACTTAGTGACTTGTGAATTTTGGAAATATACTAGAGGTAGCATAAAGAGCATAAAAATTGGCCTAAGGTAGATAGAACTAGATTTCATCCTAAGGCATGAGATTAGACTTAGATAAGTCACACTTGATTATCACCCCTCATTAGTGATTACCCCCAACTTTAGTGGTAGTGCTAAGCATAACGCTTGATCACTTTAGATGGGAATACTTGGTGAAAAGGATTATGAAAACCTTAGAATGATGTGTCATTCTAATGAGATGTTTTGACATGTGTTATGAACACCTGATTATTTGATGATGAAAATGTTGAGGCATGAGCCTTAGACCTTTTATAAAACTGATGGTTGTGTTTGGATGCGATACCATTCCAATGTTACCGTACAACCACAATACCCGAATTTGGGTAGGGCTTGACTGGAAGTTTATATATCTTAGTATGGGTTCACTTGCGGCCGAGGTTTGAGCTGAGGCTACCTCGTGATGATTGTCCACCTGTGCATTTCCCAAGATGACAGATGGTCATGGTTGGGAGGCCAAACTCATAGGGGAGGTGCCTATACTAGGGTGTGTAATTGAAAGGTTAGGATTGATTATCCGCATACTGAGTATGGTGATTCATGATTGTTCCTGACGGATGTATCAAATATTGTGGTGAAAGTGTACCACCTCTGCAGAGTGTCAAACTATTCGAATAGTCACGTCCGCGGTTATGGACAGTTAGAGTGGCCATACTGTTCGGTCGTCAGATGTTTTCAAAATGACTAGTGAGATGAATCATGACTTTGACTTGACCACAACAGGGCTGTGAACATGAAAACTAAGTTCTGACTTAGGTGTTATAAAACATTAAACTAGTTTTCTTTACTTCTGAACTAGGCTAGAGATAAACCTGGCTTTTTACAAAACAACCTAGAGCTTAGGATTCCTACTTGAACTCCTTTACTTGTTATTGATAGTTTGCGAGTACTTAAAGAGTACTCATGGCTTTGTCCCTGGCTATTCTTATGGCCAGACTATGAGGAAGACTACCTGGATGATGGACAACAGGAAGTATACGACGACTAGGATCATCTCCCATCGTCAGTATTGCACGTGACCCTGAAGATGGAGCTTCGCCCACGCTACCGTTATTATATTATTCCGCTGTGTTGATTGTATTAAGATTGGATCATGAGATCCTTTATTTGTAAGACCTTTATTATGGTTTGTAATGGATGATGAACTATGGTACTAATCTGTTATGTCTCGCAAAAAGGTAATCCTGGGATTGCGATGTATGGCATAACAGGCATCTGGGATTAAAAATCCGTGTGTTGACAAGTTGGTATGAGAGCCATCCTAACCATAGGAGACCCTAGTTAGAATGGACGCTTGAATCAAAAACTTAGTTTCAAAACAAAACAAGTGAGTATTTATGAAAACCTATTCTCATTCTTACCACTTAGATTCTTTCATGAAAATTCATGTTCCTAAAAAATTCTTGCAAACCTACATAGAATTTGACCCACTTGATCACTCTACTAACTTACTCACCCTACATTCTTATAAATGGACGTGAGGTATAGCAAGTTCTATCAGTTAGGCAATGGAGGAGATCTCATCTTTGAGCGTGATTTGGACCAACTCTCGAAACTTCTGGAGCGCCCGAAGCTCGTGTTCTTTGGAGCCCAGCTCAATGATTAGCAAGGAGGAGAATTGCAATGGCTGATTGTTGCAAGTCTCAGAGGGAAGATTGAAGCCCCCACCTCAGAGGGAATCCAGCTCACCTTAAGAGAGAACAACTGGCTGGATGGACTCGCCAGGGCCATGCAGGAAGCTCTTGCCTGTCTGTGTGGGCAAAGCATCAATCAGATCAAGGGTACCCTCTTTGAGTTCTACGCAAGGCGTGATGCTATGGGACAACCATTGGAGGTGCCATACCACCCCGAGCTGAAGCATCAGGTGGATCATCTCAGCTTCATGTTGTATGATAGGCAGAATGAGTTGGACAATGCCCGCTCCTACGCCAACCACAACCATGTCATCACAGTCAAGAAGGACCAGACCATCGCCATCCTTGCAAAGGAGCGCAAGACCTTTCGCTGTCTTCATGACAAGAAGGATTGCATTATTGTTCGCCTTCGTCACAAAGTGACAGACTTGGACGAGACCATCCATGAGCGGGACATGCAACTTGAGGAGAGGGAGAATGCAGGGGAAGATATCCGTGGGGACCCCTACTCCTACCTTAGTGATGATGATGACTTCCTGGAGGATCAAGCCATGGACTTCCACACAGATGATGATGACTCTGCCTTCATTGATGATGATGAAGCCATTGATTCTAAGGAGTAGTAGCACTCACACCTATTCTAGCGCTCACTATATGTGAGTTGTACCCGGTCCCATTGTATCGTAGTTTCACAGAATGGTTCTTAAAACTATATGTTTCCTTGTTGTGGTGTGTGTTTGTATTGTGTGCTATGAATGAATGAAAAGCAAGTTGCTAGTGGCAAAACCTGAGTCAAACTTTAAAGGATTTTTCAAAAACAAAAACCCGAACCTTAGAAATTTCCCTCTTTTCTCATGATATATCTCAATCTTCAGATGCCTCACGGAGGAAGCAGTTCATCCCGGACCTAATGCTGCAAATCTTGCAAATGTTGGTTTCTGACCGTGAAGCTGAAAGAGCCGAAAGTCAAGCCAACTTAGATACCCTTCAACACATAGCTCAGATGGCCAATAACAATCAAGGCCATGGAAACCAGGACAACCATGGATCCAAACTCAAGAACTTTCATAATACCAATCCACCCATCTTTAGTAAGTCTGAAGAGCCATTAGATGCGGATGACTGGCTGCAGACCATGGAGAACAACTTAGAAGTCGCATGAGTGGAGGTCAATGAGAAAGTATTGTTTGACACCCACTATCTGGCAGGAGATGTAAGAGCGTGGTGGAATAGCGTTCGCGCCATGAATGGAGGACAGATGATGACTTGGGATGAATTCAAACTCAAGTTCAGCAGAACCCATGTGCCACCGGGTTTAATCAAGATGATGAGAGATGAATTCAGAGAATTGAAGCAAGGGAGGATGACAAAATAGTTGATCAATGTGTCAAATTTCTGTCATTAGCTAGGTATGCACTCAATGAGATTGACACTGAAGCCAAGAAGAAGGAGAGATTCCTGAATGGTCTGCATGATGAGATGCAGACAGTGTTAGTCAATATTTCGTTTGCTGACATTGAAGCCTTAGTGGATTATGCCATTCAGATGGAAGGCAAGATCAACCAAGCCAATGAGAACCACAAGCGTCGAATGATGCATCAACCAGGAACCCACCATACCCCAAAGTATCGCCCCAACCCGTCTGCATGATTTGCCCCAAGAAACAATAGACCCCCGATGACCCGTCCAACCTATCCCTACCGTGGAGGAGGAAACCCAAGGCCCAGAGGAAACCACAACAACAACCCCGGAAACTCCAACCATTTCAACCGTGCACCGCCCAAGTTCAACAACAACAATGCCGCCAACAACACCAATACTGCCTCGAGGACTGGAAGCAATGTTGTGCCTGTTGCAGGAAAAGACAAGTCTCAGGTGACTTGTTATGAATGCGGAACCAAGGGTCACTACTCCAATGAGTGCCCCAAGAAGCTTGCAGCAGTCCCCAACATGAATGCCCCAGCTCAGCAGCAGCGCCGTGTTCAGCCTGGAAGAAGATTTGCCCCAGGTAATTCGCTCAACCGCAACGGCCGTCTGTTTCACATGAATGTTGAAGAAGCCCAAGAAGTGCCAGATGTCATGCTGGGTATGTTTTCTGTTAACTCAGTACTTGCAAGAGTGTTGTTTGATTCTGGAGTATCACACTCGTTTGTTATAGAATAATTTGCATGCACTAGTAATATTCAACCAACAAAATTGAAGCATGTTATGATAGTTCAAATACCTGGTTCAACCACCAAAGCTAGACAAATTTGCAAGGCCGTACCTATGAGAATCCATGGAATAGATTTTTATGCTAATCTAATAGTACTCAAAACCAAAGGTTTGGAAGTAGTACTAGGATTGGATTGGATGTTGAAACATAAAGGATTAATCGACTGTGCTAAGAAAGCCATAACCATGACCAATACCACTGGAGTATCAGTAGAGCAGGTATCTAAAACCTTGCCCCGTCAATTCAAGTGCAACAAGAGTCCAGCCCAACCAACCATTGACCATGTCCGAGTAGTCTGTGAATACCCCGACGTATTCCCAGATGTATTGCCCGGTATGCCCCCAGATCTGGATATCGAGTTTATCATTGAACTAATCCCTGGAACCGGACCCATAGCTCAGAGACCTTATAGTATGAACCCGTCTGAACTAGTGGAGCTGAAGAAGTAACTAGATGCTATGCTGGAGATAGGCCTGATTCAACCAAGTGCGTCGCCATGGAGATCGTCTGTCTTGTTCATGGATAAGAAAGCTGGAGGTAACTGTTTGTGCATGGATTATCGGAAGCTGAATGATGTCACCATCAAGAACAAGTACCCACTGCTGAATATAGAAGATTTGTTTGACCAGTTGACCGGTGCCAAAGTGTTTTCTAAGATTGATCTTAGAATTGGTTATCATCAACTCAAGATTCGCGCAGAGGATATTCCAAAGACTGCCTTTAGCACCAGATATGGATTGTATGAGTACACTGTCATGTCTTTTGGATTAACCAATGCCCCCGCTTATTTCATGAACCTCATGAATAAGATTTTTATGGACTTCTTGGATAAGTTTTTCATTATTTTCATTGATGACATTATGATCTATTCCAAATTAGAAGAAGAACATGAGCTACACCTGAGGACCATCCTTGGAACCCTTAGGGAGCATCAGTTGTATGCCAAGTTTAGCAAATGTGAATTCTGGTTAAAGGAAATAGCATTCCTTGGACATATCGTGTTGGAAGGAGGAATTGCTGTTGACCCTGCCAAGGTTAAGGATGTTGAAGAATGGCAAGCCCCAACCACTCAAACCCAAGTTCGTGCATTTCTCGGATTAGCGGGATATTACCGCAAGTTCGTAGAAGGATTTTTGAGTATCGCAAGACCCATGACCCAATTGTTGAAGAAAGATAAGAAGTTTGAATGGACGGACAAATGTGAAGCAAGTTTCCAAGAGCTCAAGAAGAGATTGATCTCAACCCCAATCTTGATCATGCCGGATATCACGAAGCCTTTTGATGTGTTTTGTGACGCATCCAAGATCGGTCTCGGATGTGTGCTAATGCAAGAAGGCAAAGTCATATCATATCTATCCCGACAACTGAAGCAACATGAACATAATTACCCTACCCATGACCTTGAACTAGCAGTCATAGTTTTAGGCTTGAAGACATGGCGACATTACCTCATGGGAAACCATTGTGAGATTTATTCGGATCACAAGAGCCTGAAGTATATTTTCACTCAAAAGGAGCTAAATATGAGGCAAAGGAGATGGATAGAGTTAATCAAGGACTATGATCTTGACATTCACTATCACCCCGATAAAGCCAACGTGGTAGCAGATGCTCTTAGCAGATTGCCGTGTCGCTTGAACTCCATGATTCTGAAGGAGCAACCAAGTTTGCACAAGGAATTGGAAGAATTCAGAATGGAGCTAGTAAGTGAATGATTTTTGGCTAGCATAGAACTTCAACCTAATTTGATCAGTCAGATCAAGGAGGCACAAAAAGTAAATGCTAGTATCGACAGAATCAAATGTCATATCGGTACAGGGAAGGTACCCGGATTCACCGAGGATGAAGGAGTTTTGTGGTACAAAGGACGTCTCTGTGTACCAGCAGATTCAGAGTTGAAACAACATATTTTGAAAGAAGCCCATGATACGCTTTATTATATCCACCCCGGAGGAACGGAGATGTATCAGGATTTGAAGGAGCAATTTTGGTGGCATAAGATGAAAAGAGAAATCGGAAGCTACATAGCCAAGTGTGATATATGTCAGAGTCAAGGTTGGACATTAGAGACCCGCATGACTGTTGCAACCATTGCAGATTCCAAAATGGAAATGGGATTCAGTTGGAATGGATTTTATCACCGGTTTGCCTACATCTAGCAGGGAAATGACTCTATTTGGGTCATAGTGGATAGACTATCCAAAGTATCCCATTTCTTACCTGTCAAGACCACTTACCAGAGTTCGAAACTAGCAGAGTTGTACATTGCTAGAATAGTCAGTTTGCATGGAGTCACCAAGAATATTGTGTCAGATTGATTAACCCAGTTTACCTCGAGATTTTGGAAGAAAGTCCAATAAGGATTAGGAACCAGACTAGATTTTAGCACAGCTTAACACCCTCAGACTGATGAAAAAACGGAGCGAGTAAATCAGATACTCGAAGAAATGTTGAGAGCTTGTGTCTTGGAATATGGATCAAAATGGGAAGACTGTCTGCCTTTCGCAGAATTTTCATACAACAATAGTTACCAAGCCAGTTTGCAAATGGCCCCATTTGAATTCATGTATGGAAGGAAGTGTCGTACCCCTTTGAATTGGTCGGAAGTAGGAGAGATTAAGATTTTCAGACCCTACATCCTACAAGAAGCCGAAGAGAAAGTTCACAAGATCCGTGAGCACCTCAAGACCTCCCAATCTAGACAGAAGGGTTATGCCGACAAGAGATGTCTAGACCTAGCCTTCAACATCGGAGATTTTGTGTATCTCAAAGTATCACCCTTGAAAGGAATGCAACGTTTCCAAATCAAAGGAAAGTTAGCCCCCAGATATATCGGACCCTTCAAGATTTTGAATTGCCGAGGAGAAGTATCATATCAACTGGAACTGCCAGAGGATATGTCAGCCGTGCATAATGTGTTTCATATCTTGTTACTTCGCAAATGCCTAGAATTCCGGGAGAAGACCAAAGTTTTCAAGAATATTGATTACCGAACCATTGAGATCAACGATGACCTCACATATCCCTAAGTACCCATCCGTATTTTGGAGGAAGCTTTCAGAACCACCAGGACCCGGAGTATCAAGTTTCTCAAGATTCAGTGGAGTAACCACACTGAAGAAGAAGCTACCTGGGAGCGAGAAGATTACATTAGGATGGAGTTTCCAGATCTCTTTAAATCCTAGTTTTCTCCTTTTTTCTCAAATCCTGGGACGATATTTTGTTTAAGGAGGGAAGGTTTGTAACATCCCAAAAATATTAATCAAGGTTATCAAATTCCAATCACCCAAATTTAGGGTTAACAAAAACTTTTGTTAATTAAAATCAATATGAATGCATATGTGTATGTGATGAATGCATGAATGCTTGTATGGACTTGTGTGATTGTTATGAATGGCAAGGATTGGTTTAAAGATGAAAACAACATCATCTAAATCATTTCCAAGTAGAATAAAATGAAGAGAAATTCAAAAACAAACCATACAAGCAAATGGTCATTTTTGCCAAACTTGTTCACTAGACCACTTTGAGTGTTTCTAGTCCAAGATTTCTAAGAGAAACAAATCCAATTCTTTTCACCCCTTGCTAGACCAAGTAAAAGTGAACCCAAGCCCACCTTGCAAACCCACAGAAACATTTTGCAAATCTATGCCAAGGACAATTCAAAATTGAATCTAGTTCATATGGTAAGATCACCATTTCTCAAAACTCAACCAAACCAGTTCACCTTGACAAATACAAGCAACCAGATACTACCCAGTGTGTTGTTGGAGATATGCCCTAGAGGCAATAATAAATGTAGTTATGATTATATCTTTGTGTTTATGATAAATGTTTACATTCATGCTATAATAGTATTAACAAGGAAACATTAATACTTGTGTGATTTGTAAACTTAATTTGAAGTCCCTAGTAAAGCCTCTATATAATACTAGCTTGTTGGTTAATAGATGATTGTGGTTTCCCTATCATGAACATTGAGATGTTATTAACAACAAGATCATATTGTTAGGAGAATGATATGATGGACATACTCCTATAGATAAGCGTAGCATAAAGATCAAGTCATTTTAATAGTTCAATTGCTATATGCTTTCTGATACATAGTAATATAATTCCTTCGACCATGAGATCATGCATATCACCTTTACCGGATGAATGCTTTGATGACATCAAACACCACACCGTAACTGGGTGGCTATAAAGGTGGCATTGAGTGTTCGGAAAGTATTGGTTGAAACACATGGATCAAGAATGGGATTTGTCCATCCAAATGACGGATAGATATACTCTGGGCCCTCTCGGTGAAATGTCATCCAATTAGCTTGCAAGCATGTGACTGGCTCACAAGGGATCACATATCACGGGAACGAGAAAAGAGTACTTATCGGTAACGAGGTTGAACTAGGTATGCAGAGATACCGACGATCATAACCTCGGATAAGTAAACTATCGTGAGATAAAGGGAAATTGATATCGTATGTAAGTGGTTCATTCGATCGCAAAGTAATCGTAGAAATATGTGGGAGCCATATGAATTTCCAGATTCCTCTATTGGTTATTGTTCGGAGAAGTGTCTCGATCATGTCTGCATAATTCACGAACCGTAGGGAGACACACTTAAGGATTCGACGTTGTTTTGAGTAGTTATGGAATGATGAGAAAGAGACCGAATGTTGTTCGGAGTCCCGGATGGGATCCGGGATATCACGAGGAGATCCGGAATGGTCCGGAGAATAAGATTCATATAAGGAAAGTCCCGTTTCGGAGTTGGGGAATGGTTCCGGTGTTTTCATCGGGAATGTTCTAGATTGTTCCGGAATGTCCGGCACTCCGGAGGGTAAGGGTACATGAATGTGTTGTATCAAGTTGGTATGATTGCATCATGTACTAAGTGTCATCGCTGAACCAAATAAAGGATTAATTCAAATCCTAGTTTGAAAAGTTAAACAGCTAGTTTGAAAAGTCAAACGGCTAAATTTGGAAAGAGGAAAAGAGGAGGAGTGGGAAACCGAGTTGGGGAGGAGTTCCCTCCTCCAACCGGCGGCGCCCACCCAAGCTGAGTTGGGGAGGGACTCCCCTCCCTCCCCTTGGCCGGTCGGCCCCTCCACCTATATAAGGAGGGGCAGGGCTCCCTCCTAGCACATACAAGATCCTCTCCTCCAAACCCTAGCCCCAAGCCGCCGCCGCCTCCATAGCCGCCACCGGCCCTAGGGCAAACCCTAGCCGCCGTCTAGCTAATCCCTAGCCGCCGGCTTTCCCCCTCCTTGGTGTGTCTAAAACCTAGAACACCGAGGGACTCTCTCATACTCCACCATACTCGCTCCGGCTTAAGGCGAAGCCCTGCGAGATCTCCCCTCTACTTCCGGTACCACGCTGCCAGGCCGGAATCGCGAGGAGAGTGCTACAACCTCCGCTTCTTGGAACAAGGAGAGGAAGGTCTTCGAGTAATCGAACGTGTGACTGATTACGGGAGCGCTGCCGAACGCAGCGCCGAAGGATCGTCACGCGATCTTGAGATCGGAAAGAGTACGACTACATCACCCACGAACTGGCCTCGTTAAACACTTTGGAATCTTCGAGGGTGAGTTATTCTATCGACTCGTTGCTACAATCTAGTAGATAGATCTTGGCTTGTTTGTTTGTATGCGGTAGAAATTTTTTGTTTTCCATGCTACGAAACCCTACATGTGTGACCAATGCACCCACCAAAATTCATCTAAAAATTCAAATATAAATCTCTTGTGGCCATTTAATCAAACACCTAGAGAAACAAATCAAACTTGGCCAAACTTCACTGTTTTGAGCATTGATCATTCAAGCCATTGTCTCACTTTGATCACCCTTGTCTCCCCCAGTAACAACCATTGCATTAAACTAGCTAGAACACTAACCATTGCACCATGCCGTGCATGCCCGAGCCACCCCTTGCCAGCCTACCATGGCAAGCTAGCAGGAGCGTTCGCCGCGCCTAGCCACCATGTCCAGGAGGCAAGCCACCGTCCATTGCCACCCCCTGTCCAGCCCTCGAGCACTGCCAAGCCGTGGACCACAGAGAACGCGTCGCGCCCAGAAGAGCATGCCAGAGCGTCGCGCCTCGCTCTTGCCGCCCGTCTACACGATCACCATTGTCCCAGGAGACCTCCAGACATGCCCATTTCCTCGACCATGCCCCGTAGCCACCACACACCGCGAAGTTCGCCGTTGGTACCGCGCAGACCACCACACATTCCCGACCAAACCACACTGCCCCTTGCCGCGCCATCAAATCGTTGAGCATCGCTAGGAGACCGCGCACCGTCATAGCCCGCGCGCCATGCCAGTAGCTCGGTGTAATGCTGACCCGACGAGCTCTGCCCATGCCGCTCAGCTTCTATCACTCGCGTGTAAAAGGAGGCCTCCCCCGCACCATTTCTCCACACCTTTACACTCACCACTCCTCACTGATCCTTCCCACTTCTTCTCGGAGCAAGGCGAGCTCAGCATCGCCGGAATTCGTCCAGAGTCTGCCGCTGCTGGAGGAGAAGGGCGCTGTCGATTGCGGCCATCCCAGGAGACGCTGCCAGTACCAGGAGAACCGCCATCGTCGACAACCTCATTTGCCCCTGTCGCCGACCCTCACCTGAGCCCTGGTGAGCCTCCCCAGACCCCCACTAGCCGTGCTAGGGTTCGTCCCCGTCGTGTCCTGTTCAGATGGGGACGATGGCCATGAGCCGTTGATCTTACATATAATCCTACGGTCGTAATCAGCCCACACCCCTTCGCCATCCCCTGTCTCGCTGACGAGTGGGGACACCACTTAAAACCAGCCCGAGCGCGCGCTGTGTGCAGTGGGCCAGCCCATCTAGCCCTTTCGCGCAACCCAGTAGTTTAAATTTAGATTTTTCATTTTAGTTTCAAACCTAGTTATGTCTGTTGATTCAAAAATCAATTCAGATAGATTCACTGAACTAAATTGCATGAAACTAATTTTGTTAGAAATATATGGAAATCCTTAATCCAAGCTCGTTGGATTCAACCCATTTGAAATTATAGATCACATATAGTAAAAATAACAAGGCAGAGACTTTTCTGCATTCAAACATTTTTCAAAAATCAGCCATAAATGCTTTTGAGTTGATTCCAACTCTCAGAAATCACATTTGACAAGACCTTTCTTAATATGTAAAAATATCTAGGTTTACTTGCAGTAATAATGGAAAAGTAATAAAAGAATGCCCCATAGGCATTTCTAGTCACTTTAATTAATTAAAATAATAAGGTTAAACATTATTAAATTGTGACACCACTTTAAATCACATTCCCAAGTATTAAAATATAAGGTGATGACATGTGTCAATATGATCCCATATTTTAATTGAAGAATATTAAATATTAAGTAGTTTTTCAATGAGTAGAAATTACTTTTCTAAAATAAAATGAATAAGACTAATGCTTTGATCCTTGTGATGATTGTGATGATGCTAGATCATCTAGTGTGAACCCTTGTGTGCTGAATAGAAGTAGTTAAGTATTTTTTTGGTGATTGTGTACCTCATATTTATTTATAGACGCTAGTATCGACCAAGGATACGAAGAGGAAGGAGACTACTACGAAGAGGAAGCAGAGGAGAACTTCAACCACTGCACTACTCAAGGAAATCTACCACTTGCATCTTACCTATGCAAGCTACGCTAAACCATGCAAGCCTAAACCTACTAATTAACCTACGCAAGATGCATTAGGCATATTTGCTCATACCACTTGATTATACCAAATCCCAGTTTTACTTGCAAGATTTATTCTTTTATTTCTTTATCAAAGCTCTTTATTTATTGTTACTTAGTGACTTGTGAATTTTGGAAAGATACTAGAGGTAGCATAAAGAGCATAAAACTTGGCCTAAGGTAGATAGAACTAGATGTCATCCTAAGGCGTGAGATTAGACTTAGATAAGTCACACTTGATTATCACCCCTCATTAGTGATTACCCCCAACTTTAGTGGCTAGTGCTAAGCATAAAACTTGATCACTTTAGATGGGAATACTTGGTGAAAAGGATTATGAAAACCTTAGAATGATGAGTCATTCTAATGAGATGTTTTGACATGTGTTATGAACACCTGATTATTTGATGATGAAAATGTTAAGGCATGAGCGTAAGCCATTTTATAAAACTGATGGTTGTGTTTGGATGCGATACCATTCCAATGTTACTGTACAACCACAATACCTGAATTTGGGTAGGGCTTGACTGGAAGTTTATATATCTTAGTATGGGTTCACTTGCGTCCGAGGTTTGAACTGAGGCTACCTCGTGATGATTGTCCACCTGTGTAGTTCCCAATATGACAGATGGTCATGGTTGGGAGGCCAAACTCATAGGGGAGGTGCCTATACTAGGGTGTGTAATTGAAAGGTTAGGATTGATTATCCGCATACTGAGTATGGTGATTCAGGATTGTTCCTGATGGATGTATCGAATATTGTGGTGAAAGTGTACCACCTCTACAGAGTGTCAAACTATTCGAATAGCCGAGTCCGCGGTTATCGACAGTTGGAGTGGCCATACTGTTCCGTCGTCAGATGTTTTCAAAATGACTTGTGAAATGAATCATGACTTTGACTTGACCACAATACGGTTGTGAACATGAAAACTAAGTTCCGACTTAGGTGTTATAAAACATTAAACTAGTTTTCTTTACTTCTGAACTCGGCTAGAGATAAACCTGGCTTTTTGCAAAACAACTTAGAGCTTAGAATTCCTACTTGAACCCCTTTACTTGTTAGTGATAGTTTGCGAGTACTTAAAGAGTACTCATGGCTTTGTCCCTGGCTATTCCTATGGCCAGACTATGAGGAGGACTACCAGGATGATGGACAACAAGAAGTCTACGACAATGGATCATCTCCCATCGTCAGCATTGCATGTGACCCTGAAGATGGAGCTTCACCCATGCTAACGTTATTATATTATTCCGCTGCGTTGATTGTATTAAGACTGGATCATGAGATCCTTTATTTGTAAGACCTTTATTATGGTTTGTAATGGATGATGAAATATGGTACCAATCTGTTATGTCTCACAAAAATGGTAATCCTGGGATTGCGATGTATGGCATAACAGGCATCTGGGATAAAAAATCTGGGTGTTTACACCTCTGCACCATAACTTTTACAAGAATATACACGCAATGGAAAAGATGAAATAATTCAAACAATTTGAAGATAGAAGGTATATATATTCATATATAATTCACAGAAGACCAACAAGATTATTAATTCAGAAATAACCAAAAAGTAATGCTTTGTTCTTGCATAATCAGAAAAGTATTGTTTTCACAACCACCATCACACAATTCTGATATTGACTTATAATCTATTGAAATGAACATTAGTTGTTCCCTTCTCACAGTAACTTTGTTATCTTTACTCGTATCTGAAACATTTCTTCACTTCCTTTTGCTTCCTTGAAAACAAAGACTCTTCTATCCTCAGTTGGTAATATATAACTACAAAAAGGGGAAAGAAGATTGTCAGATAAATAATAATCAACTGTAAAATAGCTAAAATTATTTCAATGTCAAAACAGATATATGGTATTACAAACCTTTGGATCAAAATTTTGAACCCTTAACATAGATTCGTGCTCTTCATTATATGTGGTGAATTGTAGTTCATTTGCAAGCTTGATGCGTATCTGTGGGATGTCCTTGAATGTGAATCTGCATGAAGTTGGATCCCTTGGACAGTACCACCCCATGAAGTGAAAATTCCACAATCATCGCTATGATGAAAAAACATATATAAAATATAATCAAAATAGATATCATGATTGAGAAATGAAGTAGATGTACAAAAATAATTAGTTATTGAATGTCTTACCCATTATCTTGTTTTGGAACAACTGGATAAACAGTCTGGAAGTTCTCAAAATGCATATTTTTTAGGCCAGCCTCAAACCATAACTCCTTGAAATTTTTGATCTAACAACAAACATGCTATGAAAAAACATGGTTAGGAACAACTATCTTTCCGTTCAAAAAGTTCATAGAAGTATGATATTGAACATATCAAATTATCAAATACCAGTAAATTTGAAGTTTTCTTTGAGTAGTTACATTCCTTCCCATTGATCTAATCAAGAAATAGAAAATTGGGGAAAACAAAAAAATAGAAGTTGTAAAAATAAGTTGTAACATGTTTTAAACTTCACTATGCTATAACATGAACAATTTTAAAAGTTCTTACTCGTTTAGACAAGTGAAGTGCTTGAGCTCCATTAGCAGCTACTAATCCATTTATTACATTCTCCTTCCATCGTACCCTTGTCTCCTCATTTTTACATTCTTTGAGTAAATAATCCTGTGATTAAAAATTGAGAACAAAACACATAAGAAAAGTAGATCAAAATATGTAAAACATATTATACACTCATAACTGAAAAACAGATTTAGTGCATGTATAAAATAGAGAAGAAAACATATTACATATGTAGTGCTGAAGAAAAAGTGCTTGTTTGACTTCCTTGGGTGATTATCTCTAACAATTTCTGACAGAAGACATTTATCACATAAGATTCCACCCATCCATTCAACTTCACTGATGTTCCCAACTAAAGCACCGAAACTTTGTAATTGTAAAATTTGATTGCCCACTTGCTGTTACACAATTAAAATGAATCAACATTTTTTTACAAAAAAATCCGATTAACAAAAATACAAGTCCAATGGAAAAACACAAAAGTGAAAAGTACTTACTACTTGAATTCATCAATATTACATAGAGTTGTAATTACTTCATAATACTTGATTTCAATTGGTTTTATAGGTGTTTGGTTAAGGCCATAAGGTGAGATTAACCACTTGCTCGGATTTAATGTTCTCTTGGGCAAGAAATTTTCTTTTGTTGATGTTGAACTTGCACTGCCAAGACATAGTTCTGTATTGTATAAGTTATCAGCTTCATTGCACATAGTGTTGCATATGTATTTAAAATTTCTTTCACCAAGAACTTGCACCTCCGAGTTTGTCTGTTTATAGAAAGAAACATAGGAAAAAATCAGGAACATAAATATTCATAAAAAATCAAACTAATATGATGTAATATACCCACTTGCAACTAGTATGCAAGTGGTAAAATCCACAATTGCAACTAATATATTTTAAAAAAACAAGGTTCAAACTATGATGCATTTTCCATAAAAATACTTGAGTTGCAACTAGTATGCAACTGCGAGTAGTATGCAAGTGATAAAAACCACTTGCAACTAGTATGCAAGCACCACTTGCAACTAGGATGCAACTGGCCAAAACCACAACTTCAACTAGGATGCGATTGGATGCTTGACTTGCGAGTAGGATGCAAGTGGTTAAATCCAACACCCACTTGCAACTAGGATGCAACTAGTATATTGTTTAAAAACCAAGGTTCAAACTATGATGCATTTTGCATAAAAACCAAGGATATTTCTGGCTAGTAATTGCATTGTTATGCCTTGCTCAGTTCCTGTCAATTGCCCCACTATAATTTGTTTACCCTTCATGCCATGTTGTTTATTTAAGGACAGCACCTCTAGTGAACTATGGATCCCGGTCCAATCTTTACCATTGATACATCTTCCACTGTTACTTGTTTACTTGCTGCAAACCATTATCTTCCACACCATACGTTTAATCCTTTGTTACAGCAAACCGGTGATCTTGACAACCTCACTGATTCGTTGGGGCAAAGTCTTGAGTTTGTGTTGTGCAGGTCTCCACGTTGCCAGCAACACCTGTGTGACGTTTCCTTCCTCCTACTGGTTCGATAACCTCAGTTTCTTACTGAGAAAAACTTGCTGCTATGCTGCTTCATACCTTGCTCTTGGGGTTTCCAACGAAGCATTCCACGACAAGTATTGGGCGCCATCAGTCTCACAGGCAAGCATTCTCCCCCTTCTACCTATTTTGCATTTATAGTCTTTACTTTCTCCAATTGATCTATTGCTATCCTTATTGTCGTTGCTTTAGTATTATCCATTTAATTACCTGCTCCACTATATTGCCTTGGTCATCCTATTGCCTTAATTGATTAGCTAGCTTTGCCCTTGCGAGTCGTAGGCATGCTTAGTATTGCTCTCATACAGGTGGAAAATGATACTCGGATATGGTTGGTGATAAGATAATTAATCTAATATTGTTGGTTATGGTTTCACCTAATGATAAGGCCCCGGCAGGGACCACCTTTAGGAACTGCTTGAGCCGACCTAGGACCCGTTCGTTCTACGATACCAGTTCTGAGTTGATCGCGCTAACCAAACATGGGGCCTCTAGGATCCTCCCCTCAACTATCGGCGCTATTCGTATATCCAGAGGGTTACAAAATTGGTTTTTCATTTGGTGCATACGCATAATATGTCCTCATACATGGGTGAGTTGATATGTCTTCGGACTTGATATTTTGGTGGACTGCCATGGCTTGCATACATAAATCGCGGTACACGGTGGTGGCACCCACGGCGTGTACAAGTTACCCCGCAGGGCCCGATCCACCAGTAGGCGCAAACGCCGTGCCTTCCTTGAGAATCGTCGTACCTATTGGTTGGTTCCCCACAGTAGGTGATGCCTCTGGATATGCGAGTAGTTAATGGACAGTTCTTGTTGTGATATTCGGATGGCACGGGTGATATGTTGCCTGATGGGTTGAGCATGCGTTTGGATACAGTAGTGCACCCCTGCAGGGTAAATTTTTTCGAGAAGCCGTGTGTCCACGGTTATGGATGCCTCAGGAGTACAGTGTCATGATCATAGACAATGCCACTAAAGTTTTGCCTCTAATAATATGATTAGTAATTAGCCTTATCAACTAAACACCTTCTTAACTAAATTGCCACCGTGTGTGTTCCGCAAGGGGACTTCCTCGACTGGTCTTCGAGGGGGAAATCTTCAGATGGGTTATGTTTGGTGTTATATTATAGTTATCGTATAGAGCTCTCTTATCTCGCTCTAATAGCCGAAGTTGTAGCGTGTCTCTATAAGTTATATAGTGCAAGCTTTGCTGCCGCTGAGCCCACCATACCTATGTAGGCGAGGACCGCTGAATTCTAGTATCGCCGTGTACTGGTCTCCGTACTGACCGCTCTCTTTCTGTTTTTCTTTGCCCTTTGTTGGCACCCTTTTGACTTGACAGGTATGTGATTGACGACGTTAGCAAGGTTACCCTTCCGGCTTGGCCTGGGCAGGGTTGGACACCGCTTGGTTATTCTTCAGGACTCTTAGTACCATTTGGATCTTGTCCGTACTCGGATACTATTCTCGCTTTCTCTTTGAATTGTATCGTTTGTATCCTTAACTCGTTGAGTCATTGTTGTATATAAAATTTATTGTGGACTCTATTGTAAACTACTGTGATGTAACTACTTGTATTCAAATCCCACCCACACGAAAGTGTCTGGTAGGCGTCTTTGAATCGCTTTTATGCGGATTTTGGCGGGAAATGTTGAGGTCTGCATAGACTTGATTCGGGGGTGTTACACCATGTTAAGACTATGAACCAGTCACTTTAGCCTCTATGATCATTTATTTTTGACTTGTGATATCACTTTATGCTTTAATTAATAATGTTTTGTCGCTTTGCATGATTATGGCCATTATTGCTCTCTTAGTTGGTCGCTCCCAGTCTTTTGCTAACCTTCACTTGAACTGAGTAAGCTCTACTCATGCATTCAACTCCCAAGAAACCAAGTTATTCTGAAGGGTCCACTATAAATTCCTATGCATGGTGTGTTACACCATTCCAAGTATATTCATGCTTTATCTATCTTCCAAATTAAACTTGTTATGAGAAAATTAGTGATTAAAGCTCTCACAAACTTGATGGCACACTTTTTTTGCACCTAATAAGCTTGAACCATTGTGTCATCTATGTTGTATATGCTTGCACTTATAAGTTGGGAATTAGCAGAACCATGTTATCACGGGGAACGCTTTCAACACCTGTACATATTATCCAGTTAATATCATGATCTTTTGTTTGCAGATGTCGGTGGTGTGAAATAAAAGGGGAGCTTGTAAGTCCATGGAGTTATGTATATGTGTTAGAGAAATGCTTGGGCTACTAGCCTAAGCCATGCCTAATCATGGTGGAAACTTGAAGCATCACCATAGTGAGCAATCTATGAAGCATCTTCAGAAAAATATATAGAAAGAAAAAGAGAAGAGAAAAAGAAAAATCCACCATGCTCATGGTAAATAAAAAGATCGTTGAGATGCTCACTATCTGTTGCCTTGTCATTTTGATATGGGACAGCTCCTCTGTCATGGGGAAAGGGGTACCCCATTGGCGGTTCTCTATGATACACATATACTTACAATGACAAGAACATGCTTGTGACTAAAGTTGAGTAGCATGCGAAACGACCCTCGTACTCAAGGGACATGAGATTGCCAACTTATGATCTGTCAAGCATGTACTCCATATTTGTTTCACTTTAACCTTAATCACTTAAAGATGCTTATGATAGGGGCAATGAGAGCTGAAAGCTAATAAGTACCATAATTTTTGGAAGCTCTTTATGAAACTTGAAATCCCTGCTTCCCTTTATGAAGGGCCTTTCTTCTTACTTTTATGTTGAGTCTCCATGTTCTATATGTATGCACCAATTAAGAGAGCATAGTTGTCATTCTTAGTTTTATGTGCATTGTCCCAAAACTTATTGATTGATTCATAATGTTGATATTGCTTGTTCTTGAACTATTTGTATCTAGTCACCCTTATGAACTTTGAAGGTGTCCTATGCATTTATGTTTTGCTACACCATGAGGGACAAGATGAATACCACACATGCTATGTTTTCTCTATGTGAAACAAACAAACGTCTTTCAATGCATTGTTATTCATGATCTTTGTTTGTACCTTTTCATGTTACAACATAGTTGCTATGTCTTATTGTTAGAACTACATCTTTCATGCTCATGTTTAGAGTACTTTGATCCCAGCTATCAATGCTTTACAAATACCTTGATCAAGATTGTGATGGTGCATGTCACCTCAAAAACTATTCTTTTTATCACTTACCAACTTGAGGATGAGCAGGAGTTAAGTTTGGGGATGCTTGATACGTCATAAACGTATCTATAATTTTTTATGCCCCATGCTTGTTTTATATCATCTTTCTTATGTTTTATCTACACTTTGAGGTATTTTTATACATTTTCTGGAACTAACCTATTGAGAAGATTCTGCAGTGCCAGTTGCCTATTTTTTGCTGTTTTTGGTTTTAGAAAAGCTAGTAAGGAAATATTCTCGGAATTGGACGGGACAAAAGCCAAAGTCAATATTTTAATGGAGCAAACACGGAGACCAATGGGCAGCCGAAGTGGGGCCACGAGGTGGGCACGCCATAGGGTGGCGCAGGCCCACCCTAGGGCGCGCCACCAAGTGGTGCGGGCCCCTGGGGCGCCCACCGACCTTGACCTTTCGCCTATAAAAAGCCTCCAAAGCGAAAACCCTAGATGAATCGGCCTCCATCCACGAAAAGTTCCACAGCATCGCCACCACTGAAGAGGAGATTCGGGGGACAGAAGTCTCTGTTCTGGCACCCTGCCGGGACGACGAATTGCCCCCGGAGCCATTTCCATCGATCTCCACCACCATCTCCATCACCGTTGTTGATTCCCATGATGAGGAGGGAGTAGTTCTCCCTCGAGGATAAGGGCTCTACCGGTAGCTATGTGTTCATCTCTCTCTATGCGTGATCTTATTGTGGTCATGAGCTTTGTAATCAAATAGATCTACTATGCTACTCAAGTTCTTTAATTGTAATCTCCGGTTATCCCCACGTGTGTGAAGTTGACAATGTGCCATCTCCATCGATCTCCACCGGAATTGCCCCCGGAGCCATCTCCATCGATCTCCACCACCATCCCCACATGTGTGAAGTTGACAGTGTGCCATCTCCATCGATCTCCACCGGAATTGCCCCCGAAGCCATCTCCATCGATCTCCACCACCATCTCCATCGCACTTAGGCTAAAGATTATAGAAATACTTATCATGAGTATAATTTGAGTTGGATGTCTCTATGAAATTGTTGTGTTTGTTAGAACCATCTAGCGCTCAAGGTGACGGTGTGTGGTTACCTAGATGGGGAATACGAACTTTAAGGAGAGATTTTGTAGCCCTACCATGGATTGGAGTTGTCCAACCGGAGAGTAGTTCAAGGTAGCATCATGAAGAGAAGATATTTATATGAGAGTGTTCACTAGTGAAAGTATGATTCCTAGGCCTTGTTTCTAAGCATTGGAACACCATTTACAATCAGTTATGTTACATGTTTGCTTGCTGCCATCTTTATCTCAGATTGCAATTACCACTTATAATCATCCATATTACTTGTACTTCAGTATCTCTTCGCCGAACTAGTGCACCTATACACCTGACAAGTGTATTGGGTGTGTTGGGGACACAAGAGACTTCTTGTATCTTGATTGCAGGGTTGCTTGAGAGGGATAACTTTGACCTCTTCCTCACTGAGTTTGATAAACCTTGGGTGACCCACTTAAGGGAAACTTGCTGCTGTTCTACAAACCCCTGTACTTGGAGGCCCAACACTGTCTACAAGAATAGAAGCGTGCGTATACATCATCGACTCCGTTGGAGGATTTTTTTTATCGGGTGCGCAACCAGCGCTCCCGATGGGAATAGCCCCCGAGGCTATGTTCGGGTGCTTGCACCGGAGCATAGGCTCAGAGATGTTCTTTGTGTACTTTCGCTTTTATGTCGACTCCGTAGGAGGATTTTTCTATCGGGTGCGCGAACAATGCTCCCATGGGAGTAGCACCCGAGGCTATGTTCAGGTGCTTCCATTGGAGCATAGGTACAGAGATCTTCATCCGAGGAGGAACTCGACTCGGGTCGTCTTTCTTTTGCGTCGACTCTATAGGAGGAATTTCTCTATCGAGTAGGCAAACTATAAGTTTAATAAGTTTTTCATGGGGATTTTGGTATAACGAATTTGGTGCATCTAACGGATTGGGAACCAGTTAATTGCTCTTGGGCAAAAACATCGTGAACCTACATCAAGCTTGAGTCCCCAGACTCAAACCTGGTATATACTAGCGTAATTCAACTCGGACCGTGAAGGTCTTATCGAGTACTGAATTCTAGTTTTTGTGTTATAGGTACCCAACGCATCCGTCGGGATTTTTCATCACATTCGTGGAAACAGATAAAATACTAGCAAAGCGCATTCGTGTGTATAGCATCGTTGTTTTCCAGCCATGGTACAACTCATGGACCCCACCCCATGATGCCTTCATATATATAGCTAATCAAGTGAAGAAAGCCTAATCCAACAAAAAGAGGGTCAAGGACCAAGTTTTAGCATGATGCTTTGTCCATAACGCTTTGTGCTTTCGTTGTCCTTTGCTTCTCTCAATTGTAACAAAGAACTATAGAACTGCTCCAATGGTGTGAGTTTCTTCCATCGCCGCTGCTAGTTGGGAGTTGGGGCCCCTTGGTCTTGGGAGCCTAGGGCGGCTGCCCCTCTAGACCCCCCTCCCCAGGGTCGGCCCTGCCCTTTGTCCATAATGGCCCCTAATTTGAAGGTGCTTGATCCGCTTCACCGCTTCCTTTAGAGCCTCATCCCGAGGGCCCACATCTTAGCGTCCCTAGACTCCTATTTACAAATAAAACCATATTTATATATGACCCCTTAGAGATGTCGTGAAATATAGGCGGCGGGGAGGCAAAACATACAAAATAGAGAAACAAAAGCAAGAGCTTCGAAGATTGGATGGGAAACGCTGCCAGAGTCGCCCTCAATTGCATCTCCACCTTCTCTATCTTCATCTCAACATCGTATCCATGATGAAGAGGCAATAGTCTACTCCCGAATTATGGGTTTGTGGCGGTAGCATGATATCTCTCTCTCGTGTTATCATTGTTTCATAGAGATTGCAATTTTCACTATGTGATTGATGTATTTGTAGATGCATATTACTTCATGTTCATGTATAGAAGCTCCAGTAAAACTATTATGCAAAGGCGTGTGAGGGGGACATGTGTGTTCGATGGAGCAACTGGTAGTAGCAACTAGACAGTGACATAAAATTTGGGACCTCCTAAGGGTTTTTACCTTTCAGTTGTTACCTTATTAGGGAGAAATGTATTCATTTACTATTATCATCTAGTGACAATAACTATGAGTTCTTTTCTTAGAGGTAGCATATTTGTTATTCAACATCATGTCAAATAACTAAAAGAAATACTTTATTTATCTTAAATCTTTTGGAGTTTTCTATCTCTAGAGGACTATTAGAAAGATGTGTCGCATCATATTTTATCATAGGACGTGATGCACATATATATGAATATGTATCAAACACTACATAGGAAGTTGGATCAAGTATCTTTTTTTTGTGAAGTTGTTTTCCATGCCACCATGTTTATGAGAGGGTACACAAGTGAACCTATGAAGCTCGGTTCATTTTTAATTATAAGAAATATCTTTTACTTGTATTTATATAACTTTTAACTATCTTCAATTATTTAATATAAAAATAAGAAAACACTTTTAGTTCTTCCATTCGCTATTTAAAACCACAAAACAATACCATTATCATTGCATTTAGTTTTAGTACTCTTATTACTTGCATATGTCTTTAGTTTAATCTATTATTATTTACTTTTAGTTTTCAATTCTAATTTATGATGTGTGCTTTACAACCATATTGGTGAAGTTGCGGACACAAGACAAGAACATTGTTTTGCATGTTGCTAGATAAGAGAGAGGAAAGAGTTACACTATTTCACTAAATGTTTGATGTTAAACTCCGAGTTATCGTTGTGGGGAAACACCTTTGCTACATAACTTTGCGCTTGGAGTTCCAACAAACTAGTGTCCACATGATTTGGTGCCATCAAATTTTCCTCTTCTTGTCCGTGAGGCCCTCTCGTCAGCGGCACCAACCCTCCCTTCCACCCTTTCCTCTTCCCACCCCTCTTGTAGCCGCCCAAGCCCTAGCGACCCCATGAAGAACGATTTGCCTCCTATGCCACTACCACCATACCCATCGTGTCCCTACTCAAGGCAAAGAAATAGATGGCGCCCAAGTAGAGGGCTAAGGATATCAGGAAGCTGGCAGTCGAAGCCCGAAGGGATGCCTCCAGTCCACGTGCGATAAAAGCCAAAGCCACCACTCCCGCTGCTAGGGCCGCGATGGAGAAACCCATCGCAATCTAGGCCCACGACACCCTAAAAATCCATGGTTTCCATGGTGAAGGCCCTCGCAGATGCCATGATCAAGGATGGGTGCTAAACATGGCCATCTCCAACGCCATCATTGCCAATTTGACCACGACGGTGAGTTTGGCAACATTCGACAACTGATGACCACCTATTCCAGCGTCGACCAGCAACCTCACAACAGTGAACACACACGGGGACTTGGCTGGGAAGCATGCCCCACAAATTACCAGTGTCTTCATATCACGTGACACGTCGCAAGAGGTTGGCAAATTAGTGTCGACCGGCCCCACCGGCTGCTGCACTCTATATCAATATGACACATATAGCCGGTGATTTGTCTTTGGTGCACAACAAGGCCATGTGGAACTTCTGCTCCGATGTTGTTCCCACTTCCCACAACCAGCTGAGATCAAGTAAAGGGAAGTTGAGATCAAGCAAAGGGAAGTTGAGCTCAAGCTACTCACCGATGAGTACCGGATCAAGAAAAGGAAAGTTGAGCTCCATGCCCTACAAGTATCCATGGAATATGAGCTCGAGCACAAGGAAGTTTAGCTCAAGCTACTCGCCAAGGAGAACCGGATCATGGTGACCGACTTAACCAACATGGACCCGAATCAAAGGGCTTGGTTCAAGAAAAAGAGAAACATGATATAAGAAAGATATGCATGATCACTCAATAATATATGCATGATCATTGATCACTCGATATTTATCTTGCTTTGTGTGGTGAACTATGTTGATCCTTTCGACGTGGATAGCCGATGTGGCCTTTTAATTGTGTGTTGAACTATGTTAACTATTTAGCTATGTTTGCTTTTTTTATTTTTATGGCCAATGTGATCTTTTGTTTGATTAAAATGATGAAATTTGGCAAAAGGCCAAGATGGTCGAAAGGGCCACACAAATGCACTGTCGCGTTGGGTGGACACACGGAAAGGGGATAACAACCGTCTGATCATGTCCTCCCATGATCCAAATGGACCACAAACTATTTTGGTGTTTGAAATGGATTAGCCCGCAGGAGATGGCCTAAGGGTATGAGTATGGTATTGCTTTACCCCACCCATACCCTAGCATTGCCATCCTTATTGTCATACACACAAAAATATTTCCATGTCAAGTTCTTGTGAAGATAGGGTGTAGAAAGGATATCCATGCAATTTTGGTGGTCTTGTTCCTTCATCCCAACAATCTCTTAGTGCATTTGATTGTTTTTTAATTCTTTAGAATTCCATCATGACAAAAAAATCCTAAATAGGTTGCATAACTACACATTTGTGGTAGGAAATATCTACATTGTATGCGTGTAAACATTTTTTTTTCATAATTTTGCATTTTTACCAAATAAATTGCAAATTTCAATTCCATTCTAGTAGCGTTTGTTTTGCATTGTTTTTTAAATTTGTGTGCATATTTTGGTTTTGAGGGAAATCCACGTATTTTGGAAATGATTTATAAATTAATCAAGTTGCAAACAAACCGTTGCACATGATAATTTATAAAATAGGTATCTTATTTTTAGAAAAATGGATAGTCGAGACTCCATAATATGCATATAGAAATGAATACACAAAACAGAATCTTAGTTTGTCTTGCATATGTTTGCTATATTATACCACAATCTCTTTAGTAGTCTTGTTTGGACATATTATTCTTAACTCATCTCCTCGTCTTGCTAGGGATTATATAAGTATTCATAAAATTAACATCAGAAATATTTTAGAGATGTGGAATGTTTGGAAAAATAGAATGCTAGATGTGAACAATGTATTCATATCTTTATCCTTAACTATTATATGTAGTATTGTGGCAATGTTGTAATTGTTATTTTGTATTCTATTTCTTTGATTTATGGAAAAGGTTACATATATTTTAGATGAATGCTGCATATTAATTGGAAAGGTCGTCAGGTGCTTTGACAAAGAGCTCATTGTATGGAGTACGAGCGTGTGCATGGATAAATATGTAAGGAAGATGGAGATCTCTTCTGTCTCACTAAAAAATTCCAAATGCAGGACAAGCTCCAAGGAGCCTGATTTAGAAAAAATGAAATCATTTATTCACTTCAAAAACTATGAAAAAATTATAGTAGTACATATTGATGTGTAGTGTTTACATATAAAGTTCAACCGAATTATGTTTTCATTTGTGACCTACACAAAAAGGACAAATGTGAAGACCAAATGTTTTGTAATTTTCGTGCGGCCTAAAATACAACGTATTTTTCAACAGGATTTTACATGTTCATAGAAATCATTTTCACGTATGTGTACAAAAGAAGCAAATATTGTTGAAACTTTCTTTTTTGAAAATAGTGACGTCCCTAGAATTCATCTTATATTTGTCCCATTATTTGGAAATAATGGCTGCTATTTTTTCGAAATTCCAGCGATATATTAATAACGACTGCTATTGATGTACTATAGGTGAAGAAAATTTACCTGTAAATGCAAGCATGTGAAGCAACACCAAGTGGAAAGTGAATGAAAATGTGAAGACTTGCAACACATCTATTGTCAACAGGCATCCGCGCACCCAGAAGCCAAAATGTAAGAATAGGCAAATAACTACTACTACTAGACAATTCTGCACGTATAACGAAACTGTTCAGAACATGTCCCGGAATGTGGGGAGCTTCATCTCCCCCTCGGTGGCGACCGGGATGGTGAAGGTGCCGAGGACAGGGAGGTCGATGGTGATCCCGACCTCCAGCACGTAGTCGATGTCCCAGTCCCCGCTCAGATCCTTCATGAGTGACATGACGAAGTCGTAGGGCACATCCACCGGCAGCTCCAGCTTGGTCAAGCCGCTCGCGCCGATCCACCCGGGGTCAGGCATCGTCCCTGATGCTATGACCCTAGAATCAGGCACACAACCATGGTACTATATAAGTAATTAAGACCGGGCGGATATAAAATTAAGATGATCGATCGATGACCATGCAACATGTGCGTACTTTCCGTCGCTCTTGAACGTGTAGGTGAGCTCGCAGATGGGGATGCGGTAGGAGTAGGGGTTGCTAACGTCGACGTAGCTGTGGAGCGTGATGCCCTCGCGGCTGATGCTCTTGAACTCGACCCGCTCCAGCGACGCCTCGGGCTTGGGCATCTGCGCGATCTTCTCCGCCACGAAACCCCTGGCCTTGCCCACCAGGCTCGCCATCATCCCTCCTCCTTCTCCTCCTTCCTCCGGCGTCTCCTCATCATCTCCGCCGTCGTCTGCAGTCGTAACGTCCCCGGATTTCTGCGGTTCATCCTCTCCCGTGCCCATGCTAGAGCGCTTGATGAAATCAACGGCCGGTTCTTACGTCGCACGCGCCGGGGGCAGGATTTACCGGTGGAACTGGACGGACGGGGACGGGGAGGGAAATGGTCGCGGAGAGGAGCCCGATGGAGCCGCGCGCGTTTGCGCATGCGTTTTATCACGGGATGCGGAGAACGCGGATGGCGTTCGGTCCGGCGTACGGGTGAGGTGATCGAGACCGAGGCGTGGGTGAGGTGCCTGCATGGGGCGGCGGGCAATGCCACCTGTAGATGCGAGGAATCATGCGATGTGGGAGCGTCCCAAAATGTATGCCCCAAATCCGACACAAATTATGTCCGATTTTATCTGTTTGGAACGTGTTCTAGACTTACTGTCCGTCCGTGTCGTGATTTTTTTTAAAATAATATATTTTTTTTAATATTTTTTAGATCTATTATACGTTTTTTGGATTTTATAAAAGTAGTACTTTGTCGGTCTGGAGGAGGCCGATTGGGCCAATCGGCCTGGAGCAAGCCGACTGGGCGTCGGCGCGTGGGGCCGCTGGGCTGCGTCGGCCAATCGGCTTGGGGCAGGCCGACTGCCCCAATCAGCCTGGGGCAGGCCGACTGGCTCAAGCATGCATGGCCTGCATTTGCGAGTGCATGCATACAGAGTAGGGGCAGTCGGCTTGGCCCAGGCCGACTGGGCAGTTGGTCTGCTCCAAGCCGATTGGCTAACGCGGGCTCCAGCTGCCTCACGCGCCGACGCTCAGTCGGTTTGCTCCAGGCCGACTGGCCTAATCGGCCTTCTCTAGGCCGACAAAGTACTATTTTTGTAAAATGTTAAAAACGTGTAATAGATCTAGAAAATATTAAAAAAATGTATTATTTTAAAAAAATCGCGTCCGTGTCTGGGTGAACCCAACGGCATATCCCCTTTTTCTATCAATGCCCGAGAAGCGACCCCCAGCTGCATCTGCTGGTACGTCGTCGACGAGCGGCGGCACGACGCCATGGACGAGCTAGCGCGACGCGGGCACGCTGGGAGAAGAGGAGGAGTAGAGCGGCACGAGCAAGGCGGCGCAGGCAAGGCAGAGCACGCATGACGAGACGGCACAGGCGAGTCGGCACGCGTGAGAGTAAATTGCTTAAAAAACTACGACTTTTTGGGTTTGCTTCAAAAGACTATTTTTAGGGCTAATGACTGCAAAGGACTATAACTTTTATGTAATCGCTCATTTAGCTGGTTTGATAGCGATTCTGACAGCACGGTCCCACCGCGGCTCATGACGTGGCAGCACGGGATGGACGCCCCTGGAGCCCCGTTAACGGCCGTTAACGGGGGAAGCTGGCACCCACCTGTCGGTCGGTGCGGGTGGAACTAAAAGCACCGGCCCGTTGACCAGTCTGGGCACCTCGTGCTCGCGACTCCCCGCGCAGTAGTGCCGCCCGCCTGGAAAATCGCCGCCCGCCTGTGCTAGAGCTCTGCCGCCGCCTGTGCCAGAGCTCCGCCGTCGTCAAGCGCCGCCGCGGGATGCCTAGCTGGAATGACGGCTCGAGTTCCAGCCAGTCACTGCTCGGGGTAAGTTCCCCTATTTTTAGGGTTAGGGTTCATACGGGAATTGTGGAAATTTGGTTAATTTATCTCGAAATTGATGGATTGAGCATATGTTTCTCTTTGATTAGGACTACAACTCGATAGACTATGCTACAGATCGCTGCGATGACCCGACATTTAATGGGATAGCCGCAGATTGTGCCGAACGTTGTCGAGGGCACAATTTGGAGCCACAGAAGTGTGTTGCCTTCGAAGGCACGAACACGGGTCGAAGATTTTACATGTGCCCGCTCCAAAATGTAAGTACCACCTCTTGTAATAATTTCGATTTTGGTCTGTCCATTCTATATTGTGTTCATGCTAATTTTGAAAACATTAGGATAGCCAATATGCTAGCAGAGAGTAGGTGCAGTAATTTTCCAATTGGAATTAGGTTTTTAATTGGAGTGATATTAGTGCTTGTATATACTACTAGGGTTGCATATGCTTAGATACTAGAGATTGCTTCAATTTATTTTCAGTACATACTTAAGATTAGTGCTTGTATATACTAGAGATTGCTTGAATTTATTTTTAGTACATATTAGATACTAATGCTTGTATATACTAGATATTGCTTCTATTTATTTTTTAATACATATTAGAGATTAGTGCTTGTATATACTAGATATTGCTTGAATTTATTTTTAGTACATATTAGATACTAATTCTTGTATATACTAGAGAATTGCTTCCATTTATTTTTCAATACATATTAGAGATTAGTGCTTGTATATACTAGAGATTACATGGATATATTCTGGACATGTAAATGTTTTGGGGCTAGTACCTATGATCATACCATGTGCCATTTTTATTTGCAGGAAATTGTGAACTGTGGATTTGTCTCTTGAGTAGATAAACAAGAGTGTCTAGAGACAGTGCAGAATGCATTGTCAAGACTCTGATGCATGTACAACAACAGTAGCAGAATTGATGAGAGGGTGGAGCATGGTAAGCTGCTAGCTCTCATAGCTGAGGATAAGATCAAGACTGAGAAGAAGTATGCAAGCCTCATGAATGATGTTGGCAAGTTTGTAGATGATTCTCACAAGAAGGTGATGGAACAAAACTTGCCCCTATTGAATGGTAAAACTGAGTTTGAAATAGTGGAGATGGAGAAGGACAGGGATGCTCTGAGGAATGCAGTTGAGATGTTGAAGCAAGTGCAGAAAACACAAGCAGATATGATGAAGGCAAAGTAGAATAAATGGGAGGAAGAAAGGGCTGCTTTGAAGGAGGAAAAGAAAAAATATGAATACATGGTGTATGATCTATTGAAAGCTAGTGATGACAACAAGGAGAAGGTGAAAAGATCAAGGCCATAGTTGATGAGTAATGACATTAATGAAATTTCAGTTTGTATGCATTAATGTTGGACAAGAAATGTTGTAGTACTTCGTCATGTGATTTTATTGTCACTGTGATACTATTGGACAAGCATTTGGTGTTGTAGTATTAATGGTGTACTTGTTGTTTCTCAGATTGTTATGATTAATGCATGGTTTTATTTTCATTGTGGTGAAAATGCAATATAATTGAGCTGTGATTCTTGATGTTATTGTTGCATCATCTAGTATTAGTAGCAAACATTGTCTTTTGAAAATGCAATATAATAGTACCATCACATAGTAGTAGCACATAGATATCTGTCTTACAATAATTGGTAGCAAACATAGAATTGTCTTACGCAACTAATAACAATCACACATGGGTCCAATACATAAATAGATAATTTAGCTACTTCTTGTAGCTGTTATGCTTCCCAGCATTGAAATACCCCAACATCCTAGCTGTTTGTTTCTTTGGCCTTTGCCCTCTCCTTGGCGCAAAACTGCTTGTAGCATCATCAATATGGGCAGACCTAGGTGCATGAAAAGGAGCATCTGGCCGTGATGCTGATGTTGGAGCCCGAGGTGGTGGTGGTGGCGCTGTAGATGCCCGAGCTGGTGTTGGTGGCTTGATGTCTACCCACTTCTATTCTTGTAGACAGTTGTTGGGCCTCCAAGTGCAGAGGTTTATAGAACATCAACAAGTTTCCCTTAAGTGGATTACCCAAGGTTTATCGAACTCAGGGAGGAAGTGGTCAAAGGTATCCCTCTCAAGCAACCCTGCAATCAAGATACAAGAAGTCTCTTGTGTCCCCAACATACCCAATATACTTGTCAGGTGTATAGGTGCACTAGTTCGGCGAAGAGATAGTGAAATACAAGTGGCAATGGTGCCAGAAAATAGCTTCTGACTTGTTGTTGGCGTGGGGTAATGACTAAAGCAAGCAAACATGCAACAAATCTAGTAGCAAACGGTGTTTCAATGTTTAGAAACAAGGCCTAGGGATCATACTTTCACTAGTGAACACTCTCTCATATAAATATCCTCTCTTCATGATACTACTCTTAACTACTCTCCGGTTGGACACTCTAATCACCGGTAGGGCTATAACAACACTCATCAAAGTCTGCCTTCCCCAATCTAGATAACCCCACACTGTCACCTTGAGCGCTAGATGGTTCCAACAAACACCAAAATTTCATAGAGACATCCAACTCCAAATATAACTCATAAAAAATATTCAATCTAGCCAAAGTGCCACACACGGTATGCACGCTGTCACTTTCACACACGTGGGGAAAAGCATAGATCTATTAAAGCACAAAGAGTATTCATGTAGACTCAAACATAAGTGCCACCATGGTGTGCACGCTGTCACTTTCACACACATGGGGAGAGTAGAGATATATTGAAGAACTTGAGTAGCAAGGTAGATCTACTTGATTACAAAGCTCATGACCACAACAAGATCATGCATAGAGAGAGAGACGAACACATAGCTATCGGTAGAGCCCTTAGCCTCGAGGAAGAACTACTCCCTCCTCATCATGGGAATCAGCAACGGTGATGAAGATGGCGATGGAGATCTATGGAGATGGCTCCGGGGGCACTTCCCCATCCCGGTAGGGTGCCGGAACAGAGACTTTCTGTCCCCCAAATCTCCCTTTCGGTGGTGGAGGCGCTATGGAGGTTTTCGTGGATTTCTTCTGGATGCCCAAGGGTTTTGGGGTAGGAGGCTTCTTATAGGCGCAGGGATCAAGGTCGGTGGGGTCCAGGGGACCCACACCCCCTGTGGGCGCCTCTAGGGCTTGCCTGTGCCTAGGGGGGTGCAGCCACCCCGTGGCCCCCTCCGGCTCTGCTTTGTGCTTCCGTGTTGCTCCGGGAAAATAATAACTTTGGCTTTTGTCCCGTCCAATTCCGAGAATATTGATTTTTTGCCTTTCTATAACCAAAAACAGAAGAAAACAGGCAACTGACACTATGGCAACTTGTTAATAGGTTAGTTCCAGAAAAGATATAAAAATACCTCAAAGTGTAGACAAAGCAAAGCAAAGTAGATACTAAACAAGCATGGAACATAAAAAATTATAGATACGTTTCCGACGTATCATGGCGCTGTAGGTGGAGGTGGCGCTGTAGGTGCCCGAGGTGGTGCTGGTGGCGCTGTAGGTGGAGGTGGCGTTGTAGGTTCCCGAGGTGGTGCTGGTGGCACTGTTGTTGATGTGTTGCTTCCCTCCTCATTGCTTCTGTTTCCCTGCACCCAAACATGTTATACTCCAAGTTATATTTTAACTATGGTCAAACATGAAAATACAAGTAAGAATAAACCTTGTGTTGATTTTCCCCATCTGCAACTGTGGGTTCAAAGTTTGTGTGCAACTTGTGTATCTATGGCCTAGTTGCTTGCAGTTGCTACATGTTATTGTTGCCATCCTAGAAGTATCTTTAGGCTCCGGGACTTCAAATTTTCCCTTCCTCCTCTTACTCTGATGCCTACCCTTTTCAATTCTGAACATTGGTGGGTCAATTTCAACTGTGTCAGTCTTTGTCCATTGATCTTGGTTAGGTACTGGGCATATGATAGTTATATGCATCTAAATACATGGGTTTCTTGAAAAAACCATGAACAAAATCCTCGAGCTGCTGCTTGGACTTGTAAATGGCAGATATGGCATGACTACATGGAATTCATGTCATGTCCCACCTCCTACACCCACAAGTTCTTGCATCCAAGTCAACAACATAGCTACTCTCCACCCCTCTGCTCACTTGCCATAAATTACCCACAGATTTGTGAGATTTGTAAATCCTTGAGTACTTTTTGTTCACTTCCAACATTTCACAATATGTTGGAGTGATCTCCCACCTAGCTGATGCAGCACCTGTCCTCTTTCCTTCATGCCTGACCATGATCTTTGACCTAAGGCCTTCAAACATTGTTACTACTGGTTTGCCTCTAACATCAAGAATCATTTTGTTGAAAACCTCACTCAAGTTGTTCACAACAAGGTCAGTTTTACAGTTAGTGTCCATTGCATACCTTGCCCAACACTCCACTGGAATCTTGCTTAGCCATGCCCAAGCTTCCTCTGACTCATCTTTCATGTTCTGCATGTGTACATAAAATAAATGCCTTGTGTGAGAGTAGCTAGCACCATACATGTATTTCTTTAGTTCTTCTCCTCTAAAGCCAGCTAACTGAAAGTTGGCATAAATATGCCGTAGGCAAAATCTTTGGGGACAATCTGGGAATACTTGGTTAATGGCTTTGAGCAAACCCTATTCAATACAAATAAGTGTGAGCACATGCATGAGAAGAAGAGGGTAGTAACTAGAAAATGCAACAAGTCAAACATGGGAGCACATGAGTTACCTTCTGCCTATCAGATATAATTGTGTATTTCCCAAACTTGCCATCAAATCCACCAAGAGCAAACTTCAGCTGAGTAAGAAACCAACACCAACTAGATATCTTCTTTGTCAACAAGTCCAAATGCAAATGGATATATATTATTGTTTCCATCTCTTCCAGTAGCTGCAAGTATTTCTTGTCCAGTTGTCAGCTTCACAAAGCAGCCATCCAACCCTGGACACATAAATAAGTTACAATATAATAGTAAAAAAGCTAGAACATGTACAACAAAAAAACAAAAGAAGAGCTAAAACTTACCAATGAATGGTCTACAACCATTCGGAAATCCCTCCTTTGTTCCATTTATACAATAAAACATGCCATGGAATCTTGGGTTTGGGATAGGGTGCTCTACCAACTGCTTGATAGTAACAATGCACCTACTACCAGGGTTGGTGTCAATCACTGTCTGCAAGTAGTCTCTCAACCTAATGTACTGCTTGATCTGATCACCTAGAACCACCTGCAATGCTCTCTTCCTGGATCTGTAAGCCATTACCTTTCCAACCTCAACACGATGTTTTTCCTTGGCAGTCTCTATCACAGTTTCAATACTTGTCCTTGTATCCATCCTCATGCTCTTCTCACAAACCTGGGCAACCCACTTTCCTGTCACCTTGCAGGCTTCACCTGCAGGTGCACATGTGTGCTGTAAATCCAACTTCCTAAGACAGAAGGTTTTCTCTCTACCAATTGTTCAACCATTCACGTGAAATAAAACAACCTTGAGTCTTCCTTTCTGAGCACTGGGCAATGATTGCATTTGGCCCATTCCTGTGGTACATAAAGTTCCTCAACTGGGCTATGTGAAAATTCTGAAGTGCTCTCCTGAATTGGTAAACATCAATAAAGCACATCTTTAAGCACAACTGATCTTCTGGCTGCTCCCTGTCCTCATCATACCAAACTCTAGGTGCCCCTTATTTGCCCTGCTCTTCCTACCACTAGGCAATGCCCATCCCAATACAGCTCCATCATCATCTTCTACCCTTATGTCTCCATCTGAGCCAGAATCAGAAGATGGAACATAGCATGCAGACTTAGAGTATTGTTTACTGCCATGTGCCCTCTCTGTTGGCCCTTTACTAACTGGTAGCTTCCTCTTCTCCTGCAAAGGCTCATCCATAGGGTCATCCTCTGGTAGCACCATCTGAATGAAATTACTCTCATCCAAACTATCTGAATGGTAGAAAAGGTCTTCAACATCTGTACCTCCTTCTATATGCTCATGAGGATGTTCCCTCCTCCTTTTCAACTCTATTAACCTCTGGCTCAACTCAATCTTCTCTTTCCGCAGCTGTGTATCAATATCTCCAGCCAACAAATCCCCTGACTCAAACTCAGACTGATCACCAGAATCCACATCCAATTCTAAGAAACTATCAGCCTTGTTCTCATCAACACAAATATTTTTTCCCTTTTTCATATTGTTGCTTTGCTGAGTCAACAAAAAATCTGCAGGAAATATCTATGCACTGCCAAGGTACATTAACTCATCATCAACATCAAGTGCGGAAGAATTTGTAGCAGCACAAGCACGCCTCATGCTAGGAGAAGGTTTATTTTGCCCTTGCATAACAATAAGTGAAATGGCCTGCTTGTGTTCACATTTTTTCAGCATTTGCAGAACCTTGCCCATTCTATCTATAAGTTCATAGCCAGTCACACCATCTACCAAACAGTACATGGAATCTATATAACAATATCCATTACTCTTAATTAGAGATAGCAAATTCAAAAAAGTGATATCAGATTTCCCTATCTTCCTCATGTGTTCACTGGTCTCAAATTGGACTTGTACTAACCAAATTTCATCATCAAAGCTACTATAGTTGAAGAAAGATTTAGGGTTACTTGAATGAATACATTGTTCTGCCCAAAATACAAAAAATAAAGAAAAGGGGATGGCAGAAGCTTACCTGCCGATGCCTGCATAAGATGGCCACCGGGAGCTCTGCGAGCCATGGGCGGCCTCAGGTGACCTCAACGGTGCGACTGCCACCGCCGGCGGGAGCTTGGAGAAGCAGCGTATGGGGTTGGAGCTCCTGCTGGTCTCCTCCGTCTCGCGCAACTGGGTGCGGGAGAACCCACCACCGGTGGTGCCACCGGAGGCGTCTCCTCCACCGGAGCCGCCGCCTTCTTCTCCGGCGAACGCGCCTCCCTTTCTAGCACCGGAGCCACCGCCATTCCCCGCCGCCATGACCTACCTGAGGAGCACCTGTGCGAGCTCGATAGGGAGTAACGGCCGTTAACGGGGCTCCAGGGGCATCTGTACCATCCTGCCACATCATGACCCGCGGTGGGCCCGTGCTGTCAGAATCGCTATCAAACCAGCTAAATGAGCGATTACATAAAAGTTGTAGTCCTTTGCAGTCATTAGCCCCAAAAGTTGTAGTTTTTTGAAGCAAACCCAAAAAGTCGTAGTTTTTTGAAGCCCTAGTCCCAATTGTCGTAGCTTTATGCAATTTACTCGCACGGGTGAGGAAGAGCACGGGCACGCAAGCACGAGCGGTTGCCACATGTGCGACGCGACGCGAGCTCCCTCTCCCTCTCCAGATGCGAGCACGAGCGGCGACCCTTGTCATGGTCGTGGAAGCCTGTCGTAGTGGAGCTGCTCTATAGTGAGCGTTGCCGGAAGGATACCAGGCGGCACCCGCGCGGGGCGGTGCGCGTGGAGGAGGCCGTGCGGGGTGGGCGGCGGCGTGTCCAGAGCAGTCCTCCTCCGCCGCCGGGGAAGAGGCCGACGGCCGCGCACAGAAACGCGGTGAGGAGCACGTGTCGAGGAAGAGGAGAGGGGTGTTGTTGTTGGGCCACGCAGATATAAATAAAAATATTTTATCTTATGTGGTACTTCCAAAATCTAGCTCGGTTGGTAGGACGGACACGAGATTTACCACATGCAGATGCGAATTATTGATGAAGCGCGTCAGTTGATGCAGTATCGACCGATCCCACATACAACACCTTGAGATCCACCACGAACTCCTTTGTTTTTAGCGTTACACGTGCAACGCCTCTACCGGTATCCACACGTGCAGAGAGGAGCTCCAGGCACAGGATTGCTAGATTCTATCTAGCTCGAAATGGGAGTGGAGAAAGTGACGGCTATGTCAGGGCTATCTCTTGTCACTTTACTTATATAGATCTTTAGTTGGCTCAACGCTTAAGACCCATCTAGGCCAATGTCCATACGAATCTAATCCATATTGCCTTCTTTTCCTTATAAGTGTGTGACCATGTAGGTTCACGCACAACTGGACACATCACAAGTGATCACTCTAAGTCAATAGCTGGTAGCGGCCTCTATCAAGACATGCCAACTCTCTAGTGTCATAAAGTTAGAAGACGAACCTTCTCAATGTGACTTTCGTCCAAGTCCCTTTGCCTCACGATATACCTTATCAATCTATAAGCGACAAGTTACCATCTCTTCAATATCTTAACTCTCTTCTCATTTCATAATATACGATTCACTAGACTAACACTTAGTCCGACTCCTTAGTTAACCCTTAACTGAATCGACGTAGGACCATGCTTCCAAATCATATCACATGAGAGGGTCTAGAGAATATCTCTCCATTATGGAGGGACAAATTCCATCTTGATAATCTATGTCACGCAACTTGATTCATAACGAACCCGAACTCTACCTTTATAAATTCCCATTTATGAAACAACGTTTGATAGAACCTATGCTGGCAATCCATAACTCGGATCATGTGATCACCTCAGGCCAAAGAATTCTATTGCCTGAGACTGCAAATAACAACATGCTCGTTGCATCTTAACCGTGGGTCAGTCTGACTCGTTAAACTCTTTAGCCGAATCCGTGTAAATTGGAATAACATTACCATGTCCATGAAAAGTGGAACAAAGTCATCAGCCGACTTTCATATTGGTCTAAGTTGTGTGTCCAACACAACCTCAACGACCAAGAACATCTAGTATAAACAACATAAATATATAGTTCCACGGCCGAATCACATATCCAATGATGTATATTAGATGTTCATGTAAGGACAACTTAATAACTCTATGAAGACATTGGGAGTTATATCATATATGATTGTATCTAGGGCATATTCCCAACATGCGTGACCAAGAGAAGAGGATGGTGGCGCACTAGGAGGTCGGGATGTTGGCAGCAAAGCAGGAGGTTGGGGACACGGGTAACACACTAGGATGAATAGAAAAAAGAGTGGAACATGGATCACAGGCAAGTGGGCTTGGATGGACGCAGACGGACACACGAGGTGTCAGTCCCCCTAAAAAATGCTCCCCATATTTGGTACGCGAATGCGCTTGTTTGGGCCGAAATACGTTCGCGGATAATTTTCTCCCTCCCGTTGGGTGCTAGTTTTGGGCTCACTATATCTACCATTATGTATGTGGAAAGCAAACAGACACGTTGAGGCGCCCCGTTGGGTATGCTCTAAGAGCATGTCCAATGTCATCCCTAAATTTTATCCCAAATTATCCTAAAAGCGTCTGATTTGGGGGGGGGGGATGGCAATTGTTCGCCCTTTGTTTGTCCGGTTAACCCAACGAGGCGTCCTTCAAAATCGGCTACCCTTGTCTGACCATGGCTCTTTTCATATTTTCATCTATTATCGCAAGTAAAAATCATATTTCGCTACATAAAACATCACAAGTAGTTCAAGTTAGAAAAATAAATGGGGAAAAGAATAGCTCAAATAACCACACACATCATGATAGCACCAGAATGACAAGTATCTCATAATGAGCACAAGTTCTACTTCCACACAAACACATGAAGAACCGATCGCACTTTTTGAGCCATGATCGCTTGCTTCTTCTTCACATACCAAATCCCCATTTCCTTGTCCATGGGGCTTAAATCATCCGTCATCATACATGTTTCCTGAAGGGGTTCCGTGACAGAAAACAAATATTTTTATATGAGAGAACACACCTAGCCAGGATCTATCTAGGAGTACTGATGCAATGGAGAGAGTCTTTATATAACATACCCTTATAGACCGAAAGCGCTTAACGCTCACGCAGAACATGGATGATGTAGTCGTACCCGTCCAATATCAAGGTCGTGGAGCTCCTCGCAAGTAACCCCTTGCCCCGTTCCTTGTATGTAAACACCCGGATTTTTAATCACAGATGCCTGTTATGCCATACATCGCAATCCCAGGATTACCGTTTTTGCAAGACATAACATATTTGGATATCACAGTACATAATCTATTACAAACTATACATAAGGTCTTACACAAATAAGGATCTCATTATCTAGTTCTTAATACAACTCAAGCAGCGGAATAACGTAATAGTAACGATAGCGTAGGCGAAAGGCCATCTTCATGGTCACAGGCAATGCTGACGATGGGAGATGATCCTAGTTATCATAACCTTCCTGCGGTCCGTCATCCTGGTACTCCTCTTGGCCACGGGAATAGCCAGGGACAAAGCCATGAGTACTCTTTAAGTACTCGCAAACTAATATTAACAAGTGAAGGGAGTTTTTGTAGTAGGATACTAAGCTCTAGGGTTGTTTTGCAAAAAGCCAGATTTACCTCTACTAAGTTCAGAAGCAAAGAAATCTAGTTGAAAGTTTTATAACACCTAAGTGGGAACTTGCATTTCATGTCACAACTCTGTTGTGGTCAAGTCAAAGTCATAAATCATTTCATAAGTCATTTTGAAAACATCTGACGGGGGAACAGTATGGCCACTCCAACTGTCCATAACCGCGGACGCGGCTATTCGAATAGTTTGACAGTTTGCAGAGATTGTACACTTTCACCACAACATTCAATACATCCGTCAGGAACAATCCTGAATTCACCATACTCAGTATGCGGATAATCAATCCTAACCTTTCAATTACACGCCCTAGTATATGCACCTCTCCTGTGAGGTTGGCCTCCCAACCATGACCAACTGTCATCTTGGATACTGCACAGGTGGACAATCTTCACAAGGTAGCCTCAGCTCAGACCTTGGCCGCAAGGGAACCCATACTAAGGTATATAAATTTCCAGTCAAGCCCTACCCAATTTTCGGGTATTATGGTTGTACGGTAAAATTGGAATGGTATCGCATCCAGACAACCATCAGTTTTATAAAGGGCTAAGGCTCATGCCTTAACATTTTCATCATCAAAATCATCTGGTGTTCGAGAACACATGTCAAAACATTTCAGTAGAATGACTCATCATTCTAAGGTTTTCATAACCATTTTCACCAAGTATTCCCATCTAAAGTTGATCAAGTTTTATGCTTAGCACAAGCATCTATAAGTGGGGGTAAATACTAATGAGGGGTAATAAACTAGTGGGGATTTACTAAGTTCAATATCATGCCTTAGGATGACATCAAGATTATCTAACTTAGGCCAAATTTTATGCTCTTTATGCTACCTTCAGTTATCTTTCTAGAATCTACAAGTGGGGGTTTACTAAGTAAACTCTAAGAGAAAGCTTTGATAAAGAAAATAAAGTATTAAGCTTGCAAGTAAAACTAGGATTGGGTATCAAGTAGTATAAGCTTGCTAATTCAACTAGTAGTATTAGGCTTGCATAAGTAGGGTATCTTGCAAGTGTTAGCTTGCCTTGTGCAGAGTAGTGGTTGAAGTTCTCCTCGGCTTCTTCCTCGTAGTATCCTCCTTCTGTAGGGTTCGCAAACATAGAAAACAAAAAATTTCCTACGATGGGAACATCTAAGTACCAAGATCTATCTACTAGATACAAGCAACAGGTGGATATACATCCATAGAATACATACCCTCGAAGACCAAATAGCGTTAACGAGGCTGTACTCATGGATGATGTAGACGAACGCTTGCCGATCTCAAGATCGTGATGAAGTCCATCTGGTCCAGCACCATCAAGTCTAGCACCGCAAAGCAGTGGTGCATCCGTGATCGCACACACGTACGGGTACCCCGACAACCTCCACGCCCTCACTCCAGCGAAGGATCGGAAGCAACAAATCCTTCCAGAAAAAGCCACCGGGAACATGTATCTCGCTGATCCGAGACCATGGGAAATTCTAAAGGGGGAGAGAGATCCTTCACGAGGAGGTGTGAGATGAGAGGAGGGAGTGGGGTGACTTTTATAGGGAGAGGGGAAGCCCCCTCCCATGGCGTGGCAGCCATGGAGGTGCCCCCACCTCTTCCACATTCATGTGGGTGGAGCTCCCACTCACATAAATAGCCACCCACTCAAAATTCCACTCACCTCCATTAAATTTCCACCAAATTTAATGTAATCTCTCATTAAATAAAACTATTTTATTTATTTATTCAGAATTTTGTTAATTACTTTAATTAACAAACATTCATATAAAACCCCTTGCTAGTATTCAATTTCACATGCAGAACCAGTTTCAGCAATTTCAACCGAAATAGTTCCAGTGTCTAGTGAAATAAAATCCTGCGCTTTTCTTTTCTTTTTCTAACATATCATTTGCTCTGAATGGTGTCGGTATCCCTTAAGTGTGTCACCCTACAGTTCGCGAATAATTCATACATGATCGAGACCCCTCTTCGATCAATAATCAGCAGTGGGACCTGGAGATCCGTACTGACTCCCACACATTCAACGATGACTTCTGTGATCGTGTGAACCTTTTACGCTAGTATCTTAATCCCTTTGTTTCACGATATATTACATGTCCGAGATTCGATCATCGTTATCTCCATACCTAGTTTGATCTTGTTACCGACATGCACTCTTTTCTCGTTCCCGTGATATAACATTCTAGTGATCAAATCACTTGCTTGCAAGCTAATCAATGTGATATCACCGAGAGGGCCCAGAGTATATCTATATGTCATTGGGATAAAAAAATTCCACTCTTGATCCATGAGTCTCAACATAACACTTTAGTAGTTTTGAAGCCATCTTTATAATCACCCAGTTACGGTGTGACGTTTGATGTCAACAAGAAACTCTTCCGGTGTTAGTGATTGACATGATCTCATGGTCTAAGGATTAGGATCACTTCGTAAGTTGTTATAGCAATATAAACTCAATGACTTTGATCGTAATGCTATACTTCGGATGAATGTTCATCACATCATTACACTAATGTTGTGACCTCGTTATTAACAACATCCAATGTCCATGATTAGAAAACTTTGATCATCTTGTTAATCAACGGGCTAGTTTATAAGAGAGGCATAACTAGGAACTTCCTTTTTGTTTACTAAACACACATCTATTAATGTTTCCGTATTAATACAATTATAGCATGCAAAATAAACATTTATCATAAATAAGGAATACGATAATAACCACTTTATTATTGCCTCTCAGGCATATTCCTTTCAGTCTCCCACTTGCACTAGAGACAATAATCTAGTTTGAAAACTTTGCGTATTGAACACGTATGACTTTTTGGTGTTCCATATATGCAACTGCAAGTGGTTAACATAATCTACGGATCTGACACTTTCAGGTCCGTGTGTATTTGCATATCTTTGCGTCTTCACGCATCACTCATTCTCCAATGAGATGGCATTGTATAAATTTGGTCTTTCGGTGAGACCTTTAGTTTCTTGGGGTTAAATCATGTCGATACTATTGTCATACAATATATCTTTAGTGTTAGCCCGTTACGAACCACACCTTAGTTTAATAACAAACTACTTGACACAAATTCCCTCCTTTGCTGCTACTATAGCAGTCATATACTTAGCCTTTTGTTGTAGTATCCGTCATAATGTCCTAACTTTGGAATTCATCCAAATCCATCATGGAAACTTTCTTTCCATTTCATTGTGAAACCCATAGTTTAAATTGAGATAAACTTAATTTTGTATCTTGTGACAAAACTAGTATCAATGTAATGCTTTACAATGAACTATTTGTAATTGTTTGTCACCTCTACACAAATATATTCTTAGTTCTTCCAAAATATCATAATAATATCCCCACTATCGTCCAATGATCATTTTATGATTCATTCTGGTATATGCTCATAACACTTAGAGCATAGCACATATCTGGATGTGTACATATCATGGTATGATTGATCAAAACATCCTTGTGATTTCACTCATCAAGTGTCAAAGCACTTGAATCTTGTTTCACTTATCAAGTGTCGATACACTTGAATCTTGATTCAATTCCTTTCTATGCGACAATAACTGCTTCTTGTCGTTTCTATATTGAACTCCTTCAATATCTCATATATGTACGTTTGGCACAACTATATTAGCGTGACAGTCTATCCACTATAGACATTCATGCTAAATATTCGGATTTTGCCTAAGTCTTTCATCGAAATGAAATTCTTAACCTTTGTCAATAAAAGATACATCATTTCCAATCAACAAGATGTACTCCACATAATGTATTAGAAATATGTCTCAGCGCTCCCACTTAATTTCTTGCAAATGCAAGCATCTTCATTGTCTCCAGATAAAAACTCCTTTTTCATCACGGTGAAGATTCCAACTCCGCGATGCTTACTTCAACCATTGAAGTTTGCAAGCCCTTTTAACATCCTTTGAATTAACAAAACCCTTTGTATCGTGTCATGCACACGTCCTAGGTAACCATTCTTTTAGAAGAATTTTGTTTTGTTTATTCATCTACCATATACCAAATTATATGTAGTGGTTGCTACTTTAATCCGTCCAGACTAAATATCGCTATGAAAGATCAAATCTTGTCATAGTCAACTCCTTGAACATTGTCGTAAAATACTTTACCGACATGTCGACTATTTCATAGATGTGAAACATCCATGTCTGTTTCTTTATAGATCCAAATACGACCGATAGGTTTTTACACCTTTCCGGAGGGTCTTCCAAGTTCAAAACTTGATTTCTTGTGTATGAAACTATCATGGATTTTATGATTTCAAGCCATTTTACAGAGTCAGGGCCCATCATCGCTTCTTTGCATGTAGTCGGTTCATCATTGTTAAACAATAATGATTTAATCTCAAATCTCAGTATTTGATTGTTTATCCGACCGACTTGGTTTAATAAGAACTTAGATCTTCGTGACCACAACCTTTGAGACACATAAGCTATGAGCATTATGGAAGCCTCTGGAACGATTTCCGGTGATATGCAACTCAGCACATTTAGCTAAGGTTCGTTAACCTTATCAAAGCTCTATTGTCCCCCCCACTTAACTTTTGCGAAAAATTCCTTTTTCAAGAAACTTCACATTTCAAGCAACAAACCCTTTTGTCCTCGGTGTTATGGAGGAATATCCAATGGTTATTCGAAATAACCTACAAATACATGCTCATTCGACTTTGGTTTAAAACATATTACTTATGCTTAGCATACCAAAATTTAAGAAATGACAATTTGGGTTTTTACCCCAAACCATAACTCATATGGTGTCATTTCAATGGATCAAGATAGAGCTCTTTTCAGTGTAAAAGCGGTAGTCTCTAAAGCTTTAATCTTTTAAAACATAATTGTAGTTTTATAAATAACACCTTTGATCCAACCATGTCACACAAGGTTTCATTACAAATCTCAAACACTCCATAGTCCTATGGTGTTTCAGGAGATGTAAATCTAGGTGTTTTGCTAAACTTGCAACTCAAATAAATCCCTTTATGATAAATAATAATTCATTTATTTTTCTTGTTACACTTGTAACTCAAATAAATCCCTTATGATAAAATCATAAATCATTTATTTTCTTGTTACAATGATTTTCCACTTCATCTTGAAAGTCTATGAAACATTTTTCAAATATTTCATACTTCTTTCTCATTAAGTGAATATTCACTCAAATTTCCGGACAAAGCATATGAAGTTGAAGTCCATCGCTTACGACTACACATAATGGACTACATACATCGATATGTATAAATTCCAATAATTTAGTCGATCATTCTTCTTTGGCCTTTGAACGAAGTTTTAATTATCCCGAGAAAAGTCTCACAAGAGTCACTTGATCAAATCAAAGACTCCAAAAATCCATGAATATGAAGATTGTTTTCTTTCCAATATAATTTAAACGGCGATGTCACTTCATAAGTGCTCTTCCAATCATTTGTCTTGCGACATTTTAGCATTAGTTTTTATGGATGTGATTTCTTCAACTAGATTTGTAAATTATCCATCTTATATGGAATACGGTAATTATTTGAACAACCTTTGTTCTCATAATATCTGATTTAAATAACGATTATTAAAACAAATCTTGAAGTCAGGCTTTGATATCAACGAGAAATACAAACAACGGTTTGTTTGTTTTCGATGAACATCATCACATATTCTCTTGCTAGTTACTTAGGCCATTGTGGTTCATGAATTGCGTCGTTCTATATGAAATTTCATAGCAACCAATTCGGTATCCAATACCCAATAACCACATTGTTTAACAAGCAAATAATACAACCATAACATGTATATCATCCATATACCTAAATTGGATATTTCCAAAATTTTATTTTCTGCCAAATATATTTTATAGATTCTCTTTCAGCATTTTCTTTTACTTTTTAAAAGAATCTATCAACATCAACAGTGGCGCCATATACATGACACATAGTCCAAAGCGTGTATATTCAAATAATAATACCTTTGGACTTGCACTTTGAAGTAGATCACCATCATCAAATGATCGATATTCTTTCAAAATCCATTCTTTAGTAATCTTTTAGTGTAGTAAACACTTTACATACATATTCTATTCATCCTTGTCATGACGACTTTCATGATCAAGCTACTATAGCTTATAAAGGCGAATCGTGAGTATAACATTACTTTTCAAAACCCTTTTGGATGATTAGGATGTCTAGCATCTCCAACCTTTGCAAATTCTCATCCAATATGAGAATATATATTATACTCTATCATATTGCAACCAAAACATTTATTCAGATATCGTTATATCTGCCACACATGATGGATTCTGAAACAATTCTTTCAGCTCCTAGATAAACTTGATATTAAAAAAATCAAGAATCATGGAGGCAAACATGATACTTAAGATACTAACACTGCAATTGTTACTCTCGATTTAATACTAATTATTAAACTTCACGGAGTAAACAGAGTTTGCTGCAAGTTTGCAATAGGACTTTAAACTTTGATTGACATTCAACACAATACGATACAAGTTCGTAAAGTAAATATCCAGAATTCTATAGTTCTATTATGTCAATTACAACTAAGCATAAGGTGGTGAACGAATGCCAAAACTACAACAAATTATGCAAATTCACTTTGATTTAATTTATGATAAATTGAGTTCTTCTAATCCAAATTAGAAATGAACTCCCACTCAAAAACGACATCCCTCGTGTCTTTTTGGTGATTACATGAACCAAATCCACTACACCAAGTCTGATATTCACGTGAGTCGGTGTAGCTTCAAAGGCGAGCATCCATATGGTCATCATATCCAAACATATGACTCATGCTTAACCTTTCGGTCCATGTTCCGAGGCCATGTCTGTACATGCTAGGCTCGCCAAGTAAGAAACTTAGTATTAGCGTGTGTAACTGTCTTACATCCGAGATATGCTCGTGGATTCAAGTACACCCGATCATCACGTGATGACTTGAAGCGACGAAACATTGTCGGTGCATACTTAAGGAAGAACACATTCTTATCTTGATATCTAAATGAGGGATCATCTTATTATGCTAATAAAACGCCAAACAAGCAATATAAGATGTAATCAAACATCACATGTTTGTAAATGAAAAGATATGGTTCCCGCATATGATCTCCATCACGTGCACCGTGGTATGATCTCTATCATACCTGTATGTGTAAGGCCAAGGTCTATGGAACCTCCACATTATGTGTGTTGTAAGAGTATCATCTCATACTTCTACTTACAACATAACCATATCATAACACTAGCCCATCAACAATCTAAACTAGATGCCTCTAATTTATCCATTGCAAGTTTTACGTGGCTTAGGGATTTCGAAGCTAGAACCGTTCTTACCTATGAACATGAACCACAACGAGGATAACCAAATTGTTGAAAACTTGTTGCAAATTAGATATTGACTATAGTAGGAGAGACAGACACCCGCTAGCCACTTATGCAAAACTAGTTGCATGTCAAGCGTGGAACAGGTCTCATGTGCGAGGACATGTAAAGTTTGTCCGGGCCGCTTCATCCTACTATGCCACCAATATCCAAAATACAACTAAGAAGCAATAAAATGATCATCATCGCCCACATACTCATATGCGTGCTACCCATGCAAAGCATCTACGCATAGATCCGGCTTTGATACCACTGTAGGGTTCGCAGCATAGAAAACAAAAAATTCTTACGATGGGAACATCTAAGTACCAAGATCTATCTACTAGATACAAGCAACGGGTGGATATACATCCATAGAATACATACCCTTAAAGACTAAATAGCGTTAATGAGGTTGTACTCGTGGATGATGTAGACGAACGCTTACCAATCTCAAGATCGTGATGAAGTCCATCTGGTCCAGCCGGTCCAGCACCATCAAGTCCAGCACCGCAAAGCAGTGGTGCATCCGTTATTGCACACACGTACGGGTACCCCGACAACCTCCGTGCCCTTGCTCCAGCGAAGCAGCGGAAGCAACAAATTCTTCCAGAAAAAGCCACCGGGAACATGTATCTCGCTGATCCGAGACCATGGGAAATTCTAAAGAGGGGAGAGAGATCGTTCTCGAGGAGGTGTGAGATGAGAGGAGGGAGTGGGGTGCCTTTTATAGGGAGAGAGGGGCAGACCCCTCCCATGGCGTGGCAGCCATGGAGGTGCCCCCACCTCTTCCACATTCATGTGGGTGAGCTCCCACTCACATAAATAGCCACCTACTCAAAATTCCACTCACCTCCATTAAATTTCCACCAAATTTAATGTAATCTCTCATTAAATAAAACTACTTTATTTATTTATTCAGAATTTTGCTAATTACTTTAATTAACAAACATTCACATAAAACCCCTTGGTAGTATTCAATTTCAGATGCAGAACCAGTTTCAGCAATTTCAACCAAATAGCCCTGTCTAGTGAAATAAATTCCTGCGCTTTCCTTTTCTTTTTCTGACATATCATTTGCTCCGAATGGTGTCGGTATCCCTTAAGTGTGTCACCCTACGGTTCGCGAATAATGCATACATGATCGAGACCCCTCTCTGATCAATAATCAGCAGCGGGACCTAGAGATCCGTACTGACTCCAACACATTCAACGATGACTTCTGTGATCGTGTGAACCTTTTATGCTAGTATCTTAATCCCTTTGTTTCACGATAATTTACATGTCCGAGATTCGATCATCGTTATCTCCATACCTAGTTTGATCTTGTTACCGACATGCACTCTTTTCTCGTTCCCGTGATATAACATTCTAGTGATCAAATCACTTGCTTGCAAGCTAATCAATGTGATATCACCGAGAGGGCCCAGAGTATATCTATCTGTCATCGGGATGAACAAATTCCACTCTTGATCCATGAGTCTCAACATAACACTTTAGTAGTTGTGAAGCCATCTTTATGATCACCCAGTTACGGTGTGACGTTTGATGTCAACAAGAAACTCTTCCGGTGTTAGTGATTGACATGATCTCATGGTCAATGGATTAGGATCACTTCGTAAGTTGTTATAGCAATATAAACTCAGTGACTTTGATCGTCATGCTATACTTCAGATGAATGTTCATCACATCATTACACTAATTTTGTGACCTCGTTATTAACAACATCCAATGTCCATGATCAGGAAACTTTGATCATCTTGTTAATCAACGGGCTAGTTTATAAGAGAGGCATAACTAGGAACTTCCTTTTTGTTTATTAAACACACATGTATTAATGTTTCCGTATTAATACAATTATAGCATGCAAAATAAACATTTATCATAAATAAGGAATACGATAATAACCACTTTATTATTGCCTCTCGGGCATATTCCTTTCACCTTCCTCCTCGTATCCTTGGTTGGTACTAGCGTCTATAAATAAATACGAGGTACACAATCACCAAACAATACTTAACTATTGCTAATCATCATACAAAGGTTCACACTAGGTGATCTATCATCATCACTAACATTACAAGTTTAAAGCACTTGTCCCATTTATTTTATTTTGAGAAAAGTAATTTCTCTTCATTGAAAAACTATTAAGATTTAATATTCTCCAACTCAAACATGGGATCATGTTGACACATGTCATCACCATATATTTTAGTACATGGGAATGTGATTTAAAGTGGTGTCACAATTTAATAAGGTTTAACCTTTTATTTTATTTAATTAAAGTGACTATAAATGCATATGTGGCAATCTTTTATTACTTGATCATCATTTCTGTAAGTAAACCTAGATATTTTTATATATTCTGAAAGGTATGGTTAAATGTGATTTTTGAGAGTTGGAATCAACTCAAAATCTCGTATGGTTCAATTTTGAAAATTGTTTGAATGCAGAAAATATTTTGAATTGTTATTTTTACCATGGGTGATCTACAAATCTAAATGGTTTGAATCCAACGGGCTTGCATTAACCATTCCAATACCTTTCTAACAAAATTGGTTTCATGCATTTTGGTTCAGTGAATCGAGCTAGGTTGATTTTTGAATCTAGGTACACAACTGGGTTTGAAATTAAATGAATAAAAGTAAATTTGAATTGTTGGGTCACGCGGGACGTTTAACTGGGCCGGCCCACTACGCACAGCGCACGCGCGGGCTGGTTAAGTGGTTGTCCCCACGCATCAGTGAGACAGTGAGGGGCGAAGCGGTACGTGGTGATCTAGGCCACACGATCTAACTCTAATCGAACGGCTCTGGTTCATCGTCCACGTCGGCTAGCGCCGGCGAGACAGAACCCTAGCGCGGCAGGTGGGGGTCGTGGGAGGCTCACCGGGGCTCAGGCGATGGTCGGCGATGGGGGCGAATGACGAAGTCGACGACGGCGGTTCTCCTGGTACCATCAGCTTCTCCTGGGGCGGTTCCAATCGACGGCGCCTCTCCTCCTCTGCAGCAGCGAACTCCGGTGAAATTCCATCTACCTGGTGCTCGCGTTGCTCCGGGAGCGAGTTGGTGTGATCAGTGAGAGGTGGGGAGTGAACTGGTGTGAAGAAAACGAGCGGGGGAGGTCTCCTTTTATAGTGGCTGAAGGGGACCGACGGGCACAGACTGAGCTCGTCGTGGTCGACGGCACAGAGGGCTAATGTCATGGGCGACGGTAGGGGCGGTGATGTGCTCCCTGGCGAAGATCAACGACATGGACTTGCGGCGTGGGGCAGTGTTGAACGATCGGAACGCGTCGACGCTCTAGGCGGCTCCGACGGCGATTTTAATGGCGCACAGGTGCTCCTGGTCGCGCGGCGGCGAACGAGGTTGTCCATGGGGTTGCTGGGGTGCTGGCGATCACGCACGCAAGCGGCGAGGGCGGCGCGCGGTCTTTGGGCGTGTGTCGAGGTTGGTGCACCGTCGCGCTCTCGGCTCGCTCGCAAAGAGGCTTGGCATGCTCGGGCAGTGTGGTCTAGGGGTTGGCAGTGCTCGAGGCTTGGACAGGGGTGGCGGTGGACAGAGGAGTTCCTACTAGACATGCTTGCTAGGCTTGGTGCGTCTCCTAGCTTGCTGTCGACATGTGGGTGGCAAGTTAGGCTTGGCATGGTCACCATTAATGGCTATGCCAAGCTCACAGTGGTGCGAAGGCTTGTTAATTGGGCTAGATCATCTACTGAGAGTGTAGTGAGAGCTAGAGAGGGAACAAGGTTGGCCAAAATCACTCCTCACTATAGTGTTTGTTGTTTGTTTGTTTGTTTGCTGCATGATGGGGGAATACCAATCGGGGTATACCCACGAAGCGGATTCGCCAGCTGGATCGAGCCGACTGAAGCCAAGCCCAGAGCGGGTCGACTCGCCCAATACAGCAACTGGCGCATGCTGGACCCAGACGAGTGGCGCCGACTGGAGGACCAAGATGGCGAGTTCAATACAAAGCCCACCAAATACCTGTAAACCCTAGCTGGCTGCATATATAAAGCCACCAGGGGCACTTCCACGGGGTAGGCTCGCTCATATTAGATTAGATCTAGTCTCTCCCTCCGCCTATGGCGGCTCCCATGTAATCCAATCTATGATCATATACTGGATTGATAGCAGGACGTAGCGATCCTCCACCAAGGGGACGTGAACCTGGGTACATCGTGTGCCAATCTCGCTCCTGGATTCTCCTACATCGCCTTGCTCCCTCTACGTAAGCTACCCCCAGTAGCATCTGCCGTGCAATACCGCGACAGTTGGCATCCACCGTGGGGCAAGCGGTGCTTGGAGGTGATAATCCGGGCGGGATCAATCGTCATCAACAGCAAGGACAGGCTCATCCATGTCGGCGTTCTAGATTTCTTCATCAGGCGTGCTGGATTTCGCCATCAACAGCAACGACCAGGCGTTCCATGTGCTGAACAGTTTGATCCAGGCGCCAAGCACATACACGTGCGTGTGTTGATCTAGAAAATCGCATGCGCGTGAAGCCGCGAGCTAACACCGATCGGTCCCAATCTCTATTGAGTTTTTTATTCAATATGTTCTATACATCTATCGATCGATTGCATGTTGATTATTTACTCAGATTTAACCCTTGTATGCAATTTTCTGTGCATGGGAAGCGAACGATTGATTCCAATGCCGCCGCCGGCCTCGGCGACAGGCCTGAAACTAGGGAGCCTTGGCTCACGCTGCGGAAAATTGATCCCATTGAATTGCTGGAAGAATTCAATCAATCTTGCTAAACCTGATCGGAACCTGTACCGATGAAAATCATAAAATTGCACGAGTGTTTTTCTCGGACACCGACTTCTCCTAATTACTACTTCATACCAGGTTCTACTATTCTAATCATTTATCATATTATGTAAATCTCAATCGACAAATATTTTCTCTCTCCTGTTTGTACTGTTTCCCGTGTGCAGAATCATAAATCTAAGCCATCGCCAAGATCAGTAGAGAAGCTGAATAACCGCAGCCAGATCGTGTGGATTGGAGTCAGCCTGTGTGCGATTGAATCAACAATACCGTGGAGAATTAATCCATGGGACGAGGCGACCTGCTGGTTTACGTTTGCCATGGACTCGCCCCTCGCGACTTCCCTCGCCCTCCGCGGACTCTCCACACTCAGAACTCGCCCTCACGTGTTCGCTGCGCTCGAGGACTCGCCCGCCGCGGACTCATCGCGCTCGGGAACTCGCCCGTCGCGGACTCATCGATCGTGGATTCACGACGGTCGTGGACTCGCCACATTCGGCTACCCGCCCATCTCATACTCGCCATGCTACCAGCTAAATGCCGCACGACTTCTCCATAGCGCGACCTCTGTTCGCCGCGTCGACCCTGTGTCTGCCGCGTCGACCCCTTGTCCGCCGTGTCGAAATCGCCATAGCGCGACCTCCGTCCGCCGTGTCGAACCCGCGTCCGCCGCGTCGACATCTCCATAGCGCGACCTCTGTCCGCCGCATCGATCCCGTGTTCGCCGCGTCGACATCTCCACAGCGCGACCTTCGTCCACCGCGTCGAATCTGTCCGGCCAAGGCCGATTTCGCTTATAGCGCGACCTCCGTCCGCCGCGTCGACCCCGTGTCCACCGCGTCGACTCCTTCCGGCTACGTCGAATCCGTCCGCCGCGCCTGCTAAGGGACCTTCATCGTCCGAGTCGCCAGGGAGGGTCGCATGCCACGCTGCATGGACTCACCACTGGGTGTCTCTTCCCCCAGGAAAAATCTATTCGCCTTTGTAAATCTTTGAAAGAGCGACTCGCAATGGCCAAGTAGTGCGGACGAGGACTCGCAAACCGAGTCTCGGATCGTCCACGAAAAACGCTAACCGAGAGCATTCATTGGAGTCGCCTTGCCCGACTGGCCTTCCGGGCCAAGACAAATGGTAGTGCTACATAAACAGCACCATGTCCTCCTCAACCTTAGACAGTGCGACTCGCACAGCCAAGTACTACGGACGAGGACTCGCAAACCGAGCCTCGGATCGTCCAGGAAGAACGCCAAGTCGAGAGACATCTTTGGAGTCGCCGTGCGACTGGCCCCTGGGCCAAGACGAGAGACTCGCTAACAAAACAGCGCAATCAACATCATCGCGGACTCGCCACACTCGGGGACTCTCCCCTCGCGAACTCGCAATCATCGCGGACTCGCCACGCTCCGGGACTCTCCCCTCGCGGACTCGCAATCATCGCGGACTCGCCACGCTCGGGGACTCTCCCCTCGCGGACTCGCTCGACCTCCCCACTCTCCATGCTCCGCAGCAACCACTACTATTTTCAGATTATGCATCTCTAAAGAGCCTCAAGTCGCCTCTACAAGCCAACTCGAGCCTCGGGGACTACTCCTAGGCATGCTGCGTGTATGCGTGATTCCACGACCGCGGCTCGCCCTTGTCGACTCGCCACTGCGGATTCTCCACTCACGTACTCTACGCGATCGGGGACTCGCCAACGCGGACTCGTCCTCGCGTACTCAACGCGCTCGGGGACTCTCCACCACGGACTCGCCCTCGCGTACTCAACGCGCTCGGGGACTCTCCACCACTAACTCGCCCTCGCGTACTCAACGCGCTCGGGAACTCGCCACCGCGGACTCGCCCTCGCGTACTCAACATGCTCGGGGACTCTCCACCGTGGACTCGCCCTCACGTACTCAACGCGCTCGGGAACTCGCCACCGCGGACTCGCCCTCACGTATTCGACACGCTCGGGGACTCTCCACCGCGGACTCGCCCTCACGTACTCAACGCCGGGACTCTCCATCGCGACTCGCCTCGCATTAACGCTCGGGGACTCGGCGTGCTACATACAGCGCCACTCGCCGGTCGCTCGACCTCGCCACTCGCCACGCTCGGGAACTCGGCACGCTCCACGTTCGGGGACTCGCCGTAACTAGCGGCTTCACCGACACCCTGCGTCTTTCGCCAACTGGCCATCACCAACTGGCTCACGCCGACCGCCTCCCGTTTCATGGTTCTTTTATCTGTTCAGGAGCTCGTCGCTGATTCGCCACGACACATCGTCAAGACTCTCCGCGCCCTGCCTCAAGCCCACGTCGAATCAACAACGCGCTCGGGGACTACTGATGGGGGAATACCAGTCGGGGTATACCCACGAAGCGGATTCGCCAGCTGGATCGAGCCGACTGAAGCCAAGCCCAGAGCGGGTCGACTTGCCCAATACGGCAACTGGCGCATGCTGGACCCAGACGAGTGGCGCCGACTGGAGGACCAAGACGGCGAGTTCAATACAAAACCCACCAAATACTTGTAAACCCTAGTTGGCTGCATATATAAAGCCACCAGGGGCACCCCCACGGGGTAGGCTCGCTCATATTAGATTAGATCTAGTCTCTCCCTCCGCCTACGGCGGCTCCCATGTAACTATGATCATATACTGGATTGATAGCAGGACGTAGCGATCCTCCATCGAGGGGACGTGAACCTGGGTACATCGTGTGCCAATCTCGCTCCCGGATTCTCCTACATCGCCTTGCTCCCTCTACATAAGCTACCCCCAGTAGCATCTGTCGTGCAATACCACGACACTGCAAACAAGGTGTTTGATGAAATGGCCGAAAGAAATTCAAATTTGAATTTTGTATTCAAACTTGGTGGGTTTGCTAGGCACATACTAGGGAGTCTCTGGTTAGTTGGATTAGTCAAGGGGCACTGGTTTGGTGGGGTTTTGAAAATGTGTGATCTTCACATGTGATGAAGATTCAATTTTTACTTGTGATTTGAATGAGGTTGCCAAATGTTTCTGCAAGTTTGAAATGTGGGCTTTGCTTCACTTTTACTTGGTCTAGCAAGGGGTGAAAAGAATTGTAAAAGTTTCTGTTTGAAATCTTGGACTAGAAACACTCAAAGTGACCTAGTGAGCAAGATTGGCAAGAATGATAATTTGCCTTAATTAATTTGTTTTTTATTTTCTCTTTGTTTGTTTCTGCTTGTAAATGTTTTATATGATGTTATTTTTCATATTTAAACCATTTCTTGCTATTTAGGTTAATCACACAAGTTTATTCATGCATTTATCAAATCATCACATACACACATGCATTCATATGGTTTTAATTACTCAAAGTTTTTGTTAACCCTAATTTTAGTGATTAGAGTTTGATGATCATTGTTGTATATTTTTGGGATGTTACAAACCTTCCCCCCCTTAAACAAAATCTCGTCCCAAGATTTTAAAAAGGAAGAAAAAAGATTACCTAGGATTTAAAGAGATCGGGAAACTCCGTCCTGATGTGATCTTCTCGCTCCCAAGTAGCTTCTTCTTCAGTGTGGTTACTCCACTGAATCTTGAGAAACTTGATGCTTCGGGTTCTGGTGGTTCTGAAAGCTTCTTCCAAGATACGGATGGGTACTTCAGGATACATCAGGTCATCGTTGATCTCTATGGTCCGGTGATCAATGTTCTTGAAAACTTCGGTCTTCTCCGGAACTTCAAGGCATTTGCGAAGTAACGACGGGAAGTTCCAATTGATATGATACTTCTTCCCGACGACTCAGAATCTTGAAAGGTCTGATATATCTGGGGGCTAACTTTCCTTTGAGCTGGAAACACTGCATTCCCTTCAAAGGCAACACTTTGAGATACACAAAATCTTCGATATTGAAATCGAGGTCTCGACGTCTCTTGTTGGCGTAACTCTTCTGTCTTGACTGGGCGGTCTTCAGGTGCTCACGAATCTTGTGAACTTTCTCTTCTCCTTCTCGTAGGATGTTGGGTCCGAAAATCTGACTCTCTCCTACTTCTGACCAATTCAAAGGGGTGCGACACTTCCTTCCATACATGAATTAAAATGGGGCCATTTGCAGACTAGCTTGATAACTGTTGTTGTATGAAAATTCTTCGAAAGGCAAATAGTCTTCCCATTTAGATCCATACTCTAGCACAGATGCTCTCAAGATATCTTCAAGTATTTGATTTACTCGCTCCGTTTGTCCATCGGTCTGAGGGTGATACGCTGTGCTAAAATCTAGTCGGGTTCCTAAACCTTCTTGGACTTTCTTCTAGAATCTCGAGGTAAATTGAGTTCCTCGATCCGAAACGATGTTCTTGGGGACTCCGTGCAAACTGACGATTCTAGCGATGTACAACTCTGCTAGCCTCGAACTCTGGTATGTGGTCTTGACTTGTAAGAAATGGGCTACTTTGGACAATCTATCAACTATGACCCAGATAGAGTCATTTCCCCTACTAGAAGTAGGCAATCCGTTGATAAAGTCCATTCCAACTGAATCCCATTTCCATTCCGGAATCTGTAATGGTTGCAACAGTCATGCGGGTCTTTGATGTCCCGTCTTGACTCTCTGACAGATATCACACTTGGCGATATAGCTTCCGATTTCTCTCTTCGTCTTATGCAACCAAAACTGTTCCTTCAAATCCTGATACATCTTCGTTCCTCCAGGGTGGACAGAATAAAGAGTATCATGGGCCTCTTTCGAAATAACTTCTTTCAACTCCGAATCTGCTGGTACACAGAGACGTCCTTTGTACCACAGAACTCCTTCTTCGTCTTCAGTGAATCCGGGTACTTTGCCTGTAACTATACGACGTCTGATTCCGTCGATACTAGCATTTCCTTTCTGCGCCTCTTTGATCTGACTAATCAAAGTGGGTTGAAGTTCTATGCTAGCAAAAAATCCTTCACTCACTTATTCCATTCGTAAATCTTCCATCTCTTTATGCAAACTGGGTTGCTCCTTCAAAATCATGGAGTTCAAACGACATGGCAATCTGCTAAGGGCATCTGCTACCACATTGGCTTTACTGGGGTGATAGTGAATGTCCAGATCATAGTCCTTGATTAACTCAATCCATCTTCTCTGCCTCATATTCAGCTCCTTCTGAGTGAATATATACTTCAGGCTCTTGTGATCGGAATAAATCTCACAACATTTTCCCATGAGATAATGCCTCCATGTCTTCAGGGCTAGAACTACGGCTGCTAGTTCAAGGTCATGGGTCGGATAATTTTGTTCATGCTGCTTCAGTTGTCGGGATAGATAAGGTATAACTTTGCCTTCTTGCATTAGCACACATCCGAGACCAATCTTGTATGCGTCACAATACACATCAAAGGGCTTCGTGATATCCGGCATGATCAAGATTGGGGATGAAATCAATCTCCTCTTGAGTTCTTGAAAACTCGCTTCACATTTGTCCGTCCATTCAAACTTCTTGTCCTACTTCAACAATTGGGTCATGGGTCTTGCAATGCTCGAGAATCCTTCTACAAACTTGAAGTAGTATCCCACTAATCCGAGAAATGCACGAACTTGGGTTTGAGTGGTTGGGGCTTGCCAATCTTCAACATCCTTCACCTTCGTAGGGTCAACGGAAATTCCTCCGGCTGATACAATATGTCCGAGGAATCCTACCTCCTATAACCAGAATTCACATTTGCTAAACTTGGCATATAGCTGATTCTCTCTAAGGGTGCCAAGAATGGTCCTTAGGTGTAGCTCATGTTCTTCTTCTGATTTGGAATAAATCAGAATGTCGTCGATGAAAACAACGAAACTTATCCAGGAAGACCATAAAAATCTTATTCATGAGATTCATAAAATAAGTGGGGGCATTGGTTAACACAAAACACATGACAGTATACTCATATAATCCATATCGGGTGGTGACGAGGTTTAATCTCGTCAATGCCCATTGTTATGGACTTGGGTTTTGGAGAAGATGGGGATGCTGGAGATCGTGGCACAGTTAACAGACAAGCAACCAGGGGACACGAGATTTACCCAGGTTCAGGCCCCCGGAGGGAAAACCCTACTCCTGCTTGTCTTCTCTTTTATTACGGCAAAACCGAAGATTACAAGGTGCGCAGATTCGATCTGGCGTGGAGGTGTGTATATCGTGTGTAATCGTCGTCCTCCTCGTTGGACCCTCCTAGCCTTTATATATGAGGAGGCTAGGTCTCGGGTGCCAATACGATTAGGTTACAAGTTGTATTCAAACTCTAGTCTTGCTCTCCAAGGATCCGAAGGCATCATGGGCCTGGGCCACCCAAAAATCTTCATGGGCCGGAGTATATCTGCCGTGGGCCTTCCTTGGTCTGGACCAGGTATGCTGAAGTTACGTACCCGTAGGGTATAACCATGTCAGTAGCCCCCGAGTGTTCAGTCGAATCGTAGATTCGGCGGAGGACTCTTCAATCCTTCGGGTGCAGCTCTGTCTTTCAAGAGAATGTGTAGGGATTGTTGATGCGCAGCGACTCTCCGACGGATCAGGTCTTAATCGCCTTAGGACAAAACAACACGATCTTCTTCAGTTCGAGTCCTCAACTCAAATCGAACATATGTTGGCGTAATTCAACTCAGGCCGCGGAGGACTTACAGGAGTGGAATTCCAGTGATTTTAATTGGTGTACCCAACGCGTCTGTCGGGATTTTTCATCACGCCTGTTGGCATGGATTTATACTAGCGAGCCTTGATGCGTGTCGTTGTGCCATCAGATGATATCTGTAGGTCTTATCTTTGCGTCGCAGACGCAGCATCCGAATGTTTATCACCGCGGAGGTGTTTCGGGTGGCCAAGGAGGTCGCTGCTCACTTAGCGTTAATTAGGGCAGAGTTGCCAAAAAAGTTTGTATGCTGATCCGAAGGATCGCAGTCGAAGAGTTCATAGGATACGCGACCAGCGCTCCCTATGGGAGTAGCCCCAATGTCTGCTCGAGTCAGAGACTCAAACGGAGACTTTTAGTTCAAGCATTGTTTCAATCGTTAAGTCCAAGGACTCAAAATTTTCGGATACGTGAATCCATCCTCCCTATGGGAGTAGCCCCGAGTCCGTAGTGGAGTCGAGACTGACGAGGGACTCAAGATCTTGTGTGCGCAACCGCGCCCAGCTTTGAGTAGCTCCCGAGTGTCTGGTGGAGTCGAGACTCAGTGCAGACTCGAGTCCGTATCGCATGCTTGTAGTAGGAAATCTCATGGGCATTGCTGACCCGGAAGTACATCGGGTGCGCGACCAGCGCTCCTGATAGGAGTAGCCCCCAAGTATTTAGTCGAATCGTAGATTCGAGGGAGTACTTTTAGCTGTGTAGCAGAATTGGCGCTAGTATAGCTTTTGATGACGCGATCTTGACGATCGATGACCTCCGCTCGCTACGCCAGAGGTGACTTGACTGGACGAAGCGTGGGTCCCACTTCCTGACTTTGAATTGACCGGTCACGCGCGGCGTGGAGATGATTACGGCGTCTCCTCGATTTCCGCGCGTAGTGGACGGCATGGTAACGACGGTTCGTTTTGGTGCTGACACGTGGACGGCCAGATCTACCATTATCGTTAGGTCTTCTCGATGGACGGCCAGCGTGCGTCGTCTTCGCTGTTATAATCCGAGGTGAAATCGTGGTTTATTTTCACCGCACCAGTTCTTGTGTTTTACTGCTTCCTCGTTCTTGAGCTGTTCTTGCTGCGCCAGAGAGTTTTCTCCACATTGCCCTTGTCTTTCTTTGTTGGCAACGCCGGCGCCGCCGTAGCGTGATGGGGAAACCAAAGAAGTCTTCGTCTGCGATTGGGACCAGCGCCGCCGGAGGCAAGAAGGGCGCCGTCGCTGCTCGTGTCACCGATGGTGGCTGGCGGCGATCAGAGACGCGGGAGAGCGATCTCCGCAAGCTGCGCGAGCGGAGCCTGATTCCGCAAGACACGACGGCCGTGATACTCCCCGGCAATGAGGCAATGAAGTGGTGGATTCCGTGTCCGAGCTACCGTCAGCGCGATCCCCAGCGGAGGATGCCGACGAATCGAGTGAGGAGCATTCGAGCAAGCGATCACGGAGCTCGAGCGAGTCTTCGGATGCCTCGACTCCTCCGACTCCCAGAAATCCTCTAGGCCTTGAGCGTCATGATGATGTTCATGGGGGTTCTTCCTCTCCCCTTCCTGCCATTCCTGTGCGGGCTGTTGCTCCGCACCCGCCAGCAAAGCGGAAGAAGGAAGAGAAGAAGGAGGAGAAGAAGGAAGAAAAGAAGGAGGAGAGGAGGGCCCGAAGGGCTTCTCCTATCTTCGACCTGAGCGTGTTGGGCTCGTAAGTTTTCTTGTTGTACTGTTGTCCTTTTCTTTTGATGATGTTTGCACCTGTGCTGATTGGTTCGTATGCAGGCAATCCTCCGACGGCTCCAGTGATGGTGCGGGGGAGATGATGGGGGAGTCGAACATTGCGTCGCCTCCTCCTCAGACGGTGGCGACTTCGGGTGGTGCTGCGCTCTGGGCAGGAGAGGCTGGTGGTTGCGCCTCGAGAATGTTGCAAAGGGCTCATGGGTTCGCTTTGAGCACGTAAGTTTTTCTGCTTGATGGGGGGAGCCCCCGAGCGTCTTCGTGTGCTGATTTTATGCTTCTTTGTGTTGGGCGTAGCCCCCAAGTCCTGTTCTTACTATTATTGCCTGGTGTTGTAGCCTTTTGTCCAAGAGGCCAGGCGGCTGGTGGAGGAACGCCTGACGCTGGAGGCGAAACTGCATGCCTTCAAGGTATTCGCCGCCTTTGTAGTACTTCTCTTACTTATCCTGGTCCTGTTCTTTGACACTTGCTTGTTGTAAATGTAGAGGAGCATAACGACTCTCTCCGTGAGGTTGATGCTCTGAAGAAGAGCCTTGGCCAATCGGAGCAGAAGGCCGAAGCTGCCGCTGAGGCGAAAAAGCGCCTTGAGCTGGAGCTGACGAAGGCAGCCGAAGCGAAAGAGCGTCTGCAGCAGGAAGCCGCAGGTCGTGAGGAGCAGCTGGCTACCGTTGCGGCTGCTCGTGAAGTAGGGGTGGCGGAGAAGCTCATGGCTGCTGCCAAGGCTATTTCGGGTGAGTGCTAGCTTGTACTTGCTTCTTTTCTTCGGGTCTTCTTCTCGTTGCCTTTCTTCATGTTTTCTTCTGTTTGTCTCGGATGCCGCAGTATCGAGTTTGACCGGTGCTCGGAGCACGGGAGTGCTCGATGATGCCCCGTAGCGGTCGAAGACCGCCGCAAAGATCGCTGCCAACTCCCTTGCCAAGGCGAAAGAGGTCCTTGGTCGCTTTTACAGAGCTCTTCTGAAGGGCGATCCCTTGAAGACGTGGGAGAGGCTCTTTCAGCCGCAGCGCTACAAAGCGCATAAGCGCAAGGGCATCGGGCGCGTCGGGCTGGCGATGGCCATGGCGGCTGGGGCGGAGCTGGACTTGCCCCAGATCACTTCTCGGATGCCGACGGCTGCGGATGGATCAGAGGTAGCCTTCGCTGCCTACTCCGCTCGCTGCAGACGATATGGGCCCAAGCTCATTGACTTCTTTGTCGAGTACGCCACGCTGGCAGCTAGGCGAGGCCAAAGCTAGGCGCCCGCTCGAGGCGACTCGGTGTCCTACGCCTTAGGCATAGGAGATGTAGGGTAGTATGTAGTTTACTTTTGCTGTAAATATCTTTTGTAGCACCATCCTTGTGCCACGCAGTGGCCTTATTTTAATGAATTCCTCCGAGTTGAGCTTTTCCCTTGGCTGAATGTCTGTGTTCTTTTTTTCTGCTGCTATAGGTTCCTTCGGGTGCTGACCCGGTTGACACGTCATCCGAAAGGCCCTTGCGAGCATCATTGGATGATTCCTCGCAGCTCGCGTTTCTTCGAGATCGCGTGCGCAGCTTGGAGAGAGATTTGCTTGGGTTGCGCGGTCGCGCTGATGTTTGGAAGTCCAAAGCAGATCGTAGTGTAGCCAGAGAGGAGTATTTGATGGCGGAGCTGGGTCGGCTGTCCGAGCAGATGCAATGTAAGTTGATCCGTCTTTCGGGCTGTAGCTTAGTCCTTCGGGTGAGCCCGCTGTACTTACTCTTGTTCTGTGCTGTTGTCGCAGGTGCGAATCTTGCTCCGAGGGAAGAAAAGGAGCGCATTGCTGTTCGAGTCAATTGCTTGACTCAACAGGACATGGAAGCCGGCGGCTTCTTCTGGATGGATCGCGATCGCGCCATAGTTCTAGCGACGGTGCAGGATCGTGTCTACCAGGTTTCACGGGTGCTCCGCCAGTGCATATCATCGCCCCGGTGCTGCACGTCATGTTTCCGTTGGATGGCGTGCCGACGACCCTTGCAGGTCTTCTGGCGAAGTTTCGGAGTACCAGCAATGTCAAGGAGCTGGTTCGGCAGCAGCTCGTCGCAGGGGTGAAGGTTGCCTTGTCTCTTGTGAGGGTGCATCGCCCTGATGTAGATTTGGCTGCTGTGGTGACTGGGCCACCTCCTCGACCAGATGGTGGCGAGTGGAATATGCATCCGCATTACGCGGCTGTAAGGCAGTATGCCGAACAGATTGTAGATTTGTTTGAGCAGCGTGCTCAGGTTATTCTTCAGAATAGGTAGTACCTGAAAATAAACAGATAGATGTAAAATTTGTATATTGCGGCTGGGCGTGTATGTGCCCTTTGTTGTAAAGGTTCGCTTGTTAGCGAGCACGCAATGCTTTGATTTAGTACGTGCCCTTTTCGTTAGCCTGACGTGGTCAGCTACTCAGGTGTACACGTGTTGTCCTCAATCGATGAAATCGTGAGGTGCGGGGAGCCCCCGAGTACTTTGATGTAGTACGTGCCCTTTTCTTTTGCCTGACGTGGTCAGCTACTTAGGTGTACACGTTTTGTCCTTAGTCGATGAAATCGTGAGGTGGGGGGAGCCCCCGAGTGCGTTTGTAGCATGTAATAAAGTTGCAGAAAAATAGTCAACCGAAGGTTGGGGGCGAGACACTTAGCTTTATTTGTAGCGTAATGGAGGAGGTACATGGTTCGGCTGAGTAGCCTTGGCTGTAAGCCTTATTGAGAGTAAAAAAAGGGGTACATTGCTATGGGTAGAATCGTCGCAGGTGCGAGATGTTCCATGGGTTGGAGTATGCGACTCCAGACTCCACATGCTTGAGGCGATAGGCGCCACCTGGGATGACCTCGGTGATGGCATAGGGTCCTTCCCATGGCGACTCGAGTTTATTCGGTCGTTTTTGCTTAAGTCGCAAGACGAGGTCTCCTTCGATGAAGGACCTTGGGCGCAGCCGGCGGCTGTGGTAGTCGCGGAGGCTTTGCTGATACACCGCTGATCTAGCTGCTGCTATATCTCGTGCTTCATCGAGTGTGTCGACGGCATCTTCGAGTGCAGCCGTGGATTCGTCACCGTATGGCGATGACTCGTGAGCCTGGTGGCGTGCCGGTAGCACGGCCTCAGCTCCGTGCACCATGAAGAACGGTGTAACGGTGGAGCTGTTTGGCGTAGTCCGTATGCTCCACAGTGATGACGGTAGCTCTTTCGTCCAGTTGCCAGCTTTGTGCTCGAGTGAGCTCATGAGGCGTTTCTTGATGCCAGCGCCGATTAGGCCGTTGGCCTTTTCCACTTGCCCGTTTGTTTGCGGGTGCGCCACTGAGGTGTACGTGATATTGATCCCGAGGCCTTCGCAGAAGTCCTGGAATTCTTCTGAGATGAAGTTCGATCCGTTGTCGGTGATGATGTTGTGCGGTACGCCAAATCTGTAGACAATGGATTCGAAGAATTTGACGGCGGTTTTGCCCTTACGGTTGGTGGCGGCATGGCTTGATCCACTTGGTGAATTTGTCGACCGTGACTGGGAGGAAGACGTGTCCTCCTTCGAGGATTTTGGCAGCTTGTCGATCATGTCGAGGCCCCATTGGGCGAAAGGCCAGGCTATGGGTATGGGTCGAAGTTCGGACCCAGGTGCGTGCGGTTTGTCGGCGAACCGTTGGCACCCGTTGCATCTTCGGACGATGTCCTTCGCGTCGCTCATGGCCGTTGGCCAGTAGAATCCTGCTCGCAGAGCTTTGGCGACGAGGGAGCGACTGCCTGCGTGGTGGCCGCAGATGCCCTCGTGGATATCTTGGAGTATGGCCTTGCCGTCATGGATGGTGACGATCGTTGTAGTACGCCTGTAATGCTGCGCTTGTACAGCTCGCCGTTGAAGATGGTGAAGGCTTTCGACCGACGGATACGCCCGGCATCCGCAGCCGTTCGGCAATTCTCCGCTTATCGTGAACCGGACGTATGGACGTGTCCAAGTTTCTTCGACCGCCATGACCTGCATCAGGTTGACCATGGCAACCGGTGTCCAACTTTTCGGTCCTTCGTGACCTTCGGTAGCGTAGCCCCGAGTGTTCTGCTTCTTCGGTGATCCCTTGGGGAATTTCCGCTTGATGGATGGCACGCAGATCTGTTCGAGGAACACACCGGTGGTACCTTTGCACAAGTGGAGCCGATGTTGGCGAGTCTATCGGCCTCCTCGTTACTCTCTTCCAACGCGTCAAGTTCGCAGCCGAATTCTCCTTCGATGCGTTGTATAGCGCAGATACGCGATCATGTTTTCGGCGTGCGTCGCACTCATTCATCGCTGGCATGCGACAAGGTTGGAGTCACCGTAGATGACCAGGCGCGCGCCGCATATTTTTCCATCTTCATGCCATGGATGAGGGCTTCAGATTCGCCTCGTTGTTGGAGGCTCTGAATTTCATCCAAGGACGTACTTCATCTTGTCACCTTGCGGGAGGTCAAGATGACTCCTGCCTCGGCCGCTTCGCGTTTGGAGCTGTCAAAATGCTTTGTCCAGGACTGCGACATGTCTGGAGTGTCAGGCAGCTGCAGCTCCATCCAGTGCACCAGAAAGTTCGGAAGAACTTGAGATTTGATTGCGTGTCGCTTCTCGTAGATGATGTCCAGGGGTGATAGTTCAATGCCCCACAGGGCCACGCGTCCTGTGGCCTATGGGTTATTCAGGATGCTGTTTAGGGTGCCTCGTTGTGACCATCACCGATGCTCCCGGAAGTAGTGGCTCGGTCGTCGAGCCGTCATGAACACGCCGTAGGCCAGCTTAGTAGTCTGGTACCGCTGTTTTGTTGGAGTGAGAACCTCGCTGAGGTAGTAAATTGGGCATTGTACCCGTGGGTCTTGCCTTCTTCGGTCGTTCGACCACAGTTTAGCATCTTGACCACCTGTGTGGCTGCTATGTACAGCAACAGGGGCTCGCGCTCTTTTGGCGTGACCAAAACTGGCGAGGTGGAGAGGAGCCGCTTGAGGTTTTCGAATGCGTCGTTGGCTTCTGGTGTCCACTCGAACTTGTCTGCTTTGCGCAGCAGCTGGTAAAATGGTAGGGCCTTTTCGCCCATGCGGCTGATGAACCTGCTTAGTGCCGCTACTCGCCCTGCGAGCTGCTGAACGCCCTTGAGGTTTTTCGGCTTCTCCATTGTCATGATAGCTTTGATTTTCTTCGGGTTTGCTTCTATCCCTCGTTGAGAGATGAAGTACCCGAGCAGCTGACCCGAGGGGACGCCGAAGGCGCACTTTTCTGGATTGAGCTTGATCCTGTAGCGATCGAGGTTGTCGAACGTCTCGCGGAGATCGTCGATAAGTGTTCTTGCCTCCTTGGTTTTGATGACTATGTCGTCGACATAGACTTGGACGCTATGACGATCTGGTCCTTGAGGCAGGCCTGCATGCATCGCTGGTACGTGGCACCCGCGTTCTTTAGCCCGAAGGGCATTGTGTTGTAGCAGTATACTCCGAACGGTGTGATGAACGCCGTTTTCTCTTGATCTTCGACCTTGAGTCGAATCTGGTTATAGCCTGAGTAGGCGTCGAGGAAGGAGAGTTTCTCACAACCTGCAGTCGAATCGATGATCTGGTCGATCCGAGGAAGAGGGAAGTGGTCTTTAGGGCAGTGTTTATTTAGTGACGTGAAGTCCACGCACATCCGCAGGATGTCCGTGTCCTTCTTCGGGACCATCACCGTGTTTGCCAGCCACTCGCTTTCCTTGATTTCCCGGATGAAGTCTGCTGCGAGTAATCTGTTGATCTCCTTGCCGATAGCTTCGGCTCGTGGCTCGGCGTCTTCGGATGGACTGCTTGACTGGCTTGGTGTCTGGGAAGACATTGAGTGCGTGCTCGGCGAATTCCCTGGGAACTCCTGGCATGTCCGCAGGACACTGCGAAGATTTCAGCCACGGAGGAATTCGACGAGCGCGCCTTCCTATGCGGTGCTGAGGTCGTTGGCGATCAGCGCCGTCTTGGAGGCATCCGTTGGATGGACCTGCACTTTTTTGGTGTTGATGGTGGAGTCGAAAGACATGTCAGGTGCGTTCTGCTTGGTGACTGGGGGTAGCCCATTGTCTGTTGCTTCGCGGAGCTTTACAAGCTCGTCTTGCATGCCGAAAGACTGGGAGATTTTGTTGAAATCCCTGTCGCATTGGTCCGATCGGGTGAAGCTCCCGTGGACTGTGATGACGCCCCTTGGTCCTGGCATCTTGAGTAGTAGGTATGCGTAGTGTGGGACGGCCAGGAACCTTGCGAATGCTACACGTCCCAGGATGGCGTGGTATTGCGACGGCCAGTCCACCACTTCGAATTCTAGGCGCTCCTGCCGAAAGTTGTCCGGCTTCCCGAAGATGACGTCGAGCCCTATTTTGCCCAGGGGGAAGATGCCCTTCCCTGGGACAATGCCGTGGAACGTTGTGTCTGATTGTTCCAGGCTGCATTGCGGGATTCGCATAGCTGCTAGAGTGCTTGCAAACATTAGGTTGATGCCGCCACCGCCCATGAAGACGCGACTCATCTCGAAGCCTCCGATCTGCGCCTCCGGCACCAGGGCGGCATGACTGGGCGAGGGATCCGCAAGGGTGATCCGCGAGTGAATGTGATGCAGGACTCCGATCCGCCGAGGTACTGTGGATTGCAGCGAAGTTGCCACGCCATATTGATTTGTCGGGTGATTTTCTTACGCACCTGTTGGTTGGGCGTCCCTTCTGTATCATATTTAGTGCTCCCTTTGGTGGGGGGTATGCGGCCCCGGCGTTGTTTTGCGCTGGTGCGACTGGTTGATGTGGGCCTCCAATAGGCGGTGGTGGAGGAGCTCCGTGTGCTATTTCACCTGGCGCAGGTGCGTTTCCGAACGCAGGAGTTGGAGCTTGTTGCCTCATCTGCATCATGCCTTCGCTGAGTTTCTGGAACTCGCGGCAGTCCTTGAGCATGTGGCTAGCTTTCTTTTTGCCATCTTGTTTGTCGATGTAGAAGTGGATGGTGCATGGACCCGAAAGTCTGTCGAATGCTGAGGGTCCATTATCGCGGTCGCGGCGTTGCCACGACTGCGTTGGTTGTCCGTTGTCGCAGAAGTTTCCGCTGCGGTATCCTCCGTTGTTGCGGCTGTTGTCGATACGGCGGTCGGCGTAGCCGGCTGCGACCATGTCGGGTCCGTCGCGGTCTTCGTAGACACGCGATCTCCTCTTGCTGCGGCGTTCGCGTCTGCGGCCGTAGTCGTCCTCTTCATCTGATTGCGCTCGCTGGATGCAATCTTCGCCGTCTGCCCAACTGTTGGCGATTTCCATGAGCTGGTCGAGTGTCTTGGGCTTTACACGTCCAAGTTTTTCCTTGAAGTCTGGGTGTTTGACGCCGTCCCTGAAGGCGTCGATGGCCCGCTTCCGGAGATGTGTGCGGAGTTCTTGGTTGTAGCGTAAAGCGTAGTATGTACGAGCGAATAGATTCACCCGTTCTCACGAGTGCAGGCTCGCAACTCTTCGATTGAGGCGGGCCTCTTGCTGGTGCCTTTGAAGTTTGAATGAAGCTATAAGCGAGCTCCTCCCAGCCGGATGGATCGATGATAGGTGGCTGAGCGACCGACCGCTGCATTTACCGCAACGGTGAAGGCATTGCATGGCGGTTTCTTTATTGCCTCCGTGAAGCTTAACGGATGACAGATGGTCACTGAGCCAGGACTTTGGATCTTGCGTGCCGTTGAATTTCGGAGTATCCGAAGGAAGCTTGAAGTTGCGTGGCATCTGTGTTCGCCAGACGGATCTGCTGAACCATCGAGCCCCGCAGAGTTCTCCTTCGTCTTCATCCATCTCAAATTCAGACGAGCATGCGCGTTTGGCGCGTGCTTTGTCGATCTTGCGCTGTGTAAGCTTGTCTCTGGCGTCGTAGTTGTGTTTATGGCGGTGCGAGCTCTTCTTCCTTCGAGGAAGGTCGTGTTCTTCTTCATCTTCGGATGAGGGAGTGGGGCTCCGGTCGCGCCTGGCCGGAGCTTTCTTCTTCGCCCGTAGGAGCGTCTTTCGGAGCGCAGCTCGATTAGTCCTAGTCCGGTGAGTGCGGACCTATGCATGGCCCTTTTCGGGTCCCCCTCCGGAGGTGGGTGAGCCGCGAGATACGCAGTGGCTGCCATGATCGCAGCTTGTGGCGTCTTCGGAGTGATGTTGCCGTCGGCGTCCATATCCATGAACAATGTGTGGAGGGTTCGGGTCACGTCACGCCGCTCCTTCGGGTCCATGTTTTCCACCCGAGAGTGGTGCTTGTTTCCCTGGTTTCCGTTCGTGCTAGAGCCGGGTCCCATGGCGGAGAGCGCAGCTCGTCGCAAGACCGGACTCGAGGCTGCTTTCTTGCGCTTTGTCGGCGCCTCCTGCATCTTGACTTGCTTCTTGTGCTCCTCGATGAGGAGGTAGTGGTATGCCATCAGCAGATCACGTGGGGAGTCCAGGGGTAGGACTATTTCGCCTGCGACGGCACGGCGTGCTTCGGCCCATCCTTCTTTGCTAAGTTGGATGAGGTGGCCCTGTTGTCCCCTGCTACCGCTTGTGTCCTGCGGGTTGGGGTTGGGCGGCGGGTTAGCGCTTCCTCGTCGGTTTGGATGATTGCGGCGCATGAGATAGCGCTTCGCAGATTGGCTGCTGCCGCAGCTTTCGGATCCGGAGCCGTAGGTCCCTTCCTCCGAAGGTGGATCGCACAGATCGGAGTTGCAGCTGCTGCTGATGTAGAACTCATCTGTTGATGGTGACGTGCGTAGCACGGGGTGTGGAGCCCACGAAGCGGGCCTGATTGGCGGCACGGGCACCCGCTCAGGGAGGCGGAGGGTGCCAGTTTGTCCCACCTGGAAGCAGAAGCTCCCGAACAGAATTTCGAGTCCGTCGCCTACGGGCTCGAAATCCTTCATGGTATCCGGCGAGTGGGCGGTGAAGTCGAAAGCGCCGAAGAGGAGGTGATTCTCCGTTGCCGCGGAGTTATAGATCGATCGGGTCGGAACCATCACGACCGCACAATCAGCAGCCCCAATTCCCACAGACGGCGCCAATTGACGAGGTTTAATCTCGTCAATGCCCATTGTTATGGACTTGGGTTTTGGAGAAGATGGGGATGCTGGAGATCGTGGCACGGTTAACAGACAAGCAACCAGGGGACACGAGATTTACCCAGGTTCAGGCCCCCGGAGGGAAAACCCTACTCCTGCTTGTCTGCTCTTTTATTACGGCGGAACCGAAGATTACAAGGTGCGCAGATTCGATCTGGCGTGGAGGTGTGTATATCGTGTGTAATCGTCGTCCTCCTCGTTGGACCCTCCTAGCCTTTATATATGAGGAGGCTAGGTCTCGGGTGCCAATACGATTAGGTTACAAGTTGTATTCAAACTCTAGTCTTGCTCTCCAAGGATCCGAAGGCATCATGGGCCTGGGCCACCCGAAAATCTTCATGGGCCGGAGTATATCTGCCGTGGGCCTTCCTTGGGCTGGACCAGGTATGCTGAAGTTACGTACCCATAGGGTATAACCATGTCAGGTGGTAAAGGCAGTCTTTGGAATAGCCTCTGCGTGAATCTTGAGTTGATGATAGCCAGTTCTAAGATCAATCTTAGAAAACACTTTGTCACCAGTCAACTGGTCAAACAGGTCTTCTATTTTTGGCAACGGGTACTTGTTCTTGATGGTGACATCATTCAACTTCCTATAATCCGTACACAAACGGTTACCTCCATCTTTCTTGTCCACAAACAAAACAGGTGATCTCCATGGTGACGCACTTGGTTGAATCAATCCAATTTCTAGCATAGTATCCAGTTGCTTCTTCAGTTCCACTAGTTCAGATGGGTTCATACTATAAGGTCTCTAGGCTATGGGTCCGGTTTCAGGTATTAGTTCAATGATAAACTCAATATCCTGATCTAGGGGCATACCGGGCAAAACATCTGGAAATACATTGGGGTATTCACAGACTATCTGGACTTGGTCAATGGTTGGTTGGGCTATACTCTTGTTGCACTTGAATTGACGGGGCAAGGTCTCAGATACATGCTCGACTGATATTCCGGCTGTACTGGTCATGGTTATGGCTTTATTGGCACAGTCAATTAATCCTTTGTGTTTGGACATCCAATCCATTCCTAGTACTACTTCCAAACCTTTAGTTTTGAGTACTATTAGATTAGCATAAAAATCTATGACATGGATTCGGATAGGGACGGCTTTGCAAATTTGCCTAGCTTTGGTGGTTGAACCAGGTATTTGAAAAATCATAACATGCTTCAATTTGGTTGGTTGAATCTTACTAGTGCATGCAAATTATTCAGTAACAAATGAGTGCGATGCTCCAGAATCAAACAATACTCTGGCAAGTACTGAGTTAACAGAAAACATACCCAGCACGACATCTGGAGCTTCCTGGGCTTCTTCAACATGCATGAGAAAGAGACGGCCATTGCGGTTGAGCGAATTCCCTGGAGCAAACCTTCTTCCCGGCTGAACACGACGCTGCTGCTGAGCTGGGGGATTTGCGTTGGGGGCTGTGGCATTCTTCTTGGCTCACTCATTGGAAGTGACCCTTGGTTCGACATTCATAACAAGTCACTTGCGACTTGTCCTTTGCTGAAACAGGCACAACATTGCTTCCAGTCCTTGGGGTAGTGTTTGACACGGTTATACCCTACGGGTACACGGTCTTAGCATTCCTAGTCCAGCCCAAGGAAGCCCCACGAGAACATGCGCCAGCCCATAAAGACTTTCGGGTGGCCAGGGCCCATGACGCCTTCGGATCCTTGGAGAACAAGACTAGAGTAGATAGAATATTCAAAGGGACAAACCCTAGAACACAGAATCGACTCGATCATGCGAGACCTGCCTATCTCTATATAAAGGCTAGGAGGGCACGAGGAGGCTCTCTCGCATACCACAAGATACACACCTCCACGCCAGATTGCATCTGCGCACTTCAGAATCTTCGGGTTCACCGTAATCAAGAGCAGGCAAGAAAGAGTAGGGTTTTCCCTCCGGGGGCCTAAACCTGGGTAAACCTCGTGTCCCCGTGTTGCTTGTTGGCTAACCGTTCCGTGATCTCCAGCATCCCCATCTTCTCCAAAACCCAAGTCCATAACAATGGGCATTGACAAGATTAAACCTCGTCAATTTGCGCCGTCTGTGGGAACTGGGGGCGCTGATTGTGCGATCGTGACGATCCCAACCAAAGAGATCTACAACTCTGCGGCAACGGAGAGTCATCTCCTCTTCGGCGCTTTCGACTTCACCGCCCACTCGCCAGCCACCCTGAAGGACTTCGAGCCCGTTGGCGACGGACTCGAGATCCTGTTCGGGAGCTTCTGCTTCCAGGTGGGGCAGACCAACACTCTCCACCTCCCAGAGCAGGTGCCCCTTCCATCGATCAGGCCCGCTTCGTGTGCTCCACACCCCGTGCTACACACATCGCCATCGACAGATGAGTCCTATGACAGCAGCAGCTGCAACTCAGATCTGTGCAATCCGCCATCGGATGAAGGAACCTACGGTTCCGGATCCGAAAGCTGCGGCAGCAGCGATCCAATCTACGAGCGCTACCAGTGCGCCGTATTCATCCAGAGTGACGCGGAACACCACACGCCTAACTCGCCACCTAACCCGCAGGGTAGAAACGGTGAGAACAGAAGAAGCCAGCCCTCCCGCCCAACAGGGATGACACCGATCGGGTCATCCACCTCTGCAAGGAAGGATGGGCTCAAGCACGCGAAGTCGTGGCAGACAATAAGATCTTGCCCGTGGGTGCCTCACGGGACCTGCTGATGGCATACCACATGCTCCTAATCGAGGAGCACAAGAAGCAGGTGAGGATGCAAGAGGTGCTTGACAAATGCAAGCAAGCAGCCTCGGAGTCGAGTGTGTGGCGAGTTGCGCTCTCCACCATGGGCATTGGATCCAGCTCGCACGACAACCATGGCAACAAGCATCGTTCTCACACGGAGAACATGGATCCCAAGGCACGTCACGAGGTGACTCGGGCCCTCAACGCGTCCTTCATGGAGATGGATGCTGACGGCAACGTCATCCCGAAGACGCCGCAACCTGCGATCATGGCCGCCACCGCGTACCTCGCGTCCCATCCACCTCCGGAGGGGGACCCAAAAAGGGCCATGCACAAGTCCGCGCTTACCGGACTCGGACTCGTTGGAGCTGCGCTCCACGGAGAAGCCCCTGTGGAGCCATAAAAGAAGACTACGGTCAGGTTCAACCGCAGCCCCACACCCTCATCCGAGGATGAAGAGCACGACCTTCCTCGAAGGCACAAGAGCTCGCACCATCGTAGCCGCGATTACGACGCTCGAAGCGAGCTCACCCAGCGCAAGATTGACAAAGCGCGCGCCAAGCGCGCATGCTCCTCCGAATCCGAGGAACATGACGACAAAGGAGAACTCTGCAGAGCCCGATGCTTCAGCAGATCCGTCCGGCGGACACGGATGCCGTGAAACTTCAAGCTTCCTTCAGACACTCCGAAGTTCGACGACACACAAGACCCCAAGGCGTGGCTCAGCGACCACCTGTCGTCCGTCAAGCTACACGGTGGAAACAAGGAAACCGCCATGCAATGCCTTCAGCTGCAGCTGACAAGCGCAGCTCGGATCTGACTTAGCAGCCTATCCTCGGGATCCATCCGAAGCTGGGAGGAACTGGCGTATAGTTTTGTCTGAAACTTCAAGGGCACCAGCAAGAGGCCAGCCTCGATCGAGGAGCTGCGGGCTTGCACCCAACGAACGGGCGAATCCATTCGCTCGTACATACTGCGCTGGTCCAACACCAAGAACTCTATGACACACATCTCTGAGGAGAGAGCTATCGACTCCTTCAAGGACGGCGTCAAACGCCAGGACTTCAAGGAAGAACTTGGGTGCGTCAAGTCCAAGACACTCGACCACCTCATGGACATCGCCAACAGGTGGGCCGATGGCGAGGGCTCCATCCACCGAGCGCACTCGGAGGAGGAAGATGACTATGGCCGGCGACGTGAGCGCCGTAGCAAGAGAAGATCGCGCGTCTATGACAATCGCGATGGACCCGACATGGTCGCGGCTGGCTACACCGACCGCCGCAACGACGGCAACCGCAGCAGCGGCGGATACCGTGGAAGCAACTTCCATGATGGAGGACGCCAACGCAGTCATGGCAACGTCAAGGTCGTGACGACGGACCCTCGGCATACGACAAACTGTCGGGTCCATGCACCGTCCACTTCTACATTGACAAGCAGGATGGTAAGAAGAAGTCAAGCCACATGCTCAAGGACTGCCACGAGTTCCAGAAACTCACCGAGAGCATGGCTCAGATGAGGCAGCAAGCCCCGAACCCCGGATACGGGAACACACCTGCACCAGGTGAGATCGCACATGGAGCTGCTCCACCACCACCCGCGGGACCTTCGAACCACCCAAATCACACCCGCGCAGAATAACGGTGGGCATGGCTATCCCGCGCTGAAAGGATCGTTGATGATCCAAAAAGGACGCCCAACGAACAGGGTGCAGAAGAAAATCACCCGCCAAATTAATCTGGCCGTGACCGCTCCGCCGCCATCCCTGAGTACCTCAGCGGATCAGAGTCCTGCATCACGTTCACCCGATCGGATCACCCTTGCCAGGTCCCTCGCCCAGGTCATGCTGCCCTAGTGCTCGAGGCGCAGATCGGAGGGTTCGACGTGAGCCGTGTCTTCATGGACGGTGGCAGCGGCATCAATCTGATTTTCGCTAGTACCTTGGCACAATGCGGATCCCGCTGTGCAGCCTGGAACAATCCGATACAACGTTCCACGACATCGTCCAAGGGAAGGGCGTATTCCCCCGGGAAAGATATGGCTTGACGTCATCTTTGGCAAGCCGGATAACTTCCGGTGCGAGCGACTCGAGTTCGAAGTGGTGGACTGGCCATCACAATACCATGCCATCCTCGGACGCGTGGCATTCGCACGATTCCTGGCAGTACCGCACTATGCGTACCTACTACTCAAGATGCCAGGACCCAGGGGCGTCATCATGGTGCACGGGAGCTTCACCCGATCGAACCACTGCGACAGGGACTTTAACAGAATCTCCCAGTCATTCGGCATGCAGGAGGAGCTCGTAAGGCTCCGCGAGGTGACGGACAACGGGGCACCCCCAGTCGCAAGACAGAACACACCAGACATGTCCTTCGACTCCACCGTTAACACAAAGAAGGTGCAAGTCCATCCAATAGATGCCTCCAAGACGGCGCTGATCACCAATGACCTCAGCTCCGCATAGGGAAGCGCACTCGTCGAATTCCTCTGTGAGCGCTGGGAAATCTTCACCTGGTGTCCCACGGACATGCCAGGAGTTCCCAGGGAATTCGCCGAGCACGCATTCAACGTCTTTCCAGACGCCAAGTCCGTCAAACAGTCCATCCGACGACTGTCTGAACCGCGGGCCGAAGCAATCGGAGTTGAAGTCAACAGACTACTCGACGCAAACTTCATCAGAGAGATCAAGGAGAGCGAGTGGCTCGCCAACACCGTGATGGTCCCCAAAAAGGACACGGACATCCTGCGGATGTGCGTGGACTTCACATCGCTGAACAAGCACTTCCCGAAGGATCACTTCCCTCTCCCTCGGATCGATCAGATCATCGATTCGACTGCAGGATGCGAGAAACTCGCCTTCCTCGATGCCTACTCAGGCTACAACCAGATCCGACTAAAGGTTGAGGATCAGGAGAAAACGGCGTTCATCACGCCGTTCGGAGTGTTCAGCTACAATAGAATGCCCTTCAGGCTGAAGAACGCAGGCGCCACGTACCAACGATGCATGCAGGCATGCCTGAAGGACCAGATCAGACGCAACATCCAAGTCTATGTCGACGACATAGTCATCAAAACAAGAGAGGCCAAGACGCTCATCGACGATCTCCGCGAGACGTTCGATAACCTTGATCGATACAAGATCAAGCTAAACCCAGAAAAATGCGCCTTCGGCGTCCCATCTAGTCAGCTGTTAGGCTACTTCATCTCCCAGCGAGGGATCGAGGCGAACCCGAAGAAAATCCGGGCCATAATGGCCATGGAGAAGCCGAAGAACCTCAAGGGCGTCCAGCAGCTTGCCGGGCGAATCACGGCATTGAGCAGGTTCATCAGCCACATGGGCGAAAAAGCTTTGCCGTTCTATCAGCTGCTACGCAAGGCAGACAAATTCGAGTGGACGCCCGAGGCGGACGACGCATTCGAAGATCTAAAGCGGACGCTCTCCACCTCGCCCGTCTTGGTCACGCCAAAGGAGCGCGAGACTTTACTGCTGTACATAGCAGCCACACACCAGGTGGTAAGCACCGTACTAGTGGTCGAGCGACCCGAAGAAGGCAAGACCCATGGGGTCCAACTCCCAATCTACTACCTCAGCGAGGTACTGACGCTGACAAAGCAGAGGTACCCTCACTACCAGAAACTTGCCTACGACATGTTCATGATGGCTCGTCGGCTGAGCCACTACTTCCAGGAACATCAGGTGATGGTCGTCAACGAGGCACCGCTGAACAACATCCTGAATAACCCGGAGGCCACAGGACATGTGGCCCTGTGGGGCATCGAGCTGTCACCTCTAGACATCGTCTACGAGAAGCTCCATGCGATCAAGTTGCAGGTCCTTCCAGACTTCCTCGTCCACTGGATAGAAATGCAGCTGCCAGACACGCCGGACATGACACAGTCATGGACGATGCACTTCGACGGCTCCAAGCGCGAACTGGAGCAGGAGCCGGGGTCATACTGACCTCCCCGCAGGGCGACAAGATGAAGTACGTCCTCCGGATGAAATTTCGAGCTTCCAACAACGAGGCCGAATACGAAGCCCTCATCCACGACATGAGGATGGCCAAGATATGCGGCGCGGCGCGCCTGGTCATCTACGGAGACTCGAACCTCGTCGTCCAGCAGACGATGAACGAGTGCGACGCACACGCTGCCAACATGATTGCGTACCACGCACTCTACAACGCACTCGAAGGAGACTTCAACGGCTGCGAGCTTCGGCATGTTGGGAGAGAAAGCAACGAAGAGGCCGACAGACTCGCCAACATCAGCTCCACCTGCGCACTGGTGCCACCAGGTGTGTTCCTCGAACAGATCTGCGTGCCATCCATCAAATGGAAATTCCCAAAGGGATCACCCGATGAAGCAGAGCACTCGGGGGCTGCGCTACCCGACGGTCAGGAAGGACCCAAAAAACTTGACACAGAGGTCGCAGTGGTCAACCTAATGCAGTTCATGGCAGTCAAAGAAACTTGGACACGACCATACCTCAGGTACCTGATAGACGGAGAACTACCTGATAGCCCGACAGATGCCCGACGCATATCTCGCCGGTCCAAGGCCTTCACCATCATCAATGGCGAGCTGTACAAGAACAGCATTTCGGGTGTACTCCAAAGGTGCGTCACCATCGGTGACGGCAAAACCATCCTCCAAGACATCCACGAGGGCATCTGCGGCCATCATGCGGGCAGCCGCGCCCTTGTCGCCAAAGCTCTACGAGCCGGGTTTTACTGGCCAACGGCCATGAACGATGCCAAGGACATCGTCCGAAGATGCAATGGGTGCCATAGGTTCGCCGACAAACCGCACGCACCCGGATCAGAGCTTAGGCCCATACCTTTGGCATGGCCTTTCGCCCAATGGGGGCTCGATATGATCGGGAAACTGCCAAGGTCCTCGAGAGGAGGTCACGTCTACCTCCTGGTCACAGTAGACAAATTCACCAAGTGGATTGAGGCCATGCCCGTCACTAACCAAAAAGGCAAAACTGCCATCAAGTTCTTCGAATCCATTGTCTACAGGTTCGGCGTGCCGCACAGCATCATCACCGACAACGGGTCAAACTTCATCTCCAAAGAATTCCAGGACTTCTGCGAAGACCTCGGAATCAACATCACATATGCCTCCGTAGCGCACCCGCAAATGAACGGGCAGGTAGAAAAGGCAAACAGCCTCGTCGGTGCTGGCATCAAGAAGCGCCTAATGAGCCCACTTGAGCGATTCGCAGGAGCCTGGACACAGGAGCTACCCTCGGTCCTCTGGAGCTTGCGCACGACACCGAACAGCTCAACTGGCTACACGCCCTTCTTCATAGTGCACGGAGCCGAAGCCGTGCTACCAGAAGAGGTACGCCATAAGGCCCCACGGGTCGTCGCCTACAACAAAGCCGAATCAACGGACGCACTCGAAGACGTCGTCGACACACTCGACGAAGCACGTGACATAGCAGCAGCTCGATCAGCGGTGTATCAACAGAGCCTCCGCAACTACCACAGCCGACGGCTGCGTCCAAGGTCCTTCATCGAAGGAGACCTAGTCTTGCGACTCAAGCAAGAGCGACCAAAGAAATTTGAGTCACCATGGGAAGGACCCCACATCGTCACTGAAGTCATCCCAAGTGGCGCCTATCGCCTAAAACACATGGAGTCTGGAGTCGCATACTCCAACCCATGGAACGTCGCACAACTGCGACGCTTCTACCCCTAGCTACCTCCCTCTTTTACTTTCAATAAGGCTATTCAGCCAAGGCTACTCAGACGAACAATGTACCTCCTCCTTACGATATGAATAAAGCTAAGTGTCTCGCCCCAAAAAATTTCGTCTATTACTCGCATTTTTATTCATGTTAGAACACACTCGGGGGCTCCCCTCACCTCACGACTTCGTCGACAGAGAAAAACGCGTGTACATCTGAGTAGCTGACCACGTCAGGCTAACGAAAAGGACGCGCACATAAACAAAGCACAATGTGCTAACAACAACAAACCTTTACGGCAAAGGGCATAACACGCCTAGTCGAATAAATACAAATTTTACATCTATCTTTTTGCAGGTCCTACCTATTCCGAAGAATCACCTGCGCACACTGCTCAAAGAGGTCTACAATTTGTTCGGCATACTGCCTTACAACCGCATAATGTGGACGCATATCCCACATACCACCATCCGGCCGAAGAGGCGGCCCAGCTGCCACAGCAGCAAGATCTACACCGGGATGATGCAGCCAAACAAGTGAAGGCGCAACCTTCACACCTGCAACAAGATGATGCCATACCAGCTCCCTAACATGATGCACATCCCGAAACTTTGCCAGCAGGCCCCATAGAGTCGATGGTGCCTCATCCAGGGGAAACATCACGTGAAGAATCGACGCAAATGAAGCCTTCGCTTGACGCAGCACCGGCGACACCTGGTGAACACGATCCTGCACAGTCGCAAGGACCATGGCACGATCGCGGTCCATCCAGAAAAAATTGCCGGCCTCCATGTCCTGCTGGGTCAGGCAGTTGATTCGAATAGCAACACGCTCCTTTTCCTCCTTAGGAACAAGGTATGCACCTGCAACAATGGCAAAATAAGAAGACCGGCCAGTAGCCGCATCCGAAACAAGGAGCAGCAGCTCGAAAAACTTACATTGTAGCTGTTCGGCCAGACGACACAACTCCCCCATCAAATACTCCTCTCTGGCAGCACCCCGCTCCGCCTTCGAATTCCAAACGTCGGCGTGGCTGCGCACTCCAAGCAGTTCTTTCTCAAGACTACGGATGCGGTCACGAAGAAACAAAAGCTGCGACGCACCATCCAAATATGGCCTTAGCTGCGGCGCGGGCGAAGTGCTAACGGGATCATCACTCAAAGGTCCCAAGGGGAAAAGAAGGCAGCGATATGAACAAACACTCAAATGGACAAAGAGCTCGGAGATTCATTATATGCAGCAAAAATCCACCGCGTGGCACAAGGACTGTTCATGGACATAATTACAACAAAATAAACAAAAGCTATCCTACAACTAGAAGGCCTAAGAAGCTGCATCCTGAGTAGCTTCAGAGCTAGACTGCCTGCTCTTGGCCTCCCCCTGCTGCCTCAACGCGTACTCAGCCAGCAAGTCAATCAACTTCGGCCCATAACGTTTACAACGGGCAGCGTAGAGGGCGAAGGCTACCTCGGATCCGTCAGCAGACGTTGGCATCTGGGAGGTGACCTGATGAAGATCCATCTCCGCTCTAGACGCCAGGGCCATCGCCAGCCCAACGGATGCACCGATGCCTTTCTGCTTGCGCTTGTACGCCACAGGCGCGTCGGCTGACAGCGCATCCGCCAGCGAGTCGACATCCTCGAGGGCGACGCCCTTGGGGACGAGCTCCTTATAGAAGCGCCCAAGAACCTCCTTGGCCTTAGCGAGTGATCTGACCATGGTACTGCAGCGGTCTTCGACCGCCACAGTGGCATCATCCAGAGCACTTTCGTGCTCCAGAGCACCACGGTCAAACTCAACGCCTGCGGCATCTAAACAAATGGAAGAAGCAACGTGAATAAAAATGAAATAGAAGAAAAGACAAGGAAGCCAGCAAGGAAAAGACGAAACCACTAACCCGAAATAGCCTTGGCAGCCGCCATCAGCTTGTCGGCTACCTCCTTCTCGCGCGAGGCCGCAGCGGTGGCGAGTTGCTCCTCGCGGTCCATAGCCTCTTTCTGAAGGCGCTCCTTGGCCGCGACTGCGTTGGTTATCTCCTGCTCGAGGCGCTCCTTCGCACCAACGGCGTCCTCGGCCTTCTTCTCCGCTCGCCCAAGGCTCTTTTTGAGAGCATCAAGCTCGTAGAGGGTGGTATTGTTGTCCTCCGCAAACAGCAGAACACTTATCAGATCGAAGAAAAGGAAATAGAAGAAGACGCAAAAAGACTAAGCCATGAACATACCCTGAAGTTGCTTGAAGCTGGCCTCCAACGCCAGGTGCTGCTGCACCAGTTGGTTGGCGCCTTACACAAAAGGCTGCAAAAATACACTACTCATCAAAAAAAAGGCTCGGGGCCTACGCCCAAAGGACGAGCAAGACAGAATACACACACAAAAAGAATGCTCGGGGGCTCCCCCCGAGGCAAGTACAAACAAAAAAGAAAAAAGGGGCATGATCAGCAGATCAACCGAAAGAGGCTCGGGGGCTCCCCCCGAGGCACGAAAAAAAATGATCAGCAGATCATCCGAAAAGGCTCGGGGGCTCCCCCTGCGGCAGAAAACAAAATCACTTACGTGGTTAGACGGCGACTCCGAAGGTTCGCCTACAGTCTTCTGAGGGAAAACCACCCGAGCCTCCTGCGGAGAAGGGTCCGAAGCAGCGCCCTCAGAGGTGGCCACCGTCTGAGGAGGAGGAGGAGCAACCTTCGAATCCCCCACCATCTCCTGAGCGCCATCGCTGAAGGAGCCGTCAAAAGAGTGGCTGCAAAAGACAACATCAGACAAGAACAATCAAGCAAAATCAAAAGAGAACAAAAGGCAACTGGATAAAACTTACGAGTCGAGATCGCTCAAGTCGAAGACAGGCGGGGTCCTCCTGCCCTTCTTCTCTTCCTTATTCTCTTCTTTCTTCTCTTCCTTCTTCCGCTTCGCCGGCGGGTGCGGCGCTACAGCCCGCACGGGAATAGCAGGAATAGGAGAGGAAGAACCCCCGTGATCCCCACTATGACGCTCAAGGCACAGCGGGTCCCTAGGCGTCAGCGGAGTCAAAGCATCCGACGTCTCGCTCGAGCTCCGTGACTGCTTTCGAGTCTGCTCCTCGCTAGACTCAAAAGCCTCCTCAGCCGGCGACCGCGACGAAGGAAGCTCAGACATGGAGTCCACTACCTCATTGTCCGGTGCATCCGAAAACAGTTCGGGTAGTGGCGGCGACATGCCCGGCACTTTGAACTCCTGTGCAAAAGGAAAAGCAAATTTGTAAGCACACAAGCAAATACAAGGAAAACACAGTCGAAAAAAGTGCTACGCGCACGTCCTAGATCTACACCTGCGGAACCGGACGAGAAGCAGCAAATGGAGGAGTCAGCGACTTCCCCGGAATATCCTCTCCAACCTTGTACTTCAGCAGCGGCCGAAGAATCCTGTCGAGATCCCCCTTGGAGAACTCCTCAGCCGAAACCCTAGTCGGATCACGACGACCAGAATAAAGGAACATCGAGTGCGCCCTAGCCTGGAGCGGCTGCACCCGACGTTTAAGGAAGGTACGGATGATATCCACACCGTTCACCTCTTTATCCGGAATCAACTAGAGATCCTCCACCCGACGAAAGAGCCCCTCTATCTCCGCCACCTCGCCATCCAAGATCTGGTTCTTCCAGGACCTCTTCGGCTTGATTTTCTAGGAGGGGTCGAAAGGAGCAAGACCAAATTTTTGTCCGGACACTATGGAGTCGCGGATGTAAAACCACCGCCTCCGTCAGTACTGGACAGACTCGGACATAGAAAAGGAGAAGAAAAGCAAGTTGGATTTAAGGGAAATGATGCAGCCCCCAATGGGATAAACACCATCGGGGCCAGATTGCCTCTTCACGGAACAGAGCTTCCGAAAGAGGCCAAAGTGTGGCTCGATACTGAGCCAGCACTCGCAGAATGTGATGAAGCAGGCGACATGAAGAAGAGAGTTTGGGGAAATATGATGAAGCTGGATGCCATAAAGAAAAAGCAATCCACAGAGAAAATCGTGGATTGGGAAAGAAAGGCCCCGAAGGACAAACGCGATGAACATGACCCAAAACCCAGCGGCAGGACGAGGAATTACCTCGTCGCCAGGGACTCTGACGGCCTCCCTATCCTGCGGGACGAGACCCCGCTCACGGAGCTTGCGGAGGTCACACTCGCGCATCTCCGATCGCCGCCAGCCACCATCGGTGACGCTAGTGGCGGCGGAACCCTTTTTGCCGCCGGCGGCAGCATTGGTACCAACTGCAGTGGAGGATTTCTTGGGCTTCCCCATCGCAGTGCGGCAGCGACGACGATGAGCACGTAGAGTCAAGGAAGGAAAAGCTCGGGGAAATTCCAGCGTGCAGTGAGAAAGCTCAAGGAAGATGGGAGCAGTGAAATAGGAATGGCTGCGGTGAAAACAAACTAACTTTTCCCCAATGATTATAAGGACGAGAACGATGCACGGCGACCGTACATCAGGAGGACCTAGACCCAACACCAAGATCTGACCGTCCACGTGTCAGCCCAGCAGCGAACCATCGCTCACACGCCGTCCACTACGCATGGAAATCGAGGCGACGCCTTAATTATCTCCACGCTGCGCGTGACCAGTCAACTCAAAGTCAGAAGGTAGGACCCATGTTAGTCCAGTCACATCATATCTGGCGCCGCACACGCTTGAGTTCACCGATCGTCAGCACCGACGTCATCAAAAGCTATACTAGCAATGGTTACAATTCTTCGGCTACATAGCTAAGAGTACTCACTCGAATCTACGATTCGACTAACTACTCGGGGGCTACTCCTATCAGGAGGGCTGGCCGCGCACCCGAAAATGATCAAAGTACTAAATAATTGAACTATTCTTCGAGTCCTACGTCGAGTCTACGACTCCACTACGGACTCGGGGTTACTCCCATAGGGAGGATGGATTCAAGCATCCGAAAAATTTGTGTCCTACGGACCTAAAAGTCAACAAAGACCGAATTAAAGTCTCTGCTCGAGTCTACGACTCGAACAGACACTCGGGGGCAACTCCCATAGGGAGCGTTGGTCGCGCACCCTATGAATTATTCGACTGCGATCCTTCGGATCAACATGCAAAAACTTTTTGGCAACTCTGCCCCAACCAACGCTAAGTGAGTACACATCCTCCCTGGCCACCTGAAACACCTCCGCGGTGATAAAATTTCGGATGTTGTGTCTGCGACGCAAAGATAAGACCTCTGAGATATCATCGATGGCACAGCAACGCTGTTGCGCTTCTGCTAGTGAGAATCCGTGCGGTAGCGATGAAAAATCCAGACGCATTGGGTACATCATTTAAAATTCATGGAATTCCACTCTGTAAGTCCTCCGTGGCTTTGAGTCAGTGCATGACATATGTTCGGGTTGAGGGCGAGGGACTCGAATCTGAAGAAGATCGTGTTGTTTTGTCCTAAGACAGTTAACTGACCCTGATCCGTCGGGAGAGTCAGGCACACGCATCAACAATCCCTACACGCTCAAATCATTCTCTAGCAAACAGAGATAGCCGCACCCGAAAGAATGGAGAGTCCTCAGCCGAATCTACGATTCGACTGAACACTCAGGGGATATTGACATGGTTATACCCTACGTGTACACGACCTTAGCATACCTAGTCCAGCCCAAGGAAGGCCCACGAGAACATGCACCAGCTCATAAGACTTTCGGGTGGCCAGGGCCCATGACGCCTTCGGATCCTTGGAGAACAAGACTAGAGTAGATAGAATATTCAAAGGGACAAACCCTAGAACCTGTAACCGACTCGATCTGTGCCCGAGACCTGCCTATCTCTATATAAAGGCTAGGAGGGCACGACGAGGAGGCTCTCTCGCATACCACCGCATACACACCTCCATGCCAGATTGCATCTGCGCACCCCTGTAACTTTTGGTTCCGCCGTAATCAAGAGCAGACAAGCAGGAGTAGGGTTTTCACTCCGGGGGCCTGAACCTGGGTAAAACTCGTGTCCCCGTGTTGCTTGTTTGCTAACCGTTCCGCGATCTCTAGCATCCCCATCTTCTCCAAAACCCAAGTCCATAGCAATGGGCATTGATGAGATTAAACCTCATCAGTGTTGGTGTTGGTGGCGGTATTGTTGTTGTTGAACTTGGGTGGGGCAAGGTTGAAATTGTTGGAGTTGCCGGGGTTGTTGTGGTTTCCTCCGGGCCTTGGGTTTCCATGGTTGGGATAGGTGGGACGGTTCATCGGGGGTCTGTTGTTACTTGGGGCAAATCCTGGAGATGGGTTGGGGCGATACTTTGGTGTATGATGGGTTCCTGGTTGATGCATCATGCGACGCTTGCGGTTCTCATTGGCTTGGTTGATCTTTCCTTCCATCTGAATGGCAGAGTCCACTAGAGCTTCAATATCAGCAAAGGGGATATTGACTAACACTGTCTGCATCTCATCGCGCAGACCATTCAGGAATCTCTCTTTCTTCTTGGCTTCGGTGTCGATCTCGCCTGGTGCATACCTAGCCAATGACAAGAATTTGTCACGGTATTCCACTACTGTCATTATCCCTTGTTTCAGTTCCCTGAATTCATATCTCATCCTCTTGATTAAACCCGGTGGCACATGGGTTCTGCTGAACTTGACTTTGAACTCTTCCCAAGTCATCAGCTGAGCCCCTGTCATTGCGCGAACGCTGTTCCACCATGCCCTTGCATCACCGGCCAGATACTGGGTGGCGAACATAACTTTCTCGTTGGCTTCTACTCCTACAACTTCCAGATTGTTCTCCATGGTTTGCAACCAATCATCTGCATCTAGGGGCTCTTCTGACTTGGTGAAAACAGATGGGTTGGTGTTCTGGAAATTCTTAAGCTTAGATACATGGTTGTCTTGATTTCCATGGCCTTGATTGTTGTTGGCCATCTGAGCTATCTGTTGAAGGGTGGCTAGGTTGGCTTGACGTTCGGCTCTTTCAGCTTCGCGGTCAGAAACCAACATTTGCAAGAGTTGCAACATCGGGTCCGGGGCTGAGTTGCTTCCTCCTCTAGGCATCTGAAGATTGCGATAGATCATGAGAAAAGAGGGAAATTTCTAAGGTTTAGGGTTTTTTGAAAAGTTTTTAAAGTTTGACTCAGATTTTTCTTGCAACTTGCTTTTCATTCATTCATTCATTCATTCATAGCACACGATACAAACACACACCACAACAAAGGAAAACAGATGGTTTTAAGAACCATTGTGTGAAACTACGATACAGTGGGACCGAATACAACTCACTAAGGCTAGTGCTCAAGTGCTACTACTCCTCGGAGTCAGTGTCCTCATCATTCTCATCATCATCATCGATGAAGGCGAAGTCATCCTCACCGGTGAAGAAGTCCATAGCCTGATCATCCAGAAAGGCATCATCATCGCTGAGATAGGAGTAGGGGTCTCCACGAAGGTCTTCCCCTGCATTCTCCCTCTCCTCCAACTGCATGTCTCTCTCGTGGATGGTCTCCTCCAAATCTGTGATCCGATGGTGAATACGGGCAATGATGCGCTCCTTCTTGTCGAGCTGACGGCGACGAGACTTGCGATCCTTCACTAGCATGGCGATGGTATGATCTTTCTTGGCAGTGATGGCGTACTTGTGGTTGGCGTATGAATGGGCACTGCCCAACTCCTTCTGACGGTCATACATCATGAAGCTGAGGTGGTCCAATTGACTCTTCAGCTCATGGTGGTATGGGGCCTCTGGTGGCTGTCCCATAACATCACGCCTTGTGTAGAACTCAAAACGGGTACCCTTGATTTGATTGATACTCTGCCCACACAGACGGGCAAGAGCTTCCTGCATTGCCCTGGCCAGTCCATCGAGCCAGTTGTTCTCTCTTAAGGTGAACTGAATTCCCTCTGTAGTGGGAGGTTCAATCTTTCCTCGGAGACTTGCAACAACTAGCCACTTCAGGTCTTCTCCTTCCTGATCATTAAGCTGAGCTCCGAAGAACTCGGGGTGCGGACACTCCAGCATCTCCGACAGCTGGTACAAGTCACGCCCAAAGATGAGGTCTCCCCCATTCCCCAACTGATAAAACTTGATGTACTTCACGTCCATCTATAAGAATATAGGATGAGTAAGTTAGTAGAGTGATCAAGTGTGTCAAATTTTATGTACTTTGCAAGAATTTTTGAGGAACATGAATTTTCATGAAAGAATCCAAGTGATAAGAATGGGAATAAGTTTTTGTAAATACTCACTTCCTTTGGTTTTGAAACTAAGTTTTTGATTCAAACGTCCATTCTAACTAGGGTCTCCTATGGTCAGGATGGCTCTGATACCAACTTGTCAACACCCGGATTTTTAATCACAGATGTCTGTTATGCCATACATCGCAATCCTAGGATTACCATTTTTCCGAGACATAACATATTTGGATATCACAGTACATCATCCATTACAAACCATACATAAGGTCTTACACAAATAAGGATCTCATGATCCAGTTCTTAATACAACTCAAGCAGCGGAATAACGTAATAGTAACGATAGCGTAGGCAAAACTCCATCTTCATGGTCACAGGCAATGCTGACGATGGGAGATGATCCTAGTTGTCGTAACCTTCCCGCGGTCTGTCATCCTGATACTCTTCTTCATAGTCTGGCCACGGGAATAGCCAGGGACAAAGCCATGAGTACTCTTTAAGTACTCGCAAAATAATACTAATAAGTGGAGGGGGTTTTTGTAGTAGGATACTAAGCTCTAGGGTTGTTTTGCAAAAAGCCAGATTTACCTCTACTAAGTTCAGAAGCAAAGAAAGCTAGTTGAAAGTTTTATAACACCTAAGTGGGAACTTGCATTTCATGTCACAACTCTGTTGTGGTCAAGTCAAAGTCATAAATCATTTCATAAGTCATTTTGAAAATATCGGCAGGGAAGCAGTATGGCACTAAGCTGTCCATAACCGCGGACGCGGCTATTCGAATAGTTTGACACTCTGCAGAGATTGTACACTTTCACCACAACATTCGATACATCCGTCAGGAATAATACTGAATTCATCATACTCAGTATGCGGATAATATATCCTAACCTTTCAATTACACGCCCTAGTATAGGCACCTCTCCTGTGAGTTTGGCCTCCCAACCATGACCAACTCTCATCTTGGGTACTGCACAGGTGGACAATCTTCACAAAGTAGCCTCAACTCAGACCTTGGCCGCAAGGGAACCCATCCTAAGGTATATAAATTTCCAGTCAAGCCCTACCCAATTTTCGGGTATTATGGTTGTACGGTAATATTGGAATGGTATCGCATCCAGACAACCATCAGTTTTATAAAGGGCTAAGGCTCATGCCTTAACATTTTCATCATCAAAATCATATGGTGTTCGAGAACACATGTCAAAACATTTTAGTAGAATGACTCATCATTCTAAGGTTTTCATAACCATTTTCACCAAGTATTCCCATCTAAAGTTGATCAAGTTTTATGCTTAGCACTAGCATCTACAAGTGGGGGTAAATACTAATGAGGGGTAATAAACTAGTGGGGATTTACTAAGTTCAATCTCATGCCTTAGGATGACATCAAGATTATCTAACTTAGGCCAAATTTTATGCTCTTTATGCTACCTTCAGTTATCTTTCTAGAATCTACAAGTGGGGGTTTACTAAGTAAACTCTAAGACAAAGCTTTGATAAAGAAAATAAAGTGTTAAGCTTGCAAGTAAAACTAGGATTGGGTACCAAGTAGTGTAAGCTTGCTAAGTTAATAGCTTGCTAATTCAACTAGTAGTATTAGGCTTGCATAAGTAGGGTATCTTTCAAGTGTTAGCTTGCCTTGTGCAGAGCAGTGATTGAAGTTCTCCTCGGCTTCTTCCTCGTAGTATCCTCCTTCCTCCTCGTATCCTTGGTCAGTACTAGCGTCTATAAATAAATACGAGGTACACAATCACCAAACAATACTTAGCTATTGCTAATCATCACACAAAGGTTCTCACTAGGTGATCTATCATCATCACTAACATTACAAGATTAAAGCACTTGTCCCATTTATTTTATTTTGAGAAAAGTAATTTCTACTCATTGAAAAACTACTTAAGATTTAATATTCTCCAACTCAAACATGGGATCATGTTGACACATGTCATCACCTCATATTTCAGTACATGGGAATGTGATTTAAAGTGGTGTCACAATTTAATAAGGTTTAACCTTTTTATTTTATTTAATTAAAGTGACTATAAATGCCTATGTGGCAATCTTTCATTACTTGATCATTATTTCTATAAGTAAACCTAGATATTTTTATATATTCTGAAAGGTATGGTTAAATGTGATTTTTGAGAGTTGGAATCAACTCAAAAGCTCTTATGGTTGAATTTTGAAAAATGTTTGAATGCAGAAAATCTTTTGAATTGTTATTTTTACCATGGGTGATCTACAAATCTAAATGGTTTGAATCCAACGGGCTTGGATTAAGCATTTCAATACCTTTCCAACAAAATCGGTTTCATGCATTTTGGTTCAGTGAATCGAGCTAGGTTGATTTTTGAATCTAGGTACAGAACTGGGTTTGAAATTAAATGAATAAAAGTAAATTTGAATTGTTCGGTCGCGCGGGACGTTTGACTAGGCTGGCCCACTACGCACAATGCACGCGCAGGCTGGTTAAGTGGCTGTCCCCACACGTCAGTAAGACAGTGAGGGGTGAAGCGGTACGGGGTGATCTAGGTCGCACGATCTAACTCTAATCGAATGGCTCTGGTTCATCGTCCACGTCGGGCAGCGCCGGCAAGACAGAACCCTAGCGCGGTAGGTGGGGATCGTGGGAGGCTCACCGGGGCTCAGGCGATGGTCGGCGACGAGGGCGAATGACAAAGTCGATGACGGCGGTTCTCCTGGTACCGGCATCTTCTCCTGGGGTGGCTCCAATCGACGACGCCTCTCCTCCTCTGCAGCGGTGAACTCCGGTAAAATTCCGGCCACCTGGTGCTCGCCTTGCTCCGAGAGTGAGTGGGTGTGATCAGTGAGAGGTGGGGAGTGAACTGGTGTGAAGAAAACGAGTGGGGGAGGTCTCCTTTTATAGTGGCTGAAGGGGATCGACGGGCGTGGGCTGAGCTCGTCGTGGTCGACGACACAGAGGGCTAATGGCATGGGCGACGGTAGGGGCGGTGTTGTGCTCCCTGGCGAAGCTCAATGGCATGGTCTTGCGGCGTGGGGCGGTGCTGAATGGTCGGAACACGTCGACGCTCTTGGCTGGTCCGACGGCGATTTTAATGGTGCACAGGTGCTCCTGGTCGCGCGACGGCGAACGAGGTTGTCCGTGGGGTTGCTGGGGTTCTAGAGATCACGCACGCAAGCGGCGAGGGCGGCACGCGGTCTGTGGGCGTGTGTCGAGGTTGGCGCACTAGCGCGCTCTCGGCTCGCTCGCAGAGAGGCTTAGCATGCTCGGGCAGTGTGGTCTAGGGGCTGGCAGTGCTCGAGGCTTGGACAGGGGGTGGCGGTGGATGGTGGAGTGCCTGCTAGACATGCTTGCTAGGCTTGGTGCGTCTCCTAGCTTGCTGTCGACATGTGGGTGGCAAGTTAGGCTCGGCATGGTCACCATTAATGGCTATGCCAAGCTCACAGTGGTGCTAAGGCTTGTTAATTGGTCTAGATCATCTACTGAGAGTGTAGTGAGAGCTAGAGAGGGAACAAGGTTGGCCAAAATCACTCCTCACTATAGTGTTTTTTTTGTTTGTTTGCTGCAAACAAGGTGTTTGATGAAATGGCCGAAAGAAATTCAAATTTGAATTTTGGATTCAAACTTGGTGGGTTTGCTAAGCACATACTAGGGAGTCTCTAGTTAGTTGGATTAGTCAAGGGGCACTGATTTGGTGGGGTTTTGAAAATGTGAGATCTTCACATATGATGAAGATTAAATTTTTACTTGTGATTTGAATGAGGTTGCCAAATATTTCTGAAAGTTCGAAATGTGGGCTTTGCTTCACTTTTAATTGGTCTAGCAAGGGGTGAAAAGAATTGGAAAAGTTTCTGTTTGAAATCTTGGACTCGAAACACTCAAAGTGACCTAGTGAGCAAGATTGGCAAGAATGACCATTTGCCTTAATTGATTTGTTTTTGATTTTGTTTGTTTCTGCTTGGAAATGTTTTATATGATGTTATTTTCATCTTTAAACCATTTCTTTCTATTTAGGTTAATCACACAAGTTCATTCATGCATTTATCAAATCATCACATACACACATGCATTCATATGATTTTAATTACTCAAAGTTTTTGTTAACCCTAATTTTAGTGATTAGAGTTTGATGATCATTGTTTTATATTTTTGGGATGTTACATTGTACCATGATCCGGTGCCAAAAATGGCAGCACTCCAGAGGTGTCGCACACGTGCGGTGCAATATGACAACTTCCGGATCCCTAATCCCTGCCAAGATTGCAGAAGTAGATCTTTGATGGTGCTTGACGTGGAGCACTTCGTTGGAAACCCTAAGAACTAGGTGTGATGAGCACAACAACAAGTCTTCCCTCAGTAGAGACCGAGGTTATCGAACCAAAAGGAGGAAGGAAACGTCACACAGGTGTTGAAAGCAACGCGGAGACCTGCACAACATAAACTCAAGACTTTGCCCCAACTAATCAGTGAGGTTGTCAAGCTCACCGGTTTGCTGTAATAAAGGATTAAACATATGGTGGTTTGCAGCAAGTAAACAAGTAACAGTGGAAGATGTATCAATGGTAAAGATTGGACCGGGGTCCATAGTTCACTAGAGGTTCTCTCCTTAGATAAACAACATGGCATGAAGGGTAAACAAATTACAGCAGGGCAATTGGCAGGAACTGAGCAAGGCATAACAATGCAATTACTAGTCAGGAAGATCCTATGAGATTCGATTGGGCAATACAACAAGATACATAGACCACCATCCAACTGCATCTATGACTAGAAGTCCACCTTCAGGTTATCATCCGAACCCCCTCTAGTATTAAGTTGCAAGCAACAAACAACTGCTTTAAGCAAAGTGTGTAAAGTAAACAGTCCACATGTTCCATAAACAAGAGACCTTTGTTTTCTCCCTAGTAGCAACATCACATCTACAACCGAAGAGATTATTGTCACTTCCCTTGGAAACTAGAAGCATGGACCCACTATCGAGCATAAATACCCCCTCTTGGAGTCACTAGCAACTACTCGGCCAAGATAGCTACTAACAACGGAGAGCATGCAAGATCACAAAAAACATAGACATGATAGAATCATAAAGACAAAACCATTAATCAAACCAACATAATAATCTCAATATCCATCGGATTCCCGCAAACACAACATGCATGATTACAAATAGATTAGATCTTGATCATGAACGGAGCTCACAAGATCTATACATGAAAGCACAAAGGAGGAGATACAACCATCTAGCTACTACATGGACCCATAATCCAAGGTGGAACTACTCACGCATCATACCGGAGAGGAGGCCTCCGGGATGATCTCCCCTCCGGCAGGGTGCCGGGAAGAATTTCAGATACCCCCGATCTAGGGACGACGGTGGCGGCGGCTATAGAAGGTTTCGTGGATATTTGATTGGGTACTTAGGGTTTCTGCATCGATGGCTTCTTATAGGCGAAGGGGGAGGCCGAGGCGGTGTCCAGGGGCCCTACACCTTGCCTAGGCGCGGGGCAGGGCCCACCCGCGCCTAGGGGGGTCTGGGTGCCCTGGAACGCCTCTCTGACTCCCCTCTGGACTTCTTGTTCCCCACGGAAAGTAATTGACTTTGACGTTTGTCCCGTCCAATTCCGAGAATATTTATTTACTAACTTTTTTGGAACCAAAAACAGCAGAAAACATGCAACTGGCACTGTGGCAACTTGTTAATAGGTTAGTACCAGAAAACATGTAAAAAGCACCTCAAAGTGTAGAGAAATCAAAGCAAACTAGATACTAAACAAGCATGGAGCATAAAAAATTATAGATACGTTTCCAACGTATCAAGAATCCCAAAGATTAACTCCTGCTCGTCCTCGAGTAGGTAAGTGATAAAAATAATAATTTTTAAGGTGACATGCACCTTCACAATGAAGATCTAACCATTTGAAAGCATTGAAAACTGGGATCAAAGAACTCTAAACATGTGCATGAAAGAAGGAGTTCTAACAATAGGACATAGTAACGATGCATGCAACATGACAAGCTACAAACAAAGATCGTGAATAACATGCATTGAAAAACGTTTGTTTGTTTCACATACAGAAAACATAACATAGTGGCAATCAGCTTGTCCCTCATAGAGTAGCAAATAGATGCATAGGACACCTTCAAAGTTCACAAGGGTGACTAGAAACAAATAGCACAAGAGCAAGTAATATCACAATATGCATCAATCAATAAGCTTTGGAACACTGCATACAGAATGATAACTATGCTCTCTTAATGGTGCCTAAAGGTAGAAGGTGGAGACTCAATAGTGGTGGAAGAAAGACCTTTTATAAAGGAAGCAGGGATTTGAAGTTTCAAAAAGAGCTTCCAAAAATTATGGTACTTGTTAGCTTTCAGCCATCATTGCCCCTATCATAAGCATCTTGAAGTGATTAAGGTTAAAGTGAACAAAGATGGAGTATATGCTTGACGAAGTATAAGTTGGCAATCTCAAGTCCCTTGAATACGAGGGCCACACCTCATACTACTCAACTTTAGTCACCTGTAAGTTCTTGTCATTGTAAGTATTTGCATATCATTGAGAACCGCCAATGGGGTACCCCTTGCACATGGTACAGGAGCTTTCCCATAACCAAAATGACAAGGCAAACAGACAATGAGCATTTCAGCAATCTTCTTATTTACCATGGGAATATGGTGCTTTTTCTCTCTTTCCTTTTTTCTCAATGTGTCTCTTTTTTTATAAGAAGAGTGCTTCATAGATGTCACTATGGTGATGCTGCAAGTTTCCACCATGATTAGGCATGGCTTAGGCTAGCGCCCAGGCATTTCTCTAACACAGGATACAAACTCCATGGACTTACAAGTTCCCTCTTTATTTCACACCGGTGACATCCATAGACAAAAGAGCATGATATCAACTGAGTAGAAAGTACAAGTGCAATGTTGAAAACATTCCCCATGACAGAACGGTTCTGCTAATTCCAACGTATAAGTGCAAGCATATACAACATAGATGACACAATGGTTCAAGTTATTAGGGGCAAATAATATAAAGTGTGCCATCAAGTTTGTGAGGGCTTTAATCACTAAGTTTTCACATAACAAAATAGTTTTTAATTAGAAGATAGCTGAAAACAAGAATATACTTGGAATGGTGTAACACACCATGCATAGGAGTTTATGGTGGACACTTTGGAATAACTTGGTTTCTTGGGAGTTGGAAGCATGAGTAGAGCTTACTCACACAAGTGGAGGCTAGCAAAGGACTGGGAGCAACCAAATAAGAGAACAATAATGGCCATAATCATGCAGTGCAACTAAGCACTACTAATCAAAGCAAAGAGTGGTACTACAAGTCAAGGACTAAATTATCAAAGAGGCTATGGTGACTTGTCATAGTCATAACATGGTGTGAGCATGTGCCAAGTCAACCCAAGCAAAGCATCAAAGGATAATACCACTATACTATGCTTTTGCATGCTAAAACAATGCATAATTTCTTTAAGGCACACTAAGCAATCCCAATTGTTTGGAACAAGACATGCTACAGCAATAATCACTAAGCATAAGGTTAAAACAACACCTAGCATGTCATGCTAAAGTATAAGTCACAGTCAATGCAAGCTCCTATTGCACTTACAAGCAAGAACTTACTACTCCTTTCCAACACCAAGCAACTTATTTGCAAAACAACACAGCGAGAACGGGGGTCCAAACTACTTTATTCAAGCAAAATAAACAACCTAAGCAAAGCAAACGAAAACTAAGACGCTCCAAGAACAACACAACTGTGCATAAAACAATAAAAACGAAGTGTCTAAACAGACCTGAGCTTTTTATTTATGAAGAAGGGGATGCCCAAGGCATCCCCAAGCTTTGACGCTTGTACCTCTTGGATATTTCTTGGGGTGACACCATGGTGTCATCCCCAAGCTTGAGCTTTTGTCCATTCTTCATCTCATTGCATCATTATCTCTCTACACCTGAAATTTTTCCTTCATACAAAACTTCACACAATCTTCATTAGCAACATTAGTATATTCAAAAGATATTAGACCTCTGGCAAAGCTTTGGAACAACAAGTCTTTTCACTAAAAACACAAGCTAATGTAGTAACTCCTTCAAAAAGCTCAATTCACCTAGGCAGAGCCCACCCGCGCCTAGGGGGGTCTGGGTGCCCTGGAACGCCTCTACGACTCCCCTATGGACTTCTTGTTCCCCACAGAAAGTAATTGACTTTGACGTTTGTCCCGTCCAATTCCAAGAATATTTCTTTACTAACTTTTCTAGAACCAAAAACAGCAGAAAACAGGCAACTGGCACTGTGGCAACTTGTTAATAGGTTAGTACCATAAAACATGTAAAAAGCACCTCAAAGTGTAGACAAAGCAAAGTAGATACTAAACAAGCATGGAGCATCAAAAATTATAGATATGTTTCCGACGTATCAATCTTCTGACCGGAACCACTGATGTCTACGCACTTCTATTCTTGTAGACAGTTGCTGGGCCTCCAAGTGTAGAGGTTTGTAGAACATCATCAAGTTTCCCTTAAGTGGATTACCCAAGGTTTATCGAACTTAGGGAGGAAGTGGTCAAAGGTATCCCTCTCAAGCAACCCTGCAATCAAGATACAAGAAGTCTCTTGTGTCCCTGACACACCCAATACACTTGTTAGGTGTATAGGTGCACTAGTTCGGCAAAGAGATAGTGAAATACAAGTGATATGGATGATTATAAGACAACGGTGCCAGGAAAGAGCTTCTGATGGGGAGGAAAAGACTAAAGGCAAAAAGATGGAAGCAAGCAAACATGCAACAGATCTAGATGCAAACGGTGTTTCAATATTTAGAAACAAGGCCTAGGGATCATACTTTCACTAGTGAACACTCTCAATAAATATATTCTCTTCATGATACTACCTTGAACTACTCTCCGGTTGGACACTCTAATCCATGGTAGGGCTATAACAGCACTCCTCAAAGTCCACATTCCCCATCTAGATAACCCCACACTGTCACCTTGAGCGCTAGATGGTTCTAACAAACACCACAATTTCATAGAGACAACCAACTCAAAATATACTCATGATAAATATTTATAAACTCTAGCCTAAGTGCCACCATGGCGTGCATGCTGTCACTTTCACACACGTGGGGAGAGCAGAGATCTATTGAAGCACTTGATTATCTATGTAGACTCTAGCCTAAGTGCCACCACGGTATATACGCTGTCACTTTCATACACGTGGGGAGAGATGGATATCTATTAAAGCACTTGAGTAGAAAAGTAGATCTACTTGATTACAAAGCTCATGATCACAATATGATCATGCATAGAGAGAGATAAACACATAGCTACCAGTAGAGCCCTTAGCCCCGAGGAAGAACTACTCCCTCCTTATCATGGGAATCAGCAACGGCGATGGAGATGGTGATGGAGATGGATCTGGGGGCAATTCCTCGTCTTGGTAGGGTGTCGGAACAGAGACTTCATCCCCCCAAATCTCCCCTTCGGTGGCGGCAGCGTTGTGAACCTTTTTGTGGATTTTTTCCCGTGTTAGGGTTTACGTATCGGGGAGACGTATAAGTAGGCGAAAGGGCATGGTCGGTGGAGCCTCGAGGGGCCCACACCTAGGGCTGGCGCAGCCAGGGGGACCCGTGCCACCCTAGGGTGTGGCCACCTCCTGCACTCCCTTTGTCTGCCCTTCTGGCTCCATGTCCGCTCCGTAAAAATAGTGACTTTGGCTTTTGTCCCGTCCAATTCCGAGAATATTCATTTTTTAGCTTTTCTAAAACCAAAAACAGTAGAAAACAGGCAACTGGCGCTCTGGCATCTTGACAATAGGTTAGTTCCAGAAAGTGTATAAAAATACCTCAAAGTGTAGACAAAACATAAGACAAATGATATAAAACAAGCATGGAGCATCAAAAACTATAGATACGTTTACAACATATCAACCACAACAACACAATAGCGTATTGCAGCGATATTGTCTCTTGTGTGTACAGTTGTTCCAGGAACTGAGCCAGCAAAAGCAAAGAGAGAGAGAGATCTTTATCCCCGTATGCGGTTCTAATCTTGGGAACCACACGTGAGGGAGAGAGATTAATTATTGTGTTTATTCCCACCCATAGGCACCCATACATATAGGCGAATGGAGTTGTACCCTTCCCAAGGGATCCCCCATGTGGGACTAAACGATGGAATAGGGGAGAGGGGGAGGCGCCATGGACAGCCGGCCGGTTGGACCCCACCCCTACACGTGGCGGACGAACGGGTGGAACCCCTTGGGCGGCGGCTTGGCCTGCCTCCCTTTGGGTGGATTCCCTCTTAGGCCTTTTTCCCTTGGGAACTTATCCCACTAGTGTAAGTTGCCCAATAAATCTAATTTGAATATCTATTTAATATTAATTCTAATAATTAATATGAAATACAATTTATTAGATCCGTTTTACCCGAAACACCTTTTGGTTCATTTCGAACAACTTCGGAACCTCCTGGAACGCTTTTAGTTCTCTCACCGAACACTTCTGGTTCTCTTTCTCTTTCTTACCGTGATTCCATCAATTTCAGAATGATCTCTATGTGTTGTAATTCCCTTAAGTGTTTTACCCTACTGTTCGGGAACATCACAGAAATGATCGAGACGACCTCGGATCAATGATCAATAGCGGGACCGGGATGCCCATAATGACCTCTGTGCATTCCATGATGTCAACGTCATTTGAACCACAAACGCTGAACCCAAATCTCTTTGTTACATTGATACTAGACTTGCACGAGATATTATCATCGGTATCATGATACCTTGTTCAGTCTCGTTATCGACTAGTGCTGCTTTACTCGTTCTCGTGACATTGCATCCCCATAACCTAGTCATACGCTGGGCAACTTATGGATGTAATTCACCGAGTGGGCCTAGTGTATCTTCCAGTCACATGGGCGAACAAATCCTGATCTTGATGTATAGGTCTCAACCTATCCCTTTGGATTACCCAACATACACAGTTATTGTCACCTAGTTATGGACACGACGTTTGCTGCAGTCAAAGCATCCCCGGGTAATAGTGATTAATATAATCTCATAGTTAAAGAGAAGGATACTTCGTTTCTAACTATTGCAACAATAAGCCTGTGACTTGATCATCTTGCAATATTTATATTTGGTAATATCCATCACATTATTTGTTAATGATATAACTTCATTGTTAGTTGGCAACTTCCCAAAGAATTAGTTTAAATAGAGGCTATTAGGAACTTTTGGTTTGTTTATATACCACATATGTATTAGTGTTTTCTCTTGATATAGTTACCGCATGATATAAAAATATTCTGAACTAATGAGATATGATAATAAACATCTTTATTATTTGCCTCTAGGGCATATCTCCTTCAGTCTCCCACTCTTGCACAAATAATCTAGTTGCATTGTTACTAATCATAAAACTATATCTTATATGTGTTTATTGATCATGCTTTCTCATGAAAAATTTCTCGTTCTAGATCTGCATTACCAGATCTGGTTAGTCTTTTGTAAATCATTAATGTCACTTATTTTGAAATTAACATCATTATTATATAATCTGTTGAAGCATTTATTTTGGTGACAAAGTGAGACTTTGTTTTCCAGTGTATACAATGACGGTTTATCAGTCAAATGAACTTTTAGTGGTGTCATGCACCTACAAACACACCCAGTATAAAGTCGAACTTCCTTTATACCAAAATCATACTTATAAATACTGAAGTATTCTAATACTTCTATTGATCAAAGTGCAATTTTGCGACTTTGTTGCCCAAACCACGCTTTTGCTGTGTTTAAACTTGAACTTTGATTCGGTTATTAACTCAGGAATCACTTTGGAATCTATTATTTAGAACTAAGAACTTGAATCACATTATATCAAGTATACAATATGATTTTACATGGAAAACTTTGGTTAAGGCATAGGTGATGCAATGCATCTCTTTTCTCTGTATTAACCATTGTTGTGAATACTGAGTTTCTACTCAATGTACCTCATAGTTTTACAAGTAAGAAATTTATTCTTCGCTTGTTTCTATTCTGAAACTTTTCACAATCTTAGCTAGGACATTCTAAACTTCTCTCAGAATCCTTGAAGAATTTTGACAATTAGTGTTTATCAAACATGTTAATATATTTTCATAGATCCTTCATATTCAATATTTCCAATCTCATCCATATAATGATTTAATCATTACTAATACCCACCACAACATTCTTAATATGTCAATTACATATACAAGAATGTTGTTACGCTCCCACTCAAATATGCAACTCATATTTGATATATTCAGATCATTCAACTCCAACTCAATTTATTATAAATACATGTCCTCTCGATAATCTTAATCGTCATGGATGACAACATAATCTATGGATTTTTCCTCCGACACCCTAGGCGTCTTTACATCTTTTTGATGATATTGTAATCCTTCTTTCTTTTCTGTTACTGTGTGCATCCTAGTTATGCAGATGCTAGGTGTAAGAGCAAGTACAATAGGGTATAATCAACTGACTATAAGAGATAAAATAGTATAATTTGCATGAGGTGGAGAAGAGAGAAGATGAGAAGGCTCTAAGTTAAGAGCCAGTTCTACCACATGCTCCTAGGCACTTTATTAGAGTGACATGTGGAACACGCATTGATTAATTATACACTTTCGTATCTAACTATTGTACATATTAACTATAGAGCTGGCTATAAATGACGTGTCACTTTCTTATAGCCAACAACAAGCTACTTTAGTAGTACTGAACTTGCTTTGAGGCTTAAACTTTAATCAATAAGAGCATCTCCACTCGGCTTCCCAGCATGCCATTCTCCGGGTGTTTTTTGGTCTAGATGCCAAAAATTGGTCCAGCCGCGTTCTCAGGATCCCAGTTTCGTTCGGATTTGGTCCCTCCGAACTTCTCAGGCCGAACCCGGGTTTCTCAGAACGCCCTGGGAACGCCGGACGAAGCGAATTCAGCGGGAAACAAAACGTTCGGTGCGTGGACCCGCCCAATCAACGATAGAAACCGAGTCGTCGTCATCCTTTCGCCTCGAAACCCCGTGAAGGACCTGAAGGGAATATGCCCAAGAGGCAATAATAAAGTGGTTATTATCGTATTCCTTATTTATGATAAATATTTATTTTGCATGCTATAATTATATTAATACGGAAATGTTAATACATGTGTGTTTAATAAACAAAAAGGAAGTTCCTAGTTATGCCTCTCTTATAAACTAGCTCATTGATTAACAAGATGATCAAATGTTTCCTGATCATGGACATTGGATGTTGTTAATAACGAGGTCACAACATTAGTGTAATGGTGTGATGAATATTCATCCGAAGTATAGCATTACTGAAAGGATACAGATGTCGCCTAGAGGGGGTGAATAGGCGATTAAAACTTTTTCTAGAGTGGCTCAACAAAGGCGGAATAAAACTAGTGTTTACATTGTTAAGCACAACCTAGAACAACTAAGGTTCACCTATGTGCACCAACAACTTATGCTAAGCAATAGAAGCAACAAAGTGATAGCAATATATATATTACTTCAAGCACAAAGGCTATCACAATGTAAAGTGCATAAGTAAAGAGCTCGGGTATAGAGATAACCGAGGCACGCGGGGACACTGATATTTTACCGAGTTCCTCCCAACATGGAGTACGTCTCGTTTGGAGAGGGGGTGGTATTAAACCACCAACGCCACAAAAGGCCTCCCTTATTCTCCGGTGAATCTCACCCCAACGGGATCAATCCACGCTTCCACTATCGGTGCACTTGTCGGTGGCAACCGGAACCTCTCACAAGGTTGGGGCACTTCTCCACAACTTAATTGGAGGCTCCCAACAAACGCCACAAAAGGCCTCAACAAATGCCACCAAGGCCACAATGCCACCAAGGCCACAAAACCTTCTAGGGTTCCAAGAACCCAAGAGGGACAAGCTCCAAAGAGTCACACGAACCAAATCCTCCGAGGAGAACTCAAACCGATGCACCAAATGCAAATGGCAAGAACACCACAAAGGTGCTCAACTCCCTCACTCTCAAGTTCCAATAAAGCTACTAAAGCTATTGGGGGAACAAGACAGGAGGAATCAAAGAGAGACACAAAATCCCCCAAAATCTAGATCCCCAAAGATGCACTCACAAAGAGATGAATCGGTTAGGTCAAAACGCTGATCTAGATCTCCTCTCTCTTCCACTCAAATATGGGCAAGAATCATCGGAGGGAAAAGATTAGGCAAGCATCAAGATCTAGAGCAAGTGTGGACAAAGCTTAGCCTAATAAAAGAGGAAGAAGCAACCTAAAACGATTTAGGAGAAGGCTATTTAAAGAGGGGCCAAAAATCTGCCCGTTGGGGTGATTTTTCTAGACGGAACGGTAGTACCGGATTCCAAAGGACCAAAAACGCCAGGCAGAGGGAGCAGCGCATGCGAGAGAATAAGGGAGCGGGGCGAGCTGTACCAGCGAGAGCCAGAGACCGCACAGGATGCAACGGCGCAGCGACAGGCCCACACGCACGAGCAGCAGCGAGCCAGGGAACCAAAGGAGTAAGATGTCGAGCAATGTCTGGCGGCCTTGGCGGTCAGCGTGGCCCAACAGGAGGCAGCAGCGGCAGCTAGCAGCTAGCAGCTAGCGCGCGCGGGGGTACTGGCGATGGTCAACGCGGGCATAGCGTGGCAGCGCAGCTTGGGACCTAAGCGGCGGCCAGTGGGAGCGAGCAGGCACGCGAGCCGAGTCAACGCTAGCAGGATCTGGCGAAGCAGCATCATAAGCGAGCGGTGGGCCTTGCTTCGGGATCTGCGGCGGCAGCGCGCGGTCGACGCGGGGATTAGATCGAGAAAATGGGATGAGCGCAGGGTAGAAGAGAGTTTGTGCCGCGTGGGGGGAGTACCACCCGGCCCACCCGATTATCTTGGTGACCGGTGTACAACGTTGACTACCTAGAAGGGCAGAAGATAGTTAGAGGCGCTTAGGTGCGACGGTAATCTTGCTTGCGGCGGTAGTAATGCTTCGGCCCAGAAAATAGAATTCGCCTTTTCTTTTTAAAATAAAATCGGCGAATATTCAAACGGTCATAACTTTTGACTGGAAGCTTCGATTGACCCGATTCCAATTGCGTTGGATAGAGAACGACAAGGGCTTCCAAAAATATTGATTATCACCAAGTGAGAGTATATCAATTAATATAATGTGAGATACCTCACTTGGTGAGAAACCGAAAAGCCGCATAAATCAAAATCACAACAAGATACATATGGGAGATCCGATTTTGATGAACAAGAGCTTGTTATTGAGATTACCACAATCTCTATATCCTCACATGGATAAGACCAAATAACAACCAAATATGATGATGCAAGTATGCAAAGGTTTGAGCTCTCTCCGAACGATGTGACCGAATTACTCATTCGAGAGCCCCTCTTGATAGTACGATTATCTATCCTAAACCCGTTCTCCCACACACAGCATGAGACCGACAAAAGGGAAAACCTATCAAGATTATACCTTTGCCTTGAGTATTCCACTTGAGCTTGATGTAGACGATCTTGTCCTTCTCAAGATGGAACGTCTTTCTTGATTCCTCATCATCGATCCATGATCACCGAGGATGGCAAGCATCAAACATGAGATCTTCTATAGATGGCGCATTTTGAGCTTGCACAACATGTATTCTTCTCATTTCATCGACCTTGAAGCCAACACATGCTCCAAGCGATGCCGATGGACCATTCCTACAAGTACAACTCAATGCACACATTAGTCCATGAAGATTGTCATTAATTACCAAAACCACACATGGGGGACCAACATGTTCTTTCAATTACGATCAAGGTTATTGTGTTTATATTGCTATAACATCATACAAAGTAATCTTAGTTCTTAGACCATGATATCATGTCAATCACTAACACCGGAAGAGTATCTTGATAACATCAAACGTCACACCGTAACAGGGTGACTATAAAGATGGGTTCAGTGCTATGAAGGTGTTATGTTGAGGCTCATGGATCAAGAGTGGAATTTTTCTATCCCGATGACGGATAGATATACTCTGGGCCCTCTCAGTGATATCACATTAGTTAGCTTGCAAGCAAGTGATTTGATCACCAGAATGTTATATCACGGGAACGAGAAAAAAGTACATGTCGGTAACAAGATCAAACTAGGTATGGAGATACCGATGATTGAATCTCGGACATGTGATATATCGCGAGACAAAGGGATTGAGTTATATGCGTATAAGGTTCACACGATCACATAAGTCATCGTTGAATATGTGGGAGTCAGTACGGATCTTCAGGTCCCGCTGCTGATTATTGATCGGAGAGGGGTATCGATCATGTCTACATTATTCGTGAATCGTAGGGTGACACACTTAAGGGATACCGACACCATTTGGAGCAAATGATATGCCATAGAAAGAAAAGAAAGCACAAGAATTTATTTCACTAGACACCGGAATTATTTCGGTTGAAATTGCTGAAACTGGTTCTGCATGTGAAATTGAATACTAGCAAGGGGTTTTATGTGAATGTTTGTTAATTAAAGTAATTAACAAAATTCTGAATAATTTTGGTGGAAAATTAATGCATGTGAGTGGAATTGTGAGTGGAGGTGTTTTTATGTGAGTGGAGCATCCACCACATGAATGAGGGAGAGGTGGGGGCACCCTCCATGGCCGGCGGCCATGCCCCATTGGGATGCCCTCTCCCCTATAAAAGGACCCCCTCCTCTCACTTGTCACACACACCTCCTCGCGAAGGATCTCTCTCCCCCCTTTAGATTTTCTCCATGGTCTCGGATCAGCGAGATACATGTTCCCGGTGGCTTTTTCTGAAAGGATTTGTTGCTTCCGCTGCTTCGCTGGAGCGAGGGCGCGGAGGTTGTCGGGGTACCCGGACGTGTGTGCGATCACGGATGCACCACTGCTTTGCGGTGCTGGACGTGATGGTGCTGGACCGGCTGGACCAGATGGACTTCATCACGATCTTGAGATCGGCAAGCGTTCGACTACATCATCTACGAGTACAACCTCGTTAACGTTATACGGTCTTCGAGGGTATGTATTCTATGGATGTATATCCACCCGTTGCTTGTATCTACTAGATAGATCTTGGTACTTAGATGTTCCCATTGTAGGAATTTTTTGTTTTCTATGCTGTGAACCCTACAGGACCTTTGGGCATTAACCGCCCGTCTCGTCGACTACGCATCGCCGTAATGGCGCGTCACCGCCGCCTCGGGCTCCCGACGGACCGGCGGAATAACTTCCCGCCGGTTCCCCTTTTCCCGCCCTCGCCACTACACCCCTCCCGCCCTCGCCGCCCGCCTCAGCCTATAAAAGCCATACCCCTCGTCGGCTCCCTTCACACTCTCTCGCAGCTCCCCGCTCTCCTAACTCTGGCGAACTCCAAACTCCAGTGAACTCCGAGCTCATAGCCTCCCCCACTTCCCCATGGCCGAGAGGTTTCCCGACGATCCCGTGGTGGCGAACGGCTTCGGTCGCCGCACGCTCCAGCCATATGGGGAGCCCCGCATGCTGCACAACGCGGGATACATGGCACCGCCGGACACCCGGGTCCCTTCCGGCTGGAAGCTCAGCGCCGGCGAGATCCCAATTCCACCGGTGCCGGCCGACGAGGAGATCATCGACGAGATCCAGGCCGCCATCATGGCCATGGAGGACCCGGATCTCGTCGAGGATCCGGGCAACCTCCATTACTGGGAGGGTGAGGCGCCATCCTCCGGCCAACTGGCTTCCCAGGAGGATGGCCAGCCTTAGCTCCTCCTCCTCCGTAGCCTCAGCCTCCCGCTCCTCCGGGTCCGCGCCGACGACGTCGCCGCCACTCCGTTCTGTCAAGCGCGAGATGGAGACGCCGGTCCGCTCGTCGCCGAGGACAAGGGCACGCGACATCGTCATCAACGAGCCCCGCGCGCCCTCGCCGCCCACTGGACGTCTCCGCCTTCGCTAGCCGAAGCCGAAGCCGACGGAATGGGCGGTGCCCATCGACGAGGATGCCTTCGCCATGAGAATGGCGATGGAGCAATCCCTCCGCGACACCACGTCCCCGCTGGAGCCGGACATCCTCGCCTGGTCCAGGGCGGACTGGGAGGAGGAAGAGCGGCGCCGTGTCTAGTGCCATCAGGAGCAGGCCGAACGCCAGGCCTAGGCTGGCCGCGAGCTTGCCTACCAGGGCGCGCCGCTCGTCGTCCTCGACGACGATGACGAGGCTGGCCCCTCCTACCATCCCTGGAGGTGCGGCGACGACCTTGCCAGGGCATCTCCCGCACACCGCAGCCGCCGAGCGATAACAACGGCAAGGCCAATCCCGGCTACACCTGCTTCTACAACAACTTGGGCATATAGAAGCGGTGCCGGCATCGACATCGACATCGGTAGCCTTTTTAAGCTTTTTTAGTTCTTATTTAGCCTAAATGCAGTTTAAATTCGAGTGTTCACCCGAATTCTATGTAATATATATGTATTCACCCTTAATTAATGAAAGCGCCTATATTTCCTAAAATTTGCTAAATTTTGTTGAATTTTAGTCAAACACGGAAATAAAACGCGAGTGAAAAACTCAACATTTCTAAACCGAAATCTAGTTTCGTTCGGCTCAAAATACGCCTGAATTTCAGTCTAAAAACGGCCGAGTAGTGGAGATGCTCTAAAATCAACCGTTATAAAAAAACCAATACCACCACTGTCTGCCCTCCAACTCGAAGGCTCCAGCGGCAGCGCACCGCGCCGATTTTATCCCACCCCATCACTGTTCCGATGCGCTGCTACGGTCAGTCGGCGACCTCCGGAGGTTGGTGCCGGATCTAGATCTTCTTTCGTTTACATTATGCTTTCCAGTCGATAGTAGTACTCCGTAGGATTTTCTTTGCCTGCGGTGTGCAACCGTCGCAGCTACAGTAGTCTACAGACGGCGGTGGGCCCCGGATGGGTCCGATTCATCAAGCCACAAACAAACCTGTACTAGTACTACTCCAGAATATAAGCCATTAATGGCACCTAGTCCCAAACTCCTGCTTCATTTAAGGCTTTAGCTATCTTGTTCCAGACCATGAGATGTGGACCAGATCAGTCGGATCCACCAAACCAGAGCCGTAGCTCCGCTGGGCCCACGAGGCAGTCTCTCACGAAGGCTCAGGAGATGATGCGGAAGCCCCCCCAGCCCGCGCGACAGTACGACGCTTCTGGTAACACAGTCAGAGCTGGTGGCCCTGGGTCGCGCTTTTTTCCCCACCACCTCGTCGTTTCCCTTTCCGAGCCGTGCCTTGGACGCTTCACCCTGTCCGCCTCCGTCCGTCGCGGTCTTCGCCACCCCGCCCCCGTCTCCACGGCGTCCTACTCCTACTCGTTCATTCCCGCTTGTCTCTCCCTCCACGCTCGTCAGATTTGACACCGCCCTTGCCTTGAAATACTACTAGTGGTGTCCACCGCGCTACGACTACGAGGCACCCTGGTCTTCGAGTTCCCAATCGGTCGCGTCGTCTCTGCGATTCCTGTGGGTTTAAATGGCGGAGGAGGCGTCTAGCCACTGCAACAGCAGCAGCACCAACTGAAAGCCGACGGGGAGCAGAATTCTCCGCTCGCGGGGTGAGTCAATTTTGCCTCCTCTAGTTTCATGCGCATCCCCCTTCATTCCAGCCAGGTCGCGTTGCTTGTTCGGTTTCCGTTTCACGATTCGCCGCCTCAAACTGGATACGCGCGATAGACCAGGAAATTAATTTGCGTCATCGTGCTACTTGAGGTTAATTTGAGCAGATTTGGGGTTGATCTGTGGTGATCCATTGAGGGACGTTCCCGTTGTCTTGTTCTGTTGGCTTAGTGTTTTACCAGTCAGTGCCGTAGACTGTCACACAGCGACTGTGCTTGGTTGGTGAGAGTGGCTCCAGCCCGTGACGCTTTGCTCTGGCGTTGCTTGTGGAATTTGATTTAATTGTTAGGACGTTGCGAGGGTTCCTTGCCTTGTGGGAGAAGCGGCCCGTGACGTGCGGTCCTCCCGTTGGTAGATTGCCCCCCTTTTCAAGGACGTGCATTCAGGCCTAATGTTGCAATTGTAGTACGATCTGATCCACTCTGTGTCTGCCATACTCTTGTGGCTTGAGCTATAACAAGGTCAAGGAGTCCTTATGTCAGGAAACACAAATTTCCTGGTGCTCAATAGTAGGTCTGCTTATAATCTGTTCATATAGAGGAACACGCTGAAATTGTTAGGCTACTGTTTCCTTTCAGTAGTAATATTTGCCATGCTCCTGTTCCTTTATCTGTCTTGGACAGTATGCACCCTTTTCGCTGCACTAACATCTAATATCTGGCAATTTTGTAATAGACTTTCTTCTTTCTTGCAGTGTGTAGTTTGTTCGTTGTTCTCTCAGAGATTGTGGACTTGCATGAGTTGATTAACGGCTCCAGTTCCTTGGTTTCTGATGGAGGCATCGTCTTGCTTGCGCCACCAAGCCCGTGCTTCTGGTTCGTCCAGGATATGGCTATGTCTTCTTCTAGTTCTTGTCCTTCAGAATTGCAGCCTGGTGCTCTCAGACTCTCCTTATCTGGTCGGCATGGGGAGCTACGACATAACAGGGCCTGCAGCAGATGTTAACATGATGGGTTATGCAGATACTGAGCAGATCGCAGCAGGGATTCACTTCAGGCTAAAATCTCGCGTGTTTATCGTTGCTGAGCCTAATGGAAAGCGTGTTGTGTTTGTGAATCTTGATGCTTGCATGGCATCACAGCTTGTGAATATAAAGGTGCTCGAAAGGCTAAAAGCAAGGTATGAGTCGATTTCCCTTTCGAATTTGATTATCAGAAAATCCTGAAATGTTGGTTGCAACTCTATGCGACTGATGTCTATTCATAGACTGCAAATGTTACATGGTTCCATCATCCTCGCACATTTATCTCTCTTGACATAACTAATTCATTATCGAGTTATTTGCTTACTTGTACCCTACTGTACTTATTTTATTGATTTTGATAAGCCATCATTAATAAGTGGTGTCTCTCTACACATTATTTATATTATTAAACTCAGAGACTGCCTCTTAACATCCTTAGCCATTCATAATACACTTACACACTGTACAGAGGCACTCAATGGCATGATTTTCTTTAATCTGCTTGTTCTACTTAGTAAAAAAGTAGATTCTGCCTTGCATGCTGGTGAAGTTGACTTGACTTTGCAAACCTCAATTTGGCAGGTATGGTGATCTTTATAATGAGAATAATGTGGCTATTAGTGGCATCCATACCCATGCTGGGCCTGGAGGTTATCTGCAGTATGTAGTCTACATCGTCACATCTCTTGGGTTTGTTCGCCAGTCATTTGATGTGATTGTCGATGGAATTGAGCAAAGCATTGTTGAGGCTCATAACAACCTCCGTCCTGGGAAAATCTATGTCAATAACGGTATAAAACTATCTGCATTTTCTTTGACTAAGGTTTTACAAACCACCATTGGCACACATATATTTAGAAATACATTTGCTTGGTATTGTTTACAGTGTCTTCTGCCTCGCTCTATGGGTTATGCATTTAGTTTCAAGTTGGTCTTACTGTAATTTGAAGTCTGGCTGCAAAATTTCCTTTCTCAGTACTACATAGAGCTATGTGATAATCAATGTCACAGAGTATAATTTAGATGCTTGTTCCCCAAATGATGCCTGCTCTTTTTTTCTGTACAGTCCTTGTGGTGCCTATAATCTTTGACTTAGTTGCTGCATAAGAATTGTTATCAATCTCAGACTTAATTTTCAGGCGACCTTCTTGATGCTGGTGTGAATCGTAGCCCGAGCGCGTATCTTAATAACCCTGCTGAAGAGAGAAGCAAATATCAGTATAATGTTGATAAACAAATGACCCTCGTTAAGTTTGTAGATGATGAATTAGGTCCAGTTGGAAGTTTTAATTGGTTTGCCACTCATGGTACATCCATGAGTCGCACAAACTCTTTGATAAGTGGTGATAACAAAGGAGCAGCTGCACGTTTCATGGAGGACTGGGCTGAACAAAATGGTGTTTCAAAGCAGACAGGTCGTGCAAATTCTGTTGATTTTGGATCTTTGCGCCTATCATCTGCACTGCCAAGAAGAGTTTCTACAATAATCCCGGAACCAAATGAAATAAGTATGTTCCATGCTTCTTTGCGCTGTTTCAGTAGTGTATTGGAATGTAACATGTTAAGTTGTGCCTAAACCTATTTTTCTCTATTTTCTTTTTTTTTTCAGCTGATGACTTAATGCAATTGGCATCATCCTATGAGGCCTCAGGTGGCAGACGATTAGCAGCTTCAAATATTACCAGGCGCATTAGAAGCACTCAAGAAAACAATGGAAAATTTGTTTCTGCATTTTGCCAGTCAAATTGTGGAGATGTTAGTCCAAATGTGCTGGGAACGTTTTGCATAGACACCCATCTTCCTTGCGATTTCAATCACAGCACATGTAATGGGAAGAACGAACTTTGTTATGGACGAGGACCAGGGTATTCATCAACCATCAAACATAGCAAGTTAATAAGCTTCAGTGCACATTAGTGGCAACTAGTTATAAATGAAGCTTTCAATGTTGCTGTCTTGCAGGTACCCTGATGAGTTTGAAAGTACCCGCATAATTGCGAATAGACAGTTTCTGAAGGCTACAGATCTCTTTAATTCAGCTTCTGAAGAAATACAAGGAAAAATTGACTATCGGCACACTTACTTAGATTTCTCGCAACTCGAAGTTAGTGTTTCTACAAGTACGGGTGGTAAGCAGGTGGTGAAAACATGCCCAGCATCCATGGGGTTTGCATTTGCTGCTGGAACCACAGATGGCCCTGGCGCTTTTGATTTCAAACAAGGAGATGACAAGGTTCAGTATATCAATTAAATACTTGCTTCAAAATTTTCGGTGACATGCTATTCGCTGATTGTTAACCTTTTCTTATCAGGGAAACCCTTTCTGGAGATTAGTGAGGAACTTACTCAAGACACCAGGGAAAGAGCAAGTCGACTGCCAAGCTCCTAAACCAATATTGCTAGATACCGGTGAAATGAAGGAACCATATGATTGGGCGGTACGACTTACTTTTTTCAGTAATCATGTGCTCGGTTATAAAAACGCTTGCTCTGATGTTATTTCGCTTCATAGTTGATACCAAGATCACCATTAATATGTACCAATTACTACTGCACCAAATCAGGAGTGCATAGGTTGATATATGACATATAATTCCCTGTAATAACAGCTAATGCCACAGTTCTTAATTTAATTTTTTCCCCATGGTAGTTTCTTAGTTTTAAAGCTTTCTTTTTTGTAAATGGAGGAACACCCCGGCCTCTGCAAGTGATTCACAAGCTATATATTATTTATTATTCAAAAAGCCAGGCAGCGCCAAACAAGTCGACCAAAAAAGAAAAAACCTGAGGCTGTCTGCCTTGGGACAGTAACAACATTAATCTACCAAAAACCCTATGAGAAGTGACTGATACAAAACGAAAAGTACACACCTCGATCAGCCCATCTCAACACAGCTTCTGTGGTGTTATGGGATGGAATGGGTCGCCGTTTGTGAACTGCAGGACACCTGTTGTGTGTAAGCTCCACGATATGTCAAATCAGAACCAAGATCACCAACTAAAAACCAACTTACTGAATTAACACGATTTTTATTTCCTAGTCCTATATTTTTTGCCTGGCTTTGTATTGACTTCTGTAATCTTATGCAGCCTGCGATACTTCCCATTCAGATCATAAGAATCGGCCAGCTGGTTATCTTGTGTGTTCCTGGAGGTATTTTCCTTTGTCAATCCTAGGATGTCTGTCAAGTTAGGAGTAACGTGGTTCCTTCATCTATCGAAATGTTTTACGAAACGCCATTGCTTGCCATCTAGTGTTTGAGCTATTATTCTTTCTTAAAAAAGCAGCAACATGCGAGGCTAGATCATTTTTCCATTTTGGCAAGGACAAAGTAGCCCAGATGAGCAATAGCTTGTGGCAGCATGTCCAGCAAAGCTAGGGATTTGGTACATAAGATGAATGTGTATTTTGTGTTAACATATAAGTATTACTTCCTCTGTCCCGAATTAGATGTCTAGATTCACATGTATCTATACACTAAAACGTGTCTAGATGCATGTGAATCTAGACAGATCTACATCATCTAATTTAGGACAGAGGGAGTACTAAAAATTGTATACATTATTAATTGCAAACTAATTAGTGGACCCTATACATAGCAAAGTTTTTTAGCTCTGCCAAACACCTAGCCTTGCAAGGTGGGAGTTTGGTGGTCAACTGCTTGGTAGAGAGATAGCAAGGGAGCCATAAATACTCAGCAAGATTAAGCAACAGCAATCCGCTAATCTTTTGTTACGTTTTGGTACAGAATTCACGACAATGGCTGGCAGGCGGCTACGTGATGCTGTAATAAATGTACTGATAAGTGGCAGCAATGGTGAATTTAATGACAATATTCACGTTGTTATTGCGGGGCTGACAAACACATATTCTCAGTATGTTACAACGTTCGAAGAATACCAGATCCAAAGATATGAGGTATGCCATTTGATAACAAAATACAAAGGTGCACATGCATTTTATAGTTATTCAAATTTTCCATGTTATTAGATGCCATTTTATTAATTGATATGGCTAAAATGTGCACTTTGACCTTATGTTATATGTCAGATTTTGCATCAATGGACTTTGTTGTGATGTTTTTTCATGTCTGTGCTCAGTCTATATGTGTCAGAAGATCAGTCATCTATTCCTATTCAATTTTCTTGCAAGCGTGCACTAGAATTGAGTATCATGACTTGAAAATGTCCTAAACATATCAGAACTTGTATCAGTAGCATACGCCTTCTTAGTTCAAACAAAAGGATATGCGTTTTGTTTTTGTTAGAAACTTTTCACAACTATATCAGTTTTTTTCAAGGAAAGGATCTTGTGCTCCCAATTCCATTTAGAATGGAAGTGATGAACAATGTTTCACCAAGTCTGCTGGGAGATAGCAACCATGGCTCTGGCCAGCGATGAACACATGCTACAGCCAAAGAAAAAAAGGAAAACCCACCTCATTGCAGGAGGGAATATAAAGTCCTATTGTTTTCCTCCTACCACACTTTTGAAAGAAGTTCACAACATAACAGGGCATCAGCCCAACGACAAAACTGGAAAGAGAGAAAAGACCGGAGCCATCGAGATTATTCTCGCCCACGACTTCTGCACAGCAAAGATCCTTCAGCAGTCTCCTTTTCCTACCCCTTTGCCAATCTGAGAACCATAGGCCCCAGCCTTGCCTCCTATGGAAAAACTCAGTGGGCACCAGGACAAGCAGTTTTGCTCAGCTGCATTGTCGGTTTTATCAGGTGTTTATGTAAACCAGACCAGAAAGAGGTAGTGAGCAATGGTAAGAAGGCAAACCTGGGCAACGGTAAACCAGACCAGAAAGAGGTAGTGAGCAATGGTGGGATCCTGGTGATACACTCCAATGACGCAGGCATTATTCCTAGCCTTCTATAGAGACCATACCATCGCAGCCACCGCAACAGACACTAATGACCTACTTTTGACAGGAAACTTAACTCATCAAAAGAACTAGGTCCAAAAGATAATTGAAAGCACACCTCACAACACCCCAAATGTACTCGGCCACAGGATAATGGAGGAAAAGATGATCTATAGATTCAGCACTGCTGCAGAACAGACGTTTTGCACTACCAATCCATCCTCTATGTAGTAGCACATTCTTAAAAGCTAATCACAAAATACCTTTACTTTGAGTGGTCATTTTAAAACTATGTATATATGTTAAAAGGACAACGTTTCTAGCTTTCAGGACAACATACATTGGATGAACACACCAGAGGGACGAAGAGTCCATTTACATTTATGTTCCTCAGACAGCTCCACCCCACTGCAAAAGTCAGCCCGCTGATACTAGGGTAGCTAATTCCCCCCAGAATTCTCTGAACTGTAAGCAATCCCACTCCTCAGTTAACTCTACTAAATGCATAAAGTACTCCCCAATCCATTGATCCTCCCAGAATCTGATTCTTTCCCAGGGGCGGATCTACCGCCCCTCCATCCCGGGCGGTCGCCCAGGTTTGCCGTCGCGCTCAATCCCTGTGTTGTTTAATACAATGATTTTGTCTAAAAATTAGCATCTTAGGCTTGTTCGCCCAGGCTTTGACTAGTTTCTGGGTGCGCCATTACCAAGTAATTTTCTGCAAAATTGGAAAACAGTATCTCTAAGTGGATCTTCAACCCAAATTCCCAGTTATTAGGTTCTGATTAGTATATCTTCAACCTAAATTCCTAGTTATTGTTCCGTTAAATAAATAGATGTACTCAGGTATTTATCAATGGATGAATATTCATTGGACTGAATACGTTTTGCAGGGAGCATCGACGTTGTATGGTCCCCATACCTTGAGTGCATACATTCATGAGTTTGAGAAACTTGCCACAGCAATGGTTGCAAACAAAGTGGTCCAAACAAACATCCAACCTCCTGACATGCTGGACAAGCAAATCGGGCTACTACCAGGTGTAATGTTTGACACAACTCCTATTGGCGCTCACTTTGGAGACGTCAGCTCCGACGTTCCTGCAAACTCCAACTTCAGGAAGGGCAGTATAGTGAATGCTACATTCTATTCGGCCTGTCCAAGGAATGACCTCCTTACTGACGGTACCTTTGCACTCGTTGAGAAGCTAAATGGTAAGGATTGGGTTCCTGTCTATGATGACGATGATTGGTCGTTGCGATTCAAGTGGTCAAGGCCTTCAAAATTCAGTTCAAGAAGTTTTGCGACTCTGGAGTGGACCATTCCTGAGGATGCTTCCTCGGGTGTTTACAGGTTGAGGCATTTTGGTGCATCTAAGGCGATATTAGGTTCAATCAAGCATTTCACCGGTGCCTCGAGCGCATTTGCTGTGCGTTAGGCAATAAACAATGATTCTGGCGGTGTACCTGCCGGAATGTAGAAACACACACTTCGCCCGTTAAGGCACCTAAGTACATGATTTCGCACTTGTATTTACTTTGTGTATGAGAGTTGTAAGGATGTGGATTGTGCGAAACCGGTGCTGCTATATATATACTTAAGTTCCGAGGGAAATATATAGCCTGTACATTATACTGTCGATATTATCCAGTGTTTTGCGATTGTAGCAGGAGATTTCAGGATTATGGGAGTGAATCTGCAAGTTTTATTTAGCGAATCGGAGGGGCTTTATTGATTACGGATAATGTGAATCAATCTGCGGTGGAGACATGAACCTGTCTCTGCCAAACAAGCCCACGATAATTTAAGCAGGGTTGGAGACTTATGACAGCCCCTAACTCCCTGTGTGCACAGGTGTTGAAGGGATGCTATTTTCCTGACCGTGATTTCATGGAAGCGACGGCGCCTCGGGCGGCCTCGAGAACAAGGAAGGCAATCCTAGCTGGGAGGCGTGCCCTGGAGACGGGCCTCATAAAGAGGATAGGCACTGGTGACTCGGTGTCAATTTGGGAGGACAGGTGGATCCCAAACTCCCGTACTATGCGTCCTTTGGGTCAGCTTGATTGAAACCCTAGTGCTAATGGTTAATGAGCTTATTACTGAAGAGCGCTTGTGGGATGAAGGGAAGGTTCGTTACATCTTTCTCGCCCCCGATGCGGATGCAATCTTACAGATACCGCTAAGGAGAAGTGCAGGGGAGGACTGGCTTGCATGGGCAAAGGAGAAATCCGGTTTGTACTCAGTTCGGTCGGCGTATAGATCTCTGATCTTGGATACGGAGGATACTGCTGAAGGTGCCTCCTCTTCAACTGAGGAGGATATTTGGAAAGTGTTGTGGAGTTTGAAGGTAGTTCCTAAGGTGCGTACTTTTTGGTGGAGGGTTTTAAAAGGCATTATGCCTAATTTGTCGACCCTTACCCGGCGCCATGTCATGGATGATAGTACCCGTGGGATATGCAAAGCTACCAATGAAACACTACAACATGCTTTGATCGAGTGCACTCATGCCAACTTGTTCTGGACATCAGCGAGGGAGGTTCTGAATGTAAAACTCTCGAGGCTCCACCCGGGGACATGGGCGAAAGATGTGCTCTGTGAGAAGTCTATAATGGATGATGATAGGCCGAAGATAGTAACAATCATGTACTCAATCTGGAGTTCAAGGAATAGGTGGACTCATGGCAAGGTGGGTTTCAATCCTCAGTTAGCCATGGAGTCTATAAGGGAAGCGCTGCTATCCCTGGAGCTGCCACAGGCCCAAAAGGCGCAGGTGATCTCGAAGCCAAAATGCTGCTGGAAGGGACCTCAGGAGGGAGTCGTCAAAATCAACTCTGATGGTGCCATCTATAACATCCCAAAAATACTAAACTTGGATCATCAAACTCTAATCTTCAAAATTAGGGTTAACAAAAACTTTTCCAACTAAAAATATGAAAGCATGCATGTGTGTATGCATTCCAATTTGGATTCTTTTGAATTGCCTTGTTTATTTGTTTCTTTGCTTGTAAAAGGATTCTTAGGTGAAATAAACATCATCTAAACAATCCCCACACTTTTCTCAAAGACAAATAAATCAAAACAAACAAAATAAGGGAATGGTCATTTTGGCCAATTTAACTCCCATGCCTACTTTGGCTGTCTCTAACTTTCAAAACTTAACCGAAACTTGTTTGGATCTTTGCACCCCTTGATAGTACTCATAACAAAGTACCAAGGCCCACTTTGTGATCATCCAAAAACATTTGAATGCATAGTTTAAAGGACAGTTCAATATTGAATCTTTATCATATGGGAAGATCCCACTTTTTCAAAAACCACTCAAACAAGCTCAACTTTCAAAACCCAAGCATCCACAGATTGACCAACACATGCCTAGCACACCCACCAAAAATCTTTTCAAAATTCAAAACTTGAGTTCTTGCGGCCATTTCATCAAACACTTGGAGGCAACAAATCAATCTTACCAAACTTCACTGTTTTGAGCAGTAATTTGGCTAAGCAATGTTCACCATTGATCACCCTTGTCTCCCTCAGTGCCAGACAGTGCTTGGACAAACCCTAGCCCCTACCCTTCGCCCCATGCCATGCCAACCCGAGCACCCCCTTGCCAGCTGACCATGGCTAGCTAGCCAGAGCAAGCACCAAGCCTAAACAGCATGTCTAGGACACATCCCACCGTCCATCGCCACCCCCTGTCCAGCGCTCGAACCCTGCCAGCCACTGGACCACATGCCCAAGCCATGCCAAGCTTCTCTGAGCGCATGTCGAGAGCGCGCCAGAGCGCCACCCTCGACACACGCCCAGCATCGCGCCGCCGCTTCGCCGCGCGTGCATGCGCGATCACCACCGTCCCAGGAGACCGCCAGACATCCCCGTTCGCCGCCCCATGCCTCACAGCCACCGCTCGCCGTCGAAGACACCGCCTCTGCCGCGCAGAGCATCGCATGTTTCAGACCGTTTGCCACCGCCCCTACACGCGCATTAAAGTCATAGAGCATCGCCAGGAGACCAACGATTGATCGCCACCGCCGGCCATGCCTCTAGCAGCCCGTAGCCATGTCGCCACCGTCGCCTGCCCATCCCGTTCGGTCTCGTCGTCGAGACTATAAATAGAGGCCTCCCCCGCTCAAACTCTTCACACCATCTCACTCCCCTCTCCTCACTGATCGTTCCACCCGTTCGAGCAAAGCGGCAGCAGATCGCGAATTGCGCCGAGCAGCCGCCTCTAGAGAAGAAAGGCGCGTCGATTTAAATCACCCAGGAGAAGCCGCGGTACCGGGAGGTTCGCCGTCGTCGACTTTCGTCGTTCGCCCGCACCGCCGACCTACTTTGAGCCCGGTGAGCCTCCCGACCCCACTAAGCCTATAGGGTTCGAGCTGCGGTGACTAGTTCATCGTCGGCAGCGACCCTCACGATTGATCTTACTTCTAATCCAACGCACCATGTTGCCCGTGCATCGCTTCGCGCACTTCATCTCAACCGACGCTGGGGACAGAACTTAACCAGCTAAATTGCATGCTTAGCAGCCGGCCCGATGATCGCTTCCTCAAGACCCACTCGTTTGAATTTAACTTTTCCATTTTAATTCAAACACAGTTCTGTACCTAGTTTCAAAAATCAACCCATCTCAATTCAGTGAACCAAATTGAGTGAAACCAATTTTGTTAGAAAGGTCTTGAAATGCTAAATCCAAGCCCGTTGGATTTAAATCATTTAGTAGATCACCCTTGGTAAAAATAACAAGGCAGAAGCTTTTCTGCATTTAAACATTTTTCAAATTTAAACCATAATAGCTTTTGAGTTGATTCCAACTCTCAAAAATCACATTTAACCATACCTTTCAGAATATATAAAAGTATATGGGTTTACTTACATAAATAATGTTCAAGTAATAAAAGAATGCCACATAGGCATTTCTAGTCACTTATTTTAATTAAAATAAAAGGGTAAAACCTTATTAAATTGTGACACCACTTTAAATCACATTCCCATGGACTAAAATATGTGGTGATGACATGTGTCAACATGATCCCATGTTTGGTTTGGAGAATATTAAATCTTAAGTAGTTTTTCAATGAGTAGAAATTACTTTTCTAAAACTAAAATCATTAAGTCAAATGCTCTAGTCTTGTAATGTTAGTGATGATGCTAGATCATCTATAGAACCCCTTTGTGTGATGATTGCAAGTAGTTAAGTATTGTTTGGCGATTGTGTACCTCGTATTTATTCATAGACGCTAGTACCGACCAAGGATACGAGGAGGAAGGAGGATACTACGAGGAAGAAGCCGAGGAGAACTTCAACCACTGCTCTGCACAAGGCAAGCTAACACTGGCAATTATGAAAGATAGATGACCTATGCAATGCACTAAGCATGCTTGGTTAGATATATTTGATGATACTCCCTCCTAGTTTTATTTGCAATCTTTCTACTTTATTTCTTTATCAAGGCTTTTACCTAGAGTTTACTAAAGTAACTTGTAGATTCTAGGAAGATACTTGAAGGTTGCATAAAGAGCATAAAATTTGGCCTAAGCTAGAAAAACTTGATATCATCCTAAGACATGAGGTGGTACTTAGTTGAAACTCCACTTGTTTATCACCCCTCATTAGTACTCACCCCACTTGTAGATGCTAGTGCTAAGCATAAAACTTGATCAACTTTAGATGGGAATACTTGGTGAAAATGGTTATGAAAACCTTAGAATGATGGATCATTCTACTGAGATGTTTTGACATGTGTTTCCAAACACCAGATGATTTTGGTGATGAAAATGTTGAGGCATGAGCCTTAGCCCTTTATAGAACTTATGGTTGTCTGGATGCGATACCATTCCAATTTTACCGTACAACCACAATACCCGAGAATTGGGTAGGGCTTGACTGGAAACTTATATACCTTAGTATTAGTTCCCTCACGGCCAAGGTCTGAGCTGAGGCTACCTTGTGAAGATTGTCCACCCGTGCAGTATCCAAGATGACAGTTGGTCATGGTTGGGAGGCCAAACTCACAGGAGAGGTGCTTATACTAGGGCGTGTAATTGAAAGGTTAGGATTGATTATCCGCATACTAAGTATGGTGAATTCAGGATTTGTTCCTGACAGATGTATCGAATGTTGTGGTGAAAGTGTACAATCTCTGCAGAGTGTCAAACTATTCGAATAGCCGCGTCCGCAGTTATGGACAGTTGGAGTGGCCATATTGTTCCCCCGTCAGATGTTTTCAAAATGACTTGTGAAATGACTTGAGACTTTGACTTGACCACAACAGAGTTGTGGCATGAGATACAATTTCCCACTTAGGTGTTATAAAATTTGACTAGCTTTATCTTGCTTCTGAACTTAGTAGAGGTAAATCTGGCTTTTTGCAAAACAACCTTAGAGCTCAGTATCCTACTACAAAACCCCCTTCACTTGTTAGTATTAGTTTGCGAGTACTTAAAGAGTACTCATGGCTTTGTCCCTGGCTATTCCCGTGGCCAGAGTATGAAGAGGAGTACCAGGATGATGGACCCCAGGAAGGTTACGACAACTAGGATCATCTCCCATCGTCAGCATTGCCTGTGACCCCGAAGATGGAGCTTCGCCTACGCTACCGTTATTATTACGTATTTCCGCTGCTTGAGTTGTATTAAGAACTGGATCATGAGATCCTTATCTGTGTAAGACCGTATGGTGTGTAATGGATGATGTACTGTGGTATCCAATTCTGTTATGTCTTGCACAAATGGTAATCCTGGGATTGCGATGTATGGCATAACAGGCATCTGGGATTAAAAATCCGGGTGTTGACACCATCTCAGAGGCAGATGGTATCGGGGGGAGCGGGGGTGTAGCCCGCGATAGTACCGGTTTCAAGGGCGCTTGGTGCAGGCTATATCGAGGCATTTTGGATCCACTCACCATTGAGGCCCTGGCATTGCGAGATGCTACTGTCTTTGCAGTGGAGAGAAACTATGGTATGGTAGTCTGTGAAGTGGACTGCGCTGAGCTGGTCCGTCTATGGAAGGAGGGGCGGAAGGATCATTCGATCATCTCGCCAATCCTGGATGATGTACGTGAGCTAGTTTCTTCTTTTGAAACTTTTAGTATTAGTTTGGTTCGTCGCACAGCCAACAATGCGGCCCACAATTGCGCAAAATTCGCTTGCAATAATGTGGCGTCACAGACTTGGGTGAGTGAGAGCCCTCAGTTTTTAATTCACAGTCTTATGGCTGATTGTAATACAGTGTTAATAGTTTAATAAAGCTCGCAGTTTTCCTAAAAAACAAGCCCACGATTGTCTAGTGATGTAGTGGCAAGTTGATATGGCCTTCAAAAATGACAGTTACGTCATTCACGCTCAAGGATAGCCCGATGGAACCATCTCTGTTTCAACACTTTGTAAGAGATTTGAAAACATCATTCCTAATTCGCTGTGATCATGATCAGATGGAGTCCCCGGTTCCGACCTGTGCCCCTGTTCATGGTGGAACCACCTTGGTATCCTCCCATGGCAGGGTGCGGGATCCGACAATAGCCTCGCCTGCACCCGCCCCGCCCTCACCTACTATCACTACCCCTCTCCGTCTCGCGGTTCCGTCTGAGCGAGTATTACTAGCCTCATCATCGTTTTCTCGTCACCTAGATTTCAGATTTGTGGCCTCTAGGCGATTGACCTTGGCGATCTCAGGTGATGGAGACAAAGATGAGCGGTGCGGCGGCTCGAATCAGGAAGTTCTAGAGCGCGGTGAGCGGGGAGGAAGCGCACAGGCCCTCCATGCCTGCTCGCGTGGAAGTGGAGGCGGGTTGGGGGAGACGAAAGGTCTGTTCGTCGAGAAGCTTGGATGGGGATGAGGGAGCTCGGTGCCCAGAAGTTTCAACCTATGCATCGGTACCTTTGGCCCCATTAACCTCGTGTGCAACTCTGATGCAAGCAGGGGGCCTATCTATGCTCCACAACCGGGGATACCCCACCGGCAGAGGACGAAGTTTGCATCAATGCATCAGGTCCTGGTGAGGTCCCCTCTGTTTCCTCCATGACTGCATCCCCCTTTGGCGTCCTCAATTCCTAGGAAGAGAGGGAGGCTGAGGAATCAGACCCTCCCAATAGATTTTGCGGAGAAGGAAGCGAGGTTGATTTGGGATTGTGTGGTTCTGCGAATCCAGGCTACTGTAAGATTCAGGAACAAGGAGCTCATGGCTACGGAAGCTCTTTTGATGCTCAGCCAACAGGCTCACTTTCTTCAGTACATGGTCAAGTTCTTAAGCTATCCTCGCTAAACTCTCTTTCCTGCACTGAGGTTGCGCAGGAAGAGTTTCAGGTTTTGGCCAGGTCGAGAAGAAGGGAAGGGTGTGGTTTCTCTCTGTGGAAGGGCCCGATTTCTAGTGGGTTTTGTGAGGCATGTGCGTGGCATGAGGACAGGGTGGTTGAACCCTTTTTCTCTTAGCTGTGGTCTCTTCTAGAAAAACCCACCTGACGAGGTTCGATCTCGTCAATGACCATTGTTATGAGCTTGGGTTTTAGAGAAGGTGGGGATGCTGGAGATCGCGGAATGGTTAGCAAACAAGCAACACGGGGACACGAGGTTTACCCAGGTTCAGGCCCCCGGAGGGAAAACCCTACTCCTGCTTGTCTTCTCTTGATTACGGCGGAACCAAAAATTACAGGGGTGCGCAGATGCAATCTGGCGTGAAGGTGTGTATGCGGTGAGAGGTGCCCTCCTCGCCGTGCCCTCCTAGCCTTTATATAGATAGGCAGGTCCCGGACGTAGGTCAAGTCGGTTACAGATTAGGGTTTGCCCTTTGAAATTCTATCTACACTAGCCTTGTTCTCCAAGCATCCGAAGGCGTCATGGGCCTCAACCACCCGGAGTCTCCGCAGGCCGCATATCTTGCAGTGGGCCTTCCTTCGGGCTGGACTAGGTATGCTGATGTTGTGCACCCGTGGGGTATAACCATGTCAGTAGCCCCCGAGTGCTCATTTGAATCGCAGATTCGGCTGGGGACTCTTCAATCTTTCGGGTGCAATGCCTGTTTATAAGAGAATGGTGTTTTAGTTTGTAAGGATTGCTGATGCGTGTGCCTAACTCTCCTGACGGATCAGGGCCAGTTAACTGTCATAGGGCAAAACAACACAATCTTCTTCAGATTCGAGTCCCTACACTCGAACCTGGAACGGATGCTGGTGTAATTAGACTCGGGCCGCTAAGGTCTTACAGTAGTCAAATCCCAGTAATTTTCGAGTGATGTACCCAACGCGTCCGTCAGGATTTTTATCGCGTCTGTTGACACGGGTTTTTACTGATAGAGCGCAGTCAGGTGCGTTACCAGGCCATCAGATAATATCTGTAGGTCTTATCTTTGCGTCGTAGACACAGCATCCGAAATTTTATCACCGCGGAGGTGTTTCGGGTGGCCAAGGAGGATGCTTCTCACTTAGCGTTGGTTTGGGCAAAGTTGCCAGTCCGGATTTTGTCGTGTTTGATCCGAAGGATCGCAGTCGAATAATTCATAGGGTGCTCGGTCAGCGCTCCCTATGGGAGTAGCCCCCGAGTATTTGTTCGAGTCATAGACTCGATTAGAGACTTTAGTTCAGTTAGTTGAGCTCCAGGTCCGTAGGACACAATTTTTTCGGATGCTTGACCAATCCTCCCTATGGGAGTAGCCCCCGAGTCCTTATGGAGTCGTAGACTCGACGTAGGACTCGAAAATATCCTGCCTCGGGTGCGTGGCCAGCGCTCCTAATAGGAGTATCCCACGAGTATTTGCTCGAATCATAGATTCGAGTGAGTACTTTTAATTATCAGCCAAAGATTTCCAACCATTACTAGCTTTGTTTTGATGACGTCAGTGCTGACGATCGGTGACCTCTACCGTTTGCGGTGCCAGAGGTGACGTAACAGGACGAATGTGGATCCCACTTTCTGACTTGGAGTTGACTAGTCATGCACGTCGTGGCGAGAATTACGGCGTCTCCTCAATTTCCGTGCATAGTGCACGGCGTGCGAGCGACGGTTCGCTGCTGCGTTGACACGTGGACGGTTGGATTTGACCCTAGCGTTAGGGCTTCTGGATGAACGGTTCTCATTCATCGTCTTCATCCTTATAACCGTGGGGAAAACAGTGGTTTGTTTTCACCCTTTGCCATTTGATTTCACTGCCTCCATTTTCACGAGCTCGTCCTCACGCGCACTAGATGTTCTTCGATATTTTCCCTCTTCTTTCTTGCGCGCGTACCGCCGCCGTCGATGCTCCACGATGGTGAAGTCAAAGAAGGCCTCCGCCGGAGCAGGATCGAGTGCTGCTGCCGGCGGCAAGAAAAGCACCACCGCCGCTCGCATCACCGATGGCGGGTGGAGGCGCACGGAGATGCGTGAGGGTGACCTGCGCAGGCTGCGTGATGCGGGTTTAATCCCGCAGGATAAGGAGGTCGTCAAGATCCCCGACGATGAGGTAATTCCCCGTCCAGTCGTAGGGTTTCGGGTGATGTTTGTCGCCTTCGTTCTTCGTGGCCTCTCTCTCCCAGTCCACGATTTTCTTCGTGGGCTTTTTTTTCTTCTTTGGCATACAACTCCATCATATTTCGCCCAATTGTCTTCTCCACATTGCCTGCTTCATTACTTTTTGCGAGTGCTGGCTCGGTATCAAGCCACACTTTGGCCTCTTTCGGAAGCTCTATTCCGTGAAGAGGCAGTCTGGCACTGGCGGGGTCTACCCGCTTGGCGGCTGCATCATTTCCATCCGGTCTTCTGTTCTCTTCTTTTATTTTTCCATGTGCGAGTCCATCCAATACTGGCGAAAGAAGTGGTTTTATATCCGCGACTCCATAGTGGACGGGCAAAATTTTGGCCTCGCTCCCTTCGATTCCTCCCAGGAGATCCTGCCGAAGAGATCCTGGAAGAACCAAATCCTGGAGGGCGAGGTGGAGGAGGTAGAGGAGCTCTACCGTTGAGTGGAGGCCCTCCATATGGTTGCGGAGAAGGAGGTGAATGGTGCAGATATCATGCGCACCTTCCTCAAATGTCGGGTGCAGCCACTCCAGGCGAGGGCGCATCCGATGTTTCTTTACGCTGGTCGCCACGACCCGACGAGGGTTTCAGCTGAGGAGCTCTCCAGGGGCGACCTTGATAGGGCTCTTCAGCCGCTGCTGAAGTTCAAGGCTGAAGAGGACCTCCCGAAGAAGTCCTTGACCGCCCCCTTCAGCTCTTCTAATCCAGTTCATCAGGTTTTAGAACTGCATCCTGCGTGTTGCGCTCTTTTTTATGATTGTTGTTTTTCGCATGACTAAGTGTTGCTTAATCACATCCTTTGTCATCTTTTGGAGGAACTGAAGGTAGCTGGCATGGTGCCTCCGCTGCCTGAAAAGTATCCGATTGCGCCGGACAACGAAGTTGTGGACTCCGAGTTTGAGCTTCCGCCGGCGCAGTCGCCAACTCATGATGCCCCCGAGGCGAGCGAGGGGCGGACCCGAAAGCGGGCGCGGAGTCCGAGTGAGTCTTCGGATGCCTCAACTCCACCAACGCCTAGGGACCCATCCTTCCTTGTTCGACACAACGGGGATGGCGACACGTCTTCTGCACCGTTTCTGGCTGTGCCTCTGAGGGCAATGGCGCCACAACCGTCGGCCAAGAAGAAGATGAAGGAGAAGGCACCGCCCGTCTTCGACTTGAGCGACATCGACTCGTAAGTACCTTCAGATGCTTTTTGTTATGTGTTTTGCGTGTGCACTTTTCTTCTTGTATTGATGAATATTTTCCTTGCAGCCACTCCTCGGAGGGCTCTTTTAGTGAGGGCGCTCAGGAGGCCGTAGGGGAGTCGAAGCCGACAACCCCTCCCTCTCAGACGGTGGCCAACTCTGGGGGCGATGCTCCGAACCCCTCTCCGCAGGAGGCTCGACTAGTCATCACTCAGAAGACTGCACCTGGACCTTCGGAGTCTCCGTCTGAGCATGTAAGTTATTTTTCCTCTTGTCCTGGGGGGAGCCCCTGAGCCTTTTTTGGGTCGTTTTGTTTGATGTTTTTGCTCGTTCCGGGGCGCAGCCCCGAGCCCTTTTCCAGATGCTTTCTTTATTGTTTGCTTCTGCTTTGTTCCGCAGCCCTTTGTGCACAGTGCGAACCTGCTCATCCAGCAGCATCTGGCGCTGGAGGCTGGTATGCAGCAGCTCCGAGGTACGTGTCTTGCTTGCTCTTGTCTTTTTTCGCCTGTTACCTGAATGTAGTTTGTGTTGCTCATGTGTGTTCTTGATGCTTTGCAGATGAAAATAATGCGGCCCTTCGCCGGCTGGACGCTCTTCAAAAGAGCCTCGGAGAAGGTGCATCATGCCGTGGAGGCGAAGGAGCGCCTGCAGCAGGAGTTGGCTGATGCTGCCGAGGCCAAGGAGCGCCTGCAGCGGGAGGCTTCAGATCGCGAAGAGCAGCTCGCAACTGTTGTGGCTGCGCGCGAGAAGGAGGTGGCCGAGAAGCTGATGGCTGCATCCAAGGCCTTCTCCGGTATGTGTCTTGCATGTAATTGGTCTTTTGGATTTTCGACTATTCTTTCTTCTTGTACTTATTCGGCTCATGTCTATTGTTCTTGGCGCTAGATGCCTCGGGCATTGCATTTGATCGCAATGTCTTGGAGCACGGGAGCGCTCTGGATGATGCCACCGCAGCGGTTGAAGATCACTGCAGCACTGCTGCTGGCTCCCTTTCCAAGGCCAAGGAGGTACTCCAACGTTTCTACAAGGAGATCGTTCCCAAGGGCGCTGAACTGGAGGATGTCGATTCTTTGGTGGATGCGCTGTTAGAGGATGCCCCTGCGGCCTACAAGCGCAAGCAGAAGGGCATCAGCGCCTCCGTGGGTCTGGCAATGGCCATGGCATCCGGAGCGGAGCTGGATCTTCAGCACGTCACCTCCCAGATGCCAACGGCGCCAGACGGCTCAGAGGTAGCATTTGCTCTCTTCGCCTCTCGCTATAAGCGTTATGGTCCGAAGCTTATCGACCTGCTGGCGGACTATGCTGCGAGGCAGCAGGGGGAGGCCAAGAGCAGACACTCTGGCTCCGAGGCCACTCCGGATGCGGGTGCTTAGGCTTCTTTGCTGTAGTTTTAGGATAGTGTATCCTCTTTTGTAATGTATGCTTTTGTTGATGAATAATCCGTCCTATGCGCCACATGGTGGTCATTAATGTATATAAGTTACTTTTAGTGAGCTATCTTCAGAGATGTTTGTGATGTTTATCTCCTTGCCTTTTTTGCCTTTTAGGGTCCTTCGGGTGGTGCACCCGTTGGTGCTTCTACTGCGCCAGATCCACGACCATTGTTGGATGATGCGTCGCAGCTAGTTTTTCTTCGCGACCGCGTCCGCAGCCTGGAGAAGGATATCCTTGGCGTTCGAGGCCATGCGGACGTGTGGAAGTCGAAAAATGAGCGAGCTGCCGCCAGGGAGGAGTATCTGATGGGGGAGCTGCGGCAGTTGAGCGAATAGCTACAATGTAAGTATTCTTGAGCTACTTCTCGTTTTTGGATGCACCTTGTTTGAATGCCACCTTATCCTAAATGTTTTGTAGGTGCCAACCTTGTTCTAAGGGAGGAGAAGGAGCGCGTTGCAGTTCGGATCAACTGCTTGACCCAACAGGACATGGAAGCTGGAGGATTTTTCTGGATGGACCGTGACCGGGCCACCGTCCTTGCGACTGTACAGGATCGTGTTCATCAGGTGTCACGGGTGCTAAGGCAGGTGAATACTTTCCTGGCGTCGATTATGTACATCATGTTTCCTCTGGATGAAGCACCGTCCACCCTTTGGGGTTTATTGTCGAAGTTTCGGGACATGAATCACGTGAGGGAGTTGGTGCGGCACCAGTTGGTGGCAGGGGTGAAAGCTGCCCTTTCGCTTGTTCGGCTGCATCGCCCTGATGTTGATCTTGCGGCGGTGGTGGCTGGGCCGCCCCTTCGACCATATGGTGGCCTTTGGGATATGCGCCCGCATTATGCGGCTGTTAGGCAGTGTGCTGAAGAGATTGTAGATCTTTTTGAGCATCGGGCACACGTGATCCTTCAAAATAGGCAGGTCCTGTAAAAAGATAGAAGTAAAACTTGTATATATTTCGACTGGGCTTGTTGTGACCTTGGTTGTAAAGATTATTTGTGTTAGCACATGGTGCTTTGTTGTATGCATGTCCTTTTCATTAGCCTGACGTGGTTAGCTACTCAGGTTTATATGCGTTATTTTCGGACGATAAAGTCGTGAGGTGAGGTGAAGCCCCCGAGTGTGTTGTAACAGAAAGTAGTGCAAGGAAAAGAGATTTTCGGACTGGGGACTTAGCTTTTATTCATATCGTAACGAGGAGGTACATTGTTAGGCTGAGTAGCCTTATTGAAAGTAAAGAGGAATAGCTAGGGGTAGAAGTGTCGCAATTGTGCGACGTTCCATGGGTTGGAGTATGCAACTCCTGACTTGACGTCCTTGAGGCGGTAGGCACCACCTGGGATGACTTCGGTGACGATGTAGGGTCCTTCCCAGGGTGACTCGAGCTTCTTCGGCCGCTCTTGCTTGAGTCGTAGGACGAGGTCTCCTTCGACGAAGGACCTTGGGCGCAGCGAGCCAAGTGGTAGTTGCGGAGGAGGCTCTTTGGTGATCGCTTGGCGAGCCGCGGCAATGTCGTGTGCCTCATCGAGTGTGTCGACGGCGTCTTTGAGTGCGGCCGTCGATTCGGCTTCGCTGTAGGCGACGACCCGTGGGGACTTATGGCGTACTTCTGCAGGTAGCACGGCTTCGGCTCCGTGTACCATGAATAAGGGCATGTAGCTAGTTGAGCTGTTTGGCATTGTACGCAAGCTCCAGAGGACAGAGGGTAGCTCTTCTGCCTAGGCTCCCGCAAGTCATTCAAGTGGACTGAGTAGGCGTTTCTTGATGCCACCGCCTACGAGACCGTTGGCCTTTTCGACCTGCCCGTTGGTTTGCGGGTGCGCTACGGAAGCGTATGATATGTTGATGCCATGGCCTTCGCAGAAGTCCTGGAATTCTTTGGAGATGAAGTTCGACCCATTGTCTGTGATGATGCTGTGCGACACGCCGAACCTGTAGACTATGGATTCGAAGAACTTGACGGTCGTTTTGCCTTTTTGGTTGGTGACAGGCATGGCCTCGATCCACTTGGTGAACTTGTCGACTGCGACCAAGAGGTAGAAGTGGCCTCCTTTCGAAGATTTGGGAAGTTTTCCGATCATGTCGAGGCCCCATTGGGCGAAGGGCCAGGCCAAGGGTATGGGCCTGAGCTCTGACCCTAGTGTGTGTGTCTTGTCTGCAAACCTCTGGCAGCCGTTGCACCTCTGGACGAATCCTTGGCATCGTTCATGGCCGTTGGCCAGTAGAATCCAGCTCGTAAAGCTTTGGCGACGAGGGCGCGGCTGCCCGCGTGATGGCCGCAGATGCCCTCGTGGATGTCTTGGAGGATGGTTTTGCCATCACCGATGGTGACGCATCGTTGGAGTACACCCAAAATGCTGCGCTTGTATAGCTCGCCATTGATGATGGTGAAGGCCTTGGACCAGCGAGATATGCGTCGGGCATCTGTCGGGTCATCAGGCAATTCTCTGTTTATCAGGTACCGAAGGTACGGCTGCGTCCATGTTTCTTCGATTGCCATGACCTGCATCAGGCTGACCAATTCGACCTCCGTGTCGAGCTTTTCGGGTCCTTCCTGTCCTTCGGGTAGCACAGCCCCCCGAGTGCTCTGCTTCTTCGGGTGATCCCTTGGGGAATTTCCTTTTGATGGAAGGTACGCAGATTTGTTCAAGGAACACACCTTGTGGCACCTGTGCACAAGTAGAGCCAATGTTGGCGAGTCTATCGGCCTCCTCGTTGATTTCCCTTCCGACGTGGCGAATCTCACAACCGTCAAAGTTTCCTTCAAGTGAGTTGTAGAGTGTGCGGTACACGATCATGTTGGCAGCGTGTGCGTCGCATTCGTTCATCATCTGCTGGACGACGAGGTTAGAGTCACCGTAGATGACTAGGCGTGTTGCGCCGCAGATCTTGGCCATCCTCATGCCGTGGATGAGGGCCTCGTATTCGGCCCTGTTGTTGGAGGCGCGAAATTTCATCCGAAGGACATATTTCATCTGATCGCCTTGCGGGGACGTCAGTATGACGCCAGCTCCTGCTCCAGCCTCGTGCTTGGAGCAGTCGAAGTGCATCGTCCATGACTGCTTCATGTCCGGGGTGTCGGGCAGCTGGAGCTCCATCCGGTGGACGAAGAATTCAGGGAGGACCTGAGATTTGATCGCATGGCGTCGCTCGTAGACTATGTCTAGAGGATATAGCTCGATGCCCCACAGGGCAGTGGCGGAGCTTCAGCCCGCCATGCCCGGGCGGCTGCCCGGGCTTCGTCTGCTAATCACCTCTAAGATCTATAGGAAAGAGCTAGCTAAAATACGGATTTTTTGGGGGCAAATCCTGGTGAAGACGGTCGCACCTCAACCTTTCCCAGGCTCAGTGATGAGGCTAGCTCCGCCACTGCCACAGGGCTACGCGTCCTGTGGCTTCGGGGTTTGTTCAGGATGTTGGACAGTGGCGCCTCGTTTACGACCATTATCTGATGCTCCTGGAAGTAGTGGCTTAGCCAACGAGCCGTCATGAACATTCCGTAGAAGAGTTTCTGGTAGTGAGGGTACCTCTGTTTTGTTGGCATCAGTACCTCGCTGAGGTAGTAGATAGGGCGTTGGACCCCATCGGTCTTGCCATCTTCGGGTCGTTCGACCACAAGCACGGTACTTACCACCTGGTGCATAGCTGCGATGTATAGCAGCAGTGGCTCTCGCTCCTTGGGCGTGACCAAGACAGGCGAGGTGGAGAGCAGTCGCTTGAGATCTTCAAATGCGTTGTCTGCTTCGGGTGTCCACTCGAATTTGTCTGCTTTGCGTAGCAGCTAGTAGAAAGGCAGGGCCTTCTCACCCATGCCGCTAATGAATCTGCTCAGCGCCACGATGCGCCCAGCGAGTTTCTGGACACCTTTGGGGTTCTTCGGCTTCTCCATGGCTAGTATGGCCCGGATTTTCTTCGGATTCGCCTCGATTCCCTGTTGGGAGATAAATTAGCCAAGTAATTGGCCAGATGGTATGCCGAAGGCGCACTTTTCTGGACTCAACTTGATCTTGTAGTGATCAAGGTTATCAAACATCTCACGGAGATCGTCAATCAATGTCTTGGCTTCCCTGGTCTTGATGACTATGTCGTCGACATAGACTTGAATGTTGCGACCGATCAGGTTCTTCAGACATGCCTGCATGCACCTATGGTATGTGGCACCTGCGTTCTTCAGCCCGAAGGGCATGGTGTTGTAGCAGAATACCCCGAACGGCGTGATGAACGCCGTTTTCTCCTGATCTTAGACCTTCAGCTGAATCTGATTGTAGCCTGAGTAGGCATCAAGGAAGGAGAGTTTCTCGCATCCTATAGTCGAATCGATGATCTGATCGATCCGAGGAAGGGGGAAGTGGTCCTTGGGGCAGTGCTTGTTGAGCGACGTGAAGTCCACGCACATCTGCAGGATGTCAGTGTCTTTCTTTGGGACTAGCAGGGTGTTGGCTAGCAATTCGCTCTCCTTGATTTCTTGGATGAAGTTGGCGTCCAGGAGTCTGTTGACTTCAATTCCAACTGCTGCTGCTCGTGGTTCGGACAGTCGTCGGATCAACTGCTTAACCGGCCTTGCATCCGGGAACACATTGAGTGCGTGCTCGGCGAATTCCCTGGGAACTCCTGGCATGTCCGCAGGACACCAGGAGAAGATTTCCCAGCGCTCACGGAGGAATTCGACGAGCGCGCTTTCCTATGCGGGGCTGAGGTTGTTGGCGATCGGCGCCGTCTTGGATGCGTCGGTTGGGTGGACCTGCACCTTTTTCGTGTTGAATGTGGAGTCGAACGACGTATCAGGTGATTTTTGCCTGGCGACTGGGGGTTCCCCATTGTCTGTCACCTCTCGGAGTCTCGTGAGCTCCTCTTGCATGCCGAATGACTAGGAGATTCTGTTGAAGTCTCTATCACAGTGGTCCGATCGGGTGAAGCTTCCCTGGACTGTGATGACGCCTTTGGGCCCAGGCATCTTGAGCAGCAGGTATGCGTAGTGCGATACTGCCAGGAACCTTGCGAATGCTACATGCCCGAGGATGGAGTGGTACTGTGATGGCCAATCCACCACTTCAAACTTGAGCCGCTCACACCGAAAGTTTTCGGGTTTGCCGAAGATGACGCCGAGCCATATCTTTCCCAGGGGATATATGCCCTTCCCTGGGACTATGCCGTGGAATGTTGTATCAGATTGTTCCAGGCTGCATAGCGGGATCCGCATCACTGCGAGGGTGCTGGCGAACATCAGGTTTATGTCGGTGCCGCCGTCCATGAAGACGCGGCTCATATCGAATCCTCCGATCAGCGCCTCGAGCACCAGGACAGCATGACCTAGGCGAGGGATCTGGCGGGGATGGTCCGAACGATCGAACGTGATGCAGGACTCCGAGCCACTGAGGTACTCAGGGATGGTCTGGAGCGATTCTGACAAGGTGACACGCCGAGTGATCTTCTTTTGCACCCAATTTGTAGGGCTTCCCTTCTGGATCATGAGAGACCCTTTTGGTGGTGGGTATCCACCTGTGCCGTTGTTTGGGTAGGTGCGATCGCGGGATTCGACGATCCCACGGGTGGTGGTGGATGAGCTCTGTGGGCGATGTCACCTGGTGCGGGTGCGGGTCCGAACCCAGGGTTCACGATCTGGCGTCACATTTGGGTGAGGCCCTTGCTGAGTTTCTAGAACTCGCGACAGTCCTTGAGCATGTGGCTGGCCTTCTTTTTGCCATCCTGCTTGTCGATGTAGAAGTGGATGGTACAGGGACCCGACAACTTGTCGTATGCTGAGGGTTCTTCGTCATGGCCGCGATGCTGCCATGTTTGTGTTGGGCGCCCTCAGTCGCGGAAGTTGCCTCCGCGATATCTTCCACTGCTGCGGTCGATGTCGTTGCGGAGTTTGGCATAGCCAGCCGCAACCATGTCGGGTCCGATGCGATCGTCATAGATGCGCGATCTTCGTTTGCTATGGCGCTCGCGTCTGCGGCCATATTCATCCTCCTCATCTGAATGTGATCGGTGGAGGGAATCCTCGCCGTCTGCCCACCTGTTGGCGATGTCCATGAGGTGGTCGAGTGTCTTGGGCTTGACACACCCAAGTTCTTCCTTGAAGTCCGGGCGCTTGACGGCATCCTTGAAGGCGTCGATCGTTCTCTTCTCGGAGATGTGTGCCGTGGAGTTCTTTATATTGGACCAGCGCAAGATGTACGAGCTAATGGATTCACCCGTTCGTTGAGTGTAGGCCCGCAGCTCCTCGATCGAGGCTGGCCTTTTGCTGGTGCCCTTAAAGTTTTGGATGAAACTGTACGCCAGCTCCTCCCAACTTCAGATGGAGCTTGAAGACAGGATGCTGAGCCAGATTCGGGCTGCGCCTGTCAGCTACAACTGAAGGCATTGCAGGGCGGTGTTCTTGTTTCCACTATGCAGCTTGACAGACGAGAGGTGGTCGCTGAGCCACGCCTTCAGATCCTGCAAGCCGTCGAACTTCAGAGTGTCCGAAGGAAGTTTAAAAATTTTCGGCATCCGCGTGCACGGAACAGATCTGTTGAAGCATTGAGCTCCGCACAATTCTCTGTCGTCATCCTCTTCAGATTCGGTTGAGCACGCGCATTTGGCGCGTGCCTTGTCGACCTTGCGCTGGGCAAGGTCGTTTCGAGCATCGTAGTCGCGGCTGCGACGTCTTGGGCTCTTGCATCGTTGAGGTAGATCGTGCTCGTCCTCTTCCTCGTCGGAGGAGGGTGTGGGGCTACGGTTGAATCTGACCGTAGCCTTTTTCTTTGGCTCTGTAGGATCTTCTTCGTGGAGGGCAGCTCCGACGAGTCCGAGTCCGGCTAGTGTGGACTTGTGCATGGCACTCTCCGGGTCCCCCACCGGAGGTGGATGGGACGCGAGGTATGTGGTAGATGCCATGATCGCAGCCTGAGGCGTCTTCGGTATGACATTGTCGTTGATGTCCATCTCCATGAAGGACGTGTTGAGGGTTTTGGTGACCTCACGTCGCGCGGCAGGGTCCATGTTATCCGTGCAAGATCGATGCTTGTTGGCGTGATTGCCGTGCGAGCTGGATCCGCCAGCAGCGGTAGCTCGCCGCGCGCTAGACTCCGAAGCTGCTTGCTTGTTTTGTCGAGCTCCTGCAACAGCTTCACCTGCCTGTTGTGCTCACCAATGAGGAGGAGGTGGTATGCCATCAGCAGGTCCCATGAAGAATTCACGGGTAGGATCTTGTTGCCCGCCACAGCTTCGCGTGCCTGGTGCCAGCCATCCTCGTTGAGGTTGATCCGCTGATAGGCGGCAGTGTCGCCCTCGTTGGGCTAGAGGGGCGGCTGCCCTCCATTTCCTCCGTTCCCAACCTGTGGGTTGGGCGGTGGGTTTGGTGGTCGGTTGGGCTCAGTCGAATTTTGCTGCCCTTCTGTTTCGCCATGGATGACTACGGCGCATTGGTATCGCCTATAGATTGGATCGCTGCTACTACGGCTTTCGGTTCCGGAACCGTAGGTTCCTTCGTCTGATGGAGGGCCGCACAGATCTGAGTTGCAGCTGCTGTTGTCATAGGACTCATCTGTTAGCGTCGACATGCATAGCATGCTGATGGGTGGGACCCACGAAGAGGCCTGATGGATGGTGGTGGAACCCGCTCTGGGAGGCGGAGAGTGTCGGTCTGCCCCACCTGGAAGCAGAAGCTCCCGAACAGAATCTCAAGCCCGTCGCCTGCGGGCTCGAAATCCTTCATGGTGGCTGGCGAGTGAGCAGTAAAGTCAAAAGCGCAAAAGAGGAGGAGGCTCACCGTCGTCGAGGAGTTGTAGATCTCTTCAGATGGGACCATCACGATCGCACAATCAGCGCCCCCGATTCCCACAAACGACGGCAATTGATGAGGTTCGATCTCGTCAATGCCCATTGTTATGAGCTTGGGTTTTGGAGAAGGTGGGGATGCTGGAGATCACAGAACGGTTAGCAATCAAGCAACACGGGGACACGAGTTTACCCAGGTTCAGGCCCCCGGAGGGAAAACCCTACTCCTGCTTGTCTGCTCTTGATTACGGCGGAACCGAAAATTATAGAGGTGCGCAGATGCAATCTGGCATGAAGGTGTGTATGCGGTGAGAGGTGCCCTCCTTGCCGTGCCCTCCTAGCCTTTATATAGATAGGCAGGTCCCGGGCGTAGGTCGAGTCGGTTACAGATTAGGGTTTGCCCTTTGAAATTCTATCTACACTAGCCTTGTTCTCCAAGCATCTGAAGGCGTCATGGGCCTGAGCCACCCGGAGTCTCCGCAGGACGCATATCTTGCAGTGGGCCTTCCTTCGGGATGGACTAGGTATGCTGATGTTGTGTACCCGTGGGGTATAACCATGCCACCACCAACCTGGCCCCAACTCCAGGAGTGCCATTGCCCCCACCTCGTGTTGCTGTCTAGTCATATATAAAGGTGCCAGATCCAATATTTAGGGTTCGACTCTCCCCCTTTGGTGGCGGTGGTGGAAGAACGTACTACATGTGTGCAGTGTTTGGGGCTTGAGGATCTTACTCATTTTGCTATCACTGGAAGTGTCTGGGAGATGGGGGATAGAGGAAGAGGAAGAGGGGAAACAGTGGCCAGGATTCATGGCAAGGGCAGCAAATGCCACAACAACAGCAACTGATGCTTAGCAACATCAATAGATGCAGTAATAGCAGCCTCCCCAGCAGAATCCCTTCGAGTTTGGCCAGTTCAACCCTCAATTCTTCTAGAATCAGCCTCCTTGTGGTTTTGCTCAAGGTAACATGCTCCTCCATGGGGTTTCAATGGGCCTTTCCCTCCTTTTCAACCCCAACCTTAGTTTGGTTTGCGGTCAAATCAATGGATTGCTCCCCAACAACCTACTAACCAGCTGCTAAATCAGGGAGTGGATCAATCAGAGAAGTCTAAGGCACTAGTGGAGAATAAGAAGAAGAATCTTCCTTCTTAGAAAGAACAAGGGTCTGGGAGCTCTAACAACAATGCACATATGAGCTACACTTATACCATCTGCATGTGTTGTGGGGAACCAGACCACCATCAGAGTGCTTGTGAGAAGTAGAGGATGTGTTTCATCTGTAAAAGTGTTGCTCATATAGTTGACCAATGTCCTGTCAGGAAAAGGCCACACCAGATTGCTAGATTTATAGGAAGTGGTGCTCCATGATTAGGTTTCTATCATATTGAAACCCCTAAGGATGTCATTAACCCAATTACATCTACCAAGAACTATGACCTTGTCTTGGTTGAAGAAGGTCATCTGTCTACTGAAGAGTTAGCTGCTGAGTTCTCTAGGATTTACAAAACCAATTGGCCTTGGCAGATCGGGGAGCTAGGTCATGAGAATACTTACCTAGAAAATGTAGGGGCTCGTAGCATGGAAAAAAAATTCTATCACATGAACACACAAAAGCCAATATCTAATCTACGAGATTGGTGCAACAAGTTCATAGAGTACTAACCCTCGAAGATCAAGCATTTAATGAGATCGGATTCTCGTGGTTGATGTAGTCGTTCACTTGTCGATCTCAAGATCGTGAAGACGATCCTTCCGGCACCATGTTTCGGAAGCGCTTCCACAGTCGGTCACACGTTCGGTACTCGATGAAGACCTTTCTCTCCCTTGTTCCAGCAGGTATCAGAGGTTGTTGATCTCCTCGTGATTCTAGCAACACGACGGTGTGGTGGTGGAGGTGGAGGAGTAGATCCTACAGGGCTTCGCCTAAGCCGGAGCAGGTATGGTGGAGTAGAGAGGGCCTCGGTGGCAAGGATTTAGAAGCAGAGGGGAGGAGAGCGCCGGTGGATAGGGTATAGGTGGCGGCGGTTTAGAGGGTCTAGGGCTCCAGCGACTTGGGAGCAAGGGGCGACGGCCTAGGGTTTGTGGGTGGTGGCAAGGGGGCGCCCCACCCCTCCTTTTATGGGCGGGAGAGGTGGAAAGTGGGAGGACGAGTCCTCCCCCAACTCCCTTGTGGCCGGCGGCTTAGGGAGGGAGAGGGAAACCTCTCCCTTGTGGGTTCCCTTTCCCTCCTGCACTAGGACTTTGACTTTCCAAATTGGGATTTGACTTTTCAAATTAGAGTTTGACTATTCAAACTAGAGTTTGATTCCCAATTCCTAGTCTTGACCTAGGGCACCATGCCGCATACCCCACTAGGGCATGGTGCATCCATGTGCCTCCCCTCCGGGGTGTTGGACCTTCTAGAACTTTCTAGAAGTTTCTGGGGAAAACACCGAAAACATTTCCAAACCCCGGAATTGGACTTTCCTTATATGAAACTTATTATTCGGACCATTTCGGATCTCCTCGTGATGTCCTGGATCCAATCCGAGACTCCGAACAATATTTGGTCTCCAACTCATATTCCATATCTACTAAACAACCTTGAATCCTTAAGTGTGTCTCCCTACGGTTCGTGAATTATGTAGACATGATCGAGACACCTCTCCGATCAATAACCAATAGAGGAATCTGGAAATTCATATGTCTCCCACATATTTCTACGATTACTTCGTGATCGAATGAACCATATACATATGATACTGATTCCCTTTGTCGCGCGATACTTTATTTATCTGAGGTTTGCTCGTCGGCATCTCTATACCTAGTTCAACCTTGTTACCGACAAGTAATATTTACTCGTTACGTGATATGACATCCCTTGTGACCTAGTCACATGCTTGCAAGCCAATTGGATGACATTCCACCGAGAGGGCCCAGAGTATATCTATCTGTCATATGGATGGACAAATCCCACTCTTGATCCATGTGCATCAACACATACTTTCAGAATACCTAATTCCACCTTTATAACCTCCCAGTTATGGAAGTGGTGTTTGATGTCGTCAAAGCATTCATCTGGTGATGGTGATTAACATGATCTCATGGTCGTAGGATTAGGCTACTATGTATTTGAAAGCTTGTAGCAAACAAACTATAAATTACTTGATCTTACGCTACGCTTACTATAGGAGTGTGTCCATCATATCATTCTCCTAATGCCATGATCTTGTTATTAATAACATCTAGTGTACATGATTAGGAAACTATAATCATCTATTAATAAACAAGCAAGTTCAACAAGAGGATTACTAGGGACTACTTTTATGTTGACAAAACACACAAGTATTAATGTTTCCGATTAATACAATTATAACATGGGATGTAAACATTTATCATAAACACAAGGATATAATAATAACCATTTTATTATTGCCTCTTAGGCATATATCCAACAGTAAAATCCCTTCATCACATTGCTGCGGAGCAAGATATTGGATATCCTAAGTTTGGTGTTTTAAAGGAAGGGGTCCGGGTCAAGGTTGAGGCCTAAAATGATGATCCAGAGCCTATGGAATCACTAGAGAAAGATTGGGTTGGGTTATTATCACTAGCTTGCAATCAAAATGGTGTGAATGGAACGTCCTAGATTAGACAGTATCTAATTGTAATATCCTAGATGGTGTAGACTGGCTTAGTATCTTGAAGAACAATGCTAAGGGGGTTAGGTTTAAGATCAAGTGCAGGGATCCTTCCAAATTACCTTCTATCACGCTTTTGACTTCCATGATCACCTGTTTTCATTTGGGATTCTCTATTGACAAGTCTGTAGTCAATTCTGGTGATGAAGGGGAAGGGGTGCAAGATGATCCTAGTGAGCAGGATAAAGATAATGGAGGTGGTAATATAGATAGGCAAAGCTTTAGTGATGGGAGGTCAGGTCATAATTCTAGATACAATGCTCCTCCATAGTCCGCCTCTGGTCCTTCTCGGAGGGCTAGCAGACTAACAACAGGGTTAGGCTCTATTCTAGGGAGCTTCCTGATGAAGTCTCTTGAAGTGGTGGTGTTGTTTTCAAGTTGTTGGTTCATAGAGGCCTTATGGATAGAGAACGGTCTTTCATCTGGGATAAGCCTCTAATCTTTGGTGCAAACCATGAGGTTCATGCCTTTTGGGGTGATGAACAAATGATGCTTCAAGAGCAAACTGAGCAAACAATACCTTCAGACAAAAAGGACTCCTCCATTTCCAACATGCATGTGGACCTGATGCCAAAATTCAGTAGCATGGACATGTCTGACAGTGTGGACCTTGGGGTGGATTAGGGTGCTTCTAAGAAACAGAAATGGGGGCCAATCCAGCCAAACAAACAAAGCTCAAGAATTGATAGGTCAAAAAACATCCTGGAAAAAGCTGTGGATTTGAAGAAAGTGACCAACCTAGAGGTTGCCAAAAAACTAAAAGGTATAATGGAACAAAATCCCTTCCATGTTTTAAGTTCAGTAGACATCAAAAGTATTTTTTGATAAGATAGGGATAGATCTAGGCAGTTCATATACATCTACTTGTTGTAGCTTAATTTCTAGTTCTAGTCCTTCTGTCTCTCCATCATGTGATTGTGATGAAGTTGATGAGAAGGCTGAAGGTTGGATAGAAGTAGTTAATAAATCTCGGGGCAAGCACCCTAGGAAAAAATCTATGTTAGTTGCTTTTTGGAATAGGAGCATATCTGCTCCTGGTAGACAAAAGTACATTGAGGACAATCTTATTCCTCTACAAGTTGATTACATAGGTTTCCATGAAACCTAGAAGGATAAGTTCAGTAAATCCTTTTTGAAAAATCTTCTTGACAATAGACATTTTGAATGGAACTACCTGCCTTCCCCTGGGACTGCTAGTGGTATCCTTGTAGGAGTTAATTTAGATCTTTTTATGTGATAGCTTGGGACATTAGAACCTTTTCAGTTACTGTTGTAGTTAATATTATGGTTACTAAAGTTATTTGTAGGATCACTACTATGTATGGTTCTGCTTATGAAGAGAGAAAGCAAGAATTCATTTCTGAGTTGCATGAACTTTTCATTAATTGGGATCCTTGCTATGATACGAGGTGATTTCAATTTAGTTAGATCTATAGATGATGATAAAAGTAATATAAATGTAGATTTTAAGTGGGTTGATAAGTTTAATGCTTGGATTGAGATTTGGGCTTTAATGGAAGTTGGGCTTGCTGGTAGAGCATATACTTGGGGTAATAATCAAGCTGATTTGATTATGAGTAAAATAGATAGTATTTTTGTACTACTAGTTTTGATGCTAGTTTTCCTTTAGATAGTGCTAAATCTCTCTCTAGAGTGGGTAGTGACCATATTCCTATCCTCTGGGATTCTGGAGAAGGTAAATCTCCCAAACCCACCATGTTCAGATTTGAGAAATGGTGGCTTAGCAAACCTTATTTTAAAGATGTAGTTGTTAAAGATTGGTCTCTACAAGTTAATGGCTCTAATATTTTAGATGTTTGGCAAGGAAAAGTGCGGTGACCCAGCATACCACTGCATGTGTAGTACACTATAGTCATTGACATGGCATTCACAAAACACAGTTCTGTAAATATCACATCACTCGGAGTGGTACAACAGAAACATTGCGGTCCGTATTACAAACATTCACACATTATTATTATTACAATACCAGAAGTTCAAGACTTCAAAAGGATTCAACTTACAAACCAAAATATAAAGTGTTTTCAACGGAATTTAAAAGTAGCAACTCCAACTAGGAGTTGAGCTCAGCAGCTTATTCTATAGAGTTCATGTTGCTCGGCTCCGTCGGTTACTACTAACTAGGATACTTAGTTGAACTCGTTGTCATCGACACCATAGCGGATTTCGTAATCCACTCCTTAAACACCTCCTGACAGGTCAGGCTCCTCATAGAACACATATTCTTGGCATTCGGCTGCATACATTGGCACGTCTTCGAGATCCTCAGAGTCTAAGCAAGGGATCAAAGGAAAGGATGAGTAACAGCGTTACCCAACAAGTTCATTATATGCAAGGTGGGAAGTTTGATGCTCTAACAACCACCTCGAACTATACGTCCTTCGCACTATGTAGTTTTTGTAAATCTTTCTTCAAATATTGATTTTATTATAAAAATCTATGACCATCAGCCTTCACAGGTTGACCAGAAATTTCATGGAGTTCCTTTCCTGCCGCGTTCGTCGCTCCTTCCCGGAACATGGAGTAACAAGTTACAATTCTTACACTCTGCAGAGGTGCGTTACTTTACCCATGAGAGATCAACTCCTTGTTGCACAACCGGGCTTACTTTCCCGTCCACAATTTCATGATGTGGGGCCCAGTAGTTGGTCCAAGCCAATCACTGCCCCCTTCGCGACCTCGCATGCCTCCTTGGTGTACACCATGCCCACGTATTGAATCATGGCAATGGTTTGTACAAACCGTTAGATGCCAGAACTATTGTGGGACATTGAGGGTTCCCACCCATATGTTGCATATCCTCTACGAATTACCAATTAATATGCACGCTACGAGGATAACAACCACGACCTGCACATCCGGCTACATGCAAGAGGAAGAAGATACAGCTGACTTCTCTGTCCCATTCCAAATCTCATGGCTAACGCATAATATACGTCGCTAGAATCACTGATGTCATGGGTTATTAAGTCCCTAATTGATCATCATTGTTTCAAATAGAACCCTAAGTTCTATTGCTCCATTATATCATCACTTAGGATGATATCTAAGATTTCTTTATTTGTGAAAATAATATTTTCTTTCTTTGGAGTATATATGATAACACACGATTTGCAAATACTTTGATAAAGACTCTTCAAAGGATATGAGCAAGTGATGAACTTGCCTTGTGATTGCAAGGTAGTGAAGTCTCATGCTTGCACTGGACCTTGAGCTTCTATGTCTAGAAAAACATCATTATTGCCCGGTAAGGACAATATTTAAAGAAGCAAAATGATTATGCAAAGTAATGTAATGCATTATTTAGCTTTGTGTGTATTCTCCCCCATTATTTAAATTATAAAAATTCTTTTTAATAATAAAGAATTTATAAATATTTTTTTAATATTTATTGAATATTGTATTCTTTTGTTTTATTACATTTTATTTGAATTTTATTTATTTAATAATTACTTTAAGAATTATTTAAATACCAAACATTGATATTAAATATTTGTTTAGTATTTTTCTAAAAAACTACAATATTAATATATAATGAAAGTGAGTTTTATTTATTTTTATCATCTTTCAATAATTTTTAAAATTCCAAAAGGAATAAATATAGTACATAATTCTTAATAAAATTTATATGTCTAAAATTTTATTTCTTAATTTATTTGGATAGTTTGGATTATTGTGAATCCAAAAATATTTTATTTATAATTTTTGGATTCCTATTTTATTTTCTAGGGTTTATCTAAATTCAGGGGCATTTTGGTCTTTTTCCGTTTATTAAAACAGGCTTTAAGTGATTTGGGCTGACTGTTTGGGTTTATTGGGCCCTTGTGGCCCAGTAGGGCAAAGCCAAAATGGCACCCCATAGGGTCCTGGCCCAATCCAGCCCACACTCCCTCTCTCTGTTACTTTCTCGTCCTCGTCTCTCTTCTTCTCCTCGACCAGTAATGCGATGGCGCCATGATCATCTGCCGTCATTCTTGTGGTCCTCCCTGGCCGTCTTTGTGATGTGGCAGGTTGTCGACCATGCTCTACCCTCCTGTCCAATTCAATTTGGCTCTAGAGCTTTCCCGTGGCCAGACTAGCCTCATCCCGAACCCTAGGGTTTGGGGTGATGCGGGTGATGTCGTCGCCATTGCTGCCGTGTGCCGTGGGGGTGTTCCTCGCCTTCAGACATGGCTAGGATTGCCGCCTCGGCGTGGTGTGGGTCGCAGCGCCCCCTTGGGGGTGCTCCCCGTGCCGCTGTGTTCGTCGTCGACCTCTGCTTCCTCTTCTTGCCCACAGCAACATCCATCAGTAAGTTGTTCATCTTCTCCTTGTGCACTATGTGCTAGGACACCCTATGCTATGTATTGATAGTGGCTACTCCTGGCTAGTGGTTATGTCCTGATTAGGGTTTGTGTTCTTCTTCATATCCCTCTATTGATTGAATATCCGATGATTTGGATCATGTATTGATGATCCCTAAGGATGTTGAGTGGTGGTTTGCTGTGGTTTACTACTGATGGTTAGCTTTGATGATTCTAGTGGCTTATCAGTTTGGTTACATTGGTTAATTTTGGTAAGGTTCAGATGATAAGGTTGCTCTAGATTCATTACTTGGGCATTCTAGTGGTTTGATAGCTCACCACTGGCATTGCTTGGTAAATGACAGTGATTTTTTATGTGATGATGTCATTGTATCAGTAATGTTGTCTTAAGAATTCATATATATAGCTGAGATCAATTGATCTCCTACAGTGATGATATGCATTTGGATTTATCTGAAGATGATTCCTATGATTAGTATCAGGAAAATGATTTTATAGTTGGCTGTGAGTGTAACTGTGAAAGTTGAATGTTTAACCTTCTTAGTTTAGAAACTGTTCTTGTGACACCATCCTTGTATGGCACACAAGATTAGATTCTTTTACTTGGTTTGGTTTTGTTCAAGCTTAAAATTAGCTTGGTATGATAGATAAGTGGAATCTTCTTTCCTTGCATCAATAGAACCCATGATGTTGGTCTGAGGTTTAGGGATTAGGCCCTTATCTTATTGTTTCTCATGGATTGGTTCTGGTAGTGATACCAGCTACTGATTCTTGAGTCAAAGTTGGAAAAATGATTGTAAGCTTGATAAATTATATGGGTCCATAAGATGAAATTCTAAGGTGCTACTCCTATTTAAGAGGTGTGCCTAGAAATTCAGATCTTGGCTATATTCATTCCTAAAATTTAAGTTATAGCCTGATAGCTAGGATCAATGATGTGGTTCTGAGATCCTAGTTGGATCTTTATAGTTTTCTGGTTGCTTTTAGTGTTTAAAACTTCAATGATGGATTCACTCCACTTGGGTGTTTTCTGAGAATTTGAGTATGATACAACTCATGAATGCTTGTCTAATCTTAGACAGAGAAATCATGTGATGGTATTTTCTACTCACCACACTTGGTTGTCGTTGGGGTTGCAAGTTGTTGATCTTGTGGCTAGCTTGATCTGGTGCTCCTACTGGTATTTCTAGTTCTTGGACTTGTCCTTGATCTAGATCTCCACCTCCTGGTCCTGGTGGCTTGATCTTGTCCTTGCTATCCACCTGATCTACCCCCTCCATATGTCACCATCTTGGTGAGATGATCAAGGTTGTGATTGGTGTGATCTTTCTTGGCTTGGTTTGGCTGCCGTGCTTGATGTGTATGAAGTAGGAAATGGTGTGGGGATGCCTCCCACGGCTGTGCTGATAGTTTTGTGTGTGTGGAGCTGTTGCTACTGTGCTGACAGCACACACCATGCAATTTGGTGTGTGTGCTGCATGTGTGCCTGTTGCACACCTTGTGGATATGCTCTGGATATGAAGTTACATTTATCTAGTTACATTTACTTGGCTGGTGAAACTTTCCCTTCCTTGCTGTTTATTTGACTTATGGCTTAAAATTATGAAAGATATAATTTTTTCATATTGGTGAAACTTGCCCCTTAAAAGATTACTCAATGATGAACTTTGAACAGTGCACCTCACTGTCAACACTGAGAGTAAAACATTTTTAACCTTAACTTTCTTTATTTTAGTTTGTGTTTGTTTTGCAGGTACCAGACTTGAAGATCAAGACTTTAGTTTAGGTTTTCTTTTTCTTTATAGAATAGTCACTTGTAATATTTCTTTTATTATTTTGTATTTTTTATTTTATTCTTTTGTAATAAAGATTGTTCTATTTACTCAATATATAAAGATTCTTCTTTCATTTCATTACTATTGTAAAGATCCTTGATAATTTTCATAAGTTACATTTTGTAACTTATTTATTGAATAAAATTTTGGAACAAATATTCATTCAATTGATTAATTTATTTCATTTAAAGTTTGAGTCATTAATTGTTAACTCTTGATTAAATCAAATCACTCAAACCTAATTCTAAATCTTTCTACATTATAATTCCAACGTTCAAATTTAAATTCAAATTTCATTTCCCAAAACACACTAATCCACAAAGATCATATCAAAATTTATAACAATCATCCTCCAAGACTATACCTGATCTCAAAGCATGAAAGAAACTTTTATCACTTTAGGTTTTTATTTGGCGAAAAATTTACCCACATTTTTATAGATGAATGCATGCAATTTCACAGATTCCTAAAACTACCCTTCGTTGGTTCCTAAATGCTAGGATGTTACAGACTTCCCCCCTTAATTAAACTTCATCCCGAAGTTTGTTGAGATGTACCTGAATAGTTCTGGATAGGCTTTTCTTAAATCCTCTTCTTTCTCTTAAGTGGCTTCCCTTTCAGGGTGATGTTCCCACTGTACCTTGCAATACTTGATTGCCCTATTTCTCAACCTTTTCCAGTTTTCTTCCAAAATTTTATAGGGCTTTTCAACATAGGTAAAGTCTGCTTGTAGTTCTATCTGCTGATGTGTGATTGCATCATCCGGAACTTTCAAACATTTACGAAGTTGTGACACATGGAAAACATTATGTACTTGAGCCAATCTTGATGGTAACTCTAAAGCATAAGCTATAGTTCTGTTCTGACTCAGTATCTTGAATGGCCCGATATATCTTGGACTCAATTTTCCTTTAACTCCGAACCTTTTAACCCCTTTCATTGGACTTACTTTCAAATATACCATGTCTCCCACTTCTGGATTCCATGATCTTCGACTTTGATCAGCATAACTTTTCTGCCTACTCTGAGCTATTTTTAGTCTATCCCTGATCTTATCAATGATATCTTGTTTTTCCTGGATATAGTCTGGCGCAAATTCTTTGCTGCTTCTAGGATCGTACCAACATATTGGTGATCTACATTTCCTTCCATACAGAACCTGATATAGAGCTGCCTTCAGACTACTCTCATAGCTATTATTGTAGGAAAATTCTGCCAATGGTAGATGATCTTCCCATGTACCTCCAAAATCTAATGCACAAGCCCTTAACATGTCTTCTAGTATCTGATTTGTTCTTTCTGTTTGAACCCCTCTCTCTAGATGATAAGCTGTGCTGAAATGTAATTTGGAACCAAGTGCTTCATGTAATTGCTTCCAAAATGCTGAAGTAAACACTGATCCCCTATCAATTACGATCTTTTTGGGCACTCCATGCTTACTTACTATCTCTTTGATGTAAACTTCTACTAACTTCTCGGCATTATCTTTCTAATTTACCGGAATAAAATGTGCACTTTTAGTGAGTCTATCCACAATTATCCATATCATATGCTTCCGTTTAGGTGTCATGGGCAATCCCGTGATGAAGTCCATACCTATTTCCTCCCACTTCCATTCGGGAATTTCCAAAGGTTGTAATGGTCCTGCTGGACTTTGATGTTCAGCCTTCACCCTTTGGCAAGTATGGCATTCTGATACATATTTAGCAATGTCCCTTTTCATGTTATTCCACCAGAATAGTTCTTTCAAGTCCATATACATCTTAGTACTTCTTGGATGTATAGAATATGGTGTTTCATGTGCTTCTCTGAGTATGACATCTCGAATCTCAGTCACATCTGGAACACAAAGACGATCTTGGAACCACAAAGACTCATAATCTCCAAGGTGAAAAACTGATGCCCTTGAGATATCCTCCGAATTTCCTCAGCAATGAAAGGATCTTCAATTTGATGTCTAAAAATTTCGTGCATAAGATCACTGTCCTGCTTTGCAACTATCTGCATAGTAGCTAATCCTCCAAGAACCTCTGTTCTAATGAATTGAAGCTCTAATCTTTCCAAGTCCATTTGTAACTCTTTTGGTAGATCCTGATTGCTAGGATGAATATCTGCACTCTTTCTGCTTAAAGCATCTGCTACAACATTTGCGTTTCCAGGAGTATAGTTGATTGTTAAATCATAATCTTTGATTAGTTCCAACCAACGCTTCTGCCTCATATTCAACTCCTTTTGGGTGAAGAAATATTTAAGACTTTTATGGTCAGTGTATAACTCACATCTGGCTCCATAAAGAAAATGCCTCCATCCTTTCAGCGCAAAGACTACTGCTGCTAACTCTAAATCATGAGTTGGATAGTTGACTTCATGTGGTTTCAGTTGCCTTGAACCATAAGCAACCACTTTCCAATTTTTCATTAACACACAACCCAACCCTTCTTTAGATGCATCACAGTATACTGTAAAGTCTTTCCATGTTTCTGGAACTGCTAAGATTGGAGATGTGGTTAACCTGGTCTTCAACTCCTGAAAACTTGCTTCACACTTCTCATCACAATTGAATGGTGCATTCTTTCTTAACAATTTGGTCATTGGTCCAGCTATTTTGGAGAAACCTTCAATGAATCTCTGATAATAACCAGCCATCCCCAAGAAACCTCGAATTTGTTTCACATTGGTTGGTGCAGTCCACTCTAGTACTGATTGAACTTTAGATGGATTTACAGCAATTCCATCTTTACTGATCACATGGCCAAGGAATTCTACCTCATCTAGCCAAAATTCACATTTACTGAACTTAGCATAAAGTTTATGTTCCCTTAAAGTCTGCAATGCTATTCTCAAATGATCAGCATGCTCTTCCTTATCCTTGAAATATATCAGAATATCATCAATGAAGACTATGACGAACTTATCCAAATATGGCATGAAGATTTTGTTCATCAGATTCATGAATATTGCTGGTGCATTGGTCAAACCAAATGGTACTACCAGATACTCATGGTGTCCATATCTTGAGACAAATGTTGTCTTTGGAACATCTTCAGGCTTGATTTTTATTTGATGGTATCCAGATCTTAGGTTGATCTTTGAAAATACTCTGGCTTCTTTCACTTGATCAAACAAGTCTTGAATCCTTGATAAAGGATACTTATTCTTGATAGTAACGTTGTTCAAATTTCTATAATCTCCACACATCCTTCTTCCACCATCCCTCTTATCCACAAAGATTACTTGTGTTCCCCATGGGGATACACTTTCCTGGATAAACCCTTTTCTGGCTAACTCCTCAATTTGCTCTTTGAGTTCTTTTAATTATTTTGGTCCCATATTATATGGTGCTTGAGCTATCGGTGCTGTACCGGGAATTAGATCAATAGTGAACTCTATCTCCCGATCCGTGACATTCTGTAGCTCTTTGGAAAAACATCTTGAAATTCATTTACTATAGAAATATCTTCCAATTTGACCTCTTTCATCGAGTTCAACTACAGATCCACCATGATATGACTGTGCTTATCTGCTTGGTAAACTATCCTTGCTCCACTTGGAGTTTTGATTGAGACAGTTTTCTCCTCACAATTTATCTGGGCGCCATGTTCCATCATCCAGTCCATCCCTAGCACTACTGCAATTCCCTTAAAAGGAATCACATAAAGGTCTGCAAAGTATGTACAACCACAGATCGAGATAACCTGATCTTGTTTAATGTGACGTACAATCACATTTCCCCCTGCCGTAACTACGGTCATAGGGTTTTCTAACGTTGCCCTTCTAATCCCGAATTTATGACAGAATTCTTCAGAAATCAATGAAGTAGTTGCACTAGTATCAAATAGAACTTTGCCGGGATTGGTAAGGATATTGAGCGTACCTATCACTGCATGCTCCAAATTATCCACCTCCTCTAGGGTTGCGCAATTCAGCTTCCCGGTAGGTCCATTCCTCTTGCCATTGTTGTTCTTGACATTATTTCCTCCTCGATTGGGCTGTCCATTTCCTCCACTGGCTTGTCCTCCTCCCTTGGCAGGCCAACCTCCTGGTGGTTTGCTCGGAAAATCGGGCTTGATATGCCCCTTCTGACCACAACCGTAACAGATCACTACAGGCTTTTTGCATTCCCTCTGGAAATGCCCTGGAATTCCATAGTTGTTACAAATAACATTCCTTCTATGATTGGATTGATTTACACCACTACCCTTGTTATTGTTATTGTTAACATAGGCCTTGTTCCGGGTTTGAACTCCAGATTGGGTTTAGGTTTACTAGCCTGAATCCTCTTGGTTTCCTTCTTAGCTCTCTTCCTTCTATGCTCTTGGACTTTCTTGTAGTAATCTTCAAAAGTGATAGCTGCATCTAGCAACTGCTGATAAGTTTGCTTATTATCCAACCTTAACTGCATCCTTACAAATGGATTTAACCCACGCAGGAAACGCTTCTTCCGCTTCTCTTCTATGTTAACATCCTCCTCAGCATAACGAGACAGTTGACTAAACTCCCGGATATACTTCATGACACTCGTATATCCCTGCTGAAGCTCCTCAAATTCTCTCCGCTTCAACTCCATAACACTTTACGGAACATGATATTCACGGAATTTCTACTTGAACTCTTCCCAGGTGTACTCCCTTCCTAGTTGTTGCATGGCTAACTGATTCTCCCACCATGATGCTGCAGGTCTAGTCAGAAGATGAGTTGCATACCTCAATTTCTCCTCATCATTACAACCTATAGTCTTCAACTTTCTTTCTGTATCTGCTAGCCAATCTTCTGCATCCATTGGTTCAGGGGCTGATGCAAAAGGTAACGGCCTTGCATTCTGGAAGGTAGAAAGACTTACTCCTCCACCTTCAGGTGCCCTCTGATTTTCTCGTCCCAGCAACTCCTCCATGAACTTGTTCTAGGTCTCTTGAATCATTTTCATACACTGCATAAAGTTCTGCTCCATTAATGGACTCATTGGTGGTGGTGGTAATGCTCCCTGATTTTCTGCATCTGCACCGACCTTCTCCTTGGCCTCACGTTCCATCCGCTGCTGTTCAGCTTCGGTTTCTACACCCGTATCCATGACCCTCTAGTCCTGCAACATAAAGTGAATACTCATAATTACATCATGCACATGTGTTCTGAGTTCGACTTTACGCACCGAACTAGTCACACAATGAAGATCCAAATAAAATCCAAATATGCATTTCATATATTATACATTACAATATCATAATAATACAAATTCATTACAACATATACCATATAGGTATAATCACAACACTACCTTATTTATCTAACTATCTTATTTCTTGGATTACAATACACGGTACTTGATACCTCTAAATAGTTGCCTACTTCTAGTAGTAACTACGCTCATCATACATGCATGATGTCCAACCGTGATGACGTGACGTTCGTCGCACAGTTTGTGGAACAAATGGCCTTCCAGAAGGAACATACTTAGTATCTGAAGTGTCAGGACTTGAGTCATTACTCAACCTAAGCGCATTGACTCCCTCCACCTCAGTTGAAAAAACATATTCAACATTATCTCCCACTTGCATCTCCTGAGCTTCATTCCTTGAGTTGTCAACAGAATACGCAGATCCTGCTGATCCCCAGGTGCTCCTTTGGGCAAGATAGTTAAACACCGGATAATGTATATTCCCTGGGTTTTGAGAAGATGTTGATGATTCAAACACTCTCTCCTCAGGATCTTCTTCTTCATCCTGATTATCTATCGACATGGCATTTCTACTATTGTTACTAGGGTTAATTCTTGCACCCATCCAGCTAGATTGTCCAACATTTCTGTCAGAACCATCTGTGGACATCTGGTGTTCATGAGATCCTTCATATGATCCCCTTCTCCAACCATCAGAATTCTCAATAGAAAGTTCCGAATCAGAACCATCCTCTGAACCCTGTGGTACTGCATACCTCGTATCCATAGTAGGATCATGTATAGGTTCAGGACTTGGTGAATAAGGATATGGTGTAAAAGATTCAGGATCTATAGGTATATCCTTAAAGATAGGTTTTGCACTACTACTTGCTTCTTTCTCCAATTGGAATGTTAACTGCTTCCTACTTTCCGGATCAGTTAGATCCTCTAACATGTCATTTTTATCTTCGACAATCACTTGATGTGTCTTATAAAAAGACGCAATGAGTGTTCGGTATCTATCCATAAACTTGGAAGCTAACTTAGGATGCTTCTTAACTAAAGTAAGATGATCCAGTATAGGCTCCAAGTCTATAGAATCATGAGGTATCACAGAAAATGTGCTACCTTCTAACTCCTTGGCTTTATGCTCCCGGGTGTTAGCTATCGCCTCCACAAAGGCAACATGATATGCTGCTAAGTGACTCCTACCTTCAACTATAGGTAGATCATGATATAATCCAAGCTCCTCTGGGAGTTGAATACTCACACGATACTTGGATAACATCTGGCCATCATAGTAGGTTATGGTGTTCACTGGAATTCTAGTTGGACAACTAAAAATCTTTAAAAGTTGACGAAGTTGGTCTGTGAATGATCCTCGATAATCATCAAGAGTCTCCTCTTTCCTTACCAAAGTCTGTTTTGGAAACTTTGGTGCCTTAGCTCTGTGTATCAGAAAAAAATTATTTTTATTAGTAACCAATAATATATTGCATCATAACAAAGAATTATCGCACTAAAACATATAACGCAATATTCTCATTTAAATACCCATTATATTTCTTTTCGAGAATTCTTTATCATTGCAACACTCTCCTACAGGTAATACCCTTTACTAGGTTTCCAACCTAAGGTCAAAGCAATTATCTCTGATACCAACTGCGGTGACCCAGCATACCACTGCATGTGTAGTACACTATAGTCGTTGACATAACATTCACAGAACACTGTTCTGTAAATATCACATCCCTCAGAGTGGTACGACAGAAACATTGCGGTCCATATTACAAACATTCACACATTATTATTATTACAATACCAGAAGTTCAAGACTTCAAAAGGATTCAACTTACAAACCAAAATATAAAGTGTTTTCAGCGGAATTTAAAAGTAGCAACTCCAACTAGGAGTTGATCTCAGCAGCTTATTCTATAGAGTTCATGCTGCTCGGCTCCATCGGTTACTACTAACTAGGATACTTAGTTGGACTCGTTGTCATCGACACCATAGCGGATTTTGTAATCCACTCCTTCAACACCTCCTGACAGGTCAGGCTCCTCGTAGAACACATCTTCTTGGCATTCGGCTGCATACTTTGGCACGTCTTCGGGATCCTCAGAGTCTAAGCAAGGGATCAAAAGAAAGGATGAGTAACAGCGTTACCCAAAAAGTTCACTATATGCAAGGTGGGAAGTTTGATGCTCTAACTACCACCTCAGATTATACGTCCTTGGCACTATGCAGTTTTTGTAAATCTTTCTTCAAAGATTGATTTTATTATAAAAATCTATGACCATCAGCCTTCACAGGTTGACCAGAACTTTCATGGAGTTCCTTTCCTGCCGCGTTCGCAGCTCCTTCCCGGAACAGGGAGTAACAAGTTACAATTCTTACACTCTGTAGAGGTGCGTTACTTTACCCATGAGATATCAACTCCTTGTTGCACAACCGGGCGTACTTTCCCATCCACAATTCCATGATGTGGGGCCCAGTAGTTGGTCCAAGCCAATCACTGCCCCCTTCATGACCTCGCATGCCTCCTTGGTGTACACTATGCCCACATATTGAATCACGACAATGGTTTGTACAAACCGTTAGATGCCAGAACTATCGTGGGACGTTGAGGGTTCCCACCCATATGCTGCATATCCTCTATGAATTATCAATTAATATGCATGCTACGAGGATAACAGCCACGACCTGCACATCCAGCTACATGCGAGAGGAAGAAGATATAGCTAACTTCTCTGTCCCATTCCAAATCTCATGGCTAACGCGTAATATACAACACTAGAATCACTGATGTCATGGGTTATTAAGTCCCTAATTGATCATCATTGTTGCAAATAGAACCCTAAGTTCTATTGCTCCATTATATCATCACTTAGGATGATATCTAAGATTTCTTTATTTGTGAAAATAATATTTTCTTTCTTTGGAGTATATATGATAACACACAATTTGCAAATATTTTGATAAAGACTCTTCAAAGGATATGAGCAAGTGATGAAATTGCCTTGTGATTGCAATGTAGTGAAGTCCGATTCTTGCACTGGACCTTGAGCTTCTATGTCTACAAAAACATCATTATTGCCCGGTAAGGATAATATTTAAAGAAGCAAAATGATTATGCAAAGTAATGTAATGCATTATTTAGCTTTGTGTGTATTCTCCCCCTATTATTTAAATTATAAAAATTCTTTTTAATAATAAAGAATTTATAAATATTTTTTTAATATTTATTGAATATTGTATTCTTTTGTTTTATTTCATTTTATTTGAATTTTATTTATTTAATAATTCCTTTAAGAATTATTATTTAAATACCAAACATTGATATTAAATATTTGTTTAGTATTTTCTTTAAAAAACTACAATATTATTATATAATGAAAGTGATTTTTATTTATTTTTATCATCTTTCAATAATTTTGTAAAATTCCAAAAGGAATAAATATAGTACAAAATTCTTAATAAAATCTATATGTCTAAAATTTTATTTATTAATTTATTTGGATAGTTTGGATTATTGTGATTCCAAAAATATTTTATTTATAGTTTTTGGATTCCTATTTTATTTTCTAGAGTTTATCTAAATTCAGGGGCATTTTGGTCTTTTTCCATTTATTAAAATAAGCTTTAAGTGATTTGGGCTGACAGTTTGATTTATTGGGCCCTTGTGGCCCAGTAGGGCAGAGCCAAAACGGCACCCGGAAGGGTCCTGGCCCAATCCAGCCCACACTCCCTCTCTCTGTCACTTTCTCGTCCTCGTCTCTCTTCTTCTCCTCGACCCTGTGGTCGATGGCGCCGACGACGTGCGCTGCTCGCCGTCATGGTCCTCACTGGCCGCTGTCGTGATGTAGTGCGAGGTTGTCGACCACGCTCTACCCTCCTGTCCAATTCGATTTGGCTCTGGAGCTTTCCCGTGGCCAGACTAGCCTCATCCCGAACCCTAGGGTTTGGGGTGATGCGGGTGCTATCGCCGCCGTTGCTGCCGTGTGTCGTGGGGGTGTTCCTCGCCTTCAGCCGTTGCTAGGGTCGCTGCTTCGACATGGTGTGGGTCGCAGCGCCCCCTTGGGGGTGCTCCCCATGCCGCCATGTTTGCCGTCGGCCTCTGCTTCCTCTTCTCGCCCACAACAACATTCATCAATAAGTTGTTCTTCTTCTCCTTGTGCATTCTGTGCTAGGCCACCCTATGTGATGTATTGATAGTGGCTAGTCTTGGCTAGCGGTTATGTTCTGATTAGGGTTTGTGTTCTTCTTGGGATTCATATCCCTCTATTGATTGAATATCTGATGATTTTGGATCATGTATTGATGATCCCTAAGCATGTTGAGTGGTGGTTTGTTGTGGTTTACTGCTGATGGTTAGCTTTGATGATGCTAGTGGCTTATCAGTTGGGTTACATTGGTTAATTTTGGTAAGGTTCAGATGATAAGGTTGTCCTAGAATCATTACTTGGGCATTACAGTGGTTTGATAGCTCACCATTGGCATTGCTTGGTAAATGACAGTGATTTTTTGTGTGATGATGTCACTGTATCAGTACTGTTGTCTTAAGAATTCATATATATAGATGAGATCAATTGATCTCCTATAGTGATGATATGTATTTGGATTTATCTGAAGATGATTCCTGTGATTAGTATCAGGAAAATGATTTTATAGTTGGCTGTGAGTGTAACTGTGAAAGTTGAATGTTTAACCTTCTTAGTTTAGAAACTGTTCTTGTGACACCATCCTTGTATGGCACACAAGATTAGATTCTATTACTTGGTTTGGTTTTGTTCAAGCTTAAAATTAGCTTGGTATGATAGATAAGTGGAATCTTCTTTCCTTGCATCGCTAGAACCAATGATGTTGGTCTCAGGTTTAGGGATTAGGCCCTCATCTTGTTGTTTCTCATGGATTGGTTCTGGTAGTGATACCAGCTATTGATTCTTGAGTCAAAGTTGGAAAATTATTGTAAGCTTGATAAATTATATGGGTCCATAAGATGAAATTCTAAGGTGCTACTCCTATTTAAGAGGTGTGCCTAGAAATTCAAATCTTGGCTATATTCATTCCTAAAATTTAAGTTAAAGCCTGATAGGTAGGATCAATGATGTGGTTCTGAGATCCTAGTTGGATCTTTATAGTTTTCTGGATGCTTTTAGTGTTTAAAACTTCAATGATGGATTCACTCCACTTGGGTGTTTTCTGAGAATTTGAGTATGAGACAGCTCATGAATGCTTGTCTAATATTAGATAGAGAAATCATGTGATGGTCTTTTCTACTCACCACACTTGGTTGTTGTTGGGGTTGCAAGTTATTGATCTTGTGGCTAGCTTGATCTGGTGCTCCTCCTGGTATTTGTAGTTCATGGACCTGTCCTTGATCTAGCTCTCCATCTCCTGGTCCTGGTGGCTTGATCTTGTCCTTGCTATACACCTGATCTACCCCCTCCTTATGTCACCATCTTGGTGAGATGATCAAGGTTGTGATTGGTGTGATCTTTCTTGGCTTGGTTTGGCTGATGTGTTTGATGTGTATGAAGTAGGAAATGGTGTGGGGATGCCTCCCACGGCTGTGCTGATAGTTTTGTGTGTGTGGAGTTGCTGTTGTCTTGTGACAAAGACACACCATGATTTAGTGTGTGTCTTTGCTGTGTGCCTGCTGCACACCTTGTGGATATGCTCTGGATATGTTTATCTAGTTACATTTACTTGGTTGGTGAAACTTGCCCTTCCTTGCTGTTTATTTGACTTATGGCTTAAAATTATGAAAGATATAATTCTTTCATATTGGTGAAACTTTCCCCTTAAAAGATTACTCAATGATGAACTTTGAGAAGGCACCTCACTTATCAACACTGAGAGTAAAACATTTTTAACCTTAACTTTCTTTCTTTTAGTTTGTGTTTGTTTTGCAGGTACCAGACTTGAAGATCAAGACTTTAGTTTAGGTTTTATTTTTCTTTATAGAATAGTCACTTGTAATATTTCTTTTATTCTTTTGTAATTTTTATTTTATTCTTTTGTAATAAAGATTGTACTATTTACTAAATATATAAAGATTCTTCTTTCATTTCATTACTATTGTAAAGATCCTTGGTCAATTCCATAAGTTACATTTTGTAACTTATTTATTGAATAAAATTTTGGAATAAATATTCATTCTATTGATTAATTTAATTCATTTAAAGTTTGAGTCATTAATTGTTAACTATTGATTAAATCAAATCACTCAAACCTAATTCTAAATCCTTCTACATTATAATTCCAACATTCAAATTTCATTTCCCAAAACACACTAATCCACAAAGATCATATCAAAATTTATAACAATCATCCTCCATGACTATACCTGATCTCAAAGCATGAAAGAAACTTTGATCACTTTAGGTTTTTATTTGGCGAAAAATTTACCCACATTTTTACAGATGAATGCATGCAATTTCATAGATTCCTAAATCTACCCTTCGTTGGTTCCTAAATGTTGGGATGTTACAAAAAGTTAGAATGTTTAGGAAGTTGGCAAAAGGATGGAGTTGTAATGTATAGGCAGCTATTAGGAAAAACAAAAAGAGACTGGCGAAAGAATATGATATTCTTGATATCAAGTCTGAGACTAGTCCTCACTCCGAGGAGGAACATACCAGGCTAGGGTCTATCCTCAGGGAGTTAAACGATTTTTGGATCTTACAAGAAACTAAATCGAGGCAGAGATCTAGAGATAGAAATATCTTAGAAGGGGATAGGAATACTGCCTATTTCCATGTTGTTGCTAGCCAAAGGAGAAGGAAAAAACTGATCAATGGTTTAGATGGTCCTAATGGCCCTGTTACTAACACTGAAGACATGCTTAAGGTGGCATCTGATTACTATATTTCCCTCTTTTGGTGGGAGCAGAGACCTAACATTAGGCTTGAAGATAATTTTTTCACCTCTAATGATAAAGTTAGTGATCTTGAGAATCATATTCTGGGATCTCACTTTACTAAAGAGAAAATTAAGATTGTTGTTTTGGTTCTTATGCCGAAGGGGCCCCTGGCCCTGATGGCCTCTCTTTCTTGTTCTATCAGGTTTTGTGGGACATCATTAAATTTGATCTCCTTAATATGTTTAAGGCCTTGTCAGAGGATAAGTTGGATATTTTTAGGCTAAATTTTGCTATGATTACTTTAATTCCTAAAGAAAATGAGGCTAGGACTATGAACAAGTGCATACCTATTAGCTTACTTAATTGTTCCTTTAAGATTTTCACTAAGGTTCTCACCAAATGGCTGGCTAAAATTATTGATAGGTTATTAATTTTTAATTTTCAGTTAGCTTTTATTAGAGGTAGATTTATCCTTGAAAGTGTAGTTACTGCCCATGAAATTATTCATGAGGTCCATAGGAAAAAAGATAAAAGTCTGGTCCTCAAAATAGATTATGAAAAAGCTTATGATAGGGTGAATATAGATTTCTTATGAGGTTTTAGCTCTCAGAGGTTTTTGTCCTTCCTTTATTAGATTCATTAACTAGATCACTAAAGGTAGTTCAATTGGGGTTAGGATTAATGACTCTGAGAGTGACTTTTCTTAACTGGAAAATGCCTTAGACAAGGGGGCCCTATTTCTCCCCTCCTCTTTAACATTATGATATATGTTTTCTCTAAGATGTTAACTGAAGGTACCGAGCATGACATTATTAGAGGTCTTGTCCTCACTTTCTTAAAGGGGGAGTGGTTTGTCTGCAATATGTAGATGATACACTCCTATTTTTGTAAAATGATACTAGGGTTGTTGTCCATCTTAAATGGATCATCACTTGTTTTGAGAAAATTTCAAGTATGAGGATTAACTATCTTAAGAGTGAACTGATTCCCATTAACTGATTCAGAGTTACAACCTTTTTTGGATATTTTTAGTGTGTGGCTGGAAAATTTCATGTGAAGTACTTAAGGATTACTTTATATTTTGACAAACTAGGAGAGAAGATCTACAACCCCTAATAGAAAGTATTTTAATAGGATTACTCGATGGAGAGGAAAACTACTCTCTTATGCAGCAAAAAGAATCCTTATTCAGGCATGCATATCTAGTATTCCCATATATCTACTTTATTTCCTCAAGTTCCCTAAGTGGGCTTTAAATCTTCTAGATACCCACTTAGCTAATTTCTTCCGAAATGATGAGGAGGGTAATCATAAGATTTATCTTGCTAACTTTCCTTCCATCTATATGAAAAAGAAGTTTGGTGGGCTAGGTATTCCAAACCTTAGAGATTTAAACTTAGCTCTAATAGGTTCCTGGCTTAAGAGATATATCCAGAAAAAGGTTCTCTTTGGAAAATAATTATAGATGCCAAGTATAACACTAGAAACCCTAATATCCTTTGTTGCCAGGATGTTCACCCCTCAACCTTTTGGAAGGTTGTTATGTGGGCATCCAGGGCAGTGAAAGTAGGGTACAAGTGGCATGTAGGTAATGGTCATTCCATTAAGTTATGGGAGGACATTTGGTTTGGTAACTCCCCTTTAGTTACCCAATTCTGGGAACTTTATGTAGTTTGCAATCACCAAATTAGAACCATTGCTGATTTGTGGGATAGTTCTCAACTTAGATGCGATTTTAGGAGAACTTTTACTGAGAGTATAATGCTCTAGTGGCAAGAACTTCAAGAGATCGTTAGAAGTCTAAACCTCTATGAATCTGAGGATCAACTCATCTGGCAACATGAGTCCAAAGGTTTTTACTCCTCTAGTTCTATGTATTCAATTTTTGAGGGATTACACAAGTTTTTCGTCCTGCTATATGGAATCTAAAAATCCCTCCCAGGATTCAGGAGTTCCCGTGGCTTGTTTCTCAGAATAAAATCCTCACACGGGATAATCCGAGAGCCTGAGGTATTCCCCAACCTCTAGAGTGTACTTTCTGCAAAGACATTGAGACTGTGAAACATCTCTTCTTCAATTGCGTTGTTGCTAAGATTTTGTGGGCTGAGGTCTATGAAATTTGTGGTTTGCGTGTTGTACACTTTGAATCCATTGGCAATAAATTGCTAGATAATGAAAAATTTATACAGGTTAATGTAATTAATTTAGTTGTTCTTTGGAGCATCTGGAATCGGAGGAATAGTCTAGTTTTTAACAAATCTTCTTGGGTAGGTTTGGCATTTTGTGCTTCTATACCTAATGACCCACAAGTATAGGGGGTGTATCGTAGTACTTTCGATAAATAGGAGTGTCGGTCCCAGCGAGGAGCAGAAGGTGTTGACTAGTGGTATGGAGCAGGAAATCTCTGTAAATACTTAGCAATCGGATTGTTAGGGGTTTTCTGATAAAGCAAAGAAACAAAGTGCAAGTAGTAAAGACAACGAACAACTGTAGCAAGTGGCCCAATCCTTTCTTAGCAAAGGACAAGCCGGTGGAAATACTTATAAGGACCAAACGTTCTCGAGGACACATGGGAATTCTGTCAAGTGCTTTCGCTTCAAATAGCTGAGTACCCTTCTTTTGTGTTGTAAGTGTTGTGTGGGTGAACCTGTGCTAATGTACCGACCTTACTTGGACTAATACATACTTGTGATTAAACCCCTACAGGCATCCACAACTACAAGAAAGCAATTAAGATAAACCTAACCACAACCTTAAACTCTGAGATCCTACTCTCACTTATGCAATGGTGTCCTAACGGGGGTTCAGGTTTCTGTCACTCCGGCAACCCCACAATTAGTAGCCAAATACACAATGCATTCCCCTAGGCCCATAAATGGTGAAATATCATGTAGTCGACGTTCACATGACACCACTAGAAGAATAGCACCACAACTTAAATACTAAACCATTGAATAATATCTCAACACAAATCCACTACTAACAACATGAATTCTCCCATGTCCTCAAGAACTAAATGAACTACTCACAAGACATCATATGGATCAAGATCAAATATTATATGGTGATGAATAACAATCCAAACATAAACAATAATCCAATGGTTCAACTCACAAGCATCAACTACAATAGTAATCAACACCGGGAAAGTTTCCCTAAGATCTATGCAAGTATTCAACACAATTGTTACAGTGGGGTGGAGTGGTGATGATGGTGCTAGTGGAGATGATGGTGTGGATGATGATGATGATCCTGATGAAGCCTAGATTTATGATGGTGTTGATGGCAATGATCTCCCCTCCACGGGAAGGAATTTCCCCGACAGAAATCTGTCTGCCGAAGAGCTCTTTCTTTCTCGGTGTTTTCCACCCCGCAGAGGCGGAAGAATCTTTCTGTGGTCGCTCCCCATGTTTTAGGGTTCTGAGAGGAAGATATAGGCGAGAGGGCAGAGTCGGAGTCCGGCCAGGTGGGCCACACCCCCTCTAGGCGCGACCTAGGGGTGACCCGTGCTTGGTGGTGGTGGGCCCCTGTGGCCCAACTCCACCTCTCTTTCTGGCTTCCTTTGTCTTCTGGGAAAATATGATTTTCCATAATTTTTCTGGTATTTTTCTGATCTTCGCGAAATTGCATCAAAACACCTCTTTTTCCATCATAATCCTGACTACGACAGTTCATCCTACAAGAATCATCCAACATGCAAAAACAGAGGAAAAGACATAACTAACACCTCATAATAAGTACTCCCTCCGTTTCAAAATATAAGATGTTTTAGGTTTGTGAAGAAAATGAATTTGGACTTCTTTTAGTATGTAGATTCATCCCAAACTTGAGTGAACCTATATACTAAAACAAGTCTAGATCCATTTTCTTCACAAACCTAAAACGCCTTACATTTTGAAACAGAGGGAGTATATCAATGAATAGAGGCAAATTATGATATAGAATGGTGATGCAAATTGGACGTATCAACTCCCCCAACCTTAGACCTTCGCTTGTCCCCAAGCGAAAACTGAGCTCAGTAAACATGTCCACAAGTTTATGGAGTGAAGTCTCGATAAAAGAATATGGACAAGAAGCATCACACTTACCATTACACAACTCATAAAATAAAGCAACTCACCATTATATAACTTAGCTTGCAACAAGTACAGGAGTCACAATAGAGATGCATAAAGATAAATTATAATTTGAATTGGCAAACTCTTGTTCTTGGTCATAGAACAACTGGCAAACATTTTCACAAAAAGATTTTGTAGAAGTCTTCAAAACAGGAGCACTCTTTGCTCAAAAAGGTTTTTCACAATGAAGGCTTTCAAAGTAATACTCAATAAATAAGAGTCTTGTGCAAACAAGGAAGATAGAGAACATGCTTGAATAAATCATCATATGAATGCTTGAAACACAACAACTCAAATGCTTGCTGGAGATAGAGAGGAAGTAGGTTTACTGACTCAACTCAGAAATAGAAGAAAGTTCCCTTCATAGAGGGAAGCAGGGATTTCAAGTCATAAAGAGCTTCCAAAATATTATTGTACTTACTAGCTTTGAGCCCTCATTGCCCCTATCATAGGCATCTTGAGATGATTAAGGTTAAAGTGAACAAGGATGGAGTATATGCTTGACGAAATATAAGTTGGCAATCTCATGTCCCTTGAGTACGAGGGACGCTCCTCATGCTACTCAACTTTAGTTACCGGTAAGTTCTTGTCATTGTAAGTACATGTGTATCATAAATAACCACCAACGGGGTACCCCTTGCACATGATACAGGAGCTATCCCATAATCAAAATGACAAGGCAAGCAGACAGTGAGCATCTCAACGATCTTTTTATTTGCTATTTGCATAGGTTTTTATTGAGGATGCTTCATAGATTGCTCACTATGGTTATGCTGCAAGTTTCCACCATGATTAGGCATGGATTAGACTAGCGGCCCAGGCGTTTCTCTAACACACATACATAACTCCATGGACTTACAAGCTACCCTTTTATTTCACACCAATGACATCCGCAAACAAAAGAGCATGATATCAACTGAACATGTATCCATAAGTGTTGAAAGTGTTCCCCGTGACAGCACGGTTCTGCTAATCCCAACGTATAGATGCAAGCATATACAAATTCGATGACACAATGGTTCAAGTCTATTAGGGGCAAGAAAATAAAGTGTGCCATCAAGTTCGTGAGAGCTTTACTAACTAGTTTTCACATAACAAAATAGTTTTTTAATTATAAAGATAGATGGAGCTTGAGAATTTGCTTGGAATAGCAATAATGCTAATAGGTAGATATGGTGGACACAAATGGCACAGGTTTTGGTTCAAAGGGGTTGGATGCATGAGAAGTATGCCTTCTCAAAACAGGTTTTTGGCTAGCAAGGTTGGGTAGCAAGCAAAAGAGTTGAAAGAAACAAGCAAAAACACAAGTAATAAAGCCAAACATGCAATCTTCCTTAAAGACACAAAAGATCTTAAATAAAGAATACTAAGATTATGGGCCAATCAAGAAAGAAAATAAAAGATCCAAAATACTTATAAGATTTTTCTCTTTTCCTTTCAAACCTCATAAAGTGTTGCTACTAACCAGAGCTCGGTTTGCCCAAACCAATGTAGATTTACTTGATGGTCCCAAAGTGATGCCAATACTGATCAATAAGATCAATCATATAATAGAGATTGCAAACTAAAATCAGAAGTGCAAAAAAGTAAAAGATGAAACTTCTCATTAATATTCCATAAAGGCACTCACACCAAGGGATACATAGATAACCAACTAAAGGAGAGATACTTCCACAATGCAAACCAACCTATAAGATAACTTCTCTACCACATATATGAATCCACTAAAAAGGTGAAAGATAAAAGATAATGATGTGATATCGTGGCACTCCCCCAAGATTGGAACAAGCCAAGGGGATGCCAAACCTGATGATGAATTACTCCTTCGGTGGTGGTGGTGTTCTCTTGTCATCATCAAACTTCCAAGGCAAAGGTTCCCCATCCAAGAAGGACGTCCTTGTTTCCACAATCCTGAAACTAGCAGTAGAGCTTACGCGATTAAATCTAGCCTCGTACTCACAATTTTGATTTTGTATGTCATAGAGGTGTGCTTGTAATTGGTTGGTGGTCTGATGGAGCGATAAGATTTCGTCTCGGAGCTCAGAAACCTCCTCCTCGTGCTTGGCGATGAGTTCTAAACTTATCTATGGATGACATCCACTTCGCGTTCTGCCATCTTCTTGTACGTGAAAACTTCCTGCTCCAATGCTTCCATCCTGTCTGTCAGATTGCCTTCTCCTTTAGGGCCTTGAACTTATTTCATCTGAACCTTCCCATCCTTGAGAATCAACTCCTTGGGATGAATATTAAACTCATACATGTACGGGTTGATGACATCCGCAGAGGAATCCTCCATGGGTGATCCAGAGGAAGACATTCTGACTCCAAAGCTGAGAATCTGCCTAACAGAAACAAATCAAAACAGAAACACGATGAGAACACGATACACGAACCTCTGGGAACCCGGGTGGTTATATATTATGAAGTTTCAATGCATAAGGAAGATGGCACGAAAGCAGTGAGAGCCGGACTCGGGGCTCACACCCCCTCCAGGCGCGGCCAGCTGGGGCCCGCTCCTAGGGTGGGTGTGGCCACCCCGGCCTCCGTTTCCTCCTCTGTTTCGTTTTGTAACCTTCCATATATAATAAAAATATAAAAAATATAAAAATATAGGATTTTCACGAACCTTCTGTTTTCACCACTTTTACCCATTCAAAGACGAACTCTGCAGATTCCTTTTCTCCTTCTCCTAGAAATTTCTTTCATGCAAGGCATTACACAAACCTCAATGGCAACATTAGTGTAAGCAAAAATAATAAACCTTTAGGTAGACACTTCAACTGAAATCCATCAACACAAAAGCTACTGCAGCAACTCCTTTCCAAAAACCCAAAAGAATCTGGAAGGGAACCAATATAAGAGACAAATGCAAATGACGGCAGAAATCTATGAAAACAGACCAGCAGGTAAAGATTGATTTTTAGAAAACCTTCTGTTGCTCAAATCAAAAGGTGCAAAATTAATGAAAGTTGGGTAACAACTTGGAGAACAAGCACAGAAAAATACAGCTCCATCCGAAGTACTGAGCTCCCTCACAAATTTTTACAATGCAGCACAAACATCTATCCCAGGACAACCACTTTTCACAACTCCTCAACTTCTCAAAAGTAGTTGAACTTGACACAAAAACCAAAACAAAAAGGATAAGGAGCAGTTATTACCTAACTTCCAAGACTTGACAAAACTATTGGGTTATCTCCTAGAAGTACTTTTCTTTAATGCCTTTAAGTTAGGCTTGAAAATTTCAAAGATGCTCACATAGGAGATAAATATCTGGAGTGAAAGAGAGCATCAAGAAGAAAATAACCAACACATTTGAGTCTAACCCACTTCCTATGCATGGGGGTATCATGAGAAAACAAATTGTTGAAACAAAAATCCACTAGCATAGGAAGACAAAACAAATGCAACTTCAAAGCTTTCAACATAAAATGGGGAAACTTAACATTATTGAGATGCATAAAACCATGTTTCCCTCTCTCATAATAACCTTCAGTAGCACTTTGAATAAAGTTGACAATATAACTATCGCAAGAAACAACTTTATCATCAGAATGAGCATACTTACAATCACCAAAAATAGGTCCAAGGTCATAAACCGGATCAATAGAAGCAAGTTGTTCCATCATAAAATCTTTATTAGGCAAGCTATTTTTACAAGGATATTTAGCCAATTTGGAGAAGTTAAACTCATAAGAATCTCCATCAAATTTAGTTAAAACTTTTTCCTTCTTACAATATCTAATAGATCCACAAGTGTTCAAGAAGGGTCTACCAAAAATGATAGGACAAGTTTTGCTAGCTACTGAATTAAGCACTAGAAAATCAGCATGATACTTAATCTTACCACAAAGAACCTCCACATCTCTTACAATACCAATAGGGCAAATTGTTTCCTTATTAGCAAGGTGAATAACCACATCAATGTCCTCAAGCTCACTAGGACCAATTCCATGCATAATTTCCCTATAAAGCTCATAAGGAATAACACTAGAACTAGCACCAATATCACATAAACCATAATAGCAATGATCACCAATTCTAACAGAAAGCACAAGGACACTAGCTTTTCTAGATTTTCTAGCATGAGAGACAATATTAGAAGCGTCTTCACAAAGGACAATATGCTCATCCTCTATATTTTTAGTAACAAGATCTTTCACAATAGCTACCACAGGTTCAATATTTATTTGCTCATTGGGTTCCATAGTTTTATTTGTACTTTTGCTAACCACATTAGCTATGATAGAATTTTCCTTTACCTTAGCAGGAAAAGGAATTTTCTCAACATAAGGTTCAGGAAAAATAGGATCAATAGTACAAACTTCTATGCTAGCAGGAACATGGGTAACAATGTCTTTATAAGGAGCATGGTACTTGTCCCACTCCTTTTTTGGAATTTCAATATAAGAGGCAAAAGCCTTAAAACATTTTGCAAGAACTTGAGAATCAATACCATACTCAGTACTAATATCACGGAAGTCATCAGTTCCCATAAAAGATTTTATGCATTCATAATCATAATTTATACCTGACTTTCTTCCTTTGTCATTCTCCCAAGCTTCAGTGTTTTCTTGAATACGGTCTAGGAGATCCCATTTAGCTTCTTCCTTCATACGTGTGAATGATCCAGCACAAGAAGCATCTAGTAAATCTTTATCATGAAGAGAAAGCCTAGCATAAAAGTTATTGATAATAGTATTGTTAGGGAGTTCATGAATAGGACATTTAAGCATTAGTAACTTCAATCTCCCCCAAGCTTGAGTTGTACTCTCTCCATCACGAGGCCAAAAGTTATATATCAGATTTCTATCCTTGTGAATCTCACTAGGAGGATAAAATTTAGAATAAAAGAGAGGTGCTATTTCTTCCCATTCCATGGATTACCCATTCTTCAGCAGCTTATACCATTCTTCAGCTCTCCCTTTCAAGGATATAGAGAGTAACTTCTTCTTCACCTGTTCAGTTGTGATACCTGCACACTTAAACAACCCGCATAATTCATGGATAAAAAGCAAATGATCACCAGGGTGGACAGTTCCATCCCCTAAATAATAATTATCCATAACACGATCAACAATACTTGTAGGTATCTTAAAAGTATCTATCTCAACAGACGGTGGTTCATCTACTACCCTAACAATGGTAGTAGTTTTCCCAAACAGAAAACCAAGTGGGTTATCCATATTGGAAAGAAAGTAACAAACAGAAATAAAAATCAATACTCATAGTAGAAGTTTCCTTTACCAGTTCCACTCTTCAATAGCGCTTCACTCCCCGGCAACGGCGCCAAAAAATAGTCTTCATGACCCACAAGTATAGGGGTTGTATTGTAGTACTTTCGATAAAAAGGAGTTTTGATCCCAACGAGGAGCAGAAGGTGTTGACTAGTGGTATGGAGCAGGAAATCTCTGTAAATACTTAGCAAACGTATTTTTAGGGGTTTTCTGATAAAGCAAAGAAACAAAGTTCAAGTAGTAAAGACAACGAACAACTGCAGCAAGTGGCCTAATCCTTTCTTAGCAAAGGACAAGCCGGTGGAAATACTTATAAGGACCAAACGTTCTCGAGGACACATGGGAATTCCGTCAAGTGCTTTCGCTTCAAATAGCTGAGTACCCTTCTTTGGTGTTGTAAGTGTTGTGTGGGTGAACCTGTGCTAATGTACCATCCTTACATGGACTAATACATACTTGTGATTAAACCCCCTGCAAGCATCCACAACTATAGAAAAGCAATTAAGATATAAACCTAACCACAGCCTTAAACTCTGAGATCCTACACTCCCTTATGCAATGGTGTCCTAACGGGGGTTCGGGTTTATGTCACCCCGGAAACCCCACAATTAGTAGACAAATACACAATACATTCCCCTAGGCCCATAAATGGTGAAGTATCATGTAGTCGACGTTCACATGACACCACTAGAAGAATAGCACCACAACTTAAATACTAAACCATTGAATAATATCTCAACACAAATCCACTACTAACAACATGACTTCTCCCATGTCCTCAAGAACTAAACGAACTACTCAAGACATCATATGGATCAAGATCAAAGATGATATGGTAATGAGTAACAATCTGAACATAAACAATAATCCAATGGTTCCACTCACAAGCATCAACTACAATAGTAATCAACACCGAGAAAGTTTCCCCTAATAACTATGCAAGTATTCAACACAATTGTTACAGCGGGATGGAGTGGTGATGATGGTGCTGGTGGAGATCATGGTGTGGATGATGATGATGATCCCGATGAAGCCTAGCTTGATGATGGTGTGTATGGCGACGATCTCCCCTTTCCAGGAAGGAATTTCCTCGGCAGAAATCTGTCTGCCGGAGAGCTCTTTCTCTCTCGGTGTTTTCTGCCCCAAAGAGGCGTGAGAATCTTTCTGTGGTCCCTCCACATGTTTTAGGGTTCCGAGAGGAAGATATAGGCGATAGGGCAGAGTCGGAGGTCATCCAGGTGGGCCACACCCCCTCTAGGCGCGGCCCAGGGTGGCCCGCGACTGGGGGTGTGGGCCCCCTGTGGCCCAACTCCGCCTCCCCTTCTGGCTTCCTTCGTCTTCAGGGAAAATATGATTTTCCATAATTTTTCTAGTATTTTTCTAATCTTCGCGAAATTGCATCAAAACACCTCTTTTTCCATCAGAATCCTAACTTCGGCAGTTCATCCTCAAAGAATCATCCAACATGCAAAAACAGAGGAAAAGACATAAGTAACACCTCATAATAAGAAATATATCAATGAATAGAGGCAAATTATGATATAGAATGGTGATTGAAATTGGACGTATTAGTACCTGAGAAACTAGAAGGTTTCTTACAAGGAACAAAACTGGGAGATGATTGATCAGTTCACGGACAATATGATACACAAACTCAAAAACCCTCTGGCGATACAAGCAAGCTAATTTGTATTGGGTTCGATTGGATCTCAACCTGGAAAACAACAGCTTCTTCGAGTCATGATGGCCGGACCTCCCTGGAGTATCTGAAAGAGCACCAGGAAGATGACGGTTCGATTCACGTGGTGTTATGATGAGACAGCCCTTGAGTTTTGCTATCATCAGTCATGTCTTGTGTTTTGATCTGACCCAGAAACTCTTCCAGGTCTAGATGCTACTTCTTTTGTTTCTTTGGATCCTGTTAGCTAGCTTTTGGTAGCCGCGAGCTCTGCTCTCACAACTTGCTGAGTTGTGTGTGTTTTTAACTCTGGGTGGTTTCGTTATGATTCATGTAACCGAAAAGAATCCATTTTGATAAAAAACAGCATTCCTGACCAAATGGTGCAAGCGAATGAGCGAGTAACCCTCGCGACTGATCTCTACGCACTTCTATTCTTATAGACAGTTGTTGGGCCTCCAAGTGCAGAGGTTTGTAGAACAGCAGCAAGTTTCCCTTAAGTGGATTACCCAAGGTTTATCGAACTCAGGGAGGAAGTGGTCAAAGGTATCCCTCTCAAGAAACCCTGCAATCAAGATACAAGAAGTCTCTTGTGTCCCTAACACACCTAATACACTCAGGTGTATAGGTGCACTAGTTCGGTGAAGAGATAGTGAAATACAAGTGGTAACGGTGCCAGAAAAGAGCTTCTGACTTGTTGTTGATGTGGTAGAAACTAAAGGAAAACTGAAATAAAGATGGAAGCAAGCAAACATGCAACAGATCTAGATGCAAACGGTGTTTCAATGCTTAGAAACATGGCCTAGGGATCATACTTTTACTAGTAAACACTCTCTCATATAAATATCTTCTCTTAAAATACTACCCTGACTACTCTCCGGTTGGACACTCTAATCCATGGTAGGGCTATAACAGCACACCTCAAAGTCTGCCTTCCCCAATCTAGATAACCCCACACTGTCACCTTGAGCGCTATATGGTTCCAACAAACACCACAATTTCATAAAGACATCCAACTCCAAATATACTCATGATAAATATATATATATAACCTAGCTTAAGTGCCACACACGACGTGCACGCTGTCACTTTCACACACATGGGGAAAAGCATGGATCTATTAAAGCACGATGTGTATTTATGTAACATCTAGCCTAAGTGCCACCACGGTATGCATGATGTCACTTACACACATGTGGGGAGAGATATAGATCTATTAAAGCACTTGAGTAGCAAAGTAGATCTACTTGATTACAAAGCTCGTGACCACAACAAGATCATGCATAGAGAGAGATGAACACATAGCTACTGGTAGAGCCCTTAGCCTCGAGGAAGAACTACTCCCTCCTCATCATGGAAGTCAGCAACGACGATGGAGATGGTGGTGGATATCGATGGATATGGCTCCAGGGGCACTTCCCCGTCCCGGCAGGGTGTCGGAACAGAGACTTTCTGTCCCCTGAATCTTCCCTTCGGTGGCGGCGGTGCTGCGGAACTTTTCCTGGCTTTTTGGTCGATTATTTAGGGTTTCTGAGTCGGGGGCTTCTTATAGGCGAAGGAGGCAAGGTCGGTGGAGGGCCAGGGGGCCCACACCCCCTATGGGCGTGACCAAGGTGGGCCCGCGCCCACCTAGGGTGTGGCCACCCTGGTGTCCTCCTCCGTCTTGTCTTCGATTTTCTGTATCGTTCAGGGGAAATATGAACTTTGGCTTTTGTCCTGTCCAATTCCGAAAATATTCATTTTTTAGCTTTTTGAAACGAAAAACAGTAGAAAACAGGCAACTGGCACTGTGGCATCTTGTCAATAGATCAGTTCCAGAAAGTGTATAAAAATACCTCAAAGTGTAGACAAAACATAAGGCAAATGATATAAAACAAGCATGGAGCATCAAAAATTATAGATATGTTTACGACGTATCAAGCATCCCCAAGCTTAACTCCTGCTCGTACTCGAGTAGGTAAGTGATAAAAAGAATAATTTTTTAGGTGACATGCACCATCACAATCAAGATCAACCATTTGCAAGCATTGAAAGCTAGGATCAAAGAACTCTAAACATGAGCATGAAAGATGGAGTTCTAACAGTAAGACAAAGTAACTATGCATGCAACATGAAAGGTTATAACCAAAAATCATGAATAACAATGCATTGAAAGACGTTTGTTTGTTTCACATACAGAAAACATGGCATAGTGGCATTTAGCTTGTCCCTCATAGAGTAGAAAATAGATGCATAAGACACCTTCAAAGTTCATAAGGGTGACTAGATACAAATAGTTCAAGAACAAGCAATATCAACATTATGAATCAATCAATAAGTTTTGGGGCAATGCACATAGAACTAAGAATGACAACTATGCTCTTTTAATTGGTGCCTAAGGATAGAAGGTGGAGACTCAAGATAAAAGTGGAAGAAGGGCCCTTCAAAGGGAAGCAAGGATTTCAAGTTTCATAAAGAGCTTCCAAAAATTATGGTACTTGTTAGCTTTCAGCTCTCATTGCCCCTATCATAAGCATCTTGAAGTGATTAAGGTTAAAGTGAACAGACTATGGAGTATATGCTTGACAAAGTATAAGTTGGCAATCTCATGTCCCTTGGATATGAGGGCCGCTCCTCATGCTACTCAACTTTAGTTACCTGTAAGTTCTTGTCATAGTAAGTACATGTGTATCATAGAGAACCGCCAACGGGGTACCCCTTGCATATGATACATGAGTTATCCCATAATCAAAATGACAAGGCAAGCAGACAATAAGCATCTTAGCAATCTTCTTATTTACCATGGGAAACTGGTGCATTTTCCTCTCTTTCCTCTTTTCTCATTTTTTTTCTTTTTCTCAATCTCTTTTTTTTCTAAGAAGAAAGCTTCATAGATTGCTCACTATGGTGATGCTGCAAGTTTCCACCATGATTAGGCATGGATTAGGCTAGTGGCCCATGCGTTTCTCTAACACACATACATAACTCCATGGACTTACAAGCTCCCCTTTTATTTCACACCGACGACATCCGCAAACAAAAGAGCATGATATCAACTGTGTACAAAGTACAAGTGCAATGTTGAAAGCGTTCCCCATCATAGCACGGTTCTGCTAATTCCCAACGTATAATTGCAAGCATATACAACATATATGACACAGTGGTTCAAGTTTATTAGGGGAAAGAAAAATAAAGTGTGCCATCAAGTTTGTGAGAGCTTTAATCACTAAGTTTTCACATAATAAAAAGAATTTTTAATTGGAAGGTAGATGGACACAAGAATATACTTGGAATGGTGTAACACACCATGCATAGGAATTTACAGTGGACACTTTGGAATAACTTGGTTTCTTGGGGGATGGATGCATGCGTAGAGCTTACTCATACAAGTGGAGGCTAGCAAAAGACTGGGGGCGACCAACTAAGAGAGCAATAATGGCCATAATCATGCAGAGCGACAAAACATTACTAATCAAAGCATAAAGTGGTACTACAAGTCAAGGACTAAATGATCATAGAGGCTATGGTTACTTGTTCATAGTCATAACATGGTGTGAGCATGTGCCAAGTCAACCAAAACAAAGCATCAAAGGAGAATAACACAATACTATGCTTTTGTATGCTAAAACAACGCATGATTCTTGCAAGGCACATTAAGAAATCTCAATTGTTTGGAATAATTAACGCTATAGCAATAATCACTAAGCATAAGTTCAAAACCACATCTATCATGACATGATAAACTCTAAGTCACAGTCAAAGCAAGCTCAATTTTTGTACCACCTAAGCATGAAGGTTTCTACTCTTTTCCAACACCAATCGACTTATTTCAAAAAACTCACAAACATAATAATAAATAAAGATCAATGAGCATGTCTAACAAATCCACAAATAAGAAATAAAAAGTTCTAAGCAAAAAGCATAAGAAAACTAAGGCTAAACACAATGCTAGCAAAAGAGAACACTGACAAAACAATAAGAATGAAAACTAGAGTGTTCTAGGCAATGAAAAGAGAGTGTGTCTCTCTCCAAAAGAAGTGTGATGTGATCCAACCAACTTATTCAAGAAAACTAAACAAAGAAAACCAAAACCAAAAACTAAGACGCTCCAAGAACAACACAACTGTGCATGAAACAAATAAAAATGAAGTGACTAGAAAGACCTGAGATTTTTATTGACGAAGAAGGAGATTCCTTGGGCATCCCCAAGCTTTGACGCTTGTACCTCTTGAATATTTCTTGGCATGGCACGGGGTGGCATCCCCAAGCTTGAGCTTTTGTCCATTATTCATCTCATTACATCACTCTCTCTCTACACCTGAAAATTTTTCCTTCATCCAAAACTTCACACAATCTTCATTAGCAATATTAGTATATTCAAAAGATAATATACCTTTGGGTTTTAGTTTTAAAACAGCAAAAATTTCACTAAAGACACAAGCTATTATAGCAATTCCCTCAAAAATCTCAATTTCCCAAAAATAACCCAAAAAGGAATCAATAAGAAGCAAATGCAAATAATGGCAGAAATCTGTCAAAACATACCAGCAGGTGGAAACCGATTTTTTTGAAGACCTTCTGTTGCTAAAATCAAAAAGTGTTGAACTAACGAAAGTTATCTAACATACTGGGGGATTTATTCACACAATATCAGCTCAATCCGATTTACATAGATTCCTCACGAATTTTTACGATGGAGCACAAAAATCTGTTTCGGGACAGCAACTCCCCAAATCTTACTTCCCTCTCATTAGAGGTTATTCTTGGCACAAAAAGCAAATAAAAAGGATAAGGAGCGGTTATTACAGAAGTAATAACTTTCAAGACTCAAGAAAACTATTGGGTTATCTCCCAAGAAGTACTTTTCTTTAACGCCTTTAAGTTATGCTTGATAGTTTGAGAAGATGGTCACATAAGAAATATGAATTGAAGTAAAAAAGAGCATCAAGAAGAAATTTCAAAACACATTTAAGTCTAACCCACTTCCTATGCATAGGAATCTTGTAAAGAAACAATTCATGAAAGCACAAAGCAACAAGCATAGGAAAGCAAAACAAGTGCAACTTCAAGATTTTCAACATAAAGAGGGGAAACTTAATATTTTTGAGATGCATAAAACCATGTTTCCCTCTCTCATAATAACTTTCAGTAGCAACATGAATAAAATTAACAATATAACTATCACATAAAACATTCTTATCATGATCCACATGCATAAAATAATTATTACTCTCCACATAAGCATAGTCATTCTTATTAATCATAGTGGGAGCAAATTCAACAAAATAGCTATCATTACTATTCTCATCACCATAATCATCAAATATAGGAGGCAGATTGTAAACACAATCAATTTTCTCCTCAATAGTAGGTGGACTGAAAATATCATATTCATCATTGTAATCATCATTTATTGGAGGTTTGGTATCATCCAAAGCTAGGGGACTAAAAATATCATTTTCATAAAAACTAGCTTCCCAAAGCTTAGACGTTTCCATAGCATTAGAAATAATGGTGTCCAAAGAATTCATAGTACTAACATTGCTATTAGCATGCAAATAAAGCTCCATGGGTTTTTTAATTTTCTCTTCAAACACTTCATGTCCTAACTCAAGATAAACACTATCAAGCTCTCTAATTTTTTTGTTGTTTTCCATTAAGCCTAACTAGTGAAAACAAGAAACAAAAAAGACAAGATTGCAAAATCTAAAGGAAATAACTTCGAGCACTCACACACTAGGATGTGAGTACCTTTTACCTTACCTCCCCGGCAATGACGCCAGAAAAGAGCTTGATGGAGAGAATGGTAAAAGGACAAAAACCTCCCCGATAACGGCGCCAGAAAATAGCTTGATGTCTACGCACTTCTATTCTTATAGACAGTTGTTGGGCCTCCAAGTGCAGAGGTTTGTAGAACAGCAGCAAGTTTCCCTTAAGTGGATTACCCAAGGTTTATCGAACTCAGGGAGGAAGTGGTCAAAGGTATCCCTCTCAAGCAACCCTGCAATCAAGATACAAGAAGTCTCTTGTGTCCCTAACACACCTAATACACTTGTCAGGTGTATAGGTGCACTAGTTCGGCGAAGAGATAGTGAAATACAAGTGGTAACGGTGCCAGAAAAGAGCTTCTGACTTGTTGTTGATGTGGGAGAAACTAAAGGCAAACTGAAATAAAGATGGAAGCAAGCAAACATGCAACAGATCTAGATGCAAACGGTGTTTCAATTCTTAGAAACAAGGCCTAGGGATCATACTTTCACTAGTGAACACTCTCTCATATAAATATCTTCTGTTAATGATACTACCCTGACTACTCTCCGGTTGGACACTCTAATCCATGGTAGGTCTATAACAGCACACCTCAAAGTCTGCCTTCCCCAATCTAGATAACCTCACACTGTCACCTTGAGCGCTAGATGGTTCCAACAAACACCACAATTTCATAAAGACATCCAAATCCAAATATACTCATGATAAATATATATAACCTAGCTTCAGTGCCACACACGGCGTGCACGCTGTCACTTTCACACACATGGGGAAAAGCATGGATCTATTAAAGAACCATGAGTATTTATGTAACCTCTAGCCTAAGTGCCACCACAGCATGCACGCTGTCACTTACACACGTGGGGAGAGCTAGAGACCTATTAAAGAACTTGAGTATCAAAGTAGATCTACTTGATTACAAAGCTCATGACCACAACAAGATCATGCATAGAGAGAGAGATGAACATATAGCTACTGGTAGAGCCCTTAGCCTCGAGGAAGAACTACTCCCTCCTCATCATGGGAATCAGCAACGGTGATGGAGATGGTGGTGGAGATCGATGGAGATGGCTCCGGGGGCACTTCTTCGTCCCGGCAGGGTGCCGGAACAGAGACTTTCTGTCCCCCGAATCTTTTCTTCGGTGGCGGCGGCGGTGCGAAACTTTTCATGGCTATTTGGTCGGTTATTTAGGTTTTCTAAGTCGAGGCTTCTTATAGGCAAAGGAGGCAAGGTCGGTGGAGGGCCAGGGGGCCCACACCCCCTGTGGGCGCAGCCAAGGTGGGCCCGCGCCCACCTAGGGTGTGGCCAGCCTGGTGTCCTCCTCCGTCTCGTGTTCGATTTTCTGTATCATTCAAAAAAAATGAACTTTGGCTTTTGTTCCGTCCAATTCCGAGAATATTAATTTTTTAGCTTTCTGAAACTAAAAATAGCAGAAAACAGGCAACTGACACCGTGGCATCTTGTCAATAGATTAGTTTCAGAAAGTGTATAAAAATATCTCAAAGTGTAGATAAAACATAAGCAAATGATATAAAACAAGCATGAAGCATAAAAAATTATAGATACATTTATGACGTATCAGCAACCAAATGTGAGTTGGTTTAACTAAGGTTGACCACCCACCTGATTTAACAAATACTATAGACGGCGTGGAGAGAAAGCGTGCATGTTGAATCAGCTTTGTCCAGATGAGGGAACATATGAAGAATTGGAGGGCACTTTGGGAAAGCAAAAGGAAAAAAAAAGAAAGGGCGCATTTCATGTTCCTAGGCTGAAAGAAAGTATAACGCTGCTTCTTGCTCTTACACGTGGAGATGAAATTTGCTATGGCTGCCTTTACAAGCCACGCGATACACAGTGTACTCCAGGGAGCAGCAGTGTTGTTAGTGTAGCATTCCAAGGAAACCCGCGAGCGATTTCTTGGCCTTGGGGGAAGAAGACTAGACTAGATCCTCTTGTCATATCGGTCTCGTCCTTGTCCGCGATACAGAAACACGTTTGACATTTAGAAATTAGATTAGACAGCTAGAACTAGAAGCACACACGCGACGGTTTTGCCCGATTCGACGAGTGCTCAAGTACTGTTGATGCACCTACTATTCTGTACCCTCAAACTCGCACGGAAACGAAGACCCGATCGAACGGTTAGTTTGTTGAACCAAGAAAGAAAGAAGCATGCGTATCCAAGGAGGATAGATGCCGGTTGTTTCGCAACAAGCTAAATACAATAACCATCGTGTCTTCCGGCTCCTGTCGAGAAGAGAACAGCGAGCAGGACGCGGTTCATGCATGTCAGTCGGTCAGTCAGCAGGATATATAGCCCGGAATGCCGTTGTACACGTTTCTTCCTTGAGGAAATCGTGTGCAGGTTCACGAACGATGATAGTGATATTATTCTTTCGTTTCTCATGTGAGATCGTTGCACCCAACCCAACACGATGCGTAGGAAACATGGGAAGAGCGAGGTGCTAGCTTTCGGCATCCGTTCGATGCATAAAACTGGCGGCTGGATCGAATCGCAGCATCTGGATTGCGCCGTAGCAGGGTGTTCCCTTAGACCAGCCACACTGTGTCGCCGGTTCCAAGCAAAAAGGCAAAATTTTATGAACCGACGACGTCAGAACAGATAGAATCGTTTTTGAACGCCATCTACCACAATTTGCGGTTCCTTTTCTTCTCTCTCCAGACTTCTCTCTCACAAATCTGTCACAGGACCCACAAATGCATGCAAGAAGCGAACCTCAAACTTGAATCGTTTTATTTTGTCAGATCAATTGAACCGATGCCAATGAATACTCTACACTGTATGAAACCGATTCCAACTCATCTAAGAACCGCTTTTACACCACGGTGTGGCTGGTCTTACGGTCCAAACTAGCTGCACGGTTCTCCTTGCTGCAGACGCCATGATGGCCATCTCCGCAGGTGCGTCTGCCTCGCACAGTTGTATCCTGCCTACGACTACCAGCTAGTACTACTAGTACGTTCTACGAGCCCTACCCAAACGAAACAGATGAGCACCCCAACCCCAAGCAGAGGTCAAGATCCGCGAATCCTACGCATCACCACATTCCATCATTGCGCCCGCAAGACTCTGGCAGAGCAGGATGCAGTTTTGTCATCACTAAAAGGTGCACGAACAAGATATACTATTACTAACCCGAAATAAAAACAAAATCGGAAACCTCCCCTCTCTTTTCATCACAGCAATAATAAGATACTAGTACTACGCCTACGAAGTAGTAGAGTTTTTTGCCGACGGGCATCATGGACGTGGGCCACCACCGCGCGGCCTCAGATGCACGCTGGGCGCGGGCAAAAGCTCAAGCTCTTCCTCCTCGGATTCGCTGCTAATGCTGACGCAGCGCAAGTCACGCAGCTTTTGGGCTTAACCACCTTTGCTTGGCTTTCCTAATTATAATTATATAACGGGATTAAAGGCCCCAAAGCCAACCCAAGGTCAGACTAAACAATGTTTTCCTCCGTCAAAGCTAGCGTAGCTTTCTTTCTTTGGGCCATTCATTTCTTGTGACCTTTTCCCCTCGCGTCGCACACTGACAGACAACACTACACAGCCGATGGATGAGGGTGGTAAACTGGTAAATAAACGAAAGGCGCGGCAAGAGAAAGCGAGACGAGCATGGAGTGGCAGCGGCCAGCGGGCGAGTGCTGGAGATAAACAATGGCCAAAGAAATGGGCCGCAGCGCGGTTCCCCGAGCGGCCCGAGACCCCTCATCAGGATCACGCACAGATCTTTGTCCTCACCACCCACACATCCTACGTACTACTACTACGCTCATTGCTCTGCCTCCACCGGCACCGGCTCGTCAAGTCATCATGGCGCTGCGGAAGGGCCCTCCTCCAGTCCAGCCCCTTTTTCGAGCTTTTCCGAGATCCCAACCTTCCGTCTCCATCTGCTTTTCTTACCTTGCACAAGCACAAGCCAAGAAGAAACCAGGGCAAGCAGAGGAGCCCCCCGGTTACACATTTCTGTATCGTCTCGTCCGTGTGCAGATAATTATGAGACCGTCTTGTTGCTTACTATTTGATTGATGGCGATGGAAATGGAGACTGAGATATCATGATTCATGCTCTGTTCTCTCTCATAATTGTAATAAACGACACACAGTGAAGCGTCTATGACTGTCAAAAGGCAGAGGAATGTAGGAGTGGAGTGCCTAATTACATACGGGTCGTGCTCGTGTACAAGGAGGAAGGTGAGGCCATGGAGAAAAGGAGGAGAAAAAAAAATGAAGAAAAGAAAGGGTTAAACTGGCACGCTTGTACATGTGGGAGGTGGCTAAAAGAGCCTAAAAGGAGCTCTTTCCCCACGCCTAAACTACAAAAGAACTCTCTCTCAAAAAAAAAAAAACTACAAAAGAACTCACACACACACACACACACACAACACACACAAAAGATGGACGGTTAAAGATCTCCCTAGCTTGCTAAACCACCGCATGCCCTCCCTCCAGGCTTTAACAATTTTTGTTGTACTTGGTCGTCTTTTCCCTTGCCTCCTTTGTGCGAAATTCAGCGCGAAGCTTCGGTCTCCCTCGCTAAGCTTCCTCCAGAATTCCCAAGCGAAATGGTGGTAAACATGCAATTATGCAAGGCGAACCCTCCTTGACTTGCTTGGCTACAATGCTTGCTCGGGATGCAAGCTATCACTCCACGACCGCAGAAGCGACGAGTCGCACTCCGACATGGACGCTGCACAAAGCAATTGTCACGCGACGTGTTAATAATCTCGTTAATTATGGGAAGAAACGAACTTGGCACGGCGGGTGACGGACACGTACCACGGTGGATGGACTCCTTGCAATGCGCGATGGCGCTGGCGATGCCGTCCTGCTTCTCCAGGAGCGAGTCGTCCCGGCGAGACGGCGACGACGAGTGAGCCCGGGCCGCCGCCGTCTGCGCCGCGGACGCCGAGCGGCTCTTCCGCAGCCGGAGATCCGCAGCGGCGGGGCCAGGCGCCACCCTCCGCAACCGCCTCGAGATCTTGCTCAGGCACCGCCTGATCACGTCCGCCCTCTTATTATTAGGGCCTTCCTCCTGGTCCTGGTCCGGCGAGCCGTGCCCGCCGTACGCCGCGAAGACCCTCGCCGAGCGCGCGCTGTTGGTGCTCCGGGAGAAGCTGGCGCGGCCGCCGTAGAATGCGGCCTTGGCGGACCCGAAGCTGAGCGTGCGCAGCTTCGCGCGCCTGCCGCTCGCGCTGAACCGTGCGGCGGCGGCGGGGTCGTTGGGCTCCGACGCGCAGAATTTCATCTGCGGGGGAAGCGCGCCCCACCCGCAGCGGCCGAAGGAGAGGCGCTCGTAGGACGGCGACGCGGAGCAGCTCCGCTGCAGCGAGATGACGAAGTCGACGTCGCCGCCGGCGTAGGAGGACGAGTCCTCGGACTCGGAGCTGGACCCGGCGCTGGACGCGGGCGCGGAGCAGCACGACAGGTCCAGGTCGAAGAACGGGCCGTCGTCCTCGCCGTAGCCGCCGCCGCACGGCGTGGCCGGCGCCGTCGCGCTCGCGGTGATCGTGGACACGGCGCGGCGGCGGAATCGCCGCGCCGCGAGCAGCCAGAGGACGTGCATGACCGACCTGCGAGCGTGGGTGGGCGCGTGCGTGTGCGTTTCTGTCCGGTGATGGGGGCGTGGGGGGGAGCTTGTGGCGTTTGGGTGTGTGGAGCTGCCTGCAGACTGCGGTGGTGGTGGGAGTGGGCTAGTGGCGGCTTTTAAACGGGAGCGGCAAAGTAGGCGATCGATCAAAGGGCTCGGGGCCCGTTCTCTTCGTTTTGGCGGTGTGAGATGCGGCAGATGTGAATGTGGATTGCCACGACGCGGATTTTGGGCGTTTGTGCTGAGTGTTGCCGTTCGCCGCACGGCCGTGGTTGCCATGCCAAGCAGAAGCAGGTTTACGTGGCACGATCAGGCATTTCGAGCACCTGCTCGTTTCTTTTGATCGGCATGTACTGTACGTACAAAAATGAGAACTGCGCTTCGTATGCTCCTGTGATAGGAAATGAGAGAAGGCTGGCTCTCGTAACGACCAGGCCAGAAAATCAGTGAGGCTAAAACAGAACAGCAACGCTGCGTGTTACGTTGGTTGGCCAAATTGTCAATGTTTTTCTCCGGATTTCGCTTTTGTCTCATCCCCACCTACCTGATATCCAGAGGATGCATGCTGCTTACCAGTTTCGCGTCGCTAATCATGCTGGGTTACTAACTAGCTAAGCAAAGTTGGATGATTTTCTTTTCACTTGCAAAAGAATAAACGCTTCCCTTTTCTGGAGAAAAAGGGCGATCCGGCCAGGTACGTACGTCTCATGTTTATAAACTCCTCCCACCCTCATGATGCAGACCACACTATCCGAGTACCCATACAAAAAAATACTGTAATGAAAAATGCGACTCTCGCTTTCTTGCAAAAAAATGATGGCTACGTTCAAATGATAAGTTTGGAGTTTGGTCCCTGGCCCCTGGGGAACTGCACATGTGTGTTCATGTCCTATGCGTGGAAAGAGACGAGCCGTGCCGTGCCGGGTCCGGCCAAAGCTGCAAGCCCACACCCACACCCATACCCACACCACACCACACCACACCACAGAGAAGCTTCATAAAAGTCTGCGACGGGAACAAGTTTTCGCGCAGAGGAGTGGAGTGGAGTGGAGTGGGCGGCGAAAGAGCAACCTGCTGCCTCAGTGACCCACTCGATGGCTGGCGCTGGCTGCGAGATGGGAATTGACGACGGGAACCACCACCAGGGCAGCAGGCGCAGGCATCGGCGGCAGACGGAGCGCAGCAGCGTGCACTTGACTAGTTGAGATGATGAGTCCAAGTCCATGGCGCGAGCTTTTACAGCCTTTTCCGCCTGCGGTCTACCCTCCTCCCCCTCGTCTGGTCCAGCCCATCTACAGTGAGTGCCCCCCCTCGGGTCAAAAAAATGCAATTATTCGGCTTGACCGACCCGGGCCGGTCCTGGAAGCAGAGCGGGCGGCCGCTTGTCATGAAAGACCAGAAATCGTTTATGTGCGATCTGTGGTGAAGTACGTGGTAGTAGTAGTAGTACACGTTTTGGGCTGCAGTTGTTTGACCCCGTTGTTGTGCTCATGCATTGCGTGCTAGTACACGCGTTCCCGTTTGTTTAAGGTAGAAGACCCGAGGTGACATGATGCATATAGAATGGGGACTTCCGGAGCTTTCTTACGTTAGAAGTACTCCCTCGTATCGTTCTTAGATTTGTCTAATTTCGAATGTATGTAGTCATGTTTTAGTACTAGATATATTCGAATCTAGACAAATTTAAGAACATTAATTTAGATTGGAGATAGTAGTTTAAGTAGACCCGACCATGTTTTAGACGAATATAAATTTTATTCAAACTCGGCAAATTTTGGACGAATATAGGTTCATTAATAGTGGACGAATTCATACATATTACATCAAACTTAGAAAACTAAAAAAACGAATTTAGACTTCATTAGGCTAAAAAACTTAGAAACGGTTAAGGCCGAGACCTATGCCGATGCCGGCGGACACCGCTCACATGCCGAAGTTACGGTAGAAGCATGTGTAGTCGGGGTCTGCCTTGCCGTCGTCGTCGCTCGGCGGCAGCGGGGGTGAAAGATCACGGATGCCGCCTAGAGAGGGGGTGAATAGGCGGTTTAAAACTTTTACGAGATGGTTTTAACAATGGCGGAATAAAATTAGCATTTTCTTTTGTCAAGCACAAAGCCTATATATACTAAGGTTCACCTATGTGCACCAACAACTTATGCTAAGCATGACAAGCAACAATGTGATAGAAAGATAGATTACTTCAAGCACGAAAGCTATCACAATGTAAAGCGCATAAGTATGTAGGGTTCGTTGCATGAAAAACAAAAAAATTCTATTGCAAGAACACATAAAACCAAGATCTAATCTACGATATCGGTGTAACAAGATTGAAGAGAACTAACCTTCGTAGATCCAAAGTGTTAACAAGATCGGATCTCGTAGTTGATGTAGTCGATCACTTTTCGATCTCAAGATCGCGTAGACGATCCTTCCGGCGTCGCGTTCCGGCAGCGCTTCCGCACTCGGTCACACGTACGGAGTCGATAAAGACCTTCCTCTCCCCGTTCTAGCGGGCAGTGGAGGTAGTAGATCCCCTCGGAATCCTAGCAACACGACGGCATGGTGGTGGTGGTGGAGAGAATCATGTAGGGCTTCGTCTAAGCCGGAGCAGGAAGACGGAGGAGGGAGGAGAGGGGCGGCTAGGGTTGGGAGAGAGGGCAAGGCCTAGGAGCCAACCCCACCCCTCCTTATATAGATTGGGGGTCCGTCCAGGGTTCCTAGCCCTCGCAGTGTCCTCCTCCAACTTGGCGGCCCAAGAGGGGAAGGGGGAAACTTACCCCCCCCCCCAAGTTTCCCTCTTTCCTATTTTAGGGTTTTGCCCCTTTCCATAGGGGTTGGCCGGTTGGTCCCCTTGGGTTTTGGTGCGGCTGCCCCAAGGCCCCCGCAGCATACCCTTGGCCCATTTGCCCCCTCTCGGGTGGTGGGCACACTAGTGGCCCCTTCTAGAACATTCTAGAAGCTCCGGTCAACTTTTTTCGAACCCTGGAAAATGAATTTTATTATATGAATCTTATTTTCCGGACCATTCTAGATATCCTCGTGATGTCCTGAATCCAATCCAAGACTTCGAACGGCATTTGGTCTCCAACTCATATTCCATATCTACTTAAACAACATCGAACCTTAAGTGTGTCACCCTATGGTTCGCGAACTATGCAGACATGATCGAGACACATGTGCGGGATCACTTGTATTCATGGGTATGCAGCTGAATACCCAAAAAATTGACAAACTTTGGAAATCATATGATATATAGAGTCATCAACTCTGCTTACTTTCTATAGAAACTCGCCCAAGTATTAGCACAAGCACGCAGTTGCATAGTTGGCTATGGAAAGTGAATAGAAATCAATAGATCTTGGGATCAAATACAATTTCTACCATTATTTTTGTACTTTTCTTGGCAATTTTTTATTTTGAATACCCATTAGCAAAACTCTAGGCCCGCCGCTGTCGAGACACCTCTCTGGTCAATAACCAATAGCGGGATCTGGAGATCCATAATGGCTCCCACATATTCAACGATGACTTTGTGATCAAATGAACCATTTACATATGATATCTATTCACTTTCTCGCGCGATACTTTACTTATCCGAGGTTCGATAGTTGGTATCACCATACCTAGTTCAACCTCGTTACTGATAAGTACTCTTTACTCATTCTGTGATATGACATCCCTTGTGACCTAGTCACATGCTTGCAAGCCAATTGTATGACATTCCACCGAGAGGGCCCATAGTATATCTATCTGTCATATGGATGGACAAATCCCACTCTTGATCCATGTGGTTCAACACATACTTTCAGAATACCCAATGCCATCTTTATAACCACCTAGTTACAGAAGTGGCGTTTGATGTCATCAAAGTACTCATCCGGTGACGGTGACTAACATGATGTCATGGTCGAAGGATTAGGTTACTATGTATCTAAAAGCTTGTAGCAAAACAAACTTAATGACTTGATCTTATGCTATGCTTACTATGGGTGTGTGTCCATCACATCATTCTCCTAATGACATGACCTTGTTATTAATAACATCCAATGTCCATGATTAGAAAACCATCATCATCTATTAATCAACAAGCTAGTTTAACAAGAGGCTAACTAGGGACTCTTTCATGTTTATAAAACACACAAGTATTAATGTTTTCTCTTAATACAATTATAGCATGGGATGTAAACATTTATCATAAACATAAATATATAATGATAACCACTTTATTATTGCCTCTTGGGCATATCTCCAACAGTATCCCACTTGCACTAGAGTTAATAATCTAGTTTGAAAAACTTTGTTCATTCAACACCTATGGCTTTCAGTGTTGTATATACACGATTGCTAGTGGTAAACATAATATTCAGATCTGACACTTCCAGGTTCATATGTATTTGCATGTCTTTCCGTCTCTACGCATCACTCATTCTCCAATGAGATGGCATTGTACAAATTTGGTCTTATGGGGAGACCTTTAGTTCCTTGGGGTTAAATCATGTAGATACAATTGTCCTACATTATATCTTCATAGTACTAGCCCGCTGTTAACCACACCTAGTTTGATAACAAACTACTTGACACAAATGCCCTCTTTTGCTCCTAGAATAGTAGTCATATACTTAGCTTTTTGTTGTAGTATCCGTTTCAATGTCTTAACTTTGTAACTCATCCAAATCCGTTATGGAATCTCCTTTCCATTACATTGTGCCACCCATAGTTTAAATTGAGATAAACTTAATTTGTATCTTGTGACAAGACTAGTATCAATGTAACACTTTACAATGAACTATCTATCTATTTGTCACCTTTACAGAACATATTCTTAGTTCTTCCAAATACCATAAGAATATCCTTACTATCGTCCAATGATTATCTTATGAATCATTCTGGTATATGCTCATAACATTTAGAGCATAGGACATATCTGGATGTGTACATATCAGTATGATTGATCAAAATATTCTTGTGATTTCACTCACCAAGTGTCAAAACACTTGAATCTCGTTTCACTTACCAAGTGTCAAAACACCTGAATCTTGATTCAATCCTTCTTGTGCGACAAGAACCTTTCTTGTTGTTTCTATATTTGAACTCTTTCAATATCTCATCTATGTACTTTTAGCACAACCATTAGCGCCTCAATCTATCCATATAGACATTGATAGCTAATATTCGGGTTTTACCTAAGTCTTTCATCAAAACGAAATTCTTAACCCGTGTCAATAAAAGATACATTATTTCCAAACAACAATATGTCTTTCACATAATGCATTATAAATATGTCTTAGCGCTCCCATTTAATTTCTTGCAAATGCAAGCATCTTCATTGTCTCCGACGAAATTAAAGTCTTTTAACATTTTCACCACGGTGAAGATTCCAACTCCGCGATGCTTACTTCAACCATTGAAGTTTGCATACGCTTTTAGCATCCTTTGAATTAACAAAACCCTTTGGATCATGTCATGTACACGTCCTAGGTAACCATTCTATTATAAGAACTTTGTTTTGTTTATTCAACTACCATATACCAAAATCAATGCGGATTTCATGCCTATGGAGGCTACAGCGCATGCGTGGTCACCGTTGGATAGTGGTACATGTGCTCTCTTTGTAACGGAGGCTGACATCGTCTGATTAACAGAGTTGAGTATCATGCTAATCAAGCCGTACACCATTTCCTACTTTCTTCTCTACGATGGTGCATGCAATGACCGCTTATACCAATGCATGCAATGACCATGAACCGCTAGTGCACATCAACAACATGCAAACAATGGTCACAGACGGCCACAGTTCATTTAATGACCTTGCTCCATCCATGAACATGATCTGAATGAGAAAATGATGTTGTGATATGGATACGATGCATGCATTCATTCATAGGTAGTGCCATTAAAAGCTTCTCGCGCGGGCACACCCGTCTTACACACCATTTCCCGCGCGAATTCATGTAATCGGCGTCCTTGTTTTGACTCTGCGGCATCGAAAAGCAAGAATCACGTCATGGAGGAAGCTCATACATGTGTGAGGTATGAGTACAATCAAGAACTACCTTCTCACCTGATTCTATTTTTGTTGTATAAGATCTAACAAGAAAAATATGTCTATCAAATGGGTACTATAGATGAGAGAGTCGTCTTGAGCTGAAGAACGAGCACTATCATGGATGTATGCATGTGCTCTGTTTATTAAAGTACGACCAATACCACTCTCCACACCTATCCACAGTAGTGCACAAACAACATAACAATGGTTTACACACGTTTGTTTATGGACAACGGCTTGATACCATGAAACACATGTGTGTTTTGCACTACTATGGATGAAGGATGCATGTCAGCCATGCACCGTAAAACATGGATGTGTTTTTCTTGGTCAGCATGGCCATGCACCATAAAACATGGGTGTGTTTTGCTTGGTTCGTATGGCCATGCACCATAAAACATGGGTGTGTTTTGCTGGGTTTTGTGACTCCGAGGCTGCATGCATGTGCTCTCGGAAGAAGCGATGGTAGCTAATTTGTAAAACAATGTCTAACACCATCTACTCTGTTTATCTAATCCAATAGTACAAAACCTACGAGCTGCAGCCATCATGGGCAGCCCACTATTTCCCATACCAAATTACATATAGTGGTTGCTACATTAATCCGTTTAGAATAAATATTGTATGAAAGGTCAAATCTTGTCATATTCAACTCTTTGAATATTGTCGTAAACTCTTTCCCGACATGTCGACTATTTCATAGATGTGAAATATCCATGTCTATTTCTTTATAGATCCAAATATGATGTAAGGTTTTACACCTTTCTAGAGGATCTTCTAAGTTTAAAACTTTATTTCTCATGTATGGAACTATCACGGATTTTATGGATTCAAGCCATTTGACGGAGTCAGGGCCCATCACCACTTCTTTGCATATAGTCAGTTCAACATTGTCAAACAACAATGATTTACTCTCAAATCCTAGTATTTGATTTTTTACTCGACCTACTTGGTTCAATAGGAACTCAAACCTCCATGACCATAACCTTTAAGACACGTGAGCCATGAGCTTTGTTGCCGCCTTCGGTACACTTCCCAGCGCTGTGCAACTCAGCACATATAGCTAAGGTTCAATAACCTTATCAAAGTTCTATTGTTATCCCACTTAATTTTTCACGAAAAAATCCTTCTCAATAAACTTGACGTTCTAAGCGACAAACACTTTTGTCTTTAGTGTTATGGAGGAATACCTAACGGTTATTCAAAATAACATACAAAGACATGCTCATCCGACTTTGTTTGTAAACATTTTACTTATTCCTAGCATACCAAAATTTAAGAAAGGACAACTTGTGTTTCATCCCAGACCATAACTTATATGGTGTCATTTAAACGGATCATGATAGAGCTCTTTTAAGTGTAAAAGCGGTAGTCACTAAAGCTTTAATCTTTAAAATACAATGGCAGTTTTATAGCCGACACCTTTGATCTCACCATGTCAAACAAGGTTTCATTACATATCTTGAACACTCTATACTCCTATGGTGTTTCAAGAAATGCAAATCCATGGAACAATTCCTCAATAAGTGTTATGCTAAACTTGTAAATCAAATATCTTCCTCTATGATCCAATCATAAACTCTTTATTCTCTTGTTACAATGATTTTCCACTTCATCTTGAAAGTCTTTGAACATTTTTAAATATTTCACACTTCTTCCTCATTAAGTAACTATGCACATATATTCACTCAAATTTCTGGAGAAAGCATATGAAGTTGAAATACATCGCTCACGACTACACATAATGGACCACATACATCAATATGTACAAATTATAATAAGTTAGTCGTTCGTTATTATTTGGCCTTTGAACGAAGTTTCAATTATCTCCTGGAAAGTCTCACAAGTGTTATTTGATCAAAATCAAAATACTCCACAATTACATCAACATGGAGTTTCTACATGTTTTCTTTTCAATATAATTTAAGAAGCGATGTCATTTCTTAAGTGATCTTTCAATCATTTGTCTTTCGACATTTTTAGCATTAGTTTTATGGACGTGAATTCTCCAACCAGATTTGTAAATCATCCCTATTATATGGAATACAGTAATTATTTGAACAACCTTTTATTCTCATAATACCTGATCAAAATAACAATTATTGAAACAAATCTTGAAGGTAAGCTTTGATGTCAACGAGAAACACAACAACACTTTGTTTGTTTTTGATGAACATCATCACATATTCTCTTGCTGGTTACTTAGGGCATTGCAGTTCATGAATTGTGTTGTCCTGTATGACATTTCACACCAACCAATTCGGTATCCAATATCCAAGAACCACATCTTTTAACAAGCAAAGAATACAACCATCACATGTATATCATCTATATACCTAAGCTGGACATTTCCAATCTTTTATATTTTCCTACCAAATATTTATGAGATTCTCTTTCACCATTTCCTTTCCCTTTTAAAAGAATATATCAACATCAATAGTGGCGCCATACACATGACACATAGCCCAAAGCGTTTATAGTCAAATACTAATACCTTTGGACTTGCACTTTGAAGTAGATCACCATCATAAAATGTTTGGCGTTCTTTCAAAATCCATTCCTCAGTAATCTAATAGTGTAGTAAACATTTTACCTACATCTTCTATTCATCCTTATCATGACAACTTTCATGATCAATCTACTATAGCTTATAAAGGCGAATCGCGAGTATAATGTTACTTTCCAAAAAAAACTTTTGGAGGATTAGAATGAATAGCGTCTCTAACATTTGGAAATTCTCATATAATATGAGAACATGTATTTTGCTAAATCATACTCTATCATATTGCAACCAAAACATTATTTTAGATATCGCAATATCTTCCACACATGATGGTTTCTGAAACAATTATTTTAGCTCCTAGATGACCTTGATATTTAAAACTATCTTTTGAATATCAAAAATCATGGAGGCGAACATGATATTTAGATACTAACACTAGAATTGTTACTCTTGATTTAATACCAACTATTAACTTCATGGAGTAAACGGATTTTGCTAAAAGTTTGCAATAGGAATTTTAAACTTTAGATTGACACTCAAAAACAAAACGATACCAGTTTGTAAAGTAACTATCCAGAATTCTGTAGTTCTATTATCTCAATTATAACTAATCATAAGGTGGTGAACGGATGCCAATGAGTACAACAATTATGAAAATTCATTTTGATTTAATTTATGATAAATTGTGTTCAACTTTAATCATATTACTATTTGAACTCCCACTCAAAACAACATCCCTCATATTGCTTTAGTGATTACACAAACCAAATCCACTACACCAAGTTCGATCTTCACGAGAGAAGATGTAGCTTCAAAGGCAAACAATCAACATGTTCATCATATCATCCATATGACTCATGCTTTACCTTTTGGTATTCCGAGTTCTGAGGCCATGTTTGTACATGCTAGACTCATCAAGGTTAACCTTAGTATCTGCATGTGCAAATCTGGATTGCACCTGTTGTATGTACACGTAGAATATGTAACACCCGATCATCACGTTATGCTTCGAAATGACGAGTCTTAGCAACGGTGCCTGATACGTCGTAAACGTATCTATAATTTTTTATGTTCCATGCTTGTTTAGTATCAACTTTGCTTTGCTTTGTCTACACTTTGAGGTATTTTTATACATTTTCCGGAACAAACCTATTAACAAGATGCCACAGTGCCAGTTGCCTATTTTCTGTTGTTTTTGGTTCCATAAAATGAATATTCTCGGAATTGTACGGGACAAAAGCCAAAGTCAATATTTCACCGAGGAGAACACGGAGCCAAAAGACGAGACAGAGGAGGGCCACGAGGGGCCCACACCCTTGGCTGCCATCTCGGGCACCCCCTCGGTCTCCCCCTTCGCCTATAAGAAGCCCCCGATACCTAAACCCTAAGTACCCGATCACATCTCCATGAAACAGTCCGTAGCCGCCGCCACCATCGTCCCAAGATCGAGGGGATCTGAAGCTCTTCCCGGCACCCTGATAGAGGGGAGAGATCATCCCGGAGGCCTTCTTCATCACCATGTCAGCCTCCGGTATGATGCGTGAGTAGTTCCACCTTGGACTATGGGTCCATACAGTAGCTAGATGGTTGTTTCTCCTCCTTTGTGCTACCATGTTTAGATCTTGTGAGCTTCGTTCATGATCAAGATCATCTATTTGTAATCATGCATGTTGTGTTTGCGGGGATCCGATGTATATTGAGATTACTATGTCAGATTGATTAATGATTTTATCTTATTGATTCTATCATGTCTGTGTTGTTTGAGATCTTGCATGCTCTCCATTTCTAGTAGCTATCTTGGCCAAGTAGATGCTAGTGACTCCAAGAGAGAGTATTTATGCTCGATAGTGGGTTCATGCCTCTATTGAATCTGGGGAAGTGACATAAATCTCTAAGGTTGTAGATGTGTTATTGCTACTAGGGAGAAAACAACAATCTCTTGTTCATGGAACAATTGTATTGTTTACTTTACACACATTGCATAAAGCAGTTATCCGTTGCTTGCAAATTAATACTGGAGGGTGTTCAGATGATAACCTGAAGGTGGATTACTAATCATAGATGCAGTTGGATGGCGGTATATGTATATTGTTGTAATGCCCAATCAAATCTCATAGGATCATGAATGTCTAGTATTGCATTGTTATGCCTTGCTCTGTCCTGTCAATTGACCCGCTGTAATTTGTTTACCCAGCATGTTATGTTGTTTATCTTAAGGAGAACACCTCTAGTGAACTATGGACCCCGGTCCAATCTTTACCATTGATACATCTCCCACTATTACTGTTTACTTTCTGCAAGCCACCATTACCTTCCACACCATACGTTCAATCCTTTGTTTTCAGCAAACGGTGAGATTGACAACTGAAAGGATCGTATGGGCACCTAGAGGGGGGGGGGTGAATAGGTGCTACTTCAAATTTTCTTCTTTTTCAAATTAAGGTTTGACAATAAGGTAAATTCTCTAGATAATGCAACTAAGGTGAATTTACCTATATGACAATTATGCAAGAGCTACCACAACACAAAGTAAGAACAAGTAAGTAAAGTGCGGTAAAGGATAGAAGTAACCAAAGTGGTGGACACGGAGACACAAGTATTTGTTTCCCGTAGTTCCTTCCTTTTGAGGGGAAGTACGTCTACGTTTGGAGAGGGGGTGGTTTCAAACCACCAACGCCACGAAAGGCCTCCCTTGTTCTCTGATGAATCTCATCCCAACGGGATCGATTCACCTTCCACTATATCCGCAACCTTCAAGGTGGAAGCCGGCACCTTTACAAGTTTGGGGCACACATCCACAACTTAATCGGAGGCTCCCAAATACAAGCAAGTTGTCAAAGCAATCAAAGACAAGCTTGTAAGAATCAAAACAAGAACTAGGGTTTCCAAGAAAACACTAGAGAAAAGGGGCCCTCAATTGAATGAGGGGGAAATGAAGATCTCTTTTGGTGAAGTAGTAGATCGGGGCCTCCTCCTTCGATTCCCCAAAGATCAAGGACTTTGGGTGGTGGATTGAGGAGATCTTGAAGATTTGGTGGCTCCAATGGTGGTCTTGACTTTAATGTGGATGAGCAACTTGTCCCAAGGTAGGTGGAGGGGTATTTATACCCCTCCAGGAAATCTGGCCGTTGGAGCCATTAATGCAGCGGTAGTACCGGTACTCAAGCGGTAGTACCGCTTACCAAACCTCTGGTCAGTGCGGACCGGTCTGGGAGGTGCCTTAATTGGTCGAGCCAGCTTCAGTATTGCCCGGTATTCCCTTGTGGTACTACCCCCAAGCGGTAGTGCCGGTCGTATGACGCGGTACTACCGGTCTGGGCGGTAGTACCGGTCGCAAGTACCGCTTGGTACTGAGCAAGAATGAGAGGGGTTGTCCTTCCTCAGAACTGCCCGGTACTGCTGAGCAGTACAACCATGTCCAAGCGGTAGTACCGCTTGTCTCAAGCGGTACTACCGGTTCGAGCGGTAGTGCCGCTCCGTGGTACCGGGTGATACTGAGGAAAACTCATCCTTATCAACCTTGCACGGATCCAACCGGTACTAGGACCGGTTGTACCGGTGCCAAGCGGTAGTACCGGACATTTTTCCGGTACTATCGGTTGTCACATTGGTTTTTCGCAAGGGTAATTGGTTAGGTCAATATTTGTGCCACACTCTTATCAAACCCGTGATACACTTAGCACACGAGTAAACTGATAAGTGTGTTGTTATCAAACATCAAAATCAGAGGGATAGAAAAATGCTCTTTCAATCTCCCCCTTTTTGGTGTTTGATGACAATACACTGTTGCAAGATGATTTTAATAGGAAACACATGGGATTTGTAAAATAGAGACGGGGCTCCCCCTAGATGTGTAGAAACAAACCTCCCCCTCTATTTTACAAACCGAACATAGGTGCACAAATATAGATACTAGCATTTGAAATCATACCTTTGCACAATAACTTGTGATGAGAAACATATATAGACAATAGATAACGCATATCATCACAAGATGGATCCAATAAAATAAACCACATAGTCTCATAAGATGGATCCACGACATAACCACATAGTCTCACACATAAATAGAGGGAAATCGAAGTTCACAAGCAATAAAAGGATCAAAATAAGAACGAGCTTGTGACTTCCCATGCAACACCCGTGCCTAAAGTGCAACTTCTCCCCCTTTGGCATCAAGACGCCAAAAAGGGACAAGTGCAAGACTACCGTCCCGACAGTCAACCCTCCTCCTCCTCATCATCCTCAAAGTCCTCCTCGTAGGGGGGTGGGGCGCGGTGCGAGGAAGAGACATCATCGTCCCAACGGCTGTGCTGAGAGATCCACTGTTCTTCTGGAGTGATGTTGGTCTCGGACCCCTCGGAGACGGTCAAACCCTGGGCAGCCATCATGTCCTTCTGCCGAGCACTGGCTTTCTTGGCATACACATGCGCCTCATACATGCGCTTCTGGTTGTCAATTTGGAAGCAGAAGATCTTCTTGAGCTTGGCCTCCATCCTTTTGGCCCAAGTGGGCTTGGCATTCTTGCGGCGGGAGACAACATAGTCAGTGTCATGACCACTGTCAACATCCTCAGAGTCATCCCCTTCCCCCTCTTCCGCCACAACGCGGGGTTTAGCATGTATCTTGATCTTGAGTGCCTTGGGCCTGTGCACAATGAGAGGACGAGTGGATAGTGTCCTAGCAATAGGAGGGCATTTTGACACAATGAGGGCCATAATATATGGAGCAAATGGTGGAACCCTCCGAGAGTGTGCAGCAGCAACCATCTCATTCCATATGTAGTCTGACACATCAAGAGGAGTGCCTGAGTCGTGGTTGAGGAAGGTGTTGAATAGCAAGTCTACAGAGAACCCATGTATCTCATCCTTGTTGCCCGCACGAGGAGCAACAGTCTCACGGAAAATGCGATGGAGAATGTCATACGTGGGGAGAAGATCCTTGATCTTGCCAGCAATCCCGCGACCCTGGATATACAGAGGTGTAAGGACATCCTTCTTGGAGGGTCGATCCCGCATGTGACAGCGGAAACCACAAGGAGTGTCCCGGCCGCGATCTTCATACCCCAATATTGCAGCAAACTCCGCAAGTGTGGCTTCCTTGATTGCACCTTGAGTCATCCAGGTGATCTTCCGAGAGCGGCCAGTGTGGAAATGTGCAGTGGCATAGAATTGTGCAATAAGGAGTGGCTCATAGTCATACTGGAACTCCATAATGGGGAACAAGCCCAGGTGAGAGCAGATTTCCTTAGCTTCAGCAAAGTAGTTAAGGTTCTTGTTGATGTGCACCATGTCAATCCACTGCTGAGGCACCACCATCTGAATATTGGTCAACAGAACCTCATGATAAACGTGCTCTTGGAAATCATTGTAGAATAGACTGTCTTCTCTATCCTCTTCCCGGTTGCGGGAGTATGCATTATCAATCCTAAGAGCCTGAAACTCCGACTCCGAGATGTCAGACAGTTTCCTTGGCCCTGATGGCCCTGAGCCGAGACTTTTGGTACGCCCTGGGGAAGGGGGCGAGAAGGAGGAGCGCTGCCACGCCTAGCAGAGCGCTTGGTAACCCCCTCACGACCCCCACGGCCACCTCGAGTGGCAGGCAACTTGGAACGATGTCTTGGCTGTGGCATAACCTCTTCCTCAGACTCCGTCTCTTCCTCAACAATCTCCCGGCTAGCTTTGGAACGCTTGCGCGCACCCCTCGAATCACCTGCATCTGTGAAAGCACGAGGGAGGACAGCAAGGGGGCAAGGGCACAAGAATCTCAAGGAGCAAAAGGGAGAACCCAATATTTAACAGAAAATTGATGTCAGTTGGGGCCGGTACTACCGGACCTGACGACCGGTAGTACCGCTTGCAAGCGGTAGTACCGGAAAAAGTTCCGGTACTACCGGTTGAACGGTACATGTTCGTCAGATCTGGTAGAAACGGACCAAAAGGATGGCAATAATCTGTAAATAAATGATTCTACTGGGCAACAAGGGAAGCATATGGCAGTACAACCTTACAACATGCCAATTTCTTCACAAATCTATGCCAAAACCTAGATCCGATGAGGAAATTAAACGGAGAGAGAAAGGGCGGTTGTACCGGGATCCATGGCGGTGGAAAGGAGGGGGATCCTGCCAAGAGGCCGAATCCAAGGAGGATTCGGGGAGAGGAGGGCGCGGCAGGGCTCCGGCAGCGTCAATGGCTCCGGTGGCGGCGCATGTATCAATGGAGAACGTGGAAATGAATGGGGCACTGATGGGTGCCATGCCACACTCAACCAATATATACCATACTCCGTCAACCGGTAGTGCCGGTCCCTGAAGCGGTAGTACCACTCGTGAGCAGTAGTACCGGTCCAGCAACCGGTAGTACCGGTGGCATCTGGGCGTGTGGCGGTAGTACGCTCTGGAGCAGTTTCAGTGCGACCTGGGAACTTCCTGTAAGCGTAGTACCGCTCATCCAATCGGTAGTACCGGTCCCATCTGATTCCAAGGCCAGGAAAAAAGAGTGATTCTTGTGCGGATTGAGAGAGGGTTTTTGTGAGGGAGTAGAGAGGCTTGGGTTGATACAATTGTGCTGGGAAGCACATGCACTCTAAAAAATCGAGAAAAAGATGTCAAAACCAAACTAGAGTGCATGAGACTAAGATCAGTGAAAAAAACTCAAAAGATGACAACCATGAGTAAAAACCAATTCAAAAGTGACAAACACGAGTAAGCACATCAACCTCTCGATTGAGAGGGGGCGGTGGCCTAGGCCACCATGTTTGAGTATACTCGGCTTGGCACCACGAAGATATATCTTGGGTACATTACCAAAACGCATCATTAAGCTCACATATCACAAAATGATATTAAGAGGAATGATTTTGTTTACTTTGCGCATAATGGAGGGAGGGATGGTCGAATCAATTAGGCCCGCACTCCCCCTATGTCCATGCCTACACCTAAACCAAATATGGGTGGAATATTAGGTGAGAGTGCAAGATAATCAAGTCAAGCTCCTTGAATCTATGATATTTAGTTCATTCCTCAAGTAGCAAAACCTTGCTTCATCAAGTGGCTTCATGAAGATATCGGCAAGTTGATCTTTGGTTGACACATAGGATAGATCAATATCACCTCGAGAAACATGATCTCTAATGAAGTGATGACGAATTTCAATATGCTTTGTCCTTATGTGATCCACCGGGTTGTATGCAATCTTGATGGCACTTTCATTGTCACATAGAAGAGGCACTTTGTCACAATGGACACCGTATTACTTTAAAGTTTGACTCATCCATAGCAATTGAGTGCAAGCACTAGCGGCAGCGACATACTCGGCTTCGGCGGTAGAGAGAGATATATAGGTTTGCTTCTTAGAAGACCAACATACCAAGGACCTACCAAGAAATTGGCAAGCCCCGGATGTTGATTTTCTATCATCCTTATCACCCGCCCAATCAGAATCCGTGTATCCATAAAGGGCAAATGTTGAGCCTCGAGGATACCAAAGACCATAAAATGGGGTATGAACTAAATATCGAAAGATTCTCTTGACCGCCATCAAATGGATTTCTTTAGGAGCCGCTTGATATCTTGCACACACACCTACACTCAACACAATATTGGGTCTAGATGGACAAAGGTAAAGCAAAGAACAAATCATGGACCGGTATACCTTTTGATCCACATCTTTACCATTTGGATTTTGTTCTAGATGAGTCTTTGAAGCCATGGGAGTAGGAGCTCCATTTAAATCTTGCATTTTGAATCTCTTGAGCATATCTTGAGTATACTTGGCTTGATTGAAGAATGTCCCTCCTCTAACTTGCTTGATCTCAAAGCCAAGAAATACTCTCAACTCCCCCATCAAAGACATCCAGAACCTACTAGTCATAAGCTTTGAGAATTCATCATTAAAATATTTGTTAGATGAGCCAAAGATAATATCATCAACATATATTTGGCATACAAAAAGCTCCCCATTGACTTTCTTAGTAAAAAGAGTGGGATCGATTTTCCCAACCTCAAATCCACGGTCAAACAATAACTCTCTAAGGTGCTCATACCACGTGCGTGGGGCTTGCTTGAGCCCATAGAGAGCCTTATCAAGTTTTTAGACATGGTTTGGGAAGTTGGGGTCCTAAAATCCCGGGGGTTGCTTAACATATACCAATTCATTTAATGGGCCATACAGAAATGCACTTTCTACATCCATTTGTTGTAACTTGAAGTTATGATGTGCCGCATAAGCAAGAAGGATACGGATGGACTCAAGGCGAGCCACGGGTGCATAAGTCTCTCCATAGTCAATGCCTTCAATTTGAGAATACCCTTGTGCAACCAATCTAGCCTTGTTCCTAACTATGATTCCATACTCATCTCTTGTTCTTGAATATCCACTTTGTTCCAATAACATTGCGGCAATCCTTTGACTTCTCAACTAACTTCCATACTTTGTTTCTCTCAAAGTTGTTGAGCTCTTTGTGCATAGCTTCCAACCAATCTGAATCTTCAAGAGCCTCCCACACTTTCTTAGGTTCAATCATGGAGATGTGAGCTTGATGTTCACTGAACCTCTTCAATTGTGCTCTTGTGGAAATGCCTTTCCTTAGGTCACCAACAACATTTTGTAGAGTGTGGTCTCTTAATTCCAACATTCTTTCCTTTCTAGCTTCACAACGAGCATGGATCTCCGTGTTGTTTCTTGGGGGACCCTCTTCATCATTTTGATCTTCGTCTTGACCGTCATCTTGACCTTTATCATCATTGGAATCATCCTCTACATTGGGAGGAAAAGATTGACCTTGATCTTGATCAAGTGCTCTTCTAGCATCAATTTGAGCTTGTCTCAAAGTAGTTTGTACGGATCTTCCTTGAGTAATTGCATTGGCACCACTTGACATCCTGGCGAATGAATCAAGCTCTCCTTGACTAGAGTTGTCACTTTGAACACCATGTTGAGGGTCCACATCTTGTCTTTGGCTTGAGTCAATGTCCTCTTCGGTGGATGGAGAGCATGTTGAGGTTGTGGAGATGAGGGATCCACTTGAGTGGAGCATAGTTCTTCTCGATCTGCCATAAGGGGTTCCTCAACATGGCGGATATATCCCACACCCATTCTTCCTATGGCATCCTGAGGCATTTCATCATCTGCATCACAAGCATCAACATGCCCCCTTGGGGACCATCATATTCTTCGAAGGTCACACTACAAGATTCTATGACGGCTCCTGAGAGCTTATCATAGATTCTATAAGTGTGAGATTCGAGACCATAGCCAACAAAAATACCCTCTAATGCTTTAGACTCGAATTTAGACAAACGAACACCTTTTATGTGATAGAAACACTTACAACCGAACACCCGGAAGTAAGATATGTTGGGCTTGTTACCGGTAAGAATTTCATATGGAGTCTTGTTGATTTCTTTGCGGAGGTAGAGCCGGTTTGAAGCATGGTAGACGGTGGAGATGGCTTCGGCCCAAAAGTTGTATGGAGATTTAAACTCAGCCAACATGGTCCTAGCCATCTCAATAAGAGTCCGGTTCTTCCTTTCGGCCACACCATTTTGTTGAGGGGTGTATGCAGCGGAATATTGATGTTTTATCCCCTCATCACTAAGAAAATCATTCAAGGTGTAGTTCTTGAACTCGGTGCCGTTGTCACTTCTTATGATCAACACGGGAAGATTGTATTATAGTTGGACCATGTTGATGTAGTCGATGAAGGTCTTTTGGGTCTCACTCTTCAACTTGAAGAAGTATACCCATGAGTATCTTGAAAAGTCATCAACGATCACCAAACAATATTTCTTCCCACCAAGACTTGCATGAGATGGAGGACCAAAGAGATCCACATGGAGGAGTTCCAAGATCTTGGTAGACTTGATACGGTTCTTAGGCTTGTGAGGAGCGTCATGCATCTTCCCTAGAACACATGCCCTGCAAACACGATCTTTGGCAAAGGAAACATGTTCTTTTAGTCCAACAATATTTCTCTCCTTATGGAGACTTTGCAAAGTTCTCATATTGACATGGGCTAGTCGGCGATGTCATAGCCAACCCACATCGGCCTTTCCGAATAAGCACATCAGACATGTAGTGGCTTGCTCCGAAAAGTCCACCACATACAAGTCATGTTCGACGTACCCAACGAAAGTGACCTTGAGAGACTTGCTCCACAAGAGGACCACAATATCAACATCAATAAAGACGGCAAAGCCCATCTTTCCAAGAGCAAGGACTGAAAGTAAATTGTATCCAAGGGTCTCAACAAGCATGACGTTCACGAGTGTAATGTCATGAGCGACCACTACCTTGCCGAAACCCATTACCTTAGACTTTGATTTGTTGGCATATGTCACGGAGATGTGATCATCATTTGGCTTTAACTCCTTGACAATAGACGAGCTTCCGGTCATATGACTTGTGCAACCACTATCAAGCACCCACTTTGACCCTCCGGAAGCATAAGTCTCCGTTCCTCTTGCCATAAGGCAAGTGACGTTCTTGATGGGGGAATTCTGATTTGGAGAATCGAAGAGTGAGAAAGTCAGAGTAGAAGTAGTGGCTAGGGCCACCATATTATTAGATGTTTCTTCTTCCTCATCATCTTCATCGTCGGGGGAGTATTCTTCATGAGTGATCAAGACAATTTCTCCCGGCTTCTTGTTGACGGGATTCTTCTTGATGAAGGGTTTCTTGTGAGATCCTTTGAGAGTCTTCTTCAACATAATCTTACCACCATGATCTTCTCTCTTCTCATAGGGGCAACTTGCCACAAAGTGATAGCGGAAACCACAATTGAAGCAAGTTCTCAACCTAGTGGTATTCTCTCTTTTCCCATTTGGGTTGCTTCTCCGTTGCATTTCCATCTTTGCCTTGGCGGGGTTCTTCCAAAAGTTCTTTGCATAGAAGGCCATATATTGACCATGATCAATCTTGACTTCATTGGGATGGTCCATGGAGGGGCCTTCATCACTATCATCTTTATACCCATGGTCCACAACTTTGGCTTTCAACGCAACATTGACAACATTGCTCATACCAAGTGCACGAGCATGAGCATCTTTGGCATTCTTAGCGGCTACTTTGAAGGCGGACATCTCTTGCATAACTTCATTTGAGGTCATGAGATGGTAGTTGTGTCTTCCTTGTAGGCTCTTCAAGTCGGTGGGCTCAAAAGGCATGAGTGCACTCACATATTTCCTTTTTATCCATGTATCATCCACATGTGAGGCACCCACATTTCTAAAAGCGGTGGCGGTGGTCTTGAGCCTTCGGTACATGTCTTCGTGATCTTCACCTTCTTTCATGTAGAAGCCTTCGGCTTCATTGCTTAGAGCATCATATCGGTTCCTCATCATACTCTCATTTCCAACAAACAATACAGTGAGGGCATCCCAAGCTTCCTTGGCAATGCTAAAGTGCTCAATGTGTGGATAATCCTTTGTCCACAATCCTTGTTGAATCATATGCAAAGCAGTGGCATTGCATTGACTATTGATAACCTATCTTCTTGTCAAGTTGTTTGGATCCCCAATAAAGAGTCCATGCTCGATGATGTTCCATAGTTCAATGCAAGAGCTGCGCACATGAGTTCTCATTAGTGATTGCCATTGAGCAAAAGTAGCAGATTCTTCAAGCTTAGGTCGGTCACCTCTATTGTACACATGAGGGTGAGGGATTGGAGGGTCGGGAGAGTACCATGAGTCATAGTGCTCACCCTTCCCACCATCATTGTGTGCGGAGGAATTAGCGTTGTCTTGTTTACCCCCCACCATCATACCCTCGGGGGATACCGAAGTATTCCCTTTAGGTACAACGGATGGTAGATACTCTTGAGGAGATGGGAGTAATGAGCCATCTTTGTCTTTAAGAAGTTGCTCTAGCATCTTCTTGACTTCGTTGACCAAGGAAGAGCTCAATCTTGTTTCCAAGTTTCTGAGATCTTCCATGGTCACCGTGATCTGCTCACCACCACCATCCCCTTCGTGGCTACCCATATTCTCTTAGGCGGTAAAGCCCAAATAAAGAGTCGAGGCTCTGATACCAATTGAAAGGATCGTATGGGCACCTAGAGGGGGGTGAATAGGTGTTCCTTCAAATTTTCTTCTTTTTCAAATTAAGATTTGACAATAAGGTAAATTCTCTAGATAATGCAACTAAGGTGAATTTACCTATATGAAAATTATGTAAGAGCTACCACAACACAAAGTAAGAACAAGTAAGTAAAGTGCGGTAAAGGATAGAAGTAACCAAAGTGGTGGACGCGGAGACACAAGGATTTGTTTCCCATAGTTCCTTCCTTTTGAGGGGAAGTACGTCTACGTTTAGAGAGGGGGTGGTTTCAAACCACCAACGCCACGAAAGGCCTCCCTTGTTCTCCGATGAATCTCACCCCAATGGGATCGATTCACCTTCCACTATATCGGCAACCTTCAAGGTGGAAGCCGACACCTTTACAAGTTTGGGGAACACATCCACAACTTAATCGGAGGCTCCCAAATACAAGCAAGCTGTCAAAGCAATCAAAGACAAGCTTGTAAGAATCAAAACAAGAACTAGGGTTTCCAAGAAAACACTAGAGCAAAGGGGCCCTCAATTGAATGAGGGGGAAATGAAGATCTCTTTTGGTGAAGTAGTAGATCGGGGCATCCTCCTTCGATTCCCCAAAGATCAAGGACTTTGGGTGGTGGATTGAGGATATCTTGAAGATTTGGTGGCTCCAATGGTGGTCTTGACTTTAATGTGTATGAGCAACTTGTCCCAAGGTAGGTGGAGGGGTATTTATACCCCTCCAGGAAATCTGGCCATTGGAGCCATTAATGCAGCGGTAGTACCGGTACTCAAGCGGTAGTACCGCACCTGATGCTTACCGGTCCAATCTTAGGACAGTACCGGATGTGCCTTAATTGGTCGAGCCAGCTTTAGTATTGCTCGGTATTCCCTTGTGGTACTACCCCCAAGCGGTAGTACCGGTCGTATGACGCGGTACTACCGGTCTGGGCGGTAGTACCGGTCCCAAGTACCGCTTGGTACTGAGCAAGAATGAGAGGGGTGGTCCTTCCTCAGAACTACACGAATGCTTTGGCGGTACAAGCGTAATCAGCGGTAGTACCGCTTGTCTCAAGCGGTACTACCGTTGGAGGCGGTAATCTTAGCTCAGGTACCGGGTGGTACTGAGGAAAACTCATCCTTATCAACCTTGCACGGATCCAACCGGTACTAGGTGTTGGAGATATGCCCTAGAGGCAATAATAAATATAGTTATTATTATATCTTTGTGTTTATGATAAATGTTTACATTCATGCTATAATAGTATTAACAAGGAAAATTAATACTTGTGTGATTTGTAAACTTAATTTGAAGTCCCTAGTAAAGCCTCTATATAATACTAGGTTGTTGGTTAATAGATGATTGTGGTTTCCCTATCATGAACATTGAGATGTTATTAACAACAAGATCATATCGTTAGGAGAATGATATGGTGGACATACTCCTATAGATAAGCGTAGCATAAAGATCAAGTCATTTTAATAGTTCAATTGCTATATGCTTTCTGATACATAGTAACCTAATTCCTTCGACCATGAGATCATGCATATCACCTTTACCGGATGGATGCTTTGATGACATCAAACACCACACCGTAACTGGGTGGCTATAAAGGTGGCATTGAGTGTTCGGAAAGTATTGGTTGAAACACATGGATCAAGACTGGGATTTGTCCATCCATATGACGGATAGATATACTCTGGGCCCTCTCGGTGAAATGTCATCCAATTGGCTTGCAAGCATGTGACTGGCTCACAAGGGATCACATATCACGGGAACGAGAAAAGAGTACTTATCGGTAACGAGGTTGAACTAGGTATGCAGAGATACCGACGATCATAACCTCGGATAAGTAAACTATCGTGAGACAAAGGGAAATTGGTATCGTATGTAAGTGGTTCATTCGATCGCAAAGTAATCGTAGAAATATGTGGGAGCCATATGAACTTCCAGATTCCTCTATTGGTTATTGATCGGAGAAGTGTCTCGATCATGTCCGCATAATTCACGAACCGTAGGGAGACACACTTAAGGATTCGACGTTGTTTGAGTAGTTATGGAATGATGAGAAAGAGTCTGAATGTTGTTCGGAGTCTCGAATGGGATTCGGGATATCACGAGGAGATCCGGAATGGTCCGGAGAATAAGATTCATATAAGGAAAGTCCCGTTTCGGAGTTGGAGAATGGTTCCGGTGTTTTCATCGGGAATGTTCTATAAGGTTCCGGAATGTCCGGCACTCCGGAGGGGAAGGGTACATGAATGTGTTATATCAAGTTGGTATGATTGCATCATGTACTCGGTGTCATCGCTGAACAAAATAGAGGGTTTATTCAAATCCTAGTTTGAAAAGTCAAACGGCTAGTTTGAAAGTCAAACGGCCATTTTTGGGAAGTGGGGAAGGAGGAGGAAACCGAGTTGGGGAGGAGTCCCTCCTCCACCGCCAGCCCACCTCCAAGCCGAGTTGGGGAGGGACTCCCCTCCCCTTGGCCGGCCCCCTCCACCTATAAAAGGAGGGGCAGGGCTACCCTCCTAGACACACAAGTTCCTACCTCTAAACCCTAGTACCAAGCCGCCGCCGCCTCCATAGCCGCCGCCGGCCCTAGGGCACTCGCCGCCGCCTAGGTGAAACCCTAGCCACCGGCCTAGCGCCCTCCTCGGCGTGTCTAAACCCTAGATCGTCGAGGGACTCTCTCATACTCCACCATACTCGCTCCGGCTTAAGGCCTCTGAGATCTCCCTCTACTTAGGTACCACGCCAGTTGTCTTTGGGAATCGCGAGGAGAGTGCTACAACCTCCGCTGCCTGCTGGAACAAGAGAGAGGAAGGTCTTCGTCGAGTACCGAACGTGTGACCGACTGCGGGAGCGCTACCAGAACGCAGCGCCGGAAGGGTCGTCTACACGATCTTGAGATCGGGAAGAGTACGACTACATCACCCACGAGAATCCGCTCTCGTTAAACACTTTGGAATCTTCGAGGGTGAGTTATTCTATCGACTCGTTGCTATAATCTAGTAGATAGATCTTGGCTTGTTTGTTTGTATGCGGTAGAAATTTTTTGTTTTCCATGCTACAAAACCCTACACTAGGACCGGTAGTACCGGTGACAAGCGATAGTACCTGACATTTTTCCGGTACTACCGGTTGTCACATTAGTTTTTCGCAAGGGTAATTGGTTAGGTCAATATTTGTGCCACACTCTTATCAAACCTGTGATACACTTAGCACACGATTAAACTAATAAGTGTGTTGTTATCAAACATCAAAATCAGAGGGATAGAAAAATGCTCTTTGATAAGGTCAGTTCCATAACAAATTTAATGACAACCATTAGGCTCCTCCTGGTTGCAATATTACAATAAGGACCATCTCATACATCAAATATAATCACAATCACATCATGGCCATATCACATCACATGCCCCTGCAAAAACAAGTTAGATGCCTCTAATTTTCTTTGCATGTTTTATGTGGCTTGGGGCTTGATGTCTATGCACTTCTATTCTTGTAGACAGTTGTTGGGCCTCCAAGTGTAGAGGTTTGTAGAACAGTAGCAAGTTTCCCTTAAGTGGATTACCCAAGGTTTATCGAACTCAGGGAGGATGTGGTCAAAGGTATTCCCTCTCAAGCAACCCTTCAATCAAGATACAAGAAGTCTCTTGTGTCCCCAACACACCCAATACACTTTTCAGGAGTATAGGTGCACTAGTACGACGAAGATATAGTAAAATACAAGTGGTAATGGTGCCAGAAGATAGCTTGACGGTGAGGTAAAGACTAAAGGAAAAATGACCAAATCGATGGAAGCAAGCAAACATGTAATAGATCTAGATGCAAACGGTGTTTCAATGTTTAGAAACAAGGCCTAGGGATCATACTTTCACTAGTGAACACTCTCTCATATAAATATCTTCTCTTTATGGTACTACTCTTACTACTCTCCAGTTGGACACTCTAATCCATGGTAGGGCTATAACAGCACACCTCAAAGTCCGCCTTCCCCAATCTAGATAACGACACACTGTCACCTTGAGCGCTAGATGGTTCCAACAAACACCACAATTTCATAGAGAAAGCCAACTCAAAATATACTCATGATAAATATATATGTAACCTATCTTAAGTGCCACACACGATGTGCACGCTGTCACTTTCACACACGTGGGGAAAGCATAGATCTATTAAAGCACGATGAGTATTCATGTAGACTCTAGCCTAAGTGCCACCATGGCGTGCACGCTATCACTTTCACACACATGGGGAGAGCAGAGATCTATTGAAGCACTTGAGTAGCAAGGTAGATCTACTTGATTAGAAAGCTCATGACCACAACAAGATCATGCATAGAGAGAGAGATGAACACATAGCTATAGGTAGAGCCCTTAGCCTCGAGGAAGAACTACTCCCTCCTCATCATGGGAATCAGCAACGGCGATGGAGATGGTGGTGGAGATCGATGGAGATGGCTCAAGGGGCACTTCCCCGTCCCGGCAGGGTGCCGAAACAGAGACTTTCTATCCCTCGAATCTCCCCTTCGATGGCGGCGGCGCTATGGAACTTTTCTGGGATTTTTGGTCGATTCTTTAGGGTTTTGGGGTCAGAGGCTTCTTATAGGCGAAGGATGCAAGGTCAATGGAGGGCTAGGGGGCCCACACCCCCTGTGGGCACCACCAGGGCTGGCTCGCGCCTAGGGGGGTGCGGCCACCCTGGTGTCCTCCTCCACCTTTGCTTCATGGTTCCGTGTTGCTCCAGGAAAAATATGAACTTTGGCTTTTGTCCCGTCCAATTCCGAGAATATTCATTTTTTTAGCTTTTTGAAACCAAAAACAGCAGAAAACAGGAAACTGGCATTGTGGCATCTTGTCAATAGGTTAGTTCCATAAAGTGTATAAAAATACCTCAAAGTGTATACAAAACATAACACAAATGACATAAAACAAGCATGGAGCATCAAAAATTATTGATACGTTTACGACATATCAAGCATCCCCAAGCTTAACTCCTGCTCGTCCTCAAGTAGGTAATTGATAAAAAGAATAATTTTTGAGGTGACATGCACCATCAAAATCATGATCAAACCATTTGCAAGCATTGAAAGCTGGGATCAAAGAACTCTAAACATGAGCATGAAAGATGGAGTTCTAACAGTAAGACAAAGTGACTATGCATGCAACATGAAAGGTTACACACAAAGATCATGAATAACATGCATTGAAAAACGTTTGTTTGTTTCACATATAGAAAACATAGCATAGTGGCATTCAGCTTGTCCCTCATGGAGTAGCAAATAGATGCATAGGACACCTTCAAAGTTCATAAGAGGGACTAGATACAAATAGCACAGGAACAAGCAATATCAACAATATGCATCAATCAATAAGTTTTGGGACAATGCACATAGAACTAAGAATGACAACTATGCTCTCTTAACTGGTGCCTAAAGCTATAAGGTGGAGACTCAATATAAAAGTGGAAGAAAGGCCCTTCATAAAGGGAAGCAGGGATTTCAAGTTTCAAAAAGAGCTTCCAAAAATTATGGTACTTGTTAGCTTTCAGCTCTCATTGCCCCTATCATAAGCAACTTGAAGTTATTAAGGTTAAAGTCAACAAACTATGGAGTATATGCTTGACAAAGTATAAGTTGGCAATCTCATGTCCCTTGAATACAAGGGCCGCTCCTCATGCTACTCCACTTTAGTCACCTGTAAGTTCTTGTCATAGTAAGTACATGTGTATCATAGATAACCGCCAATGGGGTACCCCTTGCACATGATACAGGAGCAATCCCATAATCAAAATGATAAGGAAAGCAGACAATGATCATCTTAGCAATCTTCTTATTTACCATGGGAATATGGTGCGTTTTTCTCTCTTTCCTCTTTTCTCAATATGTCTCTTTTTTATAAGAAGAATGCTTCATAGATGTCACTATGGTGATGCTGCAAGTTTCCACCATGATTAGGCATGGCTTAGGCTAGCGGCCCAGGCGTTTCTCTAACACAGAATACATAAGTCCATGGACTTACAAGCTCCCCTTTCATTTCACACCAACGACATCCATAGACAAAAGAGCATGATATAAACTGTGTACAAAGTACAAGTGCAATGTTGAAAGCGTTCCCCATGAAAACATGGTTCTGCTAATTCCAACGTATAAGTGCAAGCATATACAACATATATGACACAATGGTTCAAGTTTATTAGGGGAAAGAAATAAAAAGTGTGCCATCAAGTTCGTGAGAGCTTTAATCACTAAGTTTTCACATAACAAAATACTTTTTAATCGGAAGATAGATGAAATCAAGAATATACTTGGAATGGTGTAACACACCATGCATAGGAATTTATAGTGGACACTTTGGAATAACTTGGTTTCTTGGGAGTTGGATGCATTAATAGAGATTACTCATACAAGTGGAGGCTAGCAAAAGACTAAGAGCGACCAACTAAGAGAGCAATAATGGCCATAATCATGCAGAGCAACAAAACATTACTAATCAAAGCATAAAGTGGTACTACAAGTCAAGGACTAAATGATCATAGAGGCTATGGTGACTTGTTCATAGTCATAACATGGTGTGAGCATGTGCCAAGTCAACCCAAACAAAGCATCAAAGGAGAATACCACAATACTATGCTTTTGTATGCTAAACCAACGCATGATTCCTTCAAGGCACACTAAGCAATCCCAATTTTTTGGAACAAGTCATGCTGACGAGGTTTAATCTCGTCAATGCCCATTGTTATGGACTTGGTTTTTGGAGAAGATGGGGATGCTGGAGATCACGGAACGGTTAGCAAACAAGCAACACGGGGACACGAGGTTTACCCAGGTTCAGGCCCTCGAAGGGAAAACCCTACTCCTGCTTGTCTGCTCTTGATCACGGCGGAACCGAAGATTACAGGGGTGCGTAGATGCAATCTGGCGTGGAGGTGTCTATGTGAAAGTATGAGGTGAGGGATCTAGGCCGTGCCCTCCTAGCCTTTATATAGAGTTAGGCAGGTCCCAGGCACAGATCGAGTCGGTTACAGGTTTTAGGGTTTACCCCTTTGAATTTTCTATCTACTCTAGTCTTGCTCTCCAAGGATCCGAAGGCGTCATGGGCCCTGGCCACCCGAAAGTCTTCATGGGCCGACGTATATTTTTCGTGGGCCTTCCTTGGGCTGGACTAGGTATGCTGAAGTTGTGTACCCGCGGGGTATAACCATGTCACATGCTACAGCAATAATCACTAAGCATAAGGTCAAAACAACATCTAGCATGACATGATAAAGTCTAAGTCACAGTCAAAGCAAGCTCCTCTTGTACTACTCAAGCAAGAACTTTCTACTCCTTCTCCAACACCAATCAACTTATTTGAAACAACTCACAAAGATAATAATCAATAAAGATCATTGATCTTGTCTCACAAATCCACAAATAAGAACTAAAACGTTCTAAGCAGAAAGCATAAGAAAACTAAGGCTAAACACAGTGCTAGCAAAAGTGAACACTCACAAAACAATAAGAATGAAAACTAGAGTGTTGTAGGCAATGAAAGCAGAGTGTGTCTCTCTCCAAAATAAGTGTGATATAATAAACCAACCTTATTCAAGCAAACTAAGCAAACAAAAACCAAAAATGAAAACTAAGACGCTCCAACAACAACACAACTGTGCATGAAACAATAAAAACAAAGTGTCTAGAAAGACCTGAACTTTTTATTGATGAAGAAGGGGATGCCCAAGGCATACCCAAAATTTGATGCTTGTACCTCTTGAATATTTCTTGGGTGACACGGGGTGTCATCCCCAAGCTTGAGCTTTTCTCCATTCTTCATCTCATTACATCATTCTTCCTTTACACCTACAAATTTTCCTTCATACAAAACTTCACACAATCTTCATTAGAAACATTAGTGTATTCAAAAGATAATAGACCTTTGTGTTTAGCTTTAGAACAGCAAAACTTTTCACTAAAAACACAAGCTACTGTAGCAACTCCTTCAAAAAGCATGCAAATAAAGTTCCATAGCTTTTTTAATTTTCTCTTCAAACACTTCATGTCCTAACTCAATATAGATACTATAAAGCTCTCTAATTTTGTTGTTGTTTTCCATTAAGTCTAACTAGTGAAAACAAGAAAAAAAGACAAAATTACAGATTCTAAAGGAAAATAATTTCGAGCACTCACACCGGAGGATGTGAGTAGCTGTTACCTTACCTCCCTGACAACGGCGCCAGAAAATAGCTTTCTGGCTTGCTGTTGCTGTGGGGTAACGTGTGTGAGTGCCTTTTACCTTTCCTCCCCGGAAACGGCGCTAGAAAATAGCTTGATGTCTACGCACTTCTATTCTTGTAGACAGTTGTTGGGCCTCCAAGTGTAGAGGTTTGTAGAACAACAGCAAGTTTCCCTTAAGTGGATTACCCAAGGTTTATCAAACTCAGGGAGAAAGTGGTCAAAGGTATTCCCTGTCAAGCAACCCTGCAATCAAGATACAAAAAGTTTCTTGTGTCCCCAACACACCCAATACACTTGTCAGGTGTATAGGTGCACTAGTTCGACGAAGAGATAGTAAAATACAAGTGGTAACGGTGCCAGAAAATAGCTTGACGGTGAGGTAAAGACTAAAGGAAAAAGGACCAAATCGATGGAAGCAAGCAAACATGTAACAGATCTAGATGCAAATGGTGTTTCAATGTTTATAAACAAGGCCTAGGGATCATACTTTCACTAGTGAACACTCTCTTATATAAATATCTTCTCTTTATGATACTACTCTTACTACTCTCCGGTTTGACACTCTAATCCATGGCAAGGCTATAACAGCACACCTTAGAGTCCGCCTTCCCCAATCTAGATAACCCCATAGTATCACCTTGAGCGCTAGATGGTTCCAACAAACACCACAATTTCATAGAGAAAACCAACTCAAAATATACTCATAACAAATATATATGTAACCTAGCTTAAGTGCCACACACGGTGTGCACGCTGTCACTTTCACACACGTGGGGAAAAGCATAGATCTGTTAAAGCACGATGAATATTTATGTAGACTCTAGCCTAAGTGCCACCATGGCATGCACGCTGTCACTTTCACACACATGGGAAGAGCAGAGATCTATTGAAGCACTTGAGTAACAAGGTAGATCTACTTGATTACAAATCTCATGACCACAACAAGGTCATGCATAGAGAGAGAGAGAGAGAGAGAGATGAACACATAGCTATAGGTAGAGCCCTTAGCCTTGAGGAAGAACTACTCCCTCCTCATCATGGGAATCAACAACGGCGATGGAGATGGTGGTGGAGATCGATGGAGATGGCTCCGAGGGCACTTCCCTGTCCCGGTAGGGTGCCGAAACAAAGACTTTCTGTCCCCCGAATCTCCCCTTTGGTGTCAGGGGTGTTGTGGAACTTTTCTAGGATCTTTGGTCGATTATTTAGGGTTTTCGGGCTGAAGGCTTCTTATAGGCGAAGGAGGCAAGGTCGGTGGAGGGCCAGGGGGCCCACACCCCCTATGGGCTCCACCAGGGCTAGCCCGCGCCTAGGGGGTGCGGCCACCCTGGTGTCCTCCTCCACCTCTGCTTCATGGTTCCGTGTTGCTCCGTGAAAAATATGAACTTTGTCTTTTGTCCCGTTCAATTCCGAGAATATTCATTTTTTAGCTTTCTAAAACCAAAAACAACAGAAAACAAGAAACTGGCACTATGGCATCTTGTCAATAGGTTAGTTCCAAAAATTGTATAAAAATACCTCAAAGTGTAGACAAAACATAAGACAAATGACATAAAACAAGCATGGAGCATCAAAAATTATATATACGTTTATGACGTATCTGGGCTTTTGAATAAGAACCATTCTTACCTACGAATAAGAACCACAACGCTGATACAAGTGTTCTCAAGTGCAAATTGTAAATTGAATCTTAACTATGGTGGGAGAGACAGACACCCACAAAGCCACTTGTGCAATACAAGTTGCACATTGAGCGTGGAGAAACTCTCATGTTCGACGACATGTAAGGTTAGCCCGGGCCGCTTCATCCCACCATCCCGCAAGATGCAAAGTACACGAAAATCAAGTGACAATAAGAGCATCAACGCCCACAAAACCATTGTGTTCTACTCGTGCAACAGATCTGCGCATAAACACGGATCTGATACCACTGTAGGGTTCATTGCATGGAAAACAAAAAATTCTATCGCAAGAACACATAAAACCAAGATCTAATCTATGGAGAAGCCAAGATCTAATCTACGAGATCGGTGCAACGAGATTGAAGAGAACTAACCCTCGTAGATCCAAACTGTTAACAAGATCGGATCTTGTGGTTGATGTAGTCGATCACTTGCCGATCTCAAGATCGTGTAGACGATCCGTCAGGCGCCGCGTTTCGGCAGCGCTTCCACACTCGATCACACGTACGGAGTCGATGAAGACCTTCCTCTCCCCGTTCCAGTGGGCAGCAGAGGTAGTATATCCCCTCGAAATCCCGGCAGCACGACGGCGTGGTGGTGGTGGTGGTGGAGGAGAGAATCATGCAGGGCTTCGCCTGAGCCGGAGCAGGAAGACCGAGGAGGGAGGAGAGGGGCGGATAGGGTTGGGAGAGAGGGAAAGGCCTAGGCACCCACCCACCCCTCTTTATATTGATGGGGGTGTGTGGCCAGGGTTCCCAGCCCTCGCCGTGTCCTCCTCCAACTCTGCGGCCTAAGAGGGGAAGGGGGAAACTTACCCCTAAGTTTCCCTCTTTCCTATTTTAGGGGTTTGCCCCTTTCCATAGGGGTTGGCCTATTGGCACCCTTGGGTTTTGGTGTGGCTGGCCCAAGTCCCCCGCAGTATATCATCGGCCCATTTGCCCCCTCCCGGGGTGGTGGGCCCACTACTGGCCCCTTCTAGAACATTCTAGAAGTTCCGGTCAAATACCGATAACTTTTTCTGAACCCTGGAAAATGACTTTCATTATATGAATCTTATTCTCCGGACCATTCCGGATCTCCTCGTGATGTCCTGGATCCAATCCAATACTCCGAACAACATTTGGTCTCCAACTCATATTCCATATCTACTTAAACAACATCGAACCTTAAGTGTGTCACCCTATGGTTCGCGAACTATGCAGACATGATCGAGACACCTCTCCGGTCAATAACCAATAGCGGGATCTGGATATCCATAATGGCTCCCACATATTCAACGATGACTTTGTGATCAAATGAACCATTTACATATGATATCAATTCACTTTCTCGCGCGATACTTTACTTATCCGAGGTTTGATCGTTGGTATCTCCATACCTAGTTCAACCTCATTACTGATAAGTACTCTTTACTCATTCCGTGATATGACATCCCTTGTGACCTAGTCACATGCTTGCAAGCCAACTGTATGACATTCCACCGAGAGGGCCCAGAGTATACCTATCTATCATATAGATGGACAAATCCCACTCTTGATCCATGTGGTTCAACACATACTTTCAGAATACCCAATGCCATCTTTATAACCACCTAGTTACAGAAGTGGCGTTTGATGTCATCAAAGTACTCATCTGGTGATGGTGACTAACATGATGTCATGGTCGAAGGATTAGGTTACTATGTATCTAAAAGCTTGTAGTAAAATGAACTTAATGACTTGATATTATGCTATGATTACTATGGGTGTGTGATGACCCACAAGTATAGGGGATCGCAACAGTCTTCGCGGGTAGTATTACCCAATTTATTGATTCGACACAAGGGGAGCCAAAGAATACTTGCAAGCCTTAACAATTGAGTTGTCAGTTCAGCTTCATCTGGAAATAGTTCTTGCTCACAGAAGTTTATCAGTAGCAACAGTTTGGTAGTAGCAACAACAAAGCAACAGCAACAACAACAGCAACATGAGCAATAGTAACAGTAACAACAGTAGGATTCGAGTGCGGTAGGCATAGGGATGGATGGACGGGCGTTGCATGGACGAGTCTAAACATGTAACTTCAAGATCTAGGGAATTACAGATAAATAATAACAAGCATCCAAGTACTAAACAATCCTAGGAATGTGCTCCAAATATAGTCATACATGCTCGTAATGAGAACTTGCACAACATCTTTTGTCCAGCCAGCACGTGGTAGCGGGGCCTCTAGGGACCTTGTAGAGGTCCCAACCTTTAATAAGGTAGAGATCCCTGTGTTTACAATGCTAGTCCCTGGATCAATAGCTAGCATCCATAGTTAAGATGTAATATCAAGAAACAAAGGTCATATTACAACTTTATAACCAGGAATAAAATAATTCATTGCATCTGAGGGAAAGGGAAGGGGAGAGGGAGGTGGTTAAACGAGCGTGGTCGTAGGGAGTAATCGTCGCGGCAATAACGGGTATTGAATTGATTCTGCAATGGCTAGTAACGGCGAGGAGGGGGCATGGTCACCGTGGGGGAGGAAGAAAGACCTGGCAGGTGGGGTCTGCTTGATAGCAAGAGAAAGAGAGAGACAGTGGGGGCCAGCTATTAGTGAGGGGGCGGGTTTGTTCTGTGGTGAGAAAAACGCTTCAGGGGTTTAGTTGGGCTGCACTGCTGGGCCTGCTAGGCTGGGATAGGTCCTTTCCATTTTTTTGTTCTGTTTTACTTTTTTCTTTTTCTGATTCTTTTATTCTGTTTTGATTTTGTCCAAATGATTTCAACCCTTGTTTGAATTCAAACCTTTTTCAAATGTTCAGTATATTTCCATACTGTTTAAACTTTTATTTTAAATACCATTTTAGGAATAATTCTTTTATTCTTCTTATGGTTTTATTCTTTATTAAAACAAGCATATGCCATTAATCAAATAAGATTAAATATATTTTCAAATCCTTTATTTGAATTCTAATTTTTACTAAACCTTTTCAGTAGGTTCTATTTATTTTAAAAGCGGTGTTTAATAATTTACTTTGAATTATTTAAAGTATTTTAATATGATTATTAATCATTTAATTTGGGCAATTGTCTTTATTCCAATGAAATCAAATATTGGTTTAATTCCATAAATTTTATTTAGATGATTTCTTTGATCCCATTTAAGTTAATTAAATAACTTTCATTCCACTTGGGTAAATTCCAATTATTATTTTCCCATGGTTTAATTCATCATTTCTAATAGGGATTTTGTTTTTATTCAAATGGAGTAGAATTTGGTTAATGCCATATAATTTTATTTAAATATTCTATATCCATTTATTTCATTTGGATTTGGATTATATTTACCCCCTTTTCTTATGGACTTGGCCAAGGTTTAGTTTGACTTTTAAATATTCCTTATTTATTTATTAATTTCCTTATCTTATTAAATTCATAAGATTTTATCTATGGCTCCAAATTAAGTGAAACCAATTTCCATGATTTTATAATATTTCTATTTATCCTGTTTGATCATTTATAAATGTTTGTTGATAAATCTTTATATGGATCAAATCCATAATCTTAGGGATATCTTTGAAATGATTTTCCTCCATTAGGGTTTTAGAGTTTTGGTTTGTTTTCCAAGTGTTTAATTTCAAGATGCATTTATGAAGAATGCATTTCACTTGATTTGAATTTAGTTGGATTCAAACTTTATTCAAAGTTTGTTCAAGATGGGTTTTGATGTTTACACTTTTAAAACCAAAAAGTTTCTTTTCACCCTAAATTTCAACAATTATTTATTTTGTTTATTTATTTTTCACATTACAAAATTTGGAAAATTTTGGGATGTGACAGTCTACCACCCTTAAAAGAAATCTCGTCCCGAGATTTGGGAGGGCTAGGGGTTACAAGTTGGCTCAAAGCAACTAGGGTACTACCACCCTTAAAAAGTTTTCCACTAGATTACATCTTGGCTTGGTTGGGATCTTGAAGAATCTTCTCTGGGCAGACATCTGCATAGTGTCCTTTGTTTCCACACTTGAAACATGTGACAAGGCTAAGATCCTTCATAGGCTTGTTTGTCTTGTACTTCATCTTTTCTGGACAATTGCTTGCATAATGTCCTTGGTTACCACAATTGTAACATGTGACTGTTGGAGATATGCCCTAGATGCAATAATAAATATAGTTATTTTTATATCTTTGTTTTTATGATAAATGTTTACATTCATGCTATAATAGTATTAACAAGGAAACATTAATACTTGTGTGATTTGTAAACTAAAATAGAGTCCCTAGTAAAGCCTCTTTATAATACTAGCTTGTTGGTTAATAAATGATTGTGGTTTCCCTATCATGAACATTGAGATGTTATTAACAACAAGATCATATCGTTAGGAGAATGATATGGTGGACATACTCCTATAGATAAGCATAGCATAAAGATCAAGTCATTTTAATAGTTCAGTTGCTATATGCTTTCTGATACATAGTAACCTAATTCCTTCGACCATGAGATCATGCATATCACCTTCACCGGAAGGATGCTTTGATGACATCAAACACCACACCGTAACTGGGTGGCTATAAAGGTGGCATTGAGTGTTCGGAAAGTATTGGTTGAGACACATGGATCAAGAGTGGGATTTGTCCATTCATATGACGGATAGATATACTCTGGGCCCTCTCGGTGGAATGTCATCCAATTAGCTTGCAAACATGTGACTGGCTCACAAGGGATCACATATCACGGGAATGAGAAAAGAGTACTTATCGGTAACGAGGTTGAACTAGGTATGCAGAGATACCGACGATCAAAACCCCGGATAAGTAAACTATCGTGAGACAAAGGGAAATTGGTATCGTATGTAAATGGTTCATTTGATTGCAAAGTAATCGTAGAAATATGTGGGAGCCATATGAATTTCTAGATTCCTCTATTGGTTATTGTCCGGAGAAGTGTCTCGGCCATGTCCGCATAATTCACGAACCGTAGGGAGACACACTTAAGGATTCGACGTTGTTGAGTAGTTATGGAATGATGAGTAAGAGGCCGAATGTTGTTCGGAGTCTTGGATGGGATCCGGGATATCACGAGGAGATCCGAAATGGTCCGGAGAATAAGATTAATATAAGGAAAGTATTGTTTCGGGGTTGGAGAATGGTTCCGGTGTTTTCATCGGGAATGTTCTAGAAGGTTCCGGAATGTCCGGCACTCCGGAGGGGAAGGGTACATGAATGTGTCATAACAAGTTGGAATGATTGCATCATGTACTAGGTGTCATCGCTGAACAAAATAAAGGGTTAAATCAAATCCTAGTTTGAAAAGTCAAACGCCAATTTGAAAAGTCAAACGACTATTTTGTGAGGTGGAGGGAGAGTAGGAAACCTACTTGGGGACGAGTTCCCTCCCTCCACCGCCGGGCCACTTGGAGACCGAGTTGGGGAGGGACTCCCCTCCCCTTGGCGCGCCCCCCACCTATATAAGGAGGGGCAGGGCTGCCCCTCCAAGCTACAACACCACGCCCCTCTAAACCTAAACCCTAGCCGCCGCCCACCATAGCCGTCGCCGCCTAGGGTTTCTACCCTAGCCGCCGACTTGGGCTGCCCCAAGCCCTAGACGCCGGACCTAGAACCTCCTCCTTGGCGTGTCTAAACCCTAGATCACCGAGGCTCTCTCATAGTCCACCATACTCGCCCCGGCTTAAGGCGAAGCCCTGCGAGATCTCCCCTCTACTTACGGTACCACGCCGTTGTGCTGCCGGAATCGCGAGGAGAGTGCTACAACCTCCGCTGCCTGCTGGAACAAGGGAGAGGAAGGTCTTCGTCGAGTACCGAACGTGTGACCGATTATGAGCGCTGCTGAACGCCTTGGAAGGATCGTCTACGATCTTGAGATCGGGAAAATGCGACTACATCACCCACGAGAATCCGCTCTCGTTAAACACTTTGGAATCTTCGAGGGTGAGTTATTCCATCGACTCGTTGCTACAATCTAGTAGATAGATCTTGGCTTGTTTGTTTGTATGCGGTAGAATTTTTTTGTTTTCCATGCTACGAAACCCTACAGTGGTATCAGAGCCGTGTCTATATGTAAATCTGTTGCACGAGTAGAACACAATGGTCATTGTGGGCATTGATGCTTTTGTTGTTGATTGCTTCTTGTGTACTTTGCATCTTGCGGGATGGTGGGATGAAGCGGCCCGGGCTAACCTTACATGACATCGTTCATGAGACTTGCTCCATGCTTGACATGCAACTTGTATTGCATAAGTGGCTTTGCGGGTGCCTGTTTGTCCCAACATAGTTAATATTCAATTTACAACGGGTGATTGACAATACTAGTATCAATGTTGTGGTTATTGTTCGTAAGTTAGAATGACACTTATTGAAAGCCCCAAACCACGTAAGACATGCAAAGAAAGTAGAGGCGTCTAACTTTGTTTTACAGGGGTGTGCTGTGATGTGATATGGCCATGATTGTGATTATATTTGATGTATGCAATGTTCCTTATTGTAAGTTGGCAACCAACAGGAGCCATATGGTTGTCTTTAATTTCTGTTAAGACCCGCGTGTCTATTCAAAGTAGTTGTAATAGTTGAAGCTGGTGGACGACAACCATGGAGCGGCATCATTGACCTTGATGCAATGCCGGTGATGATGGAGATCATGTTCGTGCTTGAATATGGAGATTAGAAGCACAAAGAAGAAAGGCCATATCATATCACATATTATGAATTGCATGTGATGTTAATCCTTTATGCATCTTGTATTGCTTAGTTAACGACGGTAGCATTATAAGATGATCCCTCAAGCACATGAATTTCAAGCTCTAAAGTGTTCACCCTTAGTAAGCACCGTTGCAAAAGCTTGTTGTTTCGAAGCACCACGTGATGATCGGGTGTGTTAGATTCCGCAAGTGTATACAACGTGAGCAAGCCAGATTTGCTCATGCAGAAGCTAAGGCTTGATCTTGACGAGCCTAGCATGTACAGACATGGTCTCGGAACACGGATCACCGAAAGGTAAAGCATGAGTCATATAGTAGATATGATGAACATGTCGATTGTTTGCCATTGAAGCTACATCAACTCTCGTGATGATCGGTGTTGATGTGGTGAATTTGGTTCGTGTGATCACTAAAACAATGTGAGGGATATTGTTTTGAGTGGGAGTTCACCTAGATTAATTTAACTATTAATTAGAACTCAATTTGTCATAAACTTAGTCTAAACTATTGCAAATATGTTGTAGATCAATGGCGGCCCCTACCATCAATTTTAATGCGTTCCTAGAGAAAGAAAAGTTGAAAAACAATGGAAGCAACTTCGCGGATTGGTTCCGCAATTTTAGGATTGTCCTCACTGCTGGTAATTTGACCTATGTGCTGGATGCACCGCTGGGTGACCCACCTGCAGCTGATGGTACCGATGAAGTAAAGAACGTTTACCTTGCTCGGAAGAATCAGTACTCCACAATTCAGTGTGCTATCTTGTATGGTTTAGAATCGGAGCTTCAGAAAAGGTTTGAGAATTCAGACCCACATGATATTGTCCGTGAACTCAAATTGACCTTTGAGACTCACGCGACAATTGAGAGCTATGAGGCTTCTGAAAAGTTCTTTAACTGCAAGATGGAAGAGGGCAGCTCCGTCAGTGAGCATGTGCTTAAGATGTCTGGGCACGCAAACAAACTTCAAAGCTTGGGTATAGTGATTCCTAATGCTTTGGGGATTTATCGTGTCCTCCAATCACTACCACCAAGTTACAAGAACTTTGTGATGAACTACAATATGCAAAACATGAACAAGCAGTTGCCAGAACTCTTCGCCATGTTAAAATCTGCAGAAGTGGAGATCAAGAAAGAGAACCAAGTGTTGATGGTCAATAAGACCACCAAATTCAAGAAAGGCAAGTCTAAGCAAAAGGGACACTTCAAGAAGGGTGGTAAGAAAGTTACCGCGCCGACGAGGAAGACCAAGGCTGGACCTAAGCACGATCTTGAGTGCTTTCTTGGAAGGGAGAAGGTCCTTTGGAAGCGGAATTGCCCAAAGTACTTGGCGGATTTGAAGAACGGCAACATCAAGAAGAAAGGTATATCCGATATACATGTTATTGATGTGTATCTCACTAGTACTGTAGTAGTGCTGGGAATTTGATCTTGGTTAGGTTGCTCATATTTGTAAATCGAAACAGGTGCTGCAGAATAAACGGAAGCTAGCGAAGAACGAGGTGACGATGCGCGTGGGAAACAGATCAAAGGTTGATGTGATCGCGGTCGGCATGCTACCTCTTCATCTACCATCGGGATTAGTTTTATACTTAAATAATTGTTATTTGGTGCCTGCGTTGAGCATGAACATTATATCAGGATCTTGTTTATTGCGAGACGGTTACTTGTTTAAGTCCGAGAATAATGGTTGTTCGATTTATATGAGTAATATGTTTTATGCACATGCACCTTTGATAGATGGTCTATTCTTATTGAATCTCGATAGTGGAAATACACATATTAATAACATTGAGGCTAAACGTTTGAAATCGGCGATAACTTGACCTATATGTGGCAATCGTGTTGGTCACATTGGAGTGAAGCGTATGAAGAAACTCCATTCCGATGGACTTCTTGAATCACTTGATTTGAATCACTTGAAAGATCTGAAGCATGTCGATGGGTAAAATGACTATGACTCCATTTTCTGGTATGATGGAGCGAGCTACGGACTTATTGGAAATCATACATACCGATGTGTGTGGTCCAATGAGTGTAGCATCGTGCGGTGGTTATCGTTATGTTCTTACCTTCACGGATGACTTGAGTAGATATGGGTATATCTATTTCATGAAACATAAGTCCGAAACTTTCGAGAAGTTTAAGGAATTTCAAAGTGAGGTGGAGAATCAACATAACAAGAAGATTAAATTTCTACGTTCTGATCGTGGAGGTGAATATCTAAGTTACGAGTTTGGCGAGCATTTGAAGAAATGCGGAATACTTTCACAATTGACACCGCCGGGAACACCACAGCGTAATGGTGTGTCCGAACATCGTAATCGAACTCTCTTAGATATGGTTCGTTCTATGATGTCACTTACAGATTTACCGCTATCATTTTGGGGTTATGCATTAGAAACAACCGCATTCACTTTAAATAGGGCACCATCTAAATCCGTTGAAATGACACCGTATGAATTATGGTTTGGGAAGAAACCTAAATTGTCGTTCCTTAAAGTTTGGGGTTGCGAAGCCTATGTAAAGAAGTTACAGCCGGACAAGCTTGAACCCCAAGCGGAAAAATGCGTCTTCATAGGATACCCGAAGGAAACTATTGGGTATACCTTCTATCATAGATCCGAAGGCAAAATCTTCGTTGCCAAGAATGGATCCTTTCTAGAGAAGGAATTTCTCTCGAAAGAAGTGACTGGAAGGAAAGTAGAACTCGACGAGGTTGTCGAACCTTCTCTCGAACTTGCGAGTAGCACAACACTAGAAGTAGTTCCTGTGGCGCCTACACCAATAAGAGAGGAAGCTAATGATGATGATCATGAAACTTCGGTTGTAGTTGCTACAGAGCCTCGCAGGTCAATGAGAACTCGTACCACTCCTGATTGGTATGATCCCGTTATGAGTGTCTTGTTGGTGGATAACACCGATGACCCTGCGACATATGAGGAAGCGATGATGAGCCCAGATTCCAATAAATGGCAAGAAGCCATGAAATCCGAGATTGGATCCATGTACGAAAACCAAGTATGGACTTTGGTGGACTTACCAGATGGTAGGAAGGTCATCGAGAACAAATGGATTTTCAAGAAGAAAGCAGATCTTGATGGTAATGTAGCTGTCTATAAAGCTCGACTTGTCGCAAAAGGGTTTCGACAAATTCAAGGAGTTGACTACGATGAGACTTTCTCACCGATGAAGCTAAAGTCTGTGAGGATTATGTTAGCAATCGCTGCATATTATGATTATGAGATATGGCAGATGGATGTCAAAACAACATTCCTCAATGGAGACATTGATGAAGAGTTGTATATGATGCAACCCAAAGGTTTTGTCGATCCTAAAGATGCTAACAAGGTATGCAAACTTCAACGGTCCATCTATGGATTGAAGCAAGCATCTCGGAGTTGGAATCAACATTTTGATAAGGTGATCAAAAGTTTTGGTTTTATACAAACTTATGGAGAAGCTTGTATTTACAAGAAAGTGAGTGGGAGCTCTATAGCATTCTTAATACTATATGTAGATGACATATTGTTGATTGGGAATGATGTAGACCTTCTAAATAGTGTCAAGGAATATTTGAATAATAGTTTTTCAATGAAGGATCTTGGCGAAGCAGCTTACATATTAGGCATAAAGATTTATAGAGATAGATCGAGATGCCTAATTTTATTGTCACAAAGTACATATTTGGACAAACTTCTAAAGAGGTTTGGAATGGAAGATAGCAAGAAAGGGTTCTTGCCCATGTTGCCCAATACGACCTTGAGTAAAACTCAAAGTCCGACAATGGCAGAAGATAGAGAAAGGATGAGTAAAACTCCCTATGCCTCAGCCATAGGATCTCTAATGTATGCCATGCTATGTACTAGACCCGACATTGCATATGCTGCTAGTTTAACTAGCAGATATCAAAGTGATCCAGGGGTGGATCATTGGACAGCGGTCAAAAACATCCTTAAGTACTTGAGAAGAACTAAGGATATGGTTCTTTCTTATGGAGGTGATGAACAACTCGTTGTTAATAGTTACACCGATGCTAGTTGGAACACCGACCCGGATGATTCTAAATCACAATCTGGATACGTATTTACTTTGAATGGTGCAGCAGTTAGCTGGAGGAGTGCAAAGCAAAGCGTTGTGGCGAGATCTTCAACTGAATCGGAATACATGGCTGCTTCGGAGGCTTCACAAGAAGCGATATGGATGAAAGAGTTCATTACAGAGCTCGGTGTGGTTCCTAGTGTGTTGGACCCAATGTCTATCTACTGTGATAACATGGGCGCCATAGCCAATGCGCAAGAACCAAGGTCACACAAGAAGCTGAAGCACATCAAGCTACATTTTCACGCTATTCGAGAACATGTCCAAGATGGGGACATAAAGATTTGCAAAGTACACACAGATCTGAATGTGGCGGATCCGTTGACTAAACCTCTCCCGAGGGCAAAGCATGACCAACACCAAACTGCCATGGGTGTTCGGTATATTACCATATAATCTAGATTATTTGACTCTAGTGCAAGTGGGAGACTGTTGGAGATATGCCCTAGAGGCAATAATAAATATAGTTATATCTTTGTGTTTATGATAAATGTTTACATTCATGCTATAATAGTATTAACAAGGAAACATTAATACTTGTGTGATTTGTAAACTAAAATAGAGTCCCTAGTAAAGCCTCTTTATAATACTAGCTTGTTGGTTAATAAATGATTATGGTTTCCCTATCATGAACATTGAGATGTTATTAACAACAAGATCATATCGTTAGGAGAATGATATGGTGGACATACTCCTATAGATAAGCGTAGCATAAAGATCAAGTCATTTTAATAGTTCAATTGCTATATGCTTTCTGATACATAGTAACCTAATTCCTTCGACCATGATATCGTGCATATCACCTTCACCGGAAGGATGCTTTTATGACATCAAACACCACACCATAACTGGGTGGCTATAAAGGTGGCATTGAGTGTTCGAAAAGTATTGGTTGAGACACATGGATCAAGAGTGGGATTTGTCCATCCATATGACGGATAGATATACTCTGGGCCCTTTCGGTGGAATGTCATCCAATTAGCTTGCAAGCATGTGACTGGCTCACAAGGGATCACATATCACAGGAACGAGAAAAGAGTACTTATCGGTAACGAGGTTGAACTAGGTATGTAGAGATACCGACGATCAAAACCTCGGATAAGTAAACTATCGTGAGACAAAGGGAAATTGGTATCGTATGTAAATGGTTCATTCGATCGCAAAGTAATCGTAGAAATATGTGGGAGCCATATGAATTTCTAGATTCCTCTATTGGTTATTGTCCGGATAAGTGTCTCGGCCATGTCCGCATAATTCACGAACTGTAGGGAGACACACTTAAGGATTCGACGTTGTTGAGTAGTTATGGAATGATGAGTAAGAGACCGAATGTTGTTCGGAGTCTCAAATGGGATCCGGGATATCACGAGGAGATCCGGAATGGTCCGGAGAATAAGATTCATATAAGGAAAGTCCTGTTTCGGGGTTGGAGAATGGTTCCGGTGTTTTCATCGAGAATGTTCTAGAAGGTTCGGAATGTCGGCACTCGGAGGAAGGGTACATGAATGTGTCATAACAAGTTGGAATGATTGCATCATGTACTAGGTGTCATCGCTGAACAAAATAAAGGGTTAAATCAAATCCTAGTTTGAAAAGTCAAACGCCAATTTGAAAAGTCAAACGGCTATTTTGTGAGGTGGAGGAAATAGAAACCTACTTGGGGAGGAGTTCCTCCTCCACCGCCGCCCACTTGGAGATCGAGTTGGGAGGACTCCTCCTTGGCGCCTCCACCTATATAAGGAGGGGCAGGCCTGCCCCTCCAAGCTACAACACCACGCCCCTCTAAACCTAAACCCTAGCCGCCGCCCACCATAGCCGCCGCCTAGGGTTTCTCCCCTAGCCGCCGACTTGGGCTGCCCCAAGCCCTAGTCGCCGGCCCTAGAACCTCCTCCTTGGTGTGTCTAAACCCTAGATCACCGAGGCTCTCTCATAGTCCACCATACTCGCTCCGGCTTAAGGCAAAGCCCTGCGAGATCTCCCCTCTACTTCCAGTACAACGCCGTTGTGCTGCCGGAATCGCGAGGAGAGTGCTACAACCTCCGCTGCCTGCTGGAACAAGGGAGAGGAAGGTCTTCGTCGAGTACAAAACGTGTGACCGACTGTGGAAGCGCTGCCGGAACGCAGCGCCGGAAGGATCGTCTACGCGACTACATGACCCACGAGAATCCGCTCTCGTTAAACACTTTGGAATCTTCGAGGGTGAGTTATTCCATCGACTCCTTGCTACAATCTAGTAGATAGATCTTGGCTTGTTTGTTTGTATGCGGTAGAATTTTTTTGTTTTCCATGCTATGAACCCTACAGTGACAAGGTTAAGTTCTTCACGTATCTTCTATGGACAAGTTTATACATAATGGCCTAGCTCTTTGCAGTTGTTGCACCACACTTGGCTAATTTCCTTATACTTCTTCTTCTTGTCTGGACATTCATTGGCATAGTGTCCCATCTCTTTGCAAGTGTAACATTGCTCTTGGGTAATATCCTTCTTGCTAGGGTTGGGACATTTCTTCTTCTTTTTGGGTTTCTACAAAGCTAGGAGTTCTTCTAGTTCATGTTCTTCATATCTCACCTCAAAGGTGGGAAAGTATCCTTGTCTCCTTAATCGTTTCCTTGGATAATACATATGTTTCTTATTTTGTCCATCAAGGTGAGTCATAGTGCATGGAGGTGCAAGCTGAGATTTTCCTTTGTCTTCATCCTTCTTGGTAGAAGTTGTTTCCTCATGGGGGTTATCAAACTTTTGTTGCACTCCACCTTGTTTCCTTTGTTGAACTATAGAATAGATGGGGCATTGGATAGGGACATGATTATTTCCTTCACATAGGAAACAAGTAGCTTGAGATGTAGGGCATTGATTAGTTGGATGTTTCTCTTCACAATTAGGCCATTGATATTCATGCTCTTTGGAAGTGTGATCCATGTCTCCACAAATATTGCAAGCTTGAGTTCCTTTTATAATATCATCCTTGACATCATTATTGTCACAAACTCCTTTGGAAAGGTTGTCTCCCATGTTGATCATTTGATTTGTCACCCTTTGCATCAATTGGGTTTGGGTTTCCAAAAACCTTTGCATGGTTGGGTCTAACTCATTGTTGTTGGCTAAAAACTGAGTAGTCACTTGGTTCAACTGGGTTTGGGTCACTATGAGTTCTCTCATGTGCTTCTCTTGGTTGTTGTTATCACCCTTCTTGTTGTTGGAGTCTCTTGGGGAAGTCATCTATTTGGGTTGGATTGGGGTTAGAATAGGCAAAAGATTTCTAAGGAAGAAGTCTAATCACACATAACAATTCATACAAGCAATGTGCAAATAATCACAAACAAACATTCCACTCAAACAACAAAGTTCAAGCACATTTTTATTCAACAAAATATCTTTGCTACACCACATAAGTTGGTGGGTTTGATCTAAACTGAATTTGGTGGTCCAGCTATATGGTTCACTTGAGATCATTCCATCCTTCTTAGTTGATTCTTCCTGAACAAGATCATTGTATCCTTGGAGAAATTCTTGTATCTTGGTCACAAAACTTGAAAGGTGATGATGGTTCCTTCTAGGTTGTGTTTCCTTAGTCTTCAAGTATTGAGTAATATTCTTGTCTCACTTGTAGTCCTTAGTGATGTCCAAGTTGAAGTCCTTGATGAAACTAAAGTTGAAGTCATTGGTGATGTTGAAGTTGAAGTCATTTGAGTTGGTGAAGTTCTTTGCTCATGTTGAAGTCTTTGCTCATGGTTAGGGTCCTTATCCATCAAGTTTGAAAAGGAAGAGATGTAGAATCAAAACCAAAATGATTGAGGAAAGAATTTACTAGATTGTTTGTAAATAAGTTTTGGAACAAATACAACTCCTATTTTTCTAAGGGGTTTTTCCCAATCCTAGGGTTACAATCTTACAGGCAACACAGTGCTCTGATACTATTCTTAGAGGTCCCAACCTTTAATAAGGTAGAGATCCCTGTGTTTACAATGCTAGTCCCTGGATCAATAGCTAGCATCCATAGTTAAGATGTAATATCAAGAAACAAAGGTCATATTACAACTTTATAACCAGGAATAAAATAATTCATTACATCTTACATAGCTCATTTGGCTTTTTTAATACAATGCAGCAGATATAACTATAGCATGGAGTCCTTCATCTTCCAAGTGCCACAGACAATCATGTTGGTTGTAGACTTGTAATCCTAATCAACACACTTCACTAACATCAAACAAACCTGCAACATAATAAGTTATATCCACAAGGGTCAATACATTTGAATTGTATTGACAAGTGATACTATGGTAGTATAGTGGAGTCTATCATCTATATGCATTTGGCTAGGTGGATCTTAGGATTGCTTTGCTCAAAATAGATTATCCTTATCATTTGAAAACTCTAAGTTTTTGTTTGGAAAAATCACCCAAGGCATCTCCCAATAGAAATTGGCGATCCTTTAACCCTTGTTCAACCACAAGTTTTTAACTTAAAAATTGGGATGAGGAGATTCTTGATAGCTTCCATGTCTTGATGCTCAAATTGTCCATTGCCGGGGACACGACTAAGTACTTGGATTTTACTCTCTGCAGAGGTGGTGCACTTTCCCCACAAGACTTAATTTTCACCAAGACAAGACCTTTCAGAAGCCTTCCCTTAGACCAGAATGGACGCGTTCCAACCTATCATCCCCTACCACCAACTATCCATTTGGCTAAGTTATTGCAACCTATATGATCCAGGTATAGCCCATAATGCTAAGTGGCTGCACTTTGAAGCTTCTCAACATTTGACATCTCAAATCTCTTTGTTCCTAGGTGGAATTCCACAAGTGAGATACCAAGTTTTCCCCAGTATACTGGACTTGGTGATGCCCAAGTTTTCCCCAGTATACTGGACTTGCGTAACCACTCAACACAAACCTTTCTTTCCATTGCACCCAGGTGATTCATTCACTTAGTTGTTTTATTAAACAAAACACAAGTCCTTGACTTAGAAATATTCCATAGCATGAATATAATCCACCCTTGTTTTCTACTAGCTAAGCTAAGCATGATGGTAGTAGGAATCTTAACAAATTCTACTAAGGTTTCATCTACTAGGATTTCCCATGGCATAGTTTATACTTAGCAAAAATTCCATGCAAGTCCTACTTAGAAATATCACTAATGCATAGTGAAAATAATGGGACAAAAGTATGAAGCATCACTTGCCTTTTTGGTAGAAAATATAAGTTCACTCCTTGATCTTGCAATAGTCACACTCTTCAAATGTCACTACAATTCAATCAAGGCACAAATTCAATCTACCATTCAAGCAATCATCACATAAAATAATAAAAAACAAAGCAATGCATGCAAGCATGCAAAAGATTGTTTTATTTGGGAAAGTGGTTTCTAATAGGTTATAAACATTTTAAAACACCTATTGGTCATTTATAAAGGTGGCAAAACCATTGGATATCAAGTTAGTGAAAAAGGCCATTTAAATCATTTTTGTTTTGCTAGAAATGATTTAAATCAAAGGAAGATTTTCTAATGTTTGCCAAATATATTTTTAATACAAATGTTAGTGTTTTAAGATCAAGTGTTTAATATTGAAACCATTTGCAAAAGGTTTTACCAATAAACCATTTTTAAACCAAAGCAATATTTTATTTTGTTGGAAATGCTTTTGAACAAAGTAATAATTTTTACTAGGGTTTACCAAATATATTTTTAAATCCTAAAACTTAGTTTTTAGGGTCAGAGAGTTTAAATCAAATCATTTTCCAAAGGTTTTACTCAAAAAGCATTTTTATACCATAATCATTATTTTTGTTTAACTAGAAATGCTTTAATTCAAAGATTTATTCCTTTTCTTCACAAAATATGTTTTTAAATCCACAAGTTGGTTCCTATGGTAAGTAGGTTGAAAACAATCCATTTGCCAAAGATTTTACCTTAAAAATATCTCTAGAATAATTTTTATATCCAAATTATGCCTACACAAGTTTCTGCAAATACAACCAATTTTCCAGAAGCAATTCATTAAACAAAGTGCTTAGTTGGAAAGTACTTTTTTTATTCCATTTATATAAAATTTACAAAATTTGGACATGTGGATCAAAAGTTATGCAATTTACAAATTCACACATGTAATAGAAAAGTTTCTGGCTTTTAAATCAAACTCTAGGCCACGTGGTGTGTTTTCATTGGCTCATATCTGTCACATCCCAAGATTTTCCAAATCTTGTAATGTGAAAAATAAATGAATAAAATAAAACTTTGTTGATTTTCAGGGTGAGAAGAAACGTTTTGAATCCAATTGGAAACTTTCAAAACCTGTTTGGATCAAATAAAATCCTAAAGGGATTTAAAAAGTTAAATAAACAATAAACTTAAAAATATTTAAAATTACTATTTTTGAATCTTTTAATAAAAGATTTGGTTTTCAAAAGAAAAGATAGATTTATAAATAAGGATTATTTTATAGAGCCAAATTAAACCTTGGCCAAGCTTTTGAAATAAATATTTTGTTTTGATTAAAAGAGTAAAGATTTATTTAAATAAAATAATGAGTGTTTATTAATAAACCAAATTTATTAAAGTAAAGGCTTTTCCCATTTTAATTAAACATCAAAAACTTATTAAAATTATTTTAAATAAGTTTTCCAAATGTTTATTATTTTCAAATAAAACCTACTGAATAGTTTTGGTACTATTTTAGATTTCAAATGGAGATTTTAAATAAATCAAAACCCATTTGATTTAAATAACTAAGGTCCATTTATTTAATTATTAATGGGTCCTAAAAAGAATAAAATTATTTTATTTTGAGATTTGGATTATTGTTGTTAAACAGAACCAAAAACTCAATGCCAAGTTTGGGGAAATTTTGAATTGATTTGTTGATTGATTTGTTTGATTGAATTTCAAAATAGAAAATAGAAATAGAAAAGGATAAAACAATCAGACAGGAAAAAAAATATGAAAACGGACTGACCCAACTCACCAGGCCCAGCTGCCCAGTCCAGCCCACCTATTCCCCTCGCCCCCGAAACGTTTTCCTTACCGCAGAAAGAACCCGCACCCTCACTGACTGGTGGACCCTGTTCCCTTTCCGTCTCTCTCGCTGCCAGTGGACCCCACAGCCACGCGGTCATCTTCCCCACCATGACTGTTCTTCCCAGGACTCTGCTGCCGTTCTCTGTCAATCAATCCCCGAGTAAATTCACTTAATTGCAGCATTGAGTCCGCACGGTAACCTCGCTCACTTAAGCGCCCACTCCCCCTCTCCATTTCCCCTCTCTCGCCCGGCTCTCTCGGCTACCAGGCTGCTCGGAATCCTCCCCGAACCACCATAGTCTCCGGCGAGCTCCCGTTCAAATTCCGGCCACCACCGCCAGCCCCACTGCTTCCAGAGCACACGGCCACCACCGCCAGCCCCACTGCTTCCAGAGCACACTGGCTTGCTCGCCATCATCTCCTGCACCTGCCAGTGCCTTCCCCTCGCACGCGCGTGCTCTGCAGCGTCGACTTCATCTTCGACTGAACGACGCCGCCGTCCGCTCCAACTCCGACGAGCCCCATAGGTAGTTTCCGACCGCACCTTCCCTTCTCCTTCATGCACGCATCTTCACCTTGAACTTGCGCATATAACCTTGCTCTCTGTTTGCTCTCTCGTGACCCGTAGCGCCGCCCTCGACGACGACAGAACATGGCCGTCGTCAGACGTAACTCCGGCGAGCCATTATCTTCACCTCCGTGCTCCCCTTCAGCAACGACAACCTGCTTGAGCTTCCCTACGACGCCGCGAACACTGTGAGCATCTCCCCAGCCACTCTAGCTTCCTGTATCGCCGACACCGCCACCATCTGGACGCTCCGCCGCTAGCCACCGCCGCAGCGCCGCTCGTTTTAGGTCAAGCTCGCAGCAGCCGTCCGATCTCGATCTAGTGGATAGGATAGAACCACTTAAAGCGAAGGGGTAAGCAATCTGATCCGTGCGATTTAATTAGATCCAACGCGCCAGAGTAGCCGATCTGAGCGAAACGGTATGGACGAATCAGAACACGCCGCGTGGCACTAGTTGATTTAAAACAGATTTTTGAATCAGATTGAAATGCAATTTTGTAAACCTTGTAACTTTAGTTCCACACGTCAAAAATTTGCAAATTTTATATCAATGGAATTAGTGGAACAAACCCTAGCCAACCATGCCATTTGTTTAGTAAAAAGCTTCTGGTAAAATGTTTGTTTTTGCAGAAACATATGTATTCTTGTTTAGGTTATAAAAATTATTCAAAAATGAATTTAGGGATAAAATCTTTGGAAAATGGTGTGATTTGAACCTACTGACCATAGGAAACACTTTGTGGTTTAAAAATGTATTTGGTGAAGAAAAAGAATGATTCTTTGATTTAAAACCATTTCTAGTCAAATAAAAATATAGTTTATTTATTAAAAATGGTTTTGGAAGAAAACTTTTGGGAAAGGTTTTGTTTTAAACTCTCTGACCCTAAACACAAAGTTTTATGGTTTGAAAACATATTTTGTGAATCCTATAGATTAATGCCTTAGTAAAAACATTTCTACACCACATAAAATGATACCTTGTTTTAAAAAAATGGTTTATGAAGTGAAATCTTTTGCAAATGACTTTGCCACTTCATAAAATAACCATTAGGTGTTTTCAAATGTTCATGTCCCATTAGGAACCACTTTTTCAAATAAAACAAAGCTTGGCATGCTTGCATGCATTACTTTGACTTTATGATTTTATGTGATTGATTTGCTTGAATGGTAGATTGAAATATTGTTTGCTTGATTGATTTGTAGTGACTTGAAGTGTGTGAACATCGCAAAGATAAAGGAGTGAACCTATACTCTAACAAAAAGGCAAGTGATGCTTCATACTTTTGTCCCATTACTTTCACTATGCATTAGTGATTTTTCTAAGTAAAAACTTGCATGGAATTCTGCTAAGTATAAACCTTGCTATAGGAAAACCTAGTAGATGAAACCTTAGTAGAAATTTTCCTAAGTTAAGATTCCTACTACTATCAAGCTTAGCTTAGCTAATAGAAAACAAGGGTGGAATATATATCCATACTATGGAAAAATTTCTAAGTCTGAGGACTTGTGTTTTTGTTTAATAAAACAACTAAGTTAATGAATCACCTGGGTGGAATGGTAATTGCTTGGTGGTTTTTGGTTGAGTGGTTACACAAGGCCCATGTTTATGGTTTACCTTGTGTATCTCACTTGTGGATGGCCACCCAGGAACAAAGAGATTTGAGATGTCAAATGTTGAGAAGCTTCAAGTGCAACCACTTGGCATTATGGGCTCTGCCTGGATCATATAGGTTGCTAGAACTTAGCCATTTGGACAGTTGGTGGTAGTGGTATGATAGGTTGGAACGCGTCCATTTGGTCTAAGGAAAGGCTTCTGAAAGATCTTGTCTTGGTGAAACCAAGTCTTGTGGGGAAAGTGCACCACCTCTGCAGAGTGTAAAATCTAAGTACTTAGCCATGTCCCTGGCAAAGGACAATTTGAGCATCAAGACATGGAAGCTATCAAGAATCTCATCATCCAAATTTCTAAGTTAAAAACTTGTGGTTGAACAAGGGTTAAAGGATCTTCAATCTTTGATTGGGAGATGCCTTGGGAAAGATTATTTTGTCAAGCAAAAACTTAGTATTTTCAAATGATAAGGAAAAATCTATTTTTGAGCAATGCAAGCCTCAACTCCACTTAGCCAAATGCATATAGATGATAGACTACACTATACTACCATAGTATCACTTGCCAATACAATTCAAATGTATTGACCCTTGTGGCTGTAACTGGTTATGTTGCAGGTTTGTTTGATATTATTGAAGTTTAATGATTAGGATTACAAGTCTACAACCAACATGTCTGCCTGTGGCACTTTGAAGATGAAGGACCCCATGCTTATAGATATTCTGCTGCAATGTAATGTAATAGCCAAATGAGCTATGTAAGATGTAATAAAATTATGTTATTCCTGGTTATAAAGTTATATTATGACCTTTGTTTCTTGATATTACATCTTAACTGTGGATGCTAGCTATTGATCCAGGGACTAGCATTGCAATCACAGGGATCCTTTTCCTTTACGAAGGAGGGATTTTACAGATGGTATCAGAGCATTGTGTTGCCTGTAGGATTTGTAAACCTAGGATTGGACAAAAACCCCTTAGAAAAATAGGAGGTATATTTGTTCCAAAACTTATTTACAAACAATCTTGTAAACTCTTTCCTCAACCATTTTTGTTTTGATTCTACATCTCTTCTATTTCAAACTTGATGGAAAAACCTACCCCATTGCCAAAGACTTCACCATGTGCAAAGGACATCTTCAACTCTAATGACTTCAACATCTTCAGCATATTCACCAAGGACTTCAACCTTGGATATCACTAAGGACAAGTGAGACAAGAAATCTTGCTCAAGATTTGGAGACTAAGGAAACACAACTTAGAAGGAGCCATCAACACCTTTGAAGTTTTTATGACCAAGAGTTTTTCCCAAGGAAACCATGATCTCATGGAAGAAGAATCAACCAAGAAAGATGGAAAGATCTCAAGTGAACCATATAGATGGACCACCATATTTAGTTAAGTCAAACACACCAACTTATGTGGTGTAACAAAAATATTTTTGGTTGCCTAAGAATATGCTTGAAACTTGTTGTTTGAGTGTTTGTTTGTGATTGCTTGCACATTGCTTGTGTGAACTGTGATGTGTGTGATTAGAATCCTTAGAGATATTTTGCCTATTCTAATCTCAATTCAACCCAAACAGATGACTTCTCCAAGAAACTCCAACATCAAGGATGGTGACAACAACAACCAAAAGGACAACATGAGAGAACTCATAGTAACCCAAACCCAGTTGAGCCAAGAGACAACTCAGCTTTTAGCCAACAACAATGGACTAGACCCAGCCATACAAAGGATTTTGAAACTTCAATCCCAATTGTTGCAAGGATTGGTTACTCAAATGACCAACATGGGAGAAAACTTTTACCAAAGAGCTAATGACAACAAGGATGACAAAGATGTTATTCTAGAAGGAACCCAAGCATGCAATATTTGTAGAGACAAGGATCATACATCCAAGGAACATGAAGATCAATGCCCCAAGAAGAGAGAAAGATTTCCCACCTTTGAGGTGAGATATGAAGAACATAAACTAGAAGAACTCCTAGCTTTGGAGAGACCCAAAAAGAAGAAGAAGGATATTACTCAAGTGCAATGTTACAATTGCAAAGAGATGGGACACTATGCCAGTGAATGCCCAGAAAAGAAGAAGAGACAAGAAGACAAACAAAAGCTAGTGAAACCCAAGATGAGGAAGGATTTTAGCCAAGTGATGTGCAACCACTGCAAAGAGTTAGGACATTATGCATCATATTGTCCAGAGAAGCCACCTCAAGACCTCAGCCTTATCACATGTTTCAAATGCAAGGAGCTAGGCCACTATGCAAACTTCTGTCCAGGAAAGTTACATCAAGATCCCAAGCAAGCCAAGATGTAATCTAGTTGGAAATTTTTAAGGGTGGTAGTACCCTAGATGTTTTGAGCCAACTTGTAACCCCTAGCCTTCCCAAATCTCGGGACGAGATTTATTTTAAGGGTGGTAGCCTATCACATCCCAAGATTTTCCAAATCTTGTAATGTGAAAAATAAATGAATAAAATAAAACTCTGTTGATTTTCAGGGTGAGAAGAAACTTTTTGAATCCAATTGGAAACTTTCAAAACCTGTTTGGATCAAATAAAATCCTAAAGGGATTTAAAAAGTTAAATAAACAATAAACTTAAAAATATTTAAAATTACTATTTTTGAATCTTTTAATAAAAGATTTGGTTTTCAAAAGAAAAGGTAGATTTATAAATAAGGATTATTTTATAGAGCCAAATTAAACTTTGGCCAAGCTTTTGAAATAAATATTTTGTTTTGATTAAAAGAGTAAAGATTTATTTAAATAAAATAATGAGTGTTTATTAATAAACCAAATTTATTAAAGTAAAGGCTTTTCCCATTTTAATTAAACATCAAAAACTTATTAAAATTATTTTAAATAAGTTTTCCAAATGTTTATTATTTTCAAATAAAACCTACTGAATAGTTTTGGTACTATTTTAGATTTCAAATGGAGATTTTAAATAAATCAAAACCCATTTGATTTAAATAACTAAGGTCCATTTATTTAATTATTAATGGGTCCTAAAAAGAATAAAATTATTTTATTTTGAGATTTGGATTATTGTTGTTAAACAGAACCAAAAACTCAATGCCAAGTTTGGGGAAATTTTGAATTGATTTGTTGATTGATTTGTTTGATTGAATTTCAAAATAGAAAATAGAAATAGAAAAGGATAAAACAATCAGACAGGAAAAAAAATATGAAAACGGACTGACCCAACTCACCAGGCCCAGTAGCCTAGTCCAGCCCACCTATTCCCCTCGCCCCCGAAACGTTTTCCTTACCGCAGAAAGAACCCGCACCCTCACTGACTGGTGGACCCCGTTCCCTTTCCGTCTCTCTCGCTGCTAGTGGACCCCACAGCCACGCGGTCATCTTCCCCACCCGAGACCTGTTCTTCCCTGCATTTCTGTTCTCTGTCAATCAATACCCGAGTAAATTCACTTAATTGCAGCGTTGATTCCGCACGGTAACCTCGCTCACTTAAGTTGCCCACTCCCCCTCTCCATTTCCCCTCTCTCGCCCGTCTCTCTCGGCCACCAGGCTGCTCGGAATCCTCCCCGAACCACCACAGTCTCCGGCGAGCTCCCGTTCAAATTCCGGCCACCACCGCCAGCCCCACTGCTTCTAGAGCACACTGGCTTGCTCGCCATCATCTCCTGCACCTGCCGGTTTTCCTCGCTGCGTGCTCGCAAAGATCGACTTCATCTTCGACTGAACGACGCCGCGGTCCGCTCCAACTGCGACGAGCCCCACAGGTAGTTTCCGACCGCGCCTTCCCTTATCCTTCACGCACGCATCTTCACCTTGACCTTGCGCATCTAACCTTGCTCTCCATTTGCTCTCTCGTGACCCGTAGCGCTGCCCTCGACGACGACAGAACATGGCCGTCGTCAGACGTAACTCTGGCGAGCCATTATCCTCACCTCCGTGCGCCCCTTCAGCAATGACAATCTCCTTGAGCTTCCCTACGACGCCGCGAACACTGTGAGCATCTCCCCAGCCACTCTAGCTTCCTGTATCGCCGGCACCACCACCATCTGGCGCCGCCGCGCCAACCACTTGGCCAGTCGTTTAGGTCAAGCTCGCAGCAGCCGTCCGATCTCGATCTAGTGGATAGGATAGAACCACTTAAAGCGAAGGGGTAAGCAATCTGATCCATGCAATTTAATTAGATCCAACGCGCCAGAGTAGCCGATCCGAGCAAAACGGTATGGACGAATTAGAACACGCCGCGTGGCACTAGTTGATTTAAAACAGATTTTTGAATCAGATTGAAATGCAATTTTGTAAACCTTGTAACTTTAGTTCACACGTCCAAAATTTGCAAATTTTATACCAATGGAATCAGTGGAACAAACCCTAGCCAACCATGCCATTTGTTTAGTAAAAAGCTTCTGGTAAAATGTTTGTTTTTGCAGAAACATATGTATGCTTGTTTAGATTATAAAAATTATTCAAAAATGAATTTAGGGATAAAATCTTTGGCAAATGGTGTGATTTGAACCTACTGACCATAGGAAACACTTTGTGGTTTCAAAAATGTATTTGGTGAAGAAAAAGAATGATTCTTTGATTTAAAACCATTTCTAGTCAAATAAAAATATAGTTTATTTATTAAAAATGGTTTTGGAAGAAAACTTTTGGGAAAGGTTTTGTTTTAAACTCTCTGACCCTAAACACAAAGTTTTATGGTTTGAAAACATATTTTGTGAATCCTATAGATTAATGCCTTAGTAAAAACATTTCTACACCACATAAAATGATACCTTGTTTTAAAAAAATGGTTTATGAAGTGAAATATTTTGCAAATGACTTTGCCACTTCATAAAATAACCATTAGGTGTTTTCAAATGTTTATGTCCCATTAGGAACCACTTTTTCAAATAAAACAAAGCTTGGCATGCTTGCATGCATTACTTTGACTTTATGATTTTATGTGATTGATTTGCTTGAATGGTAGATTGAAATATTGTTTGCTTGATTGATTTGTAGTGACTTGAAGTGTGTGAACATTGCAAAGATCAAGGAGTGAACCTATACTCTACCAAAAAGGCAAGTGATGCTTCATACTTTTGTCCCATTACTTTCACTATGCATTAGTGATTTTTCTAAGTAAAAACTTGCATGGAATTCTACTAAGTATAAACCTTGCTATAGGAAAACCTAGTAGATGAAACCTTAGTAGAAATTTTCCTAAGTTAAGATTCCTACTACTATGAAGATTAGCTTAGCTAATAGAAAACAAGGGTGGAATATATATCCATACTATGAAAAAATTTCTAAGTCTGAGGACTTGTGTTTTTGTTTAATAAAACAACTAAGTTAATGAATCACCTGGGTGGAATGGTAATTGCTTGGTGGTTTTTGGTTGAGTGGTTACACAAGGCCCATGTTTATGGTTTACCTTATGTATCTCACTTGTGGATGGCCACCCAGGAACAAAGAGATTTGAGATGTCAAATGTTGAGAAGCTTCAAGTGCAACCACTTGGCATTATGGGCTCTGCCTGGATCATATAGGTTGCTAGAACTTAGCCATTTGGACAGTTGGTGGTAGTGGTATGATAGGTTGGAATGCGTCCATTTGGTCTAAGGAAAGGCTTCTAAAAGATCTTGTCTTGGTGAAACCAAGTCTTGTGGGGAAAGTGCACCACCTCTGCAGAGTGTAAAATCTAAGTACTTAGCCATGTCCCTGGCAAAGGACAATTTGAGCATCTAGACATGGAAGCTATCAAGAATCTCATCATCCAAATTTCTAAGTTAAAAACTTGTGGTTGAACAAGGGTTAAAGGATCTTCAATCTTTGATTGGGAGATGCCTTGGGAAAGATTATTTTTTCAAGCAAAAACTTAGTATTTTCAAATGATAAGGAAAAATCTATTTTTGTGCAATGCAAGCCTCAACTCCACTTAGCCAAATGCATATAGATGATAGACTCCACTATACTACCATAGTATCACTTGCCAATACAATTCAAATGTATTGACCCTTATGGCTGTAACTTGTTATGTTGCAGGTTTGTTTGATATTAGTGAAGTTTAATGATTAGGATTACAAGTCTACAACCAACATGTCTGTCTGTGGCACTTTGAAGATGAAGGACCCCATGCTTATAGATATTCTGCTGCAATGTAATGTAATAGCCAAATGAGCTATGTAAGATGTAATAAAATTATGTTATTCCTGGTTATAAAGTTATATTATGACCTTTGTTTCTTGATATTACATCTTAATTGTGGATGCTAGCTATTGATCCAGGGACTAGCATTGCAATCACAGGGATCCTTTTCCTTTACAAAGGAGGGATTTTACAATACCGGTTCGCTCGGATCGGCCTACGCGGTGCATTGCATCTAAACAGATCGTTTGGCACAGGATCAAGCGTACCCCTTGGGTTATGTTCTATCATAGCCACGCGATCAACATCCTACGACCTAAATCGTATGACCAGGAATGGGCGACGCTGGCGGCGGTGGTTGGCGGCGGCACGGTCAGACGGTTGTGTTCCCGGCGATTCAGGAAGCAAGAGAGGGAGAGAGGTAGCTCACCGAGGTCGCCGCAAAGTGCTGATGCTCAAGGTGGTCTCCACCGTCATAGGGGCGCTCGGGTTCATCCTGAATCGCTCGCCGGAGTTGTGTTTCTCCTCGGGTACGCTCTTCCGTTGTCGGGGACGTCGCTATAGGGCACGGGAGAGCGAACAAAGGGTACCGTTATCTTCGCACGCGAGTTGCAAACAAGTGAGCATAAAAAGGAGGGCAAGGGGGTCTATGCTCACCAGGGAAGCTCGCCGGAGTTGAGGAAGTGGATGGCGATGCTTGGTTGTCGTCGCTGTTGAGGTTTTGGGGCGCGCGCGAGTGAGCTGAGGGTGCTGGCAGGTGTAGAGGTTGATGGGTAACAGGCTCGCAAGGTCTAGGGGGCAAGGCGCGGTCTGGGTTCGCCGGAATCATCGCGAATGCTCGTCAGAGGCAGCGACGGTGCAAGTGGAAATGGGGACGGCCTGGAGGCTCTCTTGCAGCAGTGTCTAAGGGAAAAGGGAGGGGAGAGGGAAGTGGTTAAACGAGCATGGTCGTAGGGAGTAATCATCGCGGCAATAACGTGTATTGAATTGATTCTGCAATGGCTGGTAACGGCGAGGAGGGGGCGTGGTCACCGTGGAGTGAGGAAGAAAGACCTAGAAGGTGGGGTCTGCTTGACAGCGAGAGAAAGAGAGAGACGATGGGGGCCAGCAATCAGTGAGGGGGCGGGTTTGTTCTGCGGTGAAAAAACGCTTCTAGGGTTTAGTTGGGCTGCGCTGCTAGGCCTGCTGGGCTAGGCTGGGTCCTTTCCATTTTTTTGTTCTGTTTTACTTTTTCTCTTTCTGATTCTTTTATTCTGTTTTGATTTTGTCCAAATGATTTCAAACCTTGTTTGAATTCAAACCTTTTTCAAATGTTCAGTATATTTCCATACTGTTTAAACTTGTATTTTAAATACCATTTTAGGAATAATTCTTTTATTCTTCTTATGGTTTTATTCTTTATGAAAACAAGCATATGCCATTAATCAAATAAGATTAAATATATTTTCAAATCCTTTATTTGAATTCTAATTTTTACTAAACCTTTTCAGTAGGTTTTATTTATTTTAAAAGGGATGTTTAATAATTTACTATGAATTATTTAAATTATTTTAATATGATTATTAATCATTTAATTTGGGCAATTGTCTTTATTCCAATGAAATCAAATATGGGTTTAATTCCATAAATTTTATTTAGATGATTTCTTTGATCCCATTTAAGTTAATTAAATAACTTTCATTCCACTTGGGTAAATTCCAATTATTATTTTCCCATGGTTTAATTCATCATTTCTAATAGGGATTTTGTGTTTATTCAAATGGAGTTGAATTTGGTTAATGCCATATAATTTTATTTGAATATTCTATATCCATTTATTTCATTTGGATTTGGATTATATTTATCCCCTTTGCTTATGGACTTGGCCAAGGTTTAGTTTGACTTTTAAATATTCCTTATTTATTTAATAATTTCCTTATCTTATTAAATTCATAAGATTTTATCTATGGCTCCAAATTAAGTGAAACCAATTTCCATGGTTTTATAATATTTCTATTTATCCCTTTTAATCATTTATAAATGTTTGTTGATAAATCTTTATAGGGATCAAATCCATAATCTTAGGGATATCTTTGAAATGATTTTCCTCCATTAGGGTTTTAGAGTTTTGGTTTGTTTTCCAAGTGTTTAATTTCAAGATGTATTTATGAAGAATGCATTTCACTTGATTTGAATTTGTTGGATTCAAACTTTATTCAAAGTTTGATGGGTTTTGATGTTTACACTTTTAAAACCAAAAAGTTTCTTTTCACCCTAAATTTCAACAATTATTTATTTTGTTTATTTATTTTTCACATTACAAAATTTGGAAAATTTTGGGATGTGACAGACCTACTGGCAATTAAGGTGCTCCTTTTAATAGAGCACCGGAGCAAAGCATTAACACTCCGTGAACACATGTGATCCTCACACCACAGCCATCCCCTCCGGTTGTCCCAATTATTGTCACTTTGGGGCCTTTGGATCCGAACAATGATATGTGTACACAACTTGCAGATAAGATCACAAACAATACTATCATAATGATTCAATAATAAGTTCAGATCTGAGATCATGGCACTCGGGACCTAGTGACAAGCATTAAGCACAACAAGTTGCAACAAAGTCAAATATCACAAGAGATACTAGGCACTATGCCCTAACAGATCTTATTCGATTACATGATAGAACTCATCCAATCCCTACCATCACTAAGCCTACAACGGGGGATTACTCACTCATGGATGAGGGAAACATCGGTGGTTGATGGAGATGCGTTCGTGATGACGATGGCGATGATCCTCTCAAAATTCCCCATCCCGGCAGGGTGCCAGAACGGAGTTTCTGGATCCAAATCTTGGTTTCTGGTGGCAGTGGTGGAGCGGAACTCTTTCTGGAAAACTATCGAACACCCCTCGGTTTTTAGGTCGAAAGGAAACTTATAGGCTGTCAACACCCGGATTTTTCAATCCTAGATGCCTGTTATGCCATACATCGCAATCCCAGGATTACCATTTTTGCGAGACATAACAGAATTGGATACCATAGTACATCATCCATTACAACCGTACATAAGTTCTTACACAAATAGGGATCTCATGATCTAGTTCTTAGTACAACATCAAGCAGCGGAATACGTAATAATAACGGTAGCGTAGGCGAAGCTCCATCTTCGGGGTCACAGGCAATGCTGACGATGGGATATGATCCTAGTTGTCGTTACCTTCCTGGGGTCCATCTTCTAGGTACTCCTCTTCATAGTCTGGCCATGGGAATAGCCAGGGACAAAGCCATGAGTACTCTTTAAGTACTCGCAAACTAATACTAATAGGTAAAGGTTTTTTTTTGGATAATAGGACACTAGGCTCTAGGGTTGTTTTGCAAAAGCCAGATTTATCTCTACTAAGTTCCAAAGCTAGTCACAATTTTATAATTCCTAAGTGGGAACTTGTATTTCATGTCACAACTCTATTATGGTCAAATCAAAGTCTCAATTCATCTCACAGGTCATTTTGAAAAGTCTGACGGGGGAAACAGTATGGCCACTCCAACTGTCCATAACCGAGGACGCGGCTATTCGAATAGTTTGACACTCTGCAGAGATTGTACACTTTCACCACAACATTCGATACATCCGTCAGGAACAAATCCTGAATTCACCATACTCAGTATGCGGATAATCAATCCTAACCTTTCGATTACACGCCCTAGTATAAGCACCTCTCCTGTGAGTTTGGCCTCCCAACCATGACCAACTATCATCTTGGAGTGCACAGTGGACAATCTTCACAAGGTAGCCTCAGCTCAGACCTTGGCCGTGAGGGAACTAATACTAAGGTACATAAGTTTCCAGTCAAGCCCTACCCAATATTCGGGTATTGTGGTTGTACGATAAAATTGGAATGGTATCGCATCCAGACAACCATCAGTTTTATAAAGGGCTAAGGTTCATGCCTCAACATTTTTATCACCAAAATTCTCAAGTGTTTGGAAACACATGTCCAAAACATTTCAATAGAATGATCCATCATTCCAAGGTTTTCATAACCATTTATTCCCATATAAAAGTTGATCAAGTTTTATGCTTAGCACTAGCATCTATAGGTGGGGGTAGTACTAATGAGGGGTGGTAACTAGTGGAGTTTCAACTAAGTACAACCTCATGTCTCAGGCTGATGTTAAGGTTTCTAACTTAGGCCAAATTTTATGCTCTTTATGCAACCTTCAGCATCTTTCCAATATCCACCAGTCACTTAAGTAAACTCTAAGTAAGCTTTGATAAAGAAATAGAGTGAGGGGATTGCACATAAAACTAGGATTGGTTTATCAAGTGGGTATGATCACATATGCTTAAGGCATATAGTAGTCATAGAACAAGTATGGGTTTGTTGCATCCGTAGGGTATCTTGCAAGGGTTAGCTTGCACATTCACTAGTAGTATTAGGCTTGCTAAATTGCAAGTGTTAGCTTGCAAGGTTAATAGCTTGCACATTCACTAGTAGTATTAGGCTTGCTAAATTGCAAGTGTTAGCTTGCAAGGTTAATAGCTTGCACATTCACTAGTAGTATTAGGCTTGCCTTGTGCAGAGCAGTGGTTGAAGTTCTCCTCGGCTTCTTCTTCGTAGTATCCTCCTTCCTCCTCGTATCCTTGGTCGGTACTAGCGTCTATGAATAAATACGAGGTACACAATCACCAAACAATACTTAACTACTTGCAATCATCACACACAAGGGTCCTATGGATGATCTAGTATCATCCCTACCATTACAAGGTTAAGGCTTGGTTTAAATCTTTTTATTTTTAGAAAAGTAATTTCTACTCATTGAAAAACTACTTAAGATTTAATATTCTCCAAACCCAACATGGAATCATGTTGACACATGTCATCACCACATATTGTAGTCCATGGGAATGTGATTTAAAGTGGTGTCACAATTTAATAAGGTTTTACCCTTTTATTTTAATTAATTAAAGTGGCTAGAAATGCTTATGTAGCATTCTTTTATTACTTGAACATTATTTCTGCAAGTAAACCTATATATTTTTATATATTCTGAAAGGTATGGTTAAATGTGATTTTTGAGAGTTGGAATCAACTCAAAAGCTATTATGGTTTAAATTGGAAAAATGTTTGAATGCAGAAAAGATTCTGCCTTGTTATTTTTACCATGGGTGATCTATAGATCCAAATGACTTGAATCCAACGGGCTTGGATTCATCATTCACAGACCTTTCCAAAAAAATTGGTTTCATTCAATTTGGTGCACTGAATCGATCTGGGTTGATTTTTTAAGTTGGGTACAGAAGTGTGTTTGAATTGAAATAGAAAAAGGTTTAATTTGAATAACTGGGCTGCGCGGGAAAAGTTACTGGGCCGGCCTGCTAAGCGTAATGCTCCCGCGGGCTGCTTAAGTGGGTGTCCCCACTCGCCAGTGACACGGGGCTGGGCGAAGCGGTATGGGGCGACGTGGATCGTTCGATCTAGTTCTAATCTAACGGCTGGGAGTCATCGTTGACGCGAGACAACTCCGGCGAGAACGAAACCTAGCGCGGCCAGTGAGGGTCGCTGGGGGCTCACCGGGGTGCTGGCGAGGGTTGGCGAGGCGGGCGAATGACGAAGTCGACGACGGCGAACTCAGGGGTGGTCGCGGCAGCTCCTGGGGCGGCTCCAATCGCTGGCTCCCTTCTTCTCCGGCAGCGGCAGGCTCCAGTGAATTCCGGCGAGGTGGTGCTCGCCTTGCTCTGAGAATGGTGTGGCACGATCAGTGAGGAGAGGGGAGTGAGATGGTGTGAAGAAATCGTGCGGGGGTGGCCTCTATTTATAGTCGAGCGAGGGGACCGTCGGGGCGCACGGTGAGCTCGTCGGGGGCGAGGTTACAGGCGGCTAAAGGCATGGGCAAGGGTAGGGGACGGTGCGGTGTCTCCTGGCGATTCTCAACGACATGGTCTCGAGGCATGGGGCGGTGTGGTTTGGTCTGGAACGGGCGGTGCTCTGTGCGGTAGAGGCGGCGTCTTCGACGGCGGGCGGTGGCTGTACGGCACGGGGCGGCAGACGGGGATGTCTGGCGGTCTCCTGGGTGGGTGGGGATTGTGTATGCACGCGGCGAGGGCGGCGCGTGGTCTATGGGTGATGGTCGAGGGTGGCGCTCTGGCGCACACTCAGCGTGGTATGGGCGCGGCTTGTGCGCGTGGTCGTGGCTTGGCAACGCCATGCTGGGACAGTGAGTGGCGGTGGACGGTGGGCTGCCTCCCAGACATGCTGGCTAGGCTTGCTGCTGCTCCTAGCTTGCTGTCGACTATGGGGTGGCAATAGGGTGCTCGGCTATTCACCATTTATGACAATGGCAAGCTCACAGTGGTGCTAGTGCCTGGCTAATCTTCCTAGATGATCTACTGAGTTGTGTGTGAGCTAAATGGGGAACCAGTTAGGCAAGAATCACTGCTCACAATAGTGTTTGATGTTTGTTTTATTTGTGTCTGCAACCTGTTTGATGAAATGGCCGCATGAAATCAAGTTTTGAATTTTGAAATGATTTTTGGTGGGTTTGCTAGATTGGTGCTGGTGAGTCTGCAGATGCTTGGGTTTTGAAAGTTGAGCTTGTTTGAGTAGTTTTTGAAAAAGTGGGATCTTCCCGTATGATAAAGATTCAATTTTGAATTGTCATTTAAACTATGCATTTGAAAGTTTCTGGATGATCACAAAGTGGGCCTTGATACCTTGTTATGAGTACATTCAAGGGGTGCAAAGATCCGTAAAAGTTTACATTGGGTTACGAAAGTTTGAGACAGCCAAAATAGGCATGGGAGTTAAATTGGCCAAAATGACCATTCATTTCATATATGTGTTTTGATTTACTTGTCTTTAGGAAAGGTGTGGGAAATGTTTTAGATGATGTTTATTTCACTTAAGAAACATTTTACAACAAATGGAACAAACAAACAAGGTGGTTTTAAAGGATTTCAAAATCCATGCATACACATATGCATGCATTAATGATTTCATTTAGAAAAGTTTTTGTTAACCCTAATTTTGATGATTAGAATTTGATGATCCAAGCTTAGTATTTTTGGGATGTTATAAACCTTCCCCCCTTAAACAAAATCTCGTCCCGAGATTTGAAAAAGGACGAAAAGATTACCTAGGATTTGAAGAGATCGGGAAACTCCGTCCTGATGTGATCTTCGCGCTCCCAGGTAGCTTCCTCTTCTGTGTGGTTGCTCCACTGAATCTTGAGAAACTTGATGCTTCGGGTTCGGGTAGTTCGAAAAGCTTCTTCCAAAATGCGGATGGGTACTTCAGGATAGGTCAGGTCATCGTTTATCTCTATGGTCTGGTGATCGATATTCTTGAACACTTTGGTCTTCTCGGGGACTTCGAGACATTTGCGAAGTAACGAGATATGGAACACATTGTGCAAAGTTGACATATCTTCAGGTAGTTCCAATTGATACGATACTTCTCCTCGACGGTTCAGAATTTTGAAAGGTCCGATATATCTGGGGGCTAACTTTCCTTTGAGTTGGAAACGCTGCATTCCCTTCAATGGCGACACTTTCAGATAAACAAAATCTCCTATGTTGAAGGCGAGGTCTCTATGTCTCTTGTCGGCGTAACTCTTCTGTCGGGATTGGGCGGTCTTGAGGTGCTCACGAATCTTGTGAACCTTCTCTTCTGCTTCTCGGAGGATGCCGGGTCCGAAAATCTGACTCTCTCCTACTTCCGACTAGTTCAAAGGGGTGCGACACTTTCTTCCGTACATGAATTCAAATGGGGTCATTTGCAAACTGGCTTGGTAACTATTGTTGTAGGAAAATTCTGCAAACGGCAGAAGTTCTTCCCACTTGGATCCATATTCTAGCACACATGCTCTAAGCATATCTTCGAGTAGTTGATTTACTCGCTCCCTTTGTCCATCTGTTTGAGGGTGATACGCGGTACTGAAATCTAGGTGGGTTCCTAAACCTTCTTGGACTTTCTTCCAGAATCTCGAGGTAAACTGAGTTCCTCGATCCGATACTATGTTCTTGGGGACTCTGTGCAAACTAACGATTCTAGCGATGTACAACTCTGCTAGCTTCGAACTCTGATAGGTGGTTTTGACGGGCAAGAAATGGGCGACTTTGGACAATCTGTCCACTATGACCCAAATAGAGTCATTTCCCCTACTAGAAGTAGGTAGTCCAGTGATAAAGTCCATTCCTACAGAATCCCATTTCCATTCCGGAATTTGCAAAGGTTGCAACAATCCAGCGGGTCTTTGATGTCCTGCCTTGACTCGCTGACATATATCACACTTGGCGATATAGCTTCCGATTTCTCTTTTCATCTTATGCCACCAAAATTGCTCTTTCAAATCTTGATACATCTTAGTTCCTCCTGGATGGATAGAATAAAGAGTATCATGAGCCTCCTTCAAGATAACTTCTTTCAACTCCGAATCTGTTGGTACACAAAGGCGTCCTTTGTACCACAGAACTCCTTCTTTGTCCTCGGTGAATCCGGGTACCTTGCCCGTACCGATACGACGCTTGATTCCATCGATACTGGCATTTCCCTTTTGCGCCTCTTTAATCTGACTGATCAAAGTGGGCAGACTTGTGGTTGCAATAGTCACGGCAGTTGTCCAACTCCTGCTGACGATCATACATCATGAAGCTAAGGTGGTCCAATTGAGTCTTCAGCTCGGGGTGGTATGGGGCTTCCAGTGGTTGTCCATTTGCATGACGCCTTGGGCAAAACTCAAAGCGAGTACCCTTGATCTGATTGATGCTCTGCCCACACAGACGGGAAAGAGCTTCCTGCATTGCTCTAGCAAGTCCATCGAGTCAGTTGTTTTCCCTCAAGGTAAACTGAATTCCCTCCGCAGTGGGAGGTTCAATCTTTCCTCGGAGACTTGCAACAATTAGCCACTGCAGATCTTCTCCTCCTTGATCATTGAGCTGAGCGCCAAAGAACTCGGGGTGCGGACGCTCCAGAAGTTCCGAAAGCTGATCCAGATCCCTCTCAAAGATAAGGTCTCCCCATTCCCAAGTTGGTACAACTTGCTGTACTTCACGTCCATCTATAAAAATAGAGGATGAGTAGATTAGCAGAGTGATCAAGTGTGTCAAAATTTTATGTATTTTGCAAGACTTTTTGAGGAACATGAATTTTTATGAAAGAATCAAAGAGATAAGAATGAGAATAAGTTTTTGTAAATATTTGTTTTCTTTGGTTTTGAAACTAACTTTTTGATTCAAACGTCTAGTCTAACTAGGGTCTCCTATGGTTAGGATGGCTCTGATACCAACTTGTCATCACCCGGATTTTTCAATCCTAGATGCCTGTTATGCCATACATCGCAATCCCAGGATTACCATTTTTGCGAGACATAACAGAATTGGATACCATAGTACATCATCCATTACAACCGTACATCAGTTCTTACACAAATAGGGATCTCATGATCCAGTTCTTAGTACAACATCAAGCAGCGGAATACGTAATAATAACGGTAGCGTAGGCGAAGCTCCATCTTCGGGGTCACAGGCAATGCTGACGATGGGAGATGATCCTAGTTGTCGTAACCTTCCTGGGGTCCATCTTCTAGGTACTCCTCTTCATAGTCTGGCCATGGGAATAGCCAGGGACAAAGCCATGAGTACTCTTTAAGTACTCGCAAACTAATACTAATAGGTAAAGGGGGTTTTTGGATAATAGGACACTAGGCTCTAGGGTTGTTTTGCAAAAGCCAGATTTATCTCTACTAAGTTCCAAAGCTAGTCACAATTTTATAATTCCTAAGTGGGAACTTGTATTTCATGTCACAACTCGGTTGCGGTCAAATCAAAGTCTCAATTCATCTCACAGGTCATTTTGAAAAGTCTGACGGGGGAACAGTATGGCCACTCCAACTGTCCATAACCGCGGACGCGGCTATTCGAATAGTTTGACACTCTGCAGAGATTGTACACTTTCACCACAACATTCGATACATCTGTCAGGAACAAATCCTGAATTCACCATACTCAGTATGCGGATAATCAATCCTAACCTTTCGATTACACACCCTAGTATAAGCACCTCTCCTGTGAGTTTGGCCTCCCAACCATGACCAACTGTCATCTTGGGTACTGCACAGGTGGACAATCTTCACAAGGTAGCCTCAGCTCAGACCTTGGCCGTGAGGGAACTAATACTAAGGTACATAAGTTTCCAGTCAAGCCCTACCCAATATTCGGGTATTGTGGTTGTACGATAAAATTGGAATGGTATCGCATCCAGACAACCATCAGTTTTATAAAGGGCTAAGGCTCATGCCTCAACATTTTTATCACCAAAATTCTCAAGTGTTTGGAAACACATGTCCAAAACATTTCAATAGAATGATCCATCATTCCAAGGTTTTCATAACCATTTATTCCCATATAAAAGTTGATCAAGTTTTATGCTTAGCACTAGCATCTATAGGTGGGGGTAGTACTAATGAGGGGTGGTAACTAGTGGAGTTTCAACTAAGTACAACCTCATGTCTCAGGCTGATGTTAAGGTTTCTAACTTAGGCCAAATTTTATGCTCTTTATGCAACCTTCAGCATCTTTCCAATATCCACCAGTCACTTAAGTAAACTCTAAGTAAGCTTTGATAAAGAAATAGAGTGAGGGGCTTGCACATAAAACTAGGATTGGTTTATCAAGTGGGTATGATCACATATGCTTAAGGCATATAGTAGTCATAGAACAAGTATGGGTTTGTTGCATCCGTAGGGTATCTTGCAAGGGTTAGCTTGCACATTCACTAGTAGTATTAGGCTTGCTAAATTGCAAGTGTTAGCTTGCAAGGTTAATAGCTTGCACATTCACTAGTAGTGTTAGGCTTGCTAAATTGCAAGTGTTAGCTTGCAAGGTTAATAGCTTGCACATTCACTAGTAGTATTAGGCTTGCCTTGTGCAGAGCAGTGGTTGAAGTTCTCCTCGGCTTCTTCTTCGTAGTATCCTCCTTCCTCCTCGCATCCTTGGTCGGTACTAGCGTCTATGAATAAATACGAGGTACACAATCACCAAACAATACTTAACTACTTGCAATCATCACACACAAGGGTCCTATGGATGATCTAGTATCATCCCTACCATTACAAGGTTAAGGCTTGGTTTAAATCTTTTTATTTTTAGAAAAGTAATTTCTACTCATTGAAAAACTACTTAAGATTTAATATTCTCCAAACCCAACATGGGATCATGTTGACACATGTCATCACCACATATTGTAGTCCATGGGAATGTGATTTAAAGTGGTGTCACAATTTAATAAGGTTTTACCCTTTTATTTTAATTAATTAAAGTGGCTAGAAATGCTTATGTAGCATTCTTTTATTACTTGAACATTATTTCTGCAAGTAAACCTATATATTTTTATATATTCTGAAAGGTATGGTTACATGTGATTTTTGAGTGTTGGAATCAACTCAAAAGCTATTATGGTTTAAATTTGAAAAATGTTTGAATGCAGAAAAGATTCTGCCTTGTTATTTTTACCATGGGTGATCTATAGATCCAAATGACTTGAATCCAACGGGCTTGGATTCATCATTCACAGACCTTTCCAACAAAATTGGTTTCATTCAATTTGGTGCACTGAATCGATCTGGATTGATTTTTGAAGTTGGGTACAGAAGTGTGTTTGAATTGAAATAGAAAAAGGTTTAATTTGAATAACTGGGCTGCGCGGGAAAAGTTACTGGGCCGGCCTGCTAAGCGCAGTGCTCCCGCGGGCTGCCTAAGTGGGTGTCCCCACTCGTTAGTCACACGGGGATGGGCGAAGCGGTATGGGGCGACGTGGATAGTTCGATCTAGTTCTAATCTAATGGCTAGGAATCATCGTCGACGCGAGACAACTCCGGCGAGAACGAAACCTAGCGCGGCCAGTGAGGGTCCCTGGGGGATCACCGGGGTGCTGGCGAGGGTCGGCGAGGCGGGCGAACGACGAAGTCAACGACGGCGAACTCAGGGGTGGTCGTGGCAGCTCCTGGGGCGGCTCCAATCGCTGGCTCCCTTCTTCTCCGGCAGCGGCAGGCTCCAGTGAAATTCCGGCGAGGTGGTGCTCGCCTTGCTCTGAGAATGGTGTGGCACGATCAGTGAGGAGAGGGGAGTGAGATGGTGTGAAGAAATCATGCGGGGGTGGCCTCTATTTATAGTCGAGCGAGAGGACCGTCGGGGCGCACGGTGAGCTCGTCGGGGGCGAGGTTACACGCAGCTAAAGGCATGGGCAAGGGTAGGGGACGGTGCGGTGTCTCCTGGCGATGCTCAATGACATGGTCTCGAGGCATGGGGCGGTGTGGTTTGGTCTGGAACGGGCGGTGCTCTGTGCGGTAGAGGCGGCGTCTTCGACGGCGGTGGTGGGACGGTCTGACGGGCGGCGTGACGGGATGTCTGGCGGTCTCCTGGGTGGGTGGGGATTGTGTATGCACGCGGCGAGGGCGGCGCGTGGTCTATGGGTGATGGTCGAGGGTGGCGCTCTGGCGCACACTCAGCGTGGTATGGGCGCGGCTTGTGCGCGTGGTCCAGGGCTTGGCAACGCTCGCGGCTGGGACAGTGAGTGGCGGTGGACGGTGGGCTGCCTCCCAGACATGCTGGCTAGGCTTGCTGCTTCTCCTAGCTTGCTGTCGACTATGGGGTGGCAAGAGGGTGCTCGGCTATTCACCATTGATGACAATGGCAAGCTCACAGTGGTGCTAGTGCCTGGCTAATCTTCCTAGATGATCTACTGAGTTGTGTGTGAGCTAAATGGGGAACCAGTTAGGCAAGAATCACTGCTCACAATAGTGTTTGATGTTTGTTTTATTTGTGTCTGCAACCTATTTGATGAAATGGCCGCATGAAATCAAGTTTTGAATTTTGAAATGATTTTTGGTGGGTTTGCTAGATTGGTGCTGGTGAGTCTGCAGATGCTTGGGTTTTGAAAGTTGAGCTTGTTTGAGTAGTTTTTGAAAAAGTGGGATCTTCCCATATGATAAAGATTCAATTTTGAATTGTCATTTAAACTATGCATTTGAAAGTTTCTGGATGATCACAAAGTGGGCCTTGAGACCTTGTTATTAGTAAATTCAAGGGGTGCAAAGATCCAGAAAAGTTTCTGTTGGGTTCTGAAAGTTTGAGACAGCCAAAGTAGGCATGGGAGTTAAATTGGCCAAAATGACCATTCATTTCATATATGTGTTTTGATTTACTTGTCTTTAGGAAAGGTGTGGGAAATGTTTTAGATGATGTTTATTTCACCTAAGAAACATTTTACAAGCAATGGAACAAACAAACAAGGTGGTTTTAAAGGATTTCAAAATCCATGCATACACATATGCATGCATTCATGATTTCATTTAGAAAAGTTTTTGTTAACCCTAATTTTGATGATTAGAATTTGATGATCCAAGCTTAGTATTTTTGGGATGTTACATAGGCACAGATGGAGGCCGAGGGGGTGCCTGGGGTGGCTGCACCCTCTCCAGGCGCGACCAGTGGTGGGCCCGCGCCTGGGGTGGGTGTGGGTCCCCCAGGCCTCCTCTCCGTCTCTTCTTCTGGCTCCGTGGATATTCTGGTGAAATATAATTTTTGGCATATTTTCCGGGATTTTTCCTGATAGTTCATTTTCTACACAAAAACAAGACACCAAGGTAATTCTGAACAAATACATCCGTGTTAGTTGTATCCAAATCACACAAGTTTAGAGAAGAAACAATAGCAAAGTGTTCGAGACAGTAGATACGTTTTGGACGTATCAACTCCCCCCAAGCTTAGCTTATTGCTTGACCTCAAGCAATTCAGTTGAAAATCGAGTGCGATAGAAGAACTTTCACGAACACTTTGCTTCATATGATGTATATATTCTGAGCACAGGAGTAGATGCTTAGACAATTCATAATAAGAAGTATGCAACTAAGTATACTCAATAGTCATTGCAAGCTATGAAGAGAAACCAACTCAATAATAATAAGTTTCATGAAACATAAACATAAGCAATGTTGCAATGATCATAATAAGGTATGATAGAGTGGTATCTCGCTTGCCTTTGTTTGAAGAGCACAATATAAATGCCAAGGCACCTCTAAAGTTTAAGTGAAGACTAGAGATAAAGATATCAGAGATACAAGCATCAAAGTCATGACATAATTAAGCAAGTTTTGGAGCAAACGCAAGAATGACAACTATGCTCTCAAGAGGGTGCTCATAGAATAAGTGGTGACTCAACAAAGTTGTGAAAACGGTTTTGTGAAGGTTTGAAAGGCTTCCAAATGCTGAAAGGAAGGTACTCATTAGATTTGAGCTCTCATTGCCCCTATCATAGGCATATTCATGTGGTTAAGGTGAAAGTGAGGTCCACTCTAAATCATATGCTTGACAGACCATAAACTGGAAATCCCAAGTCCCTTGAGTATGAGGGTCGCTCCGCATGCTACTCAACTTTGGTCACCTGAAAGTTCTTGTCATTGTAAATACATGCATATCATCGAGAACCGCCAACGGGGTACCCCTTGCACATGGTACATGAGCTTTACCATAACCAAAATGACAAGGCAAGCAGACAATGAGCATCTCAGCGATCTTTTTATTTACCATATGCATAGCTTTTTATTGAGGACGCTTCATAGATTCTCATTATGGTGATGTTGCAAGTTTCCACCATGATTAAGCATGGCTTAGGCTAGCGGCCCAGGCGTTTCTCTAACACAATGTATAAACTCCATGAACTCACAACCTCCCCTTTTATTTCACATCGTCGACATCCGTAAACAAAAGAGCAAGGAATCAACTGTATGAGATATCCAAAAAGTGTTGAAAGCGTTCCCCGTGACAGCACGGTTCTGCTGACTCCCAGCATATAATTAGCAAGCATATAACTTTCATGGACAGGTCATGATGGTTCAAAATTATTAAGCGCAAAGAATAAAGTGTGCCGTCAAGTTCATGAGAGCTTTACTAACTAACTTTCTCAAAACAGGCAAACATTTTATTTTGGAAGAAAACACGGCAGATGGAATATGCACTGAAATAGCAAATGATGCTAATAGGTAGGTATGGTGGACACAGCTGGCAATATTGATTTTAGGGAGTTGGAAGCACAGGTAGAGCACATACTTAGTGCAAGTGAAGGCTAGCAATAGAGAGGGAGCGACAAACGAGAGAGCAATAGCTGTCATAATCATGCTTGCAACAAAACAGGACTAACTATGGCATGAAAGTGATACAAGAACTCTGAGGCAAAATAAATCATCGAGGCTTACTGACTATTGATTAGTCGTATGCATGCGTGAGCATGTGCCAAGTCGATTCACATGAACAGTCAGAGGAGGATACCACAATATCATACCAAAGTATGAATAAAATAATGCAAGCAAACATTCATATGACATGCTACAACCTATTAGCAAGCTGGAGCTAATCATAGAAAAGCAAGAAGTAATAAGCATCCATAATGACATACACCTTACACAAACATGCTAAGCATGCTCACAATGATGAGTATATGTACAAAAATGAAACAAATAGAGTTCGTTACCAGCCTCTTACCATACCTCGAGTTGTCTCAATCTTCATTATTGCCCTTGACTTGTGTGACTTGAATAATTAACATGAAACCAAAATCCACTAAGGACGGCTGAACCCTGCAAAGAACTCACAAAACCAAAGAAGAACAACAAATATTTTTGGTGTTTTCGATTTTTTAGAAACAAGCAAACAAAGAAAAACCAAACAAAAACAAAGAAAACCAAACAAAGCAAAATATTTTTGGATTTTTCTTTTAAGGAAAATCAAAGCAAAGAAAAAAAAAGAAACAAACCAAGAGAAATAACAAAAATATTTTTGGTATTTTTGGGTTTTTATAAAGAAGGAACAAAAACCAAAAAGAAAGCGAAACAATGGATATACAAAGAACCAACCGAACATGATATATATATGAGTGTGTGATGTCGGTATACCTCCCCCCAAGCTTAGGCTTTTGGCCTAAGTGGGGCTCAATCCCATGGTGTCCAAGAGGATGATCCTCCATAGTATGTCGAGGATGCTCCCTCGTCCTGGTACAAGCTCGAGGCCTCCCCTGTGTAATACGCAGAGGGGTCATATGATGGTGCTTCCTCCTGATAGTGCCCGTGGAAGTTAAGAGAGCGCAGCTTGTCATCCATCTCCGTCTTTGAGCGTGACCAAGGTCCCTGAGATATACTGAGCAAAGTGGTTTGGGGTAGAGGGATCTCTCTCTCTCTCTCTCTCTCTCTCTCTCTCTCTCTCTCTCTCTCTCTCTTCCCCGTCAGTAAACAACATTCTATAAACCAAGTTCTCAAGAGTAGAGATAGTGGTGACAAAGTGGTGCGCCTTCATGGCAGCAAGATCAAGCCTCTGAGGAGCCAAAACTGTATCATGTGAATCAACAGCAATGTTCAAGGCAGCAGCAACACGAGTAGCAATAATTTGCCCCATAAATGGGTCCCTTAGCAGCTAGACGACGAGCAATGAGAGAACCAAGATTATACTTATCCTCATTGTTGAGTGTAGCAGCTAAGAAGGCCAATTGATAGTTGGAAATATTACTAGTGTTCTCCCTACCAAGAACACTGGTGGCAAGATAGTAGGCAAAATACCCGATGGCTGGAAGTTGAATGTTCTTTATCTTCCCTCGCTGAGCTCTACGGTCATCATCATTGGTTATTCCTCGGTAAAGATCTAACAAATCAGCGGATAGAGCTTTAATCTTCTTTGACGACCCAGTTGTACCAAGTCCAAGGGCCTTGCAAAATTGCTTCAAAGTCATAGAATGAGCCCTGCCATAAATTTTGAAAGACATAGAAGGCTTGAACATACTATTAGTAAAGGAGAAACTCTCCATAAATGTTTTAGTAAGCAAATCATATTGTGGATTCTCATCCGGCATGTAACTTGTTAGTCCATCCCTCTGCACCAAAGTCATAAAATCATTAAGAATCCCAGCAGCTCGCAAGAAAGTTTGGCAAGGAAAGGTGGAGGGGTATGCATCCGCTTCATCTCCCTCGTCACCAAATCGCGGAGTGATGAGATCCTCATTGTATGAGGGTATAGTACTGGTAGATGACCTTGGAAGCCTTTCCCTTCTAGGTGTATCACTCTCAAATATATCACCAAATGTGTGGTGGTCCATGACTTCACTTTTTCTAAAATTTTAAACAACCATCAAACCAAGTGATTTCTAAGTTGATACATAATGAGCAACTACTATAGGAACTTGCTAGAGGACTACACATGCATCAAAACAAAGTTTCTAAGCAAAGAACAAGCATGCAATCTCAAACAACCTGTCACCTATAGCAGCAAAATACTGAAGATATAATCTACCAATCACAAATCTAATTGGACAAGTGGAGGAGGCACATACCAAGGAGCAATCCCTCCAAAAATCAGCACTTGAGATGGGCTAAACTAGGAGATCGAAAATCGCGAGCAAGAACAGCAAGAACTCGAGCTTGAGCAAGTTTTCCGGTGTTTTTCGGGAGAGAGAATGAAGATAGCTTTGAGGAGGCAGCCTGGAGGGGCCTAGGTGGGCCAGACCCCCCAGGCGCCGCCACCTGGTAGGTCGCGCCTACCATAGTTGTTGACGAGGTTTAATATCGTCAATGTCCATTGTTATGAGCTTGGGTTTTGGAGAAGATGGGGATGCTGGAGATCGTGGAACGGTTAGAAAACAAGCAACATGGGGACACGAGGTTTACCCAGGTTCAGGCCCCAGAGGGAAAAGCCTACTCCTGCTTGTCTGCTCTTGATTACGGTGGAACCGAAAAGTACAGGGGTGCGCAGATGTAATCTGGCATGGAGGTGTGTATGCGATGGTATGAAGTGCCCTCCTCGTCGTGCCCTCCTAGCCCTTATATAGAAGTAGGCAGGTCTCGGGCATAGACCGAGTCGGTTACAGGTTTTAGGGTTTACCCCTTTGAATATTCTATCTACTCTAGTCTTGTTCTCCAAGGATCCGAAGACGTCATGGGCTTGGGCCACCCGAAAATCTTCATGGGCCGCACATATTCTTGTGGGCCTTCCTTGGGCTGGACCAGGTATGCTAAGGTCGTGTACCCGTTGGGTATAACCATGTCAGTAGCCCCCGAGTGTTCAGTCAAATCGCAGATTCGGCTGAGGACTCTTTAATCTTTCGGGTGCAGCTTTTTTTGTTCATCAAAGAACAATTTTGATGTGTAGGGATTGTTGATGCGTGTGCCTGACTCTCCCGACGAATCAGGGCCAGTTAACTGTCTTAGGACAAAACAACACGATCTTCTTCAGATTCAAGTCCCTCGACTCGAAACCGGAACATATGCTGGCGTAATTCGACTCAGGCCATTGAGGACTTACAGGAGTGGAATTCCAGTGATTTTCAAGTGATGTACCCAACACGTCCGTTGGGATTTCCATCACGCCTGCTAGCACGGATTATTACTAGCTTAGCGCAGTCGTGTGCGTTGCCAGGCCATCAGATGATATCTGTAGGTCTTATCTTTGTGTTGCTACACAGCATCCGAATGTTTATCACGTCGGAGGTGTTTCGGGTGGCCAAAGAGGATGTTACTCACCTGGCATTAACTGGGGCAAAGTTGCCAAAAAGTTTTTGCATGCTGATCCGAAGGATTGCAATCGAAGAATTCATAGGGTGCGCGACCAGCGCTCCCTATGGGAGTAGCCCCTGAGTGTCTGTTCGAGTCGTAGACTCGAGTAGAGACTTTAATTCAGTCTTTGTTGACTTGTAGGGCCGTAGGACACAAATTTTTCGGATGCTTGAATCCATCCTCCCTATGGGAGTAGCCCCCGAGTCCGTAGTGGAGTCGTAGACTCGACGTAGGACTCGAAGAATAGTTCAATGGTGTAGTGCTTTGATCGTATTTCGGGTGCGTGGCCAGTGCTCCTGATAGGAGTAGCCCCCCGAGTAGTTACTTGAATCGTAGATTCAAGTGAGTAATTTTAGCTGTGTAGCCGAACATTTGTAACCGTTGCTAGTATAGCCTTGATGACGTCAGTGATGACGATCGGTGACCTCAAGCGTCAGCGGTGCCAGAGATGATGTGACTGGAAAAACATGGGTCCCACCTTCTGACTTTGAATTGAGTGGTCACGTGCAATGTGGAGATAATTACGGCGCCGCCTCAATTTCCGTGCGTAGTGGACGGCGTGTGAGCGGCGGTTTGCTCTCTTGCTGACACGTGGATGGTCGGATCTTGATGTTGGCTCTAGAGCTTCCCGATGGATGGTCACCGTGCGTCTTCTTCGTCCTTATAATCATTGGGGAAAAGTTTTGTTTGTTTTCACCGCAGCCATTCTTGTTTCACTGCTTCCATCTTCGTGAGTTTTTCTCGCCGCGCACTGGAATTTCTTCGAACCTTTCCATCTTTATTTCTGCGTTCACGTCATCGCCATCTCCGCACTGCAATGGGTAAGTCCAAGAAAGCCTCCACCGCAGTTGGTACTAGTGCTGCTGGCGGCGGCAAGAAGGGTTCCGCCGCTACTCGCATCACCGATGGTGGCTGGCGACGATCGGAGACGCGCGAGAGCGATCACCACAAGCTCTATGAGCGGGGTCTGATCCCGCAGGATAGGGAGGTCATCAGTATTCCCAGTGACGAGGTAATTCCCCGTCCTCCCGCTGGGTTTCGGGTCATGTTCATCGCTTTTGTCCTTCGGGGCCTTTATTTCACGATCCACGATTTTCTCCGTGGATTGCTTTTCTTTTATGGTATCCAGCTCCATCATTTTTCGCCGAACTCTCTTCTTCATATTGCCTGCTACATCACCTTTTGCGAGTGCTGGCTCGGTGTCAAGCCGCACTTTGGCCTCTTCCGGAAACTCTATTCCGTGAAGAGGCAATCTGGATCCGATGGCGTTTATCCCATCGATGGCTGCATCATTTCCCTTAAATCCAACTTTCTCTTCTTCTCTTTTTCTATGTCTAAGTCTATCCAGTACTGGCGGAGGCGATGGTTTTACATCCGCGACTCCACAGTGGCCGGGCAAAACTTTGGCCTTGCTCCTTTCGACCCCTCCCAGAAAATCCAGCCGAAGAGGTCCTGGAAGAACCACATCTTGGATGGTGAGGTGGCGGAGATAGAGGATCTCTATCGTCGGTTGGAGGACCTCTAGGTGATTCCGGATAAAGAGGTGAACGGTGTGGATATCATCCGCACCTTCCTCAAATGTAGGGTGCAGTCGCTCCAGGCTAGGGCGCACCTGATGTTCCTTTATTCTGGCCACAACGACCCGACTAGGGTTTCGACTGGAGAGCTCTCCAAGGGGGATGTGGACGGAATCCTCTGGCCGCTGCTGAAGTTTAAGGCTGATGAGGACATTTCGGGTAGCCCTTCCATTCAGGGCCTCTCGACCGGTGCCGCAGGTGTAGATCTGGGACGTGCGCATAGCACTTTTTTTCGACTGCGTTTCTTTGCAGTTCGCTTATTCTGAGAGTTTGTTTTCTTTTGTGCAGGAGTTCAAGGTGCCTGGCATGGCGCCTCCACTACCCGAACATTTTCCGGATGCACCAGACAATGAGGTAGTGGACTCCATGTCTGAGCTTCCTTCAGCGCGGTCGCCGGCTAAAGAAACTTTTGGGTCGAGCGAGGAGCAGACTCGAAAGCGGACACGAAGCTTGAGCGAGTCGTCAGATGCCTCGGGTCCACCGACCCCTAGGAACCCGTCATGCCCTAAGCGTCACAGTGGGGGTCATGGTGCCTCTTCCTCTCCTATTCTAGCCGTGCCCGTGCTGGCTATGGCGCCACAACTGCCGGCAAAGCGGAAGAAGGAAGAGAAGAAAGGCAAGAGGGCCTTGCCTGTCTTCAATTTGAGCGATATGGACCCCCAAGTATCTGCAGTTGTTTTTTGCTCTCTTTCGATTTTGCTTGCTTGTACTTGTCTAATGTTTTATTTTGTAGCCACTCCTCTGATGGCTCCTTCAACGATGGCGCTCAGGAGATGGTGGGGGAGTTTAAGGTTGCTCCTCCTCCTCAGACGGTGGCCACCTCTGAGCGCGCTGCTCTGAACCCTTCTCCGCAGGAGGCTCGGGTGGTTGTCCCCCAGAAGACTACAGACGGACCTTCGGAGTCGCCATCTGACCACATAAGTCCTTTCGTTCTTGCCGCGGGGGGAGCCCCCGAGTATTTTTTCGGATGATGTGCTGATCATTTTTTGTTTTGTGTCTCGGAGGGAGCGCCCGAGCATCTGTCGGATGATCTGCTGATCATTCCTTCCTTTTTTGTACGTGTCTCGGGGGGAGCCCCCGAGCGTTTTTTGTGTGCGTGATTTGTTTTGCTCGTTTCCTTGGGAGAAGCCCCCGAGCCTTTTTCATGACAAGTTTCATCTGCTCGCAGCCTTTTGTTCAGGGTGTCAATCAGCTGGTGAAGCAGCATCTGGCATTGGAGGCCAGCCTTCAGTGGCTCCAAGGTTCGTGTGTTTTTTATCTATCTTCTGCTTCTTCGGCTGCTTGCTTGCTGTTGAAACTCATGCTTGCTCTTTGTTGCAGACGAGAATAACACTGCCCTCCGCGAGCTTGATGCTCTCAAAAAGAGCCTCGGGTGAGCGAAGCAAAAAGCTGAAGATGCCGTTGGCGCTAAGGAGCGCCTTGAGCAGGAACTAGCCGACGCGGCTGCGGCCAAGGAGTGCTTGTAGCAAGAGGCCACGGATCGCGAGGAGCAGCTCACCACCGCTGCGGCCTCGCACGAGAAGGAGGTGGCCGACAAGCTGATGGCCGCTGCCAAGGCTATTTCAGGTGAGTAGTTTCGTCTGTTCCTTTTCGGCTTCCTTGTCTTTCTAGCTTCGTTTTGGTTTTCACTTTGCTTCTTCCGTTTATTTAGATGCCGCGGGCATCGATTTTGACCGTGGTGCCCTGGAGCATGGAAGTGCTCTGGATGACGCCACTGCAGCGGTCAAAGACCGCTGCAGTACCATGGTCGGCTCGCTTGCCAAGGACAAGGTGGTTCTTGGGTGCTTCTACAAGGAGCTCGTCCCCAAGGGCGGTGCCCTCGAGGATGTCGAATTGTTGGCGGATGCTCTGTCGCCCGAGGCGCCTGCGGCGTACAAGTGCAAGCAGAAAGGCATTGGTGCATCCATGGGGCTGGCGATGGCGAAGGTGGATCTTCATCAGGTCACCTCCTAGATGCCGGTGGCTGCCGACGGATCCGAGGTAGCCTTCGCCCTCTACGCTGCCCGCTGTAAACGCTATGGGCCGAAGTTGATTGACTTGATGGCGGAGTACGCGGTGAGGCAGCAGGGGGAGGCCAAAAGCAGGCAATCCGGCTCCGAGGCCACTCAGGATGCAGCTTCTTAGGCCTTGTAGTTGTAGGATAGCTTTTGTTTCTTTTATTGTTATGTATCTATGAACACTCCTTGTGCCACGCCATGGCTTTTGCTGTGTATAATGAATTTTCGAGCTGTTTGCTTATTCGTGCGTTTGTTCATGTCCTTGCCTTCTTTTCCTCTAGGGGCCTTCGGGTGATGATCCCGTTGATACTTCGTCTGCGTCGTAGCTGCGACCATCCTTGGATGATGCGTCGCAGCTTGTGTTTCTTCATGACCGCATCCGTAGTCTTGAGAAAGAGTTGCTTGGTGTTCGAGGCCACGCGGATGTTTGGAAGTCGAAGGCGGAGTGGGGCGCCGCCAGAGAGGAGTATCTGATGGGGGAGTTGCGGCGTTTGGACGAACAACTTCAATGTGAATTTCCTCGAGCTGCTGCTCATTTTTCGGATGCGCCTATTGGCTTGTCATCTTACTTTGCAATTGTTGTAGGTGCTAACCTTGTTCCTAGGGAGGAAAAAGAGCGTGTTGCTATTCGGATCAATTGCCTGACCCAGCAGGACATGGAGGCCGACGGCTTTTTTTGGATGGATCGTGATCGTGCTATGGTCCTTGCGACTGTGCAGGATCGTGTTCACCAAGTGTCGCGGGTGCTGCGGCAAGCAAAGACTTCCTTGGCGTCAATTCTGCACGTGATGTTTCCCCTGGATGAGGCACCATCGACTCTATGGGGCCTGCTGGCAAAGTTTCGGGATGTGCATCATCAGGGAGCTGGTGCGGCATCAGCTGGTTGCAGGGGTGAAGGCTACGCTTTCCCTCGTGCGGCTGCATCGCCCTGATGTAGATCTTGCTGCTGTGGCGGATGGGTCGTCTCTTCGTCCGGATGGTGGCATGTGGGACATGCGTCCACATTATGCGGTTGTAAGGCAGTATGCCAAACAAATTATAGATCTTTTTGAGCAGTGTGCGCAGGTGATTCTTCTGAATAGGTAGGACCTGTAAAAAGATAGATGTAAAATTTGTATGTATTCGACTGGGCGTGTTATGCCCTTTGCTGTAAAGGTTAATTGTTGTTAGCACGTGGTGCTTTATTTGTATGCGTGCCCTTTTCGTTAGCCTGACGTGGTCAGCTACTCAGGTGTACACGCGTTATCCTCAGTCGACGAAGTCGTGAGGTGAGGGTAGCCTCCGAGTGTGTTGTAACATGAAGAAAATGTAAATAATAGACAAATTTTTGGAGCGAGACACTTAGCTTTATTCATATCGTAAGGAGGAGGTACATTGTTCGGCTGAGTAGCCTTGGCTGAATAGCCTTATTGAAAGTAAAAGGAGGGGGGTAGCTAGGGGTAGAAGCGTCGCAGTTGTGCGACGTTCCATGGGTTGGAGTATTCTACTCCGGACTCCACGTGCTTGAGGCGATAGGAGCCACCTGGGCTGACTTCAGTGACGACGTAGGATCCTTTCCAGGGTGACTCGAGCTTCTTCGGTCGCTCTTGCTTGAGTCGTAAGACTAGGTCTCCTTCGACGAAGGACCTTGGGCGCAGCCGACAGCTGTGATAGTTGCGAAGGCTCTGTTGATAGACCGCTGATCGAGCTGCGGCTATGTCACGTGCCTCGTCGAGTGTGTCGACGGCATCTTCGAGTGCGGCCGTTGATTCGGCTTCGCTGTAGGCGATGACCCATGGGGCCTTGTGGTGCACCTCTACGGGTAGCACGGCTTCGGCTCCGTGCACCATGAAGAAAGGCATGTAGCCAGTTGAGCTGTTTGGCATCGTGCGTAGGGTCCAGAGGACGGAGGGTAGCTCTTGTGTCCAGGCTCCTGCGAGTCGCTGGAGTGGGCTCATTAGGTGTTTCTTGATGCCGCTGCCGACGAGGCCATTGGCCTTTTCGATCTGCCCGTTTGTTTGCGGGTGCGCCACGGAGGCGTATGTGATGTTGATTCCGAGGTCTTCGCAGAAGTCCTGGAATTCCTTAGAGATGAAGTTCGACCCGTTATCTGTGATGATGCTGTGCAGCACGCCGAACCTGTAGACTATGGATTCGAAGAATTTTACGGCCGTTTTGCCCTTTTGGTTAGTAACGGGCATGGCCTCGATCCACTTGGTGAATTTGTCGACTGCGACCAGGAGGTAGACGTGGCCTCCTTTCGAGGACTTGGGCAGTTTGCCGATCATGTCGAGGCCCCATTGGGCGACGGGCCAGCTGTGGGTATGGGCCTGAGCTCCGATCCTGGTGCGTGTGGTTTATCTGCGAACCTCTGGCACCCGTTGCACCTTCGGACGATGTCCTTGGCGTCGTTCATGGCCGTTGGCCAGTAGAACCCAGCTCATAGAACTTTGGCGACAAGGGCGCGGCTGCTCGCGTGATGGCCGCAGATGCCCTCGTGGATGTCTTGGAGGATAGTTTTGTCGTCACCGATAGTGACGCACCTTTGGAGTACACCCGAAATTCTGCGCTTGTACAACTCACCATTGATGATGGTGAAGGCCTTGGATTAGCGAGATATGCGCCGGGCATCTGTCGGGCTGTTAGGTAGATCCCTGTCTATCAGATACTGGATGTATGGCTGTGTCCATGTTTCTTCGACTACCATGACCTGCATCAGGTTGACCACTGCGACCTCTGTGTCGAGCTTTTCTGGTCCTTCATGTCCTTCGGGTAGCGCAGCCCCCGAGTGTTCTGCTTCTTCGGGTGATCCCTTTGGGAATTTCCTTTTGATGGATGGCACACAGATCTGTTCGAGGAACATACCTGGTGGCACCCGTGCACAGGTGGAGCCGATATTGGCGAGTCTGTCGGCCTCTTCGTTGCTTTCTCTTCCGACGTGCCAAAGCTCGCAGCCGTCAAAGTCTCCTTCGAGTGTGTTGTAGAGAGCGCGGTACACAATCATGTTAGCGGCGTGTGCGTCGCACTCGTTCATCGCCTGCTGGACGACGAGGTTCAAGTCGCCGTAGATGACCAGGCGTGTCGCACCGCAGATCTTGGTCATCCTCATGCCATGGATGAGGGCCTCGTACTCGGCCTCGTTGTTGGAAGCTCAAAATTTCATCCGGAGGACGTATTTCATCTTGTCGCCCTGCGGGGAGGTCAGTATGACCCCGGATCCTGCTCCAGCCTCGCTCTTGGAGCCATCGAAGTGCATCATCCATGACTGCGTCATGTCCGGGGTGTCTGGCAGCTGCAGTTCCATCCAGTGGACGAGGAAGTCTGGAAGGACCTGAGACTTGATCGCATGGCGCTTCTCATAGACGATGTCTAGAGGTGACAGCTCGATGCCCCACATGGCCACACGTCCTATGGCCTCCGGGTTGTTCAGATCTTTGTTGGGGTGCCTCGTTGATGACCATCACCTGATGCTCCTGGAAGTAGTGGCTCAGACAACGAGCCGTCATGAATACGCCGTAGGCGAGCTTCTGGTAGTGAGGATGCCTCTTCTTTGTTGGCGTCAATACCTCGCTAAGGTAGTAGATTGGGTGTTGTACCCCATGGGTCTTGCCATATTCGAGTCTTTCGATCACGAGTACGGTGCTCACCACCTGGTGTGTAGCTGCTATGTATAGTAGTAGCGGCTCGCGCTCCCTTGGCGTGACCAAGATGGGCGAGGTAGAGAGTAGCCGCTTCAGATCTTCGAATGTGTAAATGCGCTTGGTGTCCACTCGAATTTATGCGCTGCGTGGCGGTGATAGAAGGCGAGGCCTTTTCGCCCATGCGGCTGATGAACCTGCTCAACGCCGCGATTCGGCTAGCAAGCTACTGGACACCCTTCAGGTTCTTTGGCTTCTCCATGGCCATTATGGCCTGGATTTTCTTCGGGTTTGCTTTGATCCCTCGCTTGGAGATGAAGTAGCCTAGCAGTTGACCAAATGGGACGCCGAAGGCGCACTTTTCTAGGTTTAGCTTGATCTTGTATCGATCAAGGTTGTCGAACGTCTCGCGGAGATCGTCGATCAGTGTCTTGGCCTCCCTTGTTTTGATTACTATGTCGTCGACATAGACTTGGATGTTGCTGATTCGGTCCTTGAGCATGCCTGCATGCACTGTTGGTACGTGGCGCCTACGTTCTTCAGCCCGAAGGGCATTGTGTTGTAGCAGAATACTCCGAACGGTGTGATGAACGCCGTTTTCTCCTGATCTTCGACCTTCAGTCGAATCTGATTGTAGCCTGAGTAGGCGTCGAGGAAGGAGAGCTTGTCGCATCCTGCAGTCGAATCGATGATCTGATTGATCCGAGGGAGAGGGAAGTGATCCTTCGGGCAGTGCTTGTTCAGCGATGTGAAGTCCATGCACATCTGAGGAAGTTCCACCCGTTATCTGTGATGATGCTGTGCAGCACGCCGAACCTGTAGACTATGGATTCGAAGAATTTTACGGCCGTTTTGCCCTTTTGGTTAGTAACGGGCATGGCCTCGATCCACTTGGTGAATTTGTCGACTGCGACCAGGAGGTAGACGTGGCCTCCTTTCGAGGACTTGGGCAGTTTGCCGATCATGTCGAGGCCCCATTGGGCGAACGGCCAGGCCAGGGGTATGGGCCTGAGCTCCGATCCTGGTGCGTGTGGTTTATCTGCGAACCTCTGGCACCCGTTGCACCTTCGGACGATGTCCTTGGCATCGTTCATGGCCGTTGGCCAGTAGAACCCAGCTCATAGAACTTTGGCGACAAGGGCGCGGCTACTCGCGTGATGGCCGCAGATGCCCTCGTGGATGTCTTGGAGGATAGTTTTGCCGTCACCGATAGTGACGCACCTTTGGAGTACACCCGAAATTCTGCGCTTGTACAACTCGCCATTGATGATGGTGAAGGCCTTGGATTAGCGAGATATGCGCCGGGCATCTGTCGGGCTGTTAGGTAGATCCCTGTCTATCAGATACTAGAGGTATGGCTGTGTCCATGTTTCTTCGACTACCATGACCTGCATCAGGTTGACCACTGTGACCTCTGTGTCGAGCTTTTCTGGTCCTTCCTGTCCTTCGGGTAGCGCAGCCCCCGAGTGTTCTGCTTCTTCGGGTGATCCCTCTGGGAATTTCCTTTTGATGGATGGCACACAGATCTGTTCGAGGAACATACCTGGTGGCACCCGTGCACAGGTGGAGCCGATATTGGTGAGTCTGTCGGCCTCTTCGTTGCTTTCTCTCCCGACGTGCCAAAGCTCGCAGCCGTCAAAGTCTCCTTCGAGTGTGTTGTAGAGAGCACGGTACGCAATCATGTCAGCGGCGTGTGCGTCGTGCTCGTTCACCGTCTGCTGGACGACGAGGTTCAAGTCGCCGTAGATGACCAGGCGCGTCGCACCGCAGATCTTGGTCATCCTCATGCCATGGATGAGGGTCTCGTACTCGGCCTCGTTGTTGGAAGCACAAAATTTCATCCGGAGGACGTATTTCATCTTGTCGCCCTGCGGGGAGGTCAGTATGACCCCGGATCCTGCTCCAGCCTCGCTCTTGGAGCCATCAAAGTGCATCATCCATGACTGCGTCATGTCAAAGTGTCTGGCAGCTGCAGTTCCATCCAGTGGACGAGGAAGTCTGGAAGGACCTGAGACTTGATCGCATGGCGCTTCTCATAGACGATGTCTAGAGGTGACAGCTCGATGCCCCACATGGCCACACGTCCTGTGGCCTCCGGGTTGTTCAGGATGCTGTTCAGGGGTGCCTCGTTGATGACCATCACCTGATGCTCCTGCAAGTAGTGGCTCAGACAACGAGCCGTCATGAATACGCCGTAGGCGAGCTTCTGGTAGTGAGGATGCCTCTTCTTTGTTGGCGTCAATACCTCGCTAAGGTAGTAGATTGGGTGTTGTACCCCATGGGTCTTGCCATATTCGAGTAATTCGATCACGAGTACGGTGCTCACCACCTGGTGTGTAGCTGCTATGTATAGTAGTAGCGGCTCGCGCTCCCTTGGCGTGACCAAGATGGGCGAGGTAGAGAGTAGCCGCTTCAGATCTTCGAATGTGTCGTCTGCTTCAGGTGTCCACTCGAATTTGTCTGCTTTGCGTAGCAGCTGATAGAAGGGCAGGGCCTTTTCGCCCATGCAGCTGATGAACCTGCTCAACGCCGCGATTCGCCCAGCAAGCTACTGGACGCCCTTCAGGTTCTTTGGCTTCTCCATGGCCATTATGGCCTAGATTTTCTTCGGGTTTGCTTCGATCCCTCGCTGGGAGATGAAGTAGCCTAGCAGTTGACCAAATGGGACGCCGAAGGCGCACTTTTCTAGGTTTAGCTTGATCTTGTATCGATCAAGGTTGTCGAACCTCTCGCGGAGATCGTCGATCAGTGTCTTGGCCTCCCTTGTTTTGATTACTATGTCGTCGACATAGACTTGGATGTTGCGGCTGATCTGGTCCTTCAGGCATGCCTGCATGCACTGTTGGTACGTGGCGCCTACGTTCTTCAGCCCGAAGGGCATTGTGTTGTAGCAGAATACTCCGAACGGTGTGATGAACGCCGTTTCTCCTGATCTTCGACCTTCAGTCGAATCTGATTGTAGCCTGAGTAGGCGTCGAGGAAGGAGATCTTATCGCATCCTGTAGTCGAATCGATGATCTGATTGACCCGAGGGAGAGGGAAGTGATCCTTCGGGCAGTGCTTGTTCAGCGATGTGAAGTCCACGCACATCCGCAGGATGTCCGTGTCTTTTTTGGGGACCATCACGGTGTTGGCGAGTCACTCGCTTTCCTTGATCTCCCTGATGAAGTTTGCGTCGAGTAGTCTGTTGACTTTGACTCCGATGGCTTCAGCCCGTGGTTCGGACAGTCATCAGATGGACTATTTGACGGGCTTGGCGTCTAGAAAGACGTTAAGGGCGTGATCGGCGAATTCCCTGGGAACTCCTGGCATGTCCGCAGGACACCAGGCGAAGATTTCCCAGTGCTCACAGAGGAATTCGACGAGCGTGCTTTCCTATGCGGGGCGGAGGTCGTTGGCGATCAGCGCCGTCTTGGAGGCGTCCATCGGGTGGACCTGCACCTTCTTTGTGTTGACGGTAGAGTCGAAGGACATGTCTGGTGCGTTCTGTCTTGCGACTGGGGGTGCCCCGTTGTCTGTCACCTCTCGGAGCCTTATGAGCTCCTCCTGCATGCCGAATGACTGGGAGATTCTGTTGAAATCCCTATCGCAGCGGTCCGATCGGGTGAAGCTCCCGTGGACCGTGATGATGCCCTTAGGTCCTGGCATCTTGAGTAGCAGGTACGCATAGTGCGGTACTGCCAAGAACCGTGCGAATGCCACACGCCCGAGGGTGGCGTGGTATTGTGATGGCTAGTCCACCACTTCGAACTCGAGTCACTCGCACCGGAAGTTGTCGGGCTTGCCGAAGATGATGTCGAGCCATATCTTTCCCATGGGGAATATACCCTTCCCTGGGACGATGTCGTGGAACGTTGTATCGGATTTTTCCAGGCTGCACAGCGGGATCCGCATTGCTGATAAGGTGCTGGCGAACATCAGATTAATGTCGTTGCCGCCGTCCATGAAGACGCGGCTCATATCGAATCCTCCGATCTGCGCCTCAAGCACCAGGGCAACATGTCCTGGGCGAGGGACCTAGCAAGGGTGATCCGACGGCTGAACGTGATGCAGGACTCCGAACCGCTGAGGTACTCAGGGATGGCGGGTGGAGCGGTCACGGCCAGATTGATCTGACGGGTGATTTTCTTCTGCACCATGTTTGTTGGGTGTCCTTTTTGGATCATTAGCGATCCTTTTGGCATGGGGTACCCGTTTTCGCCGTTGTTCTGCGCAGGTGCGATTGGATGATTTGAAGGTCCCACGGATGGTGGTGGAGGAGCTCCGTGGGCTATGTCTCCTGGTGCGGGTGCGTTCCCGTACCCAGGGTTCGGGGCTTGTTGCCTCATATGGGACATGCTCTCGCTGAGTTTCTGGAACTCGCGGCAATCCTTGAGCATGTGGCTTGCCTTCTTTTTACCATCCTGCTTGTCGATGTAGAAGTGGATGGTGCATGGACCCGACAGTTTGTCGTATGCTGAGGGTCCGTCGTCATGGCCGCGGCGTTGCCATGACTGCGCTGGGCTTCCTCCGTCGTGGAAGTTGCTTCCACGGTATCCGCCGCTGCTGCGGTTGCCGTTGCTGCGGCGGTCGGTGTAGCCAGCCGCGACCATGTCGGGTCCGTCACGATCGTCGTAGACGCGCGGTCTTCTCTTGCTACGGCGTTAACATCGACGGCCGTAGTAATCTTCCTCCTCCGAGTGCGCTCTGTGGACAGAGTCCTCGCCATCTTCCCACCTGTTGGTGATGTCCATGAGGTGGTTGAGTGTCTTGGGCTTGGCGCGCCCAAGTTCTTCCTTGAATTCCTGGCGTTTGACGCCATCCTTGAAGGCGTCGATCGCTCTCTCCTCAGAGATGTGCGCCATGGAGTTCTTGGTATTGGACCAGCGTAGTATGTACGAGCGAATGGATTCGCCCGTTTGTTGGGTGCAGGCCCGTAGCTCCTCGATCAAGGCTGGCCTCTTGCTGGTGCCTTTGAAGTTTCGGATGAAACTATACGCCAGTTCCTCCCAGCTTTGGATGGATCCCGAGGATAGGCTGCTGAGCCAGATCCGAGCTACGCCTGTAAGCTGTAGCTGGAGGCATTGCAGGGCTGTGTCCTTGTTTCAACCGTGTAGCTTGACGGATGACAGGTGGTCGCTGAGCCACGCCTTGGGGTCCTGTGTGCCGTCAAACTTCGGAGTGTCCGAAGGAAGCTTGAAGTTCCATGGCATCCATGTTCACCGGACGGATCTGCTGAAGCATCGAGCTCCACAGAGTTCTCCTTCATCGTCGTCCTCCTCGGATTCAGACGAGCATACGCGCTTTGCACGCGCTTTGTCGATTTTGCATTGGGTGAGCTCACTTCAAGCGTCGTAATCGCGACTGCGGTGTCGCGAGATCTTGTGCCTTCGAGGTAGGTCGTGTTCTTCCTCGTCGGATGCAGGCATGGGGCTGCGGTTGAACCTGACCGCATCCTTCTTTTTTGGCTCCGCAGGAGCTTCTCTGCGGAGCGCACCTCCAATGAGTCCGAGTCCAGCTAATGCAGATTTGTGCATGGCCCTTTTTGGGTCCCCCACCGGAGGTGGATGGGACACGAGGTATGTGGTGGCTGCCACGATTGCAGCTTGCGGTGTCTTCGGGATGACATTGCCATCCGCATCCATCTCCATGAAGGACGTGTTGAGGGTCCGAGTCACCTCACGACATGCGGTGGGATCCATGTTCTCCATGAGAGAACGGTGCTTGTTGTCGTGGTTGCCGTGCAAGCTGGAGCCGCCCATGGTGGAGAGCGCAACTCGCCACGCACTAGACTCCAAGGCCGCTTGCTTGCGCTTGTCAAGGACTTCTTGCATCTTCACCTACTTCTTGTGTTCTTCAACGAGGAGCAGGTGGTACGCCATCAGTAGGTCCCATGTGGCACCCACAGGCAGGATCTTGTTGCCTTCCACGGCTTCGCGTGCTTGAGCCCATCCTTCCTTGCTGAAGTGGATGATCCGATTGGGATCGGTGTCCTCCTCGTTGGGTGGGGGGACTGATTTCTCCTATTCTCGTTGTTTCTACCTTGCGGGTTGGGTGGCGGGTTGTGCTCCTGATCCACGTCGCTCTGGATGACTGCGGCGCATTGGTAGCACTCGTAGGTTGGATTGCTGCTGCCACAACTTTCGGATCCGGAACCGTAGGTCCCTTCCTCTGATGGTGGATCACACAGATCTGAGTTGCAGCTGCTGCTGTCATAGGACTCATCTGTCGATGGCGATGTGCGTAGCACGGGGTGTGGAGCCCATGAAGCGGGCCTGATCGATGGCAGGGGCACCCGCTCTAGGAGACGGAGAGTGCCGGTCAGCCCCACCTGGAAGAAGAAGCTCCCAAACAGGATCTCGAGCCCATCGCCAACGGGCTCGAAGTCCTTCAGGGTGGCTGGCGAGTGGGCGGTGAAGTCGAAAGCGCCAAAGAGGAGACGACTCTCCGTCGCCGTGGAGTTGTAGATCGCTTTGGTTGGGACCGTCACGATCGCACAATCAGCGTCCCCAGTTCCCACAAACGACGCCAATTGTCAAGGTTTAATCTCGTCAATGCCCATTGTTATGAGCTTGGGTTTTGGAGAAGATGGGGATGCTGGAGATCGCGGAACGGTTAGCAAACAAGCAACACGGGGACACAAGGTTTACCCAGGTTCAGGCCCCCGGAGGTAAAACCCTACTCCTGCTTGTCTGCTCTTGATTACGGCGGAACCGAAAAGTACAGGGGTGCGCAGATGCAATCTGGCGTGGAGGTGTGTATGCGGTGGTATGAAGTGCCCTCCTCGTTGTGCCCTCCTAGCCCTTATATAGAAGTAGGCAGGTCTCGGGCACAGACCGAGTCGGTTACAGGTTTTAGGGTTTACCCCTTTGAATATTATATCTACTCTAGTCTTGTTCTCCAAGGATCCAAAGACGTCATGGGCTTGGGCCACCCGAAAATCTTCATGGGCCGCGCATATTCTTGTGGGCCTTCCTTGGGCTGGACCAGGTATGCTAAGGTCGTGTACCCGTTGGGTATAACCATGTCAGGTGTGGTGGCCTGGGTCACTTCAGGTGCCTCTCTGCCCCTTTTTTCTTGGAAAAAATTATTTTGAATTTTCTAGGATTTTTTGGGAACTTTATTTTTGGTCAATTTTCAGGGTATGAAAATTGATTTTCTCGCAGAAACAGTTTTTTCAGAAGAAGCAAAAGCAAACCAAAAGCCAAACTACAGGAGCTCTAAGAAACTCAAACAAGCAAACAACTAGCAAAACTAAAGCTAAAGCAAAAACTAGGAAGGAGAAAAGTAAAAGAAAGCAAGTATAACCATAGTGGAAACATTATTTTGTTCATTAAAATCCTTTTGTTAACAAGGTTGATCAAGTCTTGTTACCAAAACAATCTTATATAAAACAAAACTTTGCATTCCACAAGGTGATTGCGTTACCTCATACTTGATAGCAATGGTCCCAATCATAATAGTTTCAAAATTTTCTTGTGGAATGGGACAATATATTTCTCCAACCTTGATGCTCTCAATATTTTCAATGGAATTCAGGCAATAGCTCTTAACAACCTTCTTGGGGAAATAGGCGTGCTCTTTGTCATTAATATTGAATGTTACTTTTCCTTGATTGCAATTGATGACAGCACCTGCAGTATTAAGAAAAGGTCTCCCAAGAATAATAGACATATTATCATCTTCAGGCATTTCAAGCACAACAAAATCAGATAGAACCATGCAATTATGAGCAACTTGAACAGGAACATCCTCACATATACCAACATGAATAGTAGTTGACTTATCAGCCATTTGCAAAGATATATCAGTTGGTATCAACTTTTCTAATTGGAGTCTCTTGTAGAGAGAAAAAGGCATAACACAAACTTCAGCTCCCAAATCACATAAAGCAGTTCTAACATAATTATTCTTAATGGAGCAAGGAATAGTTGGTATACCTAGATCACCAAGTTTCTTTTGAACCTTACCATTGAAGGAGTAATTAGCAAGCAAAGTAGAAATCTCCTCGTTAGGAATCTTCCTTTTATTAGAGACAATATCCTTCATATACTTTGAATAAGGAGGCGACTTAATAGCATCGATCAAAGGAATTTGCAAGAATAAAGGTCTCATCCACTCACAAAACTTGTCGTAGTGTTTCTCCTCCTTTGACTTGTGTTTCTTACCTAGAAAAGGCATAGGTTTCTACACCCAAGGTTCTCTCTCTTTACCATGTTTATTAGCAATAAAATCTTCCTTAGTGTACCTAGTGTTCTTAGTGTGATTCTTAGGTTCTTCCTCACCTTCCTCCTTATCAGGAGACTCATTTTTATTATTACCACTCTCAGTTTCAGCATCAGAGACAGATATACTATTAGGATCTACAGCAGGTTCAAGTGGTTCCTCAACTATCTTATGTTTCTTTTTCTTTCTCTTACGAGGACTACCACTATCTTCACCTTGTCGGGAATCCTGCTCTATTCTTTTAGGGTGTCCTTCAGGATATAAAGGATCTTGAGTAGCTACACCACTCCTAGTTCTAATTCCATAAGCATGTTTATCTCCTGAAGCATTAACTAGCATATCCTTTTGTACCTTAGCAAGTTGATCAAGTTGAGTTTGAACCATTTGAAAGTGTTTACAGAGCATTTTAATATTATTAGAAGTTCTTTCCACAATATCTTTTAACTCATGGATAGCTCTAGAGTTTTCCAATAAATGATTCTGAACTTGTTTATTAAAATGACCTTGTTTAACAATAAAAATGTTAAGTTCCTCTAAACATTGATCAGGAGACTTACCATAAGGAATATCACCTTCACCAAAGTGTTGGAGAGAGTGTACCTCAATAGTAGATGAGTGGGGAATTGGCTTACATAATTCTTCTATAGGAGGTAGATTCTTCACATCTTCAGCTCTAATACCTTTCTCCTTTAGACACTTCTTAGCTTCCTTCATCACTTCATCATTTAATGCAATAACTCCCCTCTTCTTTGTTGTTGGTGCTGGAATTGGTTCAGGGACAACTGGTTCCGGAGTAATAGGCTCAGGTGTATTCAGCTTAGTTGAAGTCCAATCATCATAATTCTTGCTTATCTTAGTCATTAATTCTTCAGCATCTGTAGGAGTCCTTTTCCTGAAAACACAATTAGCAAAGCTATCTAGGTAGGTCCTAGAATCATCAGTTAGTCCATTATAATAAATATCAAGAAGCTCATTCTTAGGTAATGGACATCCAGGATGTGCATGAATCAAGACATAGAACCATGTCCATGACTCAGGCAATTTCTCTTCTTCTCCCTGTTTAAAATCAAAAAGTCTTTGCAAAGCAGCATGTCTAGAACTGGGAGGAAAATATTTCTGGAAGAAAGAAGCAATCAAGAAATCAAGGCTATCAATGGAACTAGGAGGTAATCTATTAAACCAAGCCCTAGCTTCTCCTTTTAGTGAAAAAGGGAAGATCTTAGCAACAAAGTACTTGTGCATCTTAAATCATCAGAGAATAAAGCACTCATAGTAGAAAGCTCATTCATATGAGCCACAACACTCTCATTTTCAGTCCCACAAAAAGTTTCTTTCTCAACAATATCTAAATAAGATAAATCAAGAGAGAAATCATAATCTTCATCTTTAATATCTATGGGAGAAGTGGCAAACTTAGGATTAGAGTACAACTTAGGCATAATAGTACGTCTAGCAAGGAGACTCTTAATAGCAGTAGTACCATGTGTGTTTCGGCACTCTTCAACAAAATCATCATTGAACTCAATGTAATCATCATTAATATCATAACTCTCACTAGGCCTCAGGTGAGCTAATAGGTGTAACAGTGTCTTCACTAGGAGTTTCAGTATTTCCTAGACCAGCCATAGTAGCATCTAGAAAAGGACCTAATGAACCACTCGCATCAAGCACAGTAGAAGTAACATCATGAGCATCAAAAGCAGTTTCAGACTCAGCAGTAGTAGCAGTGTGTGTAGCATGAGTATGTCGTGGTGGTGTGACAAGCTTACTTATAACAGACGGTGAATCAAGAGCAGCAGAGGTGTTTAGGATTATACCTCTTATTATAGTGGATGGTAAAATAGTGAAATTTCCATCACAAGACTTACCCATGATAAAAGGAGAAGCAGTGAACAATAATAGATCCAAGTGAACTTACAAATAAAGCTATGCTACCCGACAACGGTGCTAGAAAATAGTCTTGATGACCCACAAGTATAGGGGATCACAACAGTCATCGCGGGTAGTATTACCCAATTTATTGATTCGACACAAGGGGAGCCAAAGAATACTTGCAAGACTTAACAACTAAGTTGTCAGTTCAGCTGCACCTGGAAATAGTTCTTGTTCACAGAAGTTTATCAGTAGCAACAGTTTGGTAGTAGCAACAGCAACAGCAACAGGAGCAATAGTAACAGTAACAGTAACACTAGGATTTGAGTGTGGTAGGCATAGGGATGGATGGACGGGCGTTGCATGGACGAGTCTAAACATGTAACTTCAAGATCTAGGGCATTGCAGATAAATAATAACAAGCATCCAAATACTAAACAATCCTAGGCATGTGCTCCAAATATAGTCATACGTGCTCGCAATGAGAACTTGCACAACATCTTCTTTCCAGCCAGCCCGTGGCAGCGGGGCCTCTAGGGAACTACTGGCAATTAAGGCGCTCCTTTTAATAGAGCACCGGAGCAAAGCAATAACACTCCGTGGACACATGTGATCCTCACACCACAGCCATCCCCTCCGGTTGTCCCAATTATTGTCACTTTGGGGCCTTTGTATCCGGACAATGTTATGTGTACACAACTTGCAGATAAGATCACAAACAATACTATCATAATGATTCAATAATAAGTTCAGATCTGATTTCATGGCACTCGAGCCCTAGTGACAAGCATTAAGCACAACAAGTTGCAATAAAGTCAAATAGGACAAGAGATACTAGGCACTATGCCCTAACAGATCTTATTCGATTACATGATAGAACTCATCCAATCCCTACCATCCCCAAGCCTATAGTGGGGGATTACTCACTCATGGATGAGGGAAACATCGGTGGTTGATGGAGATGCATTGGTGATGACGATGGCGATGATCCTCTCCAAATTTCCTGTCCCGGCAGGGTGCCAGAACGGAGTTTCTGGATCCGAATCTTGGTTTCTGGTGGCGGCGGCGGAGCGGAACTCTTTCTGGATAAAATTTAGTTGTATCAAGGTAATTCTACTGAAAACAACATCAGTCTGTGTCAGTTGTATCCAAATCACACAAGTTTAGAGAAGAAACAATAGCAAAGTGTTCGAGAAAGTAGATACGTTTTGGACGTATCAGTGTGTGTCCATCACATTATTCTCCTAATGATATGACCTTGTTATTAATAACATCCAATGTCCATGATTAGAAAACTATGATCATCTATTAATCAACAAGCTAGTTTAACAAGAGGCTAACTAGGGACTCTTTCATGTTTACATAACACACAAGTATTAATGTTTCCTCTTAATGCAATTATAGCATGAGATGTAAAAAATTCTCATAAACATAAAGATATAATAATAACCACTTTATTATTGCCTCTTGGGCATATCTCCAACAAAGGAAAGAACTCGGGTATAGTGATAACCGAGGCACGCGGGGACAGTGATATTTTACCGAGTTCCTTCCTACAATTAAGTATGTCTCATTGGAGGGGTGGGTGTTACTAAGACCACCAATGCCACAAAAGGCCTCACCCTATTCTCCCGAGAACCTGCCGCACGGCAAGCACCCAATCAACTATACGGTGGCCTTCAAGGTGGTAAACGGAACCTTTACAACTTTTTCGAGTAGACCTCCACAGCACTCAGAGTCTCCCAACATGATCCCAAAGCTTTACAACCTATGTCCGAGCTCCGAGACCGACCAGTTCCACACAACCGTCTAGGATTCCAAGAACCCAAGAGGGACAAGCTTCTATGAATATCACGAGCCAAATCCTCCGAGGAGAACTCAAACCAATGCACCGAATGCAAATGCAAGAACATCACGAAGATGCTCCAATCCTTCACTCTTGAGTTCCAACAAAGGTACTAAAGCAATTGGGGTACAAGAGAGGAAGAACCAAAGGGGAACACAAATACCCCAAGATCTAGATCCCAAAGATTCACTCACAAAGAGGTGATTTGGTTTGGTCAAATTGTAGATCTAGACCCCCTCAATCTTCCTCTCGAATATTGGAAATAATCATTGGAGGGGAAGAATCAAATCAAGCTAGAAGATATGTAAAAGAATAGTCAAAGCTTGAAGAATAGAGGGAGAAGAAGCAACTAAAAAATACAAAGGGAGGAGGCTTAAGTAGGGATGAGAAATTCTGCCCGTTGGAGGGCCAACAGCCGACCTGGGCCGGTAATACCACCGATGGGACGGTACTACCGCCCGATGAACAAGCAACGCCAGGAACCAGGTCGAGCGGTACTAGCGATCAAAGGGGATCGGGGGAACCGGGGCCAACGCGAGCAAAAGGGAACAGGGGAAGCGCGCACAGCGAGAGAGCGAGCGAGATCGGGTGGCAGGGCAAGGTGAGCGAGGCGGGAGCGAGCTGGCCTGGGCGCGAGGTTGGGCCGGCCCGGTACTACGGGCCCGCCCGAGCGGTAGTACCGTGTTGGGCCGGTACAACCGGCCTGGGCCAGAAATACAACCGGGCGGCTCAGAAAGGGAGAAGCGCAACAGATTGGACCAGGCGAGGGCGTCCGGCTTCAGCATCAGCGGCGCGTCATTGAGAGAGCGCGCCATCACCATCCTTATGGAGAAGGCTTCCTCGTCGACAGTGACCGCCTAGTCTGTTGGCTCAGGCTTCAGCTGGCACAGGCGAAGACGGCCAGTCGGCGGCGATGACATGCGGAGATCATTAATAACGATGCATCGTGACCTCATCCTCGGTGGAAAGCGCATCGGCCTATAGGCCTCCCGCTTAACAGGACACAGAGCCTCGGTGCTGTCCCACGACGACTGTGCTGGCGCATAGCCGAATGAGCGGGAGGCCAAGGCGGCGGAGGAGGACGAGCTGAGGTTGCCCATCCTCCTAGGCAGCCAGTTCGCTGGAGGGGCATGCCTCGCCCTTGCCGCGGGCAGCGGCGAGCAGGGGAAGCCTAGACTCGGGCAGTTTCCTGCGACGATGTGCTCTAGGACGACCATCAACGTCCTTCCCTGCGCACCACCAGCAACGGCGAAAATCCGTGTTGTTGCGCTTTGGCGGCAAGCCGGGCGGGCCTTTGTGGGCGGAGAGTTCCCGGAGCCGGCGATCGGTGAAGAACTGACCCCAGTATGCAAGGTTACCGGGGTCTTGGGGAGGTCGGGATCCTCCATCGCCATGATTGTGGTCTGGATCTCCTCGACCATCTCGTTGTCCTCCGGCACCGGTAGAACCGACATGCCGTCGGTGCTGATATTCCAATTGGGTGGGCATCGAAAGTCGGGTGGCGCCATGTACCCAGCATCGTGCAACATCCGGGCCTCCCACGACTAGAGGGTATGCCGGCCGAAGCCGTTCGCTGCCGCCGGGTCGCCTGGGTACCTCTCCGCCAAGGCTTCGCTAAGAGCTTCTACTCGCCAGAGTTGGATTTCATGGGTGAGGGAATGGGGAAGCTTGAGTGTGTGTGGTGTGATCCGGATTTTATAGCCTAAATGAGCGACGAAGGCAGGAGGGGTGTAGCGATGCTAGCGGGAAAAGGGGAAATGACGAGAAGGCAAGGCGACAGTGGCAGGCCATTATGGTGACGCGTGGCTGACGAGACGAGTAGTCATTGCCCGGCGGTCCACCATGGGAGCCGGGGCGAAGGGATGACGATGACTCGGCTTCTAGTCGCTGACAGGGCGGGGCCACTAGCGGAGTAGTTTTTTTGCTATTTTCGCTTCGTCCGGCGTTCCTACTGCCCCGGGATCGGCCTAGGAACCCCGGACAAAAGTTGGGCCAAATCCAGATGAAAACGACATCCTAGGAACGCGACTAGGCCATTTTTCGGCATCCGGATGAAAAATTCGCCCTGGGAACGGCCTGCTGAGAACCCGAGTGGAGATGCTCTTAGCCTGCTTGAATGTTCTTTCGGGAAGGTATGGCCCAATAGTGTTCCCAACGCCTCAGGCTGTCCCCAAACCACAAGACACACTGTGGGTGCGCCGGGCACCAACCGCTAACATCAGCCATGTCTTTGACACATCGGCTAATCGGACTTTATTGTCATCGCCAACCATTGGTCAACTTTATTAATGGTGGCGACGCCGATTCCCCAAGCGAGCTTAGGGAAAGGTGCCCCGTCATCCCTGTGGTACGTGTCGGGCACAGGAAGGCATCCTGCTGGCTTTGCGACACTTAGCGGGATTCTCATGGAAGAGTTGATGCACGCCATCGGCTCCTCGCCTGCCTTCAGAATTAAATAGGGTCCGGGGTGCATCAATATCCCACTGTATCGCTCTTGCCTCCACCGCTCTCGCGTGTTTACTTCGTGCCGTCCACTAGAAGACCATGGTGCCAAACCGTCGCACCGGAGGCATGACTGCTAGTGGCTTCGACCTGCGAACCCCACGATGGAGGATGCTTGGACGATGTACTAATGCAGTACCTGATGTCGTGAGACATGCGGTTGTCGACCACCTAGCACCAAAGCGCGTCTGGAATAGGCATACCACCGGTGCTGATGCTAAACACCAGGAGGTAGTGGAAGGATGTCTAATGACCCACAAGTATAGGGGGTGTATCGCAATACATTCGATAAATAGGAGTGTCGATCCCAACGAGGAGCAGAAGGTGTTGACTAGTGGTATGGAGAAGGAAATCTCTGTAAATACTTAGCAAACGGATTTTTAGGGTTTTTTGATAAAGCAACAAAACAAAGTGCAAGTAATAAATACAAAGAAAACACGCAGCAAGTGGCCCAATCCTTTCTTAGCAAAGGACAAGCCGGTGGAAATACTTATAAGGACCAAACGTTCTCGAGGACACATGGGAATTCTGTCAAGTGCTTTCGCTTCAAATAGCTAAGTACTCTTCTTTGGTGTTGTAAGTGTTGTGTGGGTGAACCTGTGCTAATGTACCGACCTTACTTGGATTAATACATACTTGTGATTAAACCCCCTGCAAGCATATGCAACTACAGGAAAGTAATTAAGATATAAACCTAACCATAGCCTTAAACTCTGAGATCCTACACTCCCTTGTGCAAAGGTGTCCTAACGGGGGTTCAGGTTTCTGTCACTCCAACAACCCCACAATTAGTAGCCAAATACACAATGCATTCCCCTAGGACCATAAATGGTGAAGTATCATGTAGTAGGCATTCACATGACACCACTAGAAGAATAGCACCACAACTTAAATACTAAACCATTGAATAATAACTCAACACAAATTCACTACTAACAACATGACTTCTCCCATGTCCTCAAGAACTAGACGAACTACTCACAAGACATCATATGGATCAACATCAAAGATGATATGGTAATGGATAACAATCTGAACATAAACAATAATCCAATGGTTCCACTCACAAGCATCAACTACAATAGTAATTAACACCGATAAAGTTTCCCCTATGAACTAAGCAAGTATCCAACACGATTGTTATAGCGGGACGGAGTGGTGATGATGGTGCTGGTGGAGATGATGGCGTGTATGATGATGATCACGATGAAGTCTAGCTTGATGTTAGTGTTGATGGTGATGATCTCCCCTCTCTGGGAAGGAATTTCCCTGGCAGAAATCTGTCTACCGGAGAGATCTATCTCTCCCGGGGTTTTCCGCCCCGCAGAGGCAGCGGAACTCTTTCTGTGGTCCCTCTCTTGGTATTAGGGTTCCGTGAGGAAGATATAGGCGAGAGGGTGGAGTCGAGAGTCGGCCAGGTGGGCCACACCTTTCATAGGCGCGGCCCAGGGGGACCCGCGCCTAGGGGGGTGTGGGCCCCTGTGGCCCAGCTATGCCTCCCCTTCTGGCTTCCTCCGTCTTCTAGAAAAATATAATTTTCCAATATTGTTCTGGTATTTTTCTGATCTTCGCGAAATTGCATCAAAACACCTCTTTTTCTATCAGAATCCTGACTCTGGCAGTCCATCCTCCAAGAATCATCCAACATGCAAAAACAGTGGAACATACATAAGTAATACCTCGTAATAATACATATATCAATGAATAGAGGCAAATTATGATATAGAATGGTGATGCAAATTGGACGTATCAACTCCCCCCAAGCTTAGACCTTCGCTTGTCCCCAAGCGAAAACTGGGCTCAGTAAACATGTCCACAGGTTTATGGAGTGGAGTGTCGATAAAATAATACTGACAAGAAGCATCACACTTACCATTACACAACTCATAGAAGAAAGCAACTCGCCATTATATAACTTAGCTTGCAACAAGCACATGATTCACAATAGAGATGCATAAAGATAAATCATAATTGGAATTGGCAAACTCTTGTTCTTGGTTAGAGAACAACTGACAAACAGCTTCACAAACAAAGCTTTTGAAGAAGTTTTAAAACAGGAGTACTCTTTGCTCAAAACGGTTTTTCACAATGAAGGCTTTCAAAGTAATACTCAGATAAAAGTTTTGTGCAAACAAGGAAGATAGAGAATGCGAGTGAATAGATCACAAAATGAATGCTTGCAACACAACAAATCAAATGCTTGCTGGAGATAGAAAGGAAGTAGGTTTACTGACTCAACTTAGAAATTAGGAGAAAGGTCCCTTCATAGAGGGAAGCAGGGATTTCAAGTCATAAAGAGCTTCCAAAATATTATGGTACTTACTAGCTTTGAGCCCTCGTTGCCTCTATCATAGGCATCTTGTGATGATTAAGGTTAAAGTGGACAAAGATAGAGTATATGCTTGACGAAATATAAGTTGGCAATCTCATGTCCCTTGAGTACGAGGGCCGCTCCTCATGCTACTCAACTTTAGTTACCGGTAAGTTCTTGGCATTGTAAGTACATGTGTATCATAGAGAACCGCCAAAGGGGTACCCCTTGCACATGGTACAAGAGCTATCCCATAACCAAAATTACAAGGCAAGCAGACAATGAGCATCTCAGCGATCTTTTTATTTACTATGTGCATAGATTTTTATTGAGGATGGTTCATAGATTGCTCACTATGGTGATGCTGCAAGTTTCCACCATGATTAGGCATGACTTAGGCTAGCGGCCCAGGCGTTTCTCTAACACACATACATCACTCCATGGACTTACAAGTTCCCTCTTTATTTCACACCGTCGACATCCGCAAACAAAAGAGCATGATATCAACTGTGTACTACGTACATGTGCAATGTTGAAAGCGTTCCCCGTGACAGAACGGTTCTTCTAATTCCAACGTATAGATGCAAGCATATACAACTTCGATGGCACAATGGTTCAAGTCTATTAGGGGCAAGAAAATAAGGTGTGCCATCAAGTTCGTGAGAGCTTTACTAACTAGTTTTCACATAAAAAAATACTTTTTAATTCGAAAAATAGATGGAGCTTGAGAATTTGCTTGGAATAGCAATAATGCTAATAGGTAGATATGGTGGACACAAATGGCACATGTTTTGGTTCAAAAGGGATTGGAAGCATGCGAAGTATGCCTTCTCAAAACAGGTTTTTGGCTAGCAAGGCTGGGTAGCAAAAGAGTTGAAAGAAACAAGCAAACCTACAAGTGATAAAGCCAAACATGCAATCTTCCTTGAAGACACAAAAGATCTTAAATAAAGAATACTAAGCTTATGAGCCAACAAGAAAGAAAATAAATGATACAAAATACCTGTAAGCTTTTTCTCTTTTTCTTTCAAACCTCAAAAAGTGTTGCTACTAAACAGAACTTGGTTTGCCAAAACCAATTTAGATTTACTTGATGCTCCCAAAGTGATGCCAATACTGATCAACAAGATCCATCATATAATAGAGATTGCAAACTAAAATAAGAAGTGCAAAAAGTAAAAGATGAAACTTCTCAGTAATATTCCATAAAGGCACTCACACCAAGGGATACATAGATAATAAACTAAAGGAGAGATACTTCCACATGCAAACCAAACTATAAGATAACCTCTCTACCAAATATATGAATCTAAAAAGGTAAAATATGAAAGATAATGATGGTGATACCGCGACACTCCCCCCAAGCTTGGAACAAGCCAAGGGGATTCCAAACCTGATGACGAATTACTCCTTCGGTGGTGGTGGTGTTCTCTTGATAAGCTCTTCAATAAGTTTCTTCAAATCCTCAATCTCAAAGGTCAGAGTACGAATCAACTCTGAATTCTGCTCAATGCGGTTCATGATCATGCCGGGCCGAGAATTCCAGTCCTTCCTATTCTTTCCCCACTCTTCCTTCTTAGAGTGTTCCTTCCCTGCATGGTTAGAACGAGTGGTACGAGGAGGAAGTGACCGTAGAGCGATGATATGATGCGGAGGTTTCCCTCCTGTAGACATCCGTGTTGTCCTCCTAAGCTTGGTAGGTTTTGCCACCACTCCAATGCTTGCGACGGTAGCACGGGTGTCCGGTTGCTTGTCCTCCTCCATGTCTTCTTCATCCCCTACCAAAATCTCCTCCTCCTTGGGGTTTTGAGGATCATCTTCCTCGGGCTTCTTGCCTTTGTCGTTGGCGGAGACCACGGTGCTCTAAACTTGAGAAGTTTTCCTGATAGAAACAGATCGAAACAAAAACTTGACAAGAACACGATGCACGAACCTTGGGGGTCCAGGGGGTTATATATTACGAAGTTTCAAAGCATAAGGAAGGTTTTGATACGAAAATGAGGCGGAGATGGAGCTCGGGATGGTCTCACCCCCTCCAGGCGCGGCCAGCTGGGGCCCACGCCTAGGGTGGGTTTGGCCATCCCGGCCTCTGGTTCCTCCTCTGCTCTGTCTCGTAACTTCCCTTATGTATTAAAAACATCAAAAATATAAAAAGATTAGGCTTTCACGAACCTTCTGTTTTCACCACTTTTACCTATTCAAAGATGAACTTTGCAGACTCCTTTTCTCCTTCTCCTGGAATTTCCTTTCCTACAAGGTCTCACACAAACCTCAATGGAAAAATCAGTGTAAGAAAAAACAATTAACCTTTAGGTTTACACTTCAACTGAAATCCATCAAAACAAAGGCTTCTGGTAAGAGGCAAATGCAAATGATGACAGAAATCTGTCAAAATAGACCAGCAGGTAAAGATTGATTTTTTCGAAAACCTTCTGTTGCTCAAATCAAAAAGTGCATAACTAATTAAAGTTGGGTAACAACTTGTAGAACAATCTCAGAAAAATACAGCTCCATCCGACGTACTGAGATCCCTCACGAATTTTTACAATGCAGCACAAAAATCTGTCCTAGGACAGCCACTTTTCATAACTCCTCTACTTCACAAAAGTAGTTGAACTTGACACAAAAACCAAAACAAAAAGGATAAGGGGCGGTTATTACAGAGGTAATAACTTCCAAGACTCAACCAAACTCTTGGGTTATCTCCCAACAAGTACTTTTCTTTAATGCCTTTAAGTTAGGCTTGAAACTTTCAAAGATGCTCACATAGGAGATATATATCGGGAGTGAAAAAGAGCATCAAGAAGCAAATAACCAACACATTTGAGTCTAAACCACTTCCTATGCATGGGGGTAACATGAGAAAACAAATTGTTGACACAAAAATCCATTAGCATAGGAAGACAAAACAAATGCAACTTCAAAGCTTTCAACATAAAACGGGGAAACTTAACATTATTGAGATGCATAAAACCATGTTTACCTCTCTCATAATAACCTTCAGTAGCACTTTGAATAAAGTTGACAATATAACTATCGCTGGCAACAACTTTATCATCATAATGAGCATACTTACAGTCACCAAAAAGAGGTCCAAGGTCATAAACTGGATCAATAGAAGCAAGTTGTTCCATCCTGAAATCTTTATTAGGCAAGATATTTTCGCAAGGAGCTTTAGCAAATTTGGAAAAATTAAACTCATAAGAATCTCCATCAAACTTAGTTAAAACATTTTCCTTCTTAAAATCTATAATATCTCCACAAATGTTCAAGAAAGTCTACCAAAAATGATATGGCAAGTTTTACTAGCTGCTGAATTAAGTACTACAAAATCCCGCAGGATACTTAATCTTACCACAGAGAACCTCCACATCTCACAAAACCAATAGGGAAAATGGTTTCCTTATTAGCAAGGTGAATAACCACATTAATGTCCTCAAGCTCACAAGGACCAATTTCATGCATAATTTCCCTGTAAAGCTCATAAGGAATAGCACTATAACTAGCACCAATATCACATAAACCATAGTAGCAATGATCACCAATTTTAACAGAAAGCACAGGAACACTAGCTTTTCTAGGATGAGAGATGATATTAGAAGCGTCTTCACACAAGACAATTTGCTCATACTCTATATTTCTAGTGACATGGTCTTTCACAATAGCTACCACAGGTTCAATATTCAATTGCTCATCCGGCTCCATAGTTTTCTTTGCACTTTTGTTATTTGCACTAATCATCATAGAATATTCCTTTACCTTAGCTGGGAAAGGTATTTTCTCAACATAAGGTTCATGCACAATATGATTAGTAGTACAAACTTTAGTGCTTCTAAAAGGAACATGACTAACAACATATTTATAAGGAGCATGGTACTTATTCCACTTCTTCTTGGGAATTTCTATGTAAGAGGAAAATGCTTTAAAACAGTTGGCAATACTTTGAGAATCAAGACCAAACTCATTACTAATATCACGGAAGTCATCAGTTCCCATAAAAGATTTAATGCATTCATAATCATAGTTTATACCTGACTTGCTTCCTTTGTCATTTTCCCAAGCTTCAGTGTTCTCTTGAATACGGTCTAGGAGATCCCATTTAGCTTCCTTCATACGTGTGAATGATCCAGCACAAGAAGCATCTAGTAAATCTTTATCATGAAGAGAAAGCCTAGCATAAAAGTTATTGATAATAATATTGTTAGGGAGTTCATGAATAGGACATTTAAGCATTAGTAACTTCAATCTCTCCCAAGCCTGAGCTGTACTCTCTCCATCACGAGGCCAAAAGTTATATATCAGATTTCTATCCTTATGAATCTCACTGGAGGGATAGAATTTAGAATAAAAGAGAGATGCCATTTCCTCCCATTCCATGGATTGTCCATTCTTCAACAGCTTATACCATTCTTCAGCTCTCCCTTTCAAGGATATAGAGAGTAACTTCTTCTTCACCTGTTCAGTTGTGATACCTGCACACTTAAACAACCCGCATAATTCATGGATAAAAATCAAATGATCACCAGGATGGGCAGTTCCATCCCCTAAATAATAATTATCCATAACACGATCAAAAATACTTGTAGGTATCTTAAAAGGATCTATCTCAACAGGTGGTGGTTCATCTACTACCCTAACAGTGATAGTAGTTTTCCCAAACAGAAAACCAAGTGGGTTATCCACATTGGAAACAAAGTAACAAGCAGTAACAAAAAGCAATACTCACAATAGAAGTTTCCCTTACCAGTTCCACTCTTGAATAGCGCTTCACTCCCCGGCAACGATGCCAGAAAATAGTCTTAATGACCCACAAGTATAGGGGGTGTATCACAGTACTTTCGATAAATAGGAGTGTCGATCCCAACGAGGAGCAGAAGGTGTTGACTAGTGGTATGGAGCAGGATATCTTTGTAAATACTTAGCAAACGGATTTTTAGGGGTTTTCTGATAAAGCAACAAAACAAAGTGCAAGTAATAAAGACAAAGAACAAACGCAGCAAGTGGCCCAATCCTTTCTTAGCAAAGGACAAGCCGGTGGAAATACTTATAAGGACCAAACGTTCTCGAGGACACATGGGAATTCTGTCAAGTGCTTTTGCTTCAAATAGCTTAGTAATCTTCTTTGGTGTTGTAAGTGTTGTGTGGGTGAACCTGTGCTAAAGTACCGACCTTACTTGGACTAATACATACTTGTGATTAAACCCCCTGCAAGCATCCGCAACTATAGGAAAGTAATTAAGATATAAACCTAACCACAACATTAAACTCTGAGATCCTACACTCCCTTGTGCAAAGGTGTCCTAACAGGGGTTTAGGTTTCTGTCACTCCGGCAACCCCACAATTAGTAGCCAAATACACAATGCATTCCCCTAGGCCCATAAATGGTGAAGTATCATGTAGTCAACGTTCACATGACACCACTAGAAGAATAGCACCACAACTTAAATACTAAACCATTGAATAATAACTCAATACAAGTCCAATACTAACATCAGGACTTCTCCCATGTCCTCAAGAACTAGACAAACTACTCACAAGACATCATATGGATCAAGATCAAAGATGATATGGTAATGGTTAACAATCTGAACATAAACAATAATCTAATGGTTCCACTCACAAGCATCAATTACAATAGTAATTAACACCGGGAAAGTTTCCCCTATGAACTAAGCAAGTATCCAACACGATTGTTACAGCGGGACGGAGTGGTGATGATGGTGCTGGTGGAGATGATGGCATGGATGATGATGATGATCCTGATGAATTCTAGCTTGATGTTGGTGTTGATGGCGATGATCTCCCCTCTCTGGGAAGGAATTTCCCCGACAGAAATCTGTCTGCCGGAGAGATCTTTCTCTCCCGGTGTTTTCCGCCCCACAGATGTGGCGAAAATCTTTCTGTGGTCCCTCTCTTGGTATTAAGGTTTCATGAGGAGGATATAGGCGAGAGGGCGGAGTTGGTAGCCGGCCAGGTGGGCCACACCTGCCCTAGGCGCGGCTTAGGGGGGACCCGCGCCTAGGGGGGTGTGGGCCCCCTATGGCCCAGCTACGCCTCCCCTTCTGGCTTCCTCCGTCTTGTGGAAAAATATAATTTTCCAATATTTTTCTGGTATTTTTCTGATCTTCGCGAAATTGCATCAAAACACCTTTTTTTCCATCAGAATCATGACTCCAGCAGTCCATCCTCCAAGAATCATCCAACATGCAAAAACTGTGGAAAAGACATAAGTAATACCTCATAATAAGACATATATCAATGAATAGAGGCAAATTATGATATAGAATGGTGATGCAAATTGGACGTATCAACGTCCACGCCCACCGTGATACGCTCTCGGAGGCGGAGTGCGCGTCCCCTCTGTGGACCGCCAACAACAACCAACACTAGGCGGCGATGTTCCGGTAGAGCCAGAAAATGGAGTTGACGCACCATGATGGAGGCGTCATCACGTTGAAAATCCACAACCTTGAGGGCCGCGGGATATTCTGGGTTGTGCCTGGGCGCACCTAGGGCAACGTCATCGGCGTCATGGCACGTGGAAGCCCTGAAGATGTTGCCGATGTACCCATTACATCAGTGGGAACTGATGCAGACATTGTCGTGATCGTCTTTCGCGAGGCAGCCTACGCCGCCTCGCGAAAGGCTGCTCCTGCATCGACTGAAGAAGAAGCAAAGAAAAGCAACGGGCCACTGATGACCATTGTCGAACAGAAGTAGCCGCTCCTTTGCACCACATAGGACCCGACCGACAACCAAGGTTACATGCAGACCCTAGCTGATTTCATGAATGACCACATTGCGTGGGAGACACCGCTATCAGTCATCATCATGTAGTGCGACGTCGGACGCTTCATTGACCTCACTAGCAACAACGACACAAGTCCTAACTACCAGATCAACGATGAAGACGGAATGAACGTCGGCGCGGGCCTAGCCGTGTCAAGGAGGAGGACGAGGAGGACTTGGCCGCCTAGTACCATCGCTCCACTCAAAATAGGCTTTTTACCCGTTATATTAATATAGCAACCACACGTTACAACCATGATAGTTTCGAAACGAAAGAAAATGCTGGGGTAGCAGCAAACACACGCCCAAAATACACAAAATGGAGACAGAGGCGGATCAACTAAATGAGGGTGAACCGCAACCGCTGCGCCCTTTGGAGAAGTCCCACCACGCTCCTTGAAACTACTCGTCAAGCACCAAGCAACACCCTCAAGAGGGAAAGCGACCGCCGCTGCTCAGACTAGAGACCTCTCCTAGGGTTTCCCCCAACACACGGAAGGAAGTGTGGGAAGGGTAGCCATGATGACCTCCAGAGAGGAAGGATGCCACCCGAGGGCGGCACCGCGTCGGTGTCAGGTGAGCCAACAAGGATTTCTCCTGAAACCCTCCCACAACCCCAGGGCGATCCGTTGCATTGGAGCCTCGCGAGGTTGAGGCCTCGCCACCACCAAACTTGCCGTCCACGAACATGCACTACCACGGTCACGAAGCTACCATCATCGTCTCACCGAGACTACCGTCGCGAGGTCTGAAGGACAAAGGTTAGAAGTGGATCGAATCAAGGTCAGCAGAACCGCGACCCGCAGGAGGGAACTGCCTCCACCGCCAAAGGCGATAGTCGACCGGATGCGACCGCTGGCACACTAGTCCTAGTCAAGTTCGGCTGGGTCCAACGGAACCGTAAAGCTCCTGTAGGGGCACACCAGTCCCAAGAGGGTTCGACCGGGCCTATACAGGCCTATAAAGCCCGCAGCCACACTACAACAAGCCGGTCACCGTCGTCACTGCCCCTGCCCTAGCCAAACCTCCGCCGCCTATAGATCTAGGGGCCACATGGCAGGTTGGCCCGCCCTCGACTCATCTGGGGCCCTAAGGGCCTAGATCTGGGTCGGTTGAGCTTGGCCAGCACCACCCTCCGCCTCTAGCCGTCTACTGCGTTCCACGCCGCCCCACAGTTGGCACCTGCGCCGCCGCCACAATCTCGCCCGTCTGCCGCCGAAGGAGTTGAGTCCCCGAACCAGCCGCCTACAGCGTTGGAGAAGACATACCGCCGCTGTCGGCGCCACCCGGGCCGCTTCTGGAGGTCCCTGCCGGCGGCGGCAACACGGGAGGTGAGGAGGGAGGCCCCCGTCGCTCTCGGGGGAAGGGGGAGGGAGGGGGAGAGAGGGGACGGGGTCGTGTTTCGCTTGGTGCCTTTCTCCACAGCTATTTGTGTGCTCACCATCGCTCCACTACCGTGGCGGTCCTTAATTAGATTGATTTTTAGTTTAGTTTAGTTAAATTTCATTCAAACTGTTTAATATATCATCAAATTTGAATGAAATTTTAACTTACCATTTCAATTTGTGTGTTTGCTTAATTTCGTTGGGGGGCGCAGCTGGGAGGGATGTCCCCAATCACGGCAACATGTGTTGGCGCCACTCGTTCAACTGATGTGACATCGGTGTCCGGACGACATTTGAGGGACGCGCTCTAAATCCGAGTTGGATATTTTGATTCAGTGGTGTGCATGTGCTGGACGGAAATACTAGTCTAGATCACTATTGGAGCGCAAAGTGTTGGCTTGGTTAGTTGGTTTCCTACTAGCTTGGCTTGGCTTCATGAGATCCAGAGAATGCGTCGGCAACGGAAGGGCATGCAGTGGACTGACAGTACCAAGAAAGTTTGGATACGTTTTCAAAATTTTGTTCGTCGAGTTGGGCACTGTGGGCAGCTCCAACGGGCAGGTACTTCTCTGTCCCGGTCTCCTGGACAACGCAAAGCAGAGCAATAAATAGATCCAAGGACGAATGACATACCGTTCAGGATGAAATATTGAAGTTTCAGGCCTCAGAAGCTCGGCGTCATCCACAGCTCCACACTGCCAAAAGTGTTTTGGGTTTAGCGGTACAGTACCGGCAGTTGCTCAGGCCAGTTGGTACAACTGCCGATAGTACGTGGAGTTATTGTCTGTTACACTATCCAGAATTCGTTTTAGGAAGAGATGGAACCCCGATATTGGAAGGAAGGAAGGACCGGTTCATTCCAACGGCAAAGGTAATGATAATGGCATTGCCGCCGGCCTAGCTTAACTTGGTCCACTTGTAGACGAGGTCCCATAAAAATATTTTTCCGGGATCCTAGTCAAGGAGAAGGAACACATGGGGGTGTCATGAGCTACGCTGTATTCGCTGCAGATTAGTTGGGTAAGCAACTCCGATGGTTGTTCTTTTCCGGTGTGCTTGCCTAGCACTATCATCATCTTAATTCTTAGGGTCAAGTCAAAGCAAAGTGTCAAGTTTACATTGTGTTTTTTTTATCCAAGATAATATAGCATTGAGGCCCAGTGCTGCCACCCGTCTATTGCTACTGAACCGCATAATTTATTGGATAAGTGTGCTTTACTTGGACAACGCCTGTGTGTCTCAGCTTATAGTTTCCATTATCCTGATTGTTAAGTGAAACGGAGGCAATTTAAACAATCGGCCCCTAGCATGAACAACCAATGTAGAATCTACCGTACATTCTGTACAACGAAGAAGGTGCGGCGACAATCAGCTTCGTGCAGTGAAGGACTAATGATACAGATAAGACAAGTGTTTTGTATTGAGAATTTAAAAACAACAGATACGGGAGGAAGGGGAAAAAAGCAAATAAGTTTCTTCATTTGTTTCATGGTTTTCCTAGGGTGCTGCCCACCAGTAGAGGCTACTGGCCCATGTCGATCTGAGCCACGGGCCATCAATACTGTGTCCAGTACATGTAGCTACCAGTAGAGGCCAATTGTTCATGTTGGTGGCCCATGACTACTATGCATGGTACATATGTCCATATGGGGTGTTAGAAACCAACTAGCATTTCAGTATCTTTTCCCTAAAAAAGCTAGCATTTCAGTTCTCACTGTCTTCCAGAAATAAATCTAAGATGTACTCCTTCATTCAAACATATAATATAAAATATTTTGGTATTTTTCTAAAAAACATGTATCTAGACGCCTCTAAATCTATATATTAGAAGGCGTCTAGATACATGTTTAAAAAAAATATAAGACATGCAAGTTTTGTCAAAAAAAAATCTATGTTGACCGTTTGACCGGGTATGTGATCATATATTTGTTAAAAAATTATGTTATTTTAGGTTAATTTCATGTTGTCTTAAGATCTAGCTACATGTTGTGCATGTTATCTCCTGACATCCTAGATCTATTAGTGGCAGCATATCATGTGAAATTCACATATATATGAATTAAATTTGCTTGCTATAGCATCGACGAAGTTGTATTTTGCCGAATCTTGTGTTGATTGATCACTATAGGCTATATCCATATTCTGACTTAGTAATAATTAGTTAATTCTTGATCAATCAACACAATGCAACAAACGCTCCACCTCAGCGACGCCCCAAGTCACAAGCGGAGGTCAGGCCCAGCAAGCAATCCATGCAAAGGAATCAGCCAGAAGAGGAGACTTGCCAGCACGGCTCCTAGCTAAGTCATCCTTCCAATCTATTAACACAAAGGAATTTAACAAACAGTACTACTCTTATAGGAACTTTAATAAACTCCAGGTTCATCAAATTATAACACACAAGGTTCAACATTACTCCATTATAACACACAAGGGAATTTTCCCAAACATTATTTGGTTTCAAGACCGGTCCTAATTATATAGCCTCAACTAGGTACATCGCTTGCAAGCATTTCCAAGAACAGGTCAACATGAAATTCAACCGCACATACATGTACCCCAAAGAGTATATACAAATCTGAACCCTGCAGCACTATAAGAAGTATGTGAGTTGTTCCTTCTTCCTTGACCCGCCTTTGCCGTAAAGTTCGTTCCATTGCTTGATGGCATTCATGATGGAGCTTTCACTAGCCAAGCTCGCGCCAACCTGCATAGCGTTAGAATTGTAATAGTTTGTTTAGCAGCCCGTTCTCAGGGTGATAAGGTTTATATTAACAGCAAACTTTTGTAAACAGCAACTTACTTGATCCTTTGCCTGCCTCAAGTCATCCATGGTTAGCGACCTGAGGGCGATGGTTTCGCCTTCGACGCTTTTCTCTGATTTATCTTTCACACCTTGCTTGGTTTCTGGCATGTCTTTCTTGGTTTTGATGGTTTCCAGCATGTCTTTCTTGGTTTTGATGGTTTCCAACATGTCTTTCTTGGCTTTGTTGGTTTCCGAGTTCTCCTTCACGCTTTCTTGACTTTTAGGGTCCGCTACCGGCTCCTCCTTCACTTGCACTGCATTTGCCTTCTTATCCTGGGCATCAAATTATGCATTGTTAGCCCGATGTAATATTGATGGATATGATTGGTCCAAGACATCCAACCAAAGAAAACCAGTGATTGTGTTTGCAGGAGTTAATGCGCAAAATTTGTACAAAAAAATGGTAAATCAACAGCCCGTCAAATTGGCGGAGTTACTTGTTTGTTTGGTTTTACCTTCTCCTTCTGTTGTTCTTTCTGAAGTAGCTCTCTGACAGGGCGGTAAGCAGCAGTCACACAGAGATTCTGGAAAAAGGAACAAAACAGTTTGTCATTCAGAGTGTTCACTGAATATAACGTTCCTACATCACCAAAGCTTCAAAATAGTTTACCTTCAGATCACTTCCACTGTATCCTTCAGTCAATGTTGCAAGCTCCTTAAAGTCAATACCTTCAACTTTCTCTTTCGACAGCAGCTTCTTCAAAATCAACTCTCTACTCTCCGAAGTTGGGAGACCGACCATTACTCTGTTTGACAAAATATGACACATCATAACTTACTTAGAGACAGCTGAGTTTTATCAAAACAGTGTTCTTCATATAAAAAGGAACACATTCAAACAAACCTGTGCTCAAACCTCCTGACAATCGCTTCGTCAAGGTCAAAAGGTCTGTTTGTTGCAGCAAGGACAAGAATCCTTCCGTTGGTCTTCGACAATAGTCCATCCCAGTGAGTCATGAACTCATTCTTGACTCTTCGTGGAAGCTCATTTTCATTCTGTTGATCACGTCGTCCTAACATGCTATCCACCTCATCAATGAAAACGATGGCTGGTGCAAGTTTAGCAGCCAGACTGAACAACGCCCGGATAGTCTTCTCGGCTTCTCCGTACCATTTTGATAGGACGGTAGACATGGAGATGTTCAAGAAGGTAGCGCCTGCTTCGTTTGCTATAGCCTTGGCAAGCATCGTTTTCCCGGTTCCAGGTGGTCCAAACAGTAGAATTCCCCTGCATGGCTTCAGGAGACCACCATTGAAAAGGTCAGGCCGCTTAAGTGGAAGCATGACAAGCTCCTGAAGTGACTCTTTGATATCAGCCAGTGCTCCGATGTCATCAAATGTCACTCCTATTTTACTGGCCGGTATAACCGTTGGCCGGATCAGCTTTTCAAACTCGTTGTCTGGAGTATCCTGTAACTTTAAGCCAACAAAATTGTAAAGAATGCTTAGTAAATAGTAATTCCCAAACTACTAAAGATGATTTAGTTCAAAATAAGGAACCTTCTTTGCATCATCCTTTGGTTCCACTGTATCTTTACCAAGGCTGCTCTCTTGGAAAACTCGTAATCCATGAGATAAACTGTGAAAGAATCATGTTAATAAAATCTGGAGATATTTTAGATAAAGGAGGAGCAACCCTTTGCCTAGATAGCTGGAGATAGATCAATGGACTATCCGGATAAACTAGCCTACCTCTCTGAAGAAATAATGAGCTTCCCGTTTCTATATTCAGGGTCCTTGTTATTCATCAAGTGGTAAGAGACTGCAGGGGCCATAATTTCTTCTAGGTAGTTGGCAATGGCTTTGAAATCTTCATCTGGATCGAATGAGTCCAGATCAGCACACTCCAGACTGTTGGCTGAGAGCGCCTCCGCTACGATATTTGTGAGGATTTCACACTGGGTTTTCTTAGTATCTTCTTCCATTTGGGTTTTCCATTTCACAAGCTGGGTACCCTCCGTAGGGGGGTTAGTCTCCAGAATGAACGGGAATAGATCACTGACATCGTCATCCACGTAATAACTATCTTCATCAGATCCAAGATAGTGTGAACCAACTATCAAAACTTTTCCAGATAGTTTGCTCAACAGTTTCTTAAACATTGAATGTACTTTATCTGAAACACCAAGTAATAGGTTGACATCCCTTATGTAAATAACAACCGGATTGCTTTCAGAAACAGAAGTTATGATCTGCAAAAAAAAAAAACATTATCAGCTCATAAGTCATAACATAAGCAATGCAATGTCGTCGATGATTTGGCTGAATTACCTTGTAAAGGGACTGTATGAGAATTTTCTCATCTAAATTCCAGATTTGTCTAACTGAATCTTCATCTGAAAATATGTAAATAGAACCCTTAAGCTTCCGAGTTAAAGTTGGAAGAACCAATATGGAGCACAAATGGATTTGATGGACCATAAGTTAACGAGGGTGTTTGGTTGTCTGAAGCTAGCCAAACCATTTAAACAATGAACACATGAACTGTGGCATAAGTGACAAGAAAATACAGGACATACAAGAAACTCACCAAAGTCTTCTGAAGATTCTGAATCATGGTAAAGCGCACTAGGTAATAAAGATACATGTACCCGAACTGAAGGCGTGTTGCTGATACAGCAATTACTGCAAAAGAAATAGAAAAAAAAGTACTTAGAGACTAAATAGAATAAATATTTTATCTCAAGTTCAATATCCTATTTTACCTCGTCCTCATGTCAAAAATGTTCTTTTCCTTACTCAATGATTCTGCATTAATGTTTCATGAAACACAATCAGAACATCACATATTAAATTGCATGATTGAGATAATGCTGACCAACGAGTTGAAAAGAAGAAACCGTGAGGGATAAACGAGAGCAAACAGCGGAGCTTCTGTAAAAATGATGTTACTAGTTTGGGATCTCAGAAAAGAACTAGTGGATACATACCTGTTGGTTCATCCTTCTTGCGGAAAAAGTTGAAAGATCCAACGAGACCAGACACTTTATCCAAGGCAGCCTCAGTTAAGGATCTCTTATGAACCTTCATCAAAGAACAAATCATCGGTTAAGGATATCTTATGAACCTTCATCAAGGAGCAAATTATCCTAGTAGATCCAACAAATGCTCCAATGCTGAAGAAAATGTACATTCACGATCACCACTTATTTCTACAATTGTTCAGTGGGGACAAACTAGTCATGTCCTTATCAAGGACCCCATGATAACATTTAAGAACGACCCTTTTAATGTATACACGTTTTGTTTGGCGAAGGAATAAAATGGCCAATTGACAAAAACCTGACAACAGAAAGGGGGTGGTGCAGGGGCCTCAATCTACTAAACATAAGAAATTGCAGGTCCACACAAATCAACTGATGAACTTTACCGGAAACTCTGAATTCCTATATATCGATCAACTGTACCATACAAACATGAAAACTCCAGTATCAGTCACAAGAATGAAAACTAACCAGGGCACTGCTTGCGCTGCCATATTTGTGCTGGATCTGCATATTCAGCGATAAACAGATCAGAATCAAACAACAAGGAATTAACAAAACTACAACTGCCCGAATAGTTCGTAACTGACCCGGCGCGAGAACTCGGCAATATCGAGCAGCAGCAGGCGAGCTTCAAAGTGGTGCGCCAGAGCCTTCGCCAGCGACTGCAGGTATGGTTCTGCAACAATAGGCCGCGCATGTCAAAAGAGACAATCTTTGCGGTCCGGCGAACCCACATTGTGGCGAGGAAGCGAACCTGAAGGGCCGCAGAGCAGTATGGTGCGGCTGGCGGCGGAGAGGACTCGAATGTGCTTGGGCAAGTTGGTCTTGTTCAGGTACGCGAACGCCGCGCTCGTGAGTGCTAGCTTCGTCTCCTCGCTGAAATAAATAAACCATGGAGCACATGCTTGATGATTAGCAGCTGCTTTTCACCAAACGCATTCTAATTTCTGTTGACGGAAACATGAGTTGCATTGACGCGAACAGTAAAGAAATCAAATCTGATTCCTACCCACTGCTTGCTTTTTTCCAGCCAAGTCATATACTAATCGCGCCTCGATATTTCCAATCAAACGAAGGGGAAAGATCGCTTTTTTTTCAACTTCGAAGCTACGCGGTGAAAGAGAGAGCCCCACGGACCTGAGGTAGTACGGGAAGTCGTCGAAGGTGACGCCGCTCTCGCGCCCGTCGACCACCAGCCGGCGCAGCTCCGCCTCCACCTCCGCCCCAGCGGCCAGGCCGTCGCCGCCGGCGCCTGAAATCGGCGCCGCCGTCAGCCGCGCCGACACGAGGCCGATACCGACGCCGACGCCCACCCCGACGGCGGACGCGAAGAGGCTCCCGTGCTCCATGTGCCTACAGCCGCCTCGATGCCCTACTGCCGCCGCCGCCGCCTCCTCACGCGCGTGCGCTCGACTTGGAAACAGGCATGCAACCTTGGGTTTTGGGCGAGGAGCGGATCGATCGGGAGGGTGGGTGTCAGGGCTGATGTTATATAGGCAGACGGTGACGGATTCCGGCTCGGTCCCGTCGAGTCAACACGTCACGGCATGTCGGCGTAATTGTAGACAGGCGGTGGCTTTCCTATTTGCCAACAATTTGGTTTCCGTAGAAATTACAAATCCGTTTAGTTAACGACTCGATCTCACGTGTAGTAGTATAACCTAACAGCAGAAAATTGACGGAAAATTAACGGTAGAATACATTGCATATACATATTCTTGAGTCATGTAAAGTATATATTCTTGAGAGAATAAACAGTAGGCAACATCGTGTACACGCGACCAACATGTGCAATGACACTTGGCTGATTATACATCGACATGAGCAAATACACACGCCGTAGAAGATGATGGACAACGATGAGTGCTAGCTTTTATCTACGTTCTTAGTGTAACACTTTTCTCATATAAAGATATTGAAACCGGCGACATCGATAAATGTATTTTTCTTCTTTACATCCTGGCATATATTGTCGTTGATGTATCGCCTGGACGACATATGAGCACAGCCTGTAAACATGTAACGTTTGAGTTAAAATATTTTTAGTAACATGAATAGATCATTCTTCCTCACCATAGCTATACCCTATTTTTTACAGATAGCTATACCCTATTTGGTTGTGATTGTAGGTAGTTTTTAGGTTGCGCTAGACTAGAGGGTTAAGTGATTACCTTCTGGATAGGGGGTCTCGGGTTCTCTCTCCCCTTATAACTAATCTATTATTGTATCGATGAACATGTCGACACGCAGGTGAAGATGGACATTGATGATTGCATAGGCAACAAATCTATTAAGGAACAACTATCTTTTATCCACGTTATTTTCTAGTGCAAAAATTTTCTATAAAAAGAGGTGATATTGGTGAGTGGCTTTTCCTTCTTTACATCCTGTCACATATTGTCATTGGTGCATCCCTCGACGCCAGCCTGCAAATTGTAACGGTTGGATTATAGTAATTATAGTAACGGATAAGAGAGAAGACACCAGAAGATTATGTAGACGCTTTCGGCGCCGGTTTTGCCTCCCACAGCTAACTTATTTGGTTGTGCTCGTCTCTAGGTTGGCTTAGGAAAGAGAGACTAGAGTTGTCTCTACACATGAACCGTTGGTATCATATAGTAAAGTCGGTAGATGCTTTTACCCCATATGAATATTTTGATAAGTTTCTTTTCACTTATGTACATCGATATATATTACATTAGATGTTTGAGTTCATTTTACAGTTGCACTTTTTTTGCATGAGTTTTTGTTGCAATTGGGTCATATCTCATATGCCCATGTTATGTCGACTCTTGATTATCTCACATGTATTTTACACATACTAGGTCTCATAATTCTATCTGGCCATGGACTATATAATCCTGCTAGTTTCAATATATCTAGCTTGCAAACTTTGAGCCAAACATTATCTATGATGTCTAACATAATACTTCTAGTTTTGCACTCAATATATTCTAGCATTTTGATTGTCTACTTCAAGATAAACCATGGGCAACTTATTTTCCACCTATATTGTTATGTTTGGTCATTTTAGGCAGCAAATATGGCAACTTCTTGGATGTTACTTTTTGTTACATTTTTGTATGGCTGATGATTTTTAATGTGCATGTCATGTCTCCTTTGGGCTTTGGGGTTTTGATTTGTATGTCCACGGGGATGACATCTTTTTTTTCTAGAATATGATAGGATATGTTGAATATTAGTTTAAGAAGTGCATTGCAACTTTTTGTTATTTCTTTTGCAATTTTTCTCATGACTATAATGTTAATTTTAGTGTGGATGGTGATTTGTAGCCTTGTAGGATGGCAACTTTTTTTTGCAGATCATGGCCATTTCGTTGCAAGGAATATCATGCCTAAATGTGTTTCTTATGTGGATTGTGACCAAAGAAACTTTGTACAAATTTGTTTTGGCATTTTTGTTCATACCTAGAACAATGTTTTGAATGGCATGGTGATTTGTAGACTTATATGATAGCATCTTTCTCAGGTTATGTCAGATCATGTCAATTTTGCCACAAACCAACTCATGCTAAGATGTGATTTTTTGTGTGGTTGGTAACGTCTTAACAACATATCATGGCAACTTTATGCAACCTTTTTTTGCAATTCTTCTCATGCCCAGAACATGGTTTTCCAATGCGTATGGTGACGTGTAGCCTTATAGGACGAGAACATATCTAACACTACCGACTACATATGTGCTACTTGATTTTAGATTAATCTGGATTGTTTAGTCTAAATATAGGCAAATGATGGATTAGAATTGGAATCTTTTTCTCACCATGTCGCGTATGCACATTCCACCCTGCATTTCTTTCGATTATGGAACATAACTATGGTTTTTTGTGTGTGTCTCCACTAAGTTCAGATCACCCCAACTCCCCAAATCGCTTGGGATTGCGGGGGTGTAATTTCCCATAGTTTAAGAGACTCAAAATGGGTAGAACATAGATGTGTGTGTTGCTTTCATGCATGTAAAATCCAGAGAAATTAAAAACGTTTTTTAGAATCTGCAAAAGTGATTGAAGTTTCACTTAAGTTGATGAGATAGACTTAGGTCATCAAGTTGAGTGTTATAAAATTTAGCACAACCTTTGCTAAGACTCTGTCTTAGGAAGGTAGAAGTGACATCCGTGAGTAAAAATGAACCATAACACAAACACATCCTTAGTGAACAAAGAACCATATCTATTCAATCTTATTTTATCTTGTATGGTCATCCTCAATCTATCATCACATGAGCTAGATAATTCTCTAGTACCTTGGAGCATCAAACCTCAAAACCAATTCTTCATCTATCTAAATCTTGATCTATTCTATTCTTATTCATTCCATCCATTCAATTCTAAGGATAAATAGAAAGAAATCTATATATGTTAGAAGTTTGACCCTCAAGTTTAGGATGCAAGCTTAGTTGAACTCATCCTTTAAGAGAATGATTTTATCAAGTGATACATTTAAGGTTGATTCCATTTGGCTATTCAAGGTGTACTCATGTTTGTGTTACTACTCTACTGTCATCCTTTAAGAGAATGATTTTATCAAGTGATACATTTAAGGTTGATTCCATTCTCTTAAAGGATGAGTTCCATATGTGATACTAAGCCTTAGTAGTAATCTTGGATAAACCTTTAGTAAATGACTAGTATTCATTCTTAACCCTAAACTTGATACACTAACAAGACAAACCTGTGAGATCATCCATTCATTTTGAGAACTGGTTATTACCTGTTCTAGACCAAACCTAGTGTAAACCTAGAGCATAATACTAGACTAAGTAAAGTATACTCAGAATTTCCTATAAGATGACCTTAGCTAAGTATCAGTACAACCTAAAAACCTATCTTATGCCAGTGTATGATAGAGATTTCTATGACTTGTAACTACTGAGATGTAGAGGCTTAAACCAAACCATTATTGCCCATTATAAAGGCCTAAATATATTTTACCAGAATCCCATGCCAACCTTAGTGAGGCGACTTTATCTTTGCAACCCTATTCTAGTTAAAGTAGATCTTGTTCAAAACTCATTAACTCGATCTAGTGAGAGTTTACCACTTAAGGAGTTATCCAAGTTGGTTGTTGTATCCGCCTAAGTATTAGTAAGTTAGAGCCATGGGAAATCATTAGAAAAATAGTAGGGAACTTTGAGTGTTAGACACATGATGTGTACTCTTGAAACTGGAAATTACATTTAATAACATAGTGGTGATTAAGTGAATAACTAAGGATCCTAGGAAAGATTGATGTATAGTATATCTAGGAAAGGAACTCCATAGTAGTAAATCTTAAATCCTAAGTGAGTATAGAGTAGGAAAGTATATCTAGTGAATCTCAAACCTGAGTCATTCTATCCAAGTCATTGGATCAACCTCTATCTATTCTCTAAAGCCCATTCATCAAATCATATATATCAAAACCATCATAGAGATAAACCTATGGTGTAAAACAAATATCATCTACTCTTGCCATCCTTGAATTCAATTTATGGAGATGGGCAATACCTCACACTTTTGTTAAATAATTCTATGAATAATCCTATGGTGATAATCCAATCTCTATATATGTCTCAACCCTACACTTGGGTGTGAGATTAAGGTAATATCACTGTTCAAAAAATAGGCCGAATCAACGATTAATAGGCCGATTAATCGCTACTAGGGACCTGACCGTGTCGATTACCATTAATCCTTCGTGTTAATCATTTAGCCCGATTAATAGGTCTGACACTCCGATTACTAGGTATGTTCCCGATTAACCACTACACTTGGTCAAAAAAAGTTGCAAAATTATCAACACATATCGCCCATCCATCCGCTAGCCCGCCCTAATGAAGTAGGTTTTGCGAAGCTCCCATTCGATCCCTGCCTCCAGGAGCTTGATTTCAGCCATCACCAACTAGTTCATTGTCGTTGTTGACCAGTTCCTCGTAGTTGCCGATCAGACCTCAGGTACAAGAGCTCGAGCGCCTTAAGGATCTCATCCGGAAGCTTAAGGACAAGAATTCATACGTGTTTTAGGTGCTAATTTTTATAGGCTGCACCGATTAATAGCCGACCGATTAAATCAGTTAATCATCCGAATTTCGATTAATTGCTACTTCCAAGCCAACCGAGCAGCTAACGATTACCGATTTCCTTAACATTGGGTAATATAGAGTAATACACTTTAGGTAAAGTAAACCTAAGGGTCAATGAATAGTATCTGTTTGATCATCATTTGGACCATTCTATATGATCAAAGCCATAGTCCAATATAACTAGCTCTAATCTTGTATTCCTATTGATACAAGTGTATCTTCTGAAAATGGATTTATCCATGTGTCAACTCAAACTCATACTATATTTCCACACTTTTGAATGTACAGAACCAAGGGAAATATATGATAAGGATTCCAAATTTTCTTTGAAACTAAATTTCCATTTGAAGGTTTCATAAATATCTTTACCTTGACAAGTATAACTCCAAACCTTATCAATTGCGGATTAACCAAGGTCATTTATTTTCATATATGATCAAACCAAAAGTTTCTCTTATATATCCTTAAAATTCTTTGTAAAGTATCTTAACTCATTGTGGAGTATTTAAAGATCTTATAAAGTACTTTTCAACACAAAGGAGCCCATTTGAGATTTCTCTTAGATTGAAAATCCTAGTTGTTCTTCTAAAACTCTATGCTAATAGAAGATTTGGAAATCTTATATAAGCTATGAAATCAAAGAATAAGGATATAAAATCCTATGGGATCCATTGGAGTTCAAAATATATATTTTGAATTAGAGATCCATTTCCAAAGGTTTGAAATATTTCCTTATAAAAAATTCTTTTCCTTTAAGAATATATCCTTTAAAAATCCTATAAAAGAATTTCAATATTTTAGAAAACTCAAATCAACTCTAACTCTATCTTAAACAAGTTAACATAATCTATCTTACACTAATCAACCATGATTGCATCTTAAGTTTTAACTTAATTCTGCAAATCAACCCAACTATATTAGTAATCCAGACCTAAATAATTAAGGCCCACATGCCAATTTAACAAAGCCCATCTATTGACAAAAACCACTTGTCATGATCAAAAAGAAATGCTATAAGGGGATAATGATCTTCGCACCTAAGTTACCTCATGTCTAAGGAATGGCTATGAGCATGACACCCAAGTAGCTTAGTCGCCCATGAAAGTGAGGAGTCATCACATAGGTGTCACCTTACTATGCATTCCCAAGGAGATATTGACACCTAGTAGCTTAGTCACCCATGAAAATAGTGAGGTGTCACTATCACGATGATCCCAAAACACTATAAATAGGGGCAAGACTACACGCACATTTCTCACAACTCCTTGAGACAAGCTCATAAGAATCATACTCAGGCCAGAGGCTGAGTGAGAAGAGAGAACAAACACCACACACACACACTTAGTGAGTGTGAGAGATATCTACAAGGAAGAACAAGGGAAGAACTAGGGAAGAAGGACTATCATAGATCTTCACCAATCACATTTGGAATCTATAAAGGTTATAATCTAGTCTCTAGGATCAAAAAGTAATAGATTAGTGGATATATGGGATATTTAGTGAGGGGATAGGAGAGAGATTTGCACAATTTATCAAGCAAATCTGGACAACAACACAATTATGCCTAGAAATTCATGTTTAGATCATCTACATATCACACAAACACCAAATCATCTCAGTTCTTCCATTTGATCCATATACTATCCAATACAATTGGATGATCTTGTGATCATCAAGAACACACCTAAGAACACCAAGAACCTCAAGAACACACTCAAGAACTTAAATCATAACAACTAAATCAATCTAGGAATCTATCTTTAGATCATATCAACACATCAAATTAAAAATCACCAAGAATCAACACATCAATAAGTCTACTTAATCTAGACTATATTCTACCCATCTAAATGATCCTATAATAATCAAGAAAACAAAATCATATAGTCAAAAGTGCATAATAACCATGCATTGTTAATCCATCTCTAACTTATTAAATATGTGGAATATGATGAAACTAAACCCATTTGCATTATGTTAAATAGCAACAACTTGAATAAAAACAACTAAAAATGTTTTGCAACTCCGATGATTGCGCCTCAATGCACCCAGATCATCCACGTTGCTAATCATGTTCTTCACCTAATTGAGATTAAGACCTAAAGACTTGAAATAAATAAAATTCAAGTTATAAAAATTTAAAATCTTATTGACATAGATAAAGATAATATTAAACTTAAAATAATAATAATTTTGTCAAAATAACAAAAGCTTAAAAAATAATTTTAAATTCAATTCTTTATTACTTAAAATTTCCAGAAAATGGTTAATAATAAGTAAAATCCACAAATTAGATTTCTAACATGTTTGACATTTGCATTTAAAACCTTAATGTTTAGAAATTAGCTAAAAGGTAATAGCAAAATTGTGTGTTACTTGTATTGCTCAAGTATTCATTATTTTTAAAGTTATCATGAACTTATAAGTGTATTAAACAACTTAACTTATTACCACTTAATAAAATTATCCTCTTAACGAATAACTTCTAATACTTGACCTTTATAAACCATCTACCTACAATCATGAGCATAGTTTATAGGTGAAGTTTGAGAACTTATCTTTGGTTGAATAGTGTTTCTTACAAATTCATAACTAGGACAAAGAATTACAATCAAGCCTTAGCATCATCAATTCACCTTGATAGTTGATGATTACATAACCTTAACCATGTATTAATCATATAGTAGATTCTTACCTAAGAACCTTAGAGCTAAAAGAGATACCCATAAAATACCCATTTTATACTTAGAAACCAAATACTAAAACCTTAATGCCTTAGAACCAATAGGTTGAACGATAACTAAAACTCAAGTATTACTCTTGAGTAACACCTACAACTTTTATACCAGAATCCTGAAGGAAATATTCCCAAGAGACAAATAATAATATTGATTATTAACACATTTCATAAAGTTTATGATTAAGTTTTATATCATGCCATAAATCTATTGAAAGGAAACATCAATACACGTGTGATATACAAACAACCAGGAGTTCCCAGTGAAACTGTAGTCACTGGTTCATTGGTCAACAGATGATCAAGGTTTCCTAATTATGTTGGTGCCTTTGCAGCAATTGATAATAAAGTTATTTCATTAGAGAATGAAATGGTGAACATACCCTATCTATAGCATCATATCACGATCATGTCATAGAGTTCAAGTTATGATGATTAGGAGACATAGTGAATCTTTCCTTGGACCATGAGACCATATCTAATCACTGTCTCCCGATGATACTCTAATGACACTTTTGTCACTCGGTGGAACAGTGATCACAAGGGTTACATTTGGTATCTAGAGGAACATGTTGAGGCATATGCGTAAAGAGCGTGATTTGTCCATCCGCGTGACGAAAGATACTTTGGGCCCACTCGGATAAGTTATATCCATAAGCTACGTAGCATGTGACTAGGTCACGAGGGATATTACTTATCAGATCGAGTAAAGTAGCTATTGTCGGTAACGAGGTTGAACATGGTGATTACATTTGATCAAGCATCAGACAATACAAGTATTGTAGATACAAACGGAATAAGACACACCATTTATGGTTCAACGACAAATTCGTGGAATGCACATGTGGTCATCATGGGTATCCAGGTCCCATTGTTGATCATTAGTCAGAGAGGAGTCTTGACCATGTATGGAGTGTTCTCGAACTATTGGTAGCATGCTTAAGAGCTTGACGAATCTTACATATCATTAATGGCTTATTCGGAATCACTAAAAAAATGAGAAGAGAGTAACCAGAAATGTTTTAGAGAGATCCAAAGGTGTTCGGAGAAAGAATAGAGGAAAAGGGACCAAAAGGAGTTTCAAATAAATGATGATATAAATATATTTTTATTATATGTCGATTATGAATTAATATATTATAAATAAATATTTAAATTAGGATTAATAAAGGCATCTTTCTTATTAGGCAAAAACCCTGGAGGGATTTTACCTGGATGAAAAAGGCAAAAATAAAACAACAAAGGGCTGATTTGACGAGCCCAAGTGGGCGGCAAGTACTGAAGGTCGCGCGGGGGCAACAACCACTACCCTACGCCGCCACAACCGCTCTACCCCGGCCCAAGTGGGAGCTCGTGGGGGAGCTTGTTGGGTGGGAGAGCTGGGCTAGCTCGCGGACCACGTCGTGTCCCACCTGGCCATAGCCGCTGCCGCCTCCTTCCCGTCTAGGCGCTAGAACGCACAGGCGGGCCGGCCCACCCGGGATGGCGCTCGCTGCCGCCGTGGATGCTAGCCGCCGGGCCATGGGGGTGGGAAGGCACCCGACCATCGCCTTACCTGCTGCAGTTGTTGCTTGGTCACGCGAGTGGGCATGTGGCCACCTGGCTGGGCACGGGAATTGCCCTCTTTTTTCTAGTTTTTAGTCCCACTGTTGGGTTCGCAGCATAGAAAACAAAAAAATTCTACGATGGTAACTACTAAGCACCAAGATCTATCTACTAGATACAAGCAACGGGTGGATATACATCCATAGAGAACATACCCTTGTAGACCGACAAAGTTTAACGAGGTTGTACTCGTGGATGATGTAGTCGAACACTTGTCGATCTCAAGATCGAGAAGAAGTCTAGCGCCGCAAATCAGTAGAACATCCGTGAACAACCTCCGTCTCCTCGCCCTAGTGATGCAGCGGAAGCAGCAACTCCTTCTAGACGAAAAGCCACCAGAAACATGTATCTCGCTAGTCCAAGACCATGGGGGAATAATTCTAGAGTGGGAGAGATATCCTTCACGAGGAGGTGTGAGTGAGAGAGAGGGAGAGGGGGATTTATATAGGATGAGGGGGACACCCCAAGGGGTGTGGCCGGCGCCATGGGAGCTTTCCCCACCTCTTCCTCCATTCATGTGAGTGGATCTCCCACTCACAAAATGTCCCTCCATTTTCTCCACTCAAAATTCCCATTAAATTTCCACCAAATTTAATGTAATCTCTCATTAAATAAAACTCCTTCTATTAATTAATTTATTTATTCAGAATTTTGTTAATTACATTAATTAACAAACATTCACATAAAATCCCTTGCTACTATTCAGTTTCATATGCAGAAAAAATTTCAGCAATTTCACCCGAAACAATTCCGGTGTCTAGTAAAATAATTCCTATGCTTTGTAATTCTTTTGTATAGAACATATTTGCTCCAAATGGTGTCGGTATCCCTTAAGTGTGTCACCCTACAGTTCGTGAATAATGCGAACATGATCGAGACTCCTCTCAGATCAATAATTAGAAGCGGGACCTGGAGATCCATACTGACTCCCACACAGTCAACGATGAATTTATGTGATCGTGAGAACCTTTTATGCTAGTAACTTAATCCCTTTGTCTCGCGATATATTACATATCCGAGATTCGATCATCGGTATCTCCATACCTAGTTTGATCTCGTTACCGACATGCACTCTTTTCTTGTTCCCGTGATATAACATTCTAGTGATCACATCACTTGCTTGCAAGATAACTAATGTGATATCACCGAGAGGGCCCAGAGTATATCTATCCATCACCGGGATGGAAAAATTCCACTCTTGATCCATGATCCTCTACATAACACCTTCATAGCACTGAACCCACCTTTATAGTTACCATGTTACAGTGTGACGTTTGATGTTATCAAGATACTCTTCTAGTGTTAGTGATTGACATGATCTCATGGTCTAAGGTTTAGGATTACTTTGTATAATGTTATATCAATATAAACACAATGACTTTGATCGTAATGCTATACTTCGGATGAATGTTCATCACATCATTCCAACAATGTTGTGACTTCTTTATTAACAACATCCAATGTCCATGATCAGGAAACCTTGATCATCTTGTTAATCAACAAGCTAGTTTATAAGAGAGGCATAACTAGGAACTTTCCATTTGTTTATTAAACACACATGTATTAACACTTCCATATTAATACAATTATAGCATTCAAAATAAACATCTATCATATACTTGGAATACTTATAACAACAACTTTATTATTACCTATCAGAGCATATTCCCTTTAGTCTCCCAGTTGCACTAGAGACAATAATCTAGTTACATAGTGATAAATCTAACACCCATGGAGTTCTGGTGTTGATCATGTTTTGCCCTAGGGAGAATTTTAGTCAACGGATCTGCTACATCGAGATCCGTGTGTACTTTACAAATCTTTATATTTCCATCCTTGACATGTTCGCGGATGGAGTGAAACCGATGCTTAATATGCTTGGAATTCTTGTGAGACCTTGGTTCCTTGGCATTGACTATGGCTCTATTGTTGTCACAACAGATCATCATTGGGTCCAACTCACTAGGAATCACACCTAGTTCGGTTATGAACTCCTTCATCCAAACCGCTTCCTGAGCTGCTTCCGAAGCAGCAACATATTCGGCCTCCATTGTTGATCCCACCACCACGGGTTGTTTAGAACTCCTCCAACTAGCTGCTGCTCCGTTCATGATAAATATGTATCCGGATTGAGACTTTGAGTCATCCGGATTGGTGTCGAAGCTAGCGTCGACATAACATTTAGCGACAAGCTCTTCTTCATCTCCATACACGAGAAACATTTCTGTAGTGACCTCGGATCGGTAAGGATCCTAAGTCCCTGTGATTAACATGCTAGTCCTTGGATCAATAGCTAGCACTCACAGTCGATGAAATATCATGTAAAACACAAAGTCTTTATTACACGGAGAATCCAGAGTACGAATTTATTACAAAAATTGCTTAGCATTAAGCTAGCTCAAATAACAGCGGAAACATAAAAGCAGCATGAGTCCATCAACGCCCCAGGCTTGTCGAGTGTAGACCCGCGATCCCTACGCACCTTTCAATCTTCGGATTCTGCACATAAGACGTGCATCCAACAAGTTGGATCAATACTTTGAATGTACTGGCAAATTACACCAAGGAGAGAGAAGACTATCTCTACATGCAAGGCTGGTATAGGCTGTGGAGTTCATTTGCTCAAAGCTAGTTTTCTTAAGTAGAGAGAAGAATAGAAGATTGTCCTACTTTGTAAACATTTGCTTATATAAGATAAGGTCGAGTGGCACACGAGGATATTACGCACCAAGTGTCCAAACAACCAAACACTTGGATATTACGCACCAAGTGACACTTGGATATTACACACCAAGTTCCCCAAAATCCCACCCATTGGCGATATTACGCACGCCATGGGGTTTCAAAACTTTGTTTTAGAAAAGAGAGAGGAAGATCCTTCAGAGGCTCCATCCTTCAGACGCTCACTGTTGTTCTGTTACCGTGAACACGGATGATCGATCAGATTGCAATACTCTCGAGAGTTTGTGCACTTTACCCACAATCCACGATCAAGTCCTTTTATAGACAAGACCATGGCGAGGCTTTCCCTTAGTAGCCCCTCTACCTTCCGGATCCAACCGTGCCAAGAACCTCCAAATGTTGGTACCCAGGTGAGGTTTCCCACTAAGTACTAGGCCAAGACAGAGCCCATAATGTATTGTGGTTGCACTGGAAGCTTCTGAATTCTGAAACATGGCAGACTTCTTTGATTCCTGGGCGGCCGTCCTCCACCAAAATCTCACTCGTTGTCCCGACAACCATTCCGGCCAGAAGAAAACTTAGTTTTATTTTGAAGTGGATTTGAGAAGAAAAATTTGCTCTAGAGAGCCTTTATACTTAGAAAATTCTTTGTCTTTCGAACCCCCCAACGGTACTTTGTATATATAGCATAGCAAGCAATACTTAGCAAAAACAGGGGTAACCTATTAGGATGGAAATCCTAAGTATAGAGCTACTCATGGCATACTACAAAATCATCGCACTTGCAAAATAATACCAAGGAAAAATTCTACTAGAATATCCTACACATGCATACTACAAAATTTTGAAGATCACATGCATAGAATCAAAACTGGGACAAAATTATGAACAAGTGGTGTAACTTGCCTTGATCCGAGCAGCACTCTACACAATAGCACTCCTTAGCGCACTCTGAACAATCTAATGAATCACAAACATAGATCTGATCACAACTTGCTCAAAACATAGCACAAAGGAAATCATGTATGCATGCAACATGGTATTTTATGCAAGTTTGGTTCTTCTAAATTGACCAAGGTAGCAAGTTTGTGTTGTGATAGTGTAAGGGTGTCACTAGGATTGATTTCCCAAAGATTTAGATCTAATTGAAATCACTAAAACAATTCCTAGGTTTAAAGGAGCTCAAACCATCTAATTAGCCCCAATGCTAGATCTAATGATCCTAAGCAAAGTTTAATGATTTGGATCAGTAGGTATTGTGGAAACAAAGTTATTGCAACAAGAATCAATTAAAATAGAATTTTAATTATTTTTCTATAGAATAAACACTCTAATCTAATGATTAAAATCTACACCTAAAACCTTACTGTGAACCTGGGATATTATTGCAGATTTGGATTCTACTAAAAATTAGGAATCCAACGGTATATTATAAGCTAAAATTGGCCAAGTAGTTATTTTTCTATGATTTTCGCAATAATAAACTCAATTTGCAAAGATAAAACCAAACTAGCCTGACCCTAGCTCAGATCGCGCCAAGTGGCAGCGCCTGGTTGGGCCAGCTGGCCAGGCGGGTGACGCGGCGCGGTGACGACGTGCTTGCCACGCGGCTTGCCACGCGGCGCTGCGTGGTTGGCCGATACCCCTTCGTCCCCCCCTCTAATCTAGCCTGCAGGATTTCAATCGGACGGCCGAGGCGGCTCCACTGACCTGTGGTGGTGGCGGTGATGGAGACGACGGCGACGGCGGCGGAGTCGACGGTGGTCGGAGGTCCTGGCGAAGGCGGCGAATATGGCCCCTGATGCGCACGTCGATGGTGAATCCCCTAGCGGTCTCAGCGCGGTCCCTCTCCTCCTCCTTCTCCCGGCGTCGGCCGTTCCTCTCCTCGGGTCCGACGGCTCCGGCGAGCAATTGTCGGCGATCTCCTGCGTTTCGGAAGCAACGGATCAGACGGGCGGTTAGGGTAGGTCGGGGCGAGAAGGGTGGAAGGCGTAACAGGGCTCGAGGTGCCCTGGAGAGTCGCCAACCTCGGGCTCCGACGGCGGCTGCTCCGGCGAGTTCGGAATTGGGGCTAGGGTTTGAGAGAAACAAGGGCAGCGAGGGGAGCCGATGTAGCGGTATAAGAGGGGAGGATTTCGTGTCGTAGAGGGCACGGATTCGATCAGAGGACGGATTAATCGCGCGGATTTGAATCAAACCCGTGTTCTTCAGGGACTCTGGATGGAGGTGGGGGATGACGGCATGGTCCCACCTGTCGGTGGCAGCAGCGGGATTGGCAGAGCGGGCCGGTGCTGAGCTGCTGGCAATGGCGCGAGCAATGGCTGGTGCGGGTGGGCTAGCGCTGCCGCCTAGTTAGGTAGGTTGCCCACTTTTTTTTCTCTTTTAACATTTTCCTTTTTCTGTTTTAATAAAACCTAAATAACTTTTGCCTACCAAGCCCAAACTTGATGAAAATTGTTTCTAAATTTTTATAAAATTAAGGTGGTCAACATAGGGCCATAGTTTAATGTTTTACAAGGTTTTTAGAAGGGTCAAAACTTGGCCACTATAGAAATGCTTATACATGGCAAACACTATTAGGGTTTTGCTAGGTTTAGGTGTTTAGGATTTGTTGTAAAAATTCATTTGTAGAATGCAATGATGCAAGGATGATGCATGGAACTAACAACATCCTATTATAAAATCTGGGATGTTACACATTTCTTTAGTTCTTCTGAAGTACTTAAGGATATTCTTGACTAGTATCCAGTGTTCCATACCTGGATCAGATTTGTATCTACTAGTCAAACTAATAGCATGTGCCACATCCAGTATTCTACATAGCATGGTGTACATGATAGAGCCTATGGCTGAAGCATAGGGGATCTTGTCCATTATCTCTCTTTCTTTCGTCGTATCCAGACTTTGAGTCTTACTCAATGTCTTTCCTTGCAACATAGGTAAGAACCCCTTCTTACTTTCGTCCATTTTAAACTTCTTTAAAATATTAACAAGGTATGTACTCTGTGATAGCCCTATCAGGTGTCTTGATCTATCTCTATAGATATTTAAGCCTAATATGTATGACGCTTCACCTAGGTCCTTCATCAAAAATTTGTTGTTTAAATAAATTTTAACACTGTTTAAAAGATCTATATCATTTCCAATCAGTAATATGTCATCCACATATAATATCAGAAATGCCACATTGCTCCCACTCACTTTCTTGTAAATAAAAGCCTCTCCATAAGTTTGGACAAATCCAAACTCTTTGGTCACCTCATCAAAGCAGAGTTTCCAACTCCGGGATGCTTGCTTTAGTCCATAGATGGATCGCTAAAGCTTGCATATGATGATGTGTAGCTCACTGTAGAGCTTCGTTGGAAAACCCCAAGAGGAAGGTATGATGAGCACTGCAGCAAGTTTTCCCTCAGTAAAAAACCAAGGTTATCGAACCGGTAGGAGGAAGGAAACGACTCAAAGGTGTTGCTAGCAACTTGGAAACCTGCACAACACAAACTCAAGACTTTGCCCCAACAAACAGTGAGGTTGTCAATCTCACCGGTTTGCTGAAAACAAAGGATTAACTGTATGGTGTGGAAGGTAATGGTGGCTTGCAGAAAGTAAACAGTAAGAGTGGAAGATGTATCAATGGTAAAGATTGGACTAGGGTCCATAGTTCACTAGAGGTGTTCTCCTTAAGATAAACAACATAACATACTGGGTAAACAAATTACAGCGGGGCAATTGACAGGACAGAGCAAGGCATAACAATGCAATACTAGACATTCATGATCCTATGAGATTTGATTGGGCATTACAACAAGATATATAGACCGCCATCCAACTGCATCTATGACTAGTAATCCACCTTCAGGTTATCATCCGAACCCCCTCTAGTATTAAGCAAGCAACAGATAACTGCTTTAAGCAAGGTGTGTAAAGTAAACAATCCACTTGTTCCATGAATAAGAGATCGTTGTTTTCTCCCTAGTAGCAACAGCACATATACAACCTTAGAGATTTCTGTCACTTCCCTAGATTAAATAGAGGCATGAACCCACTATCGAGCATAAATACTCCCTCTTGTCACTAGCATCTACTTGGTCAAGATACCTACTAGAAATGGAGAGCACGCAAGATTTCAAACAACACAGACATGATAGAATCAATAAGATAGAATCATTAACCAATTTTACATAGTAATCTCAATATCCATCGGATCCCCGCAAACACAATATGCATGATTACAAATAGATGATCTTGATCATGAATGGAGCTCACAAGATCTAAACATGGTAGCACAAAGGAGGAGAAACAACCATTAGGCTACTACATGGACCCGTAGTCCAAGGTGGAACTACTCATGCTTCATATTGGAGGCTGGCATGGTGACGAAGAAGGCCTCCGGGATGATCTCTCCCCTCGAGCAGGGTGCCGGGAAGAGCTTCAGATCCCCCGATCTAGGGACGATGGTGGCGGCGGCTACGGACTATTTCATGGACAATTGATCGGGTACTTAGGGTTTAGGTATCAGGGGCTTCTTATAGGCGAAGAGGGAGGCCGAGGGGGTGCCTGAGGCGGCTGCACCCCCCAGGCACGGGCCAGGCCAGGCCGCACGGCCAGGGGGTGTGGCCTCGTCGAGGCCCTCCTCTGTCTCGTCTTCTGGCTCCATGTTCCCCATGGTAAAATATTGACTTTGGTTTTTGTCCTGTCCAATTCTGAGAATCTTCATTTTCTGGCTTTTCTAGAACCAAAAACAACAGAAAATAAGCAACTAGCACTAGGGCATCTTGTTAATAGGTTAGTTCCAGAAAACATATAAAAAATACCTCAAAGTGTATACAAAGCAAAGCAAAGTAGATACTAAACAAGCCTGGAACATCAAAAATTATAGATACGTTTACGACATATCAAGCATCCCCAAGCTTAACTCATGCTCGTCCTCGAGTAGGTAAGTGATAAAAAGAATAATTTTTGACGTGACATGCATCATCAAATCAAGATCAAACCATTTGCAAGCATTGAAAGCTGGGATCAAAGAACTCTAAACATTATCCTGAAAGAAGAAGTTCTAGTAATAAGACATAGTAACAATGCATGCAACATGAAAGGATACAAACAAAGATTCATGAATAAAAATGCATTGAAAGACGTTTGTTTGTTTCACATATAGAAAACATAGCATAGTGGCATTCAGCTTGTCCCTCATAGAGTAGCAATAAATGCATAAGACACCTTCAAAGTTCATAAGAGTGACTAGATACAAATAGTTCAAGAACAAGAAATATCAACAATATGAATCAATCAATAAGTTTTGGGACAATGCACATAGAACTAAGAATGGAAACTATGCTCTCTTAATTGGTGCCTAAGGACAGAAGGTGGAGACTCAATATAATAGTGGAATAAAGGCCCTTCATAAAAGGGAAGCATGGATTTCAAGTCTCGTAAAGAGCTTCCAAAAATTATGGTACTTGTTAGCTTTCAGTTATCATTGCCCCTATCATAGGCATCTTGAAGTGATTAAGGTTAAAGTGAACAAACTATGGAGTATATGCTTGACAAAGTATAAGTTGGCAATATCATGTCCCTTGAGTACGAGGGCCGCTCCTCATGCTACTCAAATTTAGTCACCGGTAAGTTCTTGTCATAGTAAGTACATGTGTATCATAGAGAACCGCCAACGGGGTACCCCTTGCACATGATACAGGATCTATCCCATAATCAAAATGACAAGGCAAGCAGAAAATGATGCTTTTTTCTCTCTTTCCTGTTTTCAGTGTGTCTTTTTTTATAAGAAGAAATCTTCATAGATTGCTCACTATGGTGATGCTGCAAGTTTCCACCATGATTAGGCATGGCTTAGGATAGCGGCCCAGACATTTCTCTAACACACATACATAACTCCATGGACTTACAAGCTTCCCTTTTATTTCACACCGACGACATCCACAAACAAAAGAGCATGATATCAACTTGGTACAATGTACAAGTGCAATATTGAAAGCGTTCCCCATGACAACATGGTTCTGCTAATTCCAACGTATAAGTGCAAGCATATACAACATAGATGACACAATGGTTCAAGTTTATTTTGGGGCAAGAAAAATAAAGTGTGCCATCAAGTTTGTGAGAGCTTTAATCACTAAGTTTCACATAACAAGTTTAATTTGGAAGATAGATAAAACAAGAGTATACTTGGAATGGTGTAACACACCATGCATAGGAATTTATAGTGGACACTTTGGAATAACTTGGTTTCTTGGGAGTTGTATGCATGAGTAGAGCTTACTCAAACAAGTTGAGGCTAGCAAAAGACTGGGAGCGACCAACTAAGAGAGCAATAATGGCTATAATCATGCAGAGCGACAAAACATTACTAATCAAAGCATAAAGTGGTACTACAAGTCAAAAACTAAATGATCATAGAGGCTATGGTGACTGGTTCATAGTCATAACATGGTGTGAGCATGTGCCAAGTCAACCCAAACAAAGCATCAAAGGAGAATACCATAATACTATGCTTTTGTATGCTAAAACAACGCATGATTCTTTCAAGGCACAATAAGCAATTCTAATTGTTTGGAACAAGTAATGCTATAGAAATAATCACTAAGCATAAGGTCAAAACAACATCTAGCATGACATGATAGAGTCTAAGTCATAGTCAAAGCAAGCTCCTTCTTGTACTACTAAAGCAAGAACTTCCTACTCCTTTCCAACACCAATCAACTTATTTGAAACAACACGGCGAAAACAGGGGTCCAAACTACTTTATTCAAGCAAACTAAGCAAACAAAAACCAAAAACAAAAACTAAGATGCTCCAAGAACAACACAACTGTGCATGAAACAATAAAAAATAAAGTGTCTAGAAAGACCTGAGATTTTTATTGATGAAGAAGGGGATGCCTTGGGCATCCCCAAGCTTTAATGCTTGTACCTCTTGAATATTTCTTGGGGTGACACGGGGTGGCATCCCAAGCTTGAGATTTTGTCCATTCTTCATCTCATTACATCATCCTTTCCTTACACCTGAAAATTTTCCTTCATAAAAAACTTCACACAATCTTCATCAGCAACATTAGTGCATTCAAAAGATAATAGATCTTTGGTGTTTAGTTTTAAAAAAGTAAAACTTTCACTAAATACACCAGCTAATGTAGCAATTCCCTCAAAAAGCTCAATTTCCCAAAAATAACCCAAAAAGGAATCAATAAGAAGCAAATTCAAATAACGGCAGAAATCTATCAAAACAGACCTGCAGGTAGAAACCAATTTTTTCAAAGACCTTCTGTTGCTCAAATCAAAAAGTGTTGAACTAACGAAAGTTATCTAACAACCTGGGGGATTTATTCAGAAAGTTATAGCTCAATTCTACTTACAGAGATTTTACACGAATTTTTATGGTGGAGCACAAAAATCTGTTTTGGGACAGCAACTCCCCAAATCTCACTTCCCTCTCATTAGAGGTTATTCTTGGCACAAAAATCAAATAAAAAGGATAAGGAGAGGTCATTACAGAATTAATAACTTCCAAGACTCAAGAAAACTATTGGGTTATCTCCCAAGAAGTACTTTTCTTTAACGCCTTTAAGTTAGGCACAAGAAGCAAGTATCAAGTATTTTCAAATGAAGAACCATTAAGATCAATACTCGAAATCTCTTCAACTAGAAAAGGTATCTCGTCCAAATGAGTTTTAGAGGATCCTTTCTCATATCTCTAGGTTGACTACTTTCATCAAATGGGTTTTCAGGAACAATCCAATCAATTTTTTTCTAAGACTTCATGCATTCCTACAAGTTTAAAAGGTATGAGTATCTTAATTTCCTCTCCATTGGGTTTGGTTTTATCCAACATTTTTGTAAAGTACCCATAACATCTACACATGAGCCTAGTATATTAAAATGTTCAAAGACCTTTTTGGCTTCCTTAGCAACATCATTGAACTCTTTTAGCAAAGTTTCTAGAGTAAAATCTCTCTTTTCAGTATCCTCCTCTTATTTTAGTTTAAGAAACATTATTTGCATAATGGGGTTAAGGTTAACAAACCTAGACTCCAACATATGAACTAAAGAAGCTACAACAATTTCATAATTAGGAGCAAGTTTTGCTACGGATCTACCCTCAATATCCTCATGTTTGTTAACATGATTAAAGAATTCTTCAATATTTTCTTTCCCAATTATAGAGCCACTAACTATTGAAAGGTCTTTCAGGGTGAACTTGGGGACCAACATGGTGAGCAAGAGCAAGGTGACAACTAGAGGAAGAACTATTTTTTATGTGTTTTTGATAAGAAAAAGCAAACCAAACGAAACTATTTTTTTGGATTTTTTGATAAAAAGAAGCAAACAAAACAAGGCAAAAGAAATTAAGCAAAACAAAAACAAAGTAAAGAGAAAGGTTGTGAAGGACTCCCCTTGTGAAGCCCTCCTTAGCCTCCCCGGCAATGGCGCCAGAAATAGCTTGATGATGTGTAGCTCACTGTAGAGCTTCGTTGGGAAACCCCAAGAGAAAGGTATGCTGAGCACAAAAACAAGTTTTCCCTCAGTAAGAAACCAAGGTTATCGAACCAGTAGGAGGAAGGAAACGACTCAAAGGTATTGCTAGCAACTTGGAAACCTGCACAACACAAACTCAAGACTTTGCCCGAACGAACAGTGAGGTTGTCAATATCACCGGTTTGCTGAAAACAAAGGATTAACTGTATGGTGTGGAAGGTAATGGTGGCTTGCAGAAAGTAAACAGTAACAGTGGGAGATGTATCAATGGTAAAGATTGGACCGGGGTCCATAGTTCACTAGAGGTATTCTCCTTAAGATAAACAACATAACATGCTGGGTAAACAAATTACAGCGGGCAATTGATAGGACAGAGCAAGGCATAACAATGCAATAGTAGACATTCATGATCCTATGAGATTTGATTAGGCATTACAACAAGATACATAGACCGCCATCCAACTGCATCTATGACTTGTAATCCACCTTCAGGTTATCATCCGAACCCCCTCTAGTATTAAGTTGCAAGCAACAGATAACTGCTTTAAGAAAGGTGTGTAAAGTAAACAATCCACTTGTTCCATGAACAAGAGATCGTTGTTTTCTCCCTAGTAGCAACAACACATCTACAACCTTACAGATTTCTGTCACTTCCCTAGATTAAATAGAGGCACGAACCCACTATCGAGCATAAATACTCCCTCTTGGAGTCACTAGCATCTACTTGGCCAAGATAGCTACTAGAAACGGAGAGCACACAAGATTTCAAACAACATAGACATGATAGAATCAATAAGATAGAATCATTAACCAATTTGACATAGTAATCTCAATATCCATCGGATCCCCGCAAACACAACATGCATGATTACAAATAGATGATCTTGATCATGAACAGAGCTCACAAGATCTAAACATGGTAGCACAAAGGAGGAGAAACAACCAGTAGGCTACTACATTGTAACATCCCAAAAATCATGATTTCAAAGTTTGCATATCATTCAGTCATGCATATAGATTTGAGATCAATTTCAAAACTCATTTCAGAAAAAGAAACAGAAGCACATAGTGCTATGATTTTATGTGAGCAGATTTAAATCAAATGGCTATCCCCATTTGAAAGTTTGATTGATTATGAACCAAGTTTGTTGCCTTCTTAGAGGAAAGGTTTGGGTGTGGAATTTAAACCAAGATTTACAAATTTGAAATGGTTTCATAAAACATTTTTCAAATTTTGCAAACCAAGTGCCAAGCCTCTGTTATTTTGATCCCCAAGCTTGACCAAGCCTTTTCAAAGCAACCACATGATCCTATGCCTACATTTGAGACTACTGCTCACTGCAAAAATTCCAAGAAAGTTTGAATCCAAATGGAAATTGAATTCATTTGAAAATCTAATCTGAAAATCGAATCAGAAAAAGAAAAAGGGCAAACAAATGAAAAGGGCCTAGCGCCACCAATCTAGCCCAGCATCTGATCAGGCCCAACTAGCCCACCCGGGCCATTTCATTTCCTTCCGCACGCGCGAGCGCACACACTCAGCCACTGACAGACGGACCCCACCTCCACCTCGCGCACCTCGCTGACGAGCGGGCCCTCTCCACGTCGCCCCCGTCTTCCCCAAACCGCGCCCGCGACCACGTCGCCGCTGCTGTCAAGGCCGGTAATGGCGCGGCGTAATTAGCCATTAAGCCGCAGGCGTTTCCTGTCGCGCCTGGGCCTATAAAATCCCCTCTGTGCCGCGAGCATTTTCCCCCACTCTCCTCGCTCACTCCGCCACCAGGCTGCGCGCATTTGCTCTCGAAGCCCCACGGTACCGACGACTCCGGCATCCAATTCCGGTGAGCCTCGACCGCCCCTCTCTCTCTCTCGTTCAAACGAGGATGCTCAGCACGTTCTTGCGCACCTGCTGACACCTTTCTCTTGCCTGCTTGTGACCCAGATCATCATCTCCGTCCACGACCGAAACCACCTGCGTCGCCGCTTGACTCCGGCGACCAATTCAGGTAAAACCCGAGCGCCCCTTGCCCCCTTATTCACGCGAGTTTGTTCGCCCGCGTCTTGCGCAACTCCTGATGCCTCTGGTTCGTGTTAGGGCGACGCCAAACCTCGGCAAGCACCACGTCTGCAAGCGACCGACGCCGCCCGCTACTCCGACGAGCTCCAGAGACCACTCCCGCGCGCCCCTTCGCAAACCAACGCCACCTCGAGCATCAGCAGCCTCCTGCGGTTCTGGTAAGCACCTTTTTCCTTCCCCGGGCGACCTAGAACACCGGCAACGCCACTGACCGACGCGCCGCCGCCAGCCGCCAGCGCTAGCGCCGCTTGTTTCTGGTTAGGAGATTTTTAGCCGTCAGATCTGGATCCTACGCGTAGAAATAGTTCACTTAACGAAGGGGTATGGACAGATCTGAGCCGTGCAGCGTTAGTTAGATCCAACGGCACAGAAGGGTGATCCGGCCGAACCGGTACGCGCCAATAGAAACACGACGCGTGGCTAGGGTTAGATTTAAAAACAGAATTCAAACCAGATTTTGATCCAAATTTCAAATGGCTATAACTTTTGATTCCCACGTTATATTTTTGCAAATTTTATACCGTTGGAATCAGTGAGTCAAGCCCTTTCTGAATCTGCAATGTGTTTAACAAAAAGTTTCTGTTAAAATGACTTTGTATGCAGAAACATGTTTAGGTCCATTTTGAGCATAGATTTAGTTTAGTAATTTGTATTAGTGCTAAATAAGTTTAGTTAGCAAACTTTGTGACTTGTTATGTTTCTGTATCATGCACTTGCTTGGTAGAGTTTTCAAAATCATCACTTAGTAATTTCTTGCATGCATGCATTCATATTTTTGATTGTATATAAATTGTGTGTAATTGTATGCTACAAATTTTTGTGTAGATTTTGCTAGTGACTGTGATTGTGAAGAGTGCTACTCTCCCCATTACCAAGGCAAGTGATACTTCATGATATTTCCATTCCCTTTATTTTTGAATAAGCATTAGAATTATTTTTGCTAAGTCTTGCATGCTACTTTTGCCAAATGCTATGTTGGGAAATCCTATGTAGTGTAGAATTGTAGAATTGCTAGGGAATTTTCCTAAGTTGTTACTATGCCATGCTTAGCCTAGCTAGTATAAAACAAGGGTTGGTAAAGTATGTTCATGCTATGTTGAAAATAATTCTAAGTCTTTTGGACTTATGCTTTTCTTAATAAAACAACTAAGTCAATGAACCTCCTGGGTGGAATGGGATTTGAATGGTGGTTTTTGGTTGAGTGGTTACACAAGGCCATGGATTTGGCTTGTGTATCTCACTTGTGGTATGCCACCCAGGCACAAAGGGATTTGGAGGCCAAGTGTTGAGAAAGCTTACGGGCAACCACTTGGCAATATGGGCTCTGCCATGATCATATAGGTTGCTAGAACTTAGTCACTTGGACAGTTGGTGGTAGTGGGAATGATAGGTTGGAGCGCGTCCATTTGACTAAGGAAAGGCTTCTGAAAGGTCCTGTCTTGGGAAACCAAGTCTGGTGGGGAAAGTGCACAACCTCTGCAGATGAAAAAATCTAAGTACTTAGCCAAGTCCATGGCAATGGACAAATTGAGCATCAAGACATGGAAGCTACAAGAATCTCATCACTCCAACTTCTAAGTAAAACTTGTGGATGAACAAGGGTGAAGGACCCCAATGTCTATTGGTGGTTTCTTGGGAAGTTTTTGACAAAGAAAAACTTAGTGATTTCAACTAATAGGAAAAACCTATTTTGAGCAAAGCAAGCCAAGCTACACTTAGCCAAAATTCATATAGTAATATAGTCCACTTAAAATAAACTAAGGTATCACTTGCCAATACTATTCCAAAGTATTGACCCTCTGTGGCTGTAACTTGTGATGTTGCAGGTTACTCCGATGATGAGTAGGAGTCATGAGTCTACACTCAACATGCTTACCTGTGGCACATGAAGATGAAGACTTATGTTTATTTACTTATTCCTTAAACTCTTGTATTAGGCCTATGGCCCTGAGTTGTAAAATACTATGTTTTATCTCTGGAATGAATGTAATAAACGACCTTTGTATCTGTGTACTTCATCTTAAACTGTGGATGCGAGCATTGATCCAAGGACTAGCATTGCAATCACAGGGATCCTTTTCCTTTACAAAGGAGGGATCTTACAGATGGTATCAGAGCACTATGTTGCCTGTAGGATTATGACCCTAGGATTGGAAACCACTAAGGAATTTTTTTTACTACTTCTACACTTGTCTATTCTTCTCATAAACTTTTCTAATCTTCTCATTCTCCTCTCTATTTGTAGATGAACTCCATCAACTAAGCCGTGAAGAAAGGACCACTCATGACCATGACCTTGGAGTGTGAAACTGAGTTTCCCAAAATTTTCAAGGACCTCATGGTGGCAATGGAAGCACATGGTGCAGCTGTGTACAAAGGCTTTCCAGTGATGGATGAAGGAGTGGAGTACTGGTGGGTGCAACTTCACTTGTACAAAAACAAGGAAGACAACCACAAAGAAAGAGGATTCTGCATGTACACCAACACTGTGATGCACACCACATTCTTTGAGTCAGCAAGAGAAGCAGCTTGGAGGACTATCAAAGAACTCAGTGCTAGAGTCAAGTGCAGAATGCTCAACCTCCAAAAAGACTTAGAGAAAGAGAAGGAACTTACCCAAGAGTTGGAAGCCACCAACCAAACCTTAAGGGGAGATATTATAGACTTAGTGATGGAATCATGTGAACAAGATAGGTGGATTGCCTCTAGGAACATTGTGTTAGCCAACAGATCCAGTGAGATAGGATTGTGAACGCGCTTCGTTAGTTGGACCACCACCTATCACCTTATTTTCCAAAATGATACCTTAAATAAGTTTGGACCTTGATTGATGTAATGGAATCATGTATGCATGACTTGTGTGATTTTGTGTTCCATGGATATGTATGAAATGTTTGTCTTGTTTTATCTTAAATTGTGTTGTCCTAACTTTTCTATCTTATAAATAGATGCCAATTACCATCAGCACTATTGAGGAGTTCCAGGTTACCCGTTTTAGTCCTCGTATCGTTGAGCTTACCACTTTGCTCAATCACCCTCTTCCCACCATCATGGTGCACCCACTCACCAAGTTCGAGAGGAAGGACCTCTGGGGCTTCAAGGTGAACCAGCCCGGACGCCCATCGGAGTTTACTACGGAGGCCATCGTCTTCAAGCTTATGCACGATGACAGGGAGAGAGGCTTGGAGGTCGTCATGCAGACTGATAGGGCGTCATTAGGCGTCACTCCCGGACAGTTAGGGCACCCACTTCCACGTCTTCGGAAGACGTGATGATGATGGAGAGTCCATCGACTTTGAGGACGACTCGAGGGACGCAGCAGAGCCGATACGTCTCTATCTCCAGGACTTAGAGTCTCTTATTAGGCACGTGGACACAGACAGGACCAACGTCATGCTCAGCAATGACGATCTCCAGGTGCAGCTTCGCGAGAAGGACAAGCTTTTCGCACAGCAGGACGAGATAGTCAAGGAAATGGAGGCGAAGTTCGAGACCCAGGACCGTAAGTTCAAGAGTCAGGAGAAACGCGTCCAGGATAGGAACAAGAAGATCCGGGACATGACTGAAGAACTGAAGTCCAAGGATTTCGAGCTAGAGCAGCAGCAGATGGTGATTGAGAGGCTTCGCTCCCAGAAGAGGACTCTCAATACCAAGATTGAGTCCTTGACCACTACTATTGAGGAGAACAGGACCGCGATGGAGAACGCAGGTCTTACCTTTGTCGAGGAGGAGATTGACGCTGATGAGTAGACTTGACTACTCGGTTATCTTTTATTATCATACTTATTATTTGTGAACTTGTTATTGGACCATCCGACATGTGGATGGCTTGCCACTTGTGTGTTTTACTTTGAGAACTTGTTATTCTGTTGTTGAACTTTTATCTTTGTGTTGCATGCTATGTGTTTGCTTATGTGATGTAATGTGCATAAAACATCTATGGGTATCTCATTCTTATCTATATTTGAACAAACCACAGATGCCTCCCCGTCGCGCAAACCCCAACCCCAACAACATCACCCCGAAAATGCAGCAAATGATGAATGCACAAACACAGCTTATGCAAATGATGACAACATTCATCCAAAACCAGAATAACAACAACAACCCCAATAACAACAACAACAACAACCCTCCGGGCTTTGATATGCTCACCAGATTTCTGCGTTTGAGGCCAGCTAAGTTCTCGGGACGATCGATCCCATGGTGGCCAATGATTGGCTACGCTCGTGAACAAGGACTTAGTGACCGTACGCATTTGGATGCTGAAAAGTCAGGTTCAAGACATCATTGGAAGGACCAGCCGCCACATGGTGGGACAATTTCCAAATCACCACTCCTATTGATGAGGTGACTTGGGCTATCTTTGAAGATGGCTTTCAGATCGCTCATATCTCATCAGAATGATGAGCCTGAAAAGAAGGAGTTTCACAACTGAGCGGCGCCACAGCGTGGCTGAATATATAGAAGAGTTCAACAATCAGCGCTTATGCAGGATGAGGTTGACACAGATGCCAAAAGAAAGGAAAAGTTTCTGGAAGGCTTGAATGATGAACTGAATCTGCAGCTGTCTGTGGCATATGTTCCAACTTATCAGTCTCTGTGTGACAAGGCTACTATTTTGGAGAATAAAATGAAGCAAGTCGAGAGTAGGAAGAGGAAACACTCTGACAAGCACAGCTCAGGATCGTCTCACAAACGATCTCACTATGATGATAGTGGAAGCTCAGGATCCCATAAGCATGGGAAATTCAACAAGCACCACAACCACAACCGTCATGACAACAAGCATCACCGCAGTCATGACAATGACAAGTACAAGAACCACAAGAGTGGACATAAGAGCCACCACAGTGGAAATGGTAGTGGAAGTGGAAGTCAGCCTGCTAAAAGAGACATCAGTCAGGTTGAATGCTTCAAATGCAAGAAGCTGGGGCATTATGCTAATGAGTGCCCTGAGAAGAAAGTTGAAGGACCTAACAAGCCCAATCCTTTTCAGAAAGGACAGGTTAACCACATCAATGTGGAGGAGGTCTATGAGGAGCCTGACGCTGTTGCTGGTAAGTTCAGACTCAATTCCATTCCAGCATTTGTACTCTTTGACACTGGTGCATCTCATTCATTCATATCAAAAGCATTTGTTGATAGAAATGGGTTTGCATCTGAAAACATTGGGTGTCCAATAAAAGTTAGTTCTCCGGGTGGAGATATGATAGTAAGTCTTGGATGCCGGGATCTTGTCATAGAGTTTGGAAAGCATAAGTTCCCAGTGAGCCTGATAATCCTAGATTCCCAAGGATTGGATGTAATTTTAGGAATGGATTGGATGGCTAAGTACGAAGGAGTGCTAGATTGTGCTAATCGTACTGTTGCACTCACAACCCCAGAAAGAAAAAGAATAAAATTCAAGTCAAACTTTGAATCCAAAGGAAGTAAGCTTAATTCTCTTAAGGGGGTTAGCATGGACAGTGTGCCAATTGTGTGTGAGTATCCGGATGTATTCCCGGAAGAATTGCCAGGAATGCCACCAGATAGAGATGTGGAGTTTCTGATAGATTTGGTACCAGGTTCTGGACCAATAGCAAAAAGACCATACAAAATGTCAGTTGATGAACTGAAAGAGCTCAAGAAGCAACTAGGAGAACAGTTGCAGAAAGGATTTATACAACCAAGTTCTTCATCTTGGGGAGCCCCAGTATTGTTCGTGGAGAAGAAAGATAGAAGCCAAAGGTTATGCATAGATTACCGTTCACTCAATGAGGTAACTATTAAGAACAAATATCCTTTGCCTAGAATCAATGACTTGTTTGATCAGCTAGAGGGAGCATGTGTGTTCTCGAAGATTGATCTTCGGTCAGGCTATTTTCAACTCAAGATAAGAGAGCAAGACATACCTAAAACAGCATTCACCACAAGGTATGGATTGTATGAGTATACCGTAATGCCTTTCGGCTTAATCAATGCTCTAGCATACTTCATGAATATGATGAACAAGGTGTTCATGGAATTTCTTGACAAGTTCGTTGTCGTTTTCATCGATGACATCTTAGTCTACTCTAAGAGCAAGGAAGAACATGAAGGACACTTGCGTTTGATACTTGAAAAGTTAAGAGAGCATAAACTTTATGCCAAATTCAGCAAGTGTGAGTTCTGGTTAGAGGAAGTTGGTTTTCTTGGTCATGTTATGACAAAGGATGGCGTGATTGATCTGCTAAGGTTTCAGCTGTGTGAATGGGAATCTCCCAAGAATGTGAAAGAAGTTCGATTTCCTTGGCTTAGCAGGTTACTACCGAAGGTTCATTGAGAATTTCTCAAAGGTTGCTAAGCCCATGACTGAATTGTTAAAGAAAGACAGGAAGTTTGCTTGGTCTGAAGGTTGTGAAGTCAGCTTTCAAGAATTGAAGAAGAGACTTGTAACAGACGGTTACGTATGCCAGATTTGGAAAAGGATTTCCAAGTATATTGTGATGCGTCTCATCAAGGTTTGGGTGCCGTACTTATGCAAGACGGTAAAGTTGTGGCCTATGCCTCGAGACAACTCAAATCTCATGAAGTAAACTATCCTACTCATGATTTGGAGTTAGCCTCTGTCGTCCATGCACTCAAAACATGGAGACATTACCTTTTGGGAAAGCGTTGTGAAGTGTTCACTGATCACAAGAGTTTGAAGTATATCTTCACCCAGAAGGAAATCAATATGAGACAAATAAGATGGTTAGAGCTTATCAAGGACTATGACTTAAGTTTGCAATACCACCCCGGTAAAGCAAATGTTGTAGCAGATGCTCTAAGTCGTAAGGTATTTATGAATGGCCTTACCAAAGGAGAATTGCCAGATGATTTGTGTAAGAAATTCAAAGAACTCTGATTGGAGATTGTGCCTGAAGGACATCTCATGTCTTTAGATGTTCAACCCACTTTGTTGGACAAGATTCGAGAAGCTCAAAAGACTGATAAGGAATTTGAAGAGATTAAGGAAAAGATTAGCCAGGGGAAAGCTAAGAATTTCCATGTAGACGAACAAGGTACTTTATGGCATGGGAAACGTATTTGTGTTCCGCAAGATCCGGAGATGCGGAAACTGATTCTGCAAGAAGCCCACAACTCCCCGTATTCTATTCACCCGGGAAACACTAAAATGTACATGGACATGAAGGAAAGATTTTGGTGGAACAATCTCAAGAGGGACATCGCCGAGCATATTGCTTTGTGTGATGTGTGTAGTAGAGTAAAAGCGGAGCATCAGAAACCAGCAGGTTTGCTTCAACCACTACCTATTCCTGATTGGAAATGGGACAAAATTGGTATGGATTTCATTACCGGATTACCAAGGACCAGATCAGGATATGATTCCATATGGGTAGTAGTGGATCGCTTAACTAAAGTGGCCCATTTCATACCCGTGAAGACAACTTATACAAGTGCCAAATTAGCCAAGATCTACATGAGTAGAATTGTATGCCTTCACGGTGTGCCTAAGAGTATTGTGTCCGATAGGGGAACCCAATTCACTTCCCATTTTTGGAGACAGCTACATGAGTCGTTGGGAACGAGATTGGAATTCAGTACTGCTTTTCATCCTCAAACCGATGGACAAACAGAAAGGACTAATCAAATTCTGGAAGACATGTTGAGGGCATGTGCCCTAGATTATGGAGCAAGTTGGGATGAAAGTCCCATTACAGAATTTTCTTATAACAACAGCTATCAAGCCAGCATTGAGATGGCACCGTTTGAGTTTCTCTACGGAAGAAAATGTACCACCCCATTGTTATGGAATGGTGTGGGAGAAAGAAGTTTATTTGGGCCAGATCTTATCAAAGAAGCCGAAGAGAAGGTCAAATTGGTTAAGGACAGGTTGAAGATAGCACAGTCCCGACAGAAAAGCTACGCAGATCCTAAGCGTAGAGAAGTCACCTACGAAGTTGGTGATAGAGCCTATCTTAGAGTATCACCACTCTATGGAGTGAAAAGATTCGGAGTCAAAGGAAAGTTGGCACCAAGATATGTTGGGCCATTCAAGATTCTGAGTCGCAAAGGCGAAGTTGCTTATGAAATTGAACTGCCAGCATCTCTATCAGCAGTCCATAATGTATTTCATGTGAGTCAGCTTAAGAAATGTCACCCAGAAATGGAAGAATCTTCTTTGAAGGATACCATACCTTTGGAAGAAGTTCAACTAGAAAGTGATCTCACTTATGAAGAAAAGCCTATCAAGATTCTTGAGACTGCAGAAAGAGTCACGAGAACAAAGACTATCAAGTTTTGCAAAGTGCAATGGAACCATCATACTGAAGAAGAAGCAACATGGGAAAGAGAAGATGATCTTCGGAAAGACCACCCTCACCTATTTGCTAGCCAATCCGAATCTCGAGGGCGAGATTCACCTTAAGGGGGTTAGATTTGTAACATCCCAAAAATCATGATTTCAAAGTTTGCATATCATTCATTCATGCATATAGATTTGAGATCAATTTCAAAACTCATTTCAGAAAAATAAACAGAAGCACATAGTGCTATGATTTTATGTGAGCAGATTTAAATCAAATGGCTATCCCCATTTGAAAGTTTGATTGATTATGAACCAAGTTTGTTGCCTTCTTAGAGGAAAGGTTTGGGTGTGGAATTTAAACCAAGATTTACAAATTTGAAATGGTTTCATAAAACATTTTTTCAAATTTTGCAAACCAAGTGCCAAGCCTCTGTTATTTTGATCCCCAAGCTTGACCATGCCTTTTCAAAGCAACCACATGATCCTATGCCTACATTTGAGACTACTGCTCACTGCAAAAATTCCAAGAAAGTTTGAATCCAAATGGAACTTGAATTCATTTGAAAATCTAATCTGAAAATCGAATCAGAAAAAGAAAAAGGGCAAACAAATGAAAAGGGCCTAGCGCCACCAATCTAGCCCAGCATCTGATCAGGCCCAACTAGCCCACCCGGGCCATTTCATTTCCTTCCGCACGCGCGAGCGCACACACTCAGCCACTGACAGATGGACCCCACCTCCACCTCGCGCACCTCGCTGACGAGCGGACCCTCTCCACGTCGCCCCTGTCTTCCCCAAACCGCGCCCGCGACCACGTCGCCGCTGCTGTCAAGGCCGATAATGGCGCGGCGTAATTAGCCATTAAGCCGCGGGTGTTTCCTGTCGCGCCTGGGCCTATAAAATCCCCTCTGCGCGGCGAGCATTTTCCCCTACTCTCCTCGCTCACTCCGCCACCAGGCTGCGCGCATTTGCTCTCGAAGCCCCGCGGTACCGACGACTCCGGCATCCAATTCCGGTGAGCCTCGACCGTCCCTCTCTCTCTCTCTCGTTCAAACGAGGATTCTCAACACGTTCTTGTGCACCTGCTGACACCTTTCTCTTGCCTGCTTGTGACCCAGATCATCATCTCCGTCCACGACCGAAACCACCTGCGCCGCCGCTTGACTCCGGCGACCAATTCAGGTAAAACCCGAGCGCCCCTTGCCCCCTTATTCATGCGAGTTTGTTCGCCCGCGTCTTGCGCAACTCCTGATGCCTCTGGTTCGTGTTAGGGCGACGCCAAACCTCGGCAAGCACCACGTCTGCAAGCGACCGATGCCCGCTACTCCGACGAGCTCCAGAGACCACTCCCGCGCGCCCCTTCGCAAACCAACACCACCTCGAGCATCAGCAGCCTCCTGCGGTTCTGGTAAGCACCTTTTTCCTTCCCCGGGCGACCTAGAACACCGGCAACGCCACTGACCGACGCGCCGCCATTGCGCCGCTAAGCGCGCCGCTTCGTTCGGTTAGGATATTTTTAGCCGCGATCTGGATCCTGGCGTAGAAATAGTTCACTTAACGAAGGGGTATGGACAGATCTGAGCCGCAGGCGTTAGTTAGATCCAACGGCACAGAAGGGTGATCCGGCCGAACCGGTACGCGCCAATAGAAACACGACACGTGGCTAGGGTTAGATTTAAAAACAGAATTCAAACCAGATTTTGATCCGAATTTCAAATGGCTATAACTTTTGATTCCCACGTTAGATTTTTGCAAATTTTATACTGTTGGAATCAGTGAGTCAAGCCCTTTCTGAATCTGCAATGTGTTTAACAAAAAGTTTCTGTTAAAATGACTTTGTATGCAGAAACATGTTTAGGTCCATTTTGAGCATAGATTTAGTTTAGTAATTTGTATTAGTGCTAAATAAGTTTAGTTAGCAAACTTTGTGACTTGTTATGTTTCTGTATCATGCACTTGCTTGGTAGAGTTTTCAAAATCATCACTTAGTAATTTCTTGCATGCATGCATTCATATTTTTGATTGTATATAAATTGTGTGTAATTGTATGCTACAAATTTTTGTGTAGATTTTGCTAGTGACTGTGATTGTGAAGAGTGCTACTCTCCCCATTACCAAGGCAAGTGATACTTCATGATATTTCCATTCCCTTTATTTTTGAATAAGCATTAGAATTATTTTGCTAAGTCTTGCATGCTACTTTTGCCAAATGCTATGTTGGGAAATCCTATGTAGTGTAGAATTGTAGAATTGCTAGGGAATTTTCCTAAGTTAAGTTACTATGCCATGCTTAGCCTAGCTAGTATAAAACAAGGGTTGGTAAAGTATGTTCATGCTATGTTGAAAATAATTCTAAGTCTTTTGGACTTATGCTTTTCTTAATAAAACAACTAAGTCAATGAACCTCCTGGGTGGAATGGGATTTGAATGGTGGTTTTGGTTGAGTGGTTACACAAGGCCATGGATTTGGCTTGTGTATCTCACTTGGTATGCCACCCAGGCACAAAGGATTTGGAGGCCAAGTGTTGAGAAAGCTTACAGTGCAACCACTTGGCAATATGGGCTCTGCCATGATCATATAGGTTGCTAGAACTTAGTCACTTGGACAGTTGGTGGTAGTGGGAATGATAGGTTGGAGCGCGTCCATTTGACTAAGGAAAGGCTTCTGAAAGGTCCTGTCTTGGGAAACCAAGTCAGTGGGGAAAGTGCACAACCTCTGCAGATGAAAAAATCTAAGTACTTAGCCAAGTCCATGGCAATGGACAAATTGAGCATCAAGACATGGAAGCTACAAGAATCTCATCACTCCAACTTCTAAGTAAAACTTGTGGATGAACAAGGGTGAAGGACCCCAATGTCTATTGGTGGTTTCTTGGGAAGTTTTTGACAAAGAAAAACTTAGTGATTTCAACTAATAGGAAAAACCTATTTTGAGCAAAGCAAGCCAAGCTACACTTAGCCAAAATGCATATAGTAATATAGTCCACTTAAAATAAACTAAGGTATCACTTGCCAATACTATTCCAAAGTATTGACCCTCTGTGGCTGTAACTTGTGATGTTGCAGGTTACTCTGATGATGAGTAGGAGTCATGAGTCTACACTCAACATGCTTGCCTGTGGCACATGAAGATGAAGACTTATGTTTATTTACTTATTCCTTAAACTCTTGTATTAGGCCTATGGCCCTGAGTTGTAAAAGACTATGTTTTATCTCTGGAATGAATGTAATAAATGACCTTTGTATCTGTGTACTTCATCTTAAACTGTGGATGCTAGCATTGATCCAGGAACTAGCATTGCAATCACAGGGATCCTTTTCCTTTACAAAGGAGGGATCTTACATACATGGACCCGTAGTCTAGGGTGGAACTACTCACGCTTCATACCGGAGGCTGGCATGGTGTTGAAGAAGGCCTCTAGGATGATCTCTCCCCTCCGGCAGGGTGCCAGGAAGAGCTTCAGACCCCCCGATCTAGGGACGATGGTGGTGGCGGCTACGGACTGTTTCGTGGAAGATTGATCGGGCACTTAGGGTTTAGGTATCGGGGGCTTCTTATAGGAGAAGAGGGAGGCAAGGGGGTGCCCGAGGCGGCTTCACCCCCCAGGCGCAGGCCAGGCCAGGCCGCGCGGCCAGGGGGTGGCCTCCTCGAGGCCCTTCTCCATCTCGTCCTCTGGATCCGTGTTCCCCATGGTAAAATATTGACTTGGCTTTTGTACCGTCTAGTTCCGAGAATATTCATTTTCTGGCTTTTCTGGAACCAAAAACAATAGAAAACATGCAACTGGCACTATATCTTGTTAATAGGTTAGTCCCAAAAAACATATAAAAATATCTCAAAGTGTAGACAAAGCAAAGCAAAGTAGATACTAAACAAGCATGGAACATCAAAAATTATAGATACATTTACGACGTATTAGCATACCTTGTCAGCATCCTTAGGATCAACAAAACCCTTTGGTTATATAATATACAACTCTTCTTCAATGTTGCCATTGAGGAACACAGTTTTGACAACCATCTTCCTATAAGACCTCACCCTTTTAAGGTAAAGGCCCCTGTGATTGCAGTGCTAGTCCCTGGATCGAATTGCTAGCACACACAGTTTAAGATGAAGTACACAGATACAAAGGTCATTATTACATCGTAATTCGAGGAGTACAATAGTTCTTACAACTCATTAGCCCAAGGCTAACACATAGAGTTCTCAACACATAATATAAAAGTAAAGTATTCGTCTTCATGTGCCACAGGAAAACATGTTGAGTGTAGACTCATAACCCTAGTCACCATCAGAGTAACCTGCAACATAATAAATTATAGCCATAGAGGGTCAATACATTTGGAATTGTATTGGCAAGTGATACAATAGTAGTATAGTAACATCTAATAACTATATGAATTTGGCTAAGTGTAGTTCAGGCTGGCTTTGCTCAAAACAAGTTTTATCTTATTAGTTTGAAAATACTAAGTTTTTGTTTGTCAAAAACACCAAGGAACCACCAATAGACATTGGTGAACCTCTACCCTTGTTCAACCACAAGTTTTACTTAGAGAAATTGGGATGAGGATATTCTTGACCATTTCAATGTGTTGTCACTCAGAATTGTCCATAACCGGGGACACAGCTAAGTACTTAGGTTTACCCTCTCGAGAGGTGGTGCACATTCCCCACAAGACTCGACATGCATCGAGACGATACTTTTTAGAAACAATCCCTTAGACCACCATGGACGCGTTCCATCCTACCAACTCTACCACCATCTGTCCATCTGGCTGAGTTCTTGCAACTTAGTTGGTCAAGGCAGAGCCCATATGCCATGTGGTTGCACTAGAAGCTCCTGACACAAAATATCTCAAATCCCTTTGTTCCTGGATGGCCATCCACAAGTGTGATACACAAGGTAAACCATATACATGGGCCTTGTGTAACCAGTCAACACAAACCATAAAAGTCCCATTCCACCCAGGTGATTCATTAACAAGTTGTTTTATTAATCAAAAACATAGGCATAAACTTTGCATAATATAATAACATGAATATTACACCCTTGTATTCTAATATCTAGGCTAAGCATACTAGCATAAAATACCTCTTATCTTAGGGAAAACTACTAATATAATATCTATAGGATCTACCATAACATAGCATATACTAAGAAATTCACCATGCAAATCCTACTCAAAATAGTGCTAGTGCAATAAAGAAAATAGTAGGAAAAAAATATGAAGTATCACTTGCCTTGGTAGCTAGGGGAATATACACAATCCTCACAATCATACTCCAAATTCCACAAAATCTACACAACAATTTATACAACAAAATAATCACAAAACAATATACACACAAAAATAATATGAATGCATGCAAAAATGAAATATGATGTTTTGCCACACTTTTAAAATCAAACTCTACTGTACTGAAGATAAAGCATACATTCTAGAGTCTAAATAAACAAAAACCACCTAAAAATAATATTCTAAATAATTTATATTGTCAAAATAAGCGTACAAATGATTCTGCATAAAATACTATTTTTTCAGAATAAAATGGCCAAATCAAGACCATAAATGAAAAGAGCTCATTTTTCTGAATCCATAGATATAAAATTTGCAATTTTTGGATTTACAGAACAAAAGTTATGCAATTTACAAGTTTAAACAACTAATAGAATAAAATCTGGATTTTAAAACAAAAACAAAGCCACACGCTTGCGAGCCGTAGGATATAAGTTAGATCTAGCAGTCTAGATCTGCACTTACCGCTTTGCCTAGTCATCTAATCGCAACCACTAGATCCAGATCCAATGGATCAAATCTGCCCGACCAAATCCTAGCGGCGCAAATGGCCATGGCGGCGGCGACACGCTGGCGAGGTTAGGGGGCAGGGGAGGGGGTGCCGATGCTTACCAAGGTCGCGAGGATGTGGGGAAGCTCAACATGGACATGGTTGGGGCGGGGGTGCATAGATGCAAACGGAATCGCTTGCCGGAGTTTGTCTCGTCGTCGGGTGCTCCCAGTTGAAGATGAAGGCGACGCTTTGATGTAAGAGGATACAAGTGGCAAGTATCAGGAGATGCAAGGACAAGGCGAACACGCTCGTTTGAATTAGAGGCAGAGGCGAACATGGAGCTCACCGTAATGTGTCGTCGGAGTTCGTTGGTACCGCGGCAGTGCAAAGCGAAATTCGTGGATCCTGGCGGCGCTCTGTGCTTGCGGTGTGGGGGGAAATGCTGTGGAGGGAGAGGGGAATAAGTAGCCAGAGTGGGGGAGGGAATCGCACGCTGAATCAATGGTAATCAAACGAATTTGTTTCGGCTTTAAATGGGGGAAGAAACGGCCGGCGAGCTGGTCGCCGCGCGAGATTTGGGGAAGAAGGGGTGAGGCGGCGTGAGGCCCGATTGTCGATGAGAAGTCTTGGTGAGAAACAAATGGGAGAGGGGAAGGTTCCTGGGTTGGCTGTGGGCTGCTTTTGGGCCTGGGCCAGAAGGGTTGCTGGTTTTATTTTTTTCTCTTTTTTCCTTTTCTTTTCTGTTTTGATTTTTCAAATGACATTTGAATAGGCATTTCAAACCAAATCAATTCAAATCTTCACCAAGATTCTGTGAGGTGACCCTAGTGTTTAAAAGTGTGTCAAACACATCAAATCACTCCAAAAACGTTTTGGGTCATAAAAATAATATAAAACCATGCCCCATACATATAATATAAAAGGGGTTTTAAATATGGTTTTATTAGGGTTTTTTCTTTAAAATGTTTTGTGCAAAGTAAACATGCCATGTTGATATGAATTCAATAACATGGTTTTGAATTTGATGAAATTTGGGATGTTACAAATCTAACCCCCTTAAGATGAATCTCGCCCTCGAGATTCGGATTGGCTAGCAAATAGGTGAGGGTGATCTTTCCTAAGCTCATCTTATCTTTCCCAAGTTGCTTCTTCCTCGGTATGATGATTCCGCTGTACTTTGCAGAATTTGATTGTCTTAGTACGAGTGACTCTTTCTGCTGTCTCGAGAATCTTGATAGGTTTCTCTTCATAAGTGAGATCATTCTCTAGCTGAACTTCTTCTAGTGGTATAGTGTCTTTTAACAAACTTTCCTCCATTCCTGGATGACACTTTTTTCAGCTGGCTTACATGAAACACATTATGAACTCCTGACAGTGATTCTGGTAGTTCTAGCTCATAGGCCACTTCTTCTTTACGGCTCAAAATCTTGAATGGATCTACATAACGAGGTTCCAATTTCCCTTTGACTCCAAATCTCTTCACACCATGAAGTGGTGAGACTCTAAGATAAGCTCTATCACCTACCTCATAGGTGACTTCCCTACGTTTTGGATCAACATAACTCTTTTGTCATTACTGGGCTATCTTCAACCTGTCCTTTACCATTCTGACTTTCTCTTCGGCTTCCTTGATCAGATCTGGTCCGAATAAGTTTCTTTATCCTACTCCATTCCATAGTAATGGTGTAGTACACTTCCTTCCATAAAGAAATTCAAATGGACCCATCTCTATGCTTGATTGATAACTATTATTGTAAGAGAATTCTGCGTATGGCAGACTTTCATCCCAACTGGATCCATAGTCTAGTGCACAAGCTCTCAACATGTCTTCCAAAATCTGATTAGTCCTTTCTGTCTGTCCATCAGTCTGAGGATGAAATGTTGTGCTGAATTCTAGTCTAGTTCCCAATGACTCATGCAGTTGTTTCCAAAAATGCGAAGTGAACTGAGTTCCTCTATCTGACACAATACTCTTAGGTACTCCATGCAGACACACAATCCTGTTCATATAGATCTTGGCTCATTTAGCACTTGTATAAGTGGTCTTCACGGGTATGAAATGAGCCACCTTTGTTAAGAGATCCACAACAACCCATATAGAATCGTATCCAGATCTGGTCCTTGGCAGTCCGGTGATAAAATCCATACCAATCTTATCCCACTTCCAATTAGGTATTGGTAGTGGTTGCAATAAACCTGCCGGTTTCTGATGTTCCTCCTTCACTCAACTACACACATCGCACAAGGCAATGTGCTCCGCGATATCTTTCTTTAGATTGTTCCACCAAAATCTTTGCGTCACATCCATGTACATTTTGGTGTTACCCGGATGAATAGAATATGGTGAATTGTGTGCTTCTTGCAGAATCAATTTCCAAAGTTCTGAATCTTGTGGAATGCAGATACGCTTTCCATACCACAAAGTTCCTTGTTCATCTTCATGGAATCCTTTCGCCTTTCCTTTGCCAATTTTACTTTAATATCCTCTATTTCCTTGTCCAACATTTGGGATTCTTTGATCTTATCCAACAGTGTTGGTTGAACTTCCAATGACATGAGATATCCTTCAGGCACTATCTCCAATCTTAGCTCTTTAAATTGGGCACACAAATCATGTGGCATTTCTCCTTTGGTAAGGCCATTCACATAAACTTTGCGGCTTAATGCATCAGCTACGACATTCGCTTTACCGGGATGGTATTGCAAACTCAAGTCATAATCCTTGATGAGGTCAATCCACCTTGTTTGTCTCATGTTGAGCTCCTTCTGAGTGAAAATATATTTCAAGCTCTTGTGATCTGTGAATACTTCACAGCGCTTTCCCAAAAGATAACATCTCTATGTTTTGAGTGCATGGACAACAGAGGACAACTCTAAGTCATGTGTAGGATAGTTTACTTCATGAGTCTTGAGTTGTGTCGAGGCATAAGACACAACTTTTCCTTCTTGCATCAATACTCCACCCAATCCTTGGTGAGATGCGTCACAATAGACCTGAAAGTCTTTCTCTAGATCTGGCAGACATAAAACTGGTGCTGACACTAGTCTTTTCTTCAATTCTTGGAAACTAGTTTCACACCCTTCAGTCCAATCAAACTTCTTCTCTTTGTTAAGCAGCTCTATCATTGGCTTAGCCACTTTCGAGAAATTCTCGATGAACCTTCTATAGTACCCGGCCAAGCCTAGGAAACTACGGACTTCTTTAACCGACTTGGGAGATTCCCACTCAGTTACGGCTGACACCTTTGCAGGATCGACAGCAATACCATTCCCAGACACAACATGTCCGACAAAACCAACTTCATTAAGCCAAAACTCACATTTGCTGAACTTGGCATATAACTTGTGCTCTTTGAGCTTCTCAAGAATCAAACACAAATGTTCTTCATGTTCTTTGTCACTCTTGGAATAAATCAATATGTCATCGATGAACACCACGACAAACTTGTCAAGAAACTCCATGAACACCTTGTTCATCATGTTCATGAAATAAGCTGGTGCATTTGTTAGTCCAAATGGCATCACCGTATACTCATACAATCCATACCTAGTGGTAAAATCAGTCTTAGGTATGTCTTGTTCTCTAATATTTAGATGAAAATAGCCTGATTGGAGATCAATTTTTGAGAACACACGAGCCCCTTCTAGCTGATCAAAAAGATCATTGATTCTGGCTAAGGGATACTTGTTGTTTATGGTCACCTCATTGAGTGAACGATAATCTATGCATAGCCTCTGACTTCTGTCTTTCTTCTCAACAAACAACACTGGTGCACCCCATGACGAAGAACTTGGTTGGATAAATCCTTTCTACAACTGTTCTCCAAGATGTTTCTTGAGCTCTTTTAACTCATCAACTGACATCTTGTAGGGTCTCTTTGCTATGGGTCTAGATCCTGGCAATAAGTCAATCAAAAATTCCACATCCATATCTGGTGGCATTCCTGGTAATTCCTCCGGAAACACATCCGGGTACTCCTTCACTACTGGTACACTATCTATGCTAACCCCCTTAAGAGAATTTAGCTTACTCCCTTTGGGTTCAAAGTTAGATTTGAACCTAATCCGTTTCTTTTCGGGGGTTATGAGTGTAACAGTTCTTCTGGCACAGTCTATTACTCCCTCATAACGGGTCATCCAGTCCATGCCTAGTATTACATCCAATCCTTGGGATTCTAAGATTATCAGACTAGCTGGAATACTTTCCAAACTCTATTACTAGATCATGACATCCAAAATTTACTATCATATCTCCACCTGGGGAGCTTACTTTAATAGGACATCCAATTGTTTTTAGTTGGGAGTCTTTTTGTCTATAAATTCTCTTGATATGAATGAATGCGATGCACCGGTATCAAAAAGGATAAGTGCTGGAAAGGAATTAATCTTGAACTTACCAGCCAAAACATCAGACTCCTCTTGGATTTCCTCCACATTGATGTGGTTCACATGACCCTTCTGAAAAGGATTTGGCTTGATGGCTCCATCAGTATTATTTTATGGGCATTCATTTTCATAGTGCCCAGTCTTCTTGCACTTGAAACACTCAATCTGACTGATGTCCCTCTTAGTTGGCTGATTCTCATTGCCATTTCCACTATGGTGACTCTTGTGTCCACTCTTGTTGCTGCGGTAATCACCATTGTTGTGTCCATGATGTTTATTTCTAACATGGTGACGATTACTGTTGTGGTGGTTGTTATGATTCTACGTGTTTGTGGGATCTAGAACCTCCACTTCCTTCACCAAAAGAACGCCTGTGAGACGATCCAGATCCTACTTATCAAAATGGTGCTTCCTCTTCCTATTCTACACTTGTTTCATCTTTCTTTACAAGATGGTGTCTTTGTCAAATAGAGATTGATAAGTTGGAACATGCAACAAATAGTTGCATGCACATCTCATCATTCAGCCCTTCAAGGAACTCCTCCTTCCTTTTTTGCATCAGTGTCAACATCATCCGGTGCATAGCGTGCCAGATTGTTGAACTCTTTAATATATTCTGCAACACTGTAGTGGCATTGCTTAAGCTTGTGAAATTCCTTCTTCTTCAACCCCATCACCCCTAAAGAGATATGAGCAGTGCGGAATCCATACTAAAATATCGCCCAAGTCACTTCTTCAATAGGAGTAGTGATTTGGAAGTTATCCCACCAAGTAGCTGCTGGTCCTTCTAGCAGGTGTGCTACAATTCTAACTTTCTCTTCATCAGTGCAACCAACTGTGACCAAGTCCTTGTTCACAGAACATAGCGAATCATTTGCTACCATAGAATTAGTGGTTCCCAAAACTCAGCAGGCCTCAATCTTAGAAACCTTGTGAGCATATCAAAAGCTGGTGGGTTGTTTTGGTTGTGGTTGTTGTTGTGGTTGTTGTTTTGGTTGTTGTTGTTGTTGTTGTTGTTGTTGTTGTTGTTGTTGTTGTTGTTGTTGTTGTTGTTGTTGTTGTTGTTGTTGTTGTTGTTGTTGTTGTTGTTGTTGTTGTTGTTGTTGTTGTTGTTGTTGTTGTTGTTGTTGTTGTTGTTGTTGTTGTTGTTGTCATTGTTGTTGTCGTTGTTGTTGTCGTTGTTGTTGTCGTTGTTTTTGTCGTTGTTGTTGTTGTTGTTGTTGTTGGCATGACGGGGAGGCATCTGTGGTTTCAATAAGGATAAGTAATGAGATATAACCCATAGATCCTAACATGCACAATTCAACACATAGCAACAATCACAAATAAGCAAGCACAAGATAAACTTTAGGATTCAAAACGAACAACAAGTTTTGTAAAGTAAACACACTAGCATAGTCATCCACATGTTGGATGATCAATGCGACTCGATGAATAAAAATATGATAGATAGATAGCCAAGTAGTCAACACTACTCCTCCATATCGACTTCCTCCTCCACTAGAGTAAGTCCTTCTACGTCGATTCCTGCCTTGTACTCCTCCATGTTGGTGGTCAAAGCATTGACCTTCGCCTGAAGCTATCTCTTCTGCGAACGTAGCCTCTCAATAACCTCCTGTTGTATCTCTAGCTCAAGATCCTTGAGCTCCATATTGTCCTTCATCTCATTGATCTTCTTGTTCCTATACTGCACTCTCTTTTCTTGGTTCTTGAACCTCTTGTCTTGCTTCTCGAACCTAGTCTCCATCTCCTTGATGCTCTCCTCCTGCTCCTCGAAAGCCTTGTCCTTCTCCCTCAACTGGATGTGTAGCTCGTCATTGCTAAGCATGACGTTGGTCCTATTAGTATCGAGGTGCCTAAGAAGGCTCTCTAGGTCCTGAAGGTAGAGGCGCACTGGATCAATAGTCTCCCTAGTGGCCTCGTCATACACTATAGCCTCTCCCTCCTCGTCACATCTCCCAAATGGATGGAAGTAGAGGCCCCTGAGCTCGGAGGTGTGAAGTCCACATATACGTCCTAGCAGCTCCTGCATGGCAACGTCGAGTCCCTTATCCTTGTCGTCATGGAGTATCTTGAAGGCAGTTTCCTCGCTGGGAGGCTCTGACTGGCGTCCATGCTGGGAGACTCTAAATCCCCACAAGTCCTTCCTCTCGAACTTCCTGAGCTGAAGTCCCTTAATGTTAGGGAGGGGAAGACCGAGCACACTGACAAGCTCCACAATACAGGATCCAAAACGAGTTCCCTTGAACTCCTCGGTGGTGCTGAAAACAAAGCTAGGCATCTATTGCATAGGATGGAGAAAATTAGAAACAACACAAGTAAAGAGTAAAACATAAGGTAGTAAAACAAAAGCCAAAGTCATTCAACAAAACATTAATCCACACAAGTCATGGCATACAATATTCAATCACAAGTACCAAGGTTCAAACATAACTTAGACAAAATTTTCCCATACCACATAGGTTGGTATGATCAAATTATTAACGTGTGGTGGTCCAACCATTGGTGTACGTCACAACTCTCACTCACTAGTCAAGGTAGCTATCTGGGCATCCTTGGAGGCAATTTGTTTGTCTTGATCACAAGACCCCCATGCTAAGTCTATGATATCCTCCCTTAGACATTTTATGGTGGTCTCTAAGCCTTGGGTATGCTTCTTCTCCTCTCTAAGGTCATTCTGAGTGTTGAGCATTCTACACTTGAGTCTTTCTCCAAGCTCCTTGATGGCATTCCATGCTGCATTCCTTGCAGAGTCAAAGAATGACATATGCATTTCAGAGTTGGTGACCATGCAGAATCCCGAATCTTTGTGGTTGTCTTCCTTGTTTTTATACAAGTGGAGTTGTACCCACCACTACTCTTCTCCTTCATCCATCACTGGAAATCCCTTGTACACGGCTTCACCATTTATCCCCAAGCTAACCATGAGGTTCTTGAGTGCATTGGGAAACTCCGTCTCACATTCTAAGGTCATGGTCATCAGTGGTCCCTTCCCGACGGCTTCGTTGATGGTGGCCATCTACAAATAGAGATGAGAAAGAAGATTAGGAGAAGATTTACGAGATGAAAAGAGACAAGTTTGGAAATTTACAAAGGAGTTTGCATTTTCCTAGTGGTTTCCTTAGTCTAATCCATCTTAGGGTCATAATCCTACAGGCAACACAGTGCTCTGATACCATCTGTAAGATCTCATACTTTTAAGGTAAAGGCCCTTGTGATTGCAGTGCTAGTCCCTGGATCGAATTGCTAGCACCCACAGTTTAAGATGAAGTACACAAATACAAGGTCATTATTACATCGTAATTTGAGGGGTACAATAGTTCTTACAACTCATTAGCCCAAGGCTAACACATAGAGGTCTCAACACATAATATAAAAGTAAAATCTTCATCTTCATGTGCCACATGCAAACATGTTGAGTGTAGACTCATAACCTTAGTCACCATCAGAGTAACCTGCAACATAATAAGTTACAGCTACAGAGGGTCAATACATTTGGAATTGTATTGGAAAGTGATACCATAGTAGTAACATCTAATAACTATATGAATTTGGATAAGTGTAGTTCAGGCTGGCTTTGCTCAAAATAAGTTTTATCTTATTAGTTTGAAAATACTAAGTTTTTGTGTGTCAAAAACACCAAGGACCAACCAATAGATATTGGTGAACCTCTACCCTTGTTCAACCACAAGTTTTACTTAGAGAAATTGGGATGAGGAGATTCTTGACCATTTCAATGTCTTGTCACTCAAAATTGTCCATAACCGGGGACACGACTAAGTACTTAGGTTTACCCTCTCGAGAGGTGGTGCACTTTCTCCACAAGACTCGACATGCATCGAGACGAGACTTTTCAGAAACAATCCCTCAGACCACCATGGACGCGTTCCATCCTACCAACTCTACCACCATCTGTCCATCTGGCTGAGTTCTTGCAACTTAGTTGGTCAAGGCAGAGCCCATATGCCATGTGGTTGCACTAGAATCTCCTTGGCACAAAATATATCAAATCCCTTTGTTCCTGGGTGGCCATCCACAAGTGTGATACACAAGGTAAACCATAGACAAGGGCCTTGTGTAACCAGTCAACACAAACCATACAAGTCCCATTCCACCCAGGTGATTCATTAACAAGTTGTTTTATTAATTAAAAACATAGGCATAAACTTTGCATAATATTATAACATGAATATTCCACCCTTGTATTCTAATATCTAGGCTAAGCATACTAGCATAACATGCCTCTTATCTTAGGGAAAACTACTAAGATAACTCTATAGGATCTACCATAGCATAGCATATACTAAGAAATTCACCATGCAAATCCTACTCAAAATAGTGCTAGTGCAATAAAGAAAATAGTAGGACAAAAAGATGAAGTATCACTTGCCTTGGTAGCTAGGGGAATAGACACACTCCTCACAATCACACTCTCGAAATTCCACAAAACCTACACAACAATTTATACACAAAATAATCACAAAACAATATACACACAAAAATAATATGAATGCATGCAAAAATGAAATATGATTTTTTGCCACACTTTTAAAATCAAACTCTACTGTACTGAAGATAAAACATACATTCTAGAGTCTAAATAAACAAAAACCACCTAAAAATAATATTCTAAATAATTTATATAGTCAAAATAAGCCTACAAATGATTCTGCATAAAACACTAATTTTTCAGAATAAAATGGCCAAATCAAGGCCATAAATGAAAAGAGCTCATTTTTATGAATCCATAGATATAAAATTTTCAATTTTTAAATTTACAGAACAAAAGTTATGCAATTTACAAGTTTAAACAACTAACAAAATAAAATCTGGATTTTAAAACAAAAACAGAGCCACGCGGCAGCGGCTGATTGGACGGTACCACTTCGGGCGGATCAAGCTTGCGAGCCGTAGGATATAAGTTAGATCTAGCGGTCCATATATGCACTTACCGCTTCGCCTAGTCATCTAATCGTAGCCACTAGATCCAGATCCAATGGATCAGATCTGCCCGACCAAATCCTAGCGGCGCAAATGGCCATGGCGGCAGCGACGCCTCTGGCTGTGACACGCCGGCAAGGTCAGGGGGCAGGGGAGGGGGTGCTGATGCTTACCAAGGTTGCGAGGATGTGGGGAAGCTCAACGTGGACACGGTTGGGGCGGGGGTGCATAGACGCAAACGGAATCGCTTGCCGGAGTTTGTCTCATCGCCGGGTGCTCCCAGTTGAAGATGAAGGCGACGCTTTGGTGTGAGAGGATACAAGTGGCAAGTATCAGGAGATGCAATGACAAGGCAAACACGCTCGTTTGAATTAGAGGCAGAGGCGAACATGGATCTCACCGGAATGTGTCGCCAGAGTTCGTCGGTACCGCGGCGGTGCAAAGCGAAATTCGTGGAGCCTGGCAGCTCTATGTGCTTGCGGTGTGGGGGGAAATGCTACGGAGGGAGAGGGGAATAAGTAGCTAGAGCGGGGGAGGGAATCACGTGCTGAATCAATGGTAATCAAAAAAATTTGTTTCGGCTTTGAATGGGAGAAGAAATGGCCACCGAGCTGGTCATCGCGCAGGATTTGGGGAAGAAGGGGTGAGGTGGTAGTGGGGCCCAGTTGTCAGTGAGGGGGGGTGCGCGCGCGGGTGAGAAACAGAGGGGAGAGGGGGAAGGTTCCCGGGTGGGCTGTGGGCTGCTTTTGGGCCTGGGCTAGAAGGGTTGCTGGTTTTATTTTTTTTCTCTTTTTTCCTTTTTCTTTTCTGTTTTGATTTTTCAAATGAGATTTGAATAGGCATTTCAAATCCAAATAAATTCAAATCTTCACCAAGATTTTGTGAGGTGACCCTAGTGTTTAAAAGTGTGTCAAACACATCAAATCACTCCAAAAACATTTTGGGTCATAAAAATAAAATAAAACCATGCCCCATACATATAATATACAAGGGGTTTTAAATATGGTTTTATTAGGGTTTTTGCTTTGAAAATTTTTGTGCAAAGTAAACATGCCATGATGATATGAATGCAATAACATGGTTTTTAATTTGATGAAATTTGGGATGTTACACTTCCATATCTCATACTCGAAATACGCAAAATTGCTAACATAATACTAACCGACTTTAGCATCGCTACGGGAGAGAATGTCTCGTCGTAGTCAACTCCTTGAATTTGTCGAAACCCCTTTGCGACAAGTCGAGATTTATAGACGGTCACATTACCATCAACATCAGTTTTCCTTTTGAAAATCCATTTGTTCTCCACGGCCTTTCGGTCGTGAGGTAAGTCCACCAAGTTCCAAACTTTATTTTCATACATGGATTCCATCTCAGATTTCATGGCTTCTAACCATTTGTTGGAATCCGGGCTCATCATCGCTTCTTCATACGTTGCAGGGTTATCTATTTCATCAACCATGAAATTCATAACATGATTTCCGTATAGTTTAGGAGCTGCACGTGTCCTGCTTGACCTGCGAGGTTTGGTAGTGTTCTCTTTCGGAGTTTCATGATCATTATCATTAGTTCCCTCTTCATTCGGTGAAGTCAACTACGAAACAATTTCCGGTGCTGCACTACTCGTCGTTTCATGAAGATAAGGTTCAATAACCTCTTCGAGTTATACCTTCTGACTACACACACCTTTTGTGAGAAACTCTTTCTCTAGAAAGGATACATTCTTGGCAACAAAAACCTCGCCCTCGGATCTGTGATAGAAGGAATACCGAATAGTTTCCTTAGGGTATCCTATGAAGAAGCATTTTTCCGCTTTTGGTTCGAGTTTATCAGGCTGAAGTTTCTTCACATAAACATCGCATCCCCAAATTTTAAGAAACGACAACTTAGGTTTGTTTCCAAACCACAATTCATATGGTGTCTTTTCAACGGATTTAGATGGTGCCCGGTTTAAAGTGAATGCAGCGGTTTCTAGTGCATAGCCCCAAAATGATAGTGGCAAGTCAGTGAGAGACATCATAGATCGAAACATATCTAATAAAGTACGATTACGACATTCTGACACACCATTACGCTGTGGTGTTCCGGCATGTGTGAGTTGTGAAACTATTCCACACTCTTTCATATGTGCGCTAAACTTTTAACTTAGATACTCACATCCATGGTCGGACCGCAGAAATTTGATCTTTCTATTACGATGATTTTCCACTTCACTCTGAAATTCCTTAAACTTGTCAAAGGTTTTAGACTTGTGTTTCATCAAATAGATATACCCATATCTACTCAAATCATCCATGAAAGTAACAAAATAACGATATCCACCTTGCGCCGAAACACTCATTGGACCACATACATCAATATGTATGATTTCCAATAATCCGTCGCCCGTTCTATTGAACCGGAAAACGATGTTCTACTCATCTTGCCCATAAGGCATGACTCACATGTATCAAATGATTCAAAATCAAGTAATTCCAAAAGTCCATCTGAATGGAGTTTCTTCATGTGTTTAATGCCAATATGACCTAGACGGCAGTGCCACATATATGCGGATATATCATCATCAAGTTTAATCCTTTTAGCATCAATATTATGAATATGTGTAACACTATTATCGAGATCCAACAGAAATAAACCATTCATCATAGGTGCATGACCATAAAAGATATCATTCATATAAATCGAACAACCATTGTTTTCAGATTTAAATGAATAACCACTTCACATCAAACACGATCCGGATACAATGTTCATGCTCAGTGCAGTCACCAAATAACAATTATTTAGGTTTATAACTAATCCCGATGGTAAGTGGAGAGGCAGCGTTCCGACGACGATCACATCAACTCTTGATCCATTGCCGACACGCATAATGACCTCACCCCTAGCTAACGGTCGCTTGTTTTGTAGCCCCTGATTCGAATTACATATATTAACAACCGATCCGGTATCAAATACCCAGGTGCTACTGTGAGTACTAGTCAAGTACACATCAATACCATGTATATTATATATACCTTTGTTTGCTTTGCCGGCCTTCTTGTCTGCCAAATACTGTAGGGTTCGCAACATAGAAAACAAAAATGTTCCTACGATGGGAACAACTATGTACCAAGATCTATCTACTAGATACAAGCAACGGGCAGATATACATCCATAGATAACATACCCTTGAAGACCGACAAAGCTTAACAAGGTTGAACTCGTGGTTGATTTAGACGATCTCTTGCCGATCTCAAGATCGAGAGGAAGTCCTAGCAACGCAAATCAGCAGCGCATCCGTGCTCGCACACACGTCCGAGGCACCGAGCAACCTCCGCCTCCTCTCTTCAGCGATGCAGCGGAAGCACAACTCTTTCTTGCCGAATAGCCACCGGGAACATGTATCTCGCTAGTCTGAGACCATGGGGGATAAATACTAGAGGGGGAGAGAGATCCTTCATGAGGAGGTGCGAGTGAGAGAGAGAGGGAGGGGGCTCCTTTTATAGGAGGAGGTGGGGGCACCCAAGGGGGTGGCTGCTGGCCATGGGGTCTGCCCCTCCCCTCCTTCATTCATGTGGGTGGACACTCCACTCACACAAGTGTCTTTCAATTCCCTCCACTCAAAAACCCACTCAAATTCTCATTAAATTTCCACCAAATTTAATGCAAACTCTCATTAAATAAAACTCCTTTTATTTATTCAGAATTTTGTCAATTACTTTAATGACAAACATTCACATATAACCCCTTGCTAGTATTTCATTTCACATGCAAAAACACTTTCTGCAATTTCACCCGAAAACCCGTTTTGGTATCTAGTGAAATAAATTCCTGCGCTTGTTATTCTTTCCGGCATGAAACTTTTGCTCCAAATGGATGTCGGTGTCTCTTAAGTGTGTCACCCTATGGTTCGCGAATAATGTGGACATGATCGAGACCCCTCTCAGATCAATAATCAGAAGCGGGACCTAGAGATCCATACTGACTCCCACACATTCAGCGATGACTTTCTTGTAATCGCAAGAACCTTTTACTCTAGTATCTTAATCCTTTTGTTTCTGGTATATTACATGTCCGAGATTCGATCATCGGTATCTCCATACCTAGTTTGATCTTGTTACTGACATGTACTCTTTTCTCGTTCCCGTGATATAACATTCTAGTGATCAAATCAGTTGCTTGTAAGCCAATCAATGTGATATCACCGACAGGGCCTAGAGCATATCTATCCGTCATCAGGATGAAAAAATTCCACTCTCGATCCATGGGCCTAAACATAACACTTTAGTAGTACTGAACCCATCTTTATAATCACCCAGTTATGGTGTGATGTTTGATGTTATCAAGATACTTTTCCGGTGTTAGTGATTGACATGATCTCATGGTCTAAGGATTAAGATCACTTCGTATGATGTTATAGCAATATAAACTAAATGAATTTGATCGTAATGCTATACTTCGGATGAATGTTCATCACACCATTACACTAATGTTGTGACCTCGTTATTAACAACATCCAATGTCCATGATCAGGAAACCTTGATCATCTTGTTAATCAATGAGCTAGTTTATGAGAGAGGCATAAATAGGAACTTTCTATTTTTTTATTAAACACACATGTATTAACGTTTCCGTATTAATACAATTATAGCATGCAAAATAAACATCTATCATATACTTGGAATATACATAATAACCACTTTATTATTGCTTCTCAAGGCATATTCCCTTTAGTCTCACACTTGCACTAGAGACAATAATATATTTAAATAGTGATAAATCTAACACCCATGGAGTTCTGGTGTTGATCATGTTTTACTCTAGGGAGAGTTTTAGTCAACGGATCTGCTACATTGAGATCCGTGTGTACTTTACAAATCTTTATATCTCCATCCTTGACATGCTCGCGGATGGAGTGAAACCGGCGCTTAATATGTTTGGAATTCTTATGAGACCTTGATTCTTTGGCATTGGCAATGGCACCATTGTTGTCACAATATATCACCATTGGGTCCAATGCGCTCGCAACCACACCTAGTTCGGATATAAACTCCTTCATCCAAACTGCTTCCTGAGCCGCTTCCAAAGCAGCAACATATTCGGCCTCCGTTGTTGATCCTGCCACCACGGGTTGTTTGGAACTCCTCCAACTAACCACTCCACCATTCATGAGAAATACGTATCCGGATTGAGACTTAGAGTCATCCGGATCGGTGCCAAAGCTTGCGTGGACATAACACTTGGTGACGAGCTCTTCTTCACCTCCGTACACAATAAACATATCCTTATTTCTTCGCAAGTACTTAAGGATATTCTTGACGCTATCCAGTGTTCCGAACCTAGATCCGATTGGTACCTACTAGTCAAACTAATAGCATGTGCCACATCCGGTCTTGTACATAGCATGGCGTACATTATAGAGCCTATGGCTGAAGCATAGGGGACTTTGTCCATTATCTCTCTTTCTTCCGCCATAGCCGGACTTTGAGTCTTACTCAATGTCTTGCCTTACAACATAGGTAAGAACCCCTTCTTACTTCCGTCCATTTTAAACTTCTTTAAAATCTTATCAAGGTATGTACTTTGTGATAGCCCTATTAGGCGCCTAGATCTATCCCGATAGATCTTTATGCCTAATATGTATGACGCTTCACCTAGGTCCTTCATTGAAAATTTTCTGTTTAGATAACTTTTAACACTGTTAGATCTATATAATTTCCGATCAATAATATGTCATCCACATATAATATTAGAAATGCCACATTTCTCCCACTCACTTTCTTGTAAATACAAGCCTCTCCATAAGTTTGGACAAATCCAAACTCTTTGATCACCCCATCAAAGCGGAGATTCCAACTCCGGGATGCTTGCTTCAGTACATAGATGGATCGCTGAAGCTTGCATACCTTATTAGCATCCTTAGGATCGACAAAACCCTTTGGTTGTATCATATACAACTCTTCTTCAATATTGCCATTGAGGAACACAGTTTTGACATCCATCTGCCATATTTCATAGTCGAAATATGCAACAATTGATACATAATCCTAACTGACTTTAGCATTTCTACGGGAGAGAATGTCTCATCATAGTCAACTCCTTGAATTTGTCGAAACCCCTTTGCGACAAGTCGAGCTTTATAGACGGTCACATTACCATGAACATCAGTTTTCCTTTTGAAAATCCATTTATTCTCCACGGTCTTTCGGTCGTGAGGTAAGTCCACCAAGTTCCAAACTTGGTTTTCGTACATGGATTCTAACCATTTGTTGGAATCCGAGCTCATCATCGCTTCTTCATACGTCGCAGGGTCATCAATTTCATCAACCATGAAATTCATAACAGGGTTTCCGTACATCTCGGGAGCTGCACGTGTCCTGCTAGACCTGCGAGGTTGGGTAGTACTCTCTTTCAGAGTTTCATGATCATTATCATTAGTTCCCTCTTCAATTGGTGAACCAACTCCGGAACCACTTTAGGCGCTGCGCTACTCGCCATACTATGAAGAGAAGGTTCAACAACCTCTTCGAGTTCTACCTTCCGATTACTCACGCCTTTCGCGAGAAACTCTTTCTCTAGAAAGGATCCATTCTTGGCAACAAAAACCTTGCCCTCGGATCTGTGATAGAAGGAATGCCCAATAGTTTCCTTAGGGTATCCTATGAAGACGCATTTTTTCCGCTTTGGGTTCAAGTTTATCCGGTTGAAGTTTCTTCACATAAACATCGCATCCCCAAACTTTAAGAAATGACAGCATAGGTTTGCTTCCAAACCACAATTCATACGGTGTCTTTTCAACAGATTTAGATGGTGCCCAATTTAAAGTGAATGCAGTAGTTTCTAGTGCATAACCCCAAAATGACAGCGGCAAGTCCGTCAGAGACATCATAGATCGAACCATATCCAATAAAGTATGATTACGATGTTCCGACACACCATTTCGCTGTGGTGTTCCGGCAGGTGTGAGTTGTGAAACTATTCCACACTCTTTCATATGAGTGCTAAACTCGTAACTTAGATACCCACCTCCACGGCCGGACCGTAGAAATTTGATCATTCTATTACGATGATTTTCCACTTCACTTTGAAATTCCTTGAACTTTTCAAAGGTTCCAGACTTGTGTTTCATCAAGTAGATATAACCGTATCTACTCAAATCATCTGTGAAAGTAACAAAATAACGATATCCACCTCGCGCCGACACACTCGTTGGACCACATACATCAGAATGTATGATTTCCAATAAATCTGTTGCCCGTTCCATTGAACCGGAAAACGATGTTCTAGTCATGTTGCCCATAAGGCATGGCTCACATGTATCAAATTATTCAAAATCAAGTGATTCCAAAAGTCCATCCGAATGGAGCTTCTTCATGCGTTTAACGCCAATATTACCTAGACGGCAGTGCCACATATATGCGGATATATCATCATTAAGTTTAATCCTTTTAGCAACAACATTATGAATATGTATAACATTATTATCGAGATCCAACAGAAATAAACCATTCATCATCGGTGCATGACCATAAAATATTTCATTCATATAAATAGAACAACCATTATTCTCGGATTTAAATGAATAACCACTTCGCATCAAACACGATCCAGATACAATGTTCATGCTCAGTGCTGGCACCAGATAACAATTATTCAAGTTTATAACTAATCCTGACGGTAAGTGGAGAGGTAGCGTTCCGACGGCAATCACATCAACACTTGATCCATTGCCGACACGCATCTTGACCTCACCCCTTGCTAGCAGTCGCTTGTTCCGCAACCCCTGATTGCAGTTACAAATATTAGCAACTAAACCGGTATCAAATACCCAGGTGCTACTGCGAGTACTATTCAAGTACACATCAATAACATGTATATCATATATACATTTATTTGCCTTGTCGGCATTCTTGTCTGCCAAATACTTGGGGCAGGTGTGCTTCGAGCCGCCAGTCCCCTTCCAATAATAGCACTCGGTATCAGACTTAGGGCCAGCTCGGGATTTATTTTCAGGCACGGCAACTGGCTTGCCGCCCTTACTTCCCTTCCGTTTTCCCTTCTTGTCTTTCTTGAAACCAGTGGCCTTATTGATCATCAACACTTTTTGTTCTTTCTTGATCTCCACTTCTATAGTTTTAAGCATTGACAGAAGCTTGGGGAGAGACTTCTTCATGCCTTGCATATTATAGTTCATCATGAAGCTCCGATAGCTAGGTGGCAGAGACTACAGAACATGATGGATGCCTAGGTCAATGGGAATCGTTATTCCCAAGGACACAAGATTATCGGCGTAACCTGACATCTTGAGTACATGCTCACTTACGGAGCTGTTCTCTTCCATCATGCAACTAAAGAACTTTTCTAAAGCATTGTATCTCTCTACAGCAGCATGTGTGTCGAAAATCATTTTCAACTCACCCATTGTATCAAATGCATTGCCATTTTCGAAACGCTTTCGAAGTTCTGGCTCTAGCCCATACAATATGCTGCAATGAACTAAGTTGTGGTCCTCCTTACGAGTCAAATAGATGTTCTTTTCTTCGTCAGGGGTATCATCAAGTGGTGGGGGTCCCAGCAGCGCCTCTAGCACATATTGCTTTTGTGCAGCAGTGAAGAGAATCCTCAAATTCATGGCCCAGTCGGTAAAGTTGCTACATTCGATGCAAGTTTCTCTTTCTGCATGAACACATTGAAATTAAAATCAGGTGTTGCCATCTACAACGGAATTTTTAAAGTTTAGACTAAGTTTATGATAGATCAAGATCAACTAATCCAAATTATGAATGAACTCCCACTCAAAAAAAACACCCCTCGTGTCTTTTTGGTGATTACATGAACCAAATACACTACACCAAGTCCGATCATGACGTGAGTCGGTGTAGTTTCAAAGGTGAGCATCTATATGGGCATCATATCAAATATATGACTCATGCTTAACCTTTCGGTCCGTGTTCTGAGGACATGTCTGTAGATGCTAGGCTCGCCAAGTAAGAACCTTAGTATCTGCGTGTGTAAAACTGCCTTACACTCGAAATATGATCGTGGATTCAAGTACACCCGATCATCACATGATGTCTTGAAGCGACAAAACATAATCGGTGCATACTTAAGGGAGAACACATTTTTATCTTGATATCTAAATGAGGGATCATCTTATAATGCTACTAAAACTCCAAAAAAGCAATATAAGATGCAAAAACATCATATGTGAAAAGTGAAATGATATGGTTCTTGCACTTGATCACTATCATTTGCATCGTGGTATGATCTTTATAATTCCTTTGTGTGTAAGGCCAAGGTCTATGGAACTTACATGTTAGGTGTGTTGTAAGAGTATCAACTATACATCAACGTACAACATTACCATATCATGACACTATCCCAGCAACAATCCTAGACACTTCTAATTTATCCATTGCAAGTTTTACGTGGCTTAGGGCTTTCAAAGATAGAACCGTTCTTACCTACGAACATGGAACCACATCGACGATAACTAAGTTATTAGCTACTTGTTGTAAATCAGATATTGACTATAGTAGGAGAGACAGACACCCGCTATCCACTTATGCAAAACTAGTTGCATGTCAAGCATGGAACATGTCTCATGTGCGAGGACATGCAAAGTTTGTCCGGACCGCTTCATCCCACTATGCTACCAATATCCAAAGTACAAACAAGAAGCAATAACATGATCATCATCGCCCACATACTCATATGTGTACTACCCGTGTAAAGCATCTATGCATAGATCCGGCTCTGATACCACTATTGGGTTCACAACATAGATAACAATTTTTTTTATGATGGGAACTACTAAGAACCAAGATCTATCTACTAGATACAAGCAACGGGTGGATATACATCCATAGAGAACATACCCTTGTAGACAGACAAAGTTTAACAAGGTTGTACTCGTGGATGATGTAGTCAAACGCTTGCCGATCTCAAGATCGAGAAGAAGTCCAGCGCCGCAAATCAGCAGCGCATTCGTGATCGCACACACGTTAAAGCCACCGAACAACCTCCGCCACATTGACCATTGGATCAAGACTGGCAAATCCAAACATTGCTAGCAGTTGGATCTTCTTTTACATTCTTAGCATCTAGAAGATTTTATTGATAGTATTTGGCACAATGAATGCTAGTATGCACAAACCTCAAAATACACTCCGTTGCTTAGTTTCAGTGACCTTTTTCTAAATGCATGGACTTCGATGTAATTTTCATTTTTACAAGGTCCTTGATGTAACTTGTACTTCCACCGAACGTGTTCACTGAAGCACCTCGCTCCTACGAGACCTACCATAGTTGGAAGAAAATGAACCTCCCCAATTATCACACAAAGCGGACCATAGTTTCTTATATAATTCCATTTTTCAAGATTCCTAGCTAACTTCGCACACTTTATTGACTTCTTGTTGATTTAACGAAATTAGGTCAAACCTGAGCTACTAGTAAGTGAGGTATATTGATCTTGAATGTAATTTCGGAGGTAGATGGGTGCATCTTCTTTTAGCAAACAATGCGGTCACTGTGAGTTTCCACTATGGTCCTTAGCGCAAAAAATTCAAACTTATCCGGTTTTAAAATTTTCACTTGCTTGCCAAACATCGGGAGGGAAGGTTATTCAAAAGATCGGCCATTCACAATAGTACTTCTTATCTTAACTTTATCTTGTATTATCTCTTACAATACCATACCACTTTATAGTGTATGGATAACTTTGAACTTCGACCGTTGGATCAATACTGGCAAATCCAAACATTGCTAACCGTTGGATCTTCTTTTCCACTCTTAACATCTAGAAAATTATTTTGATAGTATTTAGCATGTACAGTGAACGCTAGTATGCACAAACCTCAAAACACACTTCACTTCTTAGTTTCAGGGACCTTGTGCAAAATGCATGGACTTGGATGTAATTTGTATTTTTATGAGGTCCTTGATGTAACTTGTACTTCCATCGACCGTGTTAACTAAAGCACATCGCTCCTATAGGACCTTCCATAGTTATAAGAAAATGCAACCGCCCCAATTATCACACAAAGTGGACCATGGTTTCTTATAGTTCCATTTCTCAAGATTCCTAGCTAACTTCGCACACATCACTCACTTCTTGCTAATTTAATGAAATTAGGTCAAAATTGAGCTACAAGTAAGTGCGGTAGATTGCCCTTGAATTAAATGTCTTTCTGGAGGTAGATGGGTGCATCTTCCTGTGGTAAACAATGACATTCCAACTATCTGGAAAGAACATTCTCAATATCTTGAGTGATGACGAGATTGTTCTTTTCCATAAAGAAGGTCCAAAGAATATGGATCTGAATGCCACAAGCTAAGCTTCCTGACATATTAAGTGGATCAACATGTTTTACTTACGATTCCCATATTTAATGTTATGAGTTTTCAAACTCTATCCTAGCAAACTCTGCCCATGAATGACTTTATGTCGATTTCTTGAAATTAGGTCAAATTTGAACTAAAAGTAAATTGTAGGTTGCTTTGGAAGTTTTGTGAATTTTTTTGGGAGGTAACCATCGGGGATCATTTAATATATCACAAACCACCACCGATAATTTTGACAATAGGTTCAACTTCTTGCTAAGATTTTGCATCTTGACAATTTAACAAAATTAGGTCAAACTTGAGCTAGAAGTAAGCATGATAGATTGCGATCGAATTAAATGTCATTTCATGTGTAGATGAGCGCATCTTCTCGCAGTAAACAACACCGTTAGTGTGAGTTTCCAACTATTAGGAAATGACATTCTAAATTTCCACAGTGATGACGAGATTGTTCCTTTCCGAAAATAAAGTCTGAAGAATATGAATCTGAATGTCACAAGCCAAGCTTTCTGGACCGACATGTTGTACTTATGATTCCCATGTTTTATGAGTTTTCAAACTTCTTATTAGCTAACTCTGTCCACTCGAATGACTTTATGTAGATTTATCGAAATTAGGTCAAATTTCAACTGCAAGTAAATTGTAGATTGTGTTGAAAGTTTTATGAATATTTTTTGGAGGTAACCACCGGTGGTTCATTTAATATACATATCACAAACCACCACCGAGAATTTCGACAATAGGTTAAACTTCTTGATAAAATTTTGCATCTTGAAAACTTAACAAAATCAGGTCAAACTTGAGCTACCAGTAAGCGCGATGGATTGCCCTTGAATTAATTATATTTTCATAAGTAGATGGGTGCATCTTATTTTAGTAAACAATGCTGTTAGTGTGAGTTTACGACTATCAAGAAAGAACATTATCTATTTTCTGAATGATGTTGAGATGTTCCTTTCCATAAAAAGTCTGAAGAATATGGATCTAAATACCACAAGCCAAGCTTTTCAGGCATATATAGTCGACTGACATATTGTGTACTACTTATATGATTCCCATGTTTCAAGAGTTTTCAAACTTTGTCCTAGCTAACTCTGCCCACTTGAATGGATTTATGTCGATTTATTGAAATTATGTCAAATTTGAACTACGAGTAAATTGTAGGTTGCGTTGAAAGTTTTGTGAATTGTTTTTGGAGGTAACCATCAGGGGGTCATTTAATTTTTCACAAACCACACCATCGAGATTTTTGACAGAATGGTGCAACTTCTTGCTAAGATTATTCATCTTGACAACTTAACGAAATTAGGTCAAACTTGAGAAACAAGTAAGCGCGATAGACTGCTCTTGAATTAATTATCTTTTTGAAGCTATTTTTTAGATAATAAGATTTTTTAATTAAATTCCACAAATAATACACAATTTTGAAAAATTCCAAATCTAGCGCGGCCTAGAGGTTCGAACTTCCGACAAGGACCTTTCGGGAGTTTAACTCCTGACAAGTACCTTTCGGGAGTTTAACTCCCGATCAGTACTCGACAAGCACTCGACATGGCTGGTCAAGAGTTAAACTCCCGAAAGGTACTTGTCGGGAGTTAAACTCCCAATAGGTCCTTGTCGGGAGTTCAAACCGCGAGGCCGTGCAAGATTTGGAATTTGTCAAAATTGTGTATTATTCGTGGAATTTAATAAAAAATCATATTATTAAAGAAGCCTTTTTCGAAGGTATATGGGTTCCTCTTTTCCGGACATAGCGGACCATGCATGTTTTACTTGCGATACCTAGGTTCTATGAGTTTTCAAGATTCGTAGCTAAATTAACCCACTTAAATTACACTACTCCCTCCGATTCAAATTAATGTTTGCCAAATTGTAGATAAGTTTAACATTTGCTCCAAGGTAGGACCCACATAGCTTGGTCATATTACTCCATGCAATAGAGAGGAGAGAGAGAAAATGAATTTTCTATTCTCTATGGGCAACCCACAAGCTTGAGGCATAACTTTATTTTCTCCACAATGTACTAGTACTATGTGACTTAAGGTGTGATTTTTTTCACATTGCGGATTCCCTAAGGAAAAAAAGCAAATAATGGGCCCACTTGGCAGTGTATGACCAAGCTATAAAACTCCTATGCAGAAGTTAGCGTCTTCAGTTTAGTGGATCCCATGAATCATCTCGTGGAGCTTTTACTCGTAGTTTCTTAGACATATCCTCACCTCTGTCCATGCACTGTACATGCAGAGAGAATAAAACATAGACATGGGAAGAGGGTAGCAGCAAAGAGAGAAGAAGAATTGAAGGAGGTTCGATGTCAAAGCAAAGTTTATTATCAGTGTACACTCTACTAGTAGTAAATTTCAGGGCCTATGCACGCAAAAAAGTGTTCTCTCTCCTTCGCTGCCTCTCAAATCTCCCTACCCCTCTCCCCTCGCCCACCGGCCCGGCTGATCTCTCCCTCGTCCACAGCGTGGCGCTGCGCACGTGTGCCTTGGTACGACAACTCTATTTTTTTAGAGGGCGCTGAGCACGTGTGTTCGACAGCCGCGTTGGTGTGGAGTAGGAGTAGTACATTGTAGGAAGGAAACCACATTGGTCATTGGCGACAAAAAGATTCAAACTTTTCCGGTTTAGAAATTTTCACTTGCTTCCCAAACATCAGGAGGGAAAGGTTATTCGAAAGACTGGCCATTCGCAGTAGTACTTCTTATCTTATCTTTTTCGTAAAAAAAACTATATAGTGTACGGATAACTTTGAACATGGACCGTTGGATCAAGACTGGCAAATCCAATCATTGCTAACCATTGGATCTTCTTTTCCATTCTTAGCATCTAGAAGATTCTATTGATAGTCTTTAGCGCAATGAACGCTAGTATGCACAAACCTCAAAAAAAAACCTTCACTGCATAGTCTCAAGGACCTTGTGCTAAGTGCATGGACTTGGATGTAATTATCATTTTCTTATGAGGTCCTTGATGTAACTTGTACTTCCAGCGTCCGTGTTAACTGAAGCACCTCGCTCCTACGGGACCTACCACAGTTAGAAGAAAATGCAACCGCCCCAATTATCACACAAATTGGACCACGATTTCTTATAGTTCCATGTTTCAAGCTTCCTAGATAACTTCACACACTTCAATGACTTCTTGCCGATTTAACTAAATTAGGTCAAATTTGAACTACAAGTAAATTTTAGGTTACGTTGAAAGTTTTGTGAATTGTTTTAAGGTAACAATCGCGGGGTCATTTAATATATCAGAAACCACCACCGATTGACAATAGGTTCAACTTCTTGCTAAGATTTTGCATCTTCACAATTTAATGAAATTAGGTCAAACTTGATCTACAAGTAAGCACAATAGATTGTTCTCGAATTAAATGTCATTTCATGGGTATATGAGTGCATCTTGTCACAGTAAACAACACCGTTGGTGTGGTTTTCCTACTATCAGGAAATAACATTCTAAATTTTCATAGTGATGGCCATATTATTCCTTTCCGACAAGAAAGTCTGAAGAATATGGATATGAATGCCACAAGCCAAGCTTTTAGACATATATAGTGGACCGACATGGTGTACTTATGATTCCCATGTTCTATCAGTTTTCTAACTTCATCCTAGCTAACTCTGTCCACTTGAATGGCTTTATGTCGATTTGTCGAAATTAGTCAAATTTCAAATGCAAGTAAATTCTAGATTGCCTTTAAAGTTTTACGATATTTAGGGAGGTAACCATCGGGGGGTCATTTAATATATCACAAACCACCATAGAGAATTTTGACAACAGGTTCAACTTCTTGCTAAGATTTTTCATCTTGAAAACTTAACGAAATTAGGTCAAACTTGAGCTACCAGTAAGTGCGATAGATTGCTCTTGAATTAATTGTATTTTTGGAGGTAGATGGGTGCATCTTATTTTAGTAAACAATAATGCCGTCGGTGTGATTTTCCAAATATCAGGAAAGAATATTCTCAATTTTCCGAGTGATGATGAGATTGTTCCTTTCCATAAAGAAGGTCTTATAAATATGGATCTGAATGCCACAAGCAGAGCTTTTTAGATATGTATATAGTGGACCGACATGTTGTGTACTACTTACATGATTCCCATTTTCACGATTTTTCACACTTCGACCTAGCTAACTCTGCCCACTTGAATGCCTTTATGTCAATTTATCAAAGTTAGGTCAAATTTGAACTACGAGTAAATTGTAGGTTGCGTTGAAAGTTTTATGAATTTTTTGGAGGTAACCATCGTGGGGTTATTTAATATATAACAAACCACCATCGAGAGTTTTGACTCTTCATCTTGACAATTTAATGAAACTAGGTCAAACTTGAGCTACCTATAAGCGTGATAGATTCCTCTTGAATTAATTATCTTTTAGTAGGTATATGGGTGCATCTTCTTTTAGTAAATAATGCCGTAGGTGTGAGTTTCCAACTATCAGGAAAGAACATTCTCAGTTTTCCAAGTGATGATGAGATTATTCTTTTCGTAAAGGAAGTCTGAAGAATATGGGTCTAAATGCCACAAGCCAAGCTTTCAAACATATATAGTAGACTGCCATGTTGTACTTTGAAATCCTATGTATTATGAGTTTTCAAACTTCCTAGATAACTCTTCCCACTTGAATGACTTTATGTCAATTTATCGAAATTACGTCAAATTTGAACTACAAGTAAATTGTAGGTATCTTTGAAAGTTTTATGAAAAAGCTTTTGGAGGAACCCATCGGCGGTCAATTAGCAGTATATCGGTAACCACAGAGAGTTTGAATAACATGTTTAACTTGTTGCTACTAATATTTTGCATCTTGATGTCTTATGAGTTATCCTCTCCTTATTATTCGCAAAAGAAAAGAAAAGTAAAGCACCACCCTCACAATCGTACTAGACTCAACTACCTTTCTTCACAAGCTACACATGCCACCATCTAATCGCATTCGATGCCTGTTGCATTTCGAGCCTTCCTTTTAATATTTTATTACTCGGGAGGTGAACTAAGCGTGATTCAACACTAAATTTTGGTGTGATATTGGCTAGATCTAGTTCAAAATTTTAGAGGAATATTTGTGGGATCCTCCTAGCTACCCGCACCGACGGGGCCTCTCGCTCGATCCCTCCAACTAATCCCCTCATCATCCTCTATACAATCCCTCCTTAGCCGACTTCCACCTCACCGGTGTATGCTTAGCGGCACCGTCATCCACCTCGCCGGAGTCTGCTTCGTCGTATGTGCTTCCCCTGCTGCATGGTAGGGTGTCTGCTTCCCTGCCACCGCAACCGAGAGATCCGTAAGCCACTTAGACCCCTCACCAGGGCGACTGTTAAAACTCCCTACTACCGAGACAAAGGTTGTTTCACACTTCCTATACTCATTTTCCTTCCGTTTTACTCTGAATGTAGTTCATCTCTTCTTCCTTGCAGTGCCTTATATTTCTAATAATGCATGCTAGTTGTTGTACTACAGGATCGGTTCCAAGATAAAATAAGGCAACTATGAGTCATGAAGCCAAATTGGTTATCTCACATCAATACAAGACCTCGCCAACCCAATCATAACCCCCAACAATCCTCCCTAGACAAAGGTTTGCCTCCACTTTGCATATATGTATTTTTGAGAGTAGTTCATCGTTTGCTTTCTCTGCCTTCTCATGTACTAGTATATATTTTTTATTTTTATTTTATTTTTGCAAGGCATCGAATAGGATATACTGCCGAATGAGCATCGATGCCAACTAAACCTGAGTAGTTTTGGACATTCAGATGTAGCCCCGCTCGGGCAACTTGCAGAAACATGCCTATTTGGTTCTCCTTGCTTGTGTTATTTGATGATTGATTTGTTGAATTGCAATTTGCAAAAGCAAGTGCGTGATAATGTCCCTGCCAAGGAGGTTCGCAACATAGATATTCAGCAGCGTGCCAATGATGCAGCCATTTCTAGAAACCAAACATAAGTATGGTGCATGGCCGAAGCTAAGATTAGGCTTCTCCAACAAGATTTGGACACGACCACTTGGCGGATCAGAGAATTGAACTAGGTCTGGATTTCTATGATTGAAGATGGCCTTGATGTTTCCGATGATCTTCAGAAGTTAGTGGCTAAAAATCATGTTGCCGGTCTGGCTGATGTACATGTCAATGAGATCAACGGGACAGTCTTGGAACATGTGAAATAACAAGCAGAGATTCTCTGAGCATGTTTACAGGCAGATGATTTTCGAAGGGTGATGCAAGATCCGCCATGCGAATAGATTGTCATTTCGAATAATGAGGATGAATTTCCTTGTCTTGTCAGCCTAAAATTTTCTTTTGTTATGTGCTGGCAGTACTTTATGGTAACTATGTATTTCGAACGCTATTATGAAACTGTACTGTACCTAGTACTTGCTGCATCTGGACAATGTATCTCGATAGCCATTCGTAAAATGGAAAAAACAACATTTTCCCACCAGAATATTGAAATGTTATTATGCACTTTCGTTTAGATCCGTAGACCCATGTTTTGCAGCAAATTAACACATTACCATGAAAGGTAGCCCATCTTCAAAAGAAATAAAAAATAAAAGAATGGTAGTCCGAGCTCAATGACCATGTCCTTGTACCCATTATCATGCCTAAATATGTGAAACTACTTGTGTGGACCCAAGTCAAACTTTTAGACTGTATATACTAGTAGAGTACACAAAAAATCAACTGAGAGGCAGAACACACGCCAAAACCACCGTTTTCATCAAGTAGTCAATAATAATTTTAACTCTGCGCTAGAAAGAACTGCCGAAATGGCTCCCGCGTCCATCCAATATTCAAGCGGTACAAAATTTCTATCTCTCCATTCGGTCCAGAAACATGGCGCCAAAGGCCATTCCTCAAAATGGTTTGTCTTGAACAATTCAAAATTTCAAACCCGCGTCCATCGGGCCAAATCCCTCGAGATCACCTCGCATTCTCGCACCCCCACGGCCGTGCCCCTTCCGTACCATCTCCCCTTCACAGCCTCTCCACCGACACTATGTACCGACCGAAGACATTTTACCAGCTCCCTTGTCTAGCAAGATGGATTTGCTTCCCCGATGCCGGCCCGCACCAGATCACCTCCCCCGTACCCGAGGTCCACGACACCAGATCCGGCTCAACAACGCCATCACCAGCGACACTATCGCAGCTTCGTTGGATCCAATTCCCCCGACTCCACGACACCGTATATGCTTCCCCGACCTTGTCCACGACACCAGAGAGATGGCGAGCAAAACCCGCTCAGCCGCAAACGACGAGGTCATAGCTCACCATAAGTCTGGAAAACGCACGGTCGTAAGCAGGAAATCACATAATCGCGGTCACAACGGTAGTTCATCGCTTGTTTCATAGCCGTCTCGCACTTTTTACATTCATATGTCTGTCATTGTTCCTTCAGAGCTTTCAACTGCTTGCTAGCACTTTACTAATTTGCTCCTCTACACACACTCCACTCTTAAATCTCATAAGATGTTTTTTGCTCATGCATGGAAGCTGCTTTGGGGCCAACTGATAAGGGAGAACAGAAGATTAGGGAAGACATATTACTGAAGAATTCCAAACATGCAATGTCGCTCGGCATGCAGAGACTTAGATCTTTCATAGCTACCACCACCAATCATAAAGGCCAGGTTTCTGAAGCAGAATCTGATCCTCGAGATGAACAAAACCCCGACGGAGACCTGACTCAGGAAGATGGACCGGTCGAGAACACCCCCTAGTCTACCCTCTTGTCCACCACCAAGGTGCTTGCTTTGTCTTGTAATTGAGATATTTGTTGCATCTTCCATGTTTTGTATCTCAATCCCACCAAAGGTTGTGCAATGCCATCTGGTTAGTTCATGCATCATAAATGTTCAACTTGTCTTGCCTTACTGTTCTTCCATTCTATCTGCGTCTTATTATACATAGGACTTTCATAGATTAATGTATCATTTATGCGTGTTAGGAATTAGCTGGTTCACCTAAGACCCTTTCAGATACCATCAAGGAGAAAAACTATGTCTAGCAAGTGTCTGATTAAGCATTGGTTTCTTTTGTTGAACAATACCTCGAGGGACACATCACTCAAGAAGTTGGACCGGTTGAGGAACTCCTCCCTAGTACGCCTGCTTGTCCACCCCCCAAGGTGCTTGCTCTGTTTTTTCATTGTGATATCTGTTGCATATTCCATGTTTTCTATCTCAATCCAACCAAATATTTTACAATGCCCTCTGCCTAGTTCATACATCATATATGTTCAGTATGTTTTTCCTTACTGTTCTTCTGTTCCATCTACGTCTCATTACATATAGAACTATAATTGATTGAAGTATCATTTATGTGTGTCAGCAATCAGCTAGTTCAGGTAAGACACATTCAGGTACCAAACCTGAAGCGTTAACAAGTGGTACTGCTAATGCTACAGGTGGAACACAAACACATGCCGGGAAACACAATAAATGAAATTCAGGAAACTTGCATAAGGCTAAAAAGTCTCGTCTTTGAGGCACACACCACAGGTTCCAATAGAAGTAGAGGCAGCAAATACCATCCCACACATTCCACAATCAGAAATTTCCAATCCATATAGCCATTGTCACATCCCAAAATTTTCCAAATTTTGAAATGTGAAAAATAAATAAACAAAAGAATTAATTGTTGAAATTTAGGGTGAAAAGAAACTTTTTGTTTTTAAATGAAACATCAAAACCCATCTTGAACAAAATTTGAATGAAAAGGGAATCAAACAAAATTTCAATCAAGTGAAATGCATTCATCAACGAATGTATCTTGAAATTTCAACACTTGGAAAAGATAAACAAATATTAAATAAAATTATACAAATTGGAATCACCAATTTTGGACCTATAAATAAAAAGATATGGATTTTATAAATAAATAGGGAATATTTAAAATACAAATTAAATCTTGGCCAAATTCAAAAATAAAATGAAAGTTTATTGAATAATAAATAAGGGTAAAAGATTATTTAAATAAAATCATAAGGACTGAACAATATTCAATTTTATTTAAATAAAGACAAATTGCCTAAATAATAAATTACAAGAAAAGTATTTAGAAGACAATTTAAAACTTGAATTAAATTCATAAGCAAATGGAACAAAGACAATTCAAATCCATATAAAATAAGGGATAAAGAATAATCAAATAAAAACATATGGGATTAAACCATATTCTAATTATATTAAATGAAGACAAAATCCCTAATGAAAATGATTAATTAAATCTTGAGAAAATAATAAATTGGAATTTGCCAAAGTGGATTAAAAAGTTATCTAATTAACTTAAAAAGAATTATTTGAATAAAATTTATATAGGTTTAAAACCATATTTAATAAGGAAAAATGCCAATTTAAATATTAAATCATATTAAAAATATTTGTAATAATTCAAAGTGAATTATTTACACTAATAAATAAATAAAACCTACTGGAAAAGGTTTGACAAAAATTGGAATTCAAATAAACGTTTGAAACATTTAAATAAAATAATATGGGTTGGAAACATATTTAAATCTTATTTAAATAAAGATAAGTGTCTATTTTAAATAGATAATAAACCATAAAAAGAATATAAGAAAATATTCAAAAATGGATTCAAAAATACATTTTTAAAACAATATTAAAACATACTAAAAGTTGGGAAAAGTTTGAATCCAAACAAGTGTTTGAATCATTTGAATGAAATCAAAACAGAAATCAGAAAATAGAAAAAGAAAACAGAAAAAAATGGAAAGGATCCAGCCCAGCTAACCTCAGCCCAGCAGGCCCAGCGAAGCCCACCTCCCCTCTCTCCCCGCAGAACGTTTCACACCAGAACGCTTACCCCCTCAGCCGTTGACTTGGTGACCCCACGTACACACACACTCTCTCTCTCTCTCTCAACGCTGCCCCACAGCCAGGTCGTCGTCTCCACCTGCAGACCTGTTCTTCCCCAAACACCGTCACCGTTTCTGCTTTGAATTTGCGATGTAAATTCCGGTTGAATGCGCCCGTAACTCGACCCGTAACCTTGCCCATTTAAGCGCCCACGTCTCCTCCCCCTTTTACCCCAGTCATCATCCCACCGGAGCCACCAGGCTGCTGCAATTGCGACCTTGAACCCCCTCTGGTCCGACGAACTTATCAGCGAATTCTGGTGAACCACTACCCCCCTTGCCTCCCAATTCCCACGAGCCTGCTCCCCATCTTCCCACGCACCTGCCAGTGCCTTCCTATCGCCCGTGCGTTTCCTGGGAGCTCACCTCGGTCTACCTCTGAACGTCGCCGTCCACTGCTTCGACTCCGACGAGATTCTCCGGTAAATCCCGACCTCCCCTTCCTCTCTCGACGATACCCCTGCAACCTCCTCTCTCTCGCATGTCTAAAAGACCCTTTATCTCACTCTCCCGTGCCTTGTAGCCTTGTCATCAACACCACCAGAGCGAGCCCGTCGACAGAGACGACTCCGCCGAGCGATTCAGGTCAACACCGTGCACCCCTTCAACGATGACGACCACCTCAAGCATCCTCTCGTCACTGCAAACTCGGTGAGCTACTCCACTTCCTTCCTCGCTTCCTGTAGTCGCCGGAATGCTTCTGGCTGAGCGTCGCCGCCGTGCGCCATCGTCGAGTGCCACCAGTCCTTGGTCAAGTCAGTCTGTGTCGTTAGATTTCGATCGTGTGTACACGATAGATTGACTTAAACGAGCCGTTACTCTTGATCTGTACCACACGATTCCCTTTAGATCCAACGATCCACGCTGCTCAATCCGTGCGAATCGGTATCGGCCAATGAGAACAGGACACGTCGCCAGCTTTTGTTTTAAATAGACAGAAACATTTCTATTAGATGTTTAGATTTGAAAAATTCATAACTTTAGATCTACATGTCCAAATTTTGCAAATTTTATATCACTGGGTTCAGAAAAATGCAACCTTTCCAACCATGCCCTTAGTTTAGCATTTTGCTTCTGTAAAATTGTTTGTTTTTGCAGAAACTTGTTTAGGCCTATTTTGGTTATAAAATTTATTCTAAAAATGTTATTAGGGTAAAATCTTTTGAAAATGGTTTTCCTTGAACCTACTGACCATAAAATCCAACTTTTGGATTTAAAAATATATATTTTGGGACACTAAGGAATTATTCCTTGAATACAAGCATTTCTAGTAGAATAAAATTATTGATTATGTTTTAAAAATAGTTCTTGAGTAAAACCTTTTGCAAATGGGTTTAATTAAACTCTTTGACCCTAAACACTAAGTTTTGGATTCAAAAATGTATTTTATTAACCATAGAAAATTATTCCTTTGAATAAATGCATTTCTAGTAAAATAAAATTATTGCTTTGATTCAAAAATGGTTTTGAGTGAAACCTTTTGAAAATAGATTTGTTTTAAAACACTTTGACCCTAAATGTTAATATTTGTGTTTAAAAACATTTTGGCTAACATTCGAAATTATTCCTTTGATTAAAATCATTTCTAGCAAAACAAAAGGGATTTAAATGGCCATTTTCACTAACTTGATTTTAAATGGTTTTACCACTTTTATAAATGACCAATATGTGTTTAAAATGTTTATAACCTATTAGAAACCACCTTTCCAAATAAAACAATATTTTTTCATGCTTGCATGCATTGCTTTGATTTTATTATTTTATGTGATGAATTGTTTGAATGCTAGATTGAATTTATGCCTTGATTGAATTGTAGTGAAATTTGAAGAGTGTGACAATTTCAAGATCAAGGAGTGAATGTATATTCTCTACCAAAAAGGCAAGTGGTTATTCATATTTTTGTCCCAATATTTTGACTATGCATTAGTGATATTTATAAGTAAGACTTGCATGGAATTTTTACTAAGTATGCTATGCCATGGGAAATCCTAGTAGATGATGCCTCAGTAGAAATTTTCCCTAAGTTAAGGTTCTTTCTACTATTATGCTTAGCCTAGCTAGTAGAAAACAAGGGTGTATTATATTCATGCTATGAAATATTTCTAAGTCTATGACTTATGTTTTGTTTAGTAAAACAACTATGTGAATGAATCACCTGGGTGGACTGGTGCGAATGGATTTATGTTGAGTGATTACACATGGCCATTAAACTAGCGAATACTTGTGTATCTCACTTGTGGAAAGCCACCCAGGAACAAAGAGATTTGAGATGTCAAATGTTGAGAAGCTTCAAGTGCAGCCACATGGCATTATGGGCTCTGTCTGGATCATATAGGTTGAAATAACTTAGCCAGATGGATAGTTGGTGGTAGGGGGTGATAGGTTTGGAGCATGTCCATTTTGATCTAAGGGAAGGCTTTTGAAAGATCTTGTCTCGATGCATGTCGAGTCTTGTGGGGAAAGTGCACCACCTCTTGGGAGAGTAAAATCTAAGTACTTAGCCGTGTCCCCGGTAATGGACAATTTGAGCATCAAGACATGGAAGCTATCAAGGATCTCCTCATCCCAATTTCTAAGTTAAAATCTTGTGGTTGAACAAGGGTTAAAGGATCTTCAATCTTTGATTGGTAGATGCCTTGGGTGATTTTTGACAAACAAAAACTTAGTGTTTTCAAATGATAAGGAAAATCTATTTTGAGCAAAGCAAGCCTAAGCTCCACTTAGCCAAATGCATATAGATGATAGATACCACTATTCCACCATAGTATCACTTGCCAATACAATTCAAATGTATTGACCCTTGTGGCTGTAACTTATTATGTTGCATGTTTGTTTGATGTTAGTGAAGTGTGTTGAATAGGATTACAAGTCTACAACCAACATGATTGCCTGTGGCACTCTGAAGATGAAGGACTCCATGCTATATAGATATTTCTGCTGCATTGTAATGAGATAGCCAAATGAGCTATGTAAGATGTAATGAATTATTTTATTCCTGGTTATAACTTGTAATATGACCTTTGTTCCTTGATATTACATCTTAAACTGTGGATGCTAGCTATTGATCCAGGGACTAGCATTGCAATCACAGGGACCTTTACCTTTATAATGGTGGAGTCTTATAGCCATGAACAATTGACAACCCAACCAGTTTCGACCTCTACTGGCCTAACAGTGATGGCACAACATCAACAAGCTAGCGATGATCACCCACCTGTTGATCAGCCGATCGCCAAACAAGGTATGTGTTCCAGCGCTTATCGTTTGATGCTCCCCTATATATACCATGATAGCCTGATGTAATGGTTGAATTAGCGTCTACACGAATATTTAAGAAAAGGGGGCCAACGGTAGGAAAAAACTTGAAGCTCAAATTTCCGGAACACAATCTAGATACTACATCAATTCTATTGTGCCTGGAAAGCGAAGGCCAGAAGATCCAAAAGAATGTGCTTTCCTAGAATCTAAAATAGGCGTTTTTGTCAGGAATGATATTCCCATATTCCCATCGTTCAAACTCGACCAACAGACCCCTGACCATTACAATTCATTACTCTAGAAGTTACATGTAAGTCATGGTGCTCTGTCCCATTCTGCGGTGACCAGCATACCACTGCATGATGTAGTACACTATAGTCATTGACATAACACCAATTACACACCGTTCACTAGTATTACATCCCTCAGAGTGGTACAACAGAAACACAACAGGTCCAAGACATGACTATAGGTTACAGCTCGACTCTTCACAAAAGATCCACAAAACACTTTAGGTTAAAGAGAGAAAGAAACTTCTTACAAAGAAAAACCAGAAATATTCAACTCAAATCTATCATACTTATAAGACTAGTATCTGAACTACTGGGCTTGCATTGCTGCTATTGCAATACTCTACAGAAGTAGGTTCTATGGCGAGAGAGTATACTCCTATCCAATCAACAACTTTGTCTTCACTTTAATTGATGTATAAGTTGACTTCCTTTACTTTATTGAAGAGCTTGAGCTTTAGATTATGATTCCCTTGAGCATGAGTTGATGTAGACGTTGTTTGTATTGGCTTCAAAATCTAGCAAGGGTTAAGAAGATACGTTGAGTACGAGCGTACTCACCAAGTTCACTAAAAAGGAGTGTTTAATGCACTATATCTATAGCCACATACCATAGGTCGTAGGCAATGTGGGTTTGCATAAACATTTCTTCAAACGTTGCTTTTTTCTGAAAAGCTATGTTCATCAGCCTTCATAGGTTTACCAGAACTGTAACATCCCAAAAATATTGAACAATGATTATCCAATTCCAATCACCAAAATTAGGGTTAACAAAAACTTTTGTTAATTAACATCATATGAATGCATGTGTGTATGTGATGATTGTATGAATGCATGAATGGACTTGTGTGATTGATCTAAATATCAAGGAATGGTTTAAAGATGAAAACAACATCATCTAAATCATTTCCAAGCAGAAACAAATCAAGAGAAAATAAAAAACAAACCAAATAAAGCAAATGGTAATTTTTGCCAATCTTGCTCACTAGGCCACTTTGAGTGTTTCTAGTCCAAGATTTCAAACAGAAACATTTCCATTTATTTTCACCCCTTGCTAGACCAAATAAAAGTGAACCAAAGCCCACCTTTCAAACTTACAGAAACATTTGGCAACTTGATTCAAATGACAATTTAAAATTGAATCTTTAACATACAGGAAGATCACCCAATTCTCAAAAACCAACCAAACCAATTCCCCTTGACCTTTCCAACTAACCAGAGACTACTGAGTATGTAACTAGTACACCCACCAAGTTTGAACCAAAAATTCAAATTTTAATCTCTTTCGGCCATTTCATCGAACACCTTGCAAACACAAATCAAACAAACATCAAACACTATTGTGAGCAGTGATTTGGCATAACTTGTCCCCTCTCTAGCTCACAACAAACATTTAGTAGATCATCTAGCTTAGTTAGCAAGCTCTAGCACCACTGTGAGCTTTCCATTGCCATCAATGGTGAGCAGGTCGTGCCTCACCTTGCCACCCCACTATCGACAGCAAGCTAGGAGAAGCTCTAGCCTCGCCAACCTTGTCTGGGACACTCACCACCGTCCACCTCCACCCCCTATCCAATGCCAATGAGCAGCAAGCCACTGGACCACTCTAGACACGCCGCGCCCTATGCCTCTGCACCATGCCGAGAGCGCGCCAGAGCGCCACCCTCGACACTCACCCATAGACCGCGTGCTGCCCTCGCAGCGTGCAAGCGTGATCACCACCACCCTAGCAAACCCGCAAACACGCCCGTTCGTCGCCGCGCGACCAGGAGAGCCTGTGGGCCATAAAACTTTCCGTCAGACCCGCCCAGAGCACCCCAACATTCTGACCGTCCCACGCCGCATAACCACTCCGTTGAGATTCACCAGGGAGCACAACACCGCACCCTATCGTCGCCCATGCCGTTAGCCCACTGTGCCGATGACATTGACGAGCTCCACCCGCGCCCTTCGATCCCCTCCCTACACTATAAATAGAGGCCACCCCCGTTCAATTTCTTCACACCAACACACTCCCCTGTCTCTCAGAAGCACCCCACCTCACCCCCGGAGCAAGGCGAGCAGCAGGTCACCAGAATTTGGCAAGAGTCTGTCGCAGAGGAGGAAGAAAGGAGCCAGCGATTGGATCCACCCCAGGAAAAGCCGCCGGTACCAGGAGGTTCGCTGTTGTCGACTTCGTCATTCGCCCCCATCGCCGACCCTCGCCCGAGCCCCGGTGAGCCCCCGTAGACCCCCACTGGCCATGCTAGGGTTTTGTCTCGCCGGTGTTGCCTGACGGAGACGATAGGTCACAGCCGTTGGATTAGAGTTTGATCATGCGGTCTAGATCACCCTATACCGCTTCGCACCCCCTGTCTCGCTGACTGGTGGGGACAGGCACTTAAACTCACTCGCACGTGCGTTGTGCACCGTGGGTCGGCCCAGTTAACATCCCGCGCAACCCAGTTAGTTTGAATTTAGATTTTCTAATTTAGTTCAAACTTAGTTCTGTACCTAGATTAAAAATCAACCCAGGTCGATTCACTAAACCAAAATGCATGAAACCAATTTTGTTATAAAGGTATTGGAATTCTTAATCCAAGCCCGTTGGATTCAAACCAGTTAGAATTTTAGATCACCTATAGTAAAAATAACAAGGCATAATCTTTTCTGCATTCAAACATTTTTCAAAATTCAACCATAAAAGCTTTTGAGTTGATTCCAACTCTTAAAAATCACATTTAACTAGAACTTTTTGAATATATAAAAATATCTAGGTTTACTTGCAAAAATAATGAACAAGTAATAAAAGAATGCCCATAGGCATTTCTAGTCACTTTATTTTATTAAAATAAAAAGGTTAAACCTTATTAAATTGTGACACCACTTTAAATCACATTCGCAAATACTAAAATATGTGGTGATGACATGTGTCAACATGATCCCATCTTTTAGTTAGAGAATATTAAATCTTAAGTAGTTTTTCAATGAGTAGAAAATACTTTTCTAAAATAAAATAAATAGAACGTTTTCCTTAATCCTTGTGATAATAGTGATGATACTAGATCATCTAGTGTGAACCTTTGTGTGCTAAATAGAAGTAGTTAAGTATTGTTTGGCGATTGTGTACCTCGTATTTATTTATAGATGCTAGTACCGACCAAGGATACGAGGAGGAAGGAGAATACTACGAGGAAGAATCCGAGGAGAACTTCAACCACTTCTCTACTCAAGGCAAGCTAACACTTGCAACCTAGCAAGCTAATCCTTGCAAGCTTATACTAATATTTTAGCAAGCTACTATCTTAGCAAGCTAAGCTAAACCATGCAAGTTTTACTTGCAAGCTTACACCACTTGATACCCAATCCTAGTGGTATTTGCAAGCTTAGTTATTTTACTGTCCTTATCAAAACTTTCTATTGGAGTTTACTTAGTGACTTGTAGATTCTAGAAAGATATTTAAAGGTAGCATAAAGATCATAAAACTTGGCCTAAGTTAGATAATCTTAATGTCATACTAAGGCATGAGATTGAACTAAAATCATTCACACTTGATTACCACCCCTCATTAGTGTTTACCCCCACCTGTATATGCTAGTGCTATGCATAAAACTTGATCACTTTAGATGGGAATACTTGGTGAAAATGGTTATGAAAACCTTAGAATGATGAGTCATTCTACTGAAATGTTTGGACATGTGTTCTTGAACACCAGATGATTTTGATGATGAAAATGTTAAGGCATGAGCCTTAGCCCTTTATAAAACTGATGGTTGTCTGGATGCGATACCATTCCAATTTTACCGTACAACCACAATGCCCGAAATTTGGGTAGGGATTGACTGGAAATTTATATACCTTAGTATGGGTTCCCTTGCGTCCAAGGTTTGACCTGAGGATACCTTGTGAAGATTGTCCACCTGGCAGTTCCCAAGATGACAATTGGTCATGGTTGGGAGGCCAAACTCATAGGAGAGGTGTCTATACTAGGGCGTGTAATTGAAAGGTTAGGATTGATTATCCGCATACTGAGTATGGTGAATTCAGGATTGTTCCTGACGGATATATCGAATGTTGTGGTGAAAGTGTACCACCTCAGCAGAGTGTCAAACTATTCGAATAGCCGCGCCCGCGGTTATGGACAGTTGGAGTGGCCATACTGTTCCATCGTCAGATATTTTCAAAAAGACTTCTGAAATGATTTGACTTGACTTGACCACAACAGGGTTGTGAAATGAAATTCAAGTTCCCACTTAAGTGTTATAAAACTTCAACTAGCATTTCTTTGCTTCTGAAATCAGTAGAGATAAATCTAGCTTTTTGCAAAACAACTTAGAACATAGTACTTCCTACCCAAAACCACTTCACTTGTTAGTATTAGTTTGCGAGTACTTAAAGAGTACTCATGGCTTTGTCCCTGGCTATTCCCGTGGCCAGACTATGAAGAGGACTATCAGGAAGACGGACATCCGGAAGGTTACGACAACTAGGATCATCTCCCATCGTCGGTATTGCCTGTGACCATGAAGATGGAGCTTCGCCCACTCTACCGTTATTATTACATTATTCCGCTGCTTGATTGTACTAAGACTAGATCATGTGATCCTTATTTTTTGTAGGACCTTATGTATGGTTTGTAATGGATGATGTACTGTGATATCCAATATGTTATGTCTCGCAAAAATGGTAATCCTGGGATTGCGATGTATGGCATAACATGCATGTGGGATTAAAAATCTTGGTGTTGACAAGTTGGTATCAGAGCCATCCTGACCATAGGAGACCCTAGTTAGAATGGACGTTTGAATCACAAACTTAGTTTCAAAACCAAAGAAGTGAGTATTTATGAAAAATTATTCTCATTCTTATCACTTAGACTCTTTCATAAAAATTCATGTTCCTCAAAAATTCTTGCAAACTTACATAAAATTTGACACACTTGATCACTCTACAAAATTACCCATCCTATATTCTTATAGATGGACGTGAAGTATAACAAGTTTTATCAGTTGGGGAATGGAGGAAACCTTATCTTTGAGCATGACTTGGACCAGCTGTCGGAAATGCTGGATCATCCACACTCCGAGTTCTTTGGAGCTCAGCTCACGATCAGGAAGGAGAGGAGTTGCAATGGCTAGTTGTTGCTAGTCTCCGAGGAAAGTTTGAAGACCCCACCTTAGAGGGAATTCAGTTCACCTTGAGAGAGAACAACTGGCTCGATGGACTTGCTAGGGCCATGCAGGAAGCTCTTGCCCGTCTATGTGGATAGAGTATCAATCAGATAAAGGGCACCCGCTTTGAGTTCTATCCAAGGCGTGATGTTATGGGACAGCCACTGGAGGCCCCATATCACCATGAGTTGAAGAATCAATTGGACCACCTTAGCTTCATGATGTATGACCGGTAGAAGGAGTTGGACAATGCCCGCTCCTACGCCAACCATAAGTACGCCACCGCCACCAAGAAGGATCAGATCATTGCCATGCTAGTGAAGGATCGCCAGTCTCGTCGCCGTCAGCTTGACAAGAAGGAGCGCATCATTGCCCGTCTCCGCCACAGGATCACAGAGTTGGAGGAGACTGTCCATGAGAGAGACATGCAGCTAGAGGAGAGGGAGAATGAAGGGGAAGACCTTCGTGGAGACCCCTACTCCTATCTCAATGACGATGAAGACTTTCTGGAGGATCAGGCCATGGACTTCTTCATCGATGAGGATGACTTTGCCTTCATTGATGATGAGGACACCGACTCCAAGGAGTAGTAGCACTTGAGCACTAGTATTAGGGAGTTGTATTCGGTCCCATTGTATCGTAGTTTCCCAGAATGGTTCTTAAAACCATCTGTTTTCCTTTGTTGTGGTGTGTGTTTGTATCGTGTGCTATGAATGAATGAAAAGCAAGTTGCTAGAAATTTCCCTCTTTTCTCATGATCTATCTCAATCTTCAGATGCCTCGCGGAGGAAGCAGTTCATCCCTGAACCAGATGTTGCAAATATTGCAAATGTTGGTTTCGGACCGCGAAGCTGAAAGAGCCGAACGTCAAGCCAACTTAGCCACCCTTCAGCACATATCTCAGATGGCCAACAACAATCAAGGCCATGGAAATTAGGACAACCATGGGTCCAAGCTCAAGAACTTCCAGAACACCAACCCACCCATTTTCACTAAGTCTGAAGAGCCCCTCGATGCCGATGATTGGCTGCAAACCATGGAGAACAACCTAGAAGTTGCAGGAGTGGAAGCCAATGAGAAAGTAATGTTCGCTACCCACTATTTGGCCAGAGATGCAAGAGCATGGTGGAACAGAGTTTGTGCCATGAATGGAGGTCAGATGATGACTTGGGAAGAGTTGAAAATTAAGTTCAGAAGAACCCATGTGCCCCCGGGTTTGATCAAGAGGATGAGAGCTGAATTCAGGGAACTGAATCAAGGAAGGATGACCGTAGTGGAGTACCGTGACAATTTTTTGTCATTGGCTAGGTATGCACCAGATGAGATAGATACCTAAGCCAAGAAGGAGAGATTCTTGAATGGTCTGCATGATGAGATGCAGACAGTGTTAGTCAATATCACATTTGCTGATATTGAAGCCTTAGTGGATTCCGCCATTCAGATGGAAGGTAAGATCAACCAAGCCAATGAGAACCACAAGCGTCGCATGATGCATCAACCAGGAATCCATCATACCCCAAAGTATCGCCCCAACCCATCTCCAGGATTTTCCCCAAGAACCAACAGACCCCCGATGAACCGTCCAACCTACCCCAACCATGGAAACCCAAGGCCCAGAGGAAACAACAATAACCCCGGGAACCCCAACAATTTCAACCGTGCACCACCCAAGTTCAACAACAACAATGCCGCCACCAACACCAACACTGCCCCAAGGACTGGAAGCAATGCTGTGCCTTTTGTAGCAAAGTACAAGTCTCAGGTGACTTGTTATGAATGTGGAACCATGGGTCACTATTCCAATGAGTGCCCCAAGAATATTGCCACAGCCCCCAATGCAAATGCCCTAGCTCAGCAGCAGCGTCGTGTCCAGCCTGGAAGAAGGTTTGCCCCAGGGAATTCGCTCAACCGCAACGGCCGTCTCTTTCTCATGCATGCTGAAGAAGCCCAAGAAGTGCCAGATGTCGTGCTGGGTATGTTTTCTGTTAACTCAGTACTTGCAAGAGTGTTGTTTGATTCTGGAGCATCACACTCGTTTTTTACCGAAGAATTTGCATGCACTAGTAAGATTCAACCCACTAAATTGAAGCATGTTATGATAGTTCAAATACCTGGTTCAACCACCAAAGCTAGACAAATTTGCAAGTCCGTACCTATCTGAATCCATAGCATAGATTTTTATGCTAATCTAATAGTACTTGGAACTAAAGGTTTGGAAGTAGTACTAAGAATGGATTAGATGTTGAAACATAAAGGATTAATCGACTATGCCAAGAAAGCCATAACCATGACCAGTACAACCGGAATATCAGTAGAGCATGTATTAGAAACCTCGCCCCGTCAATTAAAGTGCAAAAAGAGTCTAGCCCAGCCAACCATTGACCAAGTCAGAGTAGTCTGTGAATACCCCGATGTATTTCCAGATGTTTTGCCCGGTATGCCCCCAAATCGGGATATCGAGTTTATCATTGAACTAATCCCTAGAACTAGACCCATAGCCCAGAGACAGTATAGCATGAACCCATCTGAACTAGTGGAGCTGAAGAAGCAACTGGATGCTATGCTTGAGATAGGATTGATCCAACCAAGTGCGTCGCCATGGAGATCACCTGTTTTATTTGCGGACAAGAAAGATGGAGGTAATCATTTGTGTACGGATTATCGGAAGCTGAATGATGTTACCATCAAGAACAAGTACCCACTACCAAAGATAAAGGATCTGTTTGACCAATTGACTGGTGCCAAAGTGTTTTCTAAGATTGATCTTAGAACTGGTTATCATCAACTCAAGATTCGCGTAGCGGATATTCCAAAGACTGCCTTTACCACAAGATATGGATTATACGAGTATACTGTCATGTCTTTTGGAATAACTAATGCCCCCGCTTATTTCATGAAGCTCATGAATAAGATTATTATGGACTTCTTGGATAAGTTTGTCGTTGTTTTCATTGATGACATTCTGATCTATTCCAAATCAGAAGAAGAACATGAGCTACACCTAAGGACCATCCTTGGAACCCTTAGGGAGCATTAGTTGTATGCCAAGTTTAGAAAATGTGAATTCTGGTTACAGGAGGTAGGATTCCTCGGCCATATCATATCAGCTGGAGGAATTGCCGTTGACCCTGCAAAGGTGAAGGATGTTGAAGATTGGCAAGCCCCAACCACTCAAACCCAAGTTCGTGCATTTCCCGGATTAGCGGGATATTACCACAAGTTCGTAGAAGGATTCTCGAGTATTGCTAGTCCCATGGCCCAATTGTTGAACAAGGACAAGAAGTTTGAATGGACGGACAAGTGTGAAGCGAGTTTTCAAGAACTCAAGAGGAGATTGATTTCAGCCCCAATCTTGATCATTCCGGATATTACGAAGCCGTTTGATGTGTATTGTGACGCATCCAAGATCGGTCTCGGATGTGTGTTAATGCAAGAAGGCAAAGTTATATCTTATCTATCCCGACAACTAAAGCAGCATGAGCAGATTTATCCTACTCATGACCTTGAACTAGCAGCCGTAGTTCTATCCTTGAAGACATGGAGGCACTACCTGATGGGAAACCGTTGTGAGATTTATTTAGATCACAAGAGCCTAAAGTATATATTCACTCAGAAGGAGCTGAATATGAGGCAGAGGAGATGGATAGAGCTAATCAAGGACTATGATCTGGACATCCACTATCACCCCGGTAAAGCCAATGTGGTAGCAGATGCCTTTAGCAGATTGCCATGCCGCTTGAACTCCATGATTCTGAAGGAACAACCAAGTTTGCACAAGTAGATGGAAGATTTTATAATAGAATTAGTAAGTGAAGGATTTTTGGCTAGCATAGAACTTCAACCCACTTTGATCAGTCAGATCAAGGAGGCGCAGAAAGGAAATGCTAGTATTGACGGAATCGAACATCGTATCGGTACAGTCAAAGTACCCGGATTCACCGACGATGAAGGAGTGTTGTGGTACAAAGGACGTCTCCGTGTACCAGTAGATTCAGAGTTGAAGGAAACTATTTTGAAAGAGGCCCATGATACTCTTTATTCTATCCACCCTGGAGGAACAAATATGTATCAGGATTTGAAGGAACAGTTTTGGTGGCATAAGATGAAGCGATAAATTGGAAGCTATATAGCCAAGTGTGATATTTGTCAGAGAGTCAAGGCGGGACATTAGAGACCCGCAGGACTGTGGCAACCCTTACAGATTCCGGAATGGAAATGGGATTCAGTGGGAATGGACTTTATCACCGGATTGCCTACTTCTAGTAGGGGAAATGACTCTATTTGGGTCATAGTTGACAGATTGTCCAAGGTAGCCCATTTTTTACCAGTCAAGACCACCTATCAGAGTTCGAAGCTAGCGGAGTTGTACATCGCTAGAATAGTCAGTTTGCATAGAGTCCCCAAGAACATTGTGTCGGATCGAGGAACTCAGTTTACCTCGAGATTCTGGAAGAAAGTCCAAGAAGGATTGGGAACAAGATTGGATTTCAGCACAGCGTATCACCCTCAGACCGATGGACAAACAGAGCGAGTAAATCAAATACTCGAAGATATGTTGAGATCCTATGTGCTAGAGTATGGATCTAAATGGGAAGACCGTCTGCCTTTTGCAGAATTTTCGTAGAACAACAGTTATCAAGCTAGTTTGCAAATGGCCCCATTTGAATTCATGTATGGAAGGAAGTGTCGTACCCCTTTGAATGGGTCGGAAGTAGGAGAGAGTCAGATTTTTGGACCCGACATCCTACGAGAAGCAGAAGAGAAAGTTCACAAGATCCGTGAGCACCTCAAGACCGCCTAGTCAAGACAGAAGAGTTATGCCGACAAAATACGTCGAGACCTCGCTTTCAATATCGGAGATTTTGTGTATCTCAAAGTGTCGCCTTTGAAAGGAATGCAGTGTTTCCAGCTCAAAGGAAAGTTAGCCCCCAGATATATCAGACCCTTCAAGATTCCGAGTCATCGAGGAGAAGTATCATATCAACTGGAACTGCCAGAGGAGATGTCAGCCATGCATAATGTGTTCCATATATCGTTACTTCGCAAATGCCTTGATGTCCCGGAGAAGACTGAAGTTTTCTAGAACATTGATCACCGCACCATAGAGAGCAACGATGACCTGACATATCCTGAAGTACCCATTCGTATTTTGGAGGAAGCTTTCAGAACCACTAGGACCCGGAGCATCAAGTTTCTCAAGATTCAGTGGAGTAACCACACTGAAGAAGAAGCTACCTGGGAACAAGAAGATTACATCAAGATGGAGTTTCCCGATCTTTTTAAATCCTAGTTTTCTTGTTTCTTCTTTCTCAAATCTCGGGACGAGATTTTGTTTAAGGAGGGAAGGTTTGTAACATCCCAAAAATATTGAACAATGATTATCCAATTCCAATCACCAAAATTAGGGTTAACAAAAACTTTTGTTAATTAACATCATAAGAATGCATGTGTGTATGTGATGATTGTATGAATGCATGAATGGACTTGTGTGATTGATCTAAATAGCAAGGAATGGTTTAAATATGAAAACAACATCATCTAAATCATTTCCAAGAAGAAACAAATCAAGAGAAAATAAAAAACAAACCAAATAAAGCAAATGGTCATTTTTGCCAATCTTGCTGGCCACTTTGAGTGTTTCTAGTCCAAGATTTCAAACAGAAACATTTCCATTTCTTTTCACCCCTTGCTAGACCAAGTAAAATTGAACCAAAGCCCACCTTTCAAACTTACAGAAACATTTGGCAACTTGATTCAAATGACAATTTAAAATTGAATCTTTAACATATGGGAAGATCACCCAATTCTCAAAAACCAACCAAACCAATTCCCCTTGACCTTTCCAACTAACCAGAGACTACTGAGTATGTAACTAGTACACCCACCAAGTTTGAACCAAAAATTCAAATTTGAATCTCTTTCGGCCATTTCATCAAACACCTTGCAAACACAAATCAAACAAACATCAAACACTATTGTGAGCAGTGATTTGGCCTACCATGTCCCCTCTCTAGCTCACAGCAGACATTGAGTAGATCATCTAGCTTAGTTAGCAAGCTCTAGCACCACTGTGAGCTTGCCATTGCCATCAATGGTGAGCAGGACGTGCCTCACCATGCCACCCCACTATCAACATCAAGCTAGGAGAAGCTCTAGCCTCGCCAACCTTGTCTGGGAAACTCACCACCGTCCACCTCCACCCCCTATCTAATGCCAACGAGCAGCAAGCCACTGGACCACTCTAGACACGCCACGTCCTATGCCTCTACACCATGCTAAGAGCGCCAGAGCTCCACCCTCGACACTCACCCACAGACCGCACGCCGACCTCGCCGCGTGCAAGCATGATCACCACCACCCCAACAACCCCACAGACACGCCCGTTCCTCGCCGCGCTACCAGGAGAGCCTGTGCGCCATAAAACTTTCCGTCGGACCCGCCCAGATCACCGCAACGCTTCGACCGTCTCGCACCGTCCCACTCCGCGTAACCACGCCATTGAGCTTCACCAGGGAGCACAACACCGCCCCTATCGTCGCCCATGCCGTTAGCCCACTGTGCCGACGACACCGACGAGCTCCACCTGCGCCCTTCGGTCCCCTCGCTGCACTATAAATAGAGGCCACCTCCGCTCGATTTCTTCACACCAACACACTCCCCTCTCTCTCAGAAGCACCCCACCTCACCCCTGGAGCAAGGCGAGCAGCAGGTCACCAGAATTTGGCCAGAGTCTGCCGCGGAGGAGGAAGAAAGGAGCCAGCGATTGGAGCCGCCCCAGGAGAAGCCGCCGTTACCAGGAGGTTCGCTGTCGTCGACTTTGTCATTCACCCCCATCGCCGACCCTCGCCTGAGCCCTGGTGAGCCCCCGTAGACCCCACTGGCCGCGCTAGGGTTCTGTCTCGTTGGCGTTGCCCCACGGAGACGATAGGTCACAACCGTTGGATTAGAGTTTGATCATGCGGTCTAGATCACCCCGTACCGCTTCGCACCCTCTTGTCTCGCTGACTGGTGGGGACAATCACTTAAACTCACCCGCGCGTGCGCTGTGCACCGTGGGCTGGCCCAGTTAACATCCCGCGCAACCCAGTTAGTTTGAATTTAGATTTTCCAATTTAGTTCAAACTTAGTTCTGTGCCTAGATTCAAAAATCAACCCATGTCGATTCACTGAACCAAAATGCATGAAACCAATTTTGTTAGATAAGTACTGGAATTCTTAATCCAAGCCCGTTGGATTCAAACCAGTTAGAATTTTAGATCACCTATAGTAAAAATAACAAGGCAGAATCTTTTCTACTCAAGGTGTCAACACCCGGATTTTTCAATCCTAGATGCCTGTTATGCCATACATCGCAATCCCAGGATTACCATTTTTGCGAGACATAACAGAATTGGATACCATAGTACTTCATCCATTACAACGATACATAAGTTCCTACACAAATAGGGATCTCATGATCCAGTTCTTAATACAACATCAAGCAGCGGAATACGTAATAATAACGGTAGCGTAGGCGAAGCTCCATCTTCGGGGTCACAGGCAATGCTGACGATGGGAGATGATCCTAGTTGTCGTAACCTTCCTGGGGTCCATCTTCGAGGTACTCCTCTTCATAGTCTGGCCATGGGAATAGCCAGGGACAAAGCCATGAGTACTCTTTAAGTACTCGCAAACTAATACTAACAGGTAAGGGTTTTTTGGATAATAGGACACTAGGCTCTAGGGTTGTTTTGCAAAAAGCCAGGTTTATCTCTACTAAGTTCCAAAGCTAGTCACAATTTTATAACTCCTAAGTGGGATCTTGTAATTCAGGTCACAACTCTGTTGTGGTCAAGTCAAAGTCTCAATTCATTTTACAAGTCATTTTAAAAAGTCTGATGGGGGAACAGTATGGCCACTCCAACTGTCCATAACCGCGGACACGGCTATTCGAATAGTTTGACACTCTGCAGAGATTGTACACTTTCACCACAACATTCGATACATCCGTCAGGAACAAATCCTGAATACACCATACTCAAGATGGATAATCAATCCTAACCTTTCAATTACACGCCCTAGTATAAGCACCTCTCCTGTGAGTTTGGCCTCCCAACCATGACCAGCTGTCATCTTGGGTACTACACAGGTGGAAAATCTTCACAAGGTAGCCTCAGCTCAGACCTTGGCCGTGAGGGAACTAATACTAAGGAATATAAGTTTCCAGTCAAGCCCTACCCAATATTCGGGTATTGTGGTTGTACGATAAAATTGGAATGGTATCGCATCCAGACAACCATCAGTTTTAAAGGGCTAAGGCTCATGCCTCAACATTTTTATCACCAGAATCATCAAGTGTTTGGAAACACATGTCCAAAACATTTCAATAGAATGATCCATCATTCCAAGGTTTTCATAACCATTTTTCCACCAAGTATTCCCATCTAAAGTTGATCAAGTTTTATGCTTAGCACTAGCATCTACAGGTGGGGGTAATACTAATGAGGGGTGGTAACTAGTGGAGTTTTACTAAGTCCAACCTTATATCTTAGGCTGATATCAAGGTTTCTAGCTTAGGCCAAACTTTATGCTCTTTATGCAACCTTCAGCACAACTGTCTAGTATCTACCAAACTCTTAGGTAGACTCTAAGCAAGTTTTGATAAAGAAATAAAGTAAGAAGCTTGCACATAAAACTAGGATTGGTTTATTAACTGGGTATGATCACATATGCTTAAGGCATATAGTAGTCATATCACAAGTATGGGTTTGTGGCATCAGTAGGGTATCTGGCAAGGGTTAGCTTGCATCAATATGAGTATAAGCTTGCATAGGTATAGTATCTTGCAAGTGGTAGCTTGCATTGGTATAATATTAGCTTGCCTTGTGCAGACCAGTGGTTGAAGTTCTCCTCGGCTTCTTCTTCGTAGTATCCTCCTTCCTCCTCGTATCCTTGGTCGGTACTAGCGTCTATGAATAAATACGAGGTACACAATCACCAAACAATACTTAACTACTTGAAATCATCACACACAAGGGTCCTATAGATGATCTAGCATCATCTCTAACCTTACAAGGTTAAGGCTTGGGTTAAATCTTTTTATTTTTAGAAAAGTAATTTCTACTCATTGAAAAACTACTTAAGATTTAATATTCTCCAAACTAAACATGGGATCATGTTGACACATGTCATCACCACATATTGTAGTCCATGGGAATGTGATTTAAAGTGGTGTCACAATTTAATAAGGTTTTACCCTTTTATTTTAATTAATTAAAGTGGCTAGAAATGCTTATGAAGCATTCTTTTATTCCTTGAACATTATTTCTGCAGGTAAACCTATATATTTTTATATATTATGAAAGGTATGGTTAAATGTGATTTTTGAGAGTTGGAATCAACTCAAAAGCTTTTATGGTTTAAATTTGAAAAAAGTTTGAATGCAGAAAAGCTTCTGCCTTGTTATTTTTACTATGGGTGATCTACAGATCCAAATGACTTGAATCCAACGGGCTTGGATTAAGCATTCACAGACCTTTCCAACAAAATTGGTTTCATTCAAATTGGTGCACTGAATCGATCTGGGTTGATTTTTGAAGTTGGGTACAGAAGTGTGTTTGAATTTAAAAAGAAAAGGTTTAATTTGAATTGTTTGGGCTGCTGAAATGTTATCGGGCCGCCTGCTAAGCGGTGCTCCGCTGGCTTCTTAAGTGGGTGTCCCCACCGCCGGTGACACGGGGCTGGGCGAAGCGGTATGGGGCAACGTGGATCGTTCGATCTAGTTCTAATCCAACGGCTGTGGGTCATCGTCGACGCGAGACAGCTCCGGCGAGAACGAAACCTAGCGCGGCCAGTGAGGGGTGATGGGGGCTCACCGGGGTACGGGCGAGGGTCGGAGAGGCGGGCGAACGACGAAGTCGACGACGACGAACCTCCTGGTACCGGTGGCTTCTCCTGGGGCGGCTCCAATCGCTGGCTCCTTTCTTCTCTAGAGGCGGCGGGCTCCGGTGAAATTCCGGCGAGGTGGTGCGCGCCTTGCTCTAAGAATGGTGTGGCACGGTCAGTGAGGAGAGGGGAGTGAGATGGTGTGAAGAAATCGTGCGGGGGTGGCTTCTATTTATAGTCGAGCGAGGGGACCGTCGGGGCGCACGGTGAGCTCATCGGGGGCGACGTTACAGGCGGCTAATGGCATGGGCAAGGGTAGGGGACGGTGCTGTGTCTCCTGGCGATGCTCAACGACATGGTCGCGAGGCATGGGGTGGTGTGGTTTGGTCTGGAACGGCTGGTGCTCTGCGCGGCAGAGGCGGCGTCTTCGACGGTGGACGGTGGTTGTATGGCACGGGGCGGCAAACGGGGATGTCTGGCGGTCTCCTGGGTCGGTGGTGATCGTGTGTGCGCACGGTGAGGGCGGCGCACGGTCTGTGGACGCTGGTCGCGGGTGGCGCTCTGGCGCACGCTCGGTATGGTCTGGGCGTGGCTTGTGCGCGTGGTCCAGGGCTTGGCAACGCTCGCGGCTGGGACAGGGAGTGGCGGTGGACGGTGGGCTGCCTCCCAGACAAGGTTGGCATGGCTAGTTCTTCCTCTAGCCTGCTGTCGACTATGGGGTGGCATTGAGGTGCTCGGCTGTTCACCATTAATGGCAATGGCAAGCTCACAGGGATGCTAGTGTTGGGCTAATCTTTCTAGATGATCTACTGAGTTGTGTGTGAGCTAACTAGGGAACAAGTTAGGCAAGAATCACTGCACACTATAGTGTTTGATGTTTTGTTTGATTTGTGTCTGCAACCTGTTTGATGAAATGGCCACATGAAATCATGTTTTGAATTTTGAAATGATTTTTGGTGGGTTTGCTAGATTGGTGCTGGTGAGTCTGCAGATGCTTGGGTTTTGAAAGTTGAGCTTGTTTGAGTAGTTTTTGAAAAAGTGGGATCTTCCCATATGAAGAAGATTCAATTTTGAATTGTCATTTAAACTATGCATTTGAAAGTTTCTGGATGATCACAAAGTGGGCCTTGATACTTTGTTATGAGTACATTCAAGGGGTGCAAATATCCAGAAAAGTTTTTGTTAGGTTCTGAAAGTTTGAGACAGCCAAAGTAGGCATGGGAGTTAAATTGGTCAAAATGACCATTCACTTAATATATTTGTTTTGATTTACTTGTCTTTAGGAAAAGTGTGGGAAATGTTTTAGATGATGTTCATTTCACCTAAGAAACATTTTACAAGCAATGGATCACACAAACAAGGTGGTTTTTAAAGAAATTCAAAATCCATGCATACACATATACATGCATTCATGGGTTTACTTAGAAAAGTTTTTGTTGGCCCTAACCTTGATGATTAGTGTTTGATGATCTAAGTTTGGTATTTTTGGGATGTTACAAACCTTCCCCCCTTGAACAAAATCTCGTCCCGAGATTTGAAAAAGGACGAAAAGGTTACCTAGGATTTGAAGAGATCGAGAAACTCCGTCCTGATGTGATCTTCACGTTCCCAGGTAGCTTCCTCTTCTGTGTGGTTGCTCCACTGAATCTTGAGAAACTTGATGCTTCGGGTTCTGGTAGTTCGAAAGGCTTCTTCCAATATACGGATGGGTACTTCAGGATAGGTTAGGTCATCGTTGATCTCTATGGTCTGATGATCGATATTCTTGAACACTTCGGTCTTCTCGGGGACTTCGAGACACTTACGAAGTAACGAGATATGGAACACATTGTGCACAGCTGACATCTCTTCTGGTAGCTCCAGTTGATACGATACTTCTCCTCGACGGTTCAGAATTTTGAAAGGTCCGATATATCTGGGGTCTAACTTTCCGTTGAGTTGGAAACGCTACATTCCCTTCAATGGCGACACTTTCAGATAAACAAAATCTCCTAGGTTGAAGGCGAGGTCTCGACGTCTCTTGTCGGCGTAAATCTTCTGTCGGGATTGGGCTGTCTTGAGGTGCTCACGAATCTTGTGAACCTTCTTCGCTTCGTAGGATGTCGGGTCCAAAAATCTGACTCTCTCCTACTTCCGACCAGTTCAAAGGGGTGCGACACTTTCTTCCGTACATGAATTCAAATGGGGCCATTTGCAAACTGGCTTGGTAACTATTGTTGTAAGAAAATTCTGCAAATGGCAAACAGTCTTCCCACTTGGATCCATATTCTAGCACACAGGCTCTAAGCATATCTTCGAGTATTTGGTTTACTCGCTCCGTTTGTCCATCGGTCTGAGGGTGATACGCGGTACTGAAATCTAGGAGGGTTCCTAAACCTTCTTGGACTTTCTTCCAGAATCTCGAGGTAAACTGAGTTCCTCGATCCGATACTATGTTCTTGGGGACTCCATGCAAACTAACGATTCTAGCGATGTACAACTCCGCTAGCTTCGAACTCTGATAGGTGGTTTTGACGGGCAAGAAATGGGCGACTTTGGACAATCTGTCCACTATGACCCAAATGGAGTCATTTCCCCTACTAGAAGTAGGTAGTCCAGTGATAAAGTCCATTCCTACAGAATCCCATTTCCATTCCGGAATTTGCAAAGGTTGCAACAATCCAGCGGGTCTTTGATGTCCTGCCTTGACTCGCTGACATATATCACACTTGGCGATATAGCTTCCGATTTCTCTCTTCATCATATGCCACCAAAATTGCTCTTTCAAATCTTGATACATCTTAGATCCTTCCGGATGGATAGAATAAAGAGTATCATGAGACTCCATCAATATAACTTCTTTTAACTCAGAATCTGATGGTACACAAGGGCGTCGTTTGTACCACAAAACTCCTTCTTCGTCCTCGGTGAATCCGCATTTACTTTGCAGACCGACACGACGCTTGATTCGTCGACATCGGCATTTCCTTTCTGCGCCTCTTTAATCTGACCGATCAAAGTGGGCTGAAGTTCTATGCTAGCCAAAAATCCTTCACTTACTAATTCTATTCGAAAATCTTCCATCTCTTTGTGCAAACTTGGTTGCTCCTTCAAAATCATGGAGTTCAAGCGGCACGACAATCTACTAAGGGCATCGGCTACCACATTGGCTTTACCAGGGTGATAGTGAATGTCCAGGTCGTAATCCTTGATTAGCTCAATCCATCTTCTCTGCCTCATATTCAGCTCCTTCTGAGTGAATATATACTTTAGGCTCTTGTGATCCGAGTAAATCTCACAACGGTTTGCCATCAGGTAATGTCTCCATGTCTTTAGGGCTAGAACTACGGCTGCGAGTTCGAGGTCATGGGTTGGGTAATTTTGTTCATGTTGCTTCAATTGTCGCGATAGATAAGATATAACTTTTCCTTCTTGCATTAGCACACATCCTAGACCAATCTTGGATGCGTCACAATACACATCGAAGGGCTTCGTGATATCCGGCATGATTAGGATTGGGGCTGAAATCAATCTCCTCTTGAGTTCTTGAAAACTCGCTTCACATTTGTCGGTCCATTCAAACTTCTTGTCCTTCTTCAGCAATTGGGTCATGGGTCGGGCGATACTCAAGAATCCTTCTACGAATTTGCGGTAATATCCCGCCAATCCGAGAAAAGCACGAACTTGGGTTTGAGTGGTTGGGGCTTGCCAATCTTCTACATCTTTCACTTTGGCAGGGTCAACGGCAATTCCTCCTACTGATACAATGTGACCGAGGAATCCTACTTCCTGTAACCAGAATTCACACTTGCTAAACTTTGCATACAGCTGATGCTCTCTAAGGGTTCCAAGAATGGTCCTTAGGTGTAGCTCATGTTCTTCTTCTGATTTGGAATAAATCAGAATGTCATCGATGAAAACAACGACAAACTTATCCAGGAAGTCCATAAAAATCTTATTCATGAGGTTCATGAAATAAGCGGGGGCATTGGTTAATCCAAAAGACATGATTGTATACTCATACAATCCATATCCGTGGTAAAGGCGCCTTTGGGATATCCTCTGCACGTAATTTTGAGTTGATGATAGCCAGTCCTAAGATCAATCTTAGAAAACACTTGGGCACCGTCAACTGATCAAACAAATCTTCTATCTTAGGCAAGGGTACTTGTTCTTGATGGTGACATCATTCAACTTCCGATAATCCGCACAAACGGTTACCTCCATCCTTCTTGTCCACAAACAAGACAGTGATCTCCATGGGGACGCACTTGGTTGAATCAATCTGATTTCCAACATGGAATCCAGCTTGCTTCAGTTCTTCTAGTTCGACGGGTTCATACTATAGGGTCTCGGGCTATGGGTCCTGTCCGGGATTAGTTCGATGATAAACTCGATATCCCGATCCGGGGGCATACCGGCAAAACATCTGAAATACATCGGGTATTCGCAGACTATCCGAACTTGGTCAATGGTAGGTTGGGCTATACTCTTGTTACACTTGAATTGGCGAGGTAAGGTTTCAGATATATGCTCGATCGATATCCGTGGTACTTTGGTCATGGTGATGGCTTTCTTAGCAACCAATCAATCCTTTATGTTTGGACATCCAATCCATTCCTAGTACTACTTCCAAACCTTTAGTTCCGAGTACTATTAGGTTAGCATAAAAATCTATGCCATGGATTCGGATAGGGACGGCCTTGCAAATTTGCCTAGCCTTGGTGGTTGATCCGGAAATTTGTACAATCATCACATGCTTCAGTTTGGTTGGTTGAATTTTACTAGTGCAGGCAAATTCTTCGGTGACAAATGAATGCGATGCACCATAATCAAACAACACTCTTGCAAGTACTGAATTAACAAAAAACATACCCAGCACGACGTCTGGCGCTTCCTGAGCTTCTTTAGCATGCATGAGAAAAAGACGGCCATTGCGGTTGAGTGAATTTCCTGGGGCAAATCTCCTTCCTGGCTAGACACGACGCTGCTGCTGGGCTGGGACATTGGTATTAGGGGCTATAGCATTCTCCTTGTTGGGGCACTCGTTGGAATAGTGGCCTTTATTTCCACAGTCATAACAGGTCACTTGTGACTTGTCCTTGGCTGCGACAGACACAACATTGCTTCCAGTCCTCGGGGCAGTGTTGGGGTTGGCGGTAGCATTGTTGGTGTTGAACTTGGGTGGGGCACGGGTGAAATTGCTAGAGTTGCCGGGGTTGTTGTGATTTCCTCCGGGTCTAGGGTTTCCACGGTTGGGATAGGTCGGACGGGTCATAGGGGGTCTGTTGGTTCTTGGGGCAAATCCTGGAGATGGGTTGGGGCGATACTTTGGGGTCTGATGGGTTCCTGGTTGATGCATCATGCAACGCTTGCGGTTCTCATTGGCCTGGTTGATCTTTCCTTCCATCTGGATAGTAGAGTCGACAAGGGCTTCAATATCAACAAAGGGGATATTGACTAACACTGTCTGCATCTCGTCATGCAGACCATTCAGGAATCTTTCTTTCTTCTTGTCTTCGGTGTCTATCTCGTCCGGGGCATACCTAGCTAATGACAAAATTTTGTCACGGTATTACACTACAGTCATCCTTCCTTGCTACAACTCTCTAAACTCGTCTCTCATTCTCTTGATCAAACCTGGTGGCACATGGGTTCTGCTAAACTTGACCTTGAATTCCTCCTGTGTCATCATCCGCCTCCGGTCATTGCACGAACACTGCTCCACCATGCCCCGCATCTCCGGCTAGATAATGGGTGGCGAACAGGACTTTCTCGCTGGCAATTCTACTACTTCTAAGTTGTTTTCCATGGTTTGCAGCCAATCATCGGCATCTAGGGGTTCTTCTGACTTGGTGAAAACGGGTGGGTTGGTATTCTGGAAATTCTTGAGCTTAGATCCGTGGTTGTCCTGATTTCCATGGCCTTGGTTGTTATGGGCTAGCTGGGCTATCTGTTGCAGAGTGGCTAGGTTGGCTTGACATTCCGCTCTTTCAGCTTCGCGGTCAGAAGTCAACATTTGCAGGATCTGCAACATCGGGTCCGGGGCTGAACCACTTCCTCCACGTGGCATCTGAAGATTGATATAGATCATGAGAAAAGAGGTAAATTTCTAAGGTTTTGGGTTTTTGAAAAAAAATTAAATGTTTGACTCAGATTTTTCTAGCAACTTGCTTTTTCATTCAATCATAGCACACAGTACAACACACACCACAACAAGGAAAAACATATGGTTTTAAGAACCATTCTGGAAACTACGATACAGTGGGACCGACTACTACTCACTACGCTAGTGCTCAGTGCTACTATTCCTCAGAGTCTGTGGCTTCATCATCTTCAGCATCATCGATGAAGGCGAAATCATCCTCATCGGTGAAGAAGTCCATGGCCTGATCCTCCAGAAAATCATCGTCATCGTTGAGATAGGAGTAAGGGTCTCCACGAAGATCCTCTTCGGCATTCTCCCTTTCCTCTAACTGCATGTCTCTCTCGTGGATGGTCTCTTCCAGAGATGAGATGCGATGGAGAAGACAGGCAATAATGCGCTCCTTCTTGTCAAGCTGATGGCGACGAGACTTGCGATCCTTTGCTAGCATGGCTATGGTCTGATCCTTCGTCTTGATGATGGCAGACTTGTGGTTGCGATAGTCACGGCAGTTGTCCAATTCCTGCTGACGATCATACATCATGAAGCTAAGGTGGTCCAATTGAGTCTTCAGCTCGGGGTGGTATGAGGCTTCCAATGGTTGGCCATTTGCATCACGCCTTGGGAAAAACTCAAAGCGAGTACCCTTGACCTGATTGATGCTCTGCCCACACAGACGGGAAAGAGCTTCCTGCATTGCTCTGGCAAGTCCATCGAGCCAGTTGTTTTCCCTCAAGGTAAACTGAATTCTCCGCAAAGGGGAGGTTCAATCTTTCCTCGGAGATTTGCAACAATTAGCCACGCAGATCTTCTCCTCCTTGATCATTGAGCTGAGCTCAAGAACTCGGATGCGACGCCCAAGTTCAACGCTGATCCAGATCCCTCTCAAAGATAAGGTCTCCTCCATTCCCAAGCCGGTAAAACTTGCTGTACTTCACGTCCATCTATGAAAATAGAGGATGAGTAGATTAGCAGAGTGATCAAGTGTGTCAAAATTTTATCTATTTGGCAAGAGTTTTTGAGGAACATGAAGTTTTATGAAAGAATTAAAGAGGTAAGAATGAGAATAAGTTTTCGTAAATATATCTTTTTATTCTTTGGTTTTGAAACTAAGTTTTTGGGTCAACGTCCAATCTAACTAGGGTCTCCTATGGTCAGGATGGCTCTGATACCAACTTGTCAACACCCGGATTTTTCAATCCTAGATGCCTGTTATGCCATACATCGCAATCCCAGGATTACCATTTTTGCGAGACATAACAGAATTGGATACCATAGTACTTCATCCATTACAACGATACATAAGTTCCTACACAAATAGGGATCTCATGATCCAGTTCTTAATACAACATCAAGCAGCGGAATACGTAATAATAACGGTAGCGTAGGCGAAGCTCCATCTTCGGGGTCACAGGCAATGCTGACGATGGGAGATGATCCTAGTTGTCGTAACCTTCCTGGGGTCCATCTTCGAGGTACTCCTCTTCATAGTCTGGCCATGGGAATAGCCAGGGACAAAGCCATGAGTACTCTTTAAGTACTCGCAAACTAATACTAACATGTAAGGGTTTTTTGGATAATAGGACACTAGGCTCTAGGGTTGTTTTGCAAAAGCCAGGTTTATCTCTACTAAGTTCCAAAGCTAGTCACAATTTTATAACTCCTAAGTGGGATCTTGTAATTCAGGTCACAACTCTGTTGTGGTCAAGTCAAAGTCTCAATTCATTTCACAAGTCATTTTAAAAAGTCTGACGGGGGAACAGTATGGCCACTCCAACTGTCCATAACCGCGGACACGGCTATTCGAATAGTTTGACACTCTGCAGAGATTGTACACTTTCACCACAACATTCGATACATCCGTTAGGAACAAATCCTGAATTCACCATACTCAGTATGCGGATAATCAATCCTAACCTTTCAATTACACGCCCTAGTATAAGCACCTCTCCTGTGAGTTTGGCCTCCCAACCATGACCAGCTGTCATCTTGGGTACTACACAGGTGGACAATCTTCACAAGGTAGCCTTAGCTCAGACCTTGGCCGTGAGGGAACTAATACTAAGGAATATAAGTTTCCAGTCAAGCCCTACCCAATATTCGGGTATTGTGGTTATACGATAAAATTGGAATGGTATCGCATCCAGACAACCATCAGTTTTATAAAGGGCTAAGGCTCATGCCTCAACATTTTTATCACCAAAATCATCAAGTGTTTGGAAACACATGTCCAAAACATTTCAATAGAATGATCCATCATTCCAAGGTTTTCATAACCATTTTTCCACCAAGTATTCCCATCTAAAGTTGATCAAGTTTTATGCTTAGCACTAGCATCTACAGGTGGGGGTAATACTAATGAGGGGTGGTAACTAGTGGAGTTTTACTAAGTCCAACCTTATATCTTAGGCTGATATCAAGGTTTCTAGCTTAGGCCAAACTTTATGCTCTTTATGCAACCTTCAGCACAACTGTCTAGTATCTACCAAACTCTTAGGTAGACTCTAAGCAAGTTTTGATAAAGAAATAAAGTAAGAAGCTTGCACATAAAACTAGGATTGGTTTATTAACTGGGTATGATCACATATGCTTAAGGCATATAGTAGTCATATCACAAGTATGGGTTTGTGGCATCAGTAGGGTATCTGGCAAGGGTTAGCTTGCATCAATATGAGTATAAGCTTGCATAGGTATAGTATCTTGCAAGTGGTACCTTGCATTGGTATAATATCAGCTTGTCTTGTGCAGACCAGTGGTTGAAGTTCTCCTCGGCTTCTTCTTCATAGTATCCTCCTTCCTCCTCGTATCCTTGGTCGGTACTAGCGTCTATGAATAAATACGAGGTACACAATCACCAAACAATACTTAACTACTTGCAATCATCACACACAAGGGTCCTATAGATGATCTAGCATCATCTCTAACCTTACAAGGTTAAGGCTTGGGTTAAATCTTTTTATTTTTAGAAAAGTAATTTCTACTCATTGAAAAACTACTTAAGATTTAATATTCTCCAAACTAAACATGGGATCATGTTGACACATGTCATCACCACATATTGTAGTCCATGGGAATGTGATTTAAAGTGGTGTCACAATTTAATAAGGTTTTACCCTTTTATTTTAATTAATTAAAGTGGCTAGAAATGCTTATGAAGCATTCTTTTATTCCTTGAACATTATTTCTGCAGGTAAACCTATATATTTTTATATATTCTGAAAGGTATGATTAAATGTGATTTTTGAGAGTTGGAATCAACTCAAAAGCTTTTATGGTTTAAATTTGAAAAAAGTTTGAATGCAGAAAAGCTTCTGCCTTGTTATTTTTACTATGGGTGATCTACAGATCCAAATGACTTCAATCCAACGGGCTTGGATTAAGCATTCACAGACCTTTCCAACAAAATTGGTTTCATTCAAATTGGTGCACTGAATCGATCTGGGTTGATTTTTGAAGTTGGGTACAGAAGTGTGTTTGAATTTAAAAAGAAAAGGTTTAATTTGAATTGCTGGGCTGCGCGGGAAATGTTACTGGGCCGGCCTGCTAAGCGTAGTGCTCCCGCGGGCTGCTTAAGTGGGTGTCCCCACTCGTCAGTGACACGGGGCTGGGCGAAGCGGTATGGGGCAACGTGGATCGTTCGATCTAGTTCTAATCCAACGGCTGTGGGTCATCATCGACGCGAGACAGCTCCGGCGAGAACGAAACATAGCGCGGCCAGTGAGGGGTGCTGGGGGCTCACCGGGGTACGGGCGAGGGTCGGCGAGGCGGGCGAACGACGAAGTCGACAACGGCGAACCTCCTGGTACCGGTGGCTTCTCCTGGGGCGGCTCCAATCGCTGGCTCCTTTCTTCTCCAGAGGCGGCAGGCTCCGGTGAAATTCCGGCGAGGTGGTGCGCGCCTTGCTCTAAGAATGGTGTGGCACGGTCAGTGAGGAGAGGGGAGTGAGATGGTGTGAAGAAATCGTGCGGGGGTGGCTTCTATTTATAGTCGAGCGAGGGGACCGTCGGGGCGCACGGTGAGCTCGTCGGGGGCGACGTTACAGGCGGCTAATGGCATGGGCAAGGGTAGGGGACGGTGCTGTGTCTCCTGGCGATGCTCAACGACATGGTCGCGAGGCATGGGGTGGTGTGGTTTGTTCTGGAACGGCCGGTGCTCTGCGCGGCAGAGGCGGCGTCTTCGACGGTGGGCGGTGGTTGTATGGCACGGGGCGGCAAACGGGGATGTCTGGCGGTCTCCTGGGTCGGTGGTGATCGTGTGTGCGCGCGGTGAGGGCGGCGCGCGGTCTGTGGATGCTGGTTGCGGGTGGCGCTCTGGCGCACGCTCGGCATGGTCTGGGCGTGGCTTGTGCGCGTGGTCCAGGGCTTGGCAACGCTCGCGGCTGGGATAGGGAGTGGCGGTGGACGGTGGGCCGCCTCCCAGACAAGGTTAGCACGGCTAGCTCTTCCTCTAGCCTGTTGTCGACTATGGGGTGGCATTGAGGTGCTCGGCTGTTCACCATTAATGGCAATGGCAAGCTCACAGGGGTGCTAGTGTTGGGTTAATCTTTCTAGATGATCTACTGAGTTGTGTGTGAGCTAACTAGGGAACAAGTTAGGCAAGAATCACTTCACACTATAGTGTTTGATGTTTTGTTTGATTTGTGCCTGCAACCTGTTTGATGAAATGGCCGCATGAAATCAATTTTTGAATTTTGAAATGATTTTTGGTGGGTTTGCTAGATTGGTGCCGGTGAGTCTGCAGATGCTTGGGTTTTGAAAGTTGAGCTTGTTTGAGTGGTTTTTGAAAAAGTGGGATCTTCCCATATGAACAAGATTCAATTTTGAATTGTCATTTAAACTATGCATTTGAAAGTTTCTGGATGATCACAAAGTGGGCCTTGATACTTTGTTATGAGTACATTCAAGGGGTGCAAATATCCAGAAAAGTTTTTGTTAGGTTCTGAAAGTTTGAGACAGCCAAAGTAGGCATGGGAGTTAAATTGGTCAAAATGACCATTCACTTAATATATTTGTTTTGATTTACTTGTCTTTAGGAAAAGTGTGGGAAATGTTTTAGATGATGTTCATTTCACCTAAGAAACATTTTACAAGCAATGGATCACACAAACAAGGTGGTTTTTAAAGAAATTCAAAATCCATGCATACACATATACATGCATTCATGGGTTTACTTAGAAAAGTTTTTGTTGGCCCTAACCTTGATGATTAGTGTTTGATGATCTAAGTTTGGTATTTTTGGGATGTTACACAAGGCAAGCTAACACTTGCAACCTAGCAAGCTAAATCTTGCAAGCTTATACTAATATTTTAGCAAGCTACTATCTTAGCAAGCTAAGCTAAACCATGCAAGTTTTACTTGCAAGCTTACACCACTTGATACCCAATCCTAGTGTTATTTGCAAGCTTAGTTATTTTATTTTACTTATCAAAACTTTCTATTGGAGTGTACTTAGTGACTTATAGATTCTAGAAAGATATTTAAAGGTAGCATAAAGAGCATAAAACTTGGCCTAAGTTAGATAATCTTGATGTCATCCTAAGGCATGATATTGAACTTAGATCATTCACACTTGATTACCACGCCTCATTAGTGTTTACCCCCACCTGTAGATGCTAGTGCTAAGCATAAAACTTAATTACTTTAGATGGGAATACTTGGTGAAAATGGTTATGAAAACCTTAGAATGATGAGTCCTTCTACTGAAATGTTTTGACATGTGTTCTTGAACACCAGATGATTTTGATGATGAAAATGTTAAGGCATGAGCCTTAGCCCTTTATAAAACTGATGGTTGTCTAGATGCGATACCATTCCAATTTTACCGTACAACCACAATACCCGAAATTTGGGTAGGGCTTGACTGGAAATTTATATACCTTAGTATGGGTTCCCTTGCGGCCAAGGTTTGAGCTGAGGCTACCTTGTGAAGATTTTCCACCTGGCAGTTTCCAAGATGACAGTTGGTCATGGTTGGGAGGCCAAACTCATAGGAGAGGTGCCTATACTAGGGCATGTAATTGAAAGGTTAGGATTGATTATCCACATACTGAGTATGGTGAATTCAGGATTGTTCCTGACGGATGTATCGAATGTTGTGGTGAAAGTGTACCACCTCTGCAGAGTGTCAAACTATTCGAATAGCCGCATCCGCGGTTATGGACAGTTGGAGTGGCCATACTGTTCTATAGTCAGATATTTTCAAAAAGACTTCTGAAATGATTTATGAATTGACTTGACCACAACAGGGTTCTGAAATGAAATTCAAGTTCCCACTTAAGTGTTATAAAACTTAAACTAGCGTTTCTTTGCTTCTGAACTCAGTAGAGATAAATCTGGCTTTTTGCAAAAAAAACTTACCTCATATATATTTATAGACGCTAGTACCGACCAAGGATACGAGTAGGAAGGAGAATACTACGAGGAAGAAGCCGAGGAGAACTTCAACCACTGCTCTACTCAAGGCAAGCTAACACTTGCAACCTAGCAAGATAATCCTTGCAAACTTATACTAATATTTTAGCAAGCTACTATCTTAGCAAGCTAAGCTAAACCATGCAAGTTTTACTTGCAAGCTTACACCACTTGATACCCAATCCTAGTGTTATTTGCAAGCTTAGTTATTTTATTTTCCTTATCAAAACTTTCTATTGGAGTTTACTTAGTGACTTGTAGATTCTAGAAAGATATTTAAAGGTAGCATAAAGAGCATAAAACTTTGCCTAAGTTAGATAATCTTGATGTCATCCTAAGGCATGAGATTGAACATAGATCATTCACACTTGATTACCACCCCTCATTAGTGTTTACCCCCACCTGTAGATGCTAGTGCTAAGCATAAAACTTGATCACTTTAGATGGGAATACTTGGTGAAAATGGTTATGAAAACCTTAGAATGATGAGTCATTCTACTGAAATGTTTTGACATGTGTTCTTGAACACCAGATGATTTTGATGATGAAAATGTTAATGCATGAGCCTTAGCCCTTTATAAAACTGATGGTTGTCTAGATGCGATACCATTCCAATTTTACCGTACAACCACAATACCCGAAATTTGGGTAGGGCTTGACTGGAAATTTATATACCTTAGTATGGGTTCCCTTGCGGCCAAGGTTTGAGCTGAGGCTACCTTGTGAAGATTGTCCACCTGGCAGTTCCCAAGATGATAGTTGGTCATGGTTGGGAGGCCAAACTCATAGGAGAGGTGCCTATACTAGGGCGTGTAATTGAAAGGTTAGGATTGATTATCCACATACTGAGTATGATGAATTCAGGATTGTTCCTAACGGATATATCGAATGTTGTGGTGAAAGTGTACCTCCTCTGCAGAGTGTCAAACTATTCGAATAGCCGCGTCCGCGGTTATGGACAGTTGGAGTGCCCATACTGTTCTGTCGTCAGATATTTTCAAAAAGACTTCTGAAATGATTTATGCCTCAACTTGACCACAACAGGGTTGTGAAATGAAATTCAAGTTCCCACTTAAGTGTTATAAAACTTCAACTAGCGTTTCTTTACTTCTGAACTCAGTAGAGATAAATCTGGCTTTTTGCAAAACAACTTTGAGCATATTACTTCCTACCCAAAACCACTTCACTTGTTAGTATTAGTTTGTGAGTACTTAAAGAGTACTCATGGCTTTATCCCTGGCTATTCCTGTGGCCAGACTATGAAGAGGACTATCAGGAAGATGGACATCTGGAAGGTTACGACAACTAGGATCATCTCCCATCGTCAGCATTGCCTGTGACCATGAAGATGGAGCTTCGCCCATGCTACCGTTATTATTACGTTATTCCGCTGCTCGATTGTATTAAGACTGGATCATGTGATCCTTATTTGCTATAAGACCTATGTATGGTTTGTAATGGATGATATACTGTGATATCCAAATCTATTATGTCTCACAAAAATGGTAATCCTGGGATTGTGATGTATGGCATAACATGCATCTGGGATTAAAAATCTGGGTGTTGACAAGAACATTCGTGGAGTTCCTTTCCTACAGCGTTCTCAGCTCCTTACCGGAACTGGGAGTAACAAGTTATAGTTCTTACACTCTACAGAGGGGCGTTACTTTTACCATGAGAGATCTTAAGCTTTGTTGCACGGCCAGGAGTATGTCCCCATTCAAACTTCCATTGTTTGAGGCCCAACCTAAGATCCAAGCCAATCACTGCCCTTCTTCACGACCCCACATAGAAAACGACCCCCAAGAAGAACAACCTCTATTAATCCGTATAGCAGATATAACTATGGTTGACTCCTTGAGGACTCCATTGAGTAGACAAGAACCTGGTCGCCCCCATAAATATGAGGACATACCTACAACCGTCTCTCAGGGATAGTCTATACACCAATATCACGGGGAACTAAGGGGTCCCACCCATGCTGAGCCTCGTAAGGTACTACATCGTCACGATATGGTCATCCATTCATGTGAAAGGAAGAAAATCAAGCTGACTTCTCCATCCCATTCCAAATCTCATGGTTAACGCATAATATACGGTGCAAGAATCACTGGCTACATTGGTCGTTAAGTCCTAGATAATATGTTCCTTTACCACCGGAACTTTCATAGTAGGTTATTACCTCATGGTAAATAACCTATAATCATATTATTATGAAAATAGTGTTTTTTAACCTTTTTGAAATGCAGGTGATGACAACAATGGATTTGCAAAATACTTTACAGAAAATAATCAAAGGAAATGATCAAGTGTGAACTTGCCTTTTGTGATTGCAAGATTATCCATTCAGATCTTTGAGACACTAGAAGATCCAATATCTGAAATCGTCATCATTGCTCCGGTAAGGACTAATTTTTAAAGGAGCAATATGCTGTTATGCATAAGTATTGCTATGCACTTTGTAAAACTCCCGAAATGAATCCCCAATACTTTGAGTGAAGTGAATTTAGGTGATTATTTTAAGAGTTGGTTTATCTTCAAATTTTACTTTACAAGTAATGGCATTTATAAGGAACTTAAGTGTTAACAATCCAAAATATACAAGTGAAGTATAAAGTAATGTAATTATAATTAATTTCCATCTGGTGACTATGATAAAAGTCATTGGGTTGAGTTGTTAAGAGTTGAAGGAATTATTATAGAGTTGTTGTTTGAAGTGGCAAAAAGAATAACCTTTGAAGAAAAGGTTTCTTTGATAAGTTTTAAACAATCTTTAATGGTTAATAGAATGTGGTCGATGTCTCTTGGCGTTTGCTTGATTAGTTTGGTCTTAAGGTACCGTAGGTCTTAATTGAAATAGACCAAAGTTAACTATATAAATATGGTTAAATTTCAAATAAGATGTTTATGATTGTTTAGAACAATGTTAATTATAAAACTAGAACTGAATCTTAAGATGTAGTGTGTTTAGAACATCATCAAATTTTAGGGTTTTGGACAAGTATAATTATGGATGATCCCTTTCAATTTAAGTGAATGATGAGTTTAATAACATGCAACTTATTAATGGGAGCAGAATTACATGATTTTAGTAATTTGTTAAGATTTTAAATCATGTTAATGATGATTAAGAGATAAAGTTAATTCACCTTGAATATAAGTGAATGATGCATAATTTTAGGTTTCAAGTTTGTTGGTTCAATTTGGATTTAAGATTTACAAAGAGTATTTAAAAGTTAATGGTTATACGTAAGTTTTATTATGAATTATGATTATAGATTTTATCAACGCATGGATTTTTCAATCCTAGATGCCTGTTATGCCATACATCGCAATCCCAAGATTACCATTTTTGCGAGACATAACAGAATTGGATACCATAGTACATCATCCATTACAAACGATACATAAGTTCTCACACAAATAGGGATCTCATGATCCAGTTCTTAATACAACATCAAGCAGCGGAATACGTAATAATAACGGTAGCGTAGGCGAAGCTCCATCTTCAGGGTCACAGGCAATGCTGACAATGGGAGATGATCCTAGTTGTTGTAACCTTCCTGGGGTCCATCTTCCAGGTACTCCTGTTCATAGTCTGGCCATGGGAATAGCCAGGGACAAAGCCATGAGTACTCTTTAAGTACTCGCAAACTAATACTAATAGGTAAAGGGGGTTTTTGGATAATAGGACACTAGGCTCTAGGGTTGTTTTGCAAAAGCCAGATTTATCTCTACTAAGTTCTAAAGCTAGTCACAATTTTATAACTCCTAACCGGGAACTTGTATTTCATATCACAACTCTGTTGTGGTCAAGTCAAAGTCTTAGTTCATTTCACAGGTCATTTTGAAAAGTCTGACGGGGGAACAGTATGGCCACTCCAATTGTCCATAATCGCGGACGAGGCTATTCGAATAGTTTGACACTCTGCAGAGATTGTACACTTTCACCACAACATTCGATACATCCGTCAGGAACAAATCCTGAATTCACCATACTCAGTATGCGGATAATCAATCCTAACCTTTCGATTACACGCCCTAGTATAAGCACCTCTCCTGTGAGTTTGGCCTCCCAACCATGACCAACTGTCATCTTGGGTCGCATGTGGACAATCTTCACAAGGTAGCCTCAGCTCAGACCTTGGCCGTGAGGGAACTAATACTAAGGAATATAAGTTTCCAGTCAAGCCCTACCCAATATTCGGGTATTGTGGTTGTACGATAAAATTGGAATGGTATCGCATCCAGACAACCATCAGTTTTATAAAGGGCTAAGGCTCATGCCTCAACATTTTTATCACCAAAATTCTCAAGTGTTTGGAAACACATGTACAAAACATTTCAATAGAATGATCCATCATTCCAAGGTTTTCATAACCATTTTTCCACCAAGTATTCCCATCTAAAAGTTGATTAAGTTTTATGCTTAGCACTAGCATCTACAGGTGGGGGTAGTACTAATGAGGGGTGGTAACTAGTGGAGTTTCAGCTAAGTACAACCTCATGTCTCAGGCTGATGTCAAGGTTTCTAACTTAGGACAAATTTTATGCTCTTTATGCAACCTTCAGCATCTTTCCAATATCTACCAGTCACTTAAGTAAACTCTAAGTAAGCTTTGATAAAGAAATAGAGTAAGGAGCTTGCACATAAAACTAGGATTGGTTTATCAAGTGGGTATGATCACATATGCTTAAGGCATATAGTAGTCATAGAACAAGTATGGGTTTATTGCATCAGTAGGGTATCTTGCAAGGGTTAGCTTGCATAGGTCAACTTGATTCGTAAGGCTTGCATAGGTATAGTATCAGCTTGCATCAATATCAGTATAAGCTTGCTAAAGTAGAGTGTCTTGCAAGGTTTTAGCTTGCCTTGTGCAGAGCAGTGGTTGAAGTTCTCCTCGGCTTCTTCTTCGTAGTATCCTCCTTGCTCCTCGTATCCTTGGTCGGTACTAGCGTCTATGAGTAAATACGAGCTACACAATCACCAAACAATACTTAACTACTTGCAATCACCACACACAAGGGTCCTATGGATGATCTAGCAAAATCCCTAAAATTACAAGGTTAGGGCTTGATTTAAATCCTTTTATTTTTAGAAAAGTAATTTCTACTCATTGAAAAACTACTTAAGATTTTATATTCTCCAAACCCAACATGGGATCATGTTGACACATGTCATCACCACATATTGTAGTCCATGGGAATGTGATTTAAAGTGGTGTCACAATTTAATAAGGTTTTACCCTTTTATTTTAATTAATTAAAGTGGCTAGAAATGCTTATATAGCATTCTTTTATTACTTGAACATTATTTCTGCAAGTAAACCTATATATTTTTATATATTCTGAAAGGTATGGTTAAATGTGATTTTTGAGAGTTGGAATCAACTCAAAAGCTATTATGGTTTAAATTTGAAAAATGTTTGAATGCAGAAAAGCTTCTGCCTTGTTATTTTTACCATGGGTGATCTATAGATCCAAATTACTTGAATCCAACGGGCTTGGATTCAGCATTCACAGTCCTTTCCAACAAAATTGGTTTCATTCAATTTGGTGCACTGAATCAATCTGGGCTGATTTTTGAAGTTGGATACAGAAGTGTGTTTGAATTGAAATAGAAAAAGGTTTAATTTGAATAACTGGGCTGCGCGGGAAAAGTTACTGGTACGGCCTGCTAAGCGCAGTGCTCCCGCGGGCTGCTTAAGTGGGTGTCCCCACTCGTCAGTGACACGGGGCTGGGCGAAGCGGTATGGGGCGACGTGGATCGTTCGATCTAGTTCTAATCTAACGGCTGGGAGTCATCATCGACGCGAGACAACGCTGGCGAGAACGAAACCTAGCGCGGCCAGTGAGGGTTGCTGGGGGCTCACCGGGGTGCTGGCGAGGGTCGGCGAGGCGGGCGAATGACGAAGTCGACGACGGCGAACTCAGGGGTGGTCGCGGCAGCTCCTGGGGTGGACGAAATCGATGGCGCCCTTCTTCTCCGACAGCGGCAGGCTCCAGTGAAATTCCGGCGAGGTGGTGCTCGCCTTGCTCGGAGAATGGTGTGGCATGATCAGTGAGGAGAGGGGAGTGAGATGGTGTGAAGAAATCGTGTGGGGGTGGCCTCTATTTATAGTTGAGCGAGGGGACCGTCGGGGCGCACGGTGAGCTCGTCGGGGGCGAGGTTACAGGCGGCTAATGGCATGGGCAAGGGTAGGGGACGGTGCGGTGTCTCCTGGCGATGCTCGACATGGTCTCGAGGCATGGGGCGGTGTGGTTTAGTCTGGAACGGGCGGTGCTCTGCGCGGCAGAGGCAGCGTCTTCGACGGCGGGCGGTGGCTGTGTGGCACGGGGCGGCAAACGGGGATGTCTGGCGGTCTCCTGGGTCGGTGGGGATTGTGTATGCACGCGGAGAGGGCGGCGCGCGGTCTGTGGGCTTCGGTCAAGGGTCGTGCTCTGGCGCATGCTCGGCATGGTCTCTGGCGGTCTGGGCGCGGCTTGTGCGCATGGTCTAGGGCTTGGCAACGCTCGCGGCTGGGACAGGTAGTGGCGATGGACGGTGGGCTGCCTCCCAAACAAGGTTGGCAAGGCTAGTTCTTCCTCTAGCCTGCTGTCCACAATGGGGTGACAAGGGGGTGCTCGACTGTTCACCATTGATGGCAATGGAAAGCTCACAGGGATGCTAGTCCTTAGTTAAACTTCCTAGATGATCTATTGAGCTGTGTGTGAGCTAACTAGGGAACAAGTTAGGCCAATTTTACTGCACACTATAGTGTTTGATGTTTTTTGATTTGTGTCTGCAACTTGTTTGATGAAATGGCCGCATGAACTCAAGTTTTGAATTTTGAAAAGATTTTTGGTGGGTTTGCTAGATTGGTGCTGGTGAGTCTGCAGATGCTTGGGTTTTGAAAGTTGAGCTTGTTTGAGTGGTTTTTGAAAAGGTGGGATCTTCCCATATGATAAAGATTCAATTTTTAGTTGTCATTTGAACTATGCATTTGAAAGTTTCTAGATGATCACAAAGTGGGCATTGATACCTTGTTATGAGTACATTCAAGGGGTGCAAAGATCCAGAAATGTTTCTGTTAGGTTCTGAAAGTTTGAGACAGCCAACGTAGGCATGGGAGTTAAATTGGCCAAAATGACCATTCATTTCATATATGTGTTTTGATTTACTTGTCTTTAGGAAAGGTGTGGGAAATGTTTTAGATGATGTTTATTTCACCTAAGAAACATTTTACAAGCAATGAAACAAACAAACAAGGTGGTTTTAAAGGATTTCAAAATCCATGCATACACATATGCATGCATTCATGATTTCATTTAGAAAAGTTTTTGTTAACCCTAATTATGATGATTAGAATTTGATGATCCAAGCTTAGTATTTTTGGGATGTTACAGATTTAGACTTAGTATTTAAAGGATTTAGTGTTTTATAAAGAAATGTGATTAGTACTATTTTTTACTTAGTAAACAATTTTAAAGAATTAGCAAAATAGTTATTTCATTTTAGTAAAATAGGTAAATGAATTTTATTACCTAAGAACCTTAAAATGTTTTCGAATATTATACTTAGTATTTTTCTAGTAAACTATTACCTAAGACCACCGTCGCCGGAGCGCTGCCGCTGTGCATCTGTCGCCAGCGCCGCCCAACTTAGGTCATCATGTTTTAAACTGTTGGATGAAGATCCAGTGGATAGGATAGAATAACTTAACGAAGCGGTACGAATAAATCTATGCCATGCGATTCTAATTAGATCCTGCGACCCACGTTTCTCAATCCAAACGAAATGGTATCAGCCAATGAAAACATGACGTTTTGTCTGTTTAAAATTCCAGAAATGAATTTGAAAGTGTAAACTTGTAAAATCTATAACTTTTGATCTGCTTGAACAAAAATTGCAAATTTTATATCAATGGAATCAGGAAAATGTGAACTTTGCAACTATGGCCTTAGCTTAGTATTTTGCTTCAAAAAATTAGGTGTTTTTGCAGAAACATTAATAAGGCTATTTTGGATATAAAAATTATTTTTAGTGAAACCTTTTGCAAATGGATTTTTTTTAAACACTCTGACCATAAACACTAACATTTGTGTTTAAGAACATATTTGGTTAACACTAGAAATTAATACTTTGAATAAATGCATTTCTAGCAAAACAAAAATGATTTAAAAGGAATTATTTTCACTAACTTGAATTTAAATGTTTTGCCACTTTTATAAATGACCAGTAGGTGTTTTGAAATGTTTAGAACCTTGTTAAAAACCACTTTTCCAATAAAACAATCTCTTGCATGCTTGCATGCATTGTTTTGTTTTCATTATTTTATGTGGTGAGTTGTTTGAATGCTAGTTTTGAATGTGTGTTTTCTTGATGAATTGTAGTAAACTTTTAAGAGTGCGACAATTGCAATATCAAGGAGTGAACCTAGTTTCTCTACTAAAAAGTCAAGTGGTGCTTCATATATTTTGTCCTATTATTTTAACTATGCATTAGTGATATTTTTGAGTAGGACTTGCATGGAAATTTTCTAAATATAAGCTATGACATGGGAAATCCTATTTGTTGTCTTAGTAGAATTATCCTAAGTTAGGAAACTTGCCATGTTATGTCAACACCCAAATTTTTAATCCTAGATGCCTGTTATGCCATACATCGCAATCCCAGGATTACCATTTTTGCGAGACATAACATATTTGGATATCACAGTACATCATCCATTACAAACCATACATAAGGTATTACACAAATACGGATCTCATGATCCAGTTCTTAATACAACTCAAGCAGCAGAATAACGTAGTAATAAAGATAGCATAGGCAAAGCTCCATCATCGGGGTCACAGGCAATGCTGACGATGGGAGATGATCCTAGTTGTCGTAACCTCCCTGGGGTCCATCATCCTGGTACTCCTCTTCATAGTCTGGCCACGGGAATAGCCAGGGACAAATCCATGAGTACACTTTAAGTACTCGCAAACTAATACTAACAAGAGAAGGGGGTTTTTGTAGTAGGACACTAAGCTCTAGGGTTATTTTGCAAAAAGCCAGATTTACCTCTACTAAGTTCAGAAGCAAAGAAAACTAGTTGAAGTTTTATAACTCCTAAGTGGGAACTTAAATTTCATATTACAACTCTGTTGTGGTCAAGTCAAAGTCTCCATTCACTTCATAAGTCATTTTGAAAACATCTGACGGGGGAACAGTATGGCCACTCCAACTATCCATAACCGCGGACGCGGCTATTCGAATAGTTTGACACTCTGCAGAGATTGTACACTTTCACCACAACATTCGATATATCCGTCAGGAACAAATCCTGAATTCATCATACTCAGTATGCGGATAATCAATCCCAACCTTTCGATTACATGCCCTAGTATAGGCACCTCTCCTGTGAGTTTGGCCTCCCAACCATGACCAACTGTCATCTTGGGTACTGCACAGGTGGACAATCTTCACAAGGTAGCCTCAGCTCAGACCTTGGCCGTGAGGGAACCCATACTAAAGTATATAAGTTTCCAGTCAAGCCCTACCCAATTTTCGGGTATTGTGGTTGTACGGTAAATTTGGAATGGTATCGCATCCAGACAACCATCAGTTTTATAAAGGGGTAAGGCTCATGTCTCAACATTTTCATCATCAAAATCATCTGGTGTTTGGAAACACATGTCAAATCATCTCGGTAGAATGACTCATCATTCTAAGGTTTTCATAACCATTTTCACCAACTATTCCCATATAAAGTTGATCAAGTTTTATGCTTAGCACTAGCATCTACAAGTGGGGTAGGTACTAATGAGGGGTGGTAATTAAGTGGAGATTAATTGAGTTCAGTCTCATGCCTTAGGATGACATCAAGATTATCTAGCTTAGGCCAAATTTAATGCTCTTTACGCAACCTTCAATTATCTTCCTAGAATCTACAATTCACTTAAGTAAACTCTAAGAGAAAGCTTTGATAAAGAAATAAAGTATAAAGCTTGCAAGTAAAACTAGGATTGGGTATCATCAAATGTGTCTAACCAAGCATGCTTAGTGCATTGCATAGGTTATCTAACTTTCATAATTGCAAGTGTTAGCTTGCAAGGTTTCAAGTATTGGATTGCATAAGTATCAGTATAAGCTTGCCTTGGGGAGAGCAGTGGTTGAAGTTCTCCTCGGCTTCTTCCTCGTAGTATCCTCCTTCCTCCTTGTATCCGCGGTCGGTACTAGCGTCTATAAATAAATACGAGGTACACAATCACCAAACAATACTTAACTAGTTTCAATCATCACACAAAGGTGCACTATAGATGATCTAGCATCATCACCTATATTACAAGATTAAAGCATTTGCCTTATTTATTTTAATTTAAGAAAAGTAATTTCTACTCATTGAAAAACTTCTTAAGATTTAATATTCTCCAACTCAAACATGGGATCATGTTGACACATGTCATCACCACATATTGCAGTACATGGGAATGTGATTTAAAGTGGTGTCACAATTTAATAAGGTTTAACCTTTTTATTTTAAATAATTAAAGTGACTAGAAATGCCTATGTGGCATTCTTTTATTACTTGAACATTATTTCTGTAAGTAAACCCATATGTTTTTATATATTCTGAAAGGTATGATCAAATGTGATTTTTGAGAGTTGGAATCAACTCAAAATCTGTTATGGTTGAAATTTGCAAAATGTTTGAATGCAGAAAAGCTTCTTACTTGTTATTTTTACCAAGGTTGATCTACAGATTCAAATGATTTGAATCCAACGGTCTTGGATTAAGCATTTCAGTACCTTTCTAACAAAATTGGTTTCATGCAATTTGGTTCACTGAATCGAGCTGGGTGGGTTTTTGAAACTAGGTACAGAACTGAGTTTGAATTAAAAAGGAAAATTCTAAATTCAAACGACTGGGCTGCGCGGGAGAGGTTAATGGGCCGGCCCAGTGTCACTCCGCAGCGCGGGGCTCAGCTGACAGGGGGGTTCCACCATATGGGTCATAACTTAACTCGCCGGATGCAGGCGGTGGTTTGTTGAATTAGAAGGAAGATCAACGGCTGAGGGTCGTCGTCAACGATGAACATGTCACCGGCGAGCTCGAACCATAGCGGCTCAGTGGGGGTCGTGGGAGTCTCACCGGGGCTCAGTGGTGGAATGGTGTGATTCAAACGGCTGGGGGTCGCCTCCTTTTATAGGCTCGACGGCGAGACCGAGAGGGATGGGCAGGCGACTGTGGCGACATGGTTACGAGCGGCTAGCAGCATGGCTGAGGTTGGCGATCGACGGGCGGTCTCCTAGCCATGCTCTAAGACTTGAATGCGAGCTTAGGGGTGGGGAAATTGGTCGGGAACGTGCGGTGCTCTGCGAGGCAGAGGCGAACTCCACGGCGAGCGGTGGTTACGGGGTACGGGCGATGAAACGATCATGTCTAGTGGTCTCCTGGGACGGTGGGGTGCATGCTGACGGGCGGAAAGGGCTCGAGGTGGTCGGGTTGCGTGGGAACGGTGCGTGCACTGGGGTGCGCGTCGGCATGGTCGACAGCGGCGCGGGCGCGACGTTCCTGGTAGTTCTGGTCTCTGTTTTCGAGCTACGGCTAGTAGAGAGGGGGCGGTGAGGCATGGGCTGCATGCTAGACAAGGTTGGCAAGGCTAGGGTGGCTGCTATCTCGCCGACGACAATGGGGTGGCATGGTGAGGTTCGGCCTGCTCACCATTGATGGAAAGGCAAGCTCACAGTGGTGCTAGATGTTTACAAATGAGCTAGATGATCTACTAAGGACTAGTTGCAACCAGAGAGGGAACAAGTTAGGCCAAATTTACTGCACACTATAGTGTTTGTGATTTGTTTGATTTGAATCTGCAAGGTGTTTGATGAAATGGCCACAAGAAACTTACTTTTGAATTTTGAAAATATTTTTGGTGGGTGTGCTAGGCATGTGTTGGGGATTCTGTGGGTGCTTGGGTTTTGAAATTGAGCTTATTTGAGTGGTTTTTGAAATAGTGGGATCTTCCCATATGAGATAGATTCAATTTTAAACTGTCATTTAAACTTGGTATTTGAACATTTTTGGATAATCCCAAAGTGGGCATTGGTACCTTATTATGAGTACTAACAAGGGGTGCAAATATCCATACATGTTTCTGTTGAGTTTTGAAAATTAGAGATAGCCAAAGTAGGCATAGGAGTTAATTTGGCCAAAGTGACCATTCACTTAATTTATTCATTTTGAGTTGTTTGTCTTTGGGAAAAGTTTGGGGATTGTTTAAATGATGTTTATTTCACCTAAGAATCATTTCAAAATCAAAGAAACACAGAACCATGGCAATTTAAAAGAATCCAAATTTTAATACACACACATATGAATGCTTTCATATTTTTAGTTGGGAAAGTTTTTGTTAACCCTAATTTTGATGATTAGAGTTTGATGATCCAAGTTTAATATTTTTGGGATGCTACATGTTATCATGCTTAGCTTAGCTAATAGAAAACCAGGGTGGATTATTCATGCTATGAAATATTTCTAAGTCTATGACTTGTGATTTTGCCAAATAAAACAACTATGTGAATGAATCACCTGGGTGGAATGGTGAGAATGGTTTCTGTTGAGTGGTTACACAAGGCCCATGTTGATGGCTACCTTGTGTATCACACTTGTGGAAAGCCACCCAGGAACAAAGAGATTTGAGATGTTAAGTATTGAGAAGCTTCTAGTGCATCCACATGGCAATATGGGCTCTGTCTTGATCATATAGGTTGCAATAACTTAGCCAGATGGACAGAAGGTGGTAGGGGTGATAGGATGGAACGCGTCCATTTGGTCTAAGGGAAGGCTTCTAAAAGATCTCGTCTCGATGCATGTCAAGTCTTGTGGGGAAAGTGCACCACCTCTCTCGAAAGTAAAACCTAAGTACTTAGTCGTGTCCCCGACAATGGACAATTTGAGCATCAAGACATTGAAGCTATCAAGGATCTCCTCATTTCAATTTCTAAGTTAAAAACTTATGGTTGAACAAGGGTTAAAGGTTCACCAATTACTATTGGTGGTTCCTTGGGTGATTTTGACATACAAAAACTTAGTGTTTTAAACTAATAAGGAAAACCTTATTTTGGGAAAAGCAAGCCTAAGCTACACTTAGCCAAATGCATATATATGTTAGCTACCACTATTCTACCATAGTATCACTTGCCAATACAATTCAAATGTATTGACCCTTGTGGCTGTAACTTATTATGTTGCAGGTTTGTTTGATGTTAGTAAAGTTTGTTGAGTAGGGATTACAAGTCTACAACCAACATGATTGCCTATGGAATGTGAAGATGAAGGACTCCATGCTATATAGTTATATCTGCTGCATTGTAATGAGATAGCCGAACGAGCCATGTAAGATGTAATGAATTATTTTATTCCTGGTTATAAGTCGTAAGATGACCTTTGTTTCTTGATATTACATCTTAAACTGAGGATGCTAGCTATTTATCCAGGGACTAGCATTATAAACACAGGGATCTCTACCATATCAGGTTGGGACCTCTACAACTAACTTCTTATCCATGTTGATGAATAGAAGTGGTGGTCAATGGTTTCCTGATGATTTCATGACCATTAGATGAGTAGTATTGGCAAATAATTCCTCTATGCAATATTTATTGTTGTTGCTGATATGTTCATTCTATGATTAAACTAGATAATGCTTCAGGTAATTTTCTTAGTAGCTTTTTCTTGGTTTGGATGACAATTAATTATTTGATCATATGCTTGTAATATCTTGAGTAAATTTTGTTGTTTGCTTTAGCTTGTACATCCTCCCTACTTCTTTGGTTGATCAATTGATGAAGTGATTCAGCGTATATCTTTTGATATGAACATATGGGTAAGATATGCTTGGTTTGGCTACTTGGATGTTTCTTTAGCTCTAGGCTGCTGCTATAGATTACTAGATTTTGTACAAGCATGATCTGAATCAAGTACTATGTTTGAACTGATGGACTAAACCTATGGTTCAGTGATAATATTTGTTTCTTATCAGATATATCTAGATCTCTAAAAATGATATCTAGCAAATATATGACTAGAGAAATGATTTATTTTAACTTCTAATAGCTTGAGGACCTAAGATGCTTCTGCTAGTTTGTTCTGGTCGCTTTAGTGGTTGAGATCCTGTTACTGTGATGCCTCTTTTGAGTGTACACAGTAATAGGTCTTAATGATTATCATGTGATTTTCATACATGTTCAAGCTGAAACAAAGCTTATCCGATGAGAACAGATTCTAAGGTTTGGCCTTTTGTTGGTTGTTTTCAATAACTTAGTGGCTTATGCTCCCATTGGATCTACTATTGTGGTGCCCCCTTGAGGTGTGTGCACATCACTGGATCTAATCAGTATGAGCTGCTGCTATGCCCCTCTCAATGATGCATAAGCTGAGGCCCAATTATGTTCTATGATGTTCCTGACATAGCTGTTTTATGCAGTACTAAGAGCTTTATCTCCCTAAGTGATTATATTGCTTGAAATGATAAGAATAGGTATGTTACCAGATCTAGCTAGTGATCTAGTGAGTTTCTACCTTGATGCATGTGGCTGCTTGGTGTTGTATCTTGGTCATATCGGCCTAGTACTCTGGTCTTGAGCTTGTTAGCCTTCTCCTCCTGGAACTGATACTGGCTTAATCTTGATCTTCCCCTTGTCCTGACTTCTAGATGGCTTCCTCAAGCAACTAGAGTGTTGGTGATTTGTGTGGATAGATCAGTGACAAGACAGTGGTGTCCCTAACTGTGTAGTGGAGGTTTGGAGCTAATTTAACTATGAAGATCTTGGTAGTGTTCTAACCAGAATAGTGGTGTTCTTATAAGGGTCATTAGATGATAGATGTGCTCTGGTTTTCCTTGTGGCTGTGCTATGGCTGTGTTGCCTCAAATGGCAATTGCCCTCTCTCTAAGATGTTCACAACACTTCATGGTGCATGTGATGTGTATGATGCTTGCAAGTGGGACCTGCTGGTGTGGATGAGATCAATGAAAACTTGATATTTGTGGAGTCTTTATCTTTTGACCTTTACTGCTATGGTGAAATTTGCCCCTCTCAAAGCATGTGATGTTGTACTAAGGCCACAAACTTGATAAGAATAGATTACTACTTTGCCCCTGATTTCAATGCTCAATGATGAACATCACAGTGCATCTCACTGTATTCCTGAGAGCAAAACTAACTAACATAACCTTGCTTTATTTTTGTTTTGTTTCCTTTCTTGTTTGTTTTGCAGGAATAAAGAATATCAAGAAAAGGAGATACAAGATTTAACTTAGTTTAGAAAATGTAATTTAGGACTTGTTTTATTATTCTTGTAATTCTCTTTACTTTGAATAATGTAATTGACAATGTAAATTTGTATAATTAATAAAGTTAAATTTTCTTTCTATTCGTAATCTGAATCTTGTAATATTTATATCTTGTTTAGAAATATTTATTCATTTCTTATTTATTGTTGTAATTATTATTTTCCTTTTATATTACAATTACAATTTTCTTTTCTATTTGAATAAATGTAAAAACAATATAATATGTGTTCCAATAAATTTATCATATTACTTTATTCAAGACTTTATATTCCATCTCTCCTAAGTACTTAAATATTCCATAATTCAATTTGTGATTTTGTAAATCCATTTGAATTCAAATTCATGTTTGAATCACTCCCCCCTTAAATAAAGAATTGTACAACGGTCATGTTGAAATATCTCGCAATTGTGCTGACATTTACATCAGAGCAAGAGAGACCTCGATCACTCTATAGCCCTTTAGTTTTGCGCAAAAATTACCTGGATTTTCTATGCATGAATGCAATGCACAAACCTGTGTCCTATTTATTTCTAGGTGCTATTTACTGGGATTTTACAGACTCTCCCCCTTAAACTTAACTTCTTCCTCAAATATCATACTCTCTTACATTTCGGAAGATAAGATTGACTTCTTCAGATCCTGGTAACTCTTCTAAATCTAGGATGAAGATAATTGTTGTATGTTCATTCAAGCTTTTCCTTGAATCCGCTTCTGATTTGAAATGAGCCACTACTAATACCATAGAGTACTTTTGAATCTAGCACTCCTACCATGATCAGGTCCTTTTGAGTGTTTTCATATTAGCACATCTATTCAAGAAGTGTCTAAGTTTTTAGAAAGTCTTGTTAAGGTAAGATTCTGGTTTATACTTTGGACAAATATAGCTTGCCTCTAATATTAATCTATTTATGGTATACTTAGTCCTTATGGTTTACTTTTTAAGAATGTTTTGGCTTTCTCCTTAACCTTACTCCAGATATTAACTCTCGATGCTTCATTATTTCACTCTCCCCCTTGAGATTTTCTAATGGTCTTATTAGGAACAGATGGTACACCCACATACTTGGGAAATAATGGTGTGAATTCCCTAACTTATTTAATGCATGTATAAGGTAACTTATACAACTAGTAATTCCTTGACTTACCACTTTCTTTGTTGTGGTTGCCACTGTTGTTGACTTCATGTATGTTTTCATACTTCCGTTTTCCTGAAGATGTACCCTTTTCACCTATACCCACTTTCATTGGTACTTTAGTGGATGTTGTATCTCCTCCCACTGATGTTACATAATCGTCCTGATGTTCTGGACAACCTAATTTCTTGTGTCCTATGAATCCACACCTGTTAAATTTCCCTGATTATGTATCCTAATACAACTCCTTTACTTGATCACCGAGATTCCGTACTATACTATGTAAGGTCTAGGAAGTCTCACTAAAACAGGGTTTTAAATTCTATTAGATAATAGTTGTGGTCAAAATATTAAATATTTGATTTTTCATTGTGTGGTTTATACTAGTAATCCTTCCGAAGATTGATTTTGAACACATTTATTCCATACCCATCGGAATTTATTGTTTCTCTACACATGTCCAACTGGATGTGCTGAAGGGAATATGCCCTGAGAGGCAATAATAAAGTTTTTATTATGTGTATTCCAAGTATATGATAGATGTTTATTTTGCATGCTATAATTGTATTAATACGGAAACGTTAATACATGTGTGTTTAATAAACAAACAAAAAGTTCCTAGTTATGCCTCTCTCATAAACTAGCTCGTTGATTAACAAGATGATCAAGGTTTCCTGATCATGGACATTGGATGTTGTTAATAACGGGATCACAACATTAGTGTAATGATGTGATGAACATTCATCCGAAGTATAACATTATGATCAAAGTCATTGAGTTTATATTGCTATAACAACTTACGAAGTGATCCTAATCCTTATACCATGAGATCATGTTAATCACTAACACCGGAAGAGTTTCTTGATAACATCAAACGTCACACCGTAACAGGGTGATTATAAAGATGGATTCAGAACTAATAAAGTGTTATGTTGAGGCTCATGGATCGAGAGTGGAATTTTTTCATCCCGATGACGGATAGATATACTCTGGGCCCTCTCGGTGATATCACATTGATTAGCTTGCAAGCAAGTGATTTGATCACTAGAATGTTATATCACGGGAACGAGAAAAGATTGCATGTAGGTAACGAGATCAAACTAGGTATGGAGATACCGATGATCGAATCTCGGACATGTAATATATCGTGAAACAAAGGGATTAAGATACTAGCGTAAAAGGTTCCGACGATCACAAGAAAGTCATCGTTGAATGTGTGGGAGTCAGTATGGGTCTCAGATCCGCTTGAGTATTGATCCGAGAGGGGTCTCGATCATGTCCGCATTATTCACGAACCGTAGGGTGACACACTTAAGAGACACCGACATCTAATTGGAGCAAAAGTTTCATGCCGAAAGAATGAACAAGCGCAGGAATTTATTTCACTAGATACCGAAACAGGTTTTCGGGTGAAATTGCATAAAGTGGTTATGCATGTGAAATGGAATTCTAGCAAGGGGTTAGTTGTGAATGTTTGTCATTAAAGTAATTGACAAAATTCTGAATAAAATAAAATAGTTTTATTTAATGAGAGTTTGCATTAAATTTGGTGGAAATTTAATGGGAATTTGAGTGGACTTTTGAGTGGAGGAAATTTAAAGGGCATTTTGTGAGTGGAGTGTCCACCCACATGAATGAAGGAGGGGAGGATGCCCCCATGGCAAGTGACCACCCCTTGGGTGCCCCCCTCCTCCTATAAAAGGAGCCCCCCTCCTCACTTGTCTCTCACACCTCCTCGTGAAGGATCTCTCTCCCCCTCTAGAATTTATCCCCCATGGTCTCGGACTAGCGAGATACATGTTCCCAGTGGCTATTTGGCAAGAAAGAGTTGTGCTTCGGCCGCATCGCTGGAGCGAGGAGGCGGAGGTTGCTCGGTGCCTCGAACGTGTGTGCGAGCACGGATGCGCTGCTGATTTGCGGCGCTAGGACTTCCTCTCGATCTTGAGATCGGCAATTGATCGTCGACATCAACCACGAGTTGAACTCGTTAAGCTTTGTCGGTCTTCAAGGGTATGTTCTCTACGGATATACATCCGCCCGTTGTTTGTATCTAGTAGATAGATCTTGGTACGTAGTTCCCATCATAGGAAAATTTTTGTTTTCTATGTTGCGAACCCTACAGTGGTATCAGAGCCGGATCTATGCGTAGATGCTTTACACGGGTAGTACACATATGAGTATGTGGGCGATGATGATCATGTTGTTGCTCCTTTGTTTTAATTTTGGATATTGGTGGCATAGTGGGATGAAGCGGCCCGGACAAACTTTACATGTCCTCGCACATGAGACCTGTTCCACGCTTGACATGCAACTAGTTTGCATAAGTGGCTAGCGGGTGTCTGTCTCTCCTACTATAGTCAATATCTATTTTGCAAGCGAGTTGTCAACAATTTTATTATCCTTGTTGTGGTTCATGTTCGTAGGTAAGAACGGTTCTATCACGAAAGCCCTAAGCCACGTAAAACTTGCAATGGATAAATTAGAGGCGTCTAGTTTAGATTGTTGCTGGGCTAGTGTTATGATATGGTAGTGTTGTAAGTAGAAGTATGAGATGATACTCTTACAACACACATAGCGTGTAAACTCCATAGACCTTGGATTTACACATATAGGTATGATAGTGATCACACCACGGTGCACATGATAGAGATCATCTGCGGGAACCATATCATTTCACTAATAAACATATGATGTTTGATAGCATCTTATATTGCTTGTTTAGCGCTTTGTTAGCATAATAAGATGATCCCTCTTTTAAATATCAAGATAAGAATGTGTTCTTCCTTTAGTATGCACCGATTATGTTTTCGTCGTTCCAAGACATCACGTGATGATCGGGTGTTCTTGGATCCATGACCATATTTTGGGTGTAAAACAGTTACACACGCGAATACTAAGGTTCTAACTTGGCGAGCCTAGCATGTACAGACATGGCCTCGGAACACGGACCGCAGGGTTAAGCATGAGTCATATAGTTGATATGATGCCCATTTGATGCTCGCCTTTGAAGCTATACCGACTCACGTGATGATCGGACTTGGTATAGTGGATTTGGTTCATGTAATCACCAAAAAGGCACGAGGGATGTCGTTTTTGAGTGGGAGTTCATTCATAATATGGATTAGTTGAACTCAATCTATCATACACTTAGTCTAAACTTTAGAAATTCTGTTGTAGATGGCACCACCTGCTTTTAATTTCAATGTGTTCATGGAGAAAGAGAAACTAGCAACGAACGGTAGCAACTTTACCGAATGGGCCATGAATTTGAGGATTCTCCTCTCTGCTGCACAAAAGCAATATGTGCTAGAAGCACCGTTAGGCCCCCCACCTTTTGATGATGCCCCTGACGAGGAGAAGAATGTCTATCTGACTCGTCAGGAGGACCACAACTTAGTTCATTGCGGCATATTGTATGGGCTAGAGCCGGAACTTCGAAAGCGTTTCGAAAACGGCAATGCATTTGATACAATGGGTGAGTTGAAAATGATTTTCGACACACATGCTGCTGTAGAGAGCTACAACTCTTCAGAAAAGTTCTTTAGCTGCATGATGGAAGAGCACAGCTCCGTTAGTGAGCATGTACTCAAGATGTCGGGTTACGCCGATAAGCTTGTGTCCTTGGGAATATCGATTCCCATTGACTTAGGCATCCATCGTGTTCTGTAGTCTCTGCCACCTAGCTATAAGATCTTCGTGATGAACTATAATATGCAAGGCATGAAGAAGTCTCTCCCCGAGCTTCTGTCAATGCTTAAAACTGCAGAAGTGGAGATCAAAAAGGAACATCAAGTGTTGATGATCAACAGGAACACTGGTTTCAAGAAAGACAAGAATGGAAAACGGAAGGGAAGTAAGGGCGGCAAGCATGTTGCCGCGCCTGAAAAGAAACCCCGACTTGGACCTAAGTCTGATTCCGAGTGCTACTATTGTAAGGGGACTGGCCATTGGAAGCGCAACTGCCCCAAGTATCTGGCAGACAAGAAGGCCGGCAAGGCAAACAAAGGTATATATGATATACATGTTATTGATGTGTACTTGACTAGTGCTCGCAGTAGCACCTGGGTATTTGATACCGGTTCAGTTGCTAATATTTGTAACTCGAATCAGGGGCTGCGGAACAAGCGACTGCTAGCAAGGGGTGAGGTCAAGATGCGTGTCGGAAATGGATAAAGCGTTGATGTGATCGCCGTCGGAACGCTGCCTCTCCACTTTCTGTCGGGATTAGTTATAAACTTGAATAAATGTTATCTGGTGCCTGCACTGAGCATGAACATTGTATCTGGATCGTGTTTGATGCGAAGTGGTTATTCATTTAAATCCGAGAACAATGGTTGTTCCATTTATATGAATGAAATCTTTTATGGTCATGCACCGATGATGAATGGTTTATTTCTATTAGATCTCGATGATAATGTTACACATATTCATAATGTTGATGCTAAAAGGATTAAACTAAGTGATGATATATCCGCATATATGTGGCACTGCCGTCTAGGTCATATTGGCGTTAAACGCATGAAGAAGCTCCATTCGGATGGACTTTTGGAATCACTTGATTATGAATCATTTGATACATGTGAGCCATGCCTTATGGGCAAGATGACTAGAACGCCGTTTTCCGGTTCAATGGAGCAGGCGGATTCATTGGAAATCATACATTTTGATGTATGTGGTCCAATGAGTGTGTCTTGAGGTGGATATCGTTATTTTGTTACTTTCACGGATGATTTGAGTAGATACGGTTATATCTACTTGATGAAACACAAGTCTGAAACCTTTGAAAAGTTCAAGGAATTTCAGAATGAAGTGGAAAATCATCATAATAGAAAGATCAAATTTCTACGGTCCGACCGTGGAGGTGAGTATCTAAGTTACGAGTTTAGCACTCACATGAAAGAGTGTGGAATTGTTTCACAACTCACACTGCGGAACACCACGGAGAAATGGTGTGTCTGAACGTCGTAATCGTACTTTATTAGATATGGTTCGATCTATGATGTCTCTGACGGACTTGCCGTTGTCATTTTGGGGTTATGCACTAGAAACTGCTGCATTCACTTTAAATCGGGCACCATCTAAATCCGTCGAAAAGACACCCTATGAATTGTGGTTTGGAAAAAAACCTAAGCTGTCATTTCTTAAAGTTTGGGGATGCGATGTTTATGTGAAGAAACTTCAACCGGATAAACTCGAACCCAAAGCGGAAAAATGCGTCTTCATAGGATACCCTAAGGAAACTATTGGGTATTCCTTCTATCACAGATCCGATGGCAAGGTTTTTGTTGCCAAGAATGGATCCTTTCTAGAGAAAGAGTTTCTCGTGAAAGGTGTGAGTAGTCGGAAGGTAGAACTCGAAGAGGTTATTGAACCTTCTCTTCAAAGTATGGCGAGTAGCGCACGGGAAGTTGTTCGGAGTTGGCTCCACATTGAAGAGGAACTAATGATAATGATCATGAAACTCGAAAGAGTACTACCGAACCTCGCAGGTCAAACAGACGCTGCAGCTCCCGAAATCGTGTCATGAATTTCATGGTTGATGAAAATGATGACCCTGCGACGTATGAAGAAGCGATGATGAGCCCGGATTCCAACAAATGGTTATAAGCCATGAAATCCGAGATGGAATCCATGTATGAAAATCAAGTTTGGAACTTAGTGGAATTACCTCACGACCGAAAGGCCGTGGAGAACAAATGGATTTTCAAAAGGAAAACTGATGCTGATGGTAATGTGACCGTCTATAAAGCTCGACTTGTCGCAAAGGGGTTTCGACAAATTCAAGGAGTTGACTACGATGAGACATTCTCTCCCGTAGCGATGCTAAAGTCAGTTAGGATTATGTTAGCAATTGCTGCATATTTTGATTATGAGATATGGCAGATGGATGTAAAAACCGCGTTTCTCAATGGTAATATTGAGGAAGAGTTGTATATGATACAACCAAAGGGTTTTGTCGATCCTAAGGATGCTAACAAGGTGTGCAAGCTTCAGCGATCCATCTATGGATTGAAGCAAGCATCACGAAGTTGGAATCTCCACTTTGATGAGGTAATCAAAGAGTTTGGATTTGTCCAAACTTATGGAGAAGCTTGTATTTACAAGAAAGTGAGTGGGAGCAATGTGGTATTTCTGATATTATATGTGGATGACATATTATTGATCAGAAATGATATAGATCTTTTAAACAGTGTTAAAAGTTATCTAAACAGCAAATTTTCAATGAAGGACCTAGGTGAAGCGTCATACATATTAGGCATAAAGATCTATAGAGATAGATCTAGGCGCCTAATAGGGCTATCGCAAAGTACATACCTTGATAAGATTTTAAAGAAGTTTAAAATGGACGGAAGTAAGAAGGGGTTCTTACCTATGTTGCAAGGCAAGACATTGAGTAAGACTCAAAGTCCGGCTTCGGCGGAAGAAAGAGAGATAATGGACAAAGTCCCCTATGCTTCAGCCATAGGCTCTATAATGTACGCCATGCTATGTACAAGACCAGATGTGGCACATGCTATTAGTTTGACTAGTAGGTACCAATCGGATCCAGGTTCGGAACACTGGATAGCGGTCAAGAATATCCTTAAGTACTTACGAAGAACTAAGGATATGTTTCTTGTATACGGAGGTGAAGAAGAGCTCGTCGCTAAGTGTTATGTCGACGCTAGCTTTGACACCGATCCGGATGACTCTAAGTCTCAATCCGGATACGTATTTCTCATGAATGGCGGAGCGGTTAGTTGGAGGAGCTCCAAACAACCTGTGGTAGCGGGATCAACAACGGAGGCCGAATATGTTCTGCTTGAGCGGCTCAGGAAGCAGTTTGGATGAAGGAGTTCATATCCGAACTAGGAGTGGTGGCAAACGCATTGGACCCAATGGTGATCTATTGTGACAACAATGGTGCCATTGCCAATGCCAAAGAGCCAAGGTCTCACAAGCATTCCAAGCATATTAAGCGCCAGTTTCACTCCATCCGCGAGCATGTCAAGGATGGAGATATAAAGATTTGTAAAGTACATACGGATCTCAATGTAGCAGATCCGTTGACTAAAACTCTCCCTAGAGCAAAACATGATCAACACTAGAACTCAATGGGTGTTAGATTTATCACTATGTAACTAGATTATTGTCTCTAGTGCAAGTGGGAGACTGAAGGGAATATGCCCTGAGAGGCAATAATAAAGTGTTTATTATGTGTATTCCAAGTATATGATAGATGTTTATTTTGCATGCTATAATTGTATTAATACGGAAATGTAAATACATGTGTGTTTAATAAACAAACAGAAAGTTCCTAGTTATGCCTCTCTCATAAACTAGCTCGTTGATTAACAAGATGATCAAGGTTTCCTAATCATGGACATTGGATGTTGTTAATAACGGGATCACAACATTAGTGTAATGATGTGATGAACATTCATCCGAAGTATAGCATTACGATCAAAGTCATTGAGTTTATATTGCTATAATAACTTACGAAGTGATCCTAATCCTTAGACCATGAGATCATGTTAATCACTAACACCGGAAGAGTTTCTTGATAACATCAAACGTCACACCATAACAGGGTGATTATAAAGATGGATTCAGAACTAATAAAGTGTTATGTTGAGGCTCATGGATCGAGAGTGGAATTTGTTCATCCCGATGACGGATAGATATACTCTAGGCCCTCTCGGTGATATCACATTGATTAGCTTGCAAGCAAGTGATTTGATCACTAGAATGTTATATCATGGGAATGAGAAAAGAGTGCATGTCGGTAACGAGATCAAACTAGGTATGGAGATACCGATGATCGAATCTCGGACATGTAATATATCGTGAAACAAAGGGATTAAGATACTAGCATAAAAGGTTCCGACGATCACAAGAAAGTCATCGTTGAATGTGTGGGAGTCAGTATGGATCTCAGATCCCTTCGATTATTGATCCGAGAGGGGTCTCGATCATGTCCGCATTATTCATGAACCGTAGGGTGACACACTTAAGAGACACCGACATCCAATTGGAGCAAAAGTTTCATGCCGAAAGAATGAACAAGCGCAGGAATTTATTTCACTAGATACCGAAACAGGTTTTCGGCTGAAATTGCATAAAGTGGTTATGCATGTGAAATGGAATTCTAGCAAGGGGTTATTTTTGAATGTTTGTCATTAAAGTAATTGACAAAATTCTGAATAAAATAAAAGAGTTTTATTTAATGAGAGTTTGCATTAAATTTGGTGGAAATTTAATGGGAATTTGAGTGGACTTTTGAGTGGAGGAAATTTAAAGGGCATTTTGTGAGTGGAGTGTCCACCCACATGAATGAAGGAGGGAGGGCTTCCCCCATGGCGTGACCACCCCTTGGGTGCCCCCTCCTCCTATAAAGGCCCCCTCCTCACTTGTCTCTCACACCTCCTCGTGAAGGATCTCTCTCCCCCTCTAGAATTTATCCCCCATGGTCTCGGACTAGCGAGATACATGTTCCCGGTGGCTATTCGGCAAGAAAGAGTTGTGCTTCCGCTGCATCACTGGAGCGAGGAGGCGGAGGTTGCTCGGTGCCTTGAACGTGTGTGCGAGCATGGATGCGCTGCTGATTTGCGGCGCTAGGACTTCCTCTTGATCTTGAGATCGGCAATTGATCGTCTACATCAACCACGAGTTGAACTCGTTAAGCTTTGTCGGTCTTCAAGGGTATGTTCTCTACGGATATACATCCGCCCGTTGTTTGTATCTAGTAGATAGATCTTGGTACGTAGTTCCCATCATAGGAAATTTTTTGTTTTCTATGCTGCGAACCCTACATGTGCTCTATTCCCTCTTAAGGATCACTTAAGAGTTGTTTCATCTGGAATTAGCCTGTTAGGATTGATCTATTCTATCTCCTTCAATATTTTACCTTATCCATATTTAGATAATCTTTTGTTATTACCTTAAGTATTTCTTCAACTTCCATTTGTTAATTACCTTAAGGTTTGAGTCCTACTATCTTGAAGTAAACTTCGATCTTTTATCTAGACAAACTTCTGAAAGTACTTTTATAATGATGTATTCTTTTAACCTTGTGAAAATAAGGCTTAATGTTGTCATAGTTTAATACTTCTTCTCCAACCTTTACTCCGATATTTAGATAACAATTCTTCCGTTTATTGTTTACTCTCCCCCTTAGGGTTTACTAATGGTCTCTAAACTACATGTATAATATTCATTGGCTTTATAATTAGAACGTTGGTCTCTATCCAGCTTATATACTACCTTCTTAAGGTTTCACAAAAGAACTTACGATATACCCACACAATTGTGGATTTCTGAAATAGATCTTCCAAGATTATTTATATTACTTACTATTTGGACAACCTATTTTGGTAGGTCTGATTTCGCGAAGCATCTTGGAAAACAGTCGCTTTAATTTTAATACTCCTTTGTGTCTTACTTAACCTAGGCCAAGTTTTATGCTCTTTATGGAATACTGAGATGATCTAGTTAACTAGGTCAACCAAATACCAGCTGCGGACCATCCTAGGGTGTATGTATTACCCTATGGTTTCTGACGTACTTCTGGAATTCTCTCTGAATTGTCAGAGCTTGAATACCATTGTGTTCCAAAGCTCCTTCTTTGTACTTATTCATGATACTTCCATGAACTTGGTACTACTACTCCATCAACTTCTTAGCAACATCACCTACTTTGGGTGAACTTAAGTTTATTACTTCTTGTTGCTCCATACATTTTCTACACTAGTCTTTCTTCTTTATTGTTTAGTAATGATCTAAACTTGATCCAACCTTCAAATTGTGTTGATACTCCTTATACTTGGCTTCATTCTTCATGTAAATATTCATCTTGATCTTTGGAACTCGTCACTCCCTTACACGAATTCCCTTTTCTATCTAGGTTTATCACATCAAGTAATAACTAGATGTTGCAACATGCATTTGCACACCAAGTCAAACTTCATGTACAGATCTAGTCAATCAAAAAGATCCAAGAAAAACCAAGAAATCCAAATGTGGTACATATAACACACAATATTCTAAGCCCATACTATAGTAGTTGAGTATAATATCTCTAGGATTCAGGCTTAGTTGTGTAATATATGACACCTCCTCGTATAGGTTTACATCGTGATACTTAGGGACAAACTACTCTCTGCCTCAACATTTACCCAAATTTCTCAACTACAACAGGATAAATTTAATCAAAGTGGTCTCTAAATAACTAACTTATTATTTCTCTTTTGGAATGCCTGATGACCCACAAGTATAGGGGGTGTATCGTAGTACTTTTGATAAATAGGAGTGTCGATCCCAACGAGCAGCAGAAGGTGTTGACTAGTGGTTTGGATCAGGAATTCTCTGTAATACTTAGCAAACGGATTTTTAGGTTTTTTTTGATAATTCAGAGAAATAAAGTGCAAGTAAATAAAGACAACAAATAATTGCATCAAGTGGCCCGATCCTTTCTTAGCAAAGGACAAGCCGATTGTATTACTTATGAGGACCAAACGTTCTCGAGGACACATGGGAATACTGTCAAGTGCTTTCGCTTCATATAGTTGATTAATGTTCTTTGGTTGGATAAGTGTTGTGTGGGTGAACCTATGCTAATGTACTGACCTTACTTGGACTAATACATACTTGTGATTAAACCCCTTGCAAGCATCCGCAACTACAAGAAAGTAATTAAGATAAAAACCTAACCACAACATTAAACTCTGAGATCCTACACTCCCTTGTGCAATGGTTTACTAACGGGGGTTTAGGTTTCTGTCACTTTGGCAACCCCACAATTAGTAGCCAAATACACAATGCATCCCCCTAGGCCCATAAAGGTGAAGTATCATGTAGTCGACGTTCACATTACACCACTAAAAGAATAGCACCACAACTTAAATATCAAACCATTGAATATTACTCAACACAATTCCACTACTAACAACATGACTTCTCCCATGTCCTCAAGAATAAACAAACTACTCACGATACATCATATGGATCAAGATAAGAGATGATATAATGATGAATAACAATCTGAACATAAACAATAATTCAATGGTTCCAGTCACAAGCATCAACTACAAAAGTAATTAACACCGGAAAAGTTTCCCCTAAGAACTATGCAAGATTCAACCCAATTGTTATAGCGGGATGGAGTAGTGATGATGGTGCTGGTGGAGATGATGGTGAGAATGATGATGATGATGATCCTGATGAAGTCTAGCTTGATGATGGTGTTGATGGCAACGATCTCCCCTCTCCGGGAAGGAATTTCCCCGGCAGAAATCTGCCTGCCGGAGAGCTCTTTCTCTCTCTGTAGTTTTCGCCCCGCAGAGGTGGCGGAATCTTTCTATGGTCGCTCTTCTCGTATTAAGATTTCGAGGAGAAGATATAGGCGAAAGGCCGAAGCAGGAGGTGGGCCTGGGTGGCCACACCCCCTAGTGGCACGGGCCAGGGTGACATGGTTATACCCTACGGGTACACAACCTTAGCATACCTGGTCCAGCCCAAGGAAGGCCCATGACAAATATACGCCGGCCCATGAAGACTTTCGGGTGGCCAGGGCCTATGACGCCTTCGGATCCTTGGAGAGCAAGACTAGAGTAGATAGAAAATTCAAAGGGTCAAACCCTAAAACCTGTAACCGACTCGATCATGCACAGGACCTGCTGCCTCTATATAAAGGCCAGGAGGGCACGACGAAGAGGCTCTCTTACAATCTCTCGCACACCACCGCATACACACCTTCACGCCAGATTGCATCTGCGCACCCATGTAACCTTCGGTTCCGCCATAATCAGAGCAGACAAGCAGGAGTAGGGTTTTCCCTCCGGGGGCCTGAACCTGGGTAAACCTCGTGTCCCCGTGTTGCTTGTTTGCTAACCGTTCCGCGATCTCCAGCATCCCCATCTTCTCCAAAACCCAAGTCCATAACAATGGGCATTGACGAGATTAAACCTCGTCACAGGGTGGCCCACGCAGGGGGGGATGGGCCCCTTGTGGCCCATCTCTGCCTCCCCTTGTGGCTTCCTCCGTCTTTTGGAAAAATAGGATTTTCCGTGTATTTTCTTGAATTTTCTGATCTTCGCGAATATTGCATCTAAACACTGCTTTTTCCATCAGAATCCTGACTCCGGCAGTTCATCCTCCAAAAGTCATCCAACATGTAAAAATAGATGAAACAACATAAGTACCACCTCTTAATATGAAATATATCAATGCATAACAGTAAATTATGATATAGAAGAGTGATGCAAAATGGACGTATCAACTCCCCCAAGCTTAGACCTCGCTTGTCCCCAATTGAAAACTGAGCTTAGTAAACATGCCCACAGGTTTATGGAGTGAAGTGTCGATAAAAATAATACGGACAAGAACCAACACATTCACCAATACACAACTCATAATAGAAAGCAACTCACAATTATATAACTTAACTTGCAACGAGTATGGGAGTCACAATAAAGATGCAAAAGGACAAATCATAATTGGTAATGGCAAACTTTGTTCTTGGTCAGAGAATAGTTGACAGATCATACTTTTCAAACAAAGCTTTGTAACGAAGTTTATAACAGGAGTCCTTTTGCTCAAACATAAAAGGCTTTTCACAATGATATCTTTCAAAGTAATATTCATTCAGATAAGAGCTTTGTGCAAAACTAAGAAGATAAGAAACATGATTCAATAAATCATCATATGAATGATTGAAACACAACAATAGAAAGGAATAGGTTTACTGACTCAACTTAGAAGTAAAATAAAGGCCCTTCGTAGAGGGAAGCAGGGATTTCAAGTTTCATAAATAGCTTCCAAAAGTATGGTACTTACTAGCTTTGAGCTCTCATTGCCCCTATCATAAGCATCTTGAGGTGGTTAAGGTTAAAGTGAACAAATATGGATTATATGCTTGATAAATCATAAGTTGGCAATCTCATGTCCCTTGAGTACGAGGGCCGTTCCTCATGCTACTCAACTTTAGTTACCGGTAAGTTCTTGTCATTGTAAGTATATGTGTATCATAGAGGACCTCCAACGGGGTACCCCTTGCCCCGTGATACAAGAGCTATCCCATATCAAAATGACAAGGCAACAGACAGTGAGCATCTCAACGATCTTTTTATTTGCTATTTGCATAGGTTTTTATTGAGGATACTTCACAGATTGCTTACTATGGTTATGCTACAAGTTTCCACCATGATTAGGCATGGCTTAGGCTAGCGGCCCAGGCGTTTCTCTAACACATATACATAACTCCATGGACTTACAAGCTCCCCTTTTATTTCACTCCGCCGACATCCATAAACAAAAGATCATGATATCAACGCGGTAGATATTTACAGGTGTTTAAAGCGTTCCCCATGATAGCACGGTTCTGATAATTCCCAACTTATAAGTGCAAGCATATACAACTTAGATGACACAATGGTTCAAGTTTATAAAGGGCAGAAAAATAAGGTGTGCCATCAAGTTCGTGAGAGCTTTACTAACTAGTTTTCACATAACAAAAGATTTTTTAATTTGAAAGATAGATGAAACTCGAGAATTTACTTGGAATAGCAATAATACTAATAGGTAGATATGGTGGACACAACTGGCATAGGTTTAAGTTTAAAGGATTGGATGCACGAGAAGCATTCCCTCTCAGTACACGTTTTTGGCTAACAAGGCTGGGCAGCAAGCGAGTTGAAGGAAGCAACCAAACATACAAGTTATAAAAACAAACATGCAATCTTCCTTGAAAACACAAACGATCTTAACTAAAGAATACTAAGCTTATGAGCCAATCAAGCAAGAAGGAAAATAATATAAAATACCTGTAAGTGCTTTTCTATTTTACTTTCAAACCTCAAAAAGTGTTGCTACTGACCAGAGCTTGGTTTTCCAAAACCAATTTAGACTTACTTGATGCTCCCAAAGTGATACCAATACTAATCAACAAGATCAATCACATAATAGATGTTGCAAACTAAAATAAGATGTGCAAAAAGTAAAAGATGAAGCTTCTCATTAATCATACAGGCACTCACACCAAGGGATACATAGATAACCAACTAGAGGAGAGATACTTCCACAATGCAAACCATCCTATATGATAACTTCTCTATTCAAGATATTACTCTACTAAAAAGGTAAAAGGATGAAAGGTAATGATGTGATACCGCGACACTCCCCCAAGTTTGGAACAAACCAAGGGGATGCCAAAACCTGATGACGAATTACTCCTTCAGTGGTGGTGGTGTTCTCTCGATAAGCTTATCAATCAGCTTCCTCAAATCCTCAATCTCGAAGGTTAGAGTATGAATCAATTCCAAATTATGCTCAATGCGGTTCATGATCATGTCGGACCGAGAATCCTAGTCCTTGTGATTATTTCCCCACTCTTCCTTCTCAGAGTATTCTTTCCCTGCATGGTTAGAACGAGGCATATCCCAACTAGAGGGTAACTTCCCTTTGTCGTTGGCGGAGAGCATGATGCCTCTAAACTTGAGAATATTTCCTGACAGAAACATATCAAAACAAAAACACGACGAGAATACGATATATGAACCTCGGGGGGTCCGGGTGATTATATATTACGAAGTTTTACAACATAAGGAAGGTACTGGGCAAAAACGGGACAGAGACGGGCTCCGGGGTGATCACACCCCCTGGTGGCGCGGCCAGGCAGGGCCCGCGCCACTGGGTTGTGTGGGCCACCCGGGCTCCGTTTCCTTCCCTTTTTCGTCTTGTTACCTTCCATATGGAATAAAAAATGCAAAAATATAAACAGAAATGTTTTTCGCGAACCTTCTATTTCAACACTTTTACCTATTCAAAAACAGATCCTGCAGGTTCCTGAGTTTGGTCTTTAATAAATTATTCCGGAGTCACCATTTGAATAATATCAACAACTTCATTACAAGAATCTCCAAAAATATAATGTTTGAGCCTTTGACCATTCTTCATCTCCTTACATCATTGCCTCCCAATATTTGAAAATCACTTTCATACAAAGCTCCACACAATCTTCAGTAGCAACATTAGTGTATGAAAATACAATAAACCTTTGGGTTCAAATTTCAAATGAAATCCATCCAAACATAAGCTACTGTAGCAAATCCTTTCAAAAACCCCAAAAAGAATCTAAAAGGAAATCGATTAAAGAGGCAAATGCAAATAATGGCAGAAATCTGTCAAAACAGACCAGCAGGTAAAGATTGATTTTTTCGAAAATCTTCTGTTGCTCAAATCAAAAAGTTCAAAACTAACAAAAGTTGGATAACAAAATGGGGCACAAGCATATAAAATTACAGCACTATCCGATGTACTGGGATTTTTCACAAATTTATACAATGAAGCACAAAAATATGTCCTAGGACAGCAACTTCCCACAACTCACCTACTTCTCAAAAGAGGCAAATCTTGACACAAAAACCAAACAAAAAGGATAAGGAGAGGTTATTACAGAGGTAATAACTTCCAAGACTCTTAGAAACAAAAAAACAAAAGCAAACTAAAATGGGTTGTCTCCCAAAAGGTCTTTTGTTAAAGCCAATGATGTTCTCATAGGAGATATGGATTTGAAGTGAAAGAGAGCATCAAGAAGCAAATATCCAACACATTTAAGTCTAACCCACTTCCTATGAAAGGGAGTTTTGTGAGAAATAAAATTATTGAAACAAAAGGGTACTAGCATAGGAAGACAAAACAAGTGCAACTTCAAAGCTTTGAACATAAAACGGGGAAACTTAATATTATTGAGATGCATAAAACCATTTTCCCTCTCTCATAATAACTTTTAGTAGCACGTTGAATAAAGTTAACAACGTAACTGTCACAAGAAATATTCTTATCATCAGAATGAGCATACTTAAAATCATCAAAAAGAGGTTTAAGGTCAAAAACTGGATCAACAGAAGCAAGTTGTTCAACTCTAAAATCCTCATTAGGCAAATCATTTTCATAAGGAGCTTTAGAAAATTTGGAAGTTAAAATCAGAAGATTATCCATCAATTTAGTTAAAAATTTCTCCTTCTTACAATCTATAATAGCTCCACAAGTGTTTAAGAAAGGTCTACCAAAAATGATAGGGCAAGTTTTACTAGCTGCTAAACCAAGCACTAGAAAATCAGCAGGATATTTAGTATTACCACAAAGAACTTCCACATCTCTTACAATACCAATTGGACAGACTGTCTCTCTATTAGCAAGGTGAATAACCACATCAATGTACTCAAGTTCACAAGGACCAATTTCATGCATAATTTTTCTGCAAAGCTCATAAGGAATAGCACTAGAACTTGCACCAATATTACATAAACCATAATAGCAATGATCACCAATTATAACAGAAAGCATAGGGACACTAGCTTTCTTAGCTTTACTAGGATGAGAGACAATATTAGAAGCATCTTCACGAAAGATAATGTGCCCATCTTCTACATTTTTAGTGACAAGGTCTTTCACAATGGCTACTACAGGTTCAATATTTATTTGTTCATCAGGTTCAGTAGTTTTCTTTGTACTTTTGCTAACCACATTAGCTATAATAGAATTTTCCTTTACCCTAGCAGGAAAAGGTATTTTCTTAATATAAGGTTCAAGCAAAATATGATCAACAGTACAAACTTCAGTGTTTCTAGCAGGAACATGATTAACAATATCTTTGTAAGGTGCATGGTACTTGTTCCACTTCTTTTTGGGAATTTCAATATAAGAGGCAAAGGCCTTAAAACAATTGGCAATACTTTGAGAATCAAGACCATACTCAGTACTAATATCATGAAAGTCATCAGTTCCCATAAAAGATTTAATGCATTCATAATCATAATTTATACTTGACTTTCTTCCTTTGTCATTCTCCCATGCTTCAGTATTTTCTTGAATACGATCTAGAAGATCCTATTTAGCTTCTTCCTTCATACGTGTGAATGATCTAGCACAATAAGCATATAATAAATCTTTATCATGAAGAGGAAGACTTGCATAAAAGTTATTGATAAGAATATTACTAGGGAGCTCATGAATAGAACATTTGAGAATTAGTAACTTCAATCTCCCCCAAGCTTGGGTTGTACTCTCTCCATAAAGAGGCCAAAAGTTATATATTTGATTCCGGTCCTTATGAATCTCACTAGGAGGATATAATTTAGAATAAAAGAGAGGTACAATTTCCTCCCATTCCATAGCTTGTCCATTCTTTAGCAGCTTATACCATTCTTTAGCTCTTCCTTTCAATGATATAGAGAGTAACTTTTTCTTAACTTGTTCCGTTGTGATACCTGCACACTTAAACAACCCGCATAATTCATGGATAAAAAGCAAGTGATCACCAGGATGGACAGTTCCATCCCCAAAATAATAATTATCCATAACACGATCAACAATTCTGTAGGTATCTTAAAAGGATCTATCTCAGCAGGTGGTGGTTCATCTACTACCCTAGCAGTGGTAGTATCTTTCCCAAATAGGAAACCAAGTGGGTTATCCATATTGGAAACAAAGTAGCAAACAGAAATAAAAGCAATACTCATAGTAGAAGTTTCCTTTACCAGTTCCACTCTTCAATAGCGCTTCACTCCCCGGAAACGGCGCCAGAAAATAGTCTTGATGACCCACAAGTATAGGGGGTGTATCGTAGTACTTTCAATAAATAGGAGCGTTGATCCCAACGAGGAGCAAAAGGTGTTGAACTAGTGGTTTGGATCAGGAATTCTCTGTAAATACTTAGCAAATAGATTTTTAGGGTTTTTTGATAATGCAAAGAAATAAAGTGCAAGTAAATAAAGACAACAAATAATTGCAGCAATGTAAGACCCCACCTTTATAAAGGTAAAGGTCCAGAACGTCAGCAACGTCTTCGTCCACGTGAACCCGACGCCGCCTGCAACTCTGATGACCCCTAGCCACCACTACAGCACACCCCCGTCCCAACCGCGACCATGTTGAGCTTCCTCGTGCACGTGCGAGTCTGGTAAGCAACATCACCACCCCCAGCCCTCGCTAGAATCGCCGAACCATCACCGGCAGAACCGTCTCCGCCGCTATGCCCATGAGCGCCGCCAGTTTAGGGTCAAGTCGATTAGATCCACTGGATCTAGATCCAGTGGTCTAGATTAGACGCCGGCCCAAAAGGGTACGGGTAGATCTGAGCCGCTGTATCTCATTTAGATATGACGGTGCGTGTGAGTGATCCGCGCGAAACGGTACCGTCCAATCAGGAAGCGCCGCGTGTCACTAGAATAGATTTAAAATCTGAATTTAGATCTATTAGTTATTTAAACTTATAAATTCAATAACTTTTGTTCCGTTTATCCAAAAAATGCAAATAAGATACCATTGGAATCACAAAAATAAATCCTACACATCTATGGGCTTAGTTTTGTATTTTGTTTCTGTTAAAATGGAATTTTATGCAGAGACATTTGTAGGCCTATTTTGTGTATAAAAATTATTTGGAAAATGTTTTAAAAGCCAAATTAAGTTTATTTGGTATATAAATGTTTAGTTTATTGTTCAGTACTGTTTTACTTGTCTTGTTTAGTTTATAAAAATCATCACATGGAATTTGCATGCATTCATATATTTTTGCTTGATTATTTGAAATATGAATTTGGTTCTATCATTTTATGTGTAGATTTTGGTGCTAGTGGTGACTGTGACTGTGAGGATTGTTGTTACTCCCCAAACTACCAAGGCAAGTGGTGCTTCATATTTTTGTCCCAATATTTTGACTATGCATTAGAGATATTTTGTATAGGTCTTGCATGATAATTGTTTGCTAAGTATCTATATGCTATGCTTGGGAAATCCTAGTAGTTGTAGAATTGTTAGAATTTTCTCTAAGTTAAGATACTTGCTATTGCCATGCTTAGTCTAGCTAGTAGCAACCAAGGGGGATTATATACATTCTATGGAAAAATAGTGCTAAGTCTTTGACTTATGTTTTTTCTTAATAAAACAACTAAGTAAATGAAACACCTGGGTGGAATGGTAATTGCTTGGTTGGATTTTTGTTGAGTGGTTACCAGGGCCCATTTTTCAATGGTCTACCATGTGTATCTCACTTGTGGAATGCCACCCAGGAACAAAGGGATTTGAGATGCCATATGTTAAGAAGCTTCTAGTGCAGCCACATGGCATTATGGGATCTGCCTGGATCATATAGGTTGCAATAACTTAGCCAAATGGACGGTTGGTGGTAGGGGGTGATAGGTTTGGAACGCGTCCATTTTGGTCTAAGGGAAGGCTTCTGAAAGGTCTTGTCTCGATGCATATGGAGTCTTGTGGGGAAAGTGCACCACCTCTGCAGAAGGAAGAATCTAAGTACTTAGCCATGTCCCCGACAATGGACAATTTGAGCATCAAGACATGGAAGCTATCAAGAATCTCCTCATCCCAATTTCTAAGTTAAAAACTTGTGGTTGAACAAGGGTAAAGGTTCACCAATGTCTATTGGTGGTTCCTTGGGAATTTTTGCCAAACAAAAACTTAGTGTTTTCAACTGATAGGTAAAACCTATTTTGAGCAAAGCAAGCCTAAGCTACACTTAGCCAAATTCATGTAGAAGCTAGATACTATTATTCTACTAAGGTATCACTTGCCAATACTATTCCAATGTATTGACCCACTGTGGCTATAACTTGTGATGTTGCAGGTTACTCTGATGAGGATTAGGGTTATGAGTCTACACTCAACATGCTTGCCTGTGGCACATGAAGATGAAGACTTTTATTTATATTGTTAAGTTAAACTCTTGTACTATCCTATGGCTATGGAGTTATAAAAGACTATGTTATCTCTGGAATGACGATGTAGTAATGACCTTTGTTTGTGTGTACTGCATCTTAAACTGTGGATGCTAGCATTTGATCCAGGGACTAGCGTTGCAACCACAGGGACCTTTACCTTTATAAAGGTGGGGTATTACAGATGGTATCAGAGCACTGTGTTTCCTGTAGGATTATGACGATTAGATTAGAAACCACTAAGGAAAAAATTTCAACACTTTGAAAAATTTCCACACTTGTCTTTTTCTTCTCGTAAACTTTTCTAATCTTCTTTCTCATCTCTATTTGTAGATGAACTCCATCAACGAAGCCGTGAGGAAGGGACCACTCATGACCATGACTTTGGAGTGTGAGACTGAATTCCCCAAGGCACTCAAGAACCTTATGGTTACCATGGGGATACATGGTGCAGCAGTGTACAAGGGATTCCCTGTGATGGATGAAGGAGAAGAGTATTGGTGGGTGCAACTTCACTTGTACAAAAACAAGGAAGAAAACCACAAGGAGTCAGGATTTTGCATGGTCACCAACTCTGAAATGCACACAACATTCTTTGACTCTGCAAGAAATGCAGCTTGGAATGCCATCAAGGAGCTTGGTGATAGACTAAAGTGCAGAATGCTCAACACCCAAAATGACCTTAGAGAATAAAAGAAGCATACCCAAGAATTAGAGACTACCAACCAACAACTAAGGGGAGACATCATAGACCTAATATGGGAGTCTTGTGAACAAGATAGACAGATGGCTACTAAGGATGCCCTGATAGCTATTTTGTCTAGTGAGTGAGAGTTGTAACGTACTTCGTTAGTTGGACCACCACACATCGTTTTTACTTCCAAAAATTTGTCTAATCATGTTGAACCTTTGATGTTTGTAATGGATTTGTGTATGCCATGACTTGTGTGTTTGATGCTAAAAGATGTGATTGTGATATTATGTCTTGTGAATTTTCTCTACTTGTGTTGGTTCTAACTTTTCTCTATCTTATAAAAATAGATGCCTAATGTTGTTATCAACACGACCGAGGAGTTCAAGGGAACTCGCTTTGGTACTCGTCTCATTGAGCCTACTAGTGTGCTCAAACCTTCCACTTCCTAGCATCATGACACTTCAGCTCACCAAGTTTGAGAGGAAGGACCTATGGGGCTTCAGAGTCACACAGCCGGGAAGCCAGGCAGAGCCAACCATGGAGGCCATCACTTTCAAGCTGACGCATGGCGACAAGGATAAAGGCTTAGATGTAGTCATGCAGGAGTTACTTGGGCGCCTAGTATGGAGGCACTCCACTAAGCTTAGAGGTCTTTACTTTCACCCCTTCGGGAGATGCAACAAGGAGGGTGAGGCTATAGAGTACGAGGATGCTGCTAGAGAGACGTTGGAGCCGATTCGTCTGTACCTTTAGGACCTAGAGGGTCTTATTAGACACCTTGATACTGATAGGACCAACGTCATGCTTAGCAATGACGAGCTCCAGGTTCAGCTCCGAGAGAAGGACAAGCTCTTCGCGGAGCAAGATGAGATCGTCAAGGAAATGGAGGCCAAGTTTGAAATCCAGGACAAGAAGTTCAAGAGCCAGGAGAAAAGGGTCCAAGACAGGAACACGAAGATCCGGGAGATGAAGGAAGAGTTAGAGGCCAAGGACTTCGAGCTTGAGCACCAGCAGGGAGTGATCGAGAGGCTTCACTCACAGAAGAGGACTCTTAGGGCCAAGATTGAGGCCTTGACTGCTAGTGTTGATGAGTACAAGACCGCCATGGAGAATGCAGGTCTTACCCTCGTTGATGTGGAGATTGATGCGAAGGAGTAGTGTAGACTACTCGTATATCTTTCATCTATCGTACTTTGATTATTGAGTCACAATGACCATCCAACATGTGGATGGCTTGCTATGGTGTGTTTACATTTTCCAAAACTTGTTGTTTATGTCGTTCAAACTCTATGTTATTTTGATGCTTGGTTATTGTGATTGTCTATGTGATGTATTGTGCATGCTAAGCATCTATGGGTATCTCATTCTTATCTTTGTTAAAACAACAGATGCCTCCTCGACGTGCCAACCCCAACCAAAACAACAACAACAACAATTTCACTCCCGAGATGCAACAGTTGATGACGGCACAAGCTCAACTGATGCAGATGATGACAACCTTCATGCAGAACCAGAACCAGAATAACAACAACAACAATAACAACAAAAACCAGAATAATCTGCCAGGATTTGACATGCTCACCAGATTTCTAAGACTGAGGCCTGCAAAGTTCTCCGGAACCTGATCCAATGGTAGCCAATGACTGGTTACGTTCAGTGAACAAGGACTTAGTGATTGTAGGCTGCACCGACGAAGAGAAGGTCAGGTTTGCAGCACATCTGCTCGAAGGGCCAGCAGCAACTTGGTGGGACAACTTTCAGATCACCACTCCCATTGAGGATGTGACTTGGGCTATCTTTGAGGATGGATTCCGTACAGCTCACATCTCATCCAGAGTGATGAATTTGAAGAAAAGGAGTTTCACAATATGAAGCAGTGTCACCGTAGTGTCGCTGAGTATATTGAGGAGTTCAACAATCTGGCGCGTTATGCATCGTATGAAGTTGATACAGATGCCAAGAGGAAGGAGAAATTCCTCGAAGGACTGAATGATGAGTTGAACCTGCAGCTGTCTAATGCCTATGTCCCAACCTACCAATCACTTTGTGACAAGGTACCATCTTGGAGAACAAGATGAAACAGGTTGAGAGCAGAAAGAGGAAGCATAGCTTTGGTAAGCACATATCGGGATCGTCTCACAAGCGCTTCCATCATGATGATAGTGGGAGTTCTGGATCCCACAAACATGGAAAGTACAACAACAACCATGGCCACAACCGTCATCATGACAACAAGCATCACCGCAGTCATGATAATAACAAGTATAAGAACCACAAGAGTGGACATAAGAGCCACCACAGTGGAAGTGGAAGTCAGCCTGCAAAGAGAGATATCAGTCAGGTTGAGTGTTTCAAGTGTAAGAAGATGGGACACTATGCTAATGAGTGCCTAGAAAATAAAGTTGATGGTGCCAACAAGCCCAATCCCTTCCAAAAGGGACAAGTGAACCACATCAATGTGGAAGAAATCTATGAAGTATCTGATGCTGTGGCTGGTAAGTTCAAACTCAATTTTGTTCCACCACTTATTCTTTTTGATACTGGCGCATCGCATTCATTCATATCAAGAGCATTTGTTGATAGAAATGGACTTCCAGTTGAAACTATTGGGTGTCCTATAAAAGTAAGTTCTCCTAGGGGAGAAATGATAGTGAACTCGGGATGTCACGATCTAGTGATAGAATTTGGGAGTTATAAGTTTCCCGTCAATTTAATAATCCTAGATTCCCAAGGATTAGATGTCATTTTGGGAATGGATTGGATGACTAAGTACAAGGGAGTACTAGATTGTGCCAATAATACTGTCACACTCACAACCCCGGATAATAAAAGGATTAGATTCAAATCTAACTTTGAATCAAAAGGGAGTAAGTTAAATTCTCTTAAGGGGGTTAGCATAGACAGTGTGATAATTGTGAGGGAATATCCAGATGTGTTTCCGGAAGAATTGCCAGGAATGCCACCAGATAGAGATGTTGAGTTTCTGATTGACTTGCTGCCAGGATCGGGACCAATAGCAAAGAGACCTTACAAGATGTCAGTTGATGAATTGAAAGAACTCAAGAAACAACTTGGAGAACAGTTACAGAAAGGATTTATTCAACCAAGTTCTTCATCTTGGGGAGAACAAGTTTTGTTTGTGGAAAAGAAAGATAGAAGTCAAAGGTTATGCATAGATTATCGTTCACTCAATGAGGTGACTATCAAGAACAAGTATCCTTTGCCTAGAATCAATGACTTGTTTGATCAGTTAGAAGGAGCCTGTGTGTTCTCAAAGATTGATCTCCGGTCAGGCTACTTTCAGCTAAAGATAAGGGAACAAGACATACCTAAGACTGCTTTCACCACTAGGTATGGATTGTATGAGTACACCGTGGTGCCATTTGGTTTGACAAATGCACCAGCCTACTTCATGAATATGATGAACAAGGTGTTCATGGAATTTCTTGACAAATTCGTTTTCATTTTCATTGATGACATTTTGATCTATTCCAAGAGCAATGAAGAGCACGAAGAACATTTGCGATTGATACTTGAGAAGCTTAGGGAACATAAGCTATATGCCAAATTCGGCAAGTGTGAATTCTGGCTGAATGAGGTGGGATTTCTTAGACACATTGTGTCAGGAGATGGTGTAGCAGTTGATCCTGCAAAAGTGTTAGCTGTAACTGAGTGGGAATCACCTAAGTCAGTGAAAGAAGTTCGTAGTTTCCTTGGCTTGGCAGGATACTATAGAAGGTTCATTGAGAATTTCTCAAAGGTAGCTAAGCCAATGACGGAGTTACTTAAGAAAGACAAGAAATTTGATTGGACTGAAGGATGTGAACTCAGTTTCCAAGAGTTGAAGAAGAGACTAGTGACAGCACCAGTCTTATATCTGCCAGATTTGGAGAAGGATTTCCAAGTTTATTGTGACGCATCTCACCAAGGTTTAGGGGCAGTTTTGATGCAAGAAGGGAAAGTTGTGGCGTATGCCTCAAGACAAATCAAAACTCATGAAGTGAATTATCCTACTCATGATTTGGAGTTAGCCTCTGTTGTCCATGCACTTAAAACATGGAGACATTATCTTTTGGGAAAGCGATGTGAAGTGTCACAGATCACAAAAGTTTGAAGTATATCTTCACTAAGAAAGAAATCAACATGAGACAAAGAAGATGGCTAGAACTCATCAAGGACTATGACTTGAGTTTGCAATACCACCCTGGTAAAGCAAATGTTGTAGCGGATGCAATAAGCCATAAGGTTTATGTAAATGGCCTTACTAAGGGAGATTTGCCAGATGATCTGTGTGCCCAATTCAAAGATCTCAGATTGGAGATAGTTCCTGAAGGACATCTCATGTCATTGGATGTTCAACCCACCTTGTTGGACAAAATCAAGGAAGCCCAAAAGATAGACAAGGAAATTGAAGAGATTAAGGAAAAGATTAGCAAGGGAAAGGCTAAAGGATTCCATGAAGATGAACATGGTACTTTATGGTATGGAAAACGTATCTGCATTCCGCAAGATCCGGAGCTTCGGAAACTGATTTTACAGGAAGCACACAACTCACCATATTCCATTCATCCGGGTAACACCAAAATGTACATGGATGTGAAGGAAAGATTTTGGTGGAATAATATCAAGAAAGACATCGCTGAACATATTTCTTTGTGTGATGTATGTAGTAGAGTGAAAGCAGAACATCAGAAACCAGCAGGATTGCTACAACCACTACCTATTCCTGATTGGAAGTGGGACAAGATTGGCATGGATTTCATCACTGGATTGCCAAGTACTAGATCAGGATATGATTCCATTTGGGTCGTGGTAGATCACCTGACTAAAGTGGCTCATTTCATACCCGTGAAGACAACCTATACAAGTGCTAAGTTAGCCAGGATTTATATGAATAGGATTGTGTGTCTACATGGAGTACCTAAGTGTATTGTGTCTGATAGGGGAACTCAATTCACTTCCCATTTTTGGAGGCAACTACATGAGTCTTTGGGAACGAGATTGGAATTCATCACTGCTTTTCATCCTCAGACTGATGGACAGACAGAAAGGACCAACCAGATTTTAGAGGATATGTTGAGGGCATGTGCCCTAGATTATGGAGCTAGTTGGGATGAAAGTCTGTCTTACGCAGAATTCTCTTACAAAACAGCTATTAAGCCAGTATTGAGATGGCACCGTTTGAATTTCTCTATGGGAGAAATGTACTACAGCATTCCTATGGAATGGTGTTGGAGAAAGAAACTTGTTCGGGCTAGAACTAATCAAGGAAGCTGAAGAGAAAGTCAAGTTGGTGAAGGACAGATTGAAGATAGCACAGTCCCGACAAAAGAGTTACGCAGATCCAAAGCATAGAGAAGTCACTTATGAGATGGGTGATAGAGGTTATCTTAGATTATCACCACTTCATGGAGTGAAGAGGTTTGGAGTCAAAGGAAAATTGGCACCAAGATATGTTGGACCATTCAAGATTCTGAGCCGTAAAGGAGAAGTAGCATATGAGATTGAATTACCTGAATCATTGTCTGTCGTTCACAATGTATTTCACGTAAGCCAGCTAAAGAAATGTCATCCAGAGATGGAAGAGACTTCTTTGAAGGATACTATACCTTTGGAAGAGGTCCACTTGGAAAGTGATCTTACTTATGAAGAGAAACCCACCAAGATTCTTGAGACCGCGGAAAGAGTTAATCGGACAAAGACTATCAAATTCTACAAGGTTCAGTGGAACCATCATTCCGAGGAAGAAGCAACATGGGAAAGAGAAGATGATCTTGATGGGTTTGGATCCCAACGAGGAGCAAAAGGTGTTGACTAGTGGTTTGGATCAGGAATTCTCTATAAATACTTAGCAAATGGATTTTTAGGTTTTTTTTGATAATGCAAAGAAATAAACTGCAAGTAAATAAAGACAACAAATAATTGCAGCAATGTAAGACCCCACCTTTATAAAGGTAAAGGTCCAGAACGTCGGCAACGTCTCCGTCCACGCGAACCCGACGCCGCCTGCAACTCCGACAACCCCTAGCCACCGCTACAGCACGCCCCCGTCCCAACCGCGACCACGTTGAGCTTCCTCGTGCACGTGCGAGTCTGGTAAGCAACATCACCACCCCTAGCCCTTGCTAGAATCGTCGAACCATCACCGACAGAACCGTCTCCGCCGCTATGCCCATGAGCGCCGCCAGTTTAGGGTCAAGTCGATTAGATCAACTAGATCTAGATCCAGTGATCTAGATTAGACGCCAGCCCGAAAGGGTATGGGCAGATCTGAGCCCCTAGATCTCATTTAGATCTGATGGTGCGCGTGAGTGATCCGCACGAAACGGTACCGTCCAATCAGGAAGCGCCGCGTGTCACTAGAATAGATTTAAAATCTGAATTTAGATCTATTAGTTATTTAAACTTGTAAATTCAATAACTTTTGTTCTGTTTATCCAAAAAAATGCAAATAAGATACCATTGGAATCACAAAAATAAATCCTACACATATATGGGCTTAGTTTTGTATTTTGTTTATGTTAAAACTTAGTGTTTTCAACTGATAGGTAAAACCTATTTTGAGCAAAGCAAGCCTAAGCTACACTTAGCCAAATTCATGTAGAAGCTAGATACTATTATTCTACTAAGGTACCACTTGCTAATATTATTCCAATATATTGACCCACTGTGGCTGTAACTTGTGATGTTGCAGGTTACTCTAGTGAGGATTAGGGTTATGAGTCTACACTCAACATGCTTGCCTGTGGCACATGAAGATGAAGACTTTTATTTATATTGTTAAGTTAAACTCTTGTACTAGCCTATGTCTATGGAGTTGTAAAAGACTAAGTTATCTCTGGAATGACGATGTAATAATGACCTTTGTTTCTGTGTACTTCATCTTAAATTGTGGATGCTAACATTTGATCCAGGGACTAGCGTTGCAATCATAGGGATCTTTACCTTTATAAAGGTGGGGTCTTACAAGCAAGTGGTCCAATCCTTTCTTAGCAAAGGACAAGCTGGTTGTATTACTTATGAGGACCAAACGTTCTCGAGGACACACGGGAATACTGTCAAGTGCTTTCGCTTCATATAGTTGATTAATGTTCTTTGGTTGGATAAGTGTTGTGTGGGTGAACCTATGCTAATGTACCGACCTTACTTGGACTAATACATACTTGTGATTAAACCCCTTGCAAGCATCCACAACTATCTTTGGTGGTGTCACGGCAGATGCCATGGGTAGGCTTAAGTTGAGGGCCGAATGGATGCTTGAGGTAACCGGGGAGGGAGTGCACGGTCTAGACGCGCACGAAGAACAAGTTGAACTCTCCACACTTAGGATTTCTATTGATCCAAGAAGTTTATAGGTGCTCCTAGAGCTGTTCAAGCATAGCCTCAGGGCACTAGTTTCCTACTTGGTCCAACCCCTTCCAAACCCTAGCTATGCCCCTCCTTATATAGGCAATGGGCTGCTAGGTTACATCTTTGGGTCCTAGGGTTAGTGTTTGTATCTTTTTCCTTACTGTGCGGGCCGGGTCATGGGCTAGCCCTGAGCCCTTGACCCAGTCCACAAATCTATATAGCCAACGGTCTTCCCGTACATAGCCTCCAGCTCTTTGGCGTCACACGGTGCCTTTGTACGTCAGCCCTTGCTTTGGGCGTCACGCGGCTCCTTTTATGTCACCCGACGTAGCCCTTCTCTCTTTTGACCATGCTTTACCATGGTCCCTCCTAAATCTCACTTGGAAAGCTGCCACGCGCCCTTTCTGACTCGGCCTTCCCTCGTGAGACCCGGCTCATTGCTTCCTGCATGATAAACAAATTTGTCCTATGTGGGCTGACATAATTATTATGTCGGCCACACATAACCTTCGTATCCCAGCTGCTAAGACCCGGCCAGGGATTTCTTTGACTCGGCATAAGCCAAGATGGGTAACATTTTACCCCTTATGACCCTATTGGGGGTTATCCCCCCGACATTAGTCCCCAAAGCTGGTGAGTCCTAGCAGTTATTGCTGTTAGGCGTCTCCAGGTTCCTTTAATGTATTTGGAACTTTTCCTTTCTCTTAGCATTTATTATGCAGGACGCACTGTTTGGCGTAACCTCAATCTTTGACGAGTCTGTTCTATCCTTTCCGAGTCTCATCTTTGACTTTCTGCGCCATCCTTGCCTCGTGTCGAATCATTTTTGACGTTGCCGAGTCATTTTGGGCTTGCCTTAGTCACTGACAGGCTGTAATCATGATTGCTTGCCTCAAATTCTGTCTCAAATCCTGACTGCACAGTGACAGCGGCGCAGTTACTCCCATCATTGTGATAGTCCCATCGCTCAGCAACTCGTGTCCTGCGCAGCGTGATGTGGCTTTGGATTTTCCATGTATCGCATACACGTGGCACTTGATGATGCGCTTACTCGACCGGGTACACGGCAACACAGCGGCCAAACAGCGCAAAGGGATCCCATGCCGAGGGTTTTTACTCCCCTCAAGTAGGAGCTCGGGGAACTTAACGGCCCCCGCTGGTTCAGTTTCCCCCTTGCCTTCTTCTTCCTTGCGCCTCTCAATCCAGAACCGCCCCTATGTTGTTCCTCTTACTTGCTTCTCTGCTCCAGCGATTCTCTCCCCTTCCTTCCAATTCCACGACGGGTCCCTGTGTCTCCAGGCCTCTTCCAATGGCGGAAGAGCCCGAGCCGCATGAAATCATGGACGCCCATGATGGCGGTGAAGAAGTGGAGGAGCAAGAGACCGCCGGAGAACGCGGCGGCTGGGAGGGTTCCGAGGTCACCGTGGAGGAACTTGAGTGGTTGCGCTCCACTAGGCGTATTCCGCTTGAGGTCGATTGCCGCCTCGCTGTCAAGCGGATTGCCGCCTCCCCATCGGTGAGATTGTCCCCAAACCTGAGCCCAACGAGCGGGTGGTTTTCCTTTCGCATTTTGAGTGTGGTTTTGCTCTTCCTGTTAGCGATTTTTTCAAGTCTTTTCTTTTCACTTTTCAACTGCAAACCCATCATCTTCCTGCCAACGCTATCGGCTCTCTCTCCTGTTTCATCTCTGCCTGTGAAGGCTATCTCGGCATTTGTCCCATGTCCTTCTTTGGGCCAAATACTTCAATTTCCGAATACAAGATGTCCATGACCCTGACGTTCCTCGTGCTGAGAAGCGGCCCACCAGGTGCAGTGCTGCAAGCATCACACCCAGGAGGGATTCTGTCTTTCACTGGGTCACCGGCATTGATTCTTGCAAGAAATGGCATAGAACCTTTTTCTATGTCAAAAATAGCGGGTCCAATGACTACATTCGCGTTCCCCCTTCAAGGACAAGGTTTCCAGCAAGGAGCTCTCGAAACTTGACCGGCGTGATAAGAACAGAGCGGTGAACGAGGCTCATGGGATCATCAAGAAGTTGATTGACCCGGAGGAGAACTTCCATCTAACCGAGGAAGATCTCATGTGCGCCTTCATCGCCCGCCAGTCAGTCCCATCTAGGACAGAAGCCACAAGATATGCTTCATGAGTGGTCCGCGCGATCCTACTCGGCACTCCACCCTTGAGCTCACCAACGATTCCGTGGCGTGCCGAGTCAGCTCAATCTTTAAGCTGAACTTAGAGGAAAGCTGGGCTTGGAGTTGTCCTCCTTTCAGCCGAGATAGGCCTATCCTATGGGTAAGCATCCGAGTAACTGTGGGATGCCGACATACTTTATCCAGCACCTACTCGCAGTTCTGCCCTTTTACTGACTTCATTCTGTTTATCTTTCGCGGAATCTTGTGCATCAGGTTGATGACAGCACCGTCCCTCCTGGCGGTTATCTTGATGATCGATCAGATGAGGATGAGGTCGAGTATGACCTAGAGTGTTTTATGCTGATCCCGCACATTGCCGCTGCTCCTTCTTCGGGTAAGACCTTTACTCGAAATCTTTTGCGGGATTGGTCAGATGATGATGATGTGGATTGTGAAGTCCTGGAGGTACTTGTTCTTTGTCTTAATCTTTTGGCTTGTCCCATTGAGCTTTGCATTTACTGATGCAGCTGGCCAGGTACACGAGGATCCTCCTCTTGCTATCGGTGGGTATGGCAAGATCCCTGCTGCCAAGCCGAGTAAGCGGCGCGGGACCTCCTCCAGCACTCAGCCTTCCAAGAGGCGCCGAGTCGATCCTGCCGCTCCTCCTGAAGCCACATCCTCCCAACCTCGCAAGACTACCACATGCCGGGTCACTGTTCGTCGCACTCCGCGTGACCCTACCATCTCCGGGTAACTTTCGCTGCCTGTTACCTTACGTTTTTCTCTTTTATGTTTGTTCCCTTATAGACCTCTGTTTTTATTTTCAGTGCTGCTATGTCTGCCAACCAAGCTGCTCCCAGCATGACCTCTTCTGTGTCGAAGCCCGTTTCTCCTCCCCATGCCGATCCAGTTCTGCAGAGCCCCATTCAGGTCACTACTCCCACAGCTGAGGTTCCTGCACCTCAGAGTGAGGCTGATTCAGCGGCGCGTCTGTCAGAGGAGACTCGGCCTCCTTCTCCCGTTGCCCTTTCTGATCAGAACCCAGGACTCGGCGCCAGCAATATCGGTCTCGAGTCCGCCCAGAACACCCCTGTTATCACTCCTCATGTTGTTGATTCTCCCGTGAACCCAACTATTGTTCCCCTGCCAGTTGTCGAGCCTGCTCATTCGGCTCCATTGTCTTCTCAAACCAGCACCAGATCTGCTCCCCTGCCTCTTTATTCAAGGATAAGACCCGGCCTGTTCCTCAAGGCCAGACTCGCTCTGCACCCATTAATTCATCATCTTCTAGGCAATTGACCTTGGTCTACGCCCTAGGCTCCACTCCACATATTCGGCCGACACCATCAACAATGACACTTGCTCCGGCGGGTAAGTTGGGTGAGTATGCCGCTCCTAGGTCTGGCGGCGTTCCGAGGGCTGGCACCTTGCATGCCAGTGTCGCCGCTACCCGTGTCGGAGTGGGGGATAGCCTGAAAAAAGGGCAAGTCCTTACTCGGACACTCAACGGGCAGGGCCTTAGATCTGTAGAGCGCTATGCCATAGCTTGGAATGTCGCAGGCGAGCAAGAAGTGAGCTCCAGTTCTGGCCAGCTGCTGCAATTGGGCCCCAAGGGCGTCTCCGAGATGATCCAGCAGGCCATCGTGCTGATGGCCCGAGCAGATCATGTGAACAAGGTATGTGATATCATTACTCTTTTGTGTATCGAGTATTTTTATATTCATACATGTTCCCTAGTCCCCGAGGTTACCGTCGAGTAAGGCACTTATTCGGCTGTAAGCTCAACCATTTGCATACATCCTTTCCTCTTTCTGCCGGGATAGAATTACTTGATGTACTGAATATTTTCTAATTAAATCTCTTTCGTGTAGCTTACGCATAGCGAGCGTACCAAGGTGCATCAGGCTCTTCTTCTGGAGTACTGAAAGCTTGAGGTTGCTCACCAGGATCTGAAAGCTGAGGTTCAGAGCCAAGGTATTTTCTTACCTGGCTTGCTTTACTTAGCAGATCTTTTTTGTTCCATCCTGTTGAGCTTTCCTTGCTATTTTTTCCACAGCTTCTGCCCAACCCACCATTGACACGCTACATAAACAGATCAGCGACGCTGAAAGTAACTCCCTTTCCCTTAGAAATCTTGTGATTGCTTAGCATTTGTGTTTCCTCATTTTCCATTTTTATCTCACCAAGGCCGAGATGGTTTGCTGTTACTGACGAGTCACACGTTCTGAATAAGCAGATCAGCGCCAGGTTGAGCTCCAGAAGGATCGAGACGAGGTGACTCGGCTGAAGCAGCAAGTGGAAGACATGGATCAGAAGCACGAGTCCGAGTTAGAGGGCCTGCGCCAGGAGCTCGCCGAGAAAGAAGGGCAGCATGCCGCTAGTGCTGAGAAGACAAATCAATTGCTCAAGGATGCCGAGTTAGCAGTGCAGTTGGCTCATCAAGATCTGGAAGCTCTTCAGGCCAAGGCAAAGACCTAGCAAACCAAGCTCGGCATGATCAACTCTTTAATCGGTAGTGAGTTCTTACTCTTTTCACTGTGCTCTTATCCTTACCCTTTACTTCTTTTCTGCTGTTTTTGATGCTCCTCCGTTTTTGTAGAGAACTTCTCTGAGGCCGACATGTTTGCCTTAAGGGATATGAAGAAAGTGCGAGCCGAATCTGGAGCCCCAGCGGAAGGCGAGATCACCATCGACAAGCATCTTGTTGTGCTCTCAGAGCGTGTGACCACATTGAAGTCATGCGGTGTCGACTTACTTAAGTCGGCAATCCATGCATTCATGATACTCTGGCCGGATGAAGATGTTCCCACGCTCGTTGAGACTTTGGCTACCAAGCAGCTTCTCACCGAGGAAAGACTTGATTAATGGCGTGAGTCGGCTGGTCGTGTCGCAGCAGACAAGGCCCTTGCTTTTGTGCTCTCATGGTATGAGGATATCAATCTTGATGTTCTCCAGCATATGAGGGCCGAAGGCAAGTGGATCCACAACCCTAATCTCATCAAGAAGCACCAAGAGCGAGCCTACGCAATGGTGGAGTATGCTCTGGTGCATGCCTGGTGCGACAGGCCCATCTTCCTCGATCTCGCTGAGCCGCTTGCCAAGATTGCTGATGACGATGGTGCTGACAGCAAGGCCACCGAGTCGGACGTGGTAGATTCGGCCGATACACCTGACTCGGCAGATCCTGATGATTCTCCCAGCTCCAACCCCAACGACGCTCCTTCGAGTCCAGCTGCTTCTTAAGCTGGTTTAGAAAAAACACTTGATTCTGATAGGATCCCCGGTATGCCGTGTGCAGATGTAAGAGATACTGGAGTTATTTTGGTTGTGTGCCCTTCCTAAGTCTTTAAACTTTATTTTGCTTGAATGCAAATCACCTAGGGGCAAGTCCCCAAGTTTCATTTGCCATTCTCCTTATCCTTGAATTTGGCTCTTGTCTACTTTTTTTGGTGTTCGACATTAGAGTCTCAAAGTTCTAAGGATTTAGTTAGAGGATATGAAACTAGACAACTTGACCTAGGGTCATTTGGCATACAAGACGATATATCCTGCAATGGGTTAGTTATAAGCATACATAGGGCCGACTCGCGTTTATTCCCTTACTTATCCGCTATTCATGTTTACTCGTCCTTGGTCTTTTTCTCTTGCTTGCCATGAAGTCGTGTTTTCGGACAACAACATAGTCGAAGAGTTGACCTTATACGAGTAAACAATACTTATTCCGAGATAAGTTTAAGTGTCAATGCCAGCTGTCATAAAATATTTAAAAGTAAACATGAGGGGCAGTCCCCGAGTCAGTTTTTCGAGTCATACCATTTTATTATCAGCACATAGCCGACATAAGTGTCCGACATATGGGAGTTCAGGTGATACATACATTGTTTCTCCTAAGTGTAGAAAGGACGGAGCAATGCCAAATTCCATGGCCTTTTGGTCTCGTCACCCGATATGTCCGCCTTGTTCTTTTGTGCTTCACGAGCATCTATCAGATAGTACGAATCATTGTGCAATGTTTTGCTTACAATGAATGGTCCTTCCCATGGGGGTGATAGTTTATGCATGCTAGCTGTGCATTGCACTAGTCTGAGCTCCATATCCCCTTCTCGGAAAACGCGAGGTTGGACTTTTTGGCTATGATAGCATCGGAGATTTTGTTGGTATATGGCGTATCTGGATAATGCCAATTCTCTTGCTTCTTCGAGTAAATCAACTCCATATTCTCGGGCCTCCTTTACCTCGGCTTCCGAGTATTGCCTTACTCTTGGCGAGTCATGTTCTATGTCGGCAGGCAAAACCGCTTCTGCCCCATACACAAGGAAGAATGGTGTATAGCCTATCGATCGATTCAGAGTTGTCCTTAAGCTCCATAGCACTGAGGGTAGTTCCTTGATCCAGTAACCAGGTGATCTCTGGAGTGGTTCCATTAGTCGGGGTTTTATCCCAGATAGAACTAAACCGTTATCTCGTTCAACTTGTCCATTTGATTCTGGATGGGCGATGAACGCTACGTCGAGTCTTATTCGGCTTTCCCTACAAAATCGAGCAAAAGATCCTCCGGCAAAGTTTGTGCCATTGTCTGTAATCACGCTATGCGGGTGACCGTATCTCAGGATTATATCCTTTAGGAATGTGACAGTTGTTTTTCCATCAAGTTTTTTGATGGGCTTCACTTCTATCCACTTGGTAAATTTGTCGACCATCACTAGTATGTGAGTCATGCCGCCCCATTCTGGTTTGAATGGCCCCACCATATTCAGGGACCACATAACAAATGGCCAGGTGATTGGTATAGTTTTTAATTTGGATGCAGGTAAATGTGACTTTGATGCGTAGCATTGGCAGCCATTGCATTTCCTCACTAGGTCTTGTGCTTCCCCCAGTGCACTTGGCCAATAGAATCCATGTCAGAATGCCTTGGCTACTAATGCTCTTGACGAGGCATGGTGCCCACATTCTCCTTGGTGAATATCCAACAGTATCTCTTGGCCTTGCTCTGGACTTATGCAACGTTGCAATACACTTGTCACACTCCTCTTGTATAGCTCCTTGTTAATTATTATGTATGATTTTGCTCTTCTTTCTATTTGTCTTGCCAATATCTCATCATCAGGCAAAGTTCCATATCTTAAGTAATTGAATATTGGTTGTGCCCAGGCTGGTATTACTGGTGTTGGATATGTTTCTCCATAAATTTCCATTGGCTCAGTCGATGTAATTTCTGCCGACATAACCTGAGGAGTCCCCAAGTGTGACTCGGCAACCCCTGGGTTAGGCGGAACAGTCTCCGAGTTACGCGAACCTGCCCCTGTGTCAATGTCCATTGGCACAACATCCGACTCCTGGCTTGTCAGGATGAATATTGACTCGGATTCTGGTGATGGCTTGATTGATGGTTTTCTGAGATGTTCCAATGCTACTCCTAACGGGATTGCTTGCCGAGATGAGCCTAACTTGGATAATACATCAGCTGCCTCGTTTTCTGCTCTGGGTATGTGATGAAATTCACATCCATCAAAGTATCCTGAAATATGCTGCACATGCAAATGATAAAGTGCCATATTTGCATCCAGTGCATCCCAATGTCCAGATACTTGCTGAATAACAAAATCCGAGTCACCGAAACACATGACCCTTTTGATGCCAATTTCTTTGGCCACTTTTATCCCATGGACAAGTGCTTCATACTCGGCTAAATTATTGGATGCAGCAAAGTGGATCTTCAACACATATTTGAGCTGATCCTTCTTGGGTGAGGTCAGTACTATCTCGGCACCTTGGCTCATCTTTGTCTTGGACCCGTAAAAATGCATTCTCCAGTAATTTGGGTCTGACAATGGTGGTTCATATTGCATTTCCATCTAGTCCACAAAGAAATCTGCTATAGCTTGAGATTTAATTGCATCTCGCATGTCGTATTGTGGAGTGTATGGTGCTAGCTCTATGGCCCATTTTGCCATTCAGCCACTAGCATCTTTGCTACGCAATATGTCTGAGATAGGTGCCTTGCATATTAACCGGATTGGGTGTTCTTGGAAATAGTGTTTCATCTTCTTTGCTCCCATATCCCCATATGTCATTTTTTTGGTAATGGGGGTAGTTTTGCTTTGATGTAGAGAGCACTTCGCTCAGGTAATATACTGGCCTTTGGACTGTTTTCCCTCTTCTTCACGCTCTACCACTATTACCGCACTAACAACTCTATTGGTTGCTGCAACATAGAGCAGCATTGGCTCTTTGGATAGTGGTGAGGCTAATATTGGTGCCATTGCCAACATCTTTTTAAGTTCATGAGAAGCGCTATCAGCTTGCTGTGTCCATGTGAGTTTGTCTGATTTTTTCATCAGTTGATATAATGGTATGGCTTTTTTGCCTAGACGACTCACAAACCTACTCAATGAGGTCAGGCATCCTGTAAACTTCTGGACATCGTTGAGGCTTTTCGGCAATTTCATTCTTTCAATGGCTCTGATCTTTGTCGGGTTAGCCTCAATTCCTCGGCTGGATACAAGGAATCCGAGTAACTTTCCAGCCGGGACACCAAAGGTGCATTTTTCCGGGTTAAGTTTCATCCAGAATCTTCTTAAGTTTGCGAATGTTTGACGCAAGTCCTCGATTAGAGTGTGACTTTGTTTGGTTTTTATTACCACGTCATCGACATATAATTGAACATTTTTGTCAAGTTGATCTTGTAGGCATTTTTGCATGCATCTTTGGTATGTTGCACCCGCATTTCTCAATCCGAACGACATAGTATGATAGCAATAACCCCCATACGGGGTGATAAAGGATATCTTTATTTGATCATTCGGATTCAGTGGTATCTGGTGGAAACCGGAGTACGCATCCACAAATGACAACAACTCACACCCGAAAGTAGAGTCAATGACTTGATCGATCTGTGGCAGTGGAAATGGATCTTTTGGACACGCCTTATTGAGGTTCATGTAGTCAATACACATTCGCCACACCACTTCCACGTTCGGGTCATCCTTTTTCTTCTCAACCAAGGCTGGATTTGACAACCAATCTGGATGTAGTACTTCCATGATAAAACCGCCAGCCAAGAGCCTGGCTATCACGGTGGCTATCACTTTCCTCTAATCTTCGGCGAAGGGGCGGAGGGGTTGCTTCACCGGCTTGGCATTTGGCCTTACATGAAGAGAGTGCTCAGCCAGCTCCCTCGGAACTCCCTGCAAGTCTTGTGTGGACCATGCAAAGATATCCCGATTGTCACGGAGGAAGCTGGTGAGCTCGCTTTCCTATTTGTCGGACAACCCGGTGCCAATAGTGTTTGTGCGCAGTGGGAAAGCCTCATCAACCTGTATCTTCTTTGTTTCCTTGGTGTCTTGGAAAGACACACTGCCATGTGGGTTAGTGAGTGCCGGCATAGACACCTGTGCCGCCTTGGCTAGTGCTACAACTTCTATCATTTGTTGTTTTCCTTTTGCTATCACCAGTGACTCGCGCAGCAAATATCCGGCTAAGGCACATGCGATAGATCGCTTGTAGTCACCCTCAACTGTGATAACTCCACATGGACCTGGCAGTTTCATCTTTAAGTAGGCAATATGAGGAGTAGCCATAAAATTTTCCATAGCCGTCCTACTGAGTAAAGCATGGTATGAACTGACGAGGTCTACCACCTCGAACTCTATGGCTTCAGTGCGACAGTTCTCCCTGTTGTCGAATAAGACATCAACCCAGATCTTCCCAATTGGCTCACATGACAATCCCGGCACAATACCATGGAAGGTTGTTTTAGTTGGCCTCCAACATGTTCATAGTGATGCCTAACTTGAGCATGGTATCCTTGTACATGATGTTGATGCTACGGCCATCGTCTATCAGTACCTTGGAAAACTTCACATTGATATCTGGACACATGAAAGTTGGATCCAAAACAAGAGCATAGCCTCCTGGTGTCGGCATGATCTTGGGGTGATCCTTTATGCTCCAAGTTATCTCCTATTTAGACTAGTACATGTATTTTGGTATTGCTGGCATTGTCGCATTTACCTCCATCATTCGTCTCTGTTTACTTTTCTTGTCATTTGTCTCTATAACAAACACGACATAGGTCTGTTGATGCTCTCTGTACTCGTTTCTGGTCCCATGGCCGACATGAGCGCCATCATCTCTTGGGTCATTGTAACACCCTCATAATCGGTCCTATGCAAGTTTCAGCGATTCCCGCCAAACCCGCATAGAAACGATTCAAAGGTGCCCACCAGGCACTTTCGTGCGGGTGGAAAACGAAGTAATACCATTACACAATAGTCCACGATGGAACCCACAGAACAGATATCTACAATACAACGTCCGACTACGGACAAGATGCAAATGGGGCTAAGAGCCCTGAAGAATAACCAATGGCGTCCATAACCCTGCCTAGGCCAAGCTGGAAGGGTAACCCTGCTAACGACATCGATCTCAAAACCTGCTTAAACAAAAGGGATGCCGACAAAGGGCAAAGGAAAAAGAGAGCGGTCAGTACTGAGGCCAGTACACGGCGAGACTAGAATTCGGCGGTCCTCGCCTACATAGGTATGGTGGACTGAAGCGGCAGCGCAACATGCACTAAACAACCTATAGAGACTCAATACAACTGGCGGCTATTAGATAGGGATAAGAAAGACCTATTCGGTACCAACCTGAAACTAACACCAAGCATACCCATCCTGGTATTTCCCCCTCGAGACCAAACGAGGAAGTCAACCGAGGAACTCACACAGTTGGTAGTTTTATTCATTCCGTTGTAGTTGCGGCATTTACTAGTCAGATATAAATAGCATGAGTCATCCTGATATAATAAGCAGTGGGAAGTTTTAGCTAACCATTCCGTTGTAGTTGTGGTACTTACTAGTCAGTTACATATAGCATGAGGCATCCCAAAACCCAGTAGTGGTTGGTACTTTTATTTAGCCATTCCGTTGTAGTTGCAATACTTACTAGTCAGATACAATGGTAACAGGTGACAACCCAAACCAGCAATTGTTGGCACTTTTATTTAGCCATTCCATTATAGTAAAGCTGATTACTAGTCATTATAAAGTCAAATTTATAGCACTACTTTAGTTATAGTTGTCTATGATCGAGATACTGTGCTCCAAGTCGTCCATAACCGCGGACACGACTTTCAGAAAGTTTTACCCTGCAGGGGGACACAAATAGCAACACACGCACGATCAACCTCGGGAAAAACCAAATAAAAACCCAACGAGGCATCACGACAGAGCAATTGCAAGATTCATATAAATTTCAGGGGGCCACCCCACTAAGCAACCCGCGACGAAGTTGGCCAGCTCCGAGACGGACCCAGAGGTTTGTGTCAATGGCTGTAAACGACTGGGAACCCGAAAGTGTGACTGGGCTTGTCGATACCGCGAAAACATTCCACTTTCCTAAACAGTACAGGCACTCCACACGCAATCGTAAATAAAACAGTAAAGCATGGCATAAGTATAGGATGGTAATAAAGCCCCAAACTAGTTTGTGGCCCCAAGAAATAATGTATGACTCAAGCTCTGGCTAGGGGGATTCATGGTCCCACATGCGGATAGTGCGAATATTCAAACAACAGGTATCAAGTACTCGGGGTCCTACGGGACACAAGTGGACGGTTAAAAACCAAATAACATCTATTGCCCACCTGTGCCTCTACATTATTTACCTATTTCAATTTTAGTTATTAAACAGTAATTAAAGTTATAATCATCTCTAACATTAAACATAAGGCATTACTCCAACAACTGTGGAACATCGACGGCGCGACGCAACACCTGCGCAAGCAACTACGACTCGCAAGGCTGACTATCTACCAAACAACAGGTAATAGGATGTGTCCAAGGCAATTTAATGGCTGCAAGGGATATCACGGGAACGAAATCTAGAGAACCGCATCACAGGTAGCAATAGATCAACAGGAGGAAATAAAGACTATAAAAGTAAGATAGGTAGAAAGGGGGAGAATGCTCGCCTGAAAACATTGCCGGAGATTTATCCAAATATCGGGTCGACACTCGCATCAACTCATCGGCCTAATCCGTGAAGAAGCAAAGCACTAGAACAAACACCGGATGCACTATTTAATACTATGGCAAAAGATCGAGCATGATACATGTATGGTGTATGACATGTCAAAGATGCGATGCAACTAGGCAATATTAAGCGGAACCAGGGTCCCGACAATTATTTAGAACGTCATGTTGTTTAGATAGCCCACAATATTAAATGTTTAATAGCATGGCAACACATGGATTAAGCGAGAGAATAACACCCACCAAATTTAAATTGAGTAGAGTGGGTCAAATAGCCAGTGGAATGTATACAGGTTTGTGTATATGATAGGATAAGATGTATTTTGAATGATCCAATCGAGCTAGCAAATAGCGAAGCAGCTGAATCAAAATGCTCATGACGAAAGCGAGCCAGCAGAAAGCCAACTTGAACATGGTACAGTGCGCGTGTCTGTGTGTCTCCAGGAAATCGAACCATGGTCTCGGTCCTGCAATGTTGCGGAACCACCGGGACAAGACTCACTGGATGAACATAGAGGATCCATCGAGCTTCAAAGAATAAGGGCGGCGGAAGTTAACTGAAAACACTGTATGTTTACTGAAATTGACAGTGAGGACTGACGAGCTTTGGCAGAATATTTCGAAGCGCTCAAGGCATGAAATCAGGAGCGGTTGGCGACGTTTGGAAGAGGGAGATACTGATATTGTAGGAGGGTTCAGACCTGCGCTGAAGGGCGGCTGAGGAGGCCGGAATTCAAGCGAGAACAGAGAGCCAGAAGAGGCTGTTGCTGTATGCGCGCACAGCAGACAGTGTCGCTGGCGTTGTTTTCTTCGAACTTACGCGGAAGAGCACGAGCTCTACAGGCCACGGATTGATGTGACAAGAGGTGCGTTGGAGAGCCGAGGGTTCCCTCTACGCAGGTGGGTTTTGGGCAACTACGGAGGCAAGCTGAATCAACCGGAAGAACTAGTCAAACAGAGGTGCTGCGAGGCGAACTGCGCGCGTGTTTCTGTCACGACGACGGGCATGGATTGCGACGGATCTAGGGGAACAAGGGTAACAGGGAAGGACAAGGACGTGGAGAGGAGCTCACCCTCGTGCCGGTAGGCGGAGTGCTCGAGTTCGAGGTCAGAGACGACGACGGGAAGACGTGGTTGCCGCCGTCGTTCTGCGGGAGCACGGGGATGGCGACGGCGATCAGTAGCTTCTCCTCCTTGTTCCCTGTACCATGCAACACGAACAGCATGGCGCGGTCCTCTTGGCTGCAACTGCTCGGCTTCGGACGGTGTGGACAGCGGGACGGTCACGGCCTAGAATTGGTTTGGCGAGGAAGGAAGGAAGAAGGCGAGGGCGCTGGATCTCGATCTGGAGCCAGATGGGAGTGGTTGGGGCTGGCTTTCTCTCTATCGCTGACCTGCTTTATGCACAGAGAGGAAGGGAGAAGCACGACATCGCGTGGCGAGGAAGAGAAACAGGGCGCACGGGCTTCGGGTTCACTGCCCACTGGCCGGTTGGGCCAGACCAAGAGAGGGGAGGGGGTCGGTTTAGGTCCAGGGTTCGGGGACAGAGCGGGCACCATGGTTTGATTGATCGTTTGCAATTTTTCAGAGTTTCTGTGGATTTAGCTGGTGGCCACTGTTAGAGAATTCAAGGTTTGGTGCAACGGTTGGGTCGGGGGTTTGAGCTAGCTCGGACTAATCAGTGCACTGGGTGCCTGCGATCATAACCAAAAAGGAAGAATTTAACTAGGCGCATGTGTAGACATGTGTATATGGTTGTATACGCACACGGCTAGCTAGGAGTATACATAAGGAGTGTGTATGTAGAATATCACTGGCTAGCTTTGATCAAGGTAGAGTTTTGGCATAGGAAAAGTGTGCATGTGAGGGCACCTGCACACACTCGGGTAGGGAGTTAGGGAAAAATGTAGAGGACGTGTGTGTGGCACGAAATAAGTTAGATAGGATCTAGCTAGCTAGGTACATTTAGCTAGCTTAAGATTAGGATTTAAGTAGAAGTTTTAGCAAGAGATCAAGATGCAAAAAGATTAGAGATGGATTCTTTGTTTAGCTAGCTAGATTAGCTAGAAAACATAGAAGATGGAGTATAGATAGGATGTGCCCCACACCATGTAGATATACACATGGTGTCATATGTTTGGTGGATTTGAGACAAGATCATATGGACAAGAGGTAGCAGCATGTTAGTAGGTGGAAAGGATTTAAAAGATATGCCCCAACTCAATTTAGGCATTTGGTAAAAATACAAAAGGCAAGACTCAATTAAATAAATAAATAAATAAATAAAAAGAAATTATGGTTCCATCAAGTATGGCACCAACTAGAGGTACAACAGAGAGAGAGGGGGTAAAATACAGAGACAAATAGCAAGTGTCAAATAAAAAAACTAAATGCAAGTGATATAATTTAAATGCAGTAATTTAATTATATGTTCTATGCAAGGCGGCATGATGAACATGATGGTGATGAATGATGATGTTATGATGATGCAGAAAATAAAATAACAAGAAATTTTCTAGATGGGGATTTCTCGGGGTGCTACAGTCATGCACTTGGTGCGCAGCCTCTCTTCTTTCTTGGTTATGATATCTCAGCTGTTGGTTGTCATATCTATGCTCAGGTCCAACAACCTGAGCATTTCCTTCCGTGAGTGGTGGTGGGAGAGGTGGTGGTAGCTGCTCAGTCGGCAAGACTACTCTGTCTCCCTTCTGGAACCAAATGCATTGTCTTGTTGTGTGATTCGCCGGCTTACTCGACTTGGCATATGAAAATTACAGGGCTGATCCAACATCATCTCATAAGTATACTTTTGCCTGTCTTGATATGACTTTCTTTGTTCATATGGCTTTTTGCCATCATTCTTTGGTATCTATTGTTATTGCCCACTTGTCCTTTGACGCTAGTTGCTTCCAGCATCTGGATGATCCTGACTTACGGCTGCGACTTGAGTCGAGCCATACCTGTAGTTTGGTCTCTCATCTCGTCTTTTGCTTCTATATTCGGCCCTTTCCTGGCGCCTTTGCGACCCGACTGCATCATAGATCTGAGTCTCAGTCATCCTGTCTGCCGACATAAGAAGAGGCTAAGTCAGATCTCCTAACGCATACGAGTCGGCGATTCTTATCGTTTCTGCCAAGCTTGCCGGCATATCTCTCTATAACATTTGCAATAATACACTCCCGTGCCTGCACCCTTGTGCAAACCATGCAATGTCCTGAGACTCGATTACCCCTTCACAAGAGTTGTGCATAGTGCACCATCTAGTGAGGAACTCTCTAACAGCTTCATTCAACATTTTCTTGCACATAGCCAGCAGTTGTGGGAGATTCGGCCTCTTGTACGTGCTTGTGAAATTTCTCACAAAAGCTTCTTGGAAATCAATCCAGCTGTTGATGCTTCCGGGTGGCAAATTATTCGCCACACCCTTTCTGGTCCTTCTAGCATTTGTGGTACATACCGCAGACCCATCTCAGATTTCCCTGTGCGATCTTCACTGCAGTTCCATAATCTATGAGCCAGTCCTTTGGTTTTGTGCTTCCGTCATAGGTTTTTGTTCCTCTTGCCAGCTGAAAGTTTGGCACTGGCGGCTCTCTCATGATCCTCGGGCCAAAACACAGTGGACCTTGTGGACCTTGCGATTCGATTAGCTCTTCCATCTTTATTCGGTCAAGCTTTAGCCTTGCATCATCCGGCTGGAGATTTCTGCCTCCCAGTCTGGATCCCATATATTGATACACGTGATCCGAAAACTCGTACCTGTCATTTACCATTTCCGAGTATCTATCATTGTATATGTTGGCGTTCGGGTCTGCAGGCTGCTGCACTGCTTTCCTCGCACTTTGCTGTCTCTTTTCGGGTCGAGCTGGTGGAGGATTCGGAGCTGGGTTTCCTCCTCCTGCTGAGTGAGTCCCACGCCTAGGATGAGGAGCAAAGTTCTGCCCTCCATTGTCATTTCTTTGTCCTGCTTGCCTTTCTCGGCCAACATTTTCTTGGTTCTCATTTCCTTGAGCGGCATTTCTTCTTGTTCCCTGGGCACAAGCCGGGTTTCCTTGAGCCATTGTCGGGTCATAGGAAATCATCTGCTTGTTCCTTCCTAAGTCGACACTCTTTTCTTTTCTCTGTCTTGGCGCTACTCCTGGAGAGGAGGCCGTATGTCCTGCTGATCTTGTCGGGATTGGAGTTGCCGAGTGAACGAGTTGTGACCTTCCAGCTATACCCGGATTTTCCCTGTAGTATGCTTCATTCAGCATTCCTGCTGCTCTCACCAACTAATTTACTCGTTCTTGTTGATTTTTCTTTGCCTCACCCGTTAGATGGGGTAACTCGGTCATTGCCGCCTCTGCCGCTCTCAAGTTTGCTGCTGTCGTGTTGTATGTCGGCCGCATGGCTTTCTCGTTGCTATTTTCTGGTGTTATCTTTGACGTAGCATACGCCAGTTCTTCATTGAGGTTTCTTCCTCTTAACCTTGTTGCATCAAGCCGGGTCTTAGCGCCCTTGAGTCGATTTGTCGAGTTATACTCTCGGATCGTGATATCCATATCCTGCTGCATCTGGGCTAATTCCTTTGCCTTTTCCAGCACTTTTTCTTGGTTTGCTCTAACTCGGCCTGCACGCGCGCCAGGTCAGCTGCTGGCGCCACTGGCTCTGCTAATTTTTCTATTGCCTCCTGCAACTCTTTGGCTCTTTTACTCCTAGCTATGTTCTATGGCTTCTCTAGTGGTTCTTTCACAGTTCTTGTTGCCCTTGGCGTTCCTTATAGGTTTTCTCCCTCATCATTCTCATTCACTACAGGAGATACTGGAGGTGCTAGGGGACGCGAAGGGTCTAGAGCGGTCATCATTACCTCAGCAGAGACGAGTTGATGAAGCTTTCCCGTGGCACGAACCCCGGGTATGACGCGCTCCGGATATGTGCGCTCCACGCGCACCGCGGCGTAGACCTAGTGCTCGCAGAACTTGACGAAGCGACCGCCCCTTGGGAATGGCTTGGTCCAAAGAAGCCCGCATTGTCGCTGACGAAGATGAGTGCCCCAAACCTCTAGATGAGGCCGGAATAGACGCGCTCACCCATCATGGCGATGATGTTGCCCGTCCGGATGAAAACTCTAGCAAGCGCCTGCTTCTGCCCCATGGTGGGCGCCAACTATCGTGGTGGTGTCATGGCAGATGCCATGGGTAGGCATAAGTTGGGGGTCGAATGGACGCTTGAGGTAACCGGGGAGGGAGTGCACGGTCTAGCCACGCATGAAGAACAAGATGAACTCTCCACACTTAGGATTTCTATTGATCCAAGAAGTTTACAAGTGCTCCTAGAGTTGTTCAAGCATATCCTCAGGGCACTAGTTTCCTATTTGGTCCAACCCCTTCCAAACCCTATCTATGCCCTTCCTTATATAGGCAATGGGCCGCTAGGTTACATCTTCAGGTCCTAGGGTTACTGTTTGGATCTTTAACCTTACTGTGTGGGTCGTGTCATGTGCTAGTCCTGAGCCCTTGACCCATTCCACAAAGCTATACAGCCAATGGTCTTCCCGTACATAGCCTCTAGCTCTTTGGCGTCACGCGGTGCCTTTGTACATCAGCCCTTTCTTTGGGCGTCACCTGGCTCCTTTGATGTCAGCCGGCATCGCCCTTCTCTCTTTTGACCATGCTTTACCATGGTCCCTCCTGAATCTCACTCGAAAAGCTGCCACACGCCCTTTATGACTCGGCCTTCCCTCGTGAGACCCGGCTCGTCGCTTCCTGCATGGTAAAAAAATTCGTCCTTTGCGGGCCGACATAATTCTTATGTCGGCCACACACAAGCTTCGTATCCCGGCTGCTAAGGCCCGGCCAGGGATTTCTTTGACTCGGCATAAGCCAAGCTGGGTAAAGTTTTACCCCTTATGACCCTACTAGGGGTTATCCCCCCGACAACAACTACAAGAAAGTAATTAAAATAAAAACCTAACCACGGCATTAAACTCTGAGATCCTACACTCCCTTATGCAAAGGTTTCCTAATGGGGGTTCAGATTTCGGTCACTCCGACAACCCCACGATTAGTAGCCAAATACACAATGCATTCCCCTAGGCCCATAAATGGTGAAGTATCATGTATTCTACGTTCACATGACACCACTAGAAGAATAGCACCACAACTTAAATATCAAACCATTGAATATTACTCAACACAATTCCACTACTAACAACATGACTTCTCCCATGTCCTCAAGAACTAAACAAACTACTCACGAGACATCATATGGATCAATATCAGAGATGATATAATGATGAATAACAATCTGGACATAAACAATAACTCAATGGTTCCACTCACAAGCATCAACTACAAAAGTAATTAACACCGGGAAAGTTACCCCTAAGAACTATGCAAGATTTAACCCAATTGTTACAGCAGGATGGAGTGGTGATGATGGTGCTGGTGGAGATGATGGTGAGGATGATGATGATGATCCCGATGAAGTATAGCTTGAGGACGGTGTTGATGGCGACGATCTCCCCTCTCCGGGAAGGAATTTCCCCGGCAGAAATCTGCCTGCCGGAGAGCTCTTTCTCTCTCTGTAGTTTCCGCCCCGCAGAGGCGACGAAATCTTTCTATGGTCGCTCCCCTTGTATTAGGGTTTTGAGGAGAATATATAGGCGAAAGGGCGAAGCAGGAGGTGGGCCAGGGTGGCCACACCCCCTAGTGGTGCGGCCCAGGGTGGCCCGCGCAGGGGCTGTGGGCCCCCTGTGGCCCATCTCTGCCTCCCCTTCTAGCTTCCTCCGTCTTATGGAAAAATAGGATTTTCCATATATTTTCTGGAATTTTATGATCTTCGCTAATATTGCATCTAAACACCGCTTTTTCCATCAGAATCCTGACTCCGCAGTTCATCCTCCAAAAGTCATCCAACATGTAAAAATAGATGAAACAACATAAGTACCACCTCTTAATATGAAATATATCAATGAGTAACAATAAATTATGATATAGAATAGTGATACAAAATGGATGTATCAATGCCTAACTATGTCCAACCTTTCATTATTTAGTAAACTAACCTCACATGATCTCTCGAAAATACTGACAATATTCTGTTTACTACTTTAAACCAAAGATTATCAGAGGTTTATACATTTATGACTTCTATCATGGTTCTACCATGTTATTTTCTTACTTCCACTTCAAGATAATTCACTAATTACTTGTCATACTTACACCTACATCATGGTTTCGGAGATAATCTCACCATGATATCGTTATGTTTTACCTATTCATCCTGATTTAAGAGCTAATCACACCATGGTGACTTTATTTCTCATAGTACTATCATTGATCTTTAACATAATTTCACTCCTTCACGTAGAATTCTTAAGTGAATCCCACATGATACTACATATTATAACTACACATGCTCTAATGGTTTTTATTATATTATCTATTGTTATCAACTAACAATGATATTCTGCCGTCTTACATAAATTATATGGTTAGACTACACCATTTAAACTACTCCATAAGATATTGTAAACTTACTCATAATCTATTTTAATGTTTTAACTTATTTAAGACATCTTAATGGTGTTCTTTTTTTTAGAACTAGTACTATAGCAAAAACAGATGAATAACTACTCCTAAGAAAGATGATTTAAGCATCCAACTTAAGTGTGACAAGGTTATCCTCAAGTGGATACTCATCACAAGTCATAAGAATATTTGGTTTAGATAAGATGGCTCCTGTAGTCACTATCCAACCTACAGATCTTCCTAGAAGGGTTTTAATCCTAAGGTCAAAGCATATGCTCTGATACCAGTTGTGGTGACCCAGCATACCACTGCATGATGTAGTACACTATAGTCGTTGACATAACACTAATGAAACACCGTTCACTAGTATTACATCCCTCAGAGTGGTACAGCATAAATATAGCAGGTCCAAGACATGACTATAGGTTATAAATCGATCTTTACAAAAGATCCACAGAACATTCTAGGTTAAAGAGAGAGAAATAAACTTCTTACAAAGAAGAAACAGAAATATTCAACTCAAATCTATCATAGTTATAAGACTAGTATCTGAACTACTGGGCTTGCATTGCTCCTATTGTAATACTATATAGAAGTAGGTTCTATGGCTAGAGAGTATACTCCTATCCAATCAGCAACTTTGTCTTCACTTTAGTTGATGTATTAGTTGACTTCCTTGACTTCATTGAAGAGCTTGAGCTTTAGATGACGATTCCCTTGAGCAGGGAGTACCAAGTCACAGACCATGGGTCGTCGACAATGAGGGTTTTCATAAAAATTTCTTCAAGGTTACTTTTATTCTAAAAAGCTATGTCTGTCAGCCTTCACAGGTTTACCAGAACTTTCGTGGAGTTCCTTTCCTATAGAGTTCGCAGCTCCTTCCCGGAACAGGGAGTACCAAGTTACATTTATTATACTCTGGAGAGGTGCGTTACTTTTCCCATGAGAGATCTTAAGATTTGTTGCACGGCCGGGAGTATGTCCCCGTTCAAAATTCCATGGTTTGAGTCCTAACCTAAGATCCAAGCCAATCACTGCCCTTCTCCATGACCCCACATAGAACACGACCCCCCAAGCAAAACGACCTCTATTAATCCGCATAGCAGATATAACTATGGTTGACTCCTTGAGGACTCCAGTGAGCAGACAAGAACCTGGTCGCCCCATCAATATGAGGACATACCTACGACCGTCTCTCGGGGATAGTCTGGACACCAATATCGCGGGGAACTAAGGGGTCCCACCCATGCTAAGCCTCGTAAGGTACTACAACGTCACGAGATGGTCATCCGTTCATGTGAAAGGAAGAAGATCCAACTGACTTCTCTATACCATTCCAAATCTCTTGGTTAACGCGTAATAAACGGCGCAAGAATCACTAGCGACATTGGTTGTTAAGTCCTAGATAATATGTTCCTTTACCACTGGAACTTTCATAGTAGGTTATTACCTCATGGTAAATAACCTATAATCATATTATTATGAAAATAGTGTTTTCTAACCTTTTTGAAATGCAGGTGATAACAACACTGGATTTGCAAAATACTTTACAGAAAATAATCAAAGGACATGAGAAAGTGTGAACTTTCCTTTTGTGATTGCAAGATTATGCATTCACGGTCTCCGAGACACTAGAAGATCCAATATCTGAAATCATCATCATTGGTCCGGTAAGGACTAATGTTTAAAGAAGCAATATGCTGTTATGCATAGGTAATGCTATGCACTTTGTAAAACTCCCTAAATGAATCCGCAATACTTTGAGTGAAGTGAATTTAGGTGATTCTTTTAAGAGTTGGTTTATCTTCAAATTTTACTTTACAAGTAATGGTATGTATAAGGAACTTAAGTGTTAACAATCCAAAATATACAAGTGAAGTATAAAGTAATGTAATTATGATTAATTGTCATCTGGTGACTATGATAAAAGTCCTTGGGTTGAGTTGTTAAGAGTTGAAGGGATTACTATAGAGTTATTGTTTGAAGTGGCAAAAAGAATAACCTTCGAAGAAAAGGTTTCTTTGATAAGGTTTAAACAATCTTTAATGGTTAATAGAATGTGGTCATTGTCTCTTGGCGTTTGCTTGATTAGTTTGGTCTTGAGGTACCGTAGGTCTTAATTGAAACAGACCAAAGTTAACTATATAAATATGGTTAAATTTCAAATAAGATGTTTATGATTGTTTAGACCAATGTTAATTATAAAATTAGAAGTGACTCTTAAGATGTAGTGAGTTTAGAACATCATCAAGTTTTAGGGTTTTGGACAAGTATAATTATGGATGATCCCTTTCAATTTAAGTGAATGATGAGTTTAATAACATGCAACTTATTAATGAGAGCAGAATTAGATGATTTTAGTAATTTGTCAAGATTTGAAATCATGTTAATGATGATTAAGAGATAAATATCATTCACATTGAATATAAGTGAATGATGCATAATTTTAGTTTTCAAGTTTGTTGGTTCAATTTGGATTTAAGATTTACAAAGAGTATTTAAAAGTTAATAGTTATACTTAAGTTTTATTATGAATTATGATTATAGATTTAGACTTAGTATTTAAAGGATTTAGTGTTTTATAAAGAAATGTGATTATTACTATTTTTACTTAGTAAACAATTTTAAAGAATTAGCAAAATAGTTTTTTCATTTTAGTAAAATAGGTAAATGAATTTTATTACCTAAGAACCTTAAAATATTTTCGAATAATATACTTAGTATTTTTCTAGTAATCTATACTTATTTAAGATCTTAAAAATGAATTTTATTTATTTTAAGTATTATCTTTATTTTTATAAAATTCCTCAAAGAATTAAGTGTCCTTAAATATTTGCTTTATGTTTTATTTGTAAAAGTTTAAGTTGGTATTTTTATAAAATAGTAGACTTATTGTGATACACAAGATTGATTTTTACACATTTTTAGGACTTTTCCGTATTTTCCTAAATTTTACTTAGGATTTTAGTAGCTTTAATATTTAGTTGCATTTATTTAACTTACACAAGTAATATTATATTTTCCTAGGTATGTATTATTTTTGTGATAATTTTGATATATCATATATATTTTTAGAATATATATATTATTATTATTATTGAACAGAAAGTAATGTGTTTTGGTAATGTGTTAAATCAGAAAAATATTTTAGGGTAATTTGATAATTGGACTGTGGTCTAGGGGGTGAAATTGGGTTAGAACAGCCTAGCCCATAAGGCCGACCCAACTTGATCTTGCCCAACTAGGCCCGACTAGTCCACCCACCACTCTCCTCACAATTCTCGCTCACACACACACCGGCTATACACACATCCCTCGTTCCCCTCTCACACGTGCGTGATGCCGCCGCCACTGCTGCTACGACCGGTCGACGGTCGTTTCTGGCACCGCCGCCTACCGACAAGGCCTTGACTCAAGCTTCTTCAGTGATTACCTCCGCCTTGGCGCTGCTCTGCTTCACCGTTCGTGCCCCTGCAAAACCCTAGCCCTGCGGTTCGTCTAGGTCGTCGACACGACTTCGCTGGTCCCCTATGCCCCTGGTTGCTGCTCGAGGGAGACCAGGATATCCCCTTCCTCGACCCTAACATGTTGCTCTTGTTCTTTTCATAGTGGTGTGGTATTGCAGTAGTTGTTGTGGTTTGCTCCAATCCATGATGTCGGAGGGACGGCATCCTGGGATGCAACCTCGGCGCCCTTCGATGCGCCGTCGTGCTGCTTCATGACCTTCCTGTGGTGGTGGGAGAGGTGTTGTGGTATCATTTCTTCTCCTACACCGGTGGGAAGGCAAGCTTCTGCAAACCCGGCGTCGGCCTTCTTGTCTACTACAGCAACCATGTCTCTAGACAGGTAATGCTCATGTGACTGGCCTTCGAGTCGATGAAGTCATTTAGGTGTAGAACACAGGCTTAGGTTCTAGAAATCTTGGATTTGATCTGTGGTACTGAGTAGATTAGGGTCTAGCAGTGTATCTGTTGATTCTAGGAATCATTTGTGATCAGGTAGTGTTACTGGCCATGTTCTACTCTTATGATTAAGATAATTAATCTATCTCAAATAGTTAGACTCCTAAATCCTAAACTATTGGTGTGGTGATGTACAAATTTGGTACTCACAAGATAGCCAAGATGCACTTGATCAGGTTATAGTACTAGATGCTTTAGTTCTAGATGATTCTATTAGTTTTGTTGTTGGGTTGGATTTGTAAATTAACTTCTTATCCATGTTGATGAATACAAGTGGTGGTTAATGGTTTCATGATGATTTCATGACCATTAGATGAGTAGTATTGGAAAATAATTCCTCTATGCAATATTTATTTTTGTTTCTGATCTGTTCCTTCTATGATTAAAATAGATAATGCTTCAGGTAAATTTCTTAGTAGCTTTTTCTTTGTTTGGATGAAAATTAATTATTTGATCATATGCTTGTAATATCTTGAGTAAATTGTGTTGTTTGCTTTAGCTTGTACATCCTCCCTACTTCTTTGGTTGATCGATTGATGAAGTGATTCAGTGTATATCTTTTGATATGAATAGATGGGTAAGATATGCTTGGTTTGGCTACTTGGATGTTTCTTTAGCTCTGGACTGTTGCTATAGATTACTAGATTTTGTACAAGCATGATCTGAATCAAGTACTATGTTTGACCTGATGGACTGAACCTATGGTTAAGTGATAATATTTGTTTCTTATCAGATATATCTAGATCTCTGAAAATGATATCTAGCAAATATATGACTAGAGAAATGATTTATTTTAACTTCTAATAGCTTGAGGACCTGAGATACTTCTGCTAGTTTGTTCTTGTGGATTTAGTGGTTGAGATCCTGTTTTTTTGACTGCAAACTGTGAGGCAAAAGCCCCACAGCAATTTATTTAATAAACAAAAAAAAGGAGCTCTGTACACATATTTACATGTTAAAGAAAAGGTGGGGGATTAGAAAGTTGTAAGATCTAATGCAAATTTGTGATCCAACCAGTTAGTTTCTCCCTGTACTTGGATTTGATACGATATTGCAGCAAAAGCATGTCGTCGACAAACTAAGCCTTCCACTTGCCAAAATATGGCCTGTCATCTCTAAAGATTTTCCCATTTTGTAGAAGCCAGATATTCCAACAAGTTGTGATTAACACCTCCATAAAGAAAGGCTTTCCAAAACTCCCCCTTGCTAGATTAATATCCATTTGCATATCACCATTACCATGTGACCAATCTATCTGAAGGTAAGTCTAGATCCTTGCACTAAAATTACACTCAAAAAATAAGTGCATTCTATCCTCATGGGCTCTTAGTGGGCACAATACACAATGGATGTCATCAGTGACCCTCCAATGTCAACGCTGCAACATATCTCTTGTATTCAATCTATCCGAGAGTAGCAACCAGGCAAAGACTTTAGTCTTTAAAACACAAGAAGATTTCCATAACCAATGATATACCTTTGGGGCAGTCAGATGAGCATGTATATGAGCATAAAATTTCCTAGCTTCATAACGTTTCTCCCAGCAGTATGTCCATGTATCTCTCTGCTCCAAAAGAGGATTTGTCTCCATTAGGTTTCTAAGAGCCAGTAATTCTTGGTTTGCCTCTCTTGAAAGAGGTAAATAAAAATGGGAATAATGATCCTCTAGAGAGTACATATCTCTTGCAGAGATATCGACATCTAAAGCAAATGAGAACAGCCTCGGAAATCTGGCACTTAGAGGTCGGGCAGAATCATGCAAAGACCAGTTATCAGACCAGAATAAAAAGGTGTCCCATCTCCCGAAAGACACTTTAGCAACCCCTCTGAAGTTGTCAACTAATTTGATAATGTCTCGCCACCAGAACGATCCAGATAGATTTTCAGCATGTGGGATCTTCCCCATGGTACATCCGCTTTGTTATAAAATTTATCCAAGAACTTGATAAGCAAAGCAGAATTTTGTTTCTGAAAATTAATAATACCGAGTCCTCCACAAGATTTTGGCTTACTGACCATTTCCCATGCCGCCGGAGACTGTTTAGGAGTGTCAAAAAAATCGTGCCAGAGTCACTGCCTAAGAATTTTGTCTAGCTGCTTCGTTAAACCCTGGCCAAGATCTAGAGTACAGAGGAAATGAAGGGGCATTGATGCTAGTGCAGAGTTGATGGGTTGCAAACGAGCACCCTGAGACAGAAAGCTGGAGCTAGAGGAGAGTTTCCTTTCCAGACGACGGACTAGTGGCATGAGGTCAATATTTTGTGGTTTTGTGGTGCCCATCGACATGCCCAGATACGTAAAAGGCATAGAACCCTTCATACAACCAAACTCATTAGCCAGAATGTCCAGAAGATGTGGTGGCACATTGATTGGGATCATTTGAGATTTACTATAGTTAATTTTGAGATCCATAGAGAGAGAGTACTGATGTAAAACATGCTTGAGGTGTCTCACTTGATCTAGATCCGCAGGCATAATCAGCAGCGTGTCGTCAGCATATTGAATGATGGGGAAAATACACTTCATGGGTGATAATAGGAGCGCTAATCAGACCCGGAGTCATGAGTTCATTAACAACAGACTGAAGAAGATCAGACCCAAACAGATAAAAAAGAGGTGATAGTGGGTCGCCTTAGCGTACCCCTCTCTTACATAGAATCTGCTTTCCAGGGATACCATTTAGAAGAATTGCCGAAGAGCCCGAGGACGGAATTTCTCTGGCCCATCTTAACCATTTCTCATTGATAGTGGGATTTTTGGAGACATGGCAAAGATAAATATACTCGAATGCCCATGCAAGGGAATCTTGGATAGATCTGTTCCGAAGGAATCCATACTAATTCTTATGAACACATTGCAGAATTTTGCCTTGTAATCGATTTGCAACAAGTTTTGTGATGAACTTGAGGCAAACATTTGTAAGAGAGATGGGTCGAAAGTCATTTACACTAGTGGGAGCAGCCACCTTGGGGAGTAGTGTGATGTGGGAACCATTGATATTCTGTAAGCTAATTCTCCTGAAAGGATACGGATGTCGCCTAGAGGGGGGTGAATAGGCGATTAAAACTTTTCCTAGAGTGGCTCAACAAAGGCGGAATAAAACTAGTGTTTACTTTGTTAAGCATAACCTAAAACAACTAAGGTTCACCTATGTGCACCAACAACTTATGCTAAGCAATACAAGCAACAAAGTGATAGCAAGGTATATATTACTTCAAGCACGAAGGCTATCACAATGTAAAGTGCATAAGTAAAGAGCTCGGGTATAGAGATAACCGAGGCACGCAGGGACACCGAAATTTTACCGAGTTCCTCCCAACATGGAGTACGTCTCGTTTGGAGAGGGGGTGGTATCAAACCACCAACGCCACAAAAGGCCTCCCTTATTCTCCGGTGAATCTCACCCCAACGGGATCGATCCATGCTTCCACTTTCGGTGCACTTGTCGGTGGCAACCGGAACCTCTCACAAGGTTGGGGCACTTCTCCACAACTTAATTAGAGGCTCCCAACAAATGCCACAAAATGCCACAATGCCACCAAGGCCACAAACCGTCTAGGGCTCCAAGAACCCAAGAGGGACAAGCTCCAATGAGGAACTCAAACCAAATCCTCCAAGGAGAACTCAAACCGATGCACCAAATGCAAATGGCAAGAACACCACAAAGATGCTCAAATCCCTCACTCTCAAGTTCCAACAAAGCTACTAAGGCTATTGGGGGAACAAGAGAGGAGGAATCAAAGAGAGACACAAAATCCCCCAAAATCTAGATCCCCAAAGATACACTCACAAAGAGATGTTTTGGTTTGGTCAAAACGTAGATCTAGATCTCCTCCAACTACCCCTCAAATATATGCAAGAATCAATGGAGGGGTGAGTATAAATCAAGCTCAAAGAGTAAGGCAAATGGGGGCAAAGCTTAGACAAAAGGAGGAGGAAGAAGCTCCCCTAAAAGACAAAGGGGCAAAGCTATTTAAAGAGACGGGCAAATTCTGCCCGTTGGAGCATTTTTCCTAGACTGTCCGGTAGTACCGGACAAAACCGGTACTACCGGACCGAAAACAGCAAAGCACACAGTGAGCGAGTCAGGCAGAGAATCTGGGGACGCGAGACGCAAGCGAGCAGCAGCGGCGCCAGGCATGCGTGGCAGAGCAGCAGACGCAAGCGAGCAGCAGCAGCATCGGCGCCGGGCGTGCGTGGCGAAGCGCCAAAGAAGAAGAAGCGGCGCAGTTAGTAAAAGGCAAAGCGTCACATTAACGCCACAGCAGCAAGCGCAGCAGCGGAGTAAATTACATATTGGTACCACAATTGGGGCTCAGTTAACAAGTTAGTACCACTTTTGCAAAATTTTGCTAATTCATACCAGTTTTGAGGCAATGAACAACAAATAGCACAAATCCAGGTCTAAACATGTTTTGACACCAAACACGACCCCAGTGCCCACCACGAGTCTTGACTAGGACTAAATTTAACCAGAACGGTTCAGTCATGTCCCCATCTCTCTATGTTGATGTGTAAATTGAGCAAGTACACTTAATTAAAGACAAAATAGACAAATAACAGTGAGTAAATACATATAATTGAAGATAAAATAGACAAATAACAGTGAGCAAGTACACTTAATTGGAGATAAAATAGACAAATAACAGTGAGAAAGTAAACTTAATTGAAGATAAAATAGACAAATAAAAGTGAGCACATCACTGGATTCAACCATGACCATCCACACTTAAATGGTCCTGATCATCTACGCATGATCATTTCATGATCAGCAACATCAGGTACACTTGCATTATATAGAATCTAGCAAATTTGGACCTGATACACCAAAAGACCCCCAAAAGAACAAGTAATTTGTGGTAAGGCTAAGTATCATGTCTATTACAACACAACTACATCACCAAAATATCTCATCACATTTCATATGCATTTACAGGTATTAGAGGGACTATCTGTTTGTCCAGATCCTTCTTCACTCAGTAACCACAATTGAAATAACCCTGTGTCATCGACTTTCTTGTTAGTTACTTCCCACAAGCCATTGCCTGCTATTTTTTGGTGTGCAGTATCTCGAGTATTTCTTCTCCATCTCTAGCTTTTCTGAAATTGTTGGAGTGATCTCCCAACCAGTAGCAGCTCCGCCTTGTCGTTTCACATGAAATCTAGGCATTAACTTGGTTCTAATCCCATCAATCATTGTTTTTATTGGTTTCTTTCTAACATCTAGGATGTATCTGTTAAATACCTCACTACATCATGCCTGCTCAAACTAAAATGCAATGAAATTTTCTAACTCAGATTTCCCGAACCCTAAATCCTAAATTACTATAGCTTACAAATCATAGCATTGTTGGAACTTACTCGAATCCTCTGAAACCGCATGTCTAGTGCTTGCTGCTCGGTGGAGGATCCGCCCAGACCTAAGCAAGCAACGCCGCCGACGATGGCCGAGAGGGCCACAACTCGTCCAGGTCGTCGATGCCTCCACCTCCACCTCCACCGTCAGACGTTCCGCCGCCGATCCCTCCAACCAGAGCTCTGCCAGAGTCATCCCTACTGTCGTGATCCCTGCCGCCGCCGGGAGTGGGCGCCTCCGCCATCGCTTGCCGGTCGCCCGGTCTCGTCGAAAACCAATCAATCTCGATGTATCGATGTCCGGAGAGGCGAGCAAACCGCCCCGAACCGGATGTTCTGATGGGCAAGCGAGCGACTATGTCGGCGTGTATGGTGGGCCCCGCCGGGTTTGGTGTCAAAACATGCTCAGACCTGGATTTGTGCTATCTGTTGTTCATTGCCTCAAAACTGGTATGAATTAGCAAAAATTTGCAAAAGTGGTACTGACTTGTTAACTGAGCCCCAATTGTGGTACCAATATGTAATTTACTCGCAGCAGCGTGGTGAATGGCGAGGCGGGCCTGCATGAGGTGGGCCAAGCGCAGCGCCTTGGCGAGGAACTGGCGGGGTGCTGCGCAAGGCAGCGGCGGCAGCCGCATGAGTCAATGCACACACAGAAAACGGGCGCATTTAGCTGATCTAGATTAAAATAAGCTGGTCGGCCGGTACTGGCATTCGGACAGTACTACCGGGCCGGTAGTACCTGATTTAGGTCCCTAACAAGGCATAAAAAAAACGGGCCGCTTTTAGGTCCGGTTTGCAAGGTACTTACCGCCGTCGAAAAGCAGATTGACAGGCAAATATTCAAACGGCAATAACTTTTGACTGGAAGCTCTGATTGACCCGATTCAAATTGCGTTGGATAGAGGACGACAAGGGCTTCTCAATAAAAAGTGGAAATATTGATTATCACCAAGTGAGAAAGTATCAAGTAGAATAATGTGAGATATCTCACTTGGTGAGAAACTGAAAAGCCGCATAAATAAAAATCGCAACAAGATATATATGGGAGATCCGATTTTGATGAACAAGAGCTTGTTATGAAGATTACCACAAGCTCTATATCCTCACATGGACAAGACCAAATAACAACCAAAAACGATGATGCAAGTATGCAAAGTTTTGAGCTCTCTCCGAACGATGTGACTGAATTACTCATACGAGAGCCCCTCTTGATAGTACAGTTATCTATCCTAAACCCGGTCTCACAACGTGAGACCGGCAAAAGGAAAAACCTATCAAGATTATACCTTTGACTTGAGCATTCCACTTGATCTCGATGTAGACGATCTTGCCCTTCTCAAGATGGAACGCCTTTCTTGATTCTTCATCATCGATCCATGGTCACCGAGGATGGTAAGACTCAAACATGAGATCTTCTATAGATGGCGCATCTTGAGCTTGCACATCACATCTTCTTCTCATTTCATCGACCTTGAAGACAACACATGCTCCAAGCGATGCCAATGGACAAATCCTACAAGTATAACTTAATGCACACATTAGTCCATAAAGATTGTCATTAATTACCAAAACCACATATGGGGGCCCAACATGTTCTTTCAATATCCCATTAGTGGTTGAGATCATGTTACTGTGATGGCTCTTTTGAGTGTACACAGTAATAGGTCTTAATGATTATGATGTGATTGTCATACATGTTCAAGCTGCTTATCTGATGAGAACAGATTCTAAGGTTTGGCCTTTTGTTGGTTGTTTTAAATAACTTAGTGGCTTCTGATGCCATTGGATCTATTGTTGTGGTGCCCCCTTGAGGTGTGTGCACATCAGTGGATCTAATCAGTATGAGCTGATGCTATGCCCCTGTCAATGATGCATAAGATGAGGGCCAATTATGTTCTATGATGTTCCTGACATAGATGTTTTATGCAGTACTAAGAGCTTTATCTCCCTAAGTGATTATATTGCTTGAAATGATAAGAACATGTATGTTACCAGATCTAGCTAGTGATCTAGTGAGTTTCTACCTTTATGCATGTGGATGCTTGGTGTGTTGTATCTTGGTTAGCTCGGCCTAGTACTCTGGTCTTGAGCTTGTTAGCCTTCTCCTCGTGGAACTGATACTGGCTTAATCTTGATCTTCCCCTTGTCCTGACTTTTGGATGGCTTCCTCCAGCAACCAGAGTGTTGGTGATTTGTGTGGATAGATCAGGGACAGGACAGTGGTGTCCCTGGAGGTTTGGTGATGAGCTAATTTAACTATGAAGATCTTGGTAGTGTTCTAACAAGAATAGTGGTGTTCTTATAAGGGTCAGTAGATGATAGATGTGCTCTGGTTTTCCTTGTGCTGTGCTACGGATGTGTTGACTCAAATGGCAATTTCCCTCTCTCTAAGATGTTGACAACACATCATGGTGTTGTGATGTGTATGATGCTTGCAAGTGGGACCTGCTGGTGTGGATGAGATCAAGTGAAAACTTGATATTTGTGGAGTCTTTATCTTTTGACATTTACTGCTATGGTGAAATTTGCCCGTGATGTTGTACTGAGGCCACAAACTTGATAAGAACAGATGACTACTTTGCTCCTGATTTGAATGCTCAATCATGAACATCACAATGCATCTCACTGTATTCCCGAGAGCAAAACTAACTAGCATAACCTTCCTTTATTTTTGTTTTGTTTCCTTTCTTGTTTGTTTTGCAGGAATAAAGAATATGAAGAAAAGGAGATACAAGATTTAAATTAGTTTAGAAAATGTAATTTAGAACTTCTTTTATTATTCTTGTAATTCTCTTTGCTTTGAATAATGTAATTGACAATGTAAATTTGTATAATATTAATAAAGTTAAATTTTCTTTCTATTTATAATATGAATCTTGTAATATTTATATCTTGTTTATATATATGTATTCAATTCTTATTTATTGTTGTAATTCTTTTTTCCTTTTATATTACAACTAGCATAGTGGCCCGCGCATTCGCGCAGGCAACATCTTGATCGGTTTTTCTATATGGTTGAAAATACAAATAAAACTTAAGAGCATTGTCATTGGGATTTAGATTTGCGAAATAAATTTAGTTGAAAGTTTTTTAGTGTGATTAACATGGATATAGTTTTACCATGAAACAAAAATATAACCTATCCAGGAGACCTAGAAGATAATGAATATTGTTATTTTTTCTGAAAATACTTATAGGAAATTATAGTATGCAAGTTTTCACAATCATTTACTTGTAATTCATTTAATTATTACAATTGTGCATTGATACCTTCAATGTTTTCCTCACTAAAACATGAAGCCAATCTTGCTGCCATCAAATAAAATGTGTGCATCTAAATTTCAATCCATGTCAAGTGTATACTTGTATATTTTTTCATTGTTATAATATTTATATTATTTATGTAAATGATAACTAATATTTGAAATTGAATTGTTTGAAAAAACATGATATTTACCAGTAGACTAAAAAAATATAAATATTAGTCAACCAAGAATTGTCTTTGGTTTCCGCATTACATTACATACTTTTACCAGGGTATAATATTTTCTTGTCTTATTATGTGTCTGAATATGATCTAGATCAAATATTTCACATCTAGAGTGCGATTTAATGAAATCTTAATCCACCCTTGTGTTGGTTATTCAAGCTCTAATATTATCGAAATGGGTCACCTGAGCCCATAGTTGATTTGTATGTTAGGAAGCTTGTTGTTTGCATGTAATACTGTATGAGAAACATCTTAGCTCAAGAAATGGTAATACACTCTTTATTAACAGTAGGTAAGACATGAACACCACATGATTGAGAAAACCTTAAAAACATCACTTTGAGCGGACTATATTAATATATCAGAGAAGTATTGTAGATTAATGCAAGGCGTCGGTTGAAAGGAGACTTATATTAGGAGAGGGGGTATGTGTTGTACGGTCAAGCTTGATGTGCTTGGAAAAGGTACGGGAATAAGACTTGTGAAGGGAAGAAAGGAAGATATTGTCCCACACATATGGTTAGTTGTAGTGATGTGGCCGGGCAAGGCATAGTTGTGACAAATGTGTCACGAATGGATGAGTGATTTTTAGTTACATATCATAAATTTGATGACCTCCAACAAAGAAAGTAGAGGCTACTTGTAGATGTGGGGAGGCCATAATTTCCAGCGACCATATTTTTTCCTCTCTAAGCTACATATAAACCATGAATCATGCAATTAAAAATAAGGGTGACATAACAGATGGTTCAATCTTTTGCCATTTTTCCAAGAATTTCTAGCCTACAATTGTCATTCAGTTCGGAGAATATTTGAAGTAACAACCATATTAGCCTACGAACTATAAATTCAATCTTTATGGTAAGCACAAATTGTTACATACCATGCGCTCGTTCCATATGAGCTCCTTAAAGTGTGAAGGCGTAAGGGAAGTTATTCTTTGATAGTAAAGAAATTAAGTGGCACAAAGAAGAGTCGCTTAAAACTGTAGTCATTTCTATAACATTAATCCCGATTGTAGATAGTATGGCTTCTAAGAATTAGTGTTCAATCCATACTTCATGATTTCAACCTTCTGTTATAACCTGAAATGTCAACGACATTGTTATATGTTAGATTAATTCAGACATTATATTAACCATAATTGTAGAAAGTATGACTTCTAAGAATAAGTGTTCAATCCTAGACTAATATGAATGTGGCCCTCTTAGTAAATATGTTGACAATTAAGTGTACAGTTACTAGACTAATTGAATAGATCAATTTTCTAGAAAACCTGTCTACCAATAGGTGAGTGACATACAGTAAATATTCTTAATTTGATGCCAACATGCCTATGTTGAACCTCTTGACGAATATAGTTTTTAACCTATAATCATTTAGTAGCAAAATCAAAGTAGCTGCCATTTTCATGAATGCAGTTGAACAACCAAAGCTAAATTTAGTAGTGTTGGTGCGTACTCGGCAACTAATAGATAGCGATGAATAGATCGAAACTAAAGACTAAATAACATTTTTTTATCGATGTCTAATCGATCTTCATTCTTGATGCTCTTGCAGCAAACAGGAAAATCATGTGCAATTCGGATCTTGTCCCTTAGCTTTCTGAAAAAACATGTCATTACCGAAAATTATGTATCAGCATGTATCCGAACTATTGCATCATAATAAATTTCTAGGAGCAACACACTTCTTTTTCTTTTGTAGAAACAATATATTCCTATCTCCTATGAGGCTAGTCCTTGTTGTCCGTATTCCAACTTGTATTTAAGTCTAATTCGAATAAGATCTACAGGTTATATATGATGTATGAAACTATGAACTACACCAGCAAGAAATAGACATATATCTCCTCCAATCAGATGAACATGAGCATCGTGAACCAAAGTAGGAAGTTCTTGTGTTAGCTATACCAAGTAGAATTTTTTTTTGCAAAGACGGATCTACGTATCAGCTAATCACGTTCTTTGAAATAATAAAAAATCAACCATGTATCTAGCTATGTTTTCCCAATCGTTTCCGTCCTAATATTTGCAAACAGTACTTAAATGGAAGCCATCGATGAAAAACTCACACTGCGGCCGGCCGGACACATGGACGTTACTCATTCTCCCATCCTCCACCTTCCCGATTGCATCTACTTCAACGCTAGTACACCAGAAGGAATCAAAATCAATCCAAGAGAGGCCATCTAATGATCAATTGACGAGAAATAGGGAACAACAACAAAGAATAGAAGGAGAGCCCACAAACTGCCGTCGAATGTACTTTCCGATCGGAGGAACCCAAGCATACCTCATCGAGTTGAATCGCTGTACACAGTATCAACCACACACCAATCTAGCTACCTTATAAGGCCCGTACGCAACAGGATAAAGTTGATTAATTTGTGCAAATTCAATCAGCGATCTCGACATCTCATCCAAGTAACAGTTAAGTCAAGCCCGTGAGTAAAACAGAGAAGAGGATAACTGATGCAGCGCGCAACAACTCCAGGAGGAGGGCGGCTAAATAAGGATTTGGGGCGGCGAGCAGATTGGCATGTAAAGGGCGGCGGCCATGGGCTTGCTATGGACATGAAAGAGAAGGATGCGAGAGGAAAAATTAACCTAGGTTTTTTTTAACTACGTAGGTTTTGAGATAGGGAGGCAAATTTTAACGGTGGCAATGGTGGGTAATTTATCTAACTTACTTTCATGGTCCACGATCCATCGGCTGACGTTTTATGATTGAAAAAGTTAATGGCTAGATGTGACTGATTTTTGTGGGATTTTCTAGCCTAATTCTCTAATTTCTGGTTAGCCCGTAATATATTTTTAATATATAATAGATTTCAATTTTATTTTCTATTTGAATAACTGTAAAGACAATATAATATGTGTTCCAATAAATTTATCATATTACTTTATTCAAGACTTTATATTCCATCTCTCCTAAATACTTAAATATTCCATAATTCAATTTGTGATTTTTTCTAAATCCATTTGAATTCAAATTTAAAATTCAAATTAATGTTTGAATCACCCCCCCCTAAATAAAGAATTCTACAAAGGTCATGTCAAAATCTCTTGCAATTGTGCTGACATTTACATTAGAGCAAGAGAGACCTCGATCACTATGTAGCCCTTTAGTTTTACGCGAAAATTATCTGGATTTTCTATGCATGAATGCAATGCACAAACATGTGTCCTCTTTATTTCTAGGTGCTAATTCCTGGGATGTTACCCATTCCTTCAAGCTTGCCATTGGTTCTATTCTAAGTCACATAACACATCAACTATTCCATCCTTGCCGACAGACAAAATTCAACTTCGATCAGGATAATGAGGATGTAGAGTATGTTCTCATGGACATGTTCTCCTGTTCTTTTGTACGAGCAGCCCCATAGGCTAAAGAATAAATACTTTGATGGTAAGCCAAGTAAGGATATTCAAAGAACGTCTCCTATGGAACATTCTATGGCTGGCCAATAGTTGATATATATTCTCTGAAGGGAATATGCCCTGAGAAACAATAATAAAGTGTTTATTATGTGTATTTCAAGTATATGATAGATGTTTATTTTGCATGCTATAATTGTATTAATATGGAAACGTTAATACATGTGTGTTTAATAAACAAATAGAAAGTTCCTAGTTATGCCTCTCTCATAAACTAGCTCATTGATTAACAAGATGATCAAGGTTTCCTGATCATGGATATTAGATGTTGTTAATAACGAGATCACAACATTAGTGTAATGGTGTGATGAACATTCATATGAAGTATAGCATTACGATCAAAGTCATTGAGTTTATATTGCTATAACAACTTACGAAGTGATCCTAATCCTTAGACCATGAGATCATGTCAATCACTAACACCGGAAGAGTTTCTTGATAACATCAAACGTCACACCGTAACAGGGTGATTATAAAGATGGGTTTAGAACTAATAAAGTGTTATGTTGAGGCCCATGGATCGAGAGTGGAATTTGTTCATCCCGATGACGGATAGATATACTCTGGGCCCTCTCGGTGATATCACATTGGTTAGCTTGCAAGCAAGTGATTTGATCACTAGATTGTTATATCACGGGAACAAGAAAAGAGTGCATGTCAGTAACGAGATCAAACTAGGTATGGAGATACTGATGATCGAATCTCGGACATGTAATATATCGTGAAACAAAGGGATTAAGATACTAGCATAAAAGGTTCGACGATCACAAGAAAGTCATCGTTGAATGTGTGGAAGTCAGTATGGGTCTCCAGATCCCGCTTCTGATTATTGATCTAAGAGGGGTCTCGATCATGTCCGCATTATTCATGAACCATAGGGTGACACACTTAAGAGACACCGACATCCAATTGGAGCAAAAAGTTTCATGCCGGAAAGAATAACAAGCGCAGGAATTTATTTCACTAGATACCGAAACAGGTTTTTGGGTGAAATTGCAGAAAGTGTTTTTGCATGTGAAATGAAATACTAGAAAGGGGTTATATGTGAATGTTTGTCATTAAAGTAATTGACAAAATTCTAAATAAATAAAAGGAGTTTTATTTAATGAGAGTTTGCATTAAATTTGGTGGAAATTTAATAGCAATTTTGAGTGGGATTTTGAGTGGAGGGAATTGAAAGGATTTTTTGTGAGTGGAGTGTCCACCCACACGAATGAGGGGAGGGCAAGGGGGTAGCCCCCATGCGCCGGCCACCCCCTTGGGGTCCCCCCTCTCCTATAAAAGGCACCCCCTCCTCACTTCTCACTCACACCTCCTCGTGAAGGATCTCTCTCCCCCTCTAGAATTTATTCCCCATGGTCTAGGACTAGCGAGATACATGTTCCCGGTGGCTATTCGGCAAGAAAGAGTTGTTCTTCCGCTGCATCGCTGGAGCGAGGAGGCGGAGGTTGCTTGGTGCCTCGGACGTGTGTGCGAGCACGAATGCACTGCTGATTTGCGGCGCTAGGACTTCCTCTCGATCTTGAGATCGGCAAGAGATCGTCTACATCAACCACGAGTTTAACTCGTTAAGCTTTGTCGGTCTTCAAGGGTATGTTCTCTACGGATATACATCTGCCTGTTGTTTGTATCTAGTAGATAGATCTTGGTACATAGTTGTTCCCATTGTAGGAATTTTTTTGTTTTCTATGCTGCGAACCCTATAGTGGTATCAGAGCCGGATCTATGCGTAGATGCTTTACACGGATAGTACACATATCAGTATGTGGGTGATCATGATCATGTTGTTGCTTCTTAGTTGTAATTTTGGATATTGGTGGCATAATGGGATGAAGCGGCCTGGACAAACTTTACATGCCCTCGCACATGAGACCTGTTCGACGCTTGACATGCAACTAGTTTGCATAAGTGACTAGCGGGTGTCTGTCTCTCCTACTATGGTCAATATATATTTTGCAACGAGTTGTCAACAATTTGGTTATCCTCGTTGTGGTTCATGTTCATAGGTAAGAACGGTTCTATCTTCGAAAGCCCTAAGCCACGTAAAACTTGCAATGGATAAATTAGAGGTGTCTAGTTTAGATTGTTGCTGGGCTAGTGTTATGATATGGTGATGTTGTAAGTAGAAGTATGAGATGATACTCTTACAACACACATAACGTGTAAGTTCCATAGACCTTGGCCTTACACATAAAGGTATGATAGTGATCATACCACGATGCACATGATAGAGATCATATGCGGTAACCATATCATTTCACTTACAAAAATATGATGTTTGATTGCATCTTATATTGCTTGTTTGGTGTTTTATTAGCATAATAAGATGATCCCTCATTTAAATATCAAGATAAGAATGTGTTCTTCCTTTTAGTATGCACCGATTATGTTTTCGTCGCTCCAAGACATCACGTGATGATCGGGTGTTCTTGGATCCACGACCATATTTCGGGTGTAAGACAGTTACACACGCGAATACTAAGGTTCTTACTTGGCGAGCCTAGCATGTACAGACATGGCCTCGAAACACAGACCGAAAGGTTAAGCATGAGTCATATAGTAGATATGATGCCCATTTGATGCTCGCCTTTGAAGCTACACCGACTCACGTGATGATCGGACTTGGTGTAGTGGATTTGGTTCATGTAATCACCAAAAAGGCATGAGGGATGTCGTTTTTGAGTGGGATTTCATTCGTAATGTGGATTAGTTGAACTCAATCTATCATAAACTTAGTCTAAACTTTACAAATTCTGTTGTAGATGGCACCACCTGCTTTTAATTTCAATGTGTTCATGGAGAAAGAGAAACTTGCAACAAACGGTAGCAACTTTACCGAATGGGCCATGAATTTGAGGATTCTCCTCTCTAGTGCACAAAAGCAATATATGCTAGAAGCGCCGCTAGGACCCCCCACCTTTCGATGATGCCCCTGACGAGGAGAAGAATGTCTATCAGACTCGTCAGGAGGACCACAACTTAGTTCATTGCGGCATATTTTATGGGCTAGACCAGAACTTCGAAAGCGTTTCAAAAACGGCAATGCATTTGATACAATGGGTGAGTTGAAAATGATTTTCAACACACATGCTGTTGTAGAGAGCTACAATGCTTCATAAAAGTTCTTTAGCTGCATGATGGAAGAGCACAACTCCGTAAGTGAGCATGTACTCAAGATGTCGGGTTACGCCGATAAGCTTGTGTCCTTGGGAATAACGATTCCCATTGACTTAGGCATCCATCATGTTCTGCAGTCTCTGCCACCTAGCTATAAGAGCTTTGTGATGAACTATAATATGCAAGGCATGAAGAAGTCTCTCCCTGAGCTTCTGTCAATGCTTAAAACTGCAGAAGTGGAGATCAAGAAGGAACATCAAGTGTTGATGATCAATAATAACACTGGTTTCAAGAAAGACAATAAGGGTAAATGGAAGGGAAGTAAGGGTGGCAAGCCGGTTGCCGTGCCTGAAAAGAAACCGCGAGTTGTCCCTAAGTCTGATACCGAGTGCTACTATTGTAAGGGGACTAGCCACTGGAAGCGCAACTGCCCCATGTATTTGGCAGACACAAAGGCCAGCAAGGCAAACAAAGGTATATATGATATACATGTTATTGATGTGTACTTGACTAGTGCTTGTAGTAGCACCTGGGTATTTGATACCGGTTCAGTTGCTAATATTTGTAACTCGAATCAGGGGCTGAGGAACAAGTGACCGCTAGCAAGGGTGAGGTCAAGATGCGTGTCAGCAATGGATCAAGCGTTGATGTGATCGCCATCGGAACACTACCTCTCCACTTGCCGTCGGGATTAGTAATAAACTTGAATAATTGTTATCTGGTGCCAGCACTAATCATGAACATTGTATCTAGATCGTGTTTGATGCGAAGTGGTTATTCATTTAAATCCGAGAACAATGGTTGTTCTATTTATATGAATGAAATATTTTATGGTCATGCACCGATGATGAATGGTTTATTTCTATTGGATCTCGATAATAGTATTACACATATTCACAATGTTTATGCTAAAAGGAATAAACTTAATGATGATATATCCGCATATATGTGGCACTGCCGTCTAGGTCATATTGGAGTTAAGCGCATGAAGAAGCTCCATTCGGATGGACTTTTGGAATCACTTGATTTTTAATCATTTGATACATGTGAGCCATGACTTATGGGCAAGATGACTAGAACGCCGTTTTCCGGTACAATGGAACGTGCGACAGATTTATTGGAAATCATACATTCTGATGTATGTGGTCCAATGAGTGTGTCGGCGCGAGGTGGATATCGTTATTTTGTTACTTTCATGGATGACTTGAGTAGATACGGTTATATCTACTTGATGAAACACAAGTTTGAAACCTTTGAAATGTTCAAGGAATTTCAGAATGAAGTGGAAAATCATCATAATAGAAAGATCAAATTTCTACGGTCAGACCGTGGAGGTGAGTATCTAAGTTACGAGTTTAGCACTCACATGAAAGAGTGTGGAATTGTTTCACAACTCACCTGCCGGAACACCACAGCAAAATGGTGTGTCGGAACGTTGTAATCGTACTTTATTGGATATGGTTCAATCTATGATGTCTCTGACGGACTTGCCGTTGTCATTTTGGGGTTATGCACTAGAAACTGTTGCATTCACTTTAAATCAGGCACCATCTAAATCCGTTGAAAAGACACCGTATGAATTGTGGTTTGGAAACAAACCTAAGCTGTCATTTCTTAAAATTTGGGGATGCGATGTTTATGTGAAGAAACTTCAACGGATAAACTCGAACCCAAAGTGGAAAAATGCGTCTTCATAGGATACCCTAAGGAAACAATTGGGTATTCCTTCTATCACAGATCCGAGGGCAAGGTTTTTGTTGCCAAGAATGGATCCTTTCTAGAGAAAGAGTTTCTCGCGAAAGGCGTGAGTAGTCGGAAGGTAGAACTCGAAGAGGTTATTGAACCTTCTGTTCAAAGTATGGCGAGTAGTGCAGCGCCGGAAGTCGTTCCGGATTTGGCTTCACCAGTTGAAGAAGGAACTAATGATAATGATCATGAAACTCCAAAAGAGAGTACTACCGAACCTCGCAGGTCTAGTAGGACACGTGCAGCTCCTGAGCTGTACGGAAACCCTGTTATGAATTTCATGGTTGATGAAATTGATGATCCTGCGATGTATGAAGAAGCGATGATCATCCCGGATTCCAAGAAATGGTTAGAAGCCATGAAATCCGAGATGGAATCCATGTATGAAAATCAAGTTTGGAACTTGGTGGACTTACCTCACGACTGAAAGGCCGTGGAGAATAAATGGATTTTCAAAAGGAAAATTGATGATGATGGTAATGTGACCGTCTATAAAGCTTGACTTGTTGCAAAGGGGTTTCGACAAATTCAAGGAGTTGACTATGATGGGACATTCTCTCCCGTAGTGATGCTAAAATCAGTTAGGATTATGTTAGCAATTGTTGCATATTTCGATTATGAGATATGGCAGATGGATGTAAAAACCGTGTTCCTCAATGTTAATATTGAAGAAGAGTTGCATATGATACAACCAAAGTGTTTTGTCGATCCTAAGGATGCTAACAAGGTGTGCAAGCTTCAGCGATCCATCTATGGACTGAAGCAAGCATCACGAAGTTGGAATATACGCTTTGATGAGGTGATCAAAGAGTTTGGATTTGTCCAAACGTATGGAGAGGCTTGTATTTACAAGAAAGTGAGTGGGAGCAATGTGGAATTTCTGATATTATATGTGGATGACATATTATTGATTGGAAAAGATATAGATCTTTTAAACAGTGTTAAAAGTTATCTAAACAGCAAATTTTCAATAAAGGACCTAGGTGAAGCGTCATACATATTAGGCATAAAGATCTATAGAGATATATCTAGGCGCCTAATAGGGCTATCACAAAGTACATACCTTGATAAGATTTTAAAGAATTTTAAAATGGACGAAAGTAAGAAGGGGTTCTTACCTATGTTGCAAGGCAAGACAATGAGTAAGACTCAAAGTCCGGCTACGGCGGAAGAAATAGAGATAATGGACAAAGTCCCCTATGCTTCAGCCATAGGCTCTATAATGTACGCCATGCTATGTACATGACCGGATGTGGCACATGCTATTAGTTTGACTAGTAGGTACCAATCGGATCTAGGTTCGTAACACCGGATAGCGGTCAAGAATATCCTTAAGTACGTGCGAAGAACTAAGGATATGTTTCTTGTGTACGGAGGTGAAGAAGAGCTCGTCGCTAAGTGTTATGTTGACCAAGCTTTGGCACCGATCCGGATGACTCTAAGTATCAATCTGGATACGTATTTATCATGAATGGCGGAGCGGTTAGTTGGAGGAGTTCCAAACAACCTGTGGTGGCAGGATCAACAACGGAGGCCGAATATGTTGCTGCTTCGGAAGCGGCTTAGGAAGCGGTTTGGATGAAGGAGTTCATATCCGAACTAGGTGTGGTTGCGAGCGCGTTGGACCCAATGGTGATCTATTGTGACAATAATGGTGCCATTTCCAATGCCAAAGAACCAATGTCTCACAAGAATTCCAAGCATATTAAGCGCCGGTTTCACTCCATCCACGAGCATGTCAAGGATGGAGATATAAAGATTTGTAAAGTACACACGGATCTCAATGTAGCAGATCTGTTGACTAAAACTCTCCCTAGATCAAAACATGATCAACACCAGAACTCCATGGGTGTTAGATTCATCACTATGTAACTAGATTATTGTCTCTAGTGCAAGTGGGAGACTGAAGGAAATATGGCCTGAGAGGCAATAATAAAGTGTTTATTATGTGTATTACAAGTATATGATAGATGTTTATTTTGCATGCTATTATTGTATTAATACGGAAACGTTAATACATGTGTGTTTAATAAACAAACAGAAAGTTCCTAGTTATGCCTCTCTCATAATCTAGCTCGTTGATTAACAAGATGATCAAGGTTTCCTGATCATGGACATTGGATGTTTTTAATAACGAGATCACAACATTAGTGTAATGGTGTGATGAACATTCATCCGAAGTATAGAATTACGATCAAAGTCATTGAGTTTATATTGCTATATCAACTTATGAAGTGATCCTAATCCTTAGACCATGAGATCATGTCAATCATTAACACCAGAAGAGTTTCTTGATAACATCAAACGTCACACCATAACAGGGTGATTATAAAGATGGGTTCAGAACTAATAAAGTGTTATGTTGAGGCCCATGGATTGATAGTGGAATTTGTTCATCCCGATGACGGATAGATATACTCTGGGCCCTGTTGGTGATATCACATTGGTTAGCTTGCAAGCAAGTGATTTGATCACTAGAATGTTATATCACGGGAACGAGAAAAGAGTGCATGTCAGTAACAAGATAAAACTAGGTATGGATATACCAATGATCGAATCTCGGACATGTAATATATCGTGAAACAAAGGAATTAAGATACTAGCATAAAAGGTTCCGACGATCACAAGAAAGTCATCGTTGAATGTTGTGGGAGTCAGTATGGGTCTCCAAATCCCGCTTCTGATTATTGATCTGAGAGGGCTCTCGATCATGTCCGCATTATTCATGAACCATAGGGTGACACACTTAAGAGACACCGACATCCAATTGGAGCAAAAGTTTCATGCCGGAAAGAATAACAAGCGCAGGAATTTATTTCACTAGATATCGAAACAGGTTTTTGGGTGAAATTGCAGAAAGTGTTTTTGCATGTGAAATGAAATACTAGCAAGGGGTTATATGCGAATGTTTGTCATTAAAGTAATTGACAAAATTCTGAATAAATAAAAGGAGTTTTATTTAATGAGAGTTTGCATTAAATTTGGTGGAAATTTAATAGCAATTTTGAGTGGGATTTTGAGTGGAGGGAATTGAAAGGATTTTTTGAGAGTGTTGTCCACCCACATGAATGAGGGGAGGGCAAGGGGAAGCCCCCATGCTCCGGCCACCCCCTTGGGGTCCCCCCTATCCTATAAAAGGCACCCCCTCCTCACTTCTCACTCACACCTCCTCATGAAGGATCTCTCTCACCCTCTAGAATTTATCCCCCATGGTCTCGGACTAGCGAGATACATGTTCCCGGTGGATATTCGGCAAGAAAGAGTTGTTCTTCCGCTGCATCACTGGAGCGAGGAGGCGGAGGTTGCTCGGTGCCTCGGACGTGTGTGCGAGCATGGATGCGCTGCTGATTTGCGGTGCTAGGACTTCCTTTCGATCTTGAGATTGGCAAGAGATCGTCTACATCAACCACGAGTTTAACTCGTTAAGATTTGTCGGTCTTCAAGGGTATGTTCTCTACGGATATACATATTCCCCTTGTTTGTATCTAGTAGATATATCTTGGTACTTAGTTGTTCCCATCGTAGAAATTTTTTTGTTTTCTATGCTGTGAACCCTACATTCTCGACCACTGGTTTGATCCAAATATTACGGTATGGTTTGTGAAGATCGAGAACAGATCACATTCAAAATTCCTATTTGCGCATTTGTATCACTAGTCTCCTTTTGCAGATGAACGCTGAGAAAAACAAGAGGAACTATGCCGCAGAACGCTTAACGAATCAAACTGGATCTCGTGCATTGGTTGGGCACCTGAGCGCAATAGTAAGGATAATTAGTCTGTAATCTTGTAGAGACTTTGTGCTTCTTATATTTTGATCATGTGTTCCGCTCACGTTGCAGAAAGATGTGTCTGTAGCAAAAATTCGAGGCATGCCAGACGAGCAAAAAATAAGGGCTCAATCCCTCCGCTAAGAGTGTTATTGTGAGTCTTTTGTTCTATTGATATTTTGTGATGACACACCCTCAGTGATTTATATGTTATAGTTAGATGTGCAACACTGCCTTAACCTCTTCCCAGTTTCTTTTAATTAAGTATAGTAGATGATTCCCAACTAGTGTGAGTTTCAGTTTTGAACGGTATAAAGAGTTATCCTTTGATATCATGCACCTGGCGATGAAGAAACAGATAGATGCGATGTTGGCATAGTCCTGTTATTAAGTTTTAGTGATAAACTTATTATCAGTATGATCAGATAGCTAGTATGCTTTTACTACTGTGTATATGATGCATAATCAGCCATGCCAACTTGTAAGATTTGTTCATAGACAGGTTAAGTATGTTGTCAGCATGATCCTCTATAGTGGCTTCTCTTCTCTCACCCATGTCTACCAACTGATAACCATACAGATTAAATTTAATGAGGAGATGTCAAAACTAGGGAAAGACGGTCTAGAACAAAACCAAGAAGAATGTCTAGAAACATTTAACATGGTACTAAAAGGCGAAGGTCATCGTAAAAGTACGTTCCTGCAAAATGATGGGTTGCCACAGTCTAAGTCCAAGTCCAAGTCGGGGTATGTCTTATCAGGAAGAAATTGTAGCAGTATGAGCTGAACAAGAAGTGCAAAGACAAACAATCGAAGAGATGAGACAGGAAGCATTAGCAAGTGATGCAGAGTTGAAGATGTTACAAGATCAACTGAATTCTCGAGAGATCATAGAGGAACAGACTCTTCTAAATTTAAGATGAACCTTGACAATGAAAGGTGAGTATAGTGGTCGTGTGAAATGTTTCCTAGTAGTAATACTGAGCCTAGGCTGTGTTTGGGGCCATGTAACAAAAACAGAGGGACAATTTGTTTTGCATCATGCTTTTATCTGTTCACGATGTGCTCCATGCACAAAAATCCTGTGCCCGGACCAAATTCAAAATCTCAATCGAGCGGCATTATCACACACCGACCTTGAAACATTTTGCGCTCCTCCGTTTCAGAAACTTTTAACTTTAAAATTACCATTCTACACTTTGTTTAGACGAAAAATGGGCATGCTAAAGTCGGTAGCTTAGGGGCACGATTGTAATTTTTTTGTTCACCTCTATGGTACCTATTTGCGCAGTTTTTCCCTCTGGCCCTCCCAAAAATCCCAAGCTCCTCTGTCCCCTCCACGCCCACCGCACGCACCAGCTGGCGCCAATTCCACAGCGGCATGAGCCACTTGAGCTGAGGTATCGTGCACCAGCGTGGATCTGCTTCACTGACACCCACTGACGAGGTTTAATCTCGTCAATGCCCATTGTTATGGACTTGGGTTTTGGAGAAGATGGGGATGCTGGAGATCGCGGAACGGTTAGCAAACAAGCAACACGGGGACATGAGGTTTACCCAGGTTCAGGCCCCCGGAGGGAAAACCCTACTCCTGCCTGCCTGCTCTGATTATGGCGGAACCGAAGGTTACAGGGGTGCGCAGATGCAATCTGGCGTGAAGGTGTGTATGCGGTGGTGTGCGAGAGATTGTAAGAGAGCCTCCTTGTCGTGCCCTCCTGGCCTTTATATAGAGGCAGGCAGGTCCCAGGCACAGATCGAGTCGGTTACAGGTTTTAGGGTTTGACCCTTTGAATTTTCTATCTACTCTAGTCTTGCTTTCCAAGGATCCGAAGGCGTCATGGGCCCTGGCCACCCGAAAGTCTTCATGGGCCGACGTATATTTGTCATGGGCCTTCCTTGGGCTAGACCAGGTATGCTAAGGTCGTGTACCCATAGGGTATAACCATATCAGTAGCCCCCGAGTGTTCAGTCGAATCGTAGATTCGGCTAAGGACTCCTCATTCTTTCGGGTGCGGCCATCTCTGTTTGCTTGAGAAATGATTTGAGTGTGTAGTGATTGTTGATGCGGGTGCCTGACTCTCTTGACGGATCAGGGTCAGTTAACTATCTTAGGACAAAACAACACGATCTTCTTCAGATTCGAGTCCCTCGACTCGAATCCGGAACAGATGCTGGCGTAATTCGACTCAGGCCGCGGAGGACTTACAGGAGTGGAATTCCAGTAAATTTAAATGATGTACCCAACGCGTCCGTCGGGATTTTCATCGCGCCTGCTGGCACGGGTTTCCACTAGCAGAGCGTAGTCATGTGCGTTGTCAGTCCATCAGATGATATCTGTAGGTCTTATCTTTGTGTCGCGGACACAGCATCCGAATTTTTATCACCGCGGAAGCGTTTCGGGTGGCCAAGAAGGATGCTTCTCACTGAGCGTTAATCAGGGCAGAATTGCCGAAAAGTTTTTGCATTCTGATCCAAAGGATCGCAGTCGAAGAATTCATAGGGTGCGCGACCAGCGCTCCCTATGGGAGTAGCCCCCGAGTGTCTGTTCGAGTCGTAGACTCGAGCAGAGACTTTAACTCAGCCGTTGTTTGACTCCAAGTCTGTAGGACACAAATTTTTCGGATGCTTTAATCCATCCTCCCTATGGGAGTAGCCTGGTCCGTAGGTGGAGTCGAGACGACTGAGGGACGAAAGAATCTTTGCAGTGTGATATCTTGATTATGCTTCGGGTGTGCGGCCAGCGCTCCTGATAGGAGTAGCCCCCCGAGTAATTAATCGAATCATAGATTCGAGTGAGTACTCTTAGCTATGTAGCCGAAGAATTGTAATCGTTGCTAGTATAGCTTTTGATGACATCAGTGCTGACGATCGGTGACCGCACACGTCTGCGGCGCCAGAGGTGACTTGACTGGACGAATATGGGTCCCACCTTCTGACTTTGAGTTGACTGGTCATGCGCAACGTGGAGATAATTACGGCGTCGCCTCGATTTCCGTGCATAGTGGACGGTGTGTTAGCGACGGTTCGCTGTTGTGCTGACACGTGGACGGCCAGATCTTGATGTTGGATCTAGGTCTTCCCGATGGACGGTCGTCGTGCATCGTCCTCATCCTTATAATCATTGGGGAAAAGGTGAATTTGTTTTCACCGCAGCCATTCTTGTTTCACTGCTCCAATCTTCTCTGAGCTTTCTTGCTGCACGGTGGAATTTCCTCGAGCATTTCCTTCCTTGATCCTGCGTGCTTTCCGCCGACGCCGCCGCACCGCTATGGGGAAATTGAAGAAGTCCTTCTCTGTAGTTGGTACGAGCGCTGGTGGTGGCAAGAAAGGCTCTGCCGTTGCCCGTGTCACCGACGGTGGCTGGCGGCGATCGGAGACGCATGAGAGTGATCTCCGCAAGCTCCGTGAGCGGGGCTTGATCCCGCAGGATAGGGAGGCCGTCAAACTCCCTGGTAACAAGGTAATTCCCCGTCCCCCCGCTGGGTTTCGGGTTATGTTTCTTGCTTTTGTTCTTCGAGGCTTTTGTAATTGTGTTTATGAACAACCCCTGCGCCACATAGTGGCTTTTTGCTGTACATAATGAATTTCTGAGTTCTGTCTTCATTCGTCTGCTTGTTCATATCCTTGTCTTCTTTTACTCCAGGATCCTTCGGTGATGATCACGTTGACACTTTGTCTACACCACAGCTGCGGCCATCCTTGGATGGTGCGTCGCAGCTTGTGTTTCTTCGAGACTGCATCTGTAGTCTTGAGAGGGAATTGCTTGTAGTGCGTGGCCATGCTGATGTTTGGAAGTCGAAGGCGGAGCGAGGCGCTGCCCGAGAGGAATATTTGATGGGGGAGTTGCGTCCTCTGGTCGAACAGATTGAATGTGAGTTTTTCGAGATGCTGCTCATTGTTTCGGATGCGCCTGTTGGCCTTGCATCTTACTTCTGCAAGTATTGCAGGTGCTAACCTTTCTTCAAAGGAGGAAAAGGAGCGTGTTGCTGTTCGGATTAACTTCTTGACCCAGCAGGACATGGAGGTCGGCGGGTTCTTCTGGATGGACCGTGATCATGCCATGGTCCTTGCGACAATGCAAGATCGTGTCCACCAGGTATCACGAGTGCTTCGTCAGGTGCAGTCTTCGTTGGCGTCAGTTCTGCATGTGATGTTTCCGCTGGATGGGGTGCCGTCGACTCTCTCTAGCCTGCTGGCGAAGTTTCATAATATTCACCATGTCAAGGAACTGGTGCGACATCAGCTTGTTGCGGGGGTGAAGGCCGCACTTTCCCTTGTGCGGTTGCATCGTCCCGATGTAGATCTTTCTGCTGTAGCGGATGGGCCGCCTCTTCGTCCAGATGGTGGTGAGTGGGATATGCGCCCACATTATGTGGTCAGAAGGCGATATGCGAATTGTAGATCTGTTTGAGCAGCGTACGCAGGCTATTGTGCAGAATAGGTAGAACCTGTAAAAAAGGTAGATGTAAAAATTTGTATATATTCGACTGGGCGTGTTGTGCCCTTTATTATTGTAAAGGTTTATTGTTGTGTAGCACGTGGTGCTCTATTTGTTTACGTGTCCTTTTCGTTAGCCTGACGTGGTCAGCTACTCAGGATGCACGTGCAATTTCTCAGTCGATGAAGTCGTGAGGTAGGGGGAGCCCCCGAGTGTGTTTGTAATATGGAGTAAAATGCAGATGTTGAACGAAAAAGTTTGGGGCGAGACACTTAGCTTTATTCATATCATAAGGAAGATGTACATAGTTCAACTGAGTAGCCTTGGCTGAATAGCCTTATTGAAAGTAAAAGAGGGGGGTAGCTAGGGGTAGAAGCGTCGCAGCTACGCGACGTTCCATGGGTTGGAGTATGCGACTCCAGACTCCACGTACTTGAGGCGATAGGCGCCACCTGGGATGACTTCAGTGATGATGTATGGTCCTTCCCATGGTGACTCGAATTTATTCTGTCGCTCTTGCTTGAGTCGCAAGACTAGGTCTCCTTCGACGAAGGACCTTGGGCGTAGCCGTCGGCTGTGGTAGTTGCGGAGACTCTGTTGGTACACCGCTGATCGAGCTGCTGCTATGTCACGCGCCTCGTCGAGTGTGTCGAAGGTGTCTTCGAGTGCAGTCGTCGATTCGGCTTCGCTGTAAGCGACGAACCGTGGGGCCTTGTGGCGTACCTCTGATGGCAGCGCAGTTTCGGCTCTGTGCACCATGAAGAAAGGCGTGTAGCCAGTTGAGCTATTTGGCGTTGTGCGCAGGCTCCACAGGACCGAGGGTAGGTCCTGTGTCCAGGCTCCTGCGAGTCGCTCGAGTGGGCTTATTAGGCGCTTCTTGATGCCAGCACCGACGAGGCCGTTGGCCTTCTCGACCTGCCCGTTCGTTTGCGGGTGCGCCACAGAGGCGTATGTGATGTTGATTCCGAGGTCTTCGCAGAAGTCCTGGAATTTTTTGGAGATGAATTTTGACCCATTGTCGGTGATGATGCTATGCGGCACGCCGAACCTGTAGACAATGGACTCAAAGAACTTGATGGCAGTTTTGCCCTTTTGGTTAGTGACGGGCATGGCCTCAATCCACTTGGTGAATTTGTCGACTGCGACCAGGAGGTAAACGTGACATCCCTTTGAGGACCTTCGCAATTTGCCGATCATGTCGAGGCCTCATTGAGCAAAGGGCCAGGCCAAAGGTATGGGCCCGAGCTCTGATCTGGGTGCATGCGGTTTATCAGCGAACCTTTGACACCCGTTGCATCTTCAGACGATGTCCTTGGCGTCATTCATGGCCGTTGGCCAGTAGAATCCGGCTCGTAGAGCTTTGGCGACAAGGGCGCGGCTGCCCGCATGATGGCCGTAGATGCCCTCGTGGATGACTTGGAGGATGGTTTTGCCGTCACCGATGGTGACGCACCTTTGGAGTACACCTGAAATGTTGCGCTTGTACAGCTCGCCATTGATGATGGTGAAGGCCTTTGACCGGCGAGATATGTGCCGGGCATCTGTCGGGCTATCAGGCAGCTCGTCGTCTATCAGGTACTTGAGGTATGGTTGTGTCCAAGTTTCTTCGACTGCCATGACCTGCATTAGGTTGACCACTACGACCTCTCTGTCGAGCTTTTCGGGTCCTTCCTGCCCTTCGAGTAGCGCAGCCCCCGAGTGGTCTGCTTCTTCCGGTGATCCCTTTGGGAATTTCTGCTTGATGGATGGTACACAGATCTGTTCGAGGAACACGCCTGGTGGCACCCGTGCACAGATGGAGCCGATGTTGGCAAGTCTATCGGCCTCCTCGTTGTTTTCTCTCCCAACGTGCCGAAGCTCGCAGCCGTCGAAGTCTCCTTCGAGTGAGTTGTAGAGTGCTCGGTACGCGATCATGTTGGTTGCGTGTGCGTCGCACTCGTTCATCGTCTGCTGGACGACGAGGTTCGAGTCTCCGTAGATGACCAGGCACGTTGCGCCGCAGATTTTTTCCATCCTCATGCCGTGGATGAGGGCTTCGTACTCGGCCTCGTTGTTCGAAGCTCGAAATTTCATCCGGAGGATGTACTTCATCTTGTCGCCCTGCGGGGAGGTCAGTATGACCCCGGCTCCTGCTCCAGCCTCGCGTTTGGAGCCGTCGAAGTGCATCGTCCATGACTGTGTCATGTCCGGTGTGTCTGGCAGCCGCAGCTCCATCCAGTGGACGAGGAAGTCTGGGAGGACCTGAGACTTGATCGTAAGTCGCTTGTCATAGACGATGTCTAGAGGTGACAGCTCGATGCCCCATAAGGCCACGCGTCCTGTGGCCTCCGGGTTGTTCAGGATGCTGTTTAGTGGTGCCTCATTGACGACCATCACCTGGTGCTCCTGAAAGTAGTGGCTCAGCCGACGAGCCCTCATGAACACGCCGTAGGCGAGTTTCTGGTAGTGAGGGTACCTCTGCTTTGTCAGCGTCAATACCTCGCTGAGGTAGTAGATTGGGCATTGGACCCCATGGGTCTTGCCTTCTTCGGGTCGCTCGACCACTACTACGGTGCTCACCACCTGGTGTGTAGCTGCTATGTACAGCAGTAGAGGCTCGCGCTCCTTTGGCGTAACCAAGACGGGCGAGGTAGAGAGCAGCCGCTTTAGATCTTCGAATGCATCATCCGCCTCAGGCGTCCACTCGAATTTGTCTGCCTTGCGCAGCAGCTGATAGAATGGCAGGGCTTTCTCGCCCATGCGGCTGATGAACCTGCTCAATGCCGCGATTCGTCCTGCAAGCTGCTGGACACCCTTGAGGTTCTTCGGCTTCTACATGGCCATTATGGCCCGGATTTTCTTCGGTTTCGCCTCAATCCCTCGCTGGGAGATGAAGTAGCCTAGCAGCTGACCAGATGGGACGCCGAAGGCGCATTTTTCCGGGTTTAACTTGATCTTGTATCGATCAAGGTTATCGAACGTCTCACGGAGATCGTCGATGAGCGTCTTGGCCTCTCTTGTTTTGATGACTATGTCGTCGACATAGACTTGGATGTTGCGGCTGATCTGGTTCTTCAGGCATGCTGCATGCATCGTTGGTACATGGCGCCTGCGTTCTTCAGCCCGAAGTGCATTGTGTTGTAGCAAAACACTCCGAACAGCGTGATGAACGATGTTTTCTCCTGATCTTCGACCTTCAGTCGAATCTGGTTGTAGCCTGAGTAGGCATCAAGGAAGGAGAGTTTTTCACATCCTGCAGTCGAGTCGATGATCTGATCGATCCGAGGGAGAGGGAAGTGATCCTTCAGGCAGTGCTTGTTCAGCGATCTGAAGTCCACGCACATCCGCAGGATGTCCGTGTCCTTTTTGGGGACCATTACGGTGTTGGCGAGCCACTCGCTCTCCTTGATCTCCCTGATGAAGTTTGTGTCGAGTAGTCTGTTGACTTTGACTCCGATTGCTTCGGCCCATGGTTCGGACAGTCGTCAGATGGACTGCTTGACGGGCTTGGCATCTGGAAAGACGTTGAGTGCGTGCTCAGTGAATTCCCTAGGAACTCCTGGCATGTCCGCAGGACACCAGGCGAAGATTTCCCAACGCTCACGGAGGAATTCGATGAGCACGCTTTCCTATGTGGAGCTGAGATCGTTGGCGATCAGCGCCGTCTTGGAGGCATCCGTCGGGTGGACCTGCACCTTCTTTGTGTTGACGGTGGAGTCGAAGGACATATCTGGTGCGTTCTGTCATGCGACTGGGGGTGCCCCGTTATCTGTCACCTCGCGAAGCCTTACGAGCTCCTCCTGCATGCCAAATGATTGGGAGATTCTGTTGAAGTCCCTGTCGCAGTGGTCCGATCGGGTGAAGCTCCCGTGGACTGTGATAACCCCCTTGGGTCCTGGCATCTTGAGTAGCAGGTACGCATAATGTGGTACTGCCAGGAATCTTGCGAATGCTACACGCCCGAGGATGGTGTGGTACTGTGATGGCTAGTCCACCACTTTGAACTTGAGTTGCTCGCATCGAAAGTTGTCGGGTTTGCCGAAGATGACGTCGAGCCATATTTTTCCCAGGGGGAAAATGCCCTTCCCTGGGACGATGCCGTGGAACATTGTGTCGGATTGTTCCAGGCTGCACAACGGGATCCACATTGCTGCTAAGGTACTGGCGAACATCATATTAATGTCGCTGCCGCTGTCCATGAAGACGCGGCTCATGTCAAACCCTCCAATTTGCGCCTCGAGCACCAAGGCAGCATGACCTGGGCGTGGGACCTGGAAAGGGTGGTCTGAACGGCTGAACGTGATGCAGGACTCCGATCCGCTAAGGTACTCAGGGATGGCGGGTGGGACGGTCACAGCCAGGTTGATCTGACGGGTGATTTTCTTCTGCACCCTGTTCATTGGGCGCCCTTTTTGGATCATCAACACTCCTTTCGGCGGGGGGATACCCATGTCCACCGTTATTCTGCGCAGGTGCGACTGGGTGGTTCGGGCCTCCCGCAGGTGGTGGTGGAGGAGCTCCATGTGCGATCTCGCCTGGTGCGGGTGCGTTCCTGTATCCAGGGTTCGGGGCTTGCTGCCTCATCTGAGCCATGCTCTCGCTGAGTTTCTGGAACTCGCGGAAATCTTTGAGCATGTGGCTTGCCTTCTTCTTGCCATCCTTCTTGTCGATGTAAAAGTGGATGGTGCATGGACCCGACTGTTTATGGAATGCTGAGGGTCCATCGTCATGTCCACAGCGTTGCCATGACTGCGTTGGGCGTCCTCCGTTGCGGAAGTTGCTTCTGCTGTATCCGCCATTGCTGCGGTTATCGTCACTGCGGCGGTCGGCGTAGCCAGCCGCGACCATGTCGGGTCCATCACGATCATCGTAGACGCGCGATCTTCTCTTGCTACGGCGCTCGCATCGCCGGCCGTATTCGTCTTCCTCCTCCAAGTGCGCTCGGTGGATGGAGTCCTCGCCGTCAGCCCACCTGTTGGCGATGTCCATGAGGTGGTCGAGTGTCTTGGGCTTGACGCGCCCGAGCTCTTCCTTGAAGTCCTGGCATTTGACGCCGTCCCTGAAGGCGTCTATATCTCTCTCCTCAGAGATGTGCGTCGTGGAGTTCTTGGTGTTGGACCAGCATAGTATGTACGAGCGAATGGATTCACCCGTTCGTTGGGTGAATGCCCGCAGCTCTTCGATCGAGGCGGGCCTCTTGCTGGTGCCCTTGAAGTTTCGGACGAAACTGTACGCCAGCTCCTCCTAGCTTTGGATGGATCCCGAGGATAGGATGCTGAGCCAGATTCGGGCTGCGCCTGTCAGCTACAGCTGAAGGCATTGCATGGCAGTTTCCTTTTTCCCGCCATGTAGCTTGACGGATGATAGGTGGTCACTGAGCCATGCCTTGGGGTCTTGTGTACCTTCGAACTTTGGAGTGTCCAAAGGAAGCTTGAAGTTTCGCGGCATCCGCATCCGCCGGACGGATCTGCTGAAGCATTGGGCTCCGCGGAGTTCTCCTTCATCGTCGTCCTCTTAGGATTCAGATGAGCATACGCGCTTAGCGCGTACTTTGTCGATTTTGCATTGGGTTAGCTCGTTTCGAGCGTCGTAGTCGCGGCTGCGACGGTGCGAGCTCTTGTGCCTTCGAGGAAGGTCGTGCTCTTCGTCCTCGGATGAGGGTGTGGGGCTGCGGTTGAACCTGACCGCAGCCTTCTTCTTTGGCTCCGCGGGAGCTTCTCCATGGAGCGCGGCTCCAATGAGTCCGAGTCCGGTGGACGCGGACTTGTGCATGGCCCTCTTCGGGTCCCCCTCCGGAGGTGGATGGGATGCGAGGTACGTGGTGGCTGCCATGATCGCAGCTTGCGGCATCTTCAGGATGACGTTGTCATCAGCATCCATCTCCATGAAGGACGCGTTGAGGGCTCTAGTCACCTCGCGGCGTGCCTTGGGATCCATGTTCTCTGTGCAAGAACGGTGCTTGTTTCCATGGTTTCCATGCGAGCTGGAGCCGATGCCCATGGCGGAGAGCGCAGCTCGCCGTGCACTAGACTTCGAGGCTGCTTGCTTGCGCTTGTCGAGCACCTCTTGCATCCTCAGTTGCTTCTTGTGCTCCTCGACGAGGAGCATGTGGTATGCCATCAGCAGGTCCCGTGAGGTGGATGACCTGATTGTTGTTTTCCCCATTGGGTGGGGGGACTGGCTTCTTCTGTTTCCACCGTTTCTACCCTGCGGGTTGGGTGGTGGGTTGTGCTCCTGATCCACGTCACTCTGGATGACCGTGGCGCACTAATAGCGCTTGTAGATCGGATCGCTGCTGCCGCAGCTTTCGGATCCAGAACCGTAGGTCCCTTCATCCGATGGTGGATCGCACAGATCTGAGTTGCAGCTGCTGCTGTCATAGGACTCATCTGTTGATGGTGATGTGTGTAGCACGGGGTGTGGAGCCCACGAAGCAAGCCTGATCGATGGCAGGGGCACCCGCTCTAGGAGGCAGAGAGTGCCGACCTGCCCCACCTAGAAGCAGAAGCTCCCGAACAGGATCTCGAGTCCGTCGCCAATGGGCTCAAAGTCCTTTAGGGTGGCTGACGAGTGGGCGGTGAATTCGAAGGCGCCGAAGAGGATATGAATCTCCGTCTGTTGGGGTTCGTAGCATGGAAAACAAAAAATTTCTATCGCATACAAACAAACAAGCCAAGATCTATCTACTAGATTGTAGCAACGAGTCGATGGAATAACTCACCCTCGAAGATTCCAAAGTGTTTAACGAGAGCAGATTCTCGTGGGTGATGTAGTCGTACTCTTTCCGATCTCAAGATCGCGTGAGCGATCCTTCAGCGCCACGTTCCAGGCGCTCCCTTGATCGGTCACACGTTCGATTTTCGACGAAGACCTTCCTCTCCCTTGTTCCAAAGCAGCGGAGGTTGTAGTACTCTCCTCGCGATTCCGGCTGACTGGCAAGTGGTAGGAAGTAGAGGGAAATCCAGGCTTGAGCCTTAAGCCGGTGCAGTATGGTGGAGCTTATGAGAGGCTATTAGTGGTATAGTAATTAGACACACCAATTAGAAGGCTCTAAACCAATTAGAAGGCTCTAAACTGAAATAGCTCTAAACCGGGGTTTAGGTCTAGGGTTTAGTTTAGAGGATAGGAACTTGTGTGTGTAAGGAGGGGAGCCCTGCCCCTCCTTATATAGGTGGGAGGGCCGGCGGCCAAGGGGAGGAGTTCCTCCCCAACTCGGCCTTGGGAGGTGCGCCGGCCAATGGGATGAACACTCCTCCAACTCGGCCTCCACCAATCCTCCTCTTTTCCCACTTCCCAAAATTGCCGTTTGACTTTCAAACTAGCCGTTTGACTTTTCAATTTAGGATTTAAATAAATCCTTTATTTGGGACAGCAAGAACACTTAGTACATGATGCAATCATTCCAATATGTAATGACACATTCATGTACCCTTCCCCCTCCGGAGTGCCGGACATTCCGGGACCTTCTAGAATGTTCCCGATGAAAACACCGGAACCATTCCCCAACTCCGAAACGGAACTTTCCTTATATGAATCTTATTCTCCGGACCATTCCGGATCTCCTCGTGATATCACGGATCCCATCCGAGACTCCGAACAACATTCGGTCTCTTTCTCATAATACCATAACTACTCAAACAACGTCGAATCCTTAAGTGTGTCTCCCTACGGTTCGTGAATTATGCGGACATGATCGAGACACTTCTCGAACAATAACCAATAGAGGAATCTGGAAATTCATATGGCTCTACATATTTCTACGATTACATTGCGATCGAATGAACCACTTACATACGATACCAATTTCCCTTTGTCTCACGATATGTTACTTATCCGAGGTTATGATCGTCGGTATCTCTGCATACCTAGTTCATCCTCGTTACTGATAAGTACTCTTTTCTCGTTCCGTGATATGTGATCCCTTGTGACCAGTCACATGCTTGCAAGCTAATTGGATGACATTTCATCGAGAGGGCCCGAGAATATCTATCCGTCATGTGGATGGACAAATCCCACTCTTGATCCATGTGTTTCAACCAATACTTTCCGAACACTCAATGCCACCTTTATAGCCACCTGTTACGGTGTGGTGTTTGATGACATCAAAGCATCCATCCAAAGAAAGGTGATATGCATGATCTCATGGTCGAAGGAATTAGGTTACTATGTATCAGAAAGCATATAGCAATTGAACTATTGAAATGACTTGATCTTTATGCTACGCTTGTCTATAGGAGTATGTCCACCATATCATTCTCCTAACGATATGATCTTGTTGTTGATAACATCTCAATGTTCATGATAGGGAAACCACAATCATCAATCAACCAACAAGCTAGTGAAGTATAGAGGCTATACTAGGGACTTCAAATTAAGTTTACAAATCACACAAGTATTAATGGTTTCCTTGTTAATACTATTATAGCATGAATGTAAACATTTATCATAAACACAAAGATATATAATAATAACCACATTTATTATTGCCTCTAGGGCATATCTCCAACAGTCTCCCACTTGCACTAGAGTCATCTAATCTAGATTACATGGTAATATACCGAACACCCATGGCAGTTTGGTGTTGGTCATGTTTTGCCCTCGGGAGAGGTTTAGTCAACGGATCCGCCACATTCAGATCTGTGTGTACTTTGCAAATCTTTATATCCCCATCCTGGATATGTTCTCGAATAGCGTGAAAACGCAGCTTGATATGCTTCAGCTTCTTGTGTGACCTTGGTTCTTGCGCATTGGCTATGGCGCCCATGTTATCACAAAGAGATAGACATTGGGTCCAGCACTAGGAACCACACCAGCTCTGTAATGTACTCTTTCATCCATATCGCTTCTTGTTTATCCTACGAAGCAGCCATGTATTCTGATTTAGTTGAAGATCTCGCCACAACGCTTTGCTTTGCACTCCTCCAGCTAACATCTGCACCATTCAAAATAAATACGTATCCAGATTGTGATTTAGAATCATCCGGATCGGTGTTCCAACTAGCATCGGTGTAACCATTAACAACGAGCTGTTCATCACCTCCATAAGAAAGAACCATATCCTTAGTTCTTCTCAAGTACTTAAGGATATTTTTGACCGCTGTCCAATGATCCACTCCTGGATCACTTTGATATCTGCTAGTTAAACTAACAGCATATGCAATGTCGGGTCTAGTACATAGCATGGCATACATTAGAGATCCTATGGCTGATGCATAGGGAGTCTTACTCATCCTTTCTCTATCTTCTGCCGATGTCGGACTTTGAGTTTTACTCAAGGTCGTATTGGTCAACATGGGCAAGAACCCTTTCTTGCTATCTTCCATTCCAAACCTCTTTAGAACTTTGTCCAAATATGTACTTTGTGACAATGATATTTGGCGTTTCGATCTATCTCTATAAATCTTTATGCCTAATATGTAAGCTGCTTTGCCAAGATCCTTCATTGAAAAACTATTATTCAAATACTCTTTGACACTATTAAGAAGGTCTACATCATTCCCAATCAACAATATGTCATCCACATACAGTATTAAGAATGCTACAGAGCTCCCACTCACTTTCTTGTAAATACAAGCTTCTCCATAAGTTTGTATAAAACCAAAACTTTTGATTACTTTATCAAAACGTTGATTCCAACTTCGAGATGCTTGCTTCAATCCATAGATGGACCGTTGAAGCTTGCATACCTTGTTAGCATCTTTAGGATCGACAAAACCTTTGGGTTGTATCATATACAACTCTTCATCAATGTCTCCATTGAGGAATGCTGTTTTGACATCCATCTGCCATATCTCATAATCATAATATGCAGCGATTGCTAACATAATCCTCACAGACTTTAGCTTCGCTACCGGTGAGAAAGTCTCATCGTAGTCAACTCCTTGAATTTGTCGAAACCCTTTTGCGACAAGTCGAGCTTTATAGACGATAACATTACCATCGACATCTGTTTTCTTCTTGAAAATCCATTTGTTCTCGTGACCTTCGGCCATCCTAAGTCCACCAAAGTCCATACTTGGTTTTCGTACATGGATCCAATCTCGGATTTCATGGCTTCTTGCCATTTATTGGAATCTGGGCTCATCATCGCTTCCTCATATGTCTCGGGGTTATCGGTGTTGTCCACCAACATGACATTCATAACGGAATCATACCAATCTGGAGTGGTACGATTTCTCGTTGACCTCCGAGGCTCTGTAGCAACTTCAACCGAAGTTTCATGATCACCATCATTAGCTTCCTCTCTTATTGGTGCAGGCACCACAGGAACTTCTTCCGGTGCTGCGCTACTCGCAATTTTGAGAGAAGGTTCGACAACCTCGTCGAGTTCTACTTTCCTTCCAGTCACTTCTTTCGAGAGAAATTCCTTCTCTAGAAAGGATCCATTCTTAGCAACGAAGATTTTGCCTTCGGATCTATGATAGAAGATATACCCAATAGTTTCCTTCGGGTATCCTATGAAGACGCATTTTTCCGCTTTGGGTTCAAGCTTGTCCGGCTGTAACTTCTTTACATAGGCTTCGCATCCCCAAACTTTAAGGAACGACAATTTAGGTTTCTTCCCAAACCATAATTCATATGGTGTCGTTTCAACGGATTTAGACGGTGCCCTATTTAAAGTGAATGCGGCTGTTTCTAATGAATAACCCCAAAATGATATCGGTAAATCTGTAAGTGACATCATAGAACGAACCATATCTAAGAGAGTTCGATTCACGTTCGGACACACCATTCTGTTGTGGTGTTCCCGGTGTCAATCGAAAAAGTATTCCACATTTCTACAAATGCTCGCCAAACTCGTAACTTAGATATTCACCTCCACGATCAGAACGTAGAAATTTAATCTTCTTGTTACGTTGATTCTCTACCTCACTTTGAAACTCCTTAAACTTCTCGAAAGTTTCGGACTTATGTTTCATGAAATAGATATACCCATATCTACTCAAGTCATCCGTGAAGGTAAGAACATAACGATAACCACCGCGCGATGCTACACTCATTGGACCACACACATCGGTATGTATGATTTCCAATAAGTCCGTAGCTCGCTCCATTATACCAGAAAATGGAGTCTTAGTCATTTTACCCATCAGACATGCCTCGCATCTTTCAAGTGATTCAAAATCAAGTGATTCAAGAAGTCCATCGGAATGGAGTTTCTTCATACGCTTCACTCCAATGTGACCAAGGCAGCGATGCCACATATAGGTCGAATTATCGCTTGATTTCAAACGTTTAGCCTCAATGTTGTTGATATGTGTATTTCCACTATCGAGATTCAATAAGAATAGACCATCTATCAAAGGTGCATGTGCATAAAACATTTTACTCATATAAATCGAACAACCATTATTCTCGGATTTAAACAAGTAACCGTCTCGCAATAAACAAGATCCTGATATAATGTTCATGCTTAACGCAGGCACCAAATAACAATTATTTAAGTATAAAACTAATCCCGATGGTAGATGAAGAGGTAGCGTGCCGACCGCGATCACATCAACCTTTGATCCGCTTCCACGCGCATCGTCACCTCGTTCTTCACTAGCTTCCGTTTATTCGCAGCTCTGTTTCGAGTTACAAATATGAGCAACCGAACCAAAGTATCAAATACCGCACTACTACGAATACTAGTGAGATACACATCAATAACATGTATATCAGATATACCTTTCTTCTTGATGTTGCCGTTCTTCAAATCCGCCAAGTACTTTGGGCAATTCCGCTTCCAGTGACCTTCTCCCTTGCAGTAAAAGCACTCAGTTTCAGGCTTAGGTCCAGCCTTGGTCTTCTTCGTCGGCGTGGCAGCTTTCTTACCACCCTTCTTGAAGTGTCCCTTTTGCTTAGACTTGCCTTTCTTGAATTTGGTGGTCTTATTGACCATCAACACTTGGTGCTCTTTCTTGATCTCCACTTCTGCAGATTTTAACATAGCAAACAGTTCTGGCAACTCTTTGTTCATGTTCTGCATGTTGTAGTTCATCACAAAGTTCTTGTAACTTGGTGGTAGTGATTGGAGGATGCGGTAAACCCCCAAAGTATTAGGAATCACTATACCCAAACTTTGAAGTTTATTTGCGTGCCCAGACATCTTAAGCACATGCTCACTGACGGAGCTACCCTCTTCCATCTTGCAGTTAAAGAACTTTTCAGAAGCTTCATAACTTTCAATTGCCGCATGAGTCTCAAAAATTAATTTGAGATCCTCGACAATATCATATGGGTCTGACTCTTCAAACCTTTTCTGAAGCTCCGATTCTAAACCATACAAGATAGCACCTTGAACTATGGAGTCTTGATTCTTCCGAGCAAGGTAAACATTCTTTACTTCATCGGTAGCATCAGCTGCAGTGGGTCACCTAGCGGTGCATCCAGCACATAGGTCAAATTAAATGTGAGGACAATCCTCAAATTGCGGAACCAATCCGTGAAGTTGCTTCCATTGTTTTTCAACTTTTCTTTCTCTAGGAACGCATTAAAATTGATGGTAGGGGCTGCCATTGATCTACAACATATTTGCAATAGTTTAGACTAAGTTTATGACAAATTGAGTTCAAGTTAATTAATGAAATTAAACTAGGTGAACTCCCACTCAAAACAACATCCCTCACATTGTTTTAGTGATCACACGAACCAAATCCACTACATCAACACCGATCATCACGAGAGTTGATATAGTTTTAATGGCGAACAATCATCATGTTCATCATATCTACTATATGATTCATGCTTTACCTTTCGCGATCCGTGTTCCGAGGCCATGTCGTACATGCTAGGCTCGTCAAGATCAAACCTTAGCTACCGCATAAGCAAATCTGGCTTGCTTACGTTGTATTCACCCGCGGAATCAAAGACACCCGATCATCACGTGGTGTTTCGAAGCAGCAAGCTTTGGCAACGGTGCATACTAAGGGTGAACAATTTAGAACTTGAAATTTATGTGCATGAGGGATCATCTTATAATGCTACCGTCGTCTACTAAGCAATACAAGATGCATAAAGGATTAACATCACATGCAATTCATAATATGTGATATGATATGGCCTTTCTTCTTTGTGCTTCCGATCTCCATCTTCAAGCACGAATATGATCTCCATCATCACCGCATAGCATCAAGGTCAATGACGCTTCTTCATGGTTGTCCACCAGCTTCAACTATTACAACTATTTTGAATAGACACGCAGGTCTTAACAGAAATTAAAGACAACCATATGGCTCTGCGGTTGCCAACTTACAATAAGGAACATTGCATACATCAAATATAATCACAATCATGGCCATATCACATCACTGCACACCCCTGCAAAACAAAGTTAGACGCTTCTACTTTCTTTGCATATTTTACGTGGTTTGGGGCTTTCAATAAGTGTCGTTCTAACTTACGAACAAGAACCACAACATTGATACTAGCATTGTTGATTACCCGTTGTAAATTGGATCTTTACTATGCTAGGAGAAACAGGCACCATAAAGCCACTTATGCAATACAAGTTGCATGTTAGCGTGGAGCAAGTCTCATGAACGATGTCATGTAAGGTTAGCGGGCCTTCATCCCAACATACCGCAAGATGCAAAGTACACGAAAAGCAATCTACAATAAAAGCATCAATGCCCACAATGACCATTGTGTTCTACTCGTGCAACAGATCTACATATAGACACGGCTCTGATACCACTGTAGGGGTTCGTAGCATGGAAAACAAAAAATTTCTATCGCATGCAAACAAACAAGCCAAGATCTATCTACTAGATTGTAGCAACGAGTCGATGGAATAACTCACCCTCGAAGATTCCAAAGTGTTTAACGAGAGCAGATTCTCGTGGGTGATGTAGTCGTACTCTTTCCGATCTCAAGATCGCGTAGACGATCCTTCCAGCGCCACGTTCCGGCAGCGCTCCATGATCGGTCACACGTTAAATTTTCGGCGAAGACCTTCCTCTCCCTTGTTCCAGCGGCGGAGGTTGTAGTACTCTCCTCGCGATTCCGGAAGACAACGTGGTACCGGAAGTAGAGGGAAATCCGCAGGCTTCGCCTTAAGCCGGTAGTATGGTGGAGCTTATGAGAGAGGCTATTAGTGGTCTAGTAATTAGACACACCAATTAGAAGGCTCTAAACCAATTAGAAGGCTCTAAACCGAAATAGCTCTAAACCGGGGTTTAGGTCTAGGGTTTAGTTTAGAGGATAGGAACTTGTGTGTGTAAGGAGGGGAGCCCTGCCCCTCCTTATATAGGTGGGAGGGCCGGAGGCCAAGGGGAGGAGTTCCTCCCCAACTCGGCCTTGGGAGGTGCGCCGGCCAAGGGGAGGAACCCTCCTCCAACTCGGCCTCCACCAATCCTCCTCTTTGCCCACTTCCCAAAATTGCCGTTTGACTTTCAAACTAGCCGTTTGACTTTTCAATTTAGGATTTAAATAAATCCTTTATTTGGGACAGCAAGAACACTTAGTACATGATGCAATCATTCCAATATGTAATGACACATTCATGTACCCTTCCCTCCGGAGTCTTGGGACATTCCGGGACCTTCTAGAATGTTCCCGATGAAAACACCGGAACCATTCCCCAACTCCGAAACGGAACTTTCCTTATATGAATCTTATTCTCCGGACCATTCCGGATCTCCTCGTGATATCCCGGATCCCATCCGAGACTCCGAACAACATTCGGTCTCTTTCTCATAATACCATAACTACTCAAACAACGTCGAATCCTTAAGTGTGTCTCCCTACGGTTCGTGAATTATGCGGACATGATCGAGACACTTCTCCGAACAATAACCAATAGAGGAATCTGGAAATTCATATGGCTCCCACATATTTCTACGATTACATTGCGATCGAATGAACCACTTACATACGATACCAATTTCCCTTTGTCTCACGATATGTTACTTATCCGAGGTTATGATCGTCGGTATCTCTGCATACCTAGTTCATCCTCGTTACTGATAAGTACTCTTTTCTCGTTCCCGTGATATGTGATCCCTTGTGACCCAGTCACATGCTTGCAAGCTAATTGGATGACATTTCACCGAGAGGGCCCAGAGAATATCTATCCGTCATGTGGATGGACAAATCCCACTCTTGATCCATGTGTTTCAACCAATACTTTCCTAACACTCAATGCCACCTTTATAGCCACCTCACGGTGTGGTGTTTGATGACATCAAAGCATCCATCCAGTAAAGGTGATATGCATGATCTCATGGTCGAAGGAATTAGGTTACTATGTATCAGAAAGCATATAGCAATTGAACTATTGAAATGACTTGATCTTTATGCTACGCTTGTCTATAGGAGTATGTCCACCATATCATTCTCCTAACGATATGATCTTGTTGTTGATAACATCTCAATGTTCATGATAGGGAAACCACAATCATCAATCAACCAACAAGCTAGTGAAGTATAGAGGCTATACTAGGGACTTCAAATTAAGTTTACAAATCACACAAGTATTAATGGTTTCCTTGTTAATACTATTATAGCATGAATGTAAACATTTATCATAAACACAAAGATATATAATAATAACCACATTTATTATTGCCTCTAGGGCATATCTCCAACACCGTCGCCGTAGAATTGTAGATCGCTTTGGTTGGGACTGTCACGATCGCACAATCAGCGCCCCCAATTCCCACAGACGGCGCCAATTGACGAGGTTTAATCTCGCCAATGCCCATTGTTATGGACTTGGGTTTTGGAGAAGATGGGGATGCTGGAGATCGTGGAACGGTTAGCAAACAAGCAACACGGGGACATGAGGTTTACCCAGGTTCAGGCCCCCGGAGGGAAAATCCTACTCCTGCTTGTCTGCTCTGATTATGGCGGAACCGAAGGTTATAGGGGTGCGCAGATGCAATCTGGCATGAAGGTGTGTATGCGGTGGTGTGCGAGAGATTGTAAGAGAGCCTCCTCGTCGTGCCCTCCTGGGCTTTATATAGAGGCAGGTCCTGTGCACGATCGAGTCGGTTCTGTTTTAGGGTTTGACCCTTTGAATTTTCTATCTACTCTAGTCTTGCTCTCCAAGGATCCGAAGGCGTCATGGGCCCTGGCCACCCGAAAGTCTTCATGGGCCGGCGTATATTTGTCATGGGCCTTCCTTGGGCTAGACCAGGTATGCTAAGGTCGTGTACCCATAGGGTATAACCATGTCACCCACCCCACCGGATCTAGTTCACCGGGTTTCTCTGCCATGGCAGGGGAGCTACGGTCTCGTTTACCATGCTGATGGTGTCATTGACCGCCCAAGCTCTACTTCCCTGCCGTCAAATGCTACCCAACCATACTGGAGCCTCCTCACTGGTGTCCACCAGATGGGATCTAGTTCAACGAGCTGCACAGGCGTCACCGTTCACTATACCGGGTCTTCCTCAGTGATGCTCTCGTCCATTGCTTTCAATCCGACATCGATCGCCCAAGATCTGCTTCCCCGACCGCCCAAAGATCCGCTTCCCCGATTTCCCAAGATCTGCTTCCTCGCAACCGCATCACCCTTGGTGACCTGCACATCACCCGCACGATACCGATGATGCTTAGACGCCTCTCCGACCAAGGTAACAAAATCTCCAACCCTTTTTTTGTCAGCAGTATAGCAAGTTCAAGACTGTAGCAGTGAACTGCATTTTTTGGAATCGTGCTAGTACATACAAGTCACTGGGCAGGCATGTTCTTTGTGCTACATACAAGTTCACTACACATGTTGGTTTGCATTCGTTGCTCTACAAATTTCAAGTCATGCACATGTTCTTAGCTACTCCCTACAACTGTAATTATCTGCTATTATGTAGTTCTTGCAAAATGTAAAGTCAGTGGAAAATATTAGTGTGGATTCACTGCTCCATAGTTACTGAATCTATCTGGTTCGTCCTGAGCTAAGTTCCTGCTATTATTTCCTCCCTGGCATCGTTATGCTATCATGTAGTACTCGTTTAAACTCATCGTACTAGTTCGATTATAATATTGTTGTCGCCATCTAGATCTTTAAAAGCTGCAACACTAACTATTTTCTTTTTCTTTGCATAGATCTCAAGAAGGGAACACTGAACATGTTGGTCTGCACAACCTCTTCTACAGGTTCACAAGCATGTCGTTGTTTCCTTATCTGGTGCTGGTTCATTCTAAGCAACGACATAACTATCCTCTACTCTGTAGTTCATTTGTGGTTTACATTCCTGCTCTACAAGTTCTAGTATGATGCCATTATAATTTCTATCTGATTGAATCCTAGCTATGAAAGTAACTGCATTCCCATTGTGTAGCTCACCGCAAATTCTGAGTCACCCAATGTCTCTTGCATTCCAGGATATACTACTGCTTCCATATATATTTGTTGAAATGACCTGGATACTTTATATTTTCTGGAATTCTAAGAAACACTTTGTTCGATTGATTAATTCATTTGTAGGCACACTTGTGTAATGCTTGATTGTCCTATTCTACAGGTTCACAAGCAACGCCATTATATTTCATATCTAGTGGTTCGTCCTAAGCAGGGACATAGCTATCCTCTACTGTATATATAGTTCATTCGTGGTTTGCATTCCTGCTCTATGAGTTCTCTTATGATGCCATTATAATTTCTATTCGGTTAATTCCTAGCTACTACAGTAACTGCATGCCCATTGTGTAGCTCACCGCAAATTCTGAGTCACCCAATGTCTCTTTCATTCCAGGATAAACAACTGCATCCATATATATTTGTTGAATCACCTGGCTAGTTTATATTTGCTAAAGTTAGTTTGATTGATTGCTCATTTCATTGTAGGCACACTTGTCTAATGCTTACTTGTCCTTTTCTCTACAGCTTCACAAGCGATGCCATTGTTTCCTTATCTGGTGATGGTTTATCCTAAGAAACGACATAACTATCCTCTCTGTGTAGTTCATTCGTGGTTTACGTTCCTGCTCTACAAGTTCTAGTATGATGCCATTATAATTTCTATCTGGTTCATTCTTAGGAATGATAGTAACTGCATGTCATTGTGTGGTTTGATTGCTCACTTCATTGTAGGCACACTTGTCTAATGCTTGCTTGTCATGTTCTATAGGTTCACAAGTGACGCCATTATATTTCGTATGTGGTTCTGGTTCATCCTAAGCAACAATGTAACTATCCTCTATTGTATAGTTCATTTGTGGTTTGCATTCCTACTCTACTAGTTCTCGCATGATGCCGTTATAATTTTTGTATCGTTCATTCTTAGCTACAACACTAACTGCATGCCATTGTCTGGTTTATTCTTCTGGTTTATCCTTCTATTTTTTTTTGAAATGACCTGGCTAGTTTATATTTACTGAAATTCTAAGCCACAGACATTGTTATATTTCTCATTTCATGGTAGGCACACTTGTTTAATGCTTGCTTGTCCTGTTTGTTTGATGTGATGGTCAATATATTTGAACCATTGACTAGTAGTAAACTCCAGTTCATAGATCCTGTTGTATCAGTTAAATGAGTAGTTTTCCTTGTTTGATGTATTAACTTGTTATTACTTAGTTTCAGACTGCATTTATTGCTATTGCCACCAAAGAGGGGGCTGCAAAATCATGTCTCAAGGTTGTTTTTGAATGTAGATGTCATACTCAAAAGGGAGATGTAGGCGATAGATGGAGAAAGCAAATTGAGGACTGCTATCAAGTTGATTGTCAACTGAAATGCCGATTTTTATTTCCCTTGAGTTGATAATATGTAATAATTTTAAGTAGTTTGAATTTGATGTAATATTTAGATTAATCGCATAGGCCGTGTAGGCATTTAGTTGACGCCATACACACATAGCAGTAGGCGGTACCATACCTGCGCTAGCCAGGTTGATTAGGGTCCAGGCGCTTTGTTATTTGCCCCTCTTGTATTGGGACGATGATGAGCAATAAATGATGCTCGCAAGTTGTACACCTTTTGGGAATGGGCTCCTGAAATGCTAAAACTATAAAAGACCGTAAAAGTAACAGGCCAACCCACAGGCGTGCTTAGTAACAGTAACAGGCCATAAAAGTGGCATGCTGACACTGTGTAGTAGGCCAAAGTAGTAACAAACTAGAAAAGTAATGAGCCAGAACCTTAAAACACCAAAAACTATAACTGGCCAGAACAATAGCAGGACACTCCAGAAAAATCCTGGATCATAGCAGGCCAGAACAATAATAGGCCGAATTTGCACCAGGCCAAAATAGTAGCAGGCCGAGAAACTTATCAGCCAGAACAGTAACAGGACAGAATATGAGTAGGTCGTTTATGGGCCTGAACAGTAACTGGCCCGAAAGTATATGGGCCATAACGAGTCACATAAATGGGCCCATTTCAAATAGTGTAGGATTATAAAGTAAAAGGCCAGAAAGTTTGTGGGCTAGCCAGATAGGCCGATTTCAAACAGTACAGGGAGAAACAATAGCAAGCCCGATAGTTTACGAGCCATACAAATGGGCCCATTTCAAATAGCAGTGTAGGACTATAGAGTTACGGGCTAGAAAGTTCACAAGCTGACCAAACGGGCCCATTTTAAATAGTACAAGGCAAAACAGTAACGTGCCCGATAGTTTGCGGGCCATTCAAATGGGCCCGTTTCAAACAGTGTAGGTTGAAACAGTAACGGGCCTGAAAGTTTACGGGCTATAGCTGGCAGAAATAGTGGGCCTATTTGTAACAGCGCAGGATGAAACAGTAACATGCCATGATACTATTGGGCTCTCTTAATGGGCTAGCCCACTTAATAATAATCAGGCCTTGGCTAGGCCTAGCTTTTACCACAGTTTTATTGACAGTTAATGGCGCTAACTAGCCGTTAACGATGTTCACCACGTGGTGGTTTGCATGACGTCAGCAACCAATGCGGCTGGCAAACAGATCTATGACAGAACGACTTTTCGTGGCTGAAGAGTGCGATCCGCCACGGTCGAGAAAAAACTGTGGTAGATTCATTTGTGACGGGGCTTCTCCGATGAAGGTCATCCATCGTAGAAGGCTTTTCAGCAATGAAAAACGGGCCTTCAACCATGAAAATCGTTTGTTGTAAAAGGACATTTTTCTTGTAGTGGAGGTTGAACCTGACATGGTGATTTCATTTTCTCAAGCCTCGGACAATACAAGTATACAAAGACAAAAGGAATAAGACTCATCATTTACGGTTCAACGACAAATTTCGTGGAATGCACAGGTGGTCATCATGGGCATCCAGGTCCCACTGTTGATCATTGGTCAGAGAGGAGTCTTGACCATATCTGGAGTGTTCTTGAACTGTTGGGTAGCATGCTTAAGGGCTTGACGAATCTTAGAGATCGTTAATGGATTATTCAGAATCACTAAAGAAATAAGAAGAGAGTAACCAAAAATGTTCTAGAGAGATCTGAAGGTGTTTAGAGAAAGAATAGAGGAAAAGGGACCGAAATGAGTTTCAGATAAATGATGATTTAAATATATATATATATATATTTATTATATGTTAATTATGAATTAATATATTCTAAATAAATATTTGAATAAAAATTTATAAAGGTATCTTTCTTATTAGGCAAAAACCCCGGAGGGATTTTACCTAAAAAGTAACGGATGAAAAAAGGCAAAAAGAAAACAACAAAGGGCTGGTTTGACCATCCCAAGTGGGCGGCAAGTACTACAGGTCGCGCGGGGGGCCTGCTGGGCAGGCGAGCTAGGCTGGCTCGAGGGCCGCACCATGGCCCACCCAGCCATATTCGATGCCGCCTCCTCCTCGCCTAGGCGCTGGCGTGCACACGGATGGACTGGCCCACCTAGGCTGGCACTCGCTGCCGCCGTGGTCGCTCGCTGTCGGGCCACGTGGGGTGGGCAGGCCAGCCCACCTAGCCACCACCTTACCTGCTGCTGTTGTTGCTTGGGACAGGCGAGTGGGCAGGCGTCCCACCCAGCTGGGCACGGGAATTGCCCCCTTTTTCCAGTTGTTTAGTCCCACATGGGGTCACCTAAGGTGGAGAGAGCCCTCCCTCCGCCTATATAAAGAAGTGCCCATAGGAGGATTAAATCACACCAGAAACTACAGAAAAGGCCTATGTAGCCTATCTATTCTCTCTCTTGCGACTATGCCCCCCCCCTTGTTAGGGTTATGCGGGTGAGGAGTTCTTCACCGTGGAGAATCCTTGTGCTGCGGGATTTGGAGCCCGGAGATCTACTTCCACAATCTCGGCTAGATTGGGGAGAAGCGGGAGTCATCGTCAAGCATCATACGTGTGTGACTCTCTCTGGCGGCGCCGTGCTTTCGGTGCTAGGAGTTTTTGGGGCCATTGGACTTCATGACCTCGAGGTCAGAATTAGAGCGTCTTCTTCAACCATGTTCCTTGCGGTACATTAACCATGCTCGATCTTCAAAGGTATGAATACTGTATCCCCTCCCATTACTGCATTACTAGTAGATAGATCCTGGCATTAGGGTTTCGATCTTAGGAAATTTTTTGTTTTCTGCCCTCAAACCTAAACAAATCCAATACCATCTCTAATTAGATAAACGTACGTGTTCAACTATGAAGTAGTTGAATTAAACCTTGTTAGCAACTCATTAGTATCTATATAGAGTTATACTTGGTTAAACCACTAGCATTAATATCATGCCCACATAATCATCAAGTCATCATACCATTTTATCCATGTGCTTTAGCAAATAACTTTGCAAGTTGTAAAATAACATAAAATTAAATTAGTACTAATAAACTATTAAGAAATAATTATTACCAACTAAAACCAACCATGCATTATATTGGTGTGATATGATCTTGAGTCAGGTGTGATGTAGATAAATTATTAAGCATTACTTTATGTGTGAAGTAAACATGAACTTAAATCAAATATATAATAAACCACTCAAACTAAAAGCAAACCAAACACGTAGATGAAACAAACTGGGGTCAGTTTTGGGGTAGAACAATGACATATCATACTTTATGCTAAATAGCATATTTACAATTCTTTAAACATTAGTCCTTACCAGACCAATAATGCTACTCTTCAAATCTGGATCTTCCGGTGACTATAAGGAATGTTAATTTCATATTCTTGTAATCAGGAGGCAAATTCACTCTTGCATAAATCTTACAAGACCAATCTTGCATACTCTTTGCAAGTGTAAGATTGAATGTCCTTTGAATTACTTTCCAAAAACTACTTTTCAAAAGTATTACATTATCACCTGCATGCAAATGCAAAATACTGTCTTCATAATGAATATGGAGTTTGGGTTACTAGACCTGGGTGGTCGGATAATCTATTGTGATGGTCGATGGAAACCATGATGGGAAAAGATATCGTTGGATTGAGAAAGAAAACCTAGGATTAAACAACAACTATAGTCAGTCATTCCTAGGCGTGTAGTTGAATCGTGGTCATTGACTAAGTTCTTTGCAATGACTGGATTGCAGGGTAGATAAAGCTAGTGATTGGCAAATATTTAGACCGGCCTTAGACCATGGATGTCTGGATGGTAACTTGTTGATGTATGTGAAATGCATACATGCACTTTATAGTTTATTGACACCTATTCCTACATATTTATAACTTATATGATGTTATATTCACGTTTTACATTGATTTATGGGGATTTACCAATGATCCCCTTTATTTGGTTTATAGCTCTAGAGGACAGGAAAAACATGTTTGTGTATTTTTAAGTTTCAAGGACCTAAAGAAAGTCAAATGGACCTAGGATTTTTTGAGAAGTATTTTTCACGAAGAGGAGAAACCGGAGCACAAGAACCACGAGAGGGGAGTCACAAGGCCCGAACGAGGCCTAGTGGCATGGCCCACCTTGCTAGCTACGCCACCACTCCTCATTCCCTCCTTGAGCCTCCGCAGACGTCCATCTTGAGCCCTGGATCAAAGTCGTGACCTAAGAACACCTATAAGAATACCCCCAGGATGATTTCGAAGGAGGCGGTGTAGAAACACAAAAACACCGAAATAGAGATAGAACCAGTGAAGATTGGAGGGAGAAATTCCACCAGAACCGCCTCCTGTGGGATCTATACCTTCTCCAACATTTACGGCTTCATCGCCATGATGAATATGGAGTAGTAGTACACCTATGGGCTATGCGTTTTGTGGCAGTATATTGATCTATTTATTTCTTGATATGTATCATTATTCTAGTACCATATGAGCTTCCCAACATGATTATGGTCATCTATGCAATCCCTATGTGGCGAATCTTTATTCTATGAGTTAATATTTGAGATCTGATCTATATTACGAGTGAGATGTATTAGTATATGCATATTATGTACCCCGTTATTTATTACTTGTTATGATCCAACTTGCATGAGAGTGCATGTGTGGGGGAATGTGTGTATTAGATGAAGTAACATGATGATGGTGATTGGACAGTGATAACAAATTCAAGATCTATTATGGTTTTTACCTTTATTTTGTTACATCACTAGGGATAAAGTGAATGCATGTGTTATTATCATCCAGTGATAACCCATATGATCTTGTTTGTTTAAGGTAGCATATTTGTCATTTAAACATCATGTCAAAGTACCTAAGGCTATACTATGTTTGTTGTTAGTTCTAGATTGCTTGGAGTATCTCTTTCTAGAGGAGTATACGTGAGATGTGTTGCATCATCTTTATGATAGGACGGTATGCCCATATAAATGCTTATCATACATATAATGAAGTTTCTTAACAATATACTATTGCTTATTTATTGTTTTATGCCACCACACTTTATGAGAGAATAGACAACTGAGTCCATGAAACCCCGCTCAATCTTTTATTATAAGAAACACAATCTTTATTACTTTCATTACTTTTGTACTTGTTGCACCAATTAAATCTGAAAACAGTAAAACCACTTTTACTATTAGCAAACACAAAAAAATCCAAAATACCTTTACCTTATTGTTTTTATTTTCTTGTCTAGTTATAGATTGATTTTACTTTTATCTATTTATACTTTATTTAAGTTTTAATAATATGAAACCTTGTGCTTGACAACCACACGGTGGAGTTGGGGACACAAGGCAACTACTTTGTTTTGTAGGTTGCTTGAAGAAGAAAACAAAAGAAGTCTCTAAGCCAATTCTCCAAGAGTTAGATATAAACCCACAAGTCATCCTTGTGGGTAAAAGATGCTTCCTGCAACACTCTGCACTTAGAGTCCCAACGAGTTGGTACACACGGAGTCATTGCCATCACTTGTGTGCATACAATTCCCAGTTGTGTAACAATGCTAAATATGTTTGTGGGTAAAGTAGGACACTTCTCTAGAGTGTATAAAATGTTTCATGATAATCCCTATCCTAGGAAAGAATTATGAACGTAGCATGGAAAGGAACTCTATAAAGTTCTAACAACCTATAAAAGTTGATGGACATAGTTTTCTAAAGTAAAACTTACCTTTTCTAAAAACCCGATTTAAAAAAATGGCATAGGTCTTGGATCTCCGATCCACGGTAGCAGAGATAGTGCATCAAACTACCACATAGTAAAACTTGATGAGTATGATCGTACTCAATCTATCTTCTCAAACCCTACTTAGGTTATGGAGTCAATGACCGGACTGCAATAGTGGAACTTAAAGATGGGAGGAGTCGTATACGTGAATACTGGAGTTAGTCTATTAGAGTTAGATTGTCAGATACTATAGTCAGTACTAGTGGAGATAGAACTAAATCTAAACAGAAAAGAAATCCCAACAATATACACCATGCCATTAGAACATTGCTAATGAAGTGATAGTCAGCCATTAGTTATTGAGATAGACTTAAGAGGTAAATCTGGTGCTAGACTAGACTACAAATTGCTTCTTCTGGATATTGAATTGAACAGGAACATTCCTAATGAACCTCATTGTGTCATGGAAGTTCCTAGGATCTTATATAAAGATATAAGATATGAATATATAGTCAGGCCTTGGACCTGCGATGTTTTTGTTGTACTACTCTATTGGGTGTAATGTTCATGGAATGGTGTTCCATGAGTGTTATGCGAACGACTTGCACACTACAACATGTAGTGGTGTGTTGGTTCACTGCGGGGGTGAGATGAATCCGGAGCTCAGCCTACCGTCGTCGTCGCGCATAGCATGGAGCTAAACCAACCTTGAAGCATACTGCAAGTCATTGTCACCAGCAAAGATGTACTAACCTCGGTTGTTCTTCGCACCCTTATCTCATAAGAGTCGAGCTGAACTCTCCATCAGTTGAGAGCATAGAGACACTAGACATGAAGACTCTAGTGCACCCCTGCAGGTTTAAATCTTTTCGAAAAGCTATGTCCGCGGTTATGGATGACTTGGAGCACAGTTTATCGATCATAGTTAACTATAACTAAAGTTTACTGCTATAATTTTACTTGTATCTGATATGACTAGTAAGTTGTATAACCACCATGGAAAGAATGAATAAAATTTCCAACCGTGTGAGTTTCCTCGGCAGGACTTCCTCGTTTGGTCTCCGGGGAAATACTAGGATGGGTATGATTGGTGCTAGTATCAAGTTGGTCCCGCATAGGTCTTTCTTACCTCTCTCTATTAGTCACCAGTTGTGTCAAGTCTCTATTGGCTGTTTATTGCATGTTGCGTTGTCGCTTCAGTCCACCATACCAATGTAGGCGAGAGACGCCAAATTCCAAGTCTCATCGTTTACTGGCCTCAGTACCGGCCGCTCTCTTTTTCCTTTTCCCTTTGTCGGCACCCCTTTTGTTTGCGCAGTTTTAGGATCGATGTCATTAGCAGGGTTACCCTTCCGGATTGGCCTGGGCAGGTTTATGGACGCCATTGGTTATTCTTCAGGGATCTTAACCCAATTTACATCTTGTCCATACTCGGATACTTTATCGTTTTCAAGGTGATTTAGATCATTGTACTGTATATCTGTATTCTTGACTTTTTTGTGTCATTGATATATATATATATATGTTTTGTGGGTTCCATCGTGGACTAATGTGTAATGGTATTACTTCGTTTTCCACTCACTCGAAAGTGCCTGGTGGGCACCTTTGAATCGTTTCTATGCGGGTTTGGCGGGAATAGCTCAAACTTGCATAGGGCCGATCAGAGGGTGTTACACCCCCTCACCTATAAAAGGCACCCCCTCCCTGCATCTCACTCACACCTCCTCATGAAGGATCTCTCCCTCTCTAGAATGTTCCCCATTGCCTCGGACTAGCGAGGTACATGTTCCTGGTGGCTTTTTATGGAAGGATTTGATTCTTCCGCTGCTTCGCTGGAGCAAGAACTCAGAAGTTGTCAGGGTACCGGACGTGTGTGCGATCACGGATGCACCACTGCTTTGCAGTGCTGGACTTGCTGGTGTTGGACGTGCTGGACTTTATTGCGATCTTGAGATCGGCAAGTGAACGACTACATAATCCACGAGAACCAATCTCGTAGCGCTTTGTCGGTCTTCGAGGGTAAGTTCTTTATGGATGTATATCCACCCGTTGCTTGTATCTAGATAGATATATCTTGGTGCTTAGTTGTTCATATCGTAGGAAATTTTCTGTTTTCTATGATACGAACCCAACAGTTTCACCACTGGATGTATGCCCTAATAGATTCTATGGGTTTCTGCTTACATGCCCGCAACTCCTCGATAGATGTAGGTCACTTGAATGTGGACTTGAAATTTCGGATTAATTTATCCTCTAGATTGCTCCAGCTACTGATGGATTTTGCGGGTAATTTCCTGAGCCACGAACGTGTCGCACCGCTTAAATTTAATTGGAGGCTTTGCATCACAATGGCCTTCAAACCACCCTGAAGTTTGACGGTTTGCAAATAATCAGCTAGCCATGCCTCGGGTTCCTGGAGTCTGTCGTATTTTTGGCGGTCGTGAGGTAGCTTGAAATCCTTGGGTACCAGAGTCTTGCGAACCCGATAACTAAAGCAGCTGGCACCACAAGGTTCACGCTCGTCATCACTTTCTCTATCAGAATATGTCCGGCTACTGCGTTCCTCCCTGGATCTATTGACCCTTTGTGATGTCGTTTCTGGCTTCGTCCCCACGCGAGGAATGTGTGAATCGCACGTGGTGAGGGGAGCTGAATTTTCAGGTGTTACCCTTGTGCCGAGGGCTGCTACGATGGCGTGGTGATTTGTTGGCTCGCTGCACAATTTCTTGTTCTCCTTGCGCAAGAGTTTCTTCTACCATACCCAATCCCATGAGGGCGGAGTGGTGGATGGTTGCCCGCAGATCATCGGCTGCTGGTTGAGTTATCAGGAGGTAGGTTTGGGCGGCGACGAGGGCGGCCTCTACTTTTTTGCTTTAATGTTCCACAGAATCTACTAACATAAATGACAGATCTAAGTCTCTGGCCAACTCATGCCTTTCGGCCTCTGGGATGCGCTGCTGCCGCGAAGTGCCTATCTTGGTTTGTGGTCCTCCAGTGACAATGCCAGAATTTTTGGTGGATCTAAGTTGTGCCCGGCAGAGGATGGATTCATTGGCTGGCCTTTTCATTTCATCTAGAGACCTTTATAGTCTGAGTAAATCCCTTCTCTTGTAGTGCAGAAAATATTGGCAAGCCATTAGTTCCTCCCTTGTAGCATCTGCTGTCATGCGCACTACCCTCGATATAGCATCCCGGGCCTTCTACCAGTTTTCTTGGGGTACGCGAAGTGCGCTCACTATTGTATTCTCTATCTCTTTGTGCAACGCGACGGTCCCCTCTGGTGGGTCTTGCCTGTTCTCACAACGTCTTGTGGCATCATCCGACAAAATATCAACAGAGTTAATGATTGGGTTACTGTTGGAGTCCATGGGTGTCGAAGTTTCTCCTTCTTATAGGATCACGCACAGTTGGTGGTGCATGAGGTACGTTTGGTTGTCATCGTTGTTGTACCCATAAGATACGTGGATTTGTGAACCATCAAAGTCACAAGGATCTTGCTCTGGGTATGATTCCCATTTCCTGATTCCAGAGTCTACGCATTCCTCAGCTTCATCAGGAACTTTGCTTGATGGACTGGGGTTGCGCTGCAGCGTTGACTGCGAGCTTGAACCAAAATAGAGGCCATCATAATGATTAGCCAAATCTTTTAGGTCTATAGAGTTTCCACGTGTTTCTTCGATGTTTATCGGATTAGATGCAACTTCTCCAATTGATTCGATGGATGACGCTAGTGTTGTCATAGGATTTTTAGGTGTATCCGACGGGTCCAAATAGGCCGGAGTCAAAAGGCAAAGATTCTCGGGTGCCCCCATGTGAAAGTGGAAACTTCTGATCATGAGATCGGTCTCCTGGTCAAAATCGATGACAACCAACAAAGGGGTGGGCGGGCATGGATTGGTGAGATCATAATGGACCTCGCTAACCTGTATTGTCGGGTTGCTGCTTGGTGAAGGGGAACCGTCGAATCCATTAATCCAATGCTCAGAGTTCCCATAGACGGCTCCAATTGACCAGGGGTGACCACAGCAATGCCCATTGCTACGGGCTTAGGGTTTCATGGAAAAGAGAGCATTGGGGATTTTTTTGGCTGATCAGACAAACAAGGAAGTCGATGTAGTTTGATTAAAGAGAAATATCGGTTACAAGGTCACTGATTCGCTAGATTTGATCTAGCTTATGGCGGATTGCTGGAAAACTAAGGTGCTCCTCTCCGTCGGGTCCTCCCATCCTTTATATGAGAGGCTGGGTCCTGGATCCATAGCCGGAGAGGTTACAAGTTTATGATTACAATGCAAACTCTATGTTGGTTTATGACTATCCCTTGATCGGTAAGGCAAGTCTTTATTCGTTTGGTGCCTCTTGGACTCCGTTGGGCCTTTGTGGGACATAAGCTTTTATGCACCTAGGGTAACTAATCATAGGGACCCCATAGGTCATACCCATGTCAAACATGGTCAAGTCATGAAGTTCATCGTTATAATGATTGGAAACGTAGTAACCAATTCCTTAGACCATGAGACCATATTAAATCACTATCACCCGAGAGTGCCTTGTTAGCATCAAACATCACTCGGTAGAATGGTGATGATAAAGGTGTATTCAAGTATTCATAGGGGCATGTTGATCCGCATGTGTCAAGAGTGGAATTTGTTCTTCCACGTGACGGGGAGATACTCTGGGCCCACTCGGAGACATGACATCCATAAAGCTGCAGCGTGTGAGGGGTGGCATAGCTTGGAACGAGTAAAGTTGCACTTGTCGGTAACGAGATTGAACCAGCCATGATGATGTTGTTGATCAAGTATCAACGTTAAATATCATATTAACAAAGGGAATATGGCTCTGTTAACAAAGGTAATATGGCTCTATGTTTAATGGTTCAATGACAAATATTCTCATGGAATGTACATGGGTCATTATGGGCATCCAGGTCCCGCCGATGATCATTGGTCCAATAGGGGTCTTGACCATGTATAGAGTGTTCCTAAACTGTAGGGTAGCACACTTAAGGGTTTGACAACGCTCGGAGATCATTTGGGTATCATAGGAATCTCCAAAGAAAAGAGAAAGGGAAACCAGAAGGGTTCCAGAAAAGTCCGGCGGATGTCCGGAGTTGTCCGGAAGGAGTTTCGATGCAAAGAGAATTAAATAATATGTAAATATATGTTAATTATTGAATTGTACACTTATTTATATTTATTTAATGATTTAAATCTTATTTAATGGGCAATCCATGCCTAATGGGCCAATTCCCTAGGGGAAAAGGCCCAAGAGGGATGGTCGTGCCCTAGGAAGGGCCAAATGAGGGCCAGTGGTCCTAGTGGGCTTATTCCCCACATGAGGCCCATGGTGGGGCTAGACGGAGGCACCTCCTCCCACCTCCTCCTTTGATCATTCCCAACACGGGACTCTGAGGGAGGTGGTGCCCTTCCCTCCCCCTATATAAAGGAGGGCATATGGAGGGATTTAAACACACTATTTAATCCCAAGCTTTGAGGCTTCCCCCGCCAAGTGCTCTCACTCTCTCTCTCTCTCTCTCTCTCTCTCTCTCTTGACCACGGCCCCATTGTAAGGGTTGTGCGAATGAGAGAGTTCTTCACCACAGAGCACCATCGTGCTACGGATTCCAGACCCAGGAGATCTACTTCTCCAACCTCTGCTGGATCAGGGACCAGGAGTCGTCGTCAAGCATCATATGTGTACGAACCCCTATGAGGCACCTCACTTGTAGCGCTCGATTCATTTGAGCAATCAGATTCATTGGAGCTTGTTGGACTAATGGCACTGGGGTACCTCGTCCCACCGAGTCATCGGGCCCACCAGACGCGCTTCCTATGGGCCTCGCGAGGAGCGTGACCCTCGGGGAGGTAGAAGAAGTATGTGGAGAACCAGCAGGCAGCAAGATCGACCTCGTCACGAGTCGAAGACCCGCGAGCCAAGGCCTCACGAGGGGGTACATCCGTGATCTGGGGCACATCACGCTCGACGACGCACCAACGGGAAGTCCACCCAGAGACTGGACTGCCCTAGGAAAGAGAGGCTCTTCCCACTCTTCTTTATGCAAGGGTGGAAGGGGTGACGCTAGGAGATGGCAGCGCCTGACATACCACTTTGGTGCAAAGAGGCCAGGATGGAGCAGCGGGACAGCGGGACGACCGTCCACTGCGCCAGCGCTACAGCTGGACGGTGGCCATAAGAAGACAAGGCACGCCGAAACCTCTCGGATGGGAATGTGGTATCCCTTCCCACCTAATGTTTGGGGGAAGAGGCCCGTCACCACCCTATATAAGGATCCCTTCTCCTACATTAGAACAGGTCGATCCCCAATGATCTAAAAACCCTAGACTTGCATACACTATTGTACCCTCGCGAACCAAGCGAGCAATACAATAAAGCAAGAGTGGGGGCTTTACCTCCTCACGAGGGTCCCGAACCTAGGTAAAAAACCTCGTGTCACCTCTCTCTTGTGTGCTTGCTCTGTTTTCGCCACCATCGCTAAGACTCCTTGGAACTACGTGTTTCGCCCCCTCTGAAACCAAGGGATCGTTTTACCCTAGTTTCCTTTGCGGGACAAATCTCCGACATTTGGCGCGCCGGTTGGGGGGATGAGGTGTGTGAAGGGACTTCGGACGATGGCACCAACATGGCCGCTCATAGAAAGCCTCGCGACACCCGCTCCCGATGGGAGCAAGCAAAAAGGCTTGGGGGCTCGTGCCACGCTGCCCCACGCCCTCGTCCCTCTCCGGAGCCAGCGACAGTTCCCCTCCACGACCCTTCATGGGGGCGCGGGGAAAACTCCTCTTCGAGTACCTTGCTAACTCAGGTGCACCGAGCCTTGCTCACCCCGAAGACGGCTTGTCTCATGGCGAAGGAGCTTCTCTGCTACTCGCTTGTCGAGGACGCGCGGGAGGAGTGGCAGTCCCGCCTTGCGGCCCTGATGGACGTTGCCTAGGACAGACCTGTAACAATTGAAGCATGTCCGGGCGACATAGCTCATGGCACGCCCCTGCCACCCCCTCTCCATGACGGGCTTGGGGGATCAGGGGGCGCAGATCTGCCAGCTGCGACGTACCCTAGGCAGATCCAAAGCCGGACCGAGGTCGTCCGTTCGGTGAAGGATGTGTGGGTAACCTTGGCAAGGCGTTGAGGCCACGAGGCCCGAATTCTTCAAGCCATCTCGACTGCATGGCTCCAAAACAGGGCGGCCCTCGCCGAGCACCTCCGCAGGGTGGTGTGGCCCCTAAAGTTCAAGCCAGAGATGCCAACACGCTACAATGGCACCACCAATCCCACAGAATTCCTACAGCTCTGCACCACGGGTGTCGAGGAAGCGAGAGGATACGACCACGTCCTTCCCAACTGGTTCCCCATGGGCCTCGGTGGGAGACATGCACTTGGCTGCTGAAGCTCCCTAAAGTATCCATAGGCTCGTGGCCCGAGCTCTACAGTTTCTTCATTGCCAAGTTCGCATACATGGACAGGCCAGTATGCACTTGCGAGGACCTCATAAAGGTGCGACAGGGCCCCATCGAGACACTGCCCAAATATCTATAGTGCTTTGACCAAATCCTAGTCAGAGTCAGTGGGGCCATCGATGCAGAGGTCATCACGGCTTTCGCCAAAGGGGTCACCGACACCCGGGTGCTCGACAACATTGGCCAACCTTTCAACGGTTGCCAAGCTCTTCGTGGTGGCGGATCGTTGTGCCAAGGCCGAAGCTGGAAACCTGTTTATCCGTGGCGAGGATGTGACGGTGGACCCGACCATGGAGCCGGGAGGAGGCAATGGCTGGCGAGCAGAGAAGGCCTCTAAGAGACGTCCCCTGAGGAAGGTAGGGAGCGAAGCGGCTGATCCGTACCCGTACTACGTCTTCCATCAAAGGCAAGGCCACGACAACAGCGAGTGTGTTAAGCTTAGGGAGGTAAGAGAGGAGTACGACATCAAGAGAAGGCGAGAACAAAGCAACAAGAATAGCAGGGCCCACCTTCCTAGTGCCCCAAACCCATAGCTCATGCGAGGGACCTGGAGGCTAGCAAGGGCTGCGGCAGGAACATCGGTGAGTCGGCCGCGCAGAAGAGCTCATGGAGCAAGGGACGTCTCCATGCCCCCGAGGTCGCGCAAGACACGGTTCAGCCCTCCCAAGGTGACTCCCAGTCCCCACTCTTTTCTGTCAGGCGTTGTTTTTCACCCCCTCGAGGGAAGGGTCTTGAGAAAGGGAACCACCCCAGTTATCGACTATTTTTGTCTGCTTTTCTTGCAAATTTATTTGTTTCGCTGGATATTCCTTTCTTCCCATGTGCTCGCTATGTTCTCATGTATCTACCATACGAGCGGGGGCTAGGACGATGCCCATCACCGGACCGCCCCCATCAACACCGGGGATCTAAAGTGTCGATCTTTGAACTTGCGAACTAGCTCCAGCAATAAGTCACCTCACCCATGGTTCCCGGTTCTTGAGACCCTAACATGATGTATAAATGAAACAGGTTAGCTCTAGAGACGCGACCTAGCCAGGGCACATTCGTCCTCGGTCAGGACGGCCAGAACATGTGATACCTACGATCCCCCCTCGGGAGGATCACGGGTAAGAATGGTCCCCATGGTACTCTCCTCGAGAGGCCAATGGGGTGGCTCGTGAGGCACTTCCCTCCGTCATCCCAAATTTTCAGAACCTAAAGTGTCAAGCCCTGAACTTACCGCCCTTTCCTTGGTCGTAAGTTACCTCACCCACGGTTCCTGACGGATCGTGAGGCACTGCTCCTTCACAGCCCAAATCTCCAGGACCTAAAGCATCGAGCTCTGATCTTAGAGCCTGTTCCTTGGCCGCAAGTTACCTCACCCATGGTTCTTGGAGGCTTGTGAGGCACTTCCCTCCGACAGCCAAAACTTCAGGACCTAAAGTGTCAAGCTATGAACTTACGGCCCGTTCCTTAGCTGCAAGTTTCCTCACCCATGGTTCATGATGGCTCGTTAGGCACTGCTCCTCCCCGGCCCAAGCTCTCTAGGACCTAAAGTGTCGAGCTCTAAACTTATGGTCCAATTGCGGCCATAATTTACCTCACCCATGGTTCCTAGCCTTTAAAAAATCAAAAAATCTCAGGCCAGTCGCTGGCCTCCCCCCCGAAGGATCGGCAATTGCCCTACGGTCTTCTCCTTGAGAGTCTTACGGGGCAGCTCGCGAGGCATTACCTCTCTAGCAGACGGGAATTTGCGGTACTAGAAACCTTCGAGCTCTGAACTTACCACCCGACGGCGGCAGTAAGTTACCACGCGTATGGTTCCTGACGCTCAGCATCTACTGCACAGTCATGTTGTAGGTTGGCACGGTCTTCTCCTATAGAGGCCTAAGGGAATGGCAAAATCCTCGAAGGAAGCGTAAGCGAGTACACGCAAGAAGGACACATAGAATACTCCAGGTCCATACATGGCCAACGTGTCAAGGTTCACCAAAAGCGGGTTACAGCTGAAAGGGCCTCTCAGGCCGACGGCTCCGAAGCACTACCTTTGAGAGACTGCTCGTTGCTCTCATCAGCATGGGACGAGCCTCCATGGGAAGCACCGTTCTCACCCTGTAGAGTCGCGTCAGCCTCGGCAGAGTCATCCACTTCAGTTCACTCGAACAGCAGCAACAAATCATCCATGCGCTCCTCCATGAGCTGCTGGAAGCAGACGATATCGCTCAGTGGAGTCCCCTTGGGATGCTCCACCTTCTGCAGAAGCACCTTCCAGGGGAAGTTGGCATCATGCAGGTAAAGGGCGGAGAAGACCTAGGTCGTGATGGTCTGCATCATCCTTCGGCACTCATCTAGGTGGTACCCGTGGTAGAGCACGGCTCTCCCCTCCAATGTCGTCGTAATCCGGGACAAGAGTTCTAGGAAGGCGTCCTCCTCATCGGCATCAGCAAGGGCATGGAGTAGAACTTAGTCACTTCGAAGTCTCGGAGAGTATCGGTCGCATGCTTGGCAAGCGCCTAGTACATGTTGCACCTCTCCTTTTCCAGCACCCGAAGGTCCTGCTCCAGTTCGTCGTGTACATCCCAGTGCTTCTGGAGCTCCTTATGGGCCGCATGTAACCCCTTCAAGGTGTACAGTTCAACGATGGCCTCCGTCAGGTGCTCCTCCATCCTGTGTTGGGAGGCCTCCAGCACGAGCTTCTTCTTAGTGAAGCGGGACTCCTGGGTATTTCCTTCATTTTTCACTCATCTCGAAGGTCCCAACAAATCCGCGAGAGCTCCACGTCATTGGCTTCTCGCAGCTGCTTCCTCTCTTCGGCCAACTTCACATAGCAGCGGCAAAGGCGGTCGTCGATTGTGGCATTATGGTGGTCCACGTCGAGCAAGCTCTCTTCGGTCCTCCAGCGAGTCGTCTCCAGCTCCGCATCCAACGCTTCTAGGCAACTCCTCTCTAGTTGGGCCTCATCCTCACGTATCCTAGTTGCCTCCCTCTGGGCGGCCCTCTGACGATCCTCCTCGGCCTCCCGCTCGGAGAAGGCAAGTGTGTGATTGAGCATGGAGAGGTCATCGACCACGCAGCTCAGGTCCACGGAAGAGGGGCCAGCCCCTCCATAGAGCAGGGTTAGGCCCCGGGCAAGCTCCGAAGTCTATGCCTCTTTAGTGCCGTGGTCGCCTTGCCACGATCCTCCCACCGCTTCTGGGCCTCATCAAAGGAAGTCCATTCCAGGAGCAATCGGCGCCACACACCTACAAGCTGGTGTTCTTCCGCTGTGATGTCCGCGAGGAACTTGTCGAGGCCGGCATGAGCGGTCGCCACCACACCATGAAGGCGTCCTGATCTACCGAGGGAGATATCCGCAAAGGACAACCGAGCAAGCTTGCTTGAGCCCACGCCCTTGGAAGCTCGGGGCTCCCCTTTGGAGGGTCCCTTCGATCATCACGAGCAGGAGATGGAGACAATGTTGCGCACCCACAGGATCCTCGAACAGCAGGGCTTCACCTCTCATGATGGCTGCTATGGGATCGGCCCGGCCCTCTTCAAGAGAGTGATCCCCCACCTCACGGTCGGGGCCTTCATGCACCGGTGATCCTTGGACCTCAACGATACCGAGCGAGAGACGCTTCTAGGCCGACAGAGAGCGTGAGCCATCCCCAGAGCGCCTTGGAGCTCCTGTGGAGCCCGACTTTGGCGTCTTCTTCATCCTATTCTCCTTGCACCTACACCAGTACGACATACTGAGGAGGTAGGAAAGGACAGAAAAAGGGATCAAGGAAGGCCTCGTGAAGCCTTCTCACCCCTCGACGGCCGCCCGCACCAAGGACCAATTGGCCCTCCGCGTTCCAGGAGGAAGGAAGGCAGGGCCCTCATCGGGTCTTGGGCGTTTCCCAGCCGCGCGCGCTGAGAGCGGGGCGGTAGCATCCCCCACTCCCGAGGCAGCCATGTGGTCTACCCGATCTGTGGCATCATCTTTAGAAGACGACACACTATTTATCATCTTCCCACGCCGAACAGGTTGGGAGGACCCAGGACCACCATCGGGATCCACGTCCTCATCATCCAGCTTGACCAAGGAGCACTCGCCTCGAGCATCGAAGGTGGGGAGTCCGGCAAAAGAAGCATGCACATCACCCTCCAAATACAAGGGGCGTGCATCGGGAGGAAGCTCCGCCACGAGCTCTGCGCCCAGGAGAAGGCGCAAGAGGGTGGCAACCATATTCTCAGCATAGAGCCCTTCCAAGAGTTTGTTCGCATCCCGGCCGAGCACCATAGTCCAGAGGGGTTGCCGGTGCTCCTGGAGGGGAGAAATCTGTTGCCGCATGTACTTTAGCACCACCTTCTCACCGGTTAGGCCCTGGCTTCTCAGGTGCGCCACGCGCCTCACGAGGGGACGGGGCCCATGCAGGCAGGCGCCTCGCAAGCCCATCCGGGGTTCTCCACAGTCGACCTCGCTGGGACTCGAAGTTGCGGCCATGCCGACCGGCATCTACCAGCACCCATTCATGGCGGAACTCCAATGCCACTCCAAGGATGTAGATGGGCACGAAATACCCCTCTTATTTGGTGAATAATCTGACGCCTCCGAGGGTATCCTCTGGCGAGAGGACGAGAAGGCGATAGAAGTTTCGTAAAAACGCCACGGAGGGCACCACTCCGACGAAATCCTCGCACCAGAATGTGAAGGCGGCAAGGAGCGCCACGCTCCGTGGTTGAAGGTGGAGCATCTGGATGCAGTAATTCTCCAAGACGGCGAGGAGGAAGGGGGAAAGGGGTGTGATACCGGCGGTGATGGAGTGAGTGCAGACTATGGCAGCAGTGGCGTGCCACCCGTCTCCCTTGACTCCGTCACACCAGACCCCGAGAGGCGCCCCACTCATTCGAATCGGCGGCCAACAACTTCTAGACCTTCTCCAGTCCCTACATGTTGAGGACCGTGGCCCGAGGCAAGGTCCCCGCATTCACCACGGGGAAGCTCTACATGGCGAGAGGAGCACAAGCTCTCTTGGGGCCCGTCTTGGAGGCTACCTGGTTAGGATGAAAGATGTTGAGAAAGGGCACGGGAAGGTCGGTGGTGGAGAAGATGAAGTGAGACATGCCTTCTCGAGTTCAGGGTTTTATGAACAGCGCGGGTCCCGAGCCCAGGGGAAGGAAGAGGCGGTTCCCACATTGAACGGACACCGCGTTCTGCATGGGCACGTGGAAGCCGCGGGTGGCTTCTTCAGGGAGCCGTGCACAGATGTGACCGCTCATGGGCCCGACGTCAGTTGGTACATTGACTTCCACACCCCTTCATCGAATGCATGCAAGACAAGTGACCGGGGGCTACTGTCAGACTAATGGCACTAGGGGTACCTCGTCCCACCGAGGCACCGGGCCCACTAGATGCGCTCCCTACGGGGCTCGCAAGGAGCGCGACCCTCCGGGAGGCAGAAGAAGTACATGGAGTGCTAGCAGGCACCAAGGTCGACCTCATCACAAGCTGAAGACCCGCGAGCCATGGCCTCGTGAGGGGGTACATCCGTGATCCGAGGCACATCACGCTAGACGATGTACCAACGGGAAGTCCACGCGGAGACTGGTCTGCCTTGGGAAATCGAGGCGATGCTCGCTCTTCTTTATGTAAGGGTTGGAAGGGGGTGACGCTAGGATATGGTAGCGCCTGACATGCCACTTTTGTGCAAAGAGGCCAGGACAAAGCAGCGGGATAGCGGGACGACCGTCCACTGCACTAGCTCTACAGCTGGCCGGCGGCCACAAGAAGACAAGGCACGTCGAAACCTCTCGGGCGGGAATGTGGTATCCCTTCCCACCTAATATTTGGAGGAAGAGGCCCGTCGCCACCCTATATAAGGAGCCCTTCTCCTACCTTAGAACAGATCGATCCTCACCGATCTAAAAACCCTAGACTTGCATCCACCATTGTACCCTCACGAAGCAAGCGAGCAATACAACAAAGCAGGAGTAGGGGCTTTACCTCCTCACGAGGGTCCAGAACTTGGGTAAAAACCCCATATCACCTCTTTGTCGTGTGCTTGCTCCGCTGTCGGCAGCATCGCCGAGAATCCTTGGAACTGCGTGTTCAGCCCCCTCTCGAACCAAAGGATCGTTGGACCCTAGTTTCCTTCGTGGGACAAATCTCTGACAGAGCTTGTGGAATCATCCATGACCTTGAGGTCGACGTCGGTACGACTACATCATCCATGTTCCCTGTGGAATGTTAACCGTGTTAGGTCTTCAAAGGTATGAATACTGAATCCCCTCCTGTTACTGCATTACTAATAGATAGATCCTAGCATTAGGGTTGTTTACGTAGGAAAAATTATTGTTTTCTGGCACAAAACCCCAACAATGGTATCAGAGCCGATCTATGCGTAGATATGCTGGTACGGGTAGAACACATGTTGATTGTTTGGGCCTTGATCATATAATTTTTACCCTCTCACATGTACTTGCATATACCAAGCACTGCTTGATCGAAGCGGCCCCCAACCGACATTATGCTTTCATTCACGAGACTGGTCCACGCTTGACATACGGCTTACACCGTATAAGTGGCTTGAGGGTGTCAGTTTCTCTCGTAGTAGTTGGTAAACCATTTACAACAGAGGGCCCTGAAAGGGGTGTAATAGAGACAATTATTAAATCAACATTGTGTTTCATGTTCGTAGGTAAGAAAAGGTTCTTGTGCGAAAGTCCTAGCAGCCGTGTAAAATATTCAAAAGATAAAGTAGAGGCGTCTAACTTTAGTTTGCAGGGGCTTGTGATATGATATGGTCAAAGTAAAAGGTAAAGTACTTTACTTTCATGTTGCTAAGTTACAGTAATAGGATGATGGCATCAAGGGCTTGGCGCCACACACGGGAGTGCACGATGGAGATCATGGCACGACAATCTATGACCATGTCATGTTACACTTATTTACACTTGATGTTTATTGTGTGCATCTTGTTTGTGCTAGTATTAGATACTCGACGGTAGCATTGATAGGATGATCACTTAACACAATTCCAATGATTGTGTTCCCCTTGTGTGTGCACCACTAAGAAAGTTCTCTGTTATGAGGCATGCCATGATGATCGGGTGTCTGACATATTTGCGTTTGCATATAGTGGGTGTAAGCCATGTTGCACTACAATACACACAAGTTAGAGTTGGAGAGCCTAGCATGTACAGACATGGCCTCAGAACACAAGAGACCAAAATGTCGAGCATGAGTCACATGAATGATGTGATTGACATTGGAGAATTCCTACCTTTGTAGCTATGTTGCCGGCCATGAAGATCGGGGCTGACATAGTGAATTGGGATCATGTAATCACTAAAACTTCTTTAGGGATGTTTGTTTTAGTAGGAGCTCATCTAATATAATGTGATTATAATTTGAACTCATATTATGAACTTAGTCTAAATGTCTTTGCAAAACTTTTATAGATCATGTCAAAACCCAAGTCTTTGTTTAGTTTTGAGGGATTTATGAAGAGTGAGAAACCCAAAGTAGATGGGCCCAACTTCATAGACTGGTACCAATGCCTGAGGAACCTCATTGTCTCCCACAATCTGTTCTATGTGCTGCGAGAACCGCTAGGAGATTTTCCCGTGAGCACTGTTCCATGAGATTGAGGCCTTCAGTTTGGCCGAAGGACTTAAGATGCTATTTCCATCTCAAGTCAGAATCATGGCATTTGAGTACATGGATGATTTTCTCTCAACCAATATGAGGGAAAAGACTAGCCTAGAAGATCACTTGGATATCATGGAAAGAATTCATGAGCACCTTGTGGACATCATGGACTACTGGGTGAGCGACAAATTTGCGATAGATGTGGTGTTGCACTCGCTACCCCACAGCTACAAAGATGTCTTCTTGTAGGGTTCGCAGCATAGAAAACAAAAAATTTCCTATGATGGGAACAACTATGTACCAAGATCTATCTACTAGATACAAACAACGGGCGGATGTATATCCGTAGAGAACATACCCTTGAAGACCGAAAAAGCTTAACGAGTCCAAACTCGTGGTTGATGTAGACGATCTCTTGTCGATCTCAAGATCGAGAGGAAGTCCTAGCGCCGCAAAACAGCAGCGCATCCGTGCTCGCACACACGTTCGAGGCACCGAGCAACCTCCGCCTCCTCGCTCCAGCGATGCAGCGGAAGCACAATTCTTTCTTGCCGAAAAGCCACCGGGAACATGTATCTCGCTAGTCCGAGACTATGGGGGATAAATTCTAGAGGGGGAGAGAGATCCTTCACGAGGAGGTGTGAGAGACAAGTGAGGAGGGGGGCTCCTTTTATAGGAGGAGGGGGGCACCCAAGGGGTGGCCGCCGGCCATGGGGGGCTGCCCCCTCCCCTCCTTCATTCATGTGGGTGGACACTCCACTCACAAAATGCCCTTTAAATTTCCTCCACTCAAAAGTCCACTCAAATTCCCATTAAATTTCCACCAAATTTAATGCAAACTCTCATTAAATAAAACTCCTTTTATTTATTCAGAATTTTGTCAATTACTTTAATGACAAACATTCACATATAACCCCTTGCTAGTATTTCATTTCACATGCAGAAACACTTTCTGCAATTTCACCCGAAAACCCGTTTCGGTATCTAGTGAAATAAATTCCTGTGCTTGTTATTCTTTTCGGCATGAAACTTTTGCTCCAAATGGATGTCGGTGTCTCTTAAGTGTGTCACCCTACGGTTCGCGAATAATGCGGACATGATCGAGACCCCTCTCGGATCAATAATCAGAAGCGGGATCTGGAGACCCATACTGACTCCCACACATTCAACGATGACTTTCTTGTGATCGTCGGAACCTTTTACGCTAGTATCTTAATCCCTTTGTTTCACGATACATTACATGTCCGAGATTCGATCATCGGTATCTCCATACCTAGTTTGATCTCGTTACTGACATGCACTCTTTTCTCGTTCCCGTGATATAACATTCTAGTGATCAAATCACTTGCTTGCAAGCTAACCAATGTGATGTCACCGAGAGGGCCCAGAGTATATCTATCCGTCATCGGGATGAACAAATTCCACTCTCGATCCATGGGCCTCAACATAACACTTTATTAGTTCTGAATCCATCTTTATAATCACCCTGTTACGGTGTGACGTTTGATGTTATCAAGAAACTCTTCCGGTGTTAGTGATTGACATGATCTCATGGTATAAGGATTAGGATCACTTCGTAAGTTGTTATAGCAATATAAACTCAATGACTTTTATCGTAATGCTATACTTCGGATGAATGTTCATCACACCATTACACTAATGTTGTGACCTCGTTATTAACAACATCCAATGTCCATGATCAGGAAACCTTGATCATCTTGTTAATCAACGAGCTAGTTTATAAGAGAGGCATAACTAGGAACTTCCTTTTTGTTTATTAAACACACATGTATTAACGTTTCCGTATTAATACAATTATAGCATGTAAAATAAACATTTATCATATACAAGGAATACGATAATAACCACTTTATTATTGCCTCTCGGGCATATTCCCTTCAGTCTCCCACTTGCACTAGAGACAATAATCTAGTTTGAGAACTTTGCGTATTGAACACTTATGCCTTTCTGGTGTTTCATATACGCAATTGCAAGTGGTTAACATAATCTACAGACCTGACGCTTCAGGTCCGTGTGTATTTGCATGTCTTTGCGTCTTCACGCATCACTCATTCTCCAATGAGATGGCATTGTATAAATTTGGTCTTTCGGTGAGACCTTTAGTTCCTTGGGGTTAAAACACGTCGATACTATTGTCATACAATATATCTTTAGTGTTAGCCCGTTGCGAACCACACCTTAGTTTGATAACAAACTACTTGACACAAATTCCCTCCTTTGCTGCTACTATAGCAGTCATATACTTAGCCTTTTTGTTGTAGTATTCGTCACAATGTCTTAACTATGGATTTCATCCAAATCCATCATGGAATCTCCTTTCCATTACATTGTTCCACCCATAGTTTAAATTGAGATAAAATTAATTTGTATCTTGTGACAAATCTAGTATCAACGTAACGCTTTACAATGAACTATATGTAATTGTTTGTCACCTCTACACAAATATATTCTTAGTTCTTCCAAAAGATCATAAGAATATTCTCACTATCGTCCAATGATCATTTTATGATTCATTCTGGTATATGCTCATAACACTTAGAGCATAGGACATATCTGGATGTGTACATATCATGGTATGATTGATCAAAACATTCTCGTGATTTCACTCATCAAGTGTCAAAGCACTTGAATCTTGTTTCACTTATTAAGTGTCGATACACTTGAATCTTGATTCAATTCCTTTCCATGCAACAAGAACTGTTTCTTGTCGTTTCTATATTGAACTCCTTCAATATCTCATATATGTATGTTTGGCACAACCATATTAGCGTCACAGTCTATCCACTATAGACATTCATGCTAAATATTCGGGTTTTGCCTAAGTATTTCATCGAAATGAAATTCTTAACCTTTTGGTCAATAAAAGATACATCATTTCTAATCAACAAGATGTCCTCCACATAATGTATTAGAAATATGTCTCAGTGCTCCCACTTAATTTCTTGCAAATGCAAGCATCTTCATCGTCTCCTGATGAAAACTCCTTTTCATTAAGGTGAAGATTCCAACTCCGCGATGCTTACTTCAACCATTGAAGTTTGCATGCCCTTTTAGCATCCTTTGAATTTAACAAAACCCTTTGGACCGTGTCATGTACACGTCCTAGGTAACCATTCTATTAGAAGAACTTTGTTTTGTTTATTCATCTACCATATAACAAATTATATGTAGTGGTTGCTACTTTAATCCGTCTAGACTAAATATCGCTATGAAAGATCAAATCTTGTCATAGTCAACTCCTTGAACATTGTCGTAAAATACTTTACGACTTGCCGACTATTTCATAGATGTGAAACATCCATGTCTGTTTCTTTATAGATCCAAATATGACCGATAGGTTTTTACACCTTTCCGGAGGGTCTTCCAAGTTCAGAACTTGATTTCTCGTGTATGGAACTATCACAGATTTTATGGCTTCAAGCCATTTGACGGAGTCAGGGCCCATCATCGCTTCTTTGCATATAGTCGGTTCATCATTGTCAAACAATAATGATTTACTCTCAAATCTTAGTATTTGATTCTTTATCCGACCGACTTGGTTCAATAAGAACTTAGATATCCGTGACCACAACCTTTGAGACACATAAGCTATGAGCATTATGACAGCCTCCGGAACAATTTCCGGCGCTGCGCAACTCAGCACATTTAGCTAAGGTTCGTTAACCTTATCAAAGTTCTATTGTCCTCCCACTTAACATTTATGAAAAATTCCTTCTTCAAGAAACTTCACGTTTCAAGCGACAAACCCTTTTGTCCTTGGTGTTATGGAGGAATAACCAATTGTTATTCGAAATAACCTACAAAGACATGCTCATCCGACTTCGGTTGTAAACATCTTACTTATGTTTAGCATACCAAAATTTAAGAAATGTCAACTTGGGTTTTACCCCAAACCATAACTTCCATGGTGTCATTTCAACGGATCAAGATGGAGCTCTTTTCGATTAAAGCGGTAGTCTCTAAAGCTTTAATCTTTTAAAACATAATGGCAGTTTTATAAATAACACCTTTGATCCAACCATGTCAAACAAGGTTTCATTACAAATCTTAAACACTCCATATTCCTATGGTGTTTCGGGATATGTAAATCTAGGTGTTTTGCTAAACTTGCAACTCAAATAAATCCCTTTATGATAAAATCATAATTCATTTATTTTCTTGTTACACTTGTAACTCAAACAAATCCCTTATGATAAAATCATAATCCATTTATTTTCTTGTTACAATGATTTTCCACTTCATCTTGAAAGTCTTTGAAACATTTTTCAAATATTTCATACTTCTTTCTCATTAAGTGAATATTCACTCAAAATTCCGGAGAAAGCATATGAAGTTGAAACCCATCGCTTACGACTACACATCATGGAATACATACATCGATATGTATAAATTCCAATAATTTAGTCGTTCGTTCTTCTTTGGCCTTTGAACGAAGTTTTAATTATCACGTGGAAAGTCTCACAAGCATCACTTGATCAAATCAAAGACTACAAAAATCCATGAATATGGAGATTCTTCATGTTTTCTTTCCAATATAATTTAAACGGCGATGTCACTTTGTAAGTGATCTTTCAATCATTTGTCTTGCGACATTTTAGCATTAGGTTTTATGGATGTGATTTCTCCAACTAGATTTGTAAATCATCCATCTTATATGGAATACGGTAATTATTTGAACAACCTTTGTTCTCATAATACCTGATTTAAATAACAATTATTAAAACAAATCTTGAAGTCAAGCTTTGATGTCAACGAGAAATACAAACAACGGTTTGTTTGTTTTCGATGAACATCATCACATATTCTCTTGCTAGTTACTTAGGCCATTGTGGTTCATGAATTGCGTTGTTCCGTATGAAATTTCATACCAACCAATTCGGTATCCAATACCCAAGAACCACATTATTTAACAAGCAAAGAATACAACCATAACATGTATATCATATATATACCTAAATTGGATATTTCCAATCTTTTCTTTTCTGCCAAATATATTTTATAGATTCTCTTTCAGCATTTCCTTTTCCTTTTTAAAAGAATCTATCAACATCAAAAGTGGCGCCATATACATGACACATAGTCCAAAGCATGTATATTCAAATAATAATACCTTTGGACTTGCACTTTGAAGTAGATCACCATCATCAAAATGATCGGTATTCTTTCAAAATCCATTCTTTAGTAATCTTTTAGTGTAGTAAACACTTTACATACATCTTCTATTCATCCTTATCATGACGACTTTCATGATCAAGCTACTATAGCTTATAAAGGTGAATCGTGAGTATAACATTACTTTCCAAAACCTTTTTGGATGATTAGGATGTCTAGCATCTCCAACCTAATGAAATCAAACGTCACTCGGTAGAATGGTGATCATAAAGGTGTCTTCAAGTACTCAGAGGGGCATGTTGAGGAGTGTGAGACCCTGACGCATGGCTTAATAGGAATGATAGTATACCCATCATCTAAAAAGAACTCTGAAGTTAAGTGTGCTTGGCCTAGATAAATTTGAGGATGGGTGACCGACCGGGAAGTGGGTACCGAGTGCGCACGACAAAGATTCATGTGGTTACCGAGCACCAAGTATCTGTTGGACCACGTAGAGAAAAACAAAACTTTTTGCCCTACGCGGTGATCCCAAGATCTAGCTGAGGTAGAAGGCCACGAGATTTACCACTAGATGCGCAGTTGCGGATTACTGATGAAGCGCGTCAGTTGATGCACTGTAGTCCTTTGCGATCCGATCTGATCATCCTGGTGCTGATCGTATAGCACCTCTGCTGGTATCCACACGTACAAGGAGGAGTACTGGCGGTGAACTGCTTGGTTCATTGCGTTGGCAAAACTGTTGTGGAGCTAGGGTTTCCAACACATGGAATGACCTAACCGATCAACGATTAACCCTTCTGGGTTACTGTGCTCCACTATATATGGGGAGTGAACGTGGGCCCCACTCACGTGGCCCAGTCACTAAATCCCATATATTATTAGTCCCTATGAGTCTGACTCACTGACTCAGTCCAAATCCGGTTTGGGTCCAACCCAACCAGATTTTCGGTTTAGATCTAATCCGAACTTGCTCCCACTCTTAAGTGTGTGACCCCGCAGGCTCATGGCTACTTGGACACGATTGGAGTCCGACTCTCAATCGATCAGTCGGTAGCGGCTCCTAGCAGAACATGCTGACTCCCAAGTACCAAAGAGTCATGACGACCTGCCTTTCCAATGCGACTTGCGTCCGAGTCCCTTTTGCCTCACGATATACCTTGTCAGACTATAGGAGAATATTTTCCATCCCTTAAATAATCCGACTCTCTTCTCGATCCAAGATAAGTGATTCATCCGACTAACTCTTAGTCGATCGCCTCGGTTAACACTTAACTGAGTCGTGCATGGCCATGCTTTCTGAATCATATCATCCGAGAGGGCCGAGAGAATATCCCTCCAAGTGGAGGGGAAAAATCACATCTTGGTTATTCACATCACGCAGCTTGATACTCAGTCGACCCGAACTCTACCTTTATAACTGCCTAGTTACGGATCAGCGTTTGACAGAACCTAAGTCGGTGATCCTCAACTTGGACTGTGCAATAACCTCAGGTCTAAGGATTACATTGATTGAGATATACAAATGACAACTTGTTCGTTGTACCTCAATATGGGTCAATCCGACTCGCTAAACTCTTTAGTCGAATCTGTGTAAGTCGGAATAGCATCTCCATGCCCATGACAAGTGGAACCGAGTCATCAAGCCGACTTTCACATTGGTCTAAGTTGTGTGTCCAGCACAACCTCGATGACCAAGAATATTTTGTACAAACAACATGAATGTATAGTTCCACAACCGAATCACATATTCAATGATATACATCATATGTTCATACAAGGACAACTTAATATCTTTATGAATACAATGGGAAATATCATCATACATGATTGCCTCTAGGGCATATTCCAAACATTATCATAGTAACAAAGGGAATAGGACTCTATGTTTAATAGTTCAACGACAAAGATTCTTGTGGGATATACACGGGTCATTATGGGCATCCAGGTCCCGCTATTGATCATTGGTACGAGAGGGGTCTCAACCATGTCTAGAGAGTTCCCGAATCATAGGGTAGCACCCTTAAGGGTTCTACAATGCTCGGAGATCATTTTGGTGTCATAGGAATCACCGAAGAAAAGAGAAGGAGAAACCGAAAGGGTTCCGGGAAAGTTCGGCGGGTTTTCAGAGTTGTCCGAGAGGAGTTCTGGTGCAAAGAGAATTAAATAATATGTAAATATATGTTAATAATTGAAATATACATTTATTTATATTTGTTTAATGATATAAATGTGATTTAATGGGTAGTCCATGCCTAATGGGCCAATTCACTAGGGGAAAGGCCCAAGAGGGAGGGTCGTGCCCTAGGAAGGGCCAAAGGAGGGTTAGCAGCCCTAGTGGGCTTGTTCCCCACATGGGGCCCATGGTGGGGCTGGCCGATGGTGCCTCCTCCCACCTCCTCCTTTGATTAGTCCCACCCCGGGACTTTGAGGGAGGTGGTGCCCTTCCCTCCCCCTATATAAAGGAGGGACTACGGAGGGATTTAAACACAGGATTTAATCCCAAGCTTTGAGGCTTCCTCCTCCAAGTGTATTCCTTTATCCCTATCTCTCTTGGGATCGCGGCCCCATTGTAAGGGTTGTACGAATGAGAGAGTTCTTCACCATGGAGCGTCGCTGTGCTGTAGGGATTCCGGATCCAGGAAATCTACTTCAGCAACCTCTGCCGGATCAGGTATCGGGAGTCATCTTCAAGAACCGTATGTGTACGACCCCTACGAGGCTCCGTACTTGTAGCGCTCGAGCCATTCGAGCCATCAAAGTCATTGGATCTGGTGGAGCCGTCCACTACCTTGATGTTGTAGGGTTCGCAACATAGAAAACAAAAAATTTCCTACGATGGGAACAACTATGTACCAAGATCTATCTACTAGATACAAACAACGGGCGGATGTATATCCATAGAGAACATACCCTTGAAGACCGACAAAGCTTAACGAGTTAAACTCGTGGTTGATATAGACGATCTCTTGCCAATCTCAAGATTGAGAGGGAGTCCTAGCGCCGCAAATTAGCAGCGCATCCGTGCTTGCACACACGTCCGAGGCACCGATGCGGTGACCCAGCATACCACTACGTGTTTAGTACACTATAGCCGTTGACATGGCACCTACAGAACACCGTTCCGTAAATATCACATCCCTCAGAGTGGTACAACAGAAACATTGCGGGTCCATATTACAAATATTCACACATTATTATTATTACAATACCAGAAGTTCAAGACTTCAAAAGGTTTCAACTTACAAACCAAAATATAAAGTGTTTCAGCGGAATTTAAAGATTGCAACTCCGACTAGGAGTTGAGCTCAACAGCTTATTCTATAGAGTTCATGTTGCTTGGCTCCGTTGGTTACTACTAACTAGGGTACTTAGTTGGACTCGTTATCATCAACACCATAGCGGATTTCGTAATCCACTCCTTCAACACCTCCTGACAGGTCAGGCTCCTCGTAGAACACATCTTCTTGACATTCAGCTGCATACATTGGCACGTCTTCAGAATCCTCAGAGTCTAAGCAAGGGATCAAAGGAAATGATGAGTAACAGTGTTACCCAACAAATTCATTATATGCAAGGTGGGAAGTTTGATGCTCTAACTACCACCTCGGACTATAAGTCCTTGGCACTATGCAGTTTTTGTAAATCTTTCTTCAAACATTGATTTTATTATAAAAATCTATGACAATCAACCTTCATAGGTTGACCAGAACTTTCATGGAGTTCCTTTCCTGCCGCGTCCGTAGCTCCTTCCCGGAACAGGGAGTAACAAGTTACAATTCTTACACTCTGCATAGGTGCGTTACTTTACCCATGAGAGATCAACTCCTTGTTGCACAACCGGGCGTACTTTCCCGTCCACAATTCCATGATGTGGGGCCTAGTAGTTGGTCCAAGCCAATCACTTCCCCCTTCGCGACCTCGCATGCCTCCTTGGTGTACACCATGCCCACATAATGAATTACGGCAATGGTTTGTACAAACCATTAGATGCCAGAACTATCGTGGGACGATGAGGGTTCCCACCCATATGCTGCATATACTCTACGAATTACCAATTAATATGCACGCTACGAGGATAACAACCACAACCTACACATCCTGCTTCATGCGAGAGGAAGAAGATACAGCTGACTTCTCCGTCCCATTCCAAATCTCATGGCTAACGCGTAATATACGGCGCTAGAATCACTGATGTCAGGGGTTATTAAGTCCCTAATTGATCATCATTGTTGCAAATAGAACCCTAAGTTCTATTGCTCCTTTATATCATCACTTAGGATGATATCTGTGATTTCTTTATTTGGAAAAATAATATTTTCTTTCTTTAGAGTATATATGATAACACACAATTTGCAAATACTTTGATAAAGACTCTTCAAAGGATATGAGCAAGTGATAAACTTGCCTTGTGATGGCAAGGTAGTGAAGTCTGATGCTTGCACTGGACCTTGAGCTTCTATGTCTACAAAAACATCAATATTGCCCGGTAAGGACAATATTTAGAAGCAAAATGATTATGCAAAGTAATGTAATGCATGATTTAACTTGATATGCACTCTCCCCATTATTATAAAAATTATTTTTAATAATAAAGGATTTATAATATTACTTTATAATATATATTGTATTTTTTTAATTTTTTTCCCTTTTATTTGACTTTTATTGATTTAATACTTCTAAGAATTATCACTTAAATATCAAAAATTGTTCTTAAATATTTATTTAGTATTTTTTCAAAATACTAAAATATTAATATATAATGAAAGTGATTTTTATTTATTTTTATCATCTATCAATAATTTTGTAAAATTCCATAAGGAATATATAAATTACAAAATTCTTAATAAAATTTATATGTCTAAAATTTTATATCTTAATTTATTTGGATAGTTTGGATTATTGTGAATCCAAAAATATTTTATTTATAATTTTTGGAATTTTATTTTATTTTCTAGAATTTAATTAAGTTCAGGGGCATTTTGGTCTTTCCCTATTTATTAAAACAGATTCTAAATGACTTGGGCTGGCCATTTGGGCTTATTGGGCCCTTGTGGCCCAATAGGGCAGGGTCAAAACAATCACCTCGAAGGGTTTTCTGCCCACCCAGCCCACTCATTTTTTAGGGTAATAACAGTAGGAAAGGCTCCTACTGCCTCATTTCATTAATAATAAATCAGAGTCTGTAAGGTTACATATTTACATAAGGACAAAAAGGGGAGAAAAGATCTCCAAAAGACAGGTTGGAAAGGTCTAGGATCTCAAAAGGTTTACAAACTATGAATAATGCTCTTGATGAGTGGGTGTAAATCCTCCTTGTCCTATGAATCAACAAAGGATGATCAAGACCAATCTTGACTTCCAAGCCTGAACTGGGGGTTGTATGTTATTAAACCAGAGGTTGTTTCTCTCTTTCCAGATGTTCCAGGATCCAAGCAGGGTAATTTCCATAAATAGCTTTTTATTCCAGCTTTGTTTCCCCTGCTCAATGATCTGAAGTCTAGAGTTAGCCATAGACCAAGAGATGTTAATTGAATCCCAGCAAGCTTGACTGAAGGGGCAGTGAAAAAGCAAATGTTTAATTGTTTCTTCAATATTATGACTACACATTAAACAATCATATCCAGTCCCAAGTGCATAATGCCTTCTTCTGAGCATGTTTCTTGTGTTCAGTCTGTCAGATAGAACCAGCCACCCAAAGAACTTCACTTTTGCAGTGCACTTTGATTTCCACAGCCATTTGAAGGATATGTGTGGGTTTAGGTTTCTGAAGTTATACTGGTAATATTTGCTGGAAGTGAAATCTTTGGCCCCCCAAACATAACTCCAAGTGTCATGTGAATGCTCTCTTAGTTGTATCTCTCTACAACTATTTTGAATTGCTCTCAATTCAGCTAGTGCTTCAGGTGACAGAGGAAGATAAAAGAGATGTGCCAAACTGTCTGCTGTTAGAAACTCTGGGCAGATATATCTTCATTCCTTACATAGGAGTAAATAATCGGGTGACTCTCTTCTAAGATAGTGTCAGACCACTGATCCTTCCAAAACAGTGTATTAGCCCCATTACCAATAGAAATTTTAGCTATCCCTCTGAATAAATATGAAAGTCTAGAGACATCTCTCCACCAAAAAGATCCACAAGGCCTAGAAGCATGAGGAATAGTGTTGATGTAGTATGCATTCCAGACTAGGGAGACCCAGGGTGTGTCATCCTTATTATAAAACTTATGCAGGAATTTAAGCAGCAGGCCTTCATTTTGAATTCTAAGGTTGAGGATGCCAACACCTCCTTTACTTTTTGGCCTGCAGATCATATCCCAAGCAGCAAGAGAATTGCATTTTTCACCTTCTTCAGTTTTCTTGTTCCACAAACAATGTCTCTGAATTTTTCTATGTGCCCCACAATCTTATTCGATGTCTAGGCTAAAATGACACCATTTGCTGGAAGTGAAATCTTTGGCCCCCCAAACATAACTCCAAGTGTCATGTGAATGCTCTCTTAGTTGTATCTCTCTACAACTATTTTGAATTGCTCTCAATTCAGCTAGTGCTTCAGGTGACAGAGGAAGATAAAAGAGATGTGCCAAACTGTCTGCTGTTAGAAACTCTTGGGCAGATATATCTTCATTCCTTACATAGGAGTAAATAATCAGGTGACTCTCTTCTAAGATAGTGTCAGACCACTGATCCTTCCAAAATAGTGTATTAGCCCCATTACCAATAGAACTTTTAGCTATCCCTCTGAATAAATGTGAAAGTCTAGAGACATCTATCCACCAAAAAGAGCCACAAGGCCCAGAAGCATGAGGAATAGTGTTGATGTAGTATGCATTCCAGACTAGGGAGACCCAGGGTGTGTCATCCTTATTATAAAACTTATGCAGGAATTTAAGCAGCAGGCCTTCATTTTGAATTCTAAGGTTGAGGATGCCAACACCTCCTTTACTTTTTGGCTTGCAGATCATATCCCAAGCAGCAAGAGAATTGCATTTTTCACCTTCTTCTGTTTTCTTGTTCCACAAACAATGTCTCTGAATTTTTTCTATGTGCCCCACAATCTTATCTGGTAATTTTATTGCACATATTGTGAAAGTTGCAACTGAAGCTAGTAAGGAATTAATCACAGTTACTCTCCCACTATAAGACATCATCATGAATGAAGCAGACACCTTTCTTTCAACTCTGTCAATCAGTGGCATAAGATCATACACTATAGGTTTAGTGGTGCCAAGAGGGAGCCCCAAATAAGTGAAAGGCATTTTGGCAATTGCACGCCCCAACATATCTGCAATTTCCTTAGAGATGTTGTCAGCCAGATTTATTGGTATTAGGTGAGACTTATGAAAATTGATCTATAACCAGTAGAAATAGCATAATTGTGAAGAATCCCTTTCACTATTTGAATTTGATCTTTGTCTGCTTGCATTATAATCAAAGTGTCATCTGCATATTGAACAACTGGAAAATCCTGCCCAAAATCAGGGGAGAAAGGGGCCCTGAGGATGTTTTCTCTGAATGCATTATTGATTGCAGATTGTAGTAAATCAGCAGCAAGAACAAAAATTAGGGGGGACAAAGGGTCTCCTTGACTAACACCTCTTTTGCAGTGAAATTGTCTCCTAGGTACTCCATTAAGCAAAACAGCAGACTTTCCAGTGCCAAAAATAATTTCAATCCATTTTAGCCATTTATCATCAAAACCCATTTGCTTCATAATTTTCATCATGGCCATATGATCAATGGTGTCAAAGGCTTTGGCAAAATCCAACTTAAGTAAAATAATCTCTTTCTTAGAAGCTTCACATTGATAAAGAAATTCAAAGGCCCAAGCAAGGCAATCCTGAATGTTTCTGCCTTTTAAGAAACCATATTGATTTTTATGAATAATTTTCAGTATTACTTTCTGGAGCCTGTTAGCCAAAATTTTGGTGATCAGCATCAGAACAAAATTTAGTAAAGTGATTGGTCTAAAATCATTGACAAATTCAGGTGAACCTATCTTTGGAATGAGTGTAATATGACCCATATTTATACTTTCTAGATTCAGATCTCCTTCATAAAATTGAAAACATAAGGAATAGATGTCTTCCTTGATGATGTGCCAACAACTTTTTAGGAAGAGACCATTAAAACCATCTGGGCCTGGGGCTTTATCACTTGGCATTTCTTTCACCACCTTGTCAATTTCCTCCCTAGTAAATGGTATGGATAAAACTTCAAGGCCCTCAGTTGGAGAAATCATATGTTGAAGATCAAAAAGCATCTCAGGCTGAGTAGAAGTTCCCAATATTTCTTTATAGACTTTATAAATAGCTTGCTCTTTGTCAGCATGCTCAGTGACAAAAGAACCATCTGAAAGTTTGAGGGAGGCAATGTTGTTCTTTCTGCTTGTGCCCCACAATCATATCCCAGCCCACTCATTCAATGTCTCCTCTCTCGAGCTCACCCTTCTCCTTCTCCTTCCTCGACCCCGTGGTCAGTGATGTCGCCGCCGATGATTCCCGCCGTCGTGGACCGCCCTGGCCGCCGCCGTGGTGCAGGAAGAGGTTGTCGACTCCGCTCTTCCCTCCTGTCCAACTGGATTTGGACATGGAGCTCTCCTGCGACAGATCGATGTCGTCCTGAACCCTAGGGTTTGGGATTGGCATTGATCATGGCGCTGTCGCTGCTGTCGTGCGCTATGGTGATTCACCTCGCCCCTAGGCGTGGCTATGGTCGCCGTCGTGGCGCTGTATGGGTCGCAGCGCCCTCCTAGGGTGCTCCCCGTGCCGCCATGGTCGTCGACCACCTCTTCTTCCTCTTCTAGTCTCCAGCGAGGACCTTTGGTGAGTCATTCATCTCCCCTCGTGCTCTTTGTACTAAGCCAATCTATTCTAGATGTTGGTGGTGACCTTCCTGGTTACTGTCCTGTCTTGATTAGTGTTTTTTATTCTACTTAGGGTTCATACCCTGCTGTGGATTAGATACTGATGAATTAGATCATGTGTTGATTGTCCCTAAGCATGCTAAATGATTGTTAGTTGTGGTTTGCTGCTTAAGATGAATTGTGGTGGTTCTAGTGGCTTATCAGATGATTCTATTGATTAATTTTTGATGTGATCAGATGATCAAGTTGCTTTAGAAGCAATACTTGGGAATCTTGTGGTTTACTGCTTCACCACTGTCATTACTTGGTTAATGACAGTGAGTGTTGTGTGATGAAATCACTGTATTAACACCTGTTGGCTTAAGAATTCAGATGTAGTTTGAGATCAAATGATTTCAAATAGTGAAGATATACATAGGTGACTATCTTGTTTATGATTCCTGTGTTTAAGAACAGGAAAATGATTTACAGTGGGTTGGTTGAATCTGTGAAGGTTGAATGCTTAACCTAATTAATATAGAATTGTTCTTGTGACACCATCTTTGGATGGCACACAAGTAAGATTCTATTTCATTGTTTGGGGTTGGTGCAAGCTTAAGATGAGTTTGGCCTTAAAGATAAGTAGAAATTTTCCTTTCTTAAATCCCTAAGACCAATGATGTTGGTCTGAGGTTTAGGCATTTAAGCTTTATCTAGTTGATTCATATGGATGGTTTTGGTAGTGGTACCAGCTACTATTTCTTGAATCAAAGCTTGGAAAAAATGATTGTAAGCTTGATAACTTGCATAGATCCACATGATTAAATTCTAAGGTGCTACTCTTATCCTAGAGATGTGCCTAGAAGTTAAATCTTATCTATATTAATTCTGGAATTGAAATATAGCTTGATAGCTAAATCAATGATGTTGTTCTGAGATTTAGTTGGATCCTTGTACTTTGTTGTTTGACTTTAAAGTTTAAAAGCCTCAATAATGGATTCACCCCACTTGGGTGCTTTCTGAGAGTTTAAATAAGAGACAGATCATGTATGCTTGTCTAATCTTAAACAGATATATCATTTGATGGTCTATTTACTCACCACTGTCACTTGATGTTGTGGTTGCTAGTGGTTGCCCTTGTGGTAGCTTGATCTGGTGATCCCCTGGTGTTTCCAGTTCCTGGCTTGCTCTTGATCTAGCCCATCTCTCCTGATCTAGATGGCTTGACCTTGGTCTTGCTATCCACCTGATCTTCCCCCTCCTTATGTCACCATCCTGGTGAAGTGGTCCTGGCTTTGGTTGGTTTGATCTGGCTTAGCTTTGGCTTGATGTAGCTGTTGGCTGTTGTGCTTGGTTTAGCTATTGGTTTCTATGCTTGGTGTGTAAGAGTAAAGGAATGATGTGGGGATTGGTTTTCCCACGGCTGTGTTGACAGTTTTGTTTGGTTGTGCTGCTGTTGTGGTGTTGACAGCACACACCATGCAGTTTGGTGTGTGTCTTTGCTTGTACTGCCGAGATGTGGATATCTTCAGAATTTTGAAAGTTACTTTCATCTTGTTACTTCTACCTGGCTGGTGAAACTTGCCCCTCTTTACTGTTATTTGCCTTATGGCTTGAATTTATGAAAGATACATTCTTTCATATTGGTGAAATTTGCCCCCTTTATAAGATTACTCAATGATGAATCTTGATCAGTGCACTTCACTAACAAGTCTGAGAGTAATTCCATTTTAACCTTAACTTTCTTTATTTTTTATTTGTGTTTGTTTTCCAGGTACCAGACATGGGAATTCAAGATTTTAGTTTAGGTTTTCTTCTTTATTTGTAGAATAATACTATGTAATCTTCTTTATTCTTTTGTAATTTTAGCTCTATTCTTTTGTAATCTTTATTTTATTATTTTGTAATAAAGATTATACTATGATCAATAAATAAATATTATTCTTTATTTATTTATTATTGTAAGAATTGTGAATGATTTCCATAAGTTACATTTTTTGTAAATTATTTATTGAATGAAAATATAAAATGGAGATTCTTAATCTTAATTACCTTCTTATTATAAAGTTTGAGTTATTATTGGTTAACTCTTAATTGAATCAAATATTCAAGCATTATTCAAAATTCTTTTGAACTACAATTCAAACACTCAAGTTCTAAATTCAAATTTCATTTCCCAAAACACATAAATCCACAAAGATCATATCAAAGTATATAACAATCATCCTTCAAGACTAAACCTATTCTCAAAGCATGAAAGAAACCTTGATCACTTTAGGTTTTTATTTCACGAAAAATTTACCCACATTTTCACAGATGAATGCATGCAACATTCCAAATTCCTAAATCTACCCTTCGTTAGTTCCTAAATGCTGGGATGTTACAACCGAGCAACCTCCGCCTCCTCGCTCTAGCGATGCAGCGGAAGCACAACTCTTTCTTGCCGAATAGCCACCGGGAACATGTATCTCGCTAGTCCGAGACCATGGGGGATAAATTCTAGAGGGGGAGAGAGATCCTTCACGAGGAGGTGTGAGTGAGAGAGAGAGGGAGAGGGGTGCATTTTATAGGAGGAGGGGGCACCCAAGGGGGGTGTCCGCCGGCCATGGGTCTGCCCCTCCCCTCCTTCATTCATGTGGGTGGACACTCCACTCACAAAAACCTCTTCAATTCCCTCCACTCAAAATTGCTATTAAATTTCCACCAAATTTAAAGCAAACTCTCATTAAATAAAACTCCTTTTATTTATTCAGAATTTTTTCAACTACTTTAATGACAAACATTCACATATAACCCCTTGCTATAATTCCATTTCACATGCAAAATACACTTTCTGCAATTTCACCCGAAAACCTGTTTCGGTATCTAGTGAAATAAATTCCTGCGCTTGTTATTATTTCCGGCATGAAACTTTTGCTCCAATTGGATGTCGGTGTCTCTTAAGTGTGTTACCCTACGGTTCGCGAATAATGTGGACATGATCGAGACCCGTCTCGGATCAATAATCAGAAGCGGGATCTGGAGACCCATACTGACTCCCACACATTCAACGATGACTTTCTTGTCATCGTCGGAACCTTTTATGCTAGTATCTTAATCCCTTTGTTTCACGATATATTACATGTCCGAGATTTGATCATCGGTATCTCCATACCTAGTTTGATCTCGTTACTGACATGCACTCTTTTCTCGTTCCTGTGATATAACATTCTAGTGATCAAATCACTTGCTTACAAGCTAACTAATGTGATATCACCGAGAGGGCCCAGAGTATATCTATCCGTCATTGGGATGAACAAATTCCACTCTCGATCCATGGGCCTCAACATAACACTTTATTAGTTCTGAACCCATCTTTATAATCACCCTATTACGGTGTGATGTTTGTTGTTATCAAGAAACTCTTCCGGTGTTAGTGATTGACATGATCTCATGGTCTAAGGATTAGGATCACTTCGTAAGTTGTTATAGCAATATAAACTCAATGACTTTGATCGTAATGCTATACTTCGGATGAATGTTCATCACACCATTACACTAATGTTGTGATCCCGTTATTAACAACATCCAATGTCCATGATCAAGAAACCTTGATCATCTTGTTAATCAACGAGCTAGTTTACGAGAGAGGCATATCTAGGAACTTTCTGTTTGTTTATTAAACACACATGTATTAACGTTTACATATTAATACAATTATAGCATGCAAAATAAACATCTATCATATATTTGGAATACACATAATAAATACTTTAGACTTCTGATTCAATAGACCCCCTAGAGGAATGAAAGGAAGGAGACAAATTAGATCGATGGCTCGGATTGACTGATACCTCTTCGCGTGTGGGGGCACGATTGGGATTCAAACAAAATTAGACTACGTATGTACTTCCCGCCAATGCCCATAAGGTCCCGAAGCACGTCAGTACATGGGTATTCTACGCATGCGACGAGGAAACGTAAGTGTCCAACTCGAATACAACACTTGCACATGTCCGTTGTTGTGGCAACACTGCATACATGGTTTAGGGTGAGTTCTTTTGGGCCTGTTGACGGGATACCTGTGACACCCCGGGATTAAGGCTAGACAAATTCCAGACCTTCGTCTGAACATAAGCCTAACCTAATCTCGAAAGAGTACAGAGAAAGAATTGATAACACAACAGTGACCCTACGACACAAAATTTATTACAACAAGCTCATAACTGAGAGAAGAACCAAAATATTACAAGCAGAGGTCACTGACCACAAACATCAAACAACGGAAGGCAAATTATGCTATTAAGTATAGCAAACTTAACAAATGGCCTAAGAGGCCTGAAGCATAACAATGACGTCCAGTCCATAGATCCCAGACTGCCGGCTGGGAACTCCAAACTACTCGTCGATGTTGATGCCCTGAAGAAAGTCATCCTCTATGGTAACACTTACTCTGCTGCAAGAGAGTCAACGAAGCAAGGGTGAGTATAGGGTGTACTCCGCAAGACTTATGGCTAGTGGAGTTGTTTTGCATAAAGCCATCTTTGTTTTATAAAACAAGAGGGAGAAGAATCTCTACTAATCAAAATATTTCAAAAGGGGATAAGAGAGCGGTATCTCTAGTTTTGATCATATCTTGATATCCACTGAATCATCATCAGCTGAACCTATCTAGGACCACCCCCTCGTACCCAAGAGGAAGCATCCTTAAGCACGCGTTGATCTGCCAGGTTTTACGATTAGGTTAAAGTTCTCTATAATCTTTGAATCTGGTCTCCAAGTTCTTCCATAACCGTGGACACGGCTTTTCAAAAATATTTAACCCTGCAGGGGTGTACAACTTTACCCACACGTACCAACCGATTCTTAATGCCAGTTAGCATTAGCCCTCTTCCTGGGAAGGCCGGCAGAGAGTGGTTGACCACGACCTTTACCTTGCTTTCGCCGAGACCATGAGTCACGCACTAGGGAGATGCCGCTGTAACAGGTCGAGTCCTGAAGTCGGTCCCTAATGATGTGAACAGGGTTTGAGATTACGGATGCCGGGCATCTCCCATTCCCTGCCACACTTACCTACCTGTATGAATGCACCTCCTTCGAGAAGAGACAGAATGCATATGTCGAATGGAACGCCCGAACTATGTGATTCATGGAATCTACTAGGCAAGTTAGTTGGTCGAGGCGGTTTCCAGGCCCCCGTGTGGCTGTACACTCTTCTTGGACCATAGGCAAGAACAGAAGGGAATATGCCCTGAGAGGCAATAATAAAGTGTTTATTATGTGTATTCCAAGTATATGATAGATGTTTATTTTGCATGCTATAATTGTATTAATACGAAAACGTTAATACATGTGTGTTTAATAAACAAACAGAAAGTTCCTAGTTATGCCTCTCTCATAAACTAGCTCGTTGATTAACAAGATGATCAAGGTTTCCTGATCATGGACATTGGATGTTGTTAATAACGGGATCACAACATTAGTGTAATGATGTGATGAACATTCATCCGAAGTATAGCATTATGATCAAAGTCATTGAGTTTATATTGCTATAACAACTTACGAAGTGATCCTAATCCTTAGACCATGAGATCATGTCAATCACTAACACCGGAAGAGTTTCTTGATAACATCAAACATCACACCGTAACAGGGTGATTATAAAGATGGATTCAGAACTAATAAAGTGTTATGTTGAGGCTCATGGATCGAGAGTGGAATTTGTTCATCCCGATGACGGATAGATATACTCTGGGCCCTCTCGGTGATATCACATTGATTAGCTTGCAAGCAAGTGATTTGATCACTAGAATGTTATATCACGGGAACGAGAAAAGAGTGCATGTCGGTAACGAGATCAAACTAGGTATGGAGATACCGATGATCGAATCTCGGACATGTAATATATCGTGAAACAAAGGGATTAAGATACTAACGTAAAAGGTTCCGACAATCACAAGAAAGTCATCGTTGAATGTGTGGGAGTCAGTATGGGTCTCCAGATCCTGCTTCTGATTATTGATCCGAGAGGGGTCTCGATCATGTCCGCATTATTCACGAACTGTAGGGTGACACACTTAAGAGACACCGACATCCAATTGGAGCAAAAGTTTCATGCCAAAAGAATGAACAAGCGCAGGAATTTATTTCACTAGATACCGAAACAGGTTTTCGGGTGAAATTGCATAAAGTGGTTATGCATGTGAAATGGAATTCTAGCAAGGTGTTATTTGTGAATGTTTGTCATTAAAGTAATTGACAAAATTCTGAATAAAATAAAAGATTTTTATTTAATGAGAGTTTGCATTAAATTTGGTGGAAATTTAACGGGAATTTGAGTGGACTTTTGAGTGGAGGAAATTTAAAGGGCATTTTGTGAGTGGAGTGTCCACCCACATGAATGAAGGAGGGGAGGGGGCTGCCCCCCATGGCCGGCGGCCACCCCTTGGGTGCCCCCCTCCTCCTATAAAAGGAGCCCCCCTCCTCACTTGTCTCTCACACCTCCTCGTGAAGGATCTCTCTCCCCCTCTAGAATTTATCCCCCATGGTCTCGGACTAGTGAGATACATGTTCCCGGTGGCTATTCGGCAAGAAAGAGTTGTGCTTGCACTGCATCGCTGGAGCGAGGAGGCGGAGGTTGCTCGGTGCCTCGAACGTGTGTGCGAGCACGGATGCGCTGCTGATTTGCGGCGCTAGGACTTCCTCTCGATCTTGAGATCGGAAATTGATCGTCTACATCAACCACGAGTTGAACTCGTTAAGCTTTGTCGGTCTTCAAGGGTATGTTCTCTACGGATATACATCCGCCCGTTGTTTGTATCTAGTAGATAGATCTTGGTACGTAGTTCCCATCGTAGGAAAATTTTTGTTTTCTATGTTGTGAACCCTACAAGAACTCAGGTCCTAGTAGTGGCAAGTATGCGACTGCAAAAACCATAACCCACCGTGGCCTCCCATACAAGCCTTAGCATGTTTATTATCCATCTCTGATCATACCACGTCATCCTGTCAAACTAGGTTCATTCGCAGCTCTGATTCATCAACCGGATGGACCAGTGGTAACAGCTAAGCATGGCTAAGCACAACAGATGTAACAGCTCTAGCAACGCTTCACAAGCCAAACCCTAGTTATGCTAGGAGCAGTGGATCAGGGAATTTAGGCTAAAAGGGAACATGGATCAGATAGGATTACTCTATCTATCGATAAAAGACTTTAGAATCATATGCGCATGGCAAGAATGAAATACTTTGAAAGCATAGGATTCATATGTATGTGTGGGGCTTCGCTTGCCTTTGCTAGTTGATATCCAAAAAGCAGACCTTCGGACATCTGTTACTTGACTTTATTATAGTTGGTCAAGTATTGGTCTTCGAGCTTCGACAGTGTTGATCTCGACCTTCGATAGTGTTGACCTTGGTCTTCGATCTTGATCTCATTATCGTATTCTACCGGAGAAGAACCAAATACCGGAAATAAAAGAAACAATCAACACATGGCATCGATGAAATTCTCAAGCAAGGATGATGATATAACAAGTTGAATTGTATTGAAATAAACCCCTAAGACATGCTTGACAAATTAATCGAGGTTCCGAGGGGTGCAAACCCTAATTCAGAGAAACCCCGAAGGCATATGAGAGGGGTTATTTTGTTGTTCTAATTAAAATTGCAATTGAAGTTGCGTATCAATGCATGATTATAATTTAATTAGATATAATTCATTTTTCTGAACATTTTGATATATTATTTATATTTTTCTGGTTTAAAATGAATTAGTTATGATTTTTCCCAATTTTAATTCATTTTAAATCATTTTTGGAATATTATAAATAATTTACATTTTAGAATTACTTAAACATTTTTATTAATGAGAAACATTTCTGAAAATACTTATTATACTTACAACAGGGGCCCACATGTCAAGGATTTAATAATTACATAAATGATTTACTGAAATTGATAAAGGAAAAAGAAAAAGGCTTTATGACATCAGCACGACCTCAGGCTGACGTCAGCCAGGGTCTTTGATATAATTCATTTTTCTGAAACATTTTTCTTTTTCTGTTTTTATACTTTCTCTTTTGTATTTCATTTTATAATCTGTTTTGAATATTTTCAAAATGCAGAAACTTTTATAAACATTTAAAATGTATCAAAGACCCTTGTAATAAATTTGGGTTCCAAATATTTTTGTACTTTTCAAATATAGTAAAACCCTTTTGAATGCATTTCAATTAGAGAGGGAAACTATTAGGGTTTAGGGTTTTGATGATTATTTCTTCCATGCATTGTAAAATGATGATGCTCATGAATGCACATTCACATCCTAATTAATATTTAATGAAACTAGGGTTGTTACAATACCCTCACGCACCCTCCTCTAATACGCACGGGGGTAATTCTAACATTTGGGACGTTTACAACTTTTTAGAGTGGGGATCTATGGAATCACACCTCAATACTTTATTATTGCCTCTCAGGGCATATTCCCTTCAGTCTCCCACTTTCACTAGAGACAATAATCTAGTTACATAGTGATGAATCTAACACCCATGGAGTTCTGGTGTTGATCATGTTTTGCTCTAGGGAGAGGTTTAGTCAATGGATCTGCTACATTGAGATCCGTGTGTACTTTACAAATCTTTATATCTCCATCCTTGACATGCTCGCGGATGGAGTGAAACCGACGCTTAATATGCTTGTAATTCTTGTGAGACCTTGGTTCTTTGGCATTGGCAATGGCACCATTGTTGTCACACTAGATCACCATTGGGTCCAACGCGCTCGCAACCACACCTAGTTTGGATATGAACTCCTTCATCCAAACTGCTTCCTGAGTCGCTTCCGAAGCAGCAACATATTTGGCCTCTGTTGTTGATCCCGCCACCACAGGTTGTTTGGAACTCCTCCAACTAACCTCTCCGCCATTCATGAGAAATACGTATCCGGATTGAGACTTAGAGTCATCCGGATCGGTGTCAAAGCTTGTGTCAACATAACACTTAGCGACGAGCTCTTCTTCACCTCCGTACACAAGAAACATATCCTTAGTTCTTCGTAAGTACTTAAGGATATTCTTGACCGCTATCCAGTGTTCCGAACCTGGATCCGATTGGTACCTACTAGTCAAACTAATATCTTGTGCCACATCCGGTCTTGTACATAGCATGGCGTACATTATATAGCCTATGGCTGAAGCATAGGAGACTTTGTCCATTATCTCTCTTTCTTCCGCTGTAGCCGGACTTTGAGTCTTACTCAATGTCTTGCCTTGCAACATAGGTAAGAACCCCTTCTTACTTCCGTCCATTTTAAACTTCTTTAACATCTTATCAAGGTATGTACTTTGTGATAGCCCTATTAGGTGCCTAGATCTATCTCTATAGATCTTTATGCCTAATATGTATGAAGCTTCACCTAGGTCCTTCATTGAAAATTTGCTGTTTAGATAACTTTTAACACTGTTTAAAAGATCTATATCATTTCCGATCAATAATATGTCATCCACATATAATATCAGAAATGCCACATTGCTCCCACTCACTTTCTTGTAAATATAAGCTTCTCCATAAGTTTGGACAAATCCAAACTCTTTGATCACCTCATCAAAGTGGAGATTCCAACTTCGTGATGCTTGCTTTAGTCCATAGATGGATCGCTGAAGCTTGCACACCTTGTTAGCATCCTTAGGATCGACAAAACCCTTTGGTTGTATCATATACAACTCTTCTTCAATACTACCATTGAGAAACGCGGTTTTGACATCCATCTGCCATATCTCATAATCGAAATATGCAGCAATTGCTAACATAATCCTAACTGACTTTAGCATCTCTATGGGAGAGAATGTCTCGCCGTAGTTAACTCCTTGAATTTGTCGAAACCCCTTTGCGACAAGTCGAGCTTTATAGACGGTCACATTACCATCAGCATCAGTTTTCCTTTTGAAAATCCATTTGTTCTCCACGGCCTTTCGGTCGTGAGGTAAGTCCACCAAGTTCCAAACTTGATTTTCATACATGGATTCCATCTCGGATTTCATGGCTTCTAACCATTTGTTGGAATCCGGGCTCATCATCACTTCTTCATACGTCGCAGGGTCATCAATTTCATCAACCATGAAATTCATAACAGGTTTTTCGTACAGCTCGGGAGCTGCATCCGTCCTGCTAGACCTATGAGGTTTGGTAGTACTCTCTTTCGGAGTTTCATGATCATTATCATTAGTTCCCTCTTCAACTGGTGAAGCCAACTCCGGAACGACTTCCGATGCTGCGCTACTCGCCATACTTTGAAGAGAAGGTTCAATAACCTCTTTGAGTTCTACCTTCTGACTACTCACACCTTTCGCGAGAAACTATTTCTCTAGAAAGGATCCATTCTTGGCAACAAAAACCATGCCCTCAGATCTATGATAGAAGGAATACCCAATAGTTTCCTTAGGGTATCCTATGAAGACGCATTTTTTCGCTTTGGGTTCGAGTTTATCTGGTTGAAGTTTCTTCACATTAACATCACATCCCCAAACTTTAAGAAATGACAGCTTAGGTTTGTTTCCAAACCACAATTCATACGGTGTCTTTTCAACGGATTTAGATGGTGCCCGATTTAAAGTGAATGCAGCAGTTTCTAGTGCATAACCCCAAAATGACAACGGCAAGTTCGTTAGAGACATCATAGATCGAACCATATCCAATAAAGTACGATTATGACGTTCCGACACACCATTTCGCGGTGGTGTTTCGGCAGGTGTGAGTTGTGAAACAATTCCACACTCATTCATGTGAGTGCTAAATTCGTAACTTAGATACTCACCTCCACGGTCGGACCGTAGAAATTTCATCTTTCTATTACGATGATTTTCCACTTCATTCTGAAATTCCTTGAACTTTTCAAAGGTTCCAGACTTGTGTTTCATCAAGTAGATATAACCGTATCTACTCAAATCATCTGTGAAAGTAACAAAATAATGATATCCACCTCGCGCCGACACACTCATTGGACCACATACATCAGAATGTATGATTTCCAATAAATCACGCCTGCTCCATTGAACCGGAAAACGGCGTTCTAGTCATCTTGCCCATAAGGCATGGCTCACATGTATCAAATGATTCAAAATCAAGTGATTCCAAAAGTCCATCTGAATGGAGCTTCTTCATGCGTTTAACGCCAATATGACCTAGATGGCGGTGTCGCATATATGCGGATATATCATCATTAAGTTTGATCATTTTAGCATCAACATTATGAATATGTGTAACATTATTATCGAGATCCAATAGAAATAAACCATTCATCATCGGTGCATGACCATAAAAGATTTCATTCATATAAATAGAACAACCATTGTTCTCGGATTTAAATGAATAACCACTTCGCATCAAACACGATCCAGATACGATGTTCATGCTCAGTGCTAGCACCAGATAACAATTATTCAAGTTTATTACTAATCCCGATGGCAAGTGGAGAGGTAGCGTTCCGATGGCGATCACATCAACACTTGATCCATTGCCGACACGCATCTTAACCTCACCCCTTGCTAGCGGTCTCTTGTTCCGCAACCCCTGATTCGAGTTACAAATATTAGCAATTGAACCGGTATCAAATACCTAGGTGCTACTGCGAGCACTAGTCAAGTACACATCAATAACATGTATATCATATATACCTTTGTTTGCCTTGCTGGCCTTCTTGTCTGCCAAATATTTGGGGCATTTGCGCTTCCAGTGGCCAATCCCTTTACAATAGTAGCACTCGGTATCAGATTTAGGGCCAACCCAGGGTTTCTTTTCAGGCACGGCAACCGGCTTGCCGCCCTTACTTCCCTTCCTTGTCTTTCTTGAAACCAATGTTCTTATTGATCATCAACACTTGATGTTCCTTCTTGATCTCCACTTCTACAGTTTTAAGCATTGACAGAAGCTCGAGGAGAGACTTCTTCATGCCTTGCATATTATAGTTCATCACAAAGCTCTTATAGCTAGGTGGCAGAGACTGCAGAACACGATGGATGCCTAAGTCAATGGGAATCGATATTCCCAAGGACACAAGCTTATCAGCGTAACCTGACATCTTGAGTACATGCTCACTTATGGAGCTGTGCTCTTCCATCATGCAGCTAAAGAACTTTTCTGAAGCATTGTAGCTCTCTACAGCAGCATGTGTGTCGAAAATCGTTTTCAACTCACCCATTGTATCAAATGCATTGCCGTTTTCGAAACGCTTTTGAAGTTTTGGCTCTAGCCCATACAATATGTCGCAATGAACTAAGTTGTGGTCCTCCTGACGAGTCTGATAGACATTCTTCTCCTCGTCAGGGGCATCCTCAAAAGGTGGGGGTCCTAGCGGCGCTTCTAGCACATATTGCTTTTGTGCAGCAGAGAGGAGAATCCTCAAATTCATGGCCCATTTGGTAAAGTTGCTACCGTTTGTTGCAAGTTTCTCTTTCTCCATGAACACAATGAAATTAAAAGCAGGTGGTGCCATCTACAACAGAATTTGTAAAGTTTAGACTAAGTTTATGATAGATTGAGTTCAACTAATCCACATTACGAATGAACTCCCACTAAAAAACAACATCCCTCGTGTCTTTTTGGTGATTACATGAACCAAATCCACTACACCAAGTCCGATCAACACGTGAGTCGGTGTAGCTTCAAAGGCGAGCATCAAATGGGCATCATATCTACTATATGACTCATGCTTAACCTTTCGGTCCGTGTTCCGAGGCCATGTCTATACATGCTAGGCTCGCCAAGTAATAACCTTAGTATTCGCGTGTGTAACTGTCTTACACCCGAAATATGGTCATGGATCCAAGAACACCCGATCATCATGTGATGTCTTGGAGCGACGAAAACATAATCGGTGCATATAAAGGAAGAACACATTCTTATCTTGATATTTAAATGAGGTATCATCTTATTATGCTAATAAAATGCCAAACAAGGAATATAAGATGCTATCAAACATCACATGTTTATAAGTGAAATGATATGGTTCCCGCATATGATCTCTATCATGTGCATCGTGGTATGATCACTATCATACCTTTATGTGTAAGGCCAAGGTCTATGGAACTTACACGTCATGTGTGTTGTAAGAGTATCATCTCATACTTCTACTTACAACATCACCATATCATAACACTAGCCCAGCAACAATCTAAACTAGACGCCTCTAATTTATCCATTGCAAGTTTTATGTGGCTTAGGGATTTCGAAGATAGAACCGTTCATACCTACGAACATGAACCACAACGAGGATAACCAAATTGTTGACAACTCGTTGCAAAATAGATATTGACTATAGTAGGAGATACAGACACCCGCTAGACACTTATGCAAACTAGTTGCATGTCAAGCGTGGAACAGGTCTCATGTGCGAGGACATGTAAAGTTTGTCCGGGCCGCTTCATCCCACTATGCCGCCAATATCCAAAACTACAACTAAGAAGCAACAACATGATTATCATCTCCCACATACTCATATGTGTACTACCCGTATAAAGCATCTACGCATAAACCTGGCTCTGATACCACTGTAGGGTTCGCAGCATAGAAAACAAAAAAATTCCTACGATGGGAGCAACTATGTACCAAGATCTATCTACTAGATACAAAAAACGGGCGGATGTATATCCGTAGAGAACATATCCTTGAAGACTGACAAAGCTTAACGAGTTAAACTCGTGGTTGATGTAGACGATCTCTTGCCGATCTCAAGATCGAGAGGAAGTCCTAGCGTCGCAAATCAACACCGCATCCGTGCTCGCACACACGTCCGAGGCACCGAGCAACCTCCGCCTCCTCACTCCAGCGATGCAGCGGAAGCACAACTCTTTCTTGCCGAATAGCCACCGGGAACATGTATCTCGCTAGTCCGAGACCATGGGGGATAAATTCTAGAGGGGTAGAGACATCCTTCACGAGGAGGTGTGAGTGAGAGAGAGGGAGAGGGGTGCCTTTTATAGGAGGAGGGGGGCACCCAAGGGGGGTAGCCACCGGGCATGGGTCTACCCCCTCCCCTCCTTCATTCATGTGGGTGGACACTCCACTCACAAAAACCTCTTCAATTCCCTCCACTCAAAATCCCACTCAAAATTGCTATTAAATTTCCACCAATTTTAATGCAAACTCTCATTAAATAAAACTCCTTTTATTTATTCAGAATTTTGTCAATTACTTTAATGACAAACATTCACATATAACCCCTTGCTAGAATTCCATTTCACATGCAACAAACACTTTCTGCAATTTCACCCGAAAACCTGTTTCGGTATCTAGTGAAATAAATTCCTGCGCTTGTTATTCTTTCCGGCATGAAACTTTTGCTCCAATTGGATGTCGGTGTCTCTTAAGTGTGTCACCCTACGGTTCGCGAATAATGCGGACATGATCGAGACCCCTCTCGAATCAATAATCAGAAGCGGGATCTGGAGACCCATACTAACTCCCACACATTCAACGATGACTTTCTTGTGATCGTCGGAACCTTTTATGCTAGTATCTTAATCCCTTTGATTCGTGATATATTACATGTCTGAGATTCGATCATCGGTATCTCCATACCTAGTTTGATCTCGTTACTGACATGCACTCTTTTCTCGTTCTCGTGATATAACATTCGAGTGATCAAATCACTTGCTTGCAAGCTAACTAATGTGATATCACTGAGAGGGCCCAGAGTATATCTATCCGTCATTGGTATAAACAAATTCCACTCTTGATCCATGGGCCTCAACATAACACTTTATTAGTCCTGAACCCATCTTTATAATCACCCTATTATGGTGTGACGTTTGATGTTATCAAGAAACTCTTCCGGTGTTAGTGATTGACATGATCTCATGGTCTAAGGATTACGATCACTTTGTAAGTTGTTATAGCAATATAAACTCAATGACTTTGATCGTAATACTATACTTCAGATGAATGTTCATCACACCATTACACTAATGTTGTGATCCAGTTATTAACAACATCCAATGTCCATGATCAGGAAACCTTGATCATCTTGTTAATCAACGAGCTAGTTTACGAGAGAGGCATAACTAGGAACTTTATGTTTGTTTATTAAACACACATGTATTAACGTTTCCGTATTAATATAATTATAGCATGCAAAATAAACATTTATCATATATTTGGAATACACATAATAAACACTTTATTATTGCCTCTCAGGGCATATTCCCTTCAGAGGTTAGCATCAGTATGACTACATCATCCACGTTCCCCGCAAAATATTAACCGACTTTGGTCTTCAAAGGTATGAATACCGAATCCCCTCCTGTTACCGCATTACTAATAGATAGATCCTGGCATTAGGGTTATTTGTGTAGGAAAAATTATTGTTTTCTGGCACTAAACCCCAACACCGATGCAAGCTGATATTGGATCTCTTCCTAAAATGTACAAAGTTAAGGAGTATAAGTACATGAATGAATAAAGAAAAGATAAAGTCAGAGAAGAGAGACACTTACACAATAGTAGGTGCCTTGGTTAAACGGATGCCGACAAACTTTCTCTTCTCTGCCTCCAACAAAGCAGTGGATTTTTTGGAGATTCCACTCTCTGTTTTTTCTTCTTGCCTGCAGCAACAGCGTCAGAGGTGGATATCTTCCGCTTTCACATTGCCGGAGCAGGATGATCCTTCGAGGCAACATCATCGAACAAGACTTTCACATCTTTCAACTTGGGGTCGTATACTTGGGAGGCCATATCTTCCTCGGCCAGGCTCGCCAGCTGATAGAGCAAAAGTATGTTACATGATTGATGCTTCGAAGACGAATAATTTGGAGTACAAGACACAATAAATAAATAACATTACCTCTAAACATTCGTCGCATTTGAAAATGTCGAAGCTGATGGCAAATACCTCTTCTTGTCCTTCACCTTAACGATGTACTTAAGCCGGAGCTTGATGGAGTCACTGGAGAAATTATCTTCGGAGATCCAGATTTGATCCCTCATTTCCTTGGTGTACTCATGCATCAGCTTGGTGTAGTGCTACAGAGGCTAGATTTGCCTTACAAACTAGCTCATGGGTAGGTTCAAGCTAGTCAGACCTCCGTCTATGAGCCATTTGATCTGCCTTACGATGCGGGAAGCTTCATTATCGGAGGGGAGATTGGCTTGGGACCTCTAGGTGGCAGACTCGACGGCAGCACCATCGACTAAGTCGGGATAGGAGGCTTGTAGGCCGGCCAGAGGGATATCTGGGCCATAGAAGTATGACTTCTGCCAATTCTTGCAGGATTCATGACCGACGATGTTGGGAAATCGCCGGCCAAGACGGATCTTAAAGATAATTGATCCGCAATTGCAAAGCTAGTCTTTGGAGGCACTAGAATCTCTCTTCACCATGAAGAAATAGACAAAAGTGTCTAGCCTAGGCCTAATCCCTAAGTATCCCTCACACAGAGATACGTAATTGCTAAGTGCTAAGATGTTGTTGGAAGAAAGATTATGGGGAAAACATGGAAGTGCTACAATACTTGGAGGAAGAATTCGGAGACTGGAAGGGCTACACCACGTACCAGTTGGGCTTTGAGGTACACCTTTTCCCCGACTTAGGGCGAAGGAGTGACCTCACCGACCGACGCCGGCCACCAGACTGGTTCCTCCTCCGCCGGGAGGTATCCCTCGGTGATGAGCTCCTTTAGATCTGCAGCGGAGAGGTCAGAGCCCCTCCACACTCCTCTTGGGGAGTCGGATTCCTCCTTATCCTCCTCGACGGGTTTGAATGTTGCCATCTTCTGGCCGATGTCGGTGGATTTCTCCAGCATGGAGGTGATCAGAATCTTGATTTCTTCTAGTGGAACCTCTACTTCCTTAGATGGTTTCTTGGAAACCTCAGGAGACGCTGCCATGGAGGGAGTATTGCTGCTGCTCACCATTGGGGATATAGGAATGGAACGAGGGGAGGTGGGTTCTACTAGGGTTTCTCTCTTGGAGTTCGAGGAGTCACTCGTCACAAGGAAGAAGATGATGCTAGGAATAATGCTAGGTAAATCATAAGTCACACCACAGTAAATATTTATAAGCCCAGCGCCAAAATTCGTGTGCAAGGAGATATAACGGTTAGAGCGTTGACAACATGTTTGTGAACCTGCACGGTAGTTTTGCCACGTCCCATGTTTGTCGCTTAACGTTTTGGATTTCTTGCGAGATAAAATTGCTATGATTAACCACTATCATATGTGAGTTTCAAGGTAGGGTAGGCTCTAGCATACGTCAGCCTACTAACAGAAGAAGTGGAACGGTCACGTCTCAAGATTCTAGTGTGGACGTATCCTATCCGACTATGGAAAAAAAGATTGAAGACTCGACAATTCTCCGGCTTGCACATTGAAGACTAATAAGATTACAGGGTTCTTTGGGAGGACTTCGAGAGTTTGCTTAACGAATTGTTGACATCACCTAGGTGGAGCATTCAAGACCAAGAGGCAAGACGACACAAGATCTCAAAGTTCTCCCGAGGCTACTGTTGAGGATATGCTTAATGGCTATCACCACAGCATGTCTCTAATCCAATTAACCTGGGTGACCCATAGTCAGTAGCATGGCCTATGGCCTGTTGGGAGGGCCTAGTTAGACGGATCCAGGAGGGAGGCCCATGCTAAAAGAAGGAAAGGCTACGGTGCCGTCATAGACGAACCTGGAGCCTTGGAGTGCAAGACACAAAGACTAGTTAGTATTAGTGTAGGACTATATAACCTGTCTGGTATGGACTTCTCCCCGTAACCCTATGTTCTAGCGTCTTTATAAGCCGGGCATGTGGGAGCCTTTAGGGCAGACAACTTACAACCATAGTTTTAAAACCGGACCGGTTCACTGGTTAAACCAGAAAAAACCGAAACCAGAGGCCTCATCGACTTTTTAAGCGCATTAGACCGTCCAGCTAACGAACCAGGAAAAACCAGACAAAAAGCGGTTAAACCAGAGGTTTAATGGAAAACCAGTCAGTGATCCGACCAATAGAAAACCATCCACGTAAGAAACTATGGCGCTGCAATCAGGATTAGATCCCAAGACCTTCCAACTCGTGCTAGTAAATACTTCAATGGGCTAGCCAAATGGGTCGACCAGTGTTTGTATCAAAGTACTTCATATACTCTAAATATGTTTTTATTTTTTAACATATTAGTATTTTTTTCATCCATATTATTTTCCTTAATAAACCAGCACTGAACCTGTTTGAACCAACGGTCCAACCAGTGAACCGTGAAGTGAGGACCTCATCGGTTCGATCGCCGGTCCGGTTTTTAAACTATGCTTACAACATCTCGCACATCGAACCAATTCCTGTAACTCGGCGTATTGCTATTATAGCGATTTATAGCAGGAGTATGATTCTGCCACCGTCGTGCGATCTGAACCTAGGTAAGCTGTGCTACCTCGGATCCGTCAACTCGCCGCCTTCCCCCACCTCTCTAAACATGCTCTATAAGGACTCCTCTATGACGTACTTGTCGGCAATACCACGGCAGCCCTCTAGGTGCGGGCCATGATCATCGGGGACGTAGTTAATGATGATAAGAAGGAGAAGATGACGAACTTCAAATCCAGTGGCTAACGTCCTCTTCTCTCTCGCTACGATTGAGGGGCATGTTAGAATACGTGTGCATCTAGGGGTTAAAGATAGACTAGGATTCTAGACAATTTTCTTGTACTCCAAGTCTCTCTGCTCTGTGTACTTCTACATATATATCCTCGAGGGTCAATCAAATCAATATAACAAAATATTAGAAATTCATAATTTCTACAATGTGAACAGTTATATAAATTTGGACTTTTTTGTTCAAAGAGAAATATAAACATTTTGAATACATGATTTTTTTCTAGACATTAACTTATTTTAATATAAAAGAAAAGAAGAAAAAATAGAAAAGAAAATCTTAACTTTTTTACTATGAACATTTTCTTATAAAAAGAAAGAAAAATGGAAACAGAGAAAATAGAAATTGTACAAAAATAAACAAAATAGAAACGAATTCACAGGAAAAGAGGAAAGAAAAGAAAGTATACTCCCTCCTCTCAAAATAAATGTTTTAAGTTTATTAAAATTTAAATAAATTTATATACTAAATAATGTTCAAATTTCTTAAAATTTTAACAAATATGAGACATCTATTTTAAAACAGAGGAAGTAGAAAAAACGGGGACAGAATCAAGACGTGACAGAGATTAAAACCTGGGCAAGAACGAGCACCATGTACAAACAGAAAAAACAAATCCGAGTAAGCCTCCCGTGAGACCGAATTAATATGCGACGGAATTAAATGGGCTAGGCCGAAATGACAGACGAGGTACGCGGCGCGGATGAGTTGGACCGCAGCGAGGGGAGTTGCTATTTAACGCTTGACGTGGACGTGAATATGCTCCGCCCGTGTGCCTTACGTACGTGGGCCGGGCCCAAGTCACTTTCTTTGTTCGCTCCGAAGTTCTGGACATCTATTCCGTGTTATTTGTCTCGAAAAAAAACCCTGTTCCGTTTTGTTTTCTCTACTCAATTATACGTGTCAGCTCGTAGGTACTTAAGTCTGTCCACATGTCCAATTCTGTCCAAAAATGTAAAACTTGTTCAAAATCGAAATTCAATTTAAGAATGTTTAATTCGAACACTAATCAAATTTGAAAATGTTAAAATTCAAAACATGTTTAAAATTCGTAAAAGTTCATACTCCTATATAAAACTGTTCAAATTCAAAAAAAATCAAATTCAGAAAAAGTTCATGTATAAGAACTGTTCATATTCGAAAATTGTTCATATCAAAAAAATGTTTAAATTCGAAAAATGTTCACATGCGAAAAGTGTTCAAATTTGAAAACTGTTTAAAAAAGAGGAAAGAAAAGAGAAAAGAAAACAGAAAAGAATTGAAAAGAGACACAGTAAAAAAAGAGAGAACGCTATATGGGCCGGCCCAACGCGCGCGGCCGCGTGAGCGGAGCCAATTAACGCGCGCGTTGGGCGGGAAATAGTATTTGCCCATAGCGAGCGGTGTATAGGCTTTACCACGAGAGGCTGTGAAGCAAAATTCTGGTGCGGTGTACCATAACTGGGCTTTCATTTTTTTTTACTGTTTTCCTGTTATTCTCTTTTTGATATCGACCCGGACTGGGCTTTCATACAGCGGAGAAATGACAGTAGCTCGCGTAGGAATCTTATCCCTTTGAAACTACTCAAGGATCTTTTCTCTCTCAAAAAGAAAACTACTCAACGATCTTAGTCTTACATGTGTGTGTGTGTGCAATATTTTGATTTACAGTCCTCTATCCCAAATGATTTGTCACAATCTACACACATATTTATTAGAAGTATTTTAAAATATAGATACATATAAATCTAGACAAATCTATAACATATAAATCAAGATCAAACGGTAATTGCATTTGTCGGAGTTACGTGTGACACGTGATAGCATACTAAACCTGTTGTTTTACGCCTAGTAAGCACGTCGGGGACCCATAGCACTGAACTCAATGACATTGCGTAACTTCTATCCTCAATCCATAGAAGTCAAAGCCTATATAATACTTGGGTTTATTTAGATTCGAATGTATCTAGATATATTTTAATGTATAGATACATTTGAATTTAGACAAATCCAAGTTAGTTATTTCTGAATGGAGAGAATATAACAAAAGCGAACCGGATGGGATGGAGACAAGGCAAACGAGCAGGGGCTACACTCCAAATGGTCCGGGTCCTCATTTTTTAAGTAAATTAGTCATGCTCACTAATCTGCCCCCTTTCTACATATCACACGACTAATCTGCCCACTTGAGCTCAATTTCTGGCCCCGTCCCTAAATCGGTATGTGAGGAAGGAGAGAGCGAGGTGACCCTTTGGCGGCCACCCTAAAACCAAACTAGGGTTTCTCCCTCCTCGCCGGCTAGGACGTTGATTCGCTCCGTCTCGGATGGCTTTGGTGAAGGGAATATGCCCGAGAGGCAATAATAAAGTGGTTATTATCGTATTCCTTGTTTATGATAAATGTTTATTTTGCATGCTATAATTGTATTAATACGGAAACGTTAATATATGTGTGTCTAATAAACAAAAAGGAAATATCTAGTTATGCCTTTCTTATAAACTAGCTCGTTGATTAACAAGATGATCAAAGGTTTCCTGATCATGAACATTGGATGTTGTTAATAACGAGGTCATAACATTAGTGTAATGGTGTGATGAAGATTCATCCGAAGTATAGCATTACGATCAAAGTCATTGTGTTTATATTGCTATAACATCATACGAAGTAATATTAATCCTTAGACCATGAGATCATGTTAATCACTAACACCGGAAGAGTATCTTGATAACATCAAATGTCACACTGTAACAGGGTGACTATAAAGATGGGTCCAGTGCTACGAAGGTGTTATGTTGAGACCCATGGATCAAGAGTGGAATTTATCCATCCTGATGACAGAGAGATATACTCTAGGCCCTCTCGGTGATATCACATTAATTAGCTTGCAAGCAAATGATTTGATCACTAGAATTTTATATCACGGGAACGAGAAAAGAGTACATGTCGGTAACGAGATCAAACTAGGTATGAAGATACTGATGATCGAATCTCGGACATGTAATATATCGCGAGACAAAAGGATTGAGTTACATGCGTATAAGGTTCACACGATCACAGAAGTCATCGTTGAATATGTGGGAGTCAATACGGATCTACAGGTCCCGCTGCTGATTATTGATCGGAGAGAGATCTCGATCATGTCTACATTATTCGTGAACCGTAGGGTGACACACTTAAGGGATACCGACACCATTTGGAGCAAATAATATGCCAGAGAAAGAAAAAGGAAAGCGCGGGAATTTATTTCACTAGACACCGAAACTATTTCGGTTGAAATTGCTGAAACTGGTTCTGCATATGAAATTGAAATGTTGTAAGGGGTTTTATGTGAATGTTTGTTAATTAAAGTAATTAACAAAATTCTGAATAAATAAATAAAAGAGTTTTATTTAAATGAGGGCTTGCATTAAATTTGGTGAAAATTTAATGCATGTGAGTGGAATTTTGAGTGGAGGCTTTTTTATGGGAGTGGATGCTTTTCATTTTGAATGGGAGCTCCACCCACATAAATATGGAAGAGGTGGGGGCAGCCACCATGGCTGGCGCCATGCCCCCTGGGGTTCCCCCCTCTCCCTATAAAAGGCGCCCCTCTCCTCCTCTCAAAGACACACCTCCTCGCGAAGGATCTCTCTCCCCCCTTTAGAATTTCCTCATGGTCTCGGATCAGCGAGATACATGTTCCTGGTGGCTTTTTCTGGAAGGATTTGTTGCTTCCGCTGCTTCGCTGGAGCGAGGGCGCGGAGTTTTTCGGGGTACCCGGATGTGTGTGCGATCACGGATGCACCACTGCTTTGCGGTGCTGGACGTGATGGTGCTGGACCGGCTGGACCAGATGGACTTCATCACGATCTTGAGATTGGCAAGCGTTCGACTACATCATCCACGAGTACAACCTCGTTAACGCTATACGGTCTTAGAGAGTATGTATTCTATGGATGTATATCCACCCGTTGCTTGTATCTAGTAGATAGATCTTGGTACATAGTTGTTCCCATCGTAGGAAATTTTTTGTTTTCTATGTTGCGAACCCTACACTTGGGCCCTTCGAGGTGTAACAGAGCATGGTCTCTCGTCAGTGGAGGGTTCGTGTTTTTTGTTTAGCCAGTTTTTTTGAGATTGCGAGGCAACGACTACATCATGAAGTTTGAATAAAATCCTCCCTGACTTATTCTCGCTCTGGTGGTGCGTCTAGTGCCTAGGCAGGACATGTCTAGTCGTTGTTCGACAGATCTATTGGGATCGTATTCCTTGGTTTTGTTTTAGGTAAGTATTAGAGATGGTTCCTGGGTGCGCTGGGGCTTAGCACGCTGACTTTTATTTTGCCTATTACAACAAGCTCTTTTATGACAAGTTTTGCTCGGGCTCAAGTGATGTAAGAACGAGGACGGTGGTACGCCTTTGGCATACTAGTGTTTGTAGTCGTCATTAGGTGGTGCAAAATCTATTTATAGTTATTATTATTTTAGCACTCTTTATACGGCTGTTTATGATTATTAATACTCTATCCGTTTATTAATATAAGATGTTCTAGTATTTTTCTAAAACATATATATGTGAACATGTTTTAGTATATAGGTTCACTTATTTTAGAGTATATGTAGTTTGCTTTAAAATATAGTATTGTATCTAAAAGAATTTTACAGTAGTGAACGGAGTAGATAGGTAGAATTTTCCCAAATCCCAAATAAAAAGAACGTAAGCAATCTTTAGGCTCCGTAAACAAAAAAGCTAGGATGGCGACAAACATTTGTTCGGCCTCCGAAGGCGCCGGGCGGGTGACGTGGACCGCTACAACATCCTGTGTTCCGTACCGGCTATCTGATTTAGATTGTTCTTGGTCAAGTTACCGGGCCCACGTCCTCCACTGACAAAAGGGGACTATACTTTTGCTTACCGACGCGTCCGATACAGAGAACAGAGAAGTAAAAGAAAGAGGGGAAAGTATCAAAATCAAAAGAGAGGAGGGAGGCACAACTAGTGATCGGTAAACAAGGCTGCTAAGCAATTGACCTGTCCATAGCGTGCATTGAACTATGGCGTTTTTTGCCTCTTTCATGGAGCAAAAATTACTGGTATGTTTGGTCACGAGAACGATGCGCGCTATCGTGCTCTTCTCTTTTCGCGAGGCTACATTACGTGTTGTTCTTTGGTGTACCAAAAGTGGTTCGTATTATTACGCTGGGCCATATGAGATTACCCGCGTGATGACGGTAAAAAGCACACGCAGTAAGGTTATCTCTATCTGCAAAGTGGAGAGATGCGTGCTACACTGGAAACTTGTAGGGTGTCAAGTAGGATACTACCAAAGTCTCACCTCTAATTTACTTTAAGATTTCTAATATAAAATTTTAACAAAATTTTGTACTGTAAAATTTAAAATAAACTAGGAGTGGGATCAAGGTGGGATCCCACTTAACACCTTAGAAACTTGGAAGCTCTGCTTAATATTAACTGTTATATGGATTACTGAAATTATGCCGTGTCGTTCGAAATAGTCATAGATCCGAGAGTTTGGTGCCGTTGTGGCGGTGTTGAGTACATGAACTCATGTCATGTGGACGACAAGGTCGATTTTGACACAGTTCTTTTGGAGGCTTGTCTTCCTTGGCTAGATTGTCTTATGTCTACTCTTTCACTAAATCACTAAGAAATAAATTTTAGTGCTACTGTTCCTTACAAATATGAACCTTGGCGGTGGCCTGTCCCCCTCGTCTCCCCTTATCTCCGTGGCTTGCGGGAGCTGACGGAGCAGGTCGTCAAGGTCCATGTTAGTGCAACGGATTGGGACAACCAACCTCTTAAGGAATTTTGTGGCGAAGCCCATCACGAGCAACGATGTCCATATTCTTCTTGACAGACTTTAGAAATATCAGAACATTATCCACATAAGATGAGGTGCAAAAGTGCACACCCCGCTCCTTACCGACCTACATCCGCTAGCACACAACACTAATTAAATAAGAAAGGATCTTACCATAAAACCCATGTATCCACGCTCCCAAAAACCGTTGCACCTCCTCTTCTTGTGCCCAGCAATAGCCTTTGTGGCCATGCGGTGATAAACCTGCCACTAAAAGTGACATCAAGGCGTCCTTCTCCGACGGACCACCGTTTATCGAAGGGCATCTTTCTCGTGCAACGATAGTCAAAATCTTCCACCAACTCAAGATTGTGCTGCCAACCGGCCAAAACACCCGCAACAAGAATGGCTTGATGCAACCATGGATAGATGCCAATGGCAACATCATTGAAAACTACGGGAGGGCTGGTCCAAGGGGCGGCTATCCGGTGCCACCCTCAAGCAACACTCATAATGAATACTTTCTCCATTTATTTAACTAGAGTAGTTTGCATTTTATCAAACTTATTTTTAATATGGACTTTCACAATTCAACTATCGAACAAACATGACGTGTGCATCTAATAAATACAGGTGCCCAAGACAGTAAGCAATTTTATATTTAAGTGCCTTATTTGATTTTATGACTATGAACAAATTATTTTTATGTTCGTTGGAATCAGAGTGACCAATACAAATTAGTGTCTTCATCATTTCCATGGGTGCCTAATTAAATATGTGCATGCCTAGATCTCACCATATCGTAGTTGTCTCTCGTGTAACTCGCATGCCAGCACGAATCACGACGGTATATCCAACGTTTTTTTTTTGCTGAGTTGCAACACATGTTTAACTGGAAACCAAATCTGGGCTGCAGCTCTCATGCCAAGAAGATTTAGTTAATTCTTAGTTGACTTACAATTGATAAAACCAATATATTTCTTGAATCATACTCCATATAGTCAGACCAAACTAAAGTGTATAATTAGGTCATGAGATATTTATTCAAACACAATCATTCCATTGGATATTGCCACTACACAAGTGGCTGAACACACATAAAGGTTAATGATGCAATATGAGAAAGACATATCTTCAGTGCAACATGAAGAGTAAGAACAAAAGAAAATCAACTCGCCTTCTTCACTCTCGGTTTTCAAGTCTACATAAAAGACAAACGATAGGTCCACAATCCATTTTCAAGTACAAGTTGATATTCTCGCTGTTATCGAGAATAGTTTGCCAATGTGCCTAAGAACAAAAAGGAGAAACTCTACAACGGGCATGGTTAGTCACAAGTAATGTGTTTATCATGCTTACTGCTCTTCTAGATAAGGTCTCCACAATAGGTTAAACTAATGTTCATAATTAATTCTTGTATTTCTCTACATGGTGATGATAACCTAATACAGTACAAAGTACTTTTGAGCATCTCAAATTATCTGGTTAGGTCCTCCTTGTTGTGTTATCAAATGTTCAGTTTGAGATGATTTTTTTAAAAGAACATAAGTTCTAAAATTTGTGTATTACAAACCATCTAGAGGAGGTTAGACATAGCAATGACAAGCATGTTTGTTTTCAATTTGACATGTTTAAGATTATTAGACACCCAATTGGGATGATGCTACTCGGTGCTGCTGGCTTCGATCCACAAACAGCCCCCATGGTTTCTTTATACGTTAGGTTGGGTTTCAGATGTATATCATTTATTATATTATATGTGTGTGTGCGCGCGCGCGTGTTTAGTATCCATCATAGCTGTGACTTGCCGTGAAATCCACTTTGGCTTATAGGACCAGATGTTGCCACTACAGAAAAACACATTCAGAATGTCAAAATAATTTGAAAGACATCGGGTGTACATCTACATTTTCTATGCATGCATATAAAGTTTTATGGAAAATGAAATTATTTGCAGCAATGTAAAAACAAAAAACCTACGACACAAAATGTCTTCTAAGCCATTTTACTGTCGTTTATGCCTATGCCACTATATATATTTTCACTTCATAAAATATTTGAGGACCCATGTAAAAGGCTAAAACATGTATATTCTAAAAAGAATATTTTAACAATTTTAGAATAGTTTTCCGTAACCCGCGAGTCAAAATGGCGGCCCTAACTTGCCATACTTCATTATTTTTATTTATTTATTACATGTTGGACTCAACCTTTTGCTCCTTCTCATTTTTCGTCATGCTTATAGGCAACATTTTTAGCTACATTTCTCTAAAAGTAATCGTGGCATGGTTAACTATAAGACAAGACATGCTTGTAGGTTAAAGTTTTGCCATCCTTTGCATGTTTCCAACTATGTATTGCTTTAGTTATTTGTTTCTATTTTACTAAAATCAGTGAGCATCTACCTTTTCCGGTAGAAAGATTCTCTTAAAGTTCGAGGCAAACGGACATATATTTTTCGTCCTCTTCAATCTATATAGCATCGTCGAACTTTGGTCATTGAATCAAATTAACCTAACAAATAACTGAATATTTATTGTCTTTTTTAGCCATTCTTTCTTCCCATTAATGCCAAAACCATACATTCGGACATATAACATCATCTCAACTTGACCTGAACTTACTGGGCTTTGGGCCGTAGTCTCCCCTGAAGCAGCAAGTAGTAGTAATAAGAACCAAGGGTGGCGAGATATATATCCTCGGCCGCTGTGTACAAACTTTCTTTATTTTATTTCAGTTGAACATTTTTTTAAATATTTTTTGAGGAAAAAGACTTTGAAATTTGTATTACTGTTTTTTTTTGTTTGTGTTTGTTATTACCGTACCAAATTGAAAAGAAGCACGTGCATGCAGTAAAGGGCTTTTGAAAAGCGAAAGAGATTTGGATGGAAAATCTCCATACGGGGCTTGTTGCTAGATCGGAGAAACGTTCGACCACACAAACTGGTACTACTACGTCCGAACATTCGAGGCCATCCACTCACCGTTGCTTTATCTTCGGAACATGCTGAGGCCAAAGCTTGTAAGATGTTAGGAAAAAGGGTAAAAGCCCAAAGAGGAAGAATATAAAAGAAAAAAGAAAGGAATGAAGTGGACTAGCTAGGCGACTAGGTGCTCCAACGACCACCATGCATCGCGGCCGACATGGCCCAAAAGCCTCGTCCACGGCCGCCCCTTGCCCCAACCCATCTTCACCGAATCGCGGCGCGGCAGCCATTGGGCACAGCGGCAAATATGGACCTCTCCACCATGAGTTGCCATTGGCGGCTACCTCGATAGGCCGGGACCGCGACGCACGGTTATTTGCACAAGCCTTGACGGCCGGTACGTAGCACCAAACTCAAACATGGTAAATAACCAAAGGTGCTGCGAGCCTGAATAGCAACATCAGCAGGCCGCTTGCCCTGGGAGAGAGACCCCCGTGCGCGCGCGTCGGTCCGGCGAGACCGACGACGACGAGGTCAGGTGAACCTGCACCAGGTGCAGCCTGCAGGCAGGGTGTGTGCATGCACATGCTGCTGGTGCCCCGGACCCCTACCCTTTTTTTTGGCACAAGCAATTACCGACCGTCGATCGAGCGAGCGAGCTGAGCTGAGAGTCTGAGACGGGAGGAGGACAGGAGATAGCTAGCAATGTGCGTGCCAATTGCCATTGGCAAAGTGCGAGAGGTGATCATCACACCTGCCAGTTAGTTTATCTCGAGCCTAGCGACCGACGTACGGCGCGCACCGTAGCCGCAGCTGTGCTCAACTTCTCTCGCACGCGGATCAATTTGATCTCCACATCAAACAGTATCATATAGTATAGCATTATCTTTCTCCCCCGACGAAAGCGGCATCAACCATGCATAGTAGTACCACAATGGAACCCTTGTGCGGTCACATGCTGAAATTTTCCGCTTTGTGCCGTTGTATACGTTCATTCCGCCCTTGATCTTATAGAACGATTCTACATGAAAAACGTTGCGTGTGCATGACCATGTTTAGCTGTGGCTGCGCTAATACATTACTGTTGCATGCGCTATATAGTGCTTGCTAGGCAGCAGTCCATCGTCAGCACACATTATCTTGCGTGATCTAAAACACCAGCATTATACAATTATTACCCTTTTGTGCCGTCACATGCTGAAACTTTTGGCATCATGCACATATGCCTCCATGTTTGGCACGGCCGTAATACGTTCTCGCGCGTATATGTATTACACCGTGTGTCCAACGTCAGCCATACACGGTTGATTGGTAGGCAGATCAGATGCATATCCACCCCGGAATCCCTTGCAGTGACATGAACGGGCCGGGCCTGAAAGCGTCCGCGATCAGATACGGTATCAGATAGACCAGATCGATCGACCGGCCGGTCGCTATGTGCGTGCGTCTGCGTCACGCCCATTTTCCAGTACCGAACAATCGCATTACGATCGGGCTTCACATCCAAATCCCGGAGATCGTTGCGACACGGCCAATATGTACACGTACATAGCATTATCATACCTTTGTCGGACGGACACCATATAAAGATATCCCAGGCATGGATTTGAACCACCCAACCCAAGTCGGAAGTGTCACGTACGTGTGATTCCATTAGGCGTTATTACACACCCTGCGCTTAATAAAAGGACCGACTTAAAGTGTGTAAAGCAGGGGCAGGGACCTAATCACCGAACTTGTCAAATTAGTGTGCATCCATGATCCACCTGAAACCAAGAGGTCTATGGGATCCCACGCATGGACCGAATTAGCCTTTATCAGAAAAAAAATGGACCAAATTAGCATAGTGTTTTCTTGCAGCCATCAAGTTAGCAAAATTAATTATATATATTCTGTCGACTATAGATACTCCATATGTTCCTAAATTAATTTCGAACTACATAATATCATGGCAATTTTCTGCTATTGTAGACCAAGACCTATATTTATACACAAATATTTTACCATCTTTTCTTATTAAGAAATAAAAAATCCAGAAACTATAAAGTTTTTCTGATAATGTATATATATGTGCAAATATGTTGGAATATAACACAATAAACTATAAAGTTTATGTATGCATTATCAGCAGACGCTCTGCAGGCAAGACGATTTCTTCGCACACGTCTCGGATTAGAGGAGCAGTCTTTCGTCCTCCAGATCTTTGGTGAGACGCGTGCCTTACCAAATGCCAAACCCATCGGGATGCTCAGAGTTGACGCACAAAATCTCCTATCTACCGTGCCAATTGTCGGGTTTTGATTCCCAATAGTAGATTTGTAGGTGACACCGGCTTTGGGGTCACGATCCGATGGGCTAACCACCTCATGGAACATAAGATTTATACAGGTTCATGTCCCAGAATCTACCCATTAACTCCTGTGTGGACTGTATAAACGGGCGTGTAAGGTGTTCAATATAATTACAAGGATGCTCAACTGCTAGAAGTCTAGCTAGTCACCTAAGTCTCTCCTTTCGAGGACTTGGTGGAGAAGGTGCAAAATGGCACTCTAAGAGCCTAAATATGAACTATCTATCAATTGTTCTCTGGCGAGCTCCTCTCGTCGGAGTTTTTGGTGGATTGATGGATTGCATTGAAGTGGGAAGTGTTTGTGTATTATTCGATGTGCTCCCATGGTGTGTGTGTTTCTGGATCTTTCTGTTGGAATTAGGCCCTAGAGGCAATAATAAAGATGTTATTATTATAATTCTTGTTCATGATAAAGTTTATATTCCATGCTAGAATTGTATTAAGCGGAAACATTAATACTTGTGTGGTTTGTGAACAACACCGTGTCCCTAGTACGCCTCTATGGACTAGCTCATTGATCATTGATGGTTAAGGTTTCCTAACCATAGACATGAGTTGTCAATTGATAATGAGATCATATCATTGAGAGAATGATATGATGGACAGACCCAAACTAAGCGAAGCAATTAGATCGTGTCATTGTGTTCATCTTTGCGAAGCTTTTCCTATGTCAAATATTGTATTCCTTAGACCATGAGATAATGCAACTCCCTGGTATCGGAAGAAAGCTTTGAGGTCATCAAACGTCATCCTATGAGAGGGTGATCATAAAGGTGTCTCTCAGGTGATCGGAAAGTATCATTGGGTTGTATGTATCGAGATGGGATTTGTCCCTCCCAAGTCGGAGAGATATACTTCGGGCCCACTCGGTAATCGATATCAACACCGCTTGCAAGCATGTGGTTAAGGAGTTAATCACAAAGTGATATCGGATTATGGAACGAGTAAAGTACTTGCGTGAGCGAGATTGAACTAGGTATGACGATACACGATCGAATCTCGGCAAGTAAAATATCGCGAGACGTAGGGAATATATCTATATGGGATTGATTGAATCCTGGCATCGTGGTTCATCCGATATGATCATCGCTGAAGGTGTGGGAGTCAATATGGGTGCCTGCACCCGCTGTTGATTATTGATAGAAGATCATGTATCGCATATTCTCGAACCAGGTCACACACTTAACGTGTCTCGACGCTAGGATAGATTGGATAATTGGTTTATGAATTTTTGTTGAGTCTCGGATGGGATCCGGACATCACGAGAGGTTCGGAATGGTGGGAGAATAAGATTCATATAAGGCGTGCAGTTTTTGGAGTTGAATTGTTAGGATTAATCGGTATTGTAAGGAAGCTTCTAGAACCTTCGGAAGGGGCCAACGTGGTCCCACCTTCCGGGAGGGGAATGGGCCTATGAGGGAGTGTCCTGGCGCATTGGGGGGCACAAGGCCCCATAGGGCCCAGCCGATCCTAGATAAGTTTAAACTCGTTTAAACTAGAGATAGTTTTCTAGATAAGGGATAAGTTTAAATCGTTTAAACTAGAGATAGGCTTGGAGGATGGGCAAGGGCTGGCCGCACCCCCCTCTATATATAGAGGGCTGGTGCGCCCCCTCCCCCCAACCTACACCTTCCTCCAAACCCTAGTTGCCCTGCTGCCCTCCTCTCTCCCTCCCGACTGTTTGTAGGCGAAGCCCTGCTGCAGAAATTCTCCACCATATACACCACGCCGTCGTGTTGTAGATCCAATCTATCTCTCCACCCTACTTGCTGGTCCGAGGAAGGAGGAGACGTCGAGGTGCTGCACGTGTGCATCTCACGGAGGCACCGCCACTTGTGGTTCTAGATCGGATCGGATCGCGAGGAGGAGAAGCGAGTACGACTACATCACCCACGCCCGATTTAAGGCGTTCGCCAGCGAATCTTCAAGGGTATGAAGATCTAATCCAATCTCTCTCATTGTTTGCATCTCCTAGATTAGATCTTGGCTTTCCTCTGTTCGCTCAGTAGAAAATTTTGATTTACTATGCTGCGAAACCCTTGAGGTATCGAGCTAGATCTATGCGTAGATGTGATTCACGAGTAGAACGCAACATGGTTGTTGCGGGCATTGATGTTTTCTGTTGCAAGCCTCTTGTTTGTGTTCTTCTTATGACGCGGGATAGTGAGATTGAAGCGGTCCAGACCAACCTTACGTGACGTCGTTCGCGAGACCGGCTCCGCACTTGACGTGTGGCTTGTACCATACATGCGGCTGGTGGATATCAGTTTCTCTCACTATAGTTGTCATGGGATTAACACCGGAGTTTGGCAACCATAATATCACCGTTGTGGCTTTCCGAAGGTAAGAATCGTTCTTAGCATCTACTCCCATAAGCCACGTAAAACATGCAACAACAAAGTAGAGGCGTCTAACTTGTTTTTGCAGGGAGTGTTTTCTGTGATATGGTATGGCCCAAGCTGTGATGTGTATATTGTATGCGATGATCATGTTTTGTAATGTTTCACGACTTGCATGTCGATGAGTACGCAACCGGCAGGAGCCATATGGTTGTCTTTATAATTGTGTATGACCTGCGAGTCAACTTCTTATACGCCATGTAATAGCTTTACTTTATCGCTAAGTAGTTAGCAATAGTTGTAGTTGCTATTCGTGGTGGAGGCAATCATGGTGGAGTGATGGAGATCATGCCGGAACGCACAAGATGGAGATCATTGTAAGATTAGCTATACCATGTCACATAAAGTTATATGCATGTGATGTTTATCCTTTATGTATCTTATTATGCTTAGATCGTGGCGGTAGCATTATAAGATGATTCCTCACTTAAAGATCAAGATAAAACTGTTCTCCCAAGTATGCACCGTTGCGAAAGTTCGTCGTGTCCAAGCATCACGTGATGATCGGGTGCTATAGACTTCACGCTCACATACAACGGGTGCAAGCCGCTTTTGCACACGCGGAAATACTTGGGTCTAACTTGACGAGCCTAGCATGTACAGACATGGCCTCGGAACACAAGAACCGAAAGGTTAAGCATGAGTCATATGAATGATATGATCGACACTTTGTTGTCCACCATTGAAACCACATCTCTTCTCGTGATGATCGGATTAGGTGTGGTGAATTTGGATCGTGTTCACTAAACAACTTGAGGGATGTTGAATTTAGTGGGATTTCATCTAGTAATTTGATAAAGTTGAACTATTTACCATGAACATAGTCTAAATTGTACTTGCAAATACTGTAGATCACATGGCCAAGTCCAACTTCAACTTCAACGTTTTTGCTGAGAAAGAAAAGCTTAGAAACAATGGGTCTAACTTCACCAATCGGGTTCCGCAATCTAAGAATCATTACATCGGCGGACAAAAGGACTATGTCCTTGAGAAAGCGTAGGTAACCCCTGTTGCAAGCCGGCTGATGAGAAAGCTGTCTATCGCCAAGAAAGATGATTATGGTGTGATTAAGAGCACCATGTTGTTTGCTATGGAACCGGAACTTCAAAATCGTTTTGAAAACTATCCCGGGCCCTTTGAGATTCTCGAGGAGCTGAAAACCATGTTTCAGACTCAGGCCCGTTCTGAGAGATATGAGATCTCTAAGAAGTTCTTTAACTGCAAGATGGAGGAAGGGAGTTCCGTTAGTGAGCACGCCATTAAGATGTCGGGCTACACTCAACGCCTTTGAGCAATCGGATGCAAGATTCCAGAGGAGCTCAAGATTGACAGGGTTCGCAATCACTCCCTCCCGCTACAAAAGTTTTGTAGTGACTCATAATCAGATTGGTTCCTTGATACGATCACCGAGCTCTTCGCAAAGCTGAAGGCTGCGGAGGTGGACATCAAGAAGGATAATCATGTGTTGATGGTCAACAAGCCCTCCTTCAAGAAAGGTAAAGGTGCAAAGAAGCCCTTCAAGAAAGGCGGCGGCAAGCGCGTTGCCCCTGCTGAGAAGAAGCTCAAGTCTGGTCCCAAGCCGGACACTGAGTGCTTCTATTGCAAGGACAAGGGTCACCGAAGCGAATCGTCCAAGTACTTAGCGGACAAGAAGGTGGCACCATCAAAGGTATATTTGATATACATGTTATTGATGTTTTCCTTACTAGCCCTCATTGTAGTGCACGGGTATTTGATACGGTTCGGTTGCTAATATTTGTAACTCAAACAGAGCTGCGGAATAGACGCGGCTTGCGAGGATGAGGTGACAATGCAGCTGGCAGCGGATCAAGAGTTGATGTGATGGCCTTCGGCACGCTCTCCTTAGTTTTACCTTCGGGATTAGTTTTAAACCTTAATAAATGTTATTATGTGCCTGCGTTGAGCATGAACATTATTTCTGGATCGTGTTTATTGCAAGACGGTTATTCATTTAAATCGGAGAATAATGGTTGTTCTATTTATATGAGTAACATCTTTTATGGTCATGCACCTCTTGTGAGTGGTTTATTTCTTCTAAATCTCGAAAGGGGTGAAACACATCCATAACATTGAGGCTAAGAGATGCAAAGTAGATAGTGATAATACTACTTATTTGTGGCAATCGTCTAGGTCATATTGGTGTAAAGCGATGAAGAAACTCCATTCGATGGACTTTTGAGTCTCTTGATTTTGAATCATTTGACACATGCGAACCATGCCTCATGGGCAAGATGATCAAAACCCGTTCTCCGTATAATGGAGCGAGCAACGGACTTGTTGGAAATCATACATACCGATGTATGCGGACCGATGAGTGTTTCGACGCGCGGTGGATATCGCTATTTTCTCACTTTTACCGATGACTTAAGTAGATATGGATATATCTATTTAATGAAACATAAATCTGAAACGTTTGAAAAGTTCAAAGAATTTCAGAATGAAGTGGAGAACCATCGTAACAGAAAGATTAAGTTTCTACGATTCGATCGTGGGGGCGAATATTTGAGTTATGATTTTCTCACGCATCTCAAAGCAAGTGGAATCGTTTCACAACTCACGCCACCCGGAACACCACAACGCAATGGTGTGTCTGAGCACGGAATCGAACCCTATTAGATATGGTCCGATCGATGATGTCTCTTCTTGATTTGCCGTTATCATTTTGGGGTTATGCATTAGAAACCGCTGCATTCACTTTAAATAGGGCTCCATCTAAATCCGTTGAGATGACACCGTATGAACTATGGTTTGGTGCTAAACCTAAGTTATCGTTTCTTAAAGTTTGGGGATGCTTACGTCAAGAAGTTGATGCGGACAAGCTCGAACCCAAAGCGAATGCGTCTTCATAGGATACCCTAAGGAAACTATTGGGTATACCTTCTATCACAGAACCGAAGGCAAAGTGTTTGTCGCAAAGAACGGTTCCTTTCTTGAGAAGGAGTTTCTCTCGAAAGAAGTGAGTGGGAGGAAAGTAGAGCTAGACGAGGTTATTGAACCTTCTCTTGAATTGGAGAGTAGCGCAGCACCTGAAATTGTTCCAGTGCCGCCTGCACCAACAATAGAGGAAGCTAATGACAAGGATCATGAAGCTTCAGACGATGCTGCTACTGAACGTCGCAGGTCGACAAGGTCGCGTGCCCCTCCCGAGTGGTACGGCAACCCTGTCTTGACTGTCTTGTTAGTAGAAGACAGCGAACCTACGAACTATGAGGAAGCGATGATGAGCCCAGACTCTGAGAAATGGCTAGAAGCCATGAAATCCGAATTGGGATCCATGAGCGAAAACCAAGTATGGACTTTGGTGGACCCTCCTAGCGACCGGAAGGCCGTTGAGTGCAAATGGATCTTCAAGAAGAAAACGGACGCGGATGGTAATGTTACCGTCTATGAAGCACGGCTTGTTGCGAAAGGTTTTCGACAAGTTCAAGGTTTTGACTACGATGAGACTTTCTCTCCCGTAGCGATGTTTAAGTCCATTCGGATTTTATTAGCAATTGCTGCGTTTCATGATTATGAAATATGGCAAATGGATGTCAAGACTGCTTTCCTCAATGGCAACATTGATGAAGAGTTGTATATGATGCAACCCGAAGGTTTTGTCGATCCTAAGGATGCTGATAAAGTATGCAAACTTCAGCGTTCCATTTATGGATAAACAAGCGTCTCCGAGTTGGAACCTTCGTTTTGATCAAGTGATCAAGAGCTTTGGATTTGTTCCAAATTGCTACGAAGCTTGCATCTACAAGAAAGTGAGTGGGAGCTCGGTGACGTTTCTGGTACTATATGTGGATGACATATTGATTATTGGAAATGAAATCAACATGCTTAACGATGTGAAGAGTTATTTGAACAAGTGTTTTCAATGAAAGACCTAGGTGAAGCTGCTTATATATTGGGCATCAAAATCTATAGAGATAGACAAAGACGCTTGATAGCTTTAAGCGGAGTACATACCTAGACAAAGTTACGAAAAGGTTCAGAATGGATAAGGCATTGAAAGGTTCAAAGGCCTATGTTGTCGTAAGATATTGAGCAAGGCTCGGTGTCCATTCGGTAAATGATAGGGAAGCTATGAGCAAAGTGCCTTATGCCTCGCCATAGGTTCCATCATGTATGCCATCTTGTGTACTAGACCGATGTGTCCAATGCTCTTAGTTTGACGAGAAGATATCAAAGTGATCCAGAGTGGAACCTTTGGACAGCCGTGAAGAACATCCTAAGGTACCTAAATAGGACTAAAGAAATGTTCTTAGTCTATGGGGGTGATGAACAGCTCGTCAGAAAGGTTACGTCGATGCTAGTTTCGAACCGACAAGGATGATGCTAAATCTCGACAGGATCGTGTATATTTTGAATGGAGGAGCCGTGAGCTGAGAAGTTTGGAAGCAAAGCGTGGTCGCGGGATCTACAATAGAAGCGGAATACATGGCTGCTGCAGAAGCGTCAAGTGAAGGAGTTTGGATCGAAACTTCATCATCGAGCTTGGCGTTCCAAGTGCATTGGACCCATGGAGATATTGTGTGACAACACCGGCGCCATAGCACTTTCGCTAAGGAACCAAGATATCATCCAAATACCAAGCATATCAACCGCAAGTTTCATATAATCCGAGATTATATAGCTGATGGAGATCGAAGATCAAAGTACATACAGATCTGAATGTCGCAGATCCATTGACTAAACCTCTTCCACGTGTAAAACATGATCAGCACCTCGAAGGCCATGGGTGTAAGATTGTTGCCAAATGTAAACTAGATTATTGACTCTAGTGCAAGTGGGAGACTGTTGGAATTATGCCCTAGAGGCAATAATAAAGATGTTATTATTATAATTCTTGTTCATGATAAAGTTTATATTCCATGCTAGAATTGTATTAGCGGAAACATTAATACTTGTGTGGTTTGTGAACAACACCGTGTCCCTAATGCGCCTCTATGGACTAGCTCATTGATCATTGATGGTTAAGGTTTCCTAACCATAGACATGAGTTGTCAATTGATAATGAGATCATATCATTGAGAGAATGATATGATGGATGACCCAAACTAAGCGAAGCAATTAGATCGTGTCATTGTGTTCATCTTTGCAAGCTTTTCCTATGTCAAATATTGTATTCCTTAGACCATGAGATAATGCAACTCCACGGTATCGGAAGAAAGCTTTGAGGTCATCAAACGTCATCCTATGAGAGGGTGATCATAAAGGTGTCTCTGTGATCGGAAAGTATCTGGGTTGTATGTATCGAGATGGGATTTGTCCCTCCCAAGTCGGAGAGATATACTTCGGGCCCACTCGGTAATCGATATCAACACCGCTTGCAAGCATGTGGTTAAGGAGTTAATCACAAAGTGATATCGGATTACGGAACGAGTAAAGTACTTGCTGTGAACGAGATTGAACTAGGTATGACGATACCGATGATCGAATCTCGGGCAAGTAAAATATCGCGAGACGAAGGGAATATATATATGGGATTGATTGAATCCTGGCATCGTGGTTCATCCGATATGATCATCGATGAATGTGTGGGAGTCAATATGGGTGCCTGCACCCGCTGATTATTGATAGAAGATCTTGTCTGCATATTCTCGAACCCGCAGGGTCACACACTTAACGTGTCTCGACGCTAGGATAGATTGGATAATTGGTTTATGAATTTTTGTTCGGAGTCTCGGATGGGATCCGGGACATCACGAGAGGTTTTGGAATGGTCCGGAGAATAAGGTTCATATAAGGCAGTGCAGTTTTTGGAGTTCGGAATTGTTCCGGATTAATCGGTATTGTACTAGAAGCTTCTAGAACCTTCCGGAAGGGGGCCAACGTGGTCCCACCTTCCGGGAGGGGGCATGGGCCTATGAGGGAGTGTCCTGGCCGCATTGGGCCAGGGGCACAAGGCCCCATAGGGCCCAGCCGATCCTAGATAAGTTTAAACTCGTTTAAACTAGAGATAGGGTTTCTAGATAAGGGATAAGTTTAAATCGTTTAAACTAGAGATAGGCTTAGAGGATGGGCAAGGGCTGGCGCACCTCTATATATAGAGGGCTGGTGCGCCTCCCCCAACCTACACCTTCCTCCAAACCCTAGTTGCCCTGCTGCCCTCCTCTCTCCCTCCCGACTGTTTGTAGGCGAAGCCCTGCTGCAGAAATTCTCCACCATATACACCACGCCGTCGTGTTGTAGATCCAATCTATCTCTCCACCCTACTTGCTGGTCCGAGGAAGGAGGAGACGTCGAGGTGTTGCACGTGTGCATCTCACGGAGGCACCGCCACTTGTGGTGCTAGATCGGATCGGATCGCGAGGAGGAGAAGCGAGTACGACTACATCACCCACGTTCCGACGAACGTTCACTGTCTTGAATCTTCAAGGGTATGAAGATCTAATCCAATCTCTCTCGTTGTTTGCATCTCCTAGATTAGATCTTGGCTTTCCCTCTGTTCGCTTCCGTAGAAAATTTTTATTTACTATGCTGCGAAACCCTTCACTTTCCTCATGAAGGGGTTGGTCCTTATATAGCTTTAGCCGTGTGGGGCATGGACGAAATATAAACAATCATCTTGACATGACTTATGTTGAGCATGTCGTCGCTGCCAGACTCAACCACTTAACAGCGTCGCTGGACTATAGTTGAGGTCACGAGGACTTACGAGTCCTTAGGAACGACCATTGCTTGGTTCGCTGGCCGGGAAGTGACACAAAGAGGTCAGCGAACATTGTTGTATATATCTCGAGACTCCTCCCGGATGATGGGTATGTGAATTCCTATCTGCACGTATGATTGTCACGATCGACGCCCTAAGAATGGACTTAATAGGACGTGGGTTGTCGTGGTATTACCGACGAGTACGTCATGGAGGGGTCCTCACAGTCCGTGTTTAGAGACGTGGGGGAAGGCGGACGGTTGACGGGTACGAGGTAACACAGCTTACCCAGGTTCAGATCCCACAACGGTGGCGGAATCCTACTCCTGCTATAAATCACTATAAGGGCAATACACCGAGTTATAGGGATTGGTTCGCTGTGCGAGGTTGTATGAATCGATGCCCTAAAGGCTCCCATAGGCCCGACTTATATAGTCGCCAGGTCCTAGGGTTACAGGAAAAAGTCCTAGCCGGACAGGTTACAGAGTCCTACACCGTCTATTACTAGTCTTGTGTATCTTGCACTCCAAGGCTCCGGGTACGTCGGTGACTCCAACCGTAGCCTTCCTTTATCCGGCATGGGCCTCCCTTCTGGATCCATATAACTGGGCCGCCCAGCAGGCCATGGGCCATGCTACTGTTGGAATTATGCCCTAGAGGCAATAATAAAGATGTTATTATTATAATTCTTGTTCATGATAAAGTTTATATTCCATGCTAGAATTGTATTAAGCGGAAACTTTAATACTTGTGTGGTTTGTGAACAACACCGTGTCCCTAGTACGCCTCTATGGACTAGCTCATTGATCAATGATGGTTAAGGTTTCCTAACCATAGACATGAGTTGTCAATTTATAATGAGATCATATCATTGGAGAATGATATGGTGGATAGACCCAAACTAAGCGAAGCAATTAGATCGTGTCATCGTGTTCGTCTTTGCGGAGCTTTTCTTATGTCAAATATTGTATTCCTTAGACCATGAGATAATGCAACTCCCTGGTATCGGAAGAAAGCTTTGAAGTCATCAAACGTCATCCTATGTGAGGGTGATCATAAAGGTGTCTCTCAGGTGATCGGAAAGTATCTGTTGGGTTGTATGTATCGAGATGGGATTTGTCCCTCCCAAGTCGGAGAGATATACTTCGGGCCCACTCGGTAATCGATATCAACACCGCTTGCAAGCATGTGGTTAAGGAGTTAATCACAAAGTGATATCGGATTACGGAACGAGTAAAGTACTTGCTGTGAACGAGATTGAACTAGGTATGACGATACCGACGATCGAATCTCGGGCAAGTAAAATATCGCGAGACGAAGGGAATATATATATATGGGATTGATTGAATCCTGGCATCGTGGTTCATCCGATATGATCATCGATGAATGTGTGGGAGTCAATATGGGTGCCCAGACCCCGCTGTTGATTATTGATAGAAGATCATGTCTGCATATTCTCAAACCCGCAGGGTCACACACTTAACGTGTCTCGACGCTAGGATAGATTGGATAATTGGTTTATGAGTTTTTGTTCGGAGTCTCGGATGGGATCCGGGATATCACGAGAGGTTCCGGAATGGTCCGGAGAATAAGATTCATATAAGGCAGTGCGGTTTTTGGAGTTCGGAATTGTTCCGGGTTAATCGGTATTGTACCGGAAGCTTCTAGAACCTTCCGGAAGGAGGCCAACATGGTCCCACCTTCCGGGAGGGGGCATGGGCCTATGAGGGAGTGTCCTGGCCGCATTAGGCCAGGGGCACAAGGCCCCATAGGGCCCAGCCGATCCTAGATAAGTTTAAATCGTTTAAACTAGAGATAAGATAAGATAGGATTTCTAGATAAGGGAGAGTTTAAATTGTTTAAACTAGAGATAGGCTTGGAGGAGAGGCTAGGGCTGGACGCCCCCCCTCTATAAATAGAGGGCTGGTGCGCCCCCCTCCTCAACACACACCTTCCTCCAACCCTAGTTGCCCTGCTGCCCTTCCACTCTCCCTCCCGACTGTTTGTAGGCGAAGCCCTGCGGCAGAAATTCTCCACCATATACACCACGCCGTCGTGCTGTAGATCCAATCCATCTCTCCACCATACTCGCTGGTCCGAGGAAGGAGGAGACGTCGAGGTGCTGCACGTGTGCATCTCACGGAGGCACCGCCACTTGTGGTGCTAGATCGGATCGGATCGTGAGGAGGAGAAGCGAGTACGACTACATCACCCACGTTCCGATGAACGTTCACCAGCGAATCTTCAAGGGTATGAAGATCTAATCCAATCTCTCGTTGTTTGCATCTCCTAGATTAGATCTTGGCTTTCCTCTGCTCGCTCAGTAGAAAATTTTGATTTACTATGCTGCTAAACCCTTGATGGTATCGAGCTAGATCTATGCGTAGATGTGATTCACGAGTAGAACGCAACATGGTTGTTGCGCGTTGATGTTTTCTGTTGCAAGCCTATTGTTTGTGTTCTTCTTATGATGCGCATAGTGAGATTGAAGCGGTCCAGGCCAACCTTACGCGACGTCGTTCGCGAGACCGGCTCCGCACTTGACGTGTGGCTTGTTCCACACATGCGGCTGGTGGATGTCAGTTTCTCTCACTATAGTGATCATGGGATTAACACCGTAGTTTGGCAACCATAATATCACCGTTGTGGCTTTCCGTAGGTAAGAATCGTTCTTAGCATCTACTCCCATAAGCCACGTAAAACATGCAACAACAAAGTAGAGGTCTAACTTGTTTTTTGCAGGAGTGTTTTCTGTGATATGGTATGGCCCAAGATGTGATGTGTATAATGTATGTGATGATCATGTTTTGTAATGTTTCACGACTTGCATGTCGATGAGTACACAACCGGCAAGAGCCATATGGTTGTCTTTATAATTGTGTATGACCTGCGAGTCAACTTCTTATACGCCATGTAATAGCTTTACTTTATCGCTAAGTAGTTAGCAATAGTTGTAGTTGCTATTCATGGTGGAGGCAATCATGGTGAAGTGATGGAGATCATGCCGGAACGCACAAGATGGAGATCATTGCGCGAAGATTGGCTATACCATGTCACATAAAGTTATATGCATGTGATGTTTATCCTTTTATGTATCTTATTATGCTTAGATCGCGACGGTAGCATTATAAGATGATTCCTCACTTAAAGATCAAGATAAAAACTGTGTTCTCCCCAAGTATGCACCGTTGCGAAAGTTCGTCGTGTCCAAGCATCATGTGATGATCGGGTGCTATAGACTCTACGCTCACATACAACGGGTGCAAGCCAGTTTTGCACACGCGGAAATACTTGGGTCTAGCTTGACGAGCCTAGCATGTACAGACATGGCCTCGGAACACAAGAACCGAAAGGTTAAGCATGAGTCATATGAATGATATGATCGACACTTTGTTGTCCACCATTGAAACCACATCTCTTCTCGTGATGATCGGATTAGGTGTGGTGAATTTGGATCGTGTTCACTAAACAACTTGAGGGATGTTGAATTTAGTGGGAGTTCATCTAGTAATTTGATTAAGTTGAACTATTTATCATGAACATAGTCTAAATTGTACTTGCAAATACTGTAGATCACATGGCCAAGTCCAACTTCAACTTCAATGTTTTATCTGAGATAGAAAAGCTTAGAAACAATGGGTCTAACTTCACCAAATGGTTCCGCATTCCGAGAATCATTCTCGCTGGCGGACAAAAGGACTATGTCCTTGAGAAAGTGCTAGGTGACACCCCTGCTATAGATGCGCCGGCTGATGAAAAAGCTGTTTATCAGTCGCGCAAGGATGATTATGATTTGATTAAGATCGGAATGTTGTATGCTATGGAATCGGATCTTCAAAATCGTTTTGAGGAGTTCGCCGGGCCCTTTGAGATTCTCGAGGAGCTGAAAAACATGTTTCAGACTCAAGCCCGTTCTGAGAGATATGAGATCTCTAAGAAATTCTTTAACTACAAGATGGAGGAAGGGAGTTCCGTTAGTGAGCACGCCATTAAGATGTCGGGCTACACTCAACGCATTTGAGCAAGCGGATGCAAGATTCCAGAGGAGCTCAAGATTGACACTCCTAGCTACAAAAGTTTTGTAGTTGATCAAAATTAGATTGGTTCCTTCGATATGATCACCGAGCTCTTTGCTAAGATGAAAGTAGCGGAGGTGAACATCAAAAGAATAATCATGTGTTGATGGTCAACAAGCCCCCCTTCAAGAAAGGTAAGGGTGCAAGGAAGCCCTTCAAGAAAGGCGGCTGAAGCGTTGCCCTCGCTGAGAAGAAGCTCAGTCCGGTCCTAAGCCGGACAATCGAGTGCTTCTATTGCAAGGACAAGGGTCACTGAAGCGCAACTGTCCAAGTACTTAGCGGACAAGAAGGCTGGCACCATCAAAGGTATATTTGATATACATGTTATTGATGTTTTCCTTACTAGCCCTCGTTGTAGTGCCCGGGTATTTGATACCGGTTCGCTAATATTTGTAACTCAAACAGAGCTGCGGAATAGACGGCGTCTTTAGGGATGAGGTGACGATGCGTTGGCAATGGATCAAGAGTTGATGTGATGGCGCCGGCACGCTCTCCTTAGTTTTACCTTCGGATTAGTTTTAAACCTTAATAAATGTTATTATGTGCCTGCGTTGAGCATGAACATTATTTCGGATCGTGTTTATTGCAAGACGGTTATTCATTTAAATCGGAGAATAATGGTTGTTCTATTTATATGAGTAACATCTTTTATGGTCATGCACCTCTTGTGAGTGGTTTATTTCTTCTAAATCTCGAAAGGGATGAAACACACATCCATAACATTGAGGCTAAGAGATGCAAAGTAGATAGTGATAATACTACTTATTTGTGGCAATTGTCGTCTAGGTCATATTGGTGTAAAGCATGAAGAAACTCCATTCGATGGACTTTGGAGTCTCTTGATTTTGAATCATTTGACACATGCGAACCATGCCTCATGGGCAAGATGATCAAAACCCCGTTCTCGGTATGATGGAGCGAGCAACGGACTTGTTGGAAATCATACATACCGATGTATGCGGACCGATGAGTGTTTAACGCGGTGGATATCGCTATTTTCTCACTTTTACCGATGACTTAAGTAGATATGGGTATATCTATTTAATGAAACATAAATCTGAAACGTTTGAAAAGTTCAAAGAATTTCAGAATGAAGTGGAGAACCATCGTAATGTAAAGATTAAGTTTCTACGATCCGATCGTGGGGCGAATATTTGAGTTATGATTTTCACGCATCTCAAAGCAAGTGGAATCGTTTCACAACTCACGCCACCGGAACACCACAGCAATGGTGTGTCTGAACATTTAATCGAACCCTATTAGATATGGTCCGATCGATGATGTCTCTTGCTGATTTGCCGTTATCATTTTGGGGTTATGCATTAGAAACCGCTGCATTCACTTTAAATAGGGCTCCATCTAAATCCGTTGAGACGACACCGTATGAACTATGGTTTGGTGTTAAACCTAAGTTGTCGTTTCTTAAAGTTTGGGGATGCGAAGCTTACGTCAAGAAGTTGATGCCGGACAAGCTCGAACCCAAAGCGGAGAAATGCGTCTTCATAGGATACCCTAAGGAAACTATTGGGTATACCTTCTATCCAGAACCGAAGGCAAAGTGTTTGTCAAGAAGAACGGTTCCTTTCTTGAGAAGGAGTTTCTCTCGAAAGAAGTGAGTGGGAGGAAAGTAGAGCTAGACGAGGTTATTGAACCTTCTCTTGAATTGGAGAGTAGCGCAGCACCTGAAATTGTTCCAGTGCCGCCTGCACCAACAATAGAGGAAGCTAATGACAAGGATCATGAAGCTTCGGACGATGCTGCTACTAAACGTCGCAAGTCGACAAGGTCACGTGCCCCTCCTAAGTGTGCGGCAACCTGTCTTGTTGTCTTGTTAGTAGAAGACGAACCTACGAACTATGCGGAAGCGATGATGAGCCAGACTCGAGAAATGGCTAGAAGCCATGAAATCGAATTGGGATCCATGGCGAAAACCAAGTATGGACTTTGGTGGACCCTCCTAGCGACCGAAAGGCCGTTGAGTGCAAATGGATCTTCAAGAAGAAAGCGGACGCGATGGTAATGTTACCGTCTATAAAGCACGCTTGTTGCGAAAGGTTTTCGACAAGTTCAAGGTGTTGACTACGATGAGACTTTCTCTCCGTAGCGATGTTTAAGTCCATTCGATTTTATTAGCAATTGCTGCGTTTCATGATTATGAAATATGGCAAATGGATGTCAAGACTGCTTTCCTCAATGGCAACATTGATGAAGAGTTGTATATGATGCAACCCGAAGGTTTTGTCGATCCTAAGGATGCTGATAAAGTATGCAAACTTCAGCGTTCCATTTATGGATCAAGCAAGCGTCTCGAGTTGGAACCTTCGCTTTGATCAAGTGATCAAGAGCTTTGGATTTGTTCCAAATTGCTACGAAGCTTGCATCTACAAGAAAGTGAGTGGGAGCTCGGTGACGTTTCTGGTACTATATGTGGATGACATATTGATTATTGGAAATGAAATCAACATGCTTAACGATGTGAAGAGTTATTTGAACAAGTGTTTTTCAATGAAAGACCTAGGTGAAGCTTCTTATATATTGGGCATCAAAATCTATAGAGATAGACAAAGACACTTGATAGCTTTAAGCCAGAGTACATACCTAGACAAAGTTGAAAAGGTTCAGAATGGATAAGGCATTGAAAGGTTCAAGGCCTATGTTGTCGTAAGATATTGAGAAAGGCTCTGTCCAGCTACGGTAAATGATAGGAAGCTATGAGCAAAGTGCCTTATGCCTCGGCCATAGGTTCCATCATGTATGCCATCTTGTGTACTAGACCGGATGTGTCCAATGCTCTTAGTTTGACGAGCAGATATCAAAGTGATCCAGAGTGGAACATCGACCGTGAAGAACATCCTAAGGTACCTAAATAGGACTAAAGAAATGTTCTTAGTCTATGGGGTGATGAAATGTCGTAAAAGGTTACGTCGATGCTAGTTTCGACACCAACAAGGATGATGCTAAATCTCGAACGTGATCGTGTATATTTTGAATGGAGGAGCTGTGAGCTAGAGAAGCTGCAAGCAAAGCGTGGTCGCGGGATCTACTGAGAAGCGAATACATGGTCGCTGCAGAAGGCCAAGTGAAGGAGTTTGGATCAAACTTCATCCTCGAGCTTGGCGTGGTTCCAAGTTCATTGGACCCACTGGAGATATTGTGTGACAACACCGGCGGCGCCCATAGCACTCGCTAAGGAACCAAGATATCATCCAAAGACCAAGCATATCAACATGAAGTTTCATATAATCCGAGATTATATAGCTGATGGAGATCTCAAGATCAGCAAAGTACATACAGATCTGAATGTCGCAGATCCATTGACTAAACCTCTTCCACGTAAAACATGATCGGACCTCGATTGCCATGGGTGTGAGATTGTTGCCAAATGTAAACTAGATTATTGACTCTAGTGCAAGTGGGAGACTGGAATTATGCCCTAGAGGCAATAATAAAGATGTTATTATTATAATTCTTGTTCATGATAAAGTTTATATTCCATGCTAGAATTGTATTAAGCGGAAACTTTAATACTTGTGTGGTTTGTGAACAACACCGTGTCCCTAGTACGCCTCTATGGACTAGCTCATTGATCAATGATGGTTAAGGTTTCCTAACCATAGACATGAGTTGTCAATTGATAATGAGATCATATCATTGGAGAATGATATGGTGGATAGACCCAAACTAAGCGAATCAATTAGATCATGTCATCGTGTTCGTCTTTGCGAAGCTTTTCTTATGTCAAATATTGTATTCCTTAGACCATGAGATAATGCAACTCCCTGGTATCGGAAGAAAGCTTTGAAGTCATCAAACGTCATCCTATGAGAGGGTGATCATAAAGGTGTCTCGGTGATCGGAAAGTATCTGGGTTGTATGTATCGAGATGGGATTTGTCCCTCCCAAGTCGGAGAGATATACTTGGGCCCACTCGGTAATCGATATCAACACCGCTTGCAAGCATGTGGTTAAGGAGTTAATCACAAAGTGATATCGGATTACGGAGCAGTAAAGTACTTCTGTGGAACGAGATTGAACTAGGTATGACGATACCGACGATCGAATCTCGGGCAAGTAAAATATCGCGAGACGAAGGGAATATATATATGGGATTGATTGAATCCTGGCATCGTGGTTCATCCGATATGATCATCGATGAATGTGTGGGAGTCAATATGGGTGCCTGCACCCGCTGTTGATTATTGATAGAAGATCATGTCGCATATTCTCGAACCAGCAGGTCACACACTTAACGTGTCTCGACGCTAGGATAGATTGGATAATTGGTTTATGAGTTTTTGTTCGAGTCTCGGATGGGATCCGGGATATCACAGAGGTTCGGAATGGTCCGGAGAATAAGATTCATATAAGGCAGTGCAGTTATTGGAGTTCCGAATTGTTCCAGGTTAATCAGTAATGTAACTGAAGCTTCTAGAACCTAACGGAAGGGGGACAACGTGGACCCACCTTCCGGGAGGGGCCATGGGCATATGAGGGAGTGTCCTGGCCGCATTGGGCAAGGGGCACAAGGCCCCATAGGGCCCAGCCGATCCTAGATAAGTTTAAATCGTTTAAACTAGAGATAAGATAAGATAGGATTTCTAGATAAGGGAGAGTTTAAATTGTTTAAACTAGAGATAGGCTTGGAGGAGAGGCTAGGGCTGGCCGCCCCCCCTCTATAAATAGAGGGCTGGTGCGCCCCCCTCCTCAACACACACCTTCCTCGAACCCTAGTTGCCCTGCTGCCCTTCCACTCTCCCTCCCGACTGTTTGTAGGCGAAGCCGTGCGGCAGAAATTCTCCACCATATACACCACGCCGTCGTGCTGTAGATCCAATCCATCTCTCCACCATACTCGCTGGTCCGAGGAAGGAGGAGACGTCGAGGTGCTGCACGTGTGCATCTCACGGAGGCACCGCCACTTGTGGTGTTAGATCGGATCGGATCGCGAGGAGGAGAAGCGAGTACGACTACATCACCCACGTTCCGACGAACGTTCACTGCAGTAATCTTCAAGGGTATGAAGATCTAATCCAATCTCTCTCGTTGTTTGCATCTCCTAGATTAGATCTTGGCTTTCCCTTTGTTCGCTTCCGTAGAAAATTTTGATTTACTATGCTGCGAAACCCTTCAGCTACCAACTGTGGGCCACTCGGGTTATCCGGATAGAAGACATGCTATGAGGATACCCATATAGCATATCCCCAACAGTAGCCCCCGGAGAACTCCAAGATCTTGCGCCGTCTTGCCTCTTAATTTGGAATGCTCCGTCTAGATGGATGTCGGCAAATCCTCAAGTAATATCTTGTAGTCCTCCCAAAGAACCCTGCAAGGTTTTCTCCGTCTTCAACACGTAAGTCGGAGAAATGCTGCATCTTCCATCGTACTCTTCTGTAGCCGGACTGGATCCGTCCATGCCGGAATCTTCCGATGTGACGGCTCATCTGCCTATGTCAGCTAGGGCGACGTAGGCGTAGGTCAGCGACGCCTCGTAAATCACACATGCAGAGAACACAATCATGTCCGATTTTCCCGCGCGGGCGATACGAACCGTTGGCGACGACGGTTGGAGACATGGCGAAATTTCCACGCACGTTCGCGAACACGTCGTCTACACGGCAACCGTCCGATCAAGCTGCACGAATCTTGATGCTGGAGACGATAAATCGTAACCGCGGTGGGATTTTTTACTTTTTACCTCATTCTCTCCTCGCATCGTCTTCTTCCTCCAGCGCGTGCCTCCTCGAGCTCTCCGCGCGAACTCGCGAAAAACCCTAGCCCCAATCTGCATCAGTCGCCTCCAAACTCACTCCATGGCTAGCAGCAGCACTTCCCCTTTCATGGCAGCGTCGAACGAAGCCGCGGTGAAGCCGGCGAGCTCTGTCTTCGTGCCCCCAGAGGGCTTGGTCATCCCCGTCTCGGCGGTGGTTGAGTCTGAAGGGTTTCGCAGCATAGTAAATCAAAAAAATTCTACGGATGCGAACAAGAAAGCCAAGATCTAATCTAGGAGATGTAATCAATGAGAGAGATTGATGAGATCTTCATACCCTTGAAGAAATCGCACAGCGGAAACATTCCACAGAACGTGGTTGACGTAGTCGTACTCGCCGTCTCCTCCTCGCGATCCGATCCGATCCGATCCTACGCCGCAAGTGGCGGCGCCTCCGAGAGATGCACATGTACGGTGCAGCGACGTCTCCTCCTTTCCTTGGTCCATCAAGTATGGTGGAGAGATAGATTGGATTTGTAGCACGATGACGTGGTGCTTATGGTGGAGAGTTTCTGCAGCAGGGCTTCGCCTAAGCGCAGTCGGGAGAGAGAAAGATGGAGGGGCAGCAGTTGGCGGCTAGGGTTGGAGGAGTGGGGGGGAGGCTGCGCCCCTGCCCTCCTTATATAGGGGGCTGGCTGGCCCCCTTTGACCCATCCTCCAAGCCCTAGGGCGGCGGCCCAAGGGGTGGAGTGGGGGGCAAGCCACCCCCCCTCTTCTAGAAGGCTCCCCTAGGGTTTCCCCTAGGGCTGGCCGGCTGGGCCTTGGGCGCCTTGCTCCCCTGGCCCAAAGTGGCCAGGGCACTTCCCCTTAGGACCACGCAGGCCTACGACAAGTGGGCCCACGTTGGTCCCACTCCAGAACCTTCTAGAACCTTTCGGTACAATACCGATAAACTCTGAAACGATTCCGAAATCCAAAAACTGCTTTCCTTTATATTAATCTTATTCTTCGGACCATTCCGGAACCTCTCGTGATGTCCTGGGTCTCATTTGAGACTCCAAACAAAAACTCATAAACCAATTATCCATTCTATCCTAGCGTCGATGCACGTTAAGTGTGTGACCCTATGGGTTCGAGAATATGCAGACATGATCTTCTATCAATAATCAACAGTCGGATCTAGAAACCCATATTGACTCCCACATATTCATCGACGATCATATCGGATGAACCACGATGCCAGGATTCAATTAATCCCATATATGTATTCCCTTCGTCACGCGATATTTTACTTGCCCGAGATTCGATCGTTGGTATCGGCATACCTAGTTCAATATCGTTCACAGCAAGTACTTTACTCGTTCCTTAATCCGATATCACTTTGTGATTAACTCCTTAACCACGTGCTTGCAAGCGGTGTTGATATCGATTACCGAGTGGGCCCGAAGTATATCTCTCCGACTCGGGAGGTACAAATTCCATCTCGATACATACAACCCAACAAGTACTTTCCGATCACCTGAGAGACACCTTTATGATCACCCTCACATAGGATGACGTTTGATGACCTCAAAGCTTTCTTCCGATACCAGGGAGTTGTATTATCTCATGGTCTAAGGAATACAATACTTGACATAGGAAAAAGCTTCGCAAAGATGAACACGATGACACTATCTAATTGCTGCTTAATTTGGGTCTGTCCATCATATCATTCTCCTAATGACATGATCTCATTATTAATCGACAACGCATGTCTATGGTTAGGAAACCTTAACCATCATTAATCAATGAGCTAGTCCATAGAGGTGTACTAGGGACACGGTGTTGTTCATAAACCACACAAGTATCAAAGTTTCCGCTTAATACAATTCTAGCATGGAATATAAACTTTATCATGAACAAGAATTATAATAATAACATCTTTATTATTGCCTCTAGGGCATAATTCCAACAGTCTCCCACTTGCACTAGAGTCAATAATCTAGTTTACATCTGGCAACAATCTAACACCCATGGCATTAAGGTGATGATCATGTTTTGCTCGTGGAAGAGGTTTAGTCAACGGATCTGCGACATTCAGATTCGTATGTACTTTGCTAATCTTCAGATATCCATCTGCTATATAATCTCTAATTATATGAAAACGGCGGTTGATGTGCTTGGTCTTTGGATGATATCTTGGTTCCTTAGCCAGTGCTATGGCGCCAGTGTTGTCGCACAATATCTCCAGTGGGTCCAAGGTACTTGGAACCACACCAAGCTCAGTGATGAAGTTCCTGATCCAAACTCCTTCACTTGACGCTTCTGAAGCAGCCATGTATTCCTCTTCTGTTGTAGATCTCGCGATCACGCGTTGCTTGCAGCTTCTCCAGCTCATAGCTCCACCATTCAAAATATAAACGTATCCTGTCTAAGATTTAGAATCATCCGGGTCGGTGTCGAAACTAGCGTCGACGTAACCTTTTACGACGAGCTGCTCATCACCTCCATAGACCAAGAATATTTCTTTAGTCCTATTTAAATACTTTAGGATGTTCTTTACGGCTGTCCAGTGTTCCACTCCTGGATCACTTTGGTATCTGCTCGTCAAACTAAGAGCATTGGACACATCCGATCTAGTACATAGCATGGCATACATGATAGAACCTATGGCCGAGGCATATGGCACTTTGCTCATAGTATCTCTATCATTTACCGTAGCTGGACACTGAGCCTTGCTCAATATCTTACCTGACAACATGGGAAATGAACCTTTCTTTGCTTTATCCATTCTGAACCTTTTCAGAATTTTGTCTAGATATGTACTTTAGCTTAAAGCTATTAGGCGTCTTTGTCTATCTCTATAGATTTTGATGCCTAATATATAAGCAGCTTCTCCTAGGTCTTTCATTGAAAAACATTTATTCAAATAACTTTTCACATTGTTAAGCATACCAATGTCATTTCAATAATCAATATGTCATTCACATATAGTACTAAAAATGTCACCGAGCTCCCACTCACTTTCTTGTAGATACAAGCTTCGTAGCAATTTGGAACAAATCCAAAACTCTTGATCACTTGATCAAAACGAAGGTTCCAAATCCGAGATGCTTGCTTCAGTCCATAAATGGAACGCTGAAGTTTGCACACCTTATTAGCATCCTTAGGATCGACAAAACCTTCGGGTTGCATCATATACAACTCTTCATCAATGTTGCCATTGAGGAACGCGGTCTTGACATCCATCTACCATATTTCATAATCATGAAATGCAGCAATTGATAATAAAATCCGAATGGACTTAAACATCGCTACTGGAGAGAAAGTCTCATCGTAGTCAACACCTTGAACTTGCCAAAACCCTTTTGCGACAAGACGAGCTTTATAGATAGTAACATTACCATCCGCGTCCGTTTTATTCTTGAAATTCCATTTGCACTCAACGGCCTTACGGTCGCTAGGAGGGTCCACCAAAGTCCATACTTGGTTTTCGCTCATGGATCCCAATTCGGATTTCATGGCCTCTAGCCATTTCTCAGAGTCTGGGCTCATCATTGCTTCCTCATAATTCGCAGGTTCACTGTTGTCTAACAACAAGACGGTTAAGACGGGGTTGGCATACCATTCAGGAGTGGCATGTGACCTTGTCGACCTGGGAAGTTCAGTAGTAGCATCATTCGAAGTTTCATGATCCTCGTCATTAGCTTCCTCTCTTGTTGGTGCAGACGGCACTGGAACAATTTCAGGTGCTGTGCTACTCTCCAACTCGAGAGAAGGTTCAATAACCTCATCTAGCTCTACCTTCCTCCCACTCATTTCTTTCGAGAAAAACTCCTTCTCAAGAAAGGATTCATTCTTTACAACAAACACTTTGCCTTCGGATCTGTGGTAGAAGGTATACCCAATCGTTTCCTTAGGGTATCCTATGAAGACGCATTTCTCCGCTTTGGGTTCGAGCTTGTCCGACATCAACTTCTTGACGTAAACCGCTCGTGATCCCCAAACTTTAAGAAACGACAACTTAGGTTTAGCACCAAACCATACTTCATACGGTGTCGTCTCAACGGATTTAGATGGTGCCCTATTTAAAGTGAATGCAGCGGTTTCTAATGCATAATCCTAAAATGATAACGGCAAATCTGTAAGAGACATCATTGATCGCACCATATCTAATAGAGTTCGATTCCGGCGTTCAGACACACCATTGCGCTGTGGTGTTCCGGGTGGCGTGAGTTGCGAAACGATTTCGCTTGATTTTAGAAAATCATAACTCAAATATTCACCTCCACGATCGGATCGTAGAAATTTAATTTTCCAGTTATGATGGTTTTCCACTTCGTTCTGAAATTCTTTGAACTTTTCAAACGTTTCAGATTTATGTTTCATTAAATAGATATACCCATATCTACTTAAGTCATCAGTAAAAGTGAGAAAATAGCGATATCCACGGCGCGTCGAAACACTCATTGGTACGCATACATCGATATGTATGATTTCCAATAAGTCCGTTGCTCGCTCCATTATTCCAGAGAACGGGGTTTTGATCATCTTGCCCATGAGGCACAGCTCGCACGTGTCAAATGATTGAAAATCAAGAGACTCCAAAAGTCCATCAGAATGGAGTTTCTTCATGCGTTTTACGCCAATATGACCTAGACGGCAGTGCCACAAATAAGTTGGATTATCACTATCTACTTTGCATCTCTTAGCCTCAATGTTATGGATGTGCGTTTCATTGCTTTCGAGATTCAGAATAAATAAACCATTCACAACAGGTGCATGACCATAAAATATGTTATTCATATAAATGGAACAACCATTATTCTCTGGTTTAAATGAATAACCGTCTTGCAACAAACACGATCCAGATATAATGTTCATTCTCAACGCAGGCACATAATAACACTTATTAAGGTTTAAAACTAATCCCGAAGGTAAAACTAAGGAGAGCGTGCCGACGACCATCACATCAACTTTTGATCCATTGCTAACGCGCATCGTCACCTTATCCCTTGATAGCCGCCATCTATTCCGTAGCTCCTGTTTCGAGTTACAAATATTAGCAACTGAACCAGTATCATATAACCAGGCACTACAACGAGCGCTAGTAAGGTAAACATCAATAACATGTATATCAAATATACCTTTAATGGTGCCAGCCTTCTTGTCCGCTAAGTACTTCAGACAGTTGCGCTTTCAGTGACCCTTGTCCTTGCAATAGAAGCACTCAGTGTCCGGCTTAGGTCCAGACTTGAGCTTCTTCTCAGCAGGGCAACGCGCTTGCCGCTGCCTTTCTTGAATGATTTCTTTGCACCCTTGCCTTTCTTAAAGCTAGGGGTCTTGTTGACCATCAACACATGATTATCTTTCTTGATATCCACACCCGCATGTTTCAGCTTAGCGAAGAGCTCAGTGATCGTATCAGTGGAACCAATTTGATTGTGAGTAACTACAAAACCTTTGTAGCTAGGAGGGAGTGATTGCAGAACTCTGTCAATCTTGAGCTCTTCTGGAATCTTGCAGTCCAGTTGCTCAAGACGTTGAGTGTAGCTCGACATCTTAATGGCGTGCTCACTAACGGAACTCCCTTCCTCCATCTTGCAGTTAAAGAACTTCTCAGAGATCTCATATCTCTCAGAACGGGCCTGAGTCTGAAACATGGTTTTCAGTTCCTCAAGTATCTCAAAGGTCCTGACGAACTCCTCCAAACGATTTTGAAGTCCCAGTTCCATAGCAAACAATATGGTACTCTTAATCACTCCATAATCATCTTTGCGTGACTGATAAACAGCTTTTTCATCAGCCGGTGCATCAGTGGCAGGGGCGTCACCTAGCACTTTCTCAATTACATAGTCCTTTTGTCCGCCAGCAAGAATGATTCTCAGATTGCGGAACCAGTTGGTGAAGTTAGACCCATTGTTCTTAAGCTTTTATTTCTTAGCAAAAACGTTGAAGTTGAAGTTGGACTTAGCCATTTGATCTACAAAATTTGCAAATACAATTTAGACTATGTTCATGATAACTAGTTCAACTTAATCAAATTACTAGATGAACTCCCACTAAATTCAACATCCCTCAAGTTGTTTAGTGAACACGATCCAAATTCACCACACCTAATCCGATCTTCACGAGAAGAGATGTGGTTTTAATGGTGGACAACAAAGTGTCGATCATATCATTCATATGACTCATGTTTAACCTTTCGGTTCGTGTGTTCCGTGGACATGTCTGTACATGCTAGGCTCGTCAAGTCAAACCTAAATATTTCCGCGTGTGCAAAACTGGCTTGCACCCGTTGTATGTGAACGTAGAGTTTAGAGCACCCGATCATCATGACGTGCTTGAAAACGACGAACTTTCGCAACGGTGCATACATGGGGAGAACACAATTTTATCTTGATCTTTAAGTGAGGAATCATCTTATAATGCTACCGTCGTGATCTAAGCATAATAAGATACATAAAAGGATAAACATCACATGCATATAATTTTATGTGACATGGTATAGCCAATCTCCGCGCAATGATCTCCATCTTGTGCGCGCCAGCATGATCTCCATCACTCCACCATGATTGTCTCCACCATGAATAGCAACTACAACTATTGCTAACTACTTAGCGATAAAGTAAAGCTATTACATGGCGTATAAGAAGTTGACACGCAGGGCATACACAATTATAAAGACAACCAAACGGCTCCTGCCGGTTGTGAACTCATCGACATGTAAGTCGTGAAATATTACAAAACATGATCATTGCATACATCTCAATACATACACATCATGTCTTGGGCCATACCATATCACAAAACACTACCTGCATCCTCTAATTTGTTGTTGCATGTTTTACATGGCTTATGGGAGTAACAAGCTAAGAACGATTCTTACCTACGGAAAGCCACAACGGTGATATTATGGTGGCTAACATCCGTTGTAAATCCCATGACTGCTATAGTGAGAGAAACTGGCATCCACCAGCCGCATGTGTGGAACAGGCCACACGTCAAGTGCGGAGCCGGTCTCGCGAACGAGGTCGCATAAAGTTGGCCTGGACAGCTTTGATCTCACTATGTCGCGTCATAAGAAATACACAACAAGAGGTTTGCAACAGAAAACATCGACACCTGCAACAAGCATGTTGCGTTCTACTCGTGAAACACATCTACGCATAGATCTAGCTCCGATACCACTAAAGGGTTTTGCAGCATAGTAAATCAAAAAAATTCTACGGATGCGAACAAGAAAGCCAAGATCTAATCTAGGAGATGTAATCAACGAGAGAGATTGATGAGGTCTTCATACCCTTGAAGAAATCGCATGTTACAGAAATGTTCAGCGACGAGCGTGGTTGACGTAGTCGATTTTCGCCTCTCCTCGCGATCCGATCCGATCCTACTCTGCAAATGGCGGCGCCTCTGAGAGATGCACACGTACGGTGTAGCGACGTCTCCTCCTTTCCTTGGTCCAGCAAGTATGGTGGAGAGATAGATTGATTCATCTGCTGACAGGCGTGGTGCTTATGGTGGAGAGTTTCTGGGCAGGCTTTCTGGCAATCGGAGAGAGAGAGAGAGAGAGAGAGAGAGATGGAGGGGCAGCAGTTGGCGGCTAGGGTTGGAGGAGTGGGGGTGAGGTTGCGCCCCTGCCCTCCTTATATAGGGGGCTGGCCAGCCCCCTTTGACCCCTCCTCCAAGCCCTAGGGCGGCGGCCCAAGGGGTGGAGTGGGGGGCAAGCCACCCCCTCTTCTAGAAGGCTTCCCTAGGGTTCCCCTAGGGCTGGCCGGCTGGGCCTTAGGCGCCTTGTGCCCCTGGCCCAAAGTGGCCAGGGCACTTCCCCTTAGGCCCACTCAGCCCTCTGACAAGTGGGCCCACGTTGGTCCCACTCCAGAACCTTCTAGAACCTTCCGGTACAATACCGATAAACTCCGAAACGATTCCAAAATCCAAAAACTGCTTTCCTTTATATGAATCTTATTCTCCGGACCATTCCGGAACCTCTCGTGATGTCCTGGGTCTCATCCGAGACTCCGAACAAAAACTCATAAACCAATTATCCATTCTATCCTAGCGTCGATGCACGTTAAGTGTGTGACCCTATGGGTTCGAGAATATGCAGACATGATCTTCTATCAGTAATCAATAGCGGGATCTAGAAACCCATATTGACTCCCACATATTTATCGATGATCATATCGGATGAACCACGATGCCAGGATTCAATTAATCCCATATATGTATTCCCTTCGTCACGCGATATTTTACTTGCCCGAGATTCGATCGTTGGTATCGGCATACCTAGTTCAATCTCGTTCACAGCAAGTACTTTACTCATTCCGTAATCTGATGTCACTTTGTGATTAACTCCTTAACCACGTGCTTGCAAGCAGTGTTGATATTGATTACCGAGTGGGCCCAAAGTATATCTCTCCGACTCGGGAGGGACAAATTCCATCTCGATACATACAACCCAACAAGTACTTTCCGATCACCTGAGAGACACCTTTATGATCACCCTCACATAGGATGACGTTTGTTGACCTCAAAGCTTTCTTCCGATACCAGGGAGTTGTATTATCTCATGGTCTAAGGAATACAATACTTGACATAGGAAAAAGCTTCGCAAATATGAACACGATGACATGATCTAATTGCTCTGCTTAATTTGGGTCTGTCCATCATATCATTCTCCTAATGACATGATCTCATTATTAATCGACAACTCATGTCTATGGTTAGGAAACCTTAACCATCATTAATGAATGAGCTAGTCCATAGAGGCGTACTAGGGACACGGGTGTTGTTCATAAACCACACAAGTATCAAAGTTTCCGCTTAATACAATTATAGCATGTAATATAAACTTTATCATGAACAAGAATTATAATAATAACATCTTTATTATTGCCTCTAGGGCATAATTCCAATAGATTCCACCGGCGGCAACCATAATCCAGCGGCACTGGAGCCGTTGGAGGAGGAGCTCGATTCTCATAAGGGCGATTGGCGTGGCTCAGACATCACGGACCGTGATATCCAGGAGCTGATCGCCGAGGGCTACCTCCTTGCGACGGAGGGGCTCGCCTGGCGGGCGGCACCGGCCGGCGAGGTGACACCTTCTCCCCAAGCCGGAGAAAAAGTGTACCTCAAAGCCCAACTGGTACGTGGCGTCTCCCTGCCCATCTCTAACTTCATCCTCTCCGTCTTGAACCACTACAGAGTCCAGCCCCAAAACCTTTCTCCCAATAGTATCTTAGCGCTTAGCAACTACGCGGCGCTCTGCGAGGGTTACTTAGGGATAAAGCCTAGGCTAGACCTCTTCGTGTACTTCTTCACTGTCAAGCGTGAAGCCGGATCCAGTAAGGAAGAACTCAGAAATTGCGGCACCATAAGCTTCAAGATCCGTCCTGGCCGGCGGTTCCCCGACATCGTCGGTCACGAGTCCTGCAAAAATTGGCAGCGGACTTACTTCTACGGCCCAGATATCCCCCTGGCCGACCGAGAAGTAACGTACCCGGACTTCGTTGATGGAGCCACCGTTGAAGTCTCGTCATGGAGATCCCAGGCCTCCCTTCCCTCCGACCTTGATGCTTCCCGCGCCATAAGGCAGATAGATTGGTTCGTAGAGACGGGTTTGACCGGCTTGGACCTAGCCATGTGCTGGTTCATCAGGCGAATCCAACCTCTGCAGCACCGCGCGAAGCTCATGCACGAGTATACCAGCGATAGAAGGGATAGCCTCCGCATATCCGTGGAAAACTTCTCGAGCGACTCCGTCAAGCTCCGCCTTAAGGACATCGTCAAGGTGAAGGACAAGAAGCGTGGCTTCACCATCACCTATGATATATTCGTAGACGGCAAGTGCCCAAAGGTAGTTATTTATTTTTCCGTGTATGACATATACTCCAGTTCTTTCGTATTGCAAATGTCATCTCATTTAACACGGTGACTTCTCACTTAACAGCTTAGCGATCTAGAGGAGGACAACATGGCTGCCCAAATCTACGATCCAAAGATGAAGGAAGTCACGGTCGTGTCCGACGACGATGCTCCATTGGCGCGAAAGCGGAAGAGCTCCACCTCTGATGCTGCCGACGGAGGCAAGAAGAAGAAGACAGAGGGTGGAGCCTCCAAGAAGACTACCGCCGCCCTGGAGGCGGAGAAGAGAAAAGTTATTGGGATCCCTTTTGCCAAAGCACCCCACTTGTGTAAGCTTCTTTTCCTCCGACATTGTCTTATTCATCTGTCTTGCTCCTGTACTTATGCACTTTGCACGTTTCAGGAAGAAAGCCACGACCATCTTGAAGAAGACCTCCAAATCATTGGGGGCTTCTAGAACTATTAAGGACATGCTGCATCGTGACGCCTCTCCCGCCATCGCCCCTGCCACTCCCTCTGTCAAGCCTTCGTCTGCCCCGACAAGCTCACAAGCTAAGGAGGCATATGGCCCTTCCGCCATGGAAGTGGACTCAGGTGCCTCTACCGAGGTCGCTGTTGTCGGCGAGCAGGCGACGCAGGAGAGTGTTGCCCACCAAATGGCTGAAGCTCCGGCTAAGGATGCCATCGGTGGCGGTAAAGCGGTGGTGGAAGCACTGCCGTGAGGCGCGCCTCACACCCAAGAAAGCCATAGCTTATCCAAAGATAGTCTATCCGGTACTTACACCGGGTAGCACTGCTCTGGCCCCTGGTGCGGCGCCGACATCTCCGACGTGCAGTCTAGAGGAGCTCCTCCAACAAGCAGAAATCTTGTAAGGAAACAGCGAATCCTTTGGCAAGCTGCTGGCCGAGAGTTCTACAAACCTCAAGATCATTGCACTTGTAAGTTTTATTTGCCTTTTTCTTTTCATATGAGTATCCCACTGTAGCCCCCGAGGATGTAGACGGAAAACCATAGGTCTTTGAATCTATATGCTCTAAGAGTGACTAAGTTAGAAAACCTCTCACTGTAGCCCCCAAGCATATAGGTGGAATGAAATATTCTGACTAGATGCTTTAAGAGTAGCATATGCAGTGTTTATAAATTTCAATATTGTAGCCCCCAAGCCTCTAGTTGTAACTAAATTAGTTCCGACTAGATGCTTTAAATAAAATCTAAGCATATATCCCAGTTAAAAACTTTATACTGTAGCCCCCAAGCTTCTAATTGAGAACTGAATTAGTTCCGACTAGATTCTTAAAGAAAAGCTAAGCAAATTTCTAAGTTAAAAACTCTCGTTGTAGCCCCCGAGCGTCTAGGTTGAAAATTTTCGGCTAGATGCTCCAAGCAGACCAAACAACGTTTAACTTTTTTCCTTTTTTCCATAGAACGAGAATGCTCAGAGGGGCATGGCCAACGACAAGTACCAGAAGATGCGCGCAGACTTGGAAGCTGAAAAGGGTAAAACTGCCTTCTTGAAGGAACAGATCACCAAGAGCAAGCGTCTATTTTGTTTTTCGCATTCCGACTTGGTTTTGTGCCCATATTCTCCGAGTACTCACTGTGTACTTTGCTTTCTCCGACTTGCAGAAACCATTGCCAAGGCCAAGAATATTGTCGAGCAATCCAAGCACATTCAAGAGCTGGATAGAGAGAACAAAATTCTTAAGCAGGAGAGGAAGGACATGCTCAAAATGCATGAGGAGTCAATGAAGGTCCTGCAGGACTCCGCCATAGAGGAAATCAATCGCTTGAAGGAGATCTCGATCTTGAGAGATCAGAAGAAAGCTGCCCATGAGCAGAATCAATGCCATAGTGAGGCGTATAAGCTCCTCCAACAAGAGAAAGAATCCTTGGCGGACACCCTCTAGCAAGCTGAGGCCAGCATCTTCAGTAAGTTTTCTCCGTCTTGAATTTATGTAGTCTAGATACTTTGAATTTTTTAACTCATGCGCTCCTTGTCGGAATTTGCATCTCCTCTGGGTTTAACCCGGTCGCCTCCTTCACCAAAGGAATGCATGGTTCTTGCCGGCAACTTCATCAACACCGCCATCACGCAAGCCAAGGATATCGCCAAGCCCCTCCAAATCAACATCAAAGCATCAGACTCTATGGTGAAGTACTCGGAGATTCTGCGCCGAGCCCCCGAGCGTATCACAAGATGGAAAGCTTCATGTGCACGGGCTGGCGCAAGGATGGCGCTGTCAATGGTGAAGGCACACTATGAAGATGCCGACATCGACACGGTGACCTCTGGCATTCCCGACGTAGATGATGATGGCAAAGAGATTAACCATGAATCCATCTTGTCGTCACTCGCGGGCTATGACACCAGAGTTGCCGAGTTGGTAGATGTCAACGTCTTTGTGCCGATGAACACCATCGATAGCGGCAACCAAAGCTCCTCTGAGTCCCTTCGTACTGCCAACTTCGAGGGTGGTTCTTCTGCTGGTGATGACGCTGCTTCCAAGTCACCTTCGCCAAAGGAATGAAGAACAACTTTGTAATATTTTTTTCACCTTTGGTGTGTATGCGGAAAAAACTTATTTATGTATCTTAAGGCGGAAAACAATGTTGTATGTCCTGCTACTCAAGAACCAGTTTCTAGCATGTATATATTTTTTAAGCAAGTGCTGGCTTATCCATTACTTTGGTTCTTATGCTTGACTTTTCATGAGTCGAAAGACTCATTGTCGAAACCATGTGCTTAGGTGATGATGCCCAATGGCACCGTCAATAACCTAAGCACAAAATCGCCGATAATAAGTTGCAAAAGTCACTACTCCAGAATCCACATAAAAACGACAAAGAACGTGTAGACCAGAAAACTTAAGCTAACGCCCGTAGGCGGAATTTTCACAAGTGAAATCACAAAACTTGTGCATAAAGGTTTTACATGATCCAAAAATGAACACTAAAGGAGGTAAAAGACTCAGAAATATGAGTGAACCAGAGAGATTTATTTCATTGATCATATAAGAGGTACACAATTAGATAAAAAATGCTAAGTGTAAAAAGGACGAGTCGGCTTTATGTTCCATGGCCGATCAAGCTTCGGGTAGTCATCATCCGGGTCACGTCGCTTACGCTTATGATCCTTGTTGGGTCTATCCTTCAGTTCACGATTGTCAACGAGGTAGTAAGACCCATTGAGTAGCGCCTTGCTTATGATGAATGGTCCTTCCCATGGCGGGGATAATTTGTGTGACTTCTTCTGCTTAAGTCGGAGCACCAAATCCCCCTCTTTAAATGAGCGATGCCGGACGCGGCGACTATGGTAGCTGCGTAGCTTCTGCTGGTAGATGGCGGATCTTTGGCATGCCAAAACACGCTCCTCCTCGGAAAGGTCCACATCTAGGCGTCTGGATTCTTCAGCGTCATCTTCGTCATAGGCGGAAACTCTTGGTCCATCGTGAAGGATGTCGGAAGGAGGGATGGCTTCTTCTCCATATACCATGAAGTAAGGGGTGTAGCCGGTGGATCTGTTGGGTGTAGTTCGTAAAATCCACAACACAGATGGAAATTCTTCCGCCCAGGCTCCAGCTGCTCTATGTAGCGGTGCCTGAAGACGTGGCTTGATTCCCTGAAGAATTAATCCATTGGCCCGCTCAACCTGACCGTTTGATCGTGGGTGTGCCACAGATGCAAGGTCAAGTCGGATGCCCTTCTCCCAACAATAAGCCTCTACTTCTCCGAGTGACAAATTACTGCCGTTGTCGGTGATAATGCTATGTGGGAGACCAAATCTCACCACTATATCCCGGACAAACCTGAGGGCAGTTGCCCCATCAAGCTTTCTATTGGGTTTAGCTTCTATCCATTTAGTGAATTTATCAACTGCTACAAGCAGATGCGTAAACCCACATGGTGCCGTCTGTAACGGTCCCACCATGTCTAGCCCCCAGACTACAAACGACCAAGTTATTGGTATTGTTCGCAATTCTTCAGCAGGAACATGTGGTTGTCGGGCATAATACTGGCATCCCATGCATGTCTCAACCAGCTTGTAGGCGTCCGCCTTCGTGGTCAGCCAGTAGAATCCTTGCTGGAAGGCTTTCGCGACCAACGGTCGAGGAGCGGCATGATGCCCGCAATCTCCGAGATGGATTTCGCGTAGGATTTCCATACCTTCTAGCTGGGAAACACAATTTAGGTATACTCCAGTAGTGCTCCTTTTTTAGAGTTGCCCATTTATTATGGTATAACTCTTTGCTCGTCGTACTATTTGCTGTCTTTCGACCTTGTCGCCGGGCAAAGTTCCGTGTTCGAGATATTCCATGAACGGTTTTGTCCAAGCCGGAGGGACCTTTGTCACCATGTTGACGAAAGAGTCAGCTCTATCCGGGTTGTCGATGTCGGCTCCCTTCACAGATGGTGTGCGCAGATGCTCTAGGAAAACTCCTGGTGGAATTCGTTTACGCCCTGATCCAAGCTTAGATAGCAGATCAGCCGCCTCGTTTTGCTCCCTAGGTACATACTTGACTTCGTAGCCCAAGGAACTTTTGGCTATCTCGTCCACTTCGTCTCGATATGCCGCCATCATAGGGTTCCGAGCATTCCAGGTGCCAGCCACCTGCTGGGCAACCAAGTCGGAATCTCCATAGCAAACTATGCGCTTGATGCCAATATCCTTGGCTACACGTAGTCCGTGAATGAGTTCTTCATACTCCGCCATGTTGTTTGTAGCCTCGAAGTGGATCTGCAGAACGTAGTGTAGCTTGTCTCCTGTTGGTGACTGTAGCAATACACCAGCCCCCGAGCCGTTGAGCAACTTTGATCCGTCAAAGTGCATCACCCAGTACTCTGGTTCCGGCAACGGAGTAGCATCTGGCATCTCCGTCCAATTTGCAACAAAATCCGCCAAGGCTTGTGACTTGATAGCGTTGCGTCGCTTGTACATGATCTCGATGGCGGCAAGTTCAATGCCACACTTCGCGACCCTTCCCGTAGCGTCGCTGTTGTTGATAATGTCGGACAATGGAGTCTTGCTCACCACTGTGATAGGGTGCTCCTGAAAGTAGTGCCTCAGCTTCCGAGAAGCAAGGAATACTCCATAAGCTATCTTCTGGTAGTGCAGGTAGCGCTGCTTGGACTCCGTCAAGACCTCTCTCACATAGTAAACTGGTCGTTGAACTCCGTGCTCATAGCCTGGTTCCTTCCGCTCTACCACGACGACGATGCTGATTATCCGGTTGGTTGCCGCCATGTAGATTAACAGGGGCTCGCCAGGCTCGGGTGCTGCAAGGATAGGCGCTGAGGAAAGAATCTTCTTGAGCTGCTTCAATGATGCATCTGCCTCATCCGTCCACGTGAATTTGTCCGCCTTCTTTAGCAACTTGTACAATGGTAGAGCCTTCTCTCCAAGTCGGCTGACGAACCGACTAACTGCTGCAACACAACCTGTTAGTCGTTGAATGTGCTTTAGGCACGTCGGACAGTTTATGTTTAAGATGGCCTTGATTTTCTCCGGGTTGACCTTGATTCCGCGCTGGGAAACGATGAAACCCAACAATTTGCCGGCTGGAACCCTGAAGACGCACTTCTTAGGGTTAAGCATCATGTTGTATTTCCGGAGATTATCAAAGGTTTCTTTTAAGTCGGAGATTAAGTCATTGGACTTTTTAGGCATTACCGCAATATCGTCCATATAGGCGTGAACGTTCCGACCAATTTGGTCATGTAGGCAACGTTGCATTGTCCGCTGGTACGTAGCACCCGTGTTTTTCAGCCCAAAGGGCATCGTGACATAGCAAAATGTGTCGTATGGGGTAGTGAACTAAGTGTCCAATTGGTCCGACTTCCTCATCTTGATCTGGTGGTATCCCGAGAATGCATCGAGAAAACACAAAAGTTCCGAGCCAGCCGTCGAGTCAATGACTTGGTCAATGCGAGGCAAAGCAAACAGATCTTTGGGACATGCTTTGTTCAAGCCGATGTAATCAACGCACATTCTTAATTCATTGGTTCCCTTTTTGGGGACAAGTACAGGATTGGCCACCCATTGGGTGTGAAGAACTTCTCGGATAAATCTAGCCTTAAGTAACCTAGCTATCTCTTTGCCAATGGCACGTCTCTTCTCATCTCCAAAGCATCGTAGAGGTTGTTTCACTGGTTTGCATTTTGGGTCAATGTTTAAGATGTGCTCGGCAAGTTCCCTAGGTACACCTTTCATGTCGGTAGGTTGCCAGGAAAAGATGTCCCTATTCTCACGGAGGAACTCGATGAGCGCGCTTTCCTATTTGGGATCCAGGTTCGCGAAGGGTTTCGCAGCATAGTAAATCAAAATTTTCTACGGAAGCGAACAGAGGGAAAGCCAAGATCTAATCTAGGAGATGCAAACAACGACAGAGATTGGATTAGATCTTCATACCCTTGAAAAGCGCATTATGGAACGTTCGGGAACATGGGTGATGTAGTCGTACTCGCTTCTCCTCCTCGCGATCCGATCCGATCTAGCACCACAAGTGGCGGTGCCTCCGTGAGATGCACACGCAGCACCTCGACGCCTCCTCCTTCCTCGGACCAGCAAGTATGGTGGAGAGAGATTGGATCTACAAGACGACGGGCGTGGTGTATATGGTGGAGAATTTCTGCAGGCTTCGCCACAAACAATGGGAGGAGAGAGGAAGGGCGCAGGCAACTAGGGTTGGAGGAAGGTGTGTGTAGGGAGGGGGGCGCACCAGCCCTCTATTTATAGAGGGGGGGCGGCCAGCCCTAGCCTCTCCTCCAAGCCTATCTCTAGTTTAAACAATTTAAACTCTCCCTTATCTAGAAATCCTATCTTATCTTATCTCTAGTTTAAATGATTTAAACTTATCTAGGATCGGCTGGGCCCTATGGGGCCTTGTGCCCTGGCCCAATGCGCCAGGACACTCCCTCATAGGCCCATGCCCTCCCGGAAGGTGGGACCACGTTGGCCCCTTCCGAAGGTTCTAGAAGCTTCGGTACAATACCGATTAACCCGGAATAATTCGAACTCCAAAACTGCACCGCCTTATATGAATCTTATTCTCGGACTATTCCGAACCTCTCGTGATATCCCGGATCCCATCCGAGACTCGAACAAAAATTCATAAACCAATTATCCAATCTATCCTAGCCGAGACACGTTAAGTGTGTGACCTCGCGGGTTCGAGAATATGCGCATACGATCTTCTATCAATAATCAACGGGTGCAGGCACCCATATTGACTACACATTCATCGATGATCATATCGGATGAACCACGATGCCAGGATTCAATAAATCCCATATATATATTCCCTTCATCTCGCGATATTTTACTTGCCCGAGATTCGATCGTCAGTATCGTCATACCTAGTTCAATCTCGTTCACGCAAGTACTTTACTCGTTCCAGAATCCGATATCACCTTGTGATTAACTCCTTAACCACATGCTTGCAAGCGTGTTGATATCGATTACGAGTAGGCCCAAGTATATCTCTCCGACTTGGGAGGGACAAATCCCATCTCGATACATACAACCCAATGAGATACTTTCCGATCACTGAGAGACACATTTATGATCACCCTCTCATAGGATGACGTTTGATGACCTCAAAGCTTTCTTCCGATACTGTGGAGTTGCATTATCTCATGGTCTAAGGAATACAATATTTGACATAAGAAAAGCTCGCAAAGACGAACACGATGACACGATCTAATTGCTTCGCTTAGTTTGGTCTATCCACCATATCATTCTCCCAATGATATGATCTCATTATCAATTGACAACTCATGTCTATGGTTAGGAAACCTTAACCATCATTGATCAATGAGCTAGTCCATAGAGGCGCACTAGGGACACGGTGTTGTTCACAAACCACACAAGTATTAATGTTTCCGCTTAATACAATTCTAGCATGGAATATAAACTTTATCATGAACAAGAATTATAATAATAACATCTTTATTATTGCCTCTAGGGCATAATTCCAACAGTCTCCACTTGCACTAGAGTCAATAATCTAGTTTACATTTGGCAACAATCTCACACCCATGGCAATCGAGGTGCTGATCATGTTTTACACGGAAGAGGTTTAGTCAATGGATCTGCGACATTCAGATCTGTATGTACTTTGCTGATCTTCAGATCTCCATCCGCTATATAATCTCGGATTATATGAAACTTGAGTTGATATGCTTGGTCTTTGGATGATATCTTGGTTCCTTAGCGAGTGCTATGGCGCCGGTTGTTGTCACATAATATCTCCAAAGGGTCCAATGCACTTGGAACCACGCCAAGCTCAAAGGATGAAGTTCTGATCCAAACTCCTTCACTTGACGCAAAGCAGCCATGTATTCCGCTTCTCATGTAGATCCCGCGATCACGCTTTGCTTGCGCTTCTCCACTCACAGCTCCCCATTCAAAATATACACGTATCCCGTCTGAGATTTACAATCATCCTTGTCGGTGTCGAAACTAGCATCGACGTAACCTTTACGCATTTAGCTGCTCATCACCCCATAGACTAAGAACATTTCTTTAGTCCTATTAAGGTACCTTAGGATGTTCTTCACGGCTGTCCAAAGGTTCCACTCCTGGATCACTTTGATATCTACTCGTCAAACTAAGAGCATTGGACACATCCGGTCTAGTACACAGCATGGCATACATGATGGAACCTATGGCCGAGGCATAAGGCACTTTGCTCATAGCTTCCCTATCATTTACCGTGGCTGGACATCGAGCCTTGCTCAATATCTTACGACAACATAGGTAATGAACCTTTCAATGCCTTATCCATTCGAACCTTTTCGTAACTTTGTCTAGGTATCTACTCGCTTAAAGCTATCAAGCCTTTTGTCTATCTCTATAGATTTTGATGCCCAATATATAAGCAGCTTCACCTAGGTCTTTCATTGAAAAACACTTGTTCAAATAACTCTTCACATCGTTAAGCATGTTGATGTCATTTCCAATAATCAATATGTCATCCACATATAATACCAGAAACGTCACCGAGCTCCCACTCACTTTCTTGTAGATGCAAGCTTTGTAGCAATTTGGAACAAATCCAAAGCTCTTGATCACTTGATCAAAACGAAGGTTCCAACTCCGAGATGCTTGCTTCAGTCCATAAATGGAACGCTGAAGTTTGCATACTTTATCAGCATCCTTAGGATCGACAAAACCTTCGGGTTGCATCATATACAACTCTTCATCAATGTTGCCATTGAGGAAAGCAGTCTTGACATCCATTTGCCATATTTCATAATCATGAAACGCAGCAATTGCTAATAAAATCCGAATGGACTTAAACATCGCTACGGGAGAGAAAGTCTCATCGTAGTCAACACCTTGAACTTGTCGAAAACCTTTCGCAACAAGCCGTGCTTTATAGACGGTAACATTACCATCCACGTCCGTTTTCTTTTTGAAGATCCATTTGCACTCAACGGCCTTTCGGTCGCTAGGAGGGTCCACCAAAGTCCATACTTGGTTTTCGCTCATGGATCCCAATTCGGATTTCATGGCTTCTAGCCATTTCTCAGAGTCTGGGCTCATCATCGCTTCCTCATAGTTCGTAGGTTCACTGTCTTCTACTAACAAGACAGTCAAGACAGGGTTGCCGTACCACTCAGGAGGGGCACGCGACCTTGTCGACCTGCGACGTTCAGTAGCAGCATCGTCCGAAGCTTCATGATCCTTGTCATTAGCTTCCTCTATTGTTGGTGCAGGCGGCACTGGAACAATTTCAGGTGTTGCGCTACTCTCCAATTCAAGAGAAGGTTCAATAACCTCGTCTAGCTCTACTTTCCTCCCACTCACTTCTTTCGAGAGAAACTCCTTCTCAAGAAAGGAACCGTTCTTCATAAACACTTTGCCTTCGGTTCTGTGATAGAAGGTATACCCAATAGTTTCCTTAGGGTATCCTATGAAGACGCATTTCTCCGCTTTGGGTTCGAGCTTGTCCGGCATCAACTTCTTGACGTAAGCTTCGCATCCCCAAACTTTAAGAAACGACAACTTAGGTTTAGCACCAAACCATAGTTCATACGGTGTCGTCTCAACGGATTTAGATGGAGCCCTATTTAAAGTGAATGCAGCGGTTTCTAATGCATAACCCCAAAATGATAACGGCAAATCAGTAAGAGACATCATCGATCGGACCATATCTAATAGGGTTCGATTCCTGCTCGAACACACCATTGCGCTGTGGTGTTCCGGATGGCGTGAGTTGTGAAACGATTCCACTTGCTTTGAGATGCGTGAGAAAATCATAACTCAAATATTCGCCCCCACGATCGGATCGTAGAAACTTAATCTTTCTGTTACGATGGTTCTCCACTTCATTCTGAAATTCTTTGAACTTTTCAAACGTTTCAGATTTAATATTCATTAAATAGATATACCCATATCTACTTAAGTCATCGGTAAAAGTGAGAAAATAGCGATATCCACCGCGCGTCGAAACACTCATCGGTCCGCATACATCGGTATGTATGATTTCCAACAAGTCCGTTGCTCGCTCCATCATTAGGAGAACGGGGTTTGATCATCTTGCCCATGAGGCATGGTTCGCATGTGTCAAATGATTCAAAATCAAGAGACTCCAAAGTCCATCGAATGGAGTTTCTTCATGCGCTTTACACCAATATGACCTGAGCAGCGATTGCCACAAATAAGTAGTATTATGACTATCTACTTTTCATCTATTAGCGTCAATGTTATGGTTGTGTGTTTCATCCCTTTCGTGATTTATTAGAAATAAACCATTCACAAGAGGTGCATGACCATAAAGATGTTACTCATATAAATAGAACAACCATTATTCTCCGATTTAAATGAATAACCGTCTTGCAATAAACACGATCGAAATAATGTTCATGCTCAACGTAGGCACATAATAACATTTATTAAGGTTTAAAACTAATCCGAAGGTAAAACTAAGGAGAGCGTGCGGCGACCATCACATCAACTCTTGATCCGTTGCCAACGTGCATCGTTACCTCATCCTCGCAAGTCGTCTATTCGTAGCTCTGTTTGAGTTACAAATATTAGCCGAACCGGTATCAAATACCCGGGCACTACAGCGAGGGCTAGTAAGGAAAACATCAATAACATGTATATCAAATATACCTTTGATGGTGCCAGCCTTCTTGTCCGCTAAGTACTTGGACGATTATGCTTCGATGACCCTTGTCCTTGCAATAGAAGCACTCGGTGTCGGCTTGGGACCAGACTTGAGCTTCTTCTCGGCGAGGGCAACGCGCTTACGCCGCCTTTCTTGAAGGGCTTCTTTGCCTTTACCTTTCTTAAAGGAGGGCTTGTTGACCATCAACACATGATTATCCTTCTTGATGTCCACCTCCGCAGCCTTCAGCTTTGCGAAGAGCTCGGTGATCGTATCAGTGGAACCAATCTGATTATGAGTCACTACAAAACTTTTGTAGCTGGGAGGGAGTGATTGTAGAACCCTGTCAATCTTGAGCTCCTCTGGAATCTTGCAGTCCAGTTGCTCAAGGCGTTGAGTGTAGCCCGACATCTTAATGGCGTGCTCACTAACGGAACTCCCTTCCTCCATCTTGCAGTTAAAGAACTTCTCGGAGATCTCATATCTCTCGAGCGGGCTGAGTCTGAAACATGGTTTTCAGCTCCTCGAGAATCTCAAAGGGCCCGGGATAGTTTTCAAAACTATTTTGAAGTTCCGGTTCCATAGCAAACAACATGGTGCTCTTAATCACACCATAATCATCTTTGCGTGACTGATAGACAACTTTCTCATCAGCGCAGCTTGCGAGGGTTACCTAACGCTTTCTCAAGGACATAGTCCTTTTGTCCATGAACAGAATGATTCTTAGATTGCGGAACCAGTTGGTGAAGTTAGACCCATTGTTTCTAAGCTTTTCTTTCTCAGCAAAAACGTTGAAGTTGAAGTTGGACTTGGCCATGTGATCTACAGTATTTGCAAGTACAATTTAGACTATGTTCATGATAAATAGTTCAACTTAATCAAATTACTAGACGAACTCCCACTAAATTCAACATCCCTCAAGTTGTTTAGTGAACACGATCCAAATTCACCACACCTAATCCGATCATCACGAGAATAGATGTGGTTTCAATGGTGGACAATGAAGTGTCGATCATATCATTCATATGACTCATGCTTAACCTTTCGGTTCTTGCGTTCTTTCGGTTTCGCAGCATAGTAAATCAAAATTTTCTACGGAAGCGAACAGAGGGAAAGCCAAGATCTAATATAGGAGATGCAAACAACGAGAGAGATTGGATTAGATCTTCATACCCTTGAAGATTCGCACAGTGGAACGTTCGTCGGAACGTGGGTGATGTAGTCGTACTCGCTTCTCCTCCTCGCGATCCGATCCGATCTAGCACCACAAGTGGCGGTGCCTCCGTGAGATGCACACGTGCGGCACCTCGACGTCTCCTCCTTCCTCGGACCAGCAAGTATGGTGGAGAGATAGATTGGATCTACAGCACGACGGCGTGGTGTATATGGTGGAGAATTTCTGCCGCAGGGCTTCGCCTACAAATAGTCGGGAGGGAGAGAGGAAGGGAAGCAGGGCAACTAGGGTTGGAGGAAGGTGTGTGTAGGGAGGGGGGCGCACCAGCCCTATATTTATAGAGGGGGGGCGGCCAGCCCTAGCCTCTCGTCCAAGCCTATCTCTAATTTAAACAATTTAAACTCTCCCTTATCTAGAAATCCTATCTTATCTTATCTCTAGTTTAAACGATTTAAACTTATCTAGGATCGGCTGGGCCCTATGGGGCCTTGTGCCCCTGGCCCAATGCGGCCAGGACACTCCCTCATAGGCCCATGCCCCTCCCGTAAGGTGGGACCACGTTGGCCCCCTTCCGGAAGGTTCTAGAAGCTTAGGTACAATACCGATTAACCTGGAACAATTCGAACTCCAAAACTGCACCCTTATATGAATCTTATTCTCGGACCATTCGAACCTCGTGATATCCGGATCCCATCCGAGACTCGAACAAAATTCATAAACCAATTATCCAATCTATCCTAGCGTCGAGACACGTTAAGTGTGTGACCTGCGGGTTCGAGAATATGCGACATGATCTTCTATCAATAATCAACAGCGGTGCAGGCACCCATATTGACTCCCACACATTCATCGATGATCATATCGGATGAACCACGATGCCAGGATTCAATCAATCCCATATATATATTCCCTTCGTCTCGCGATATTTTACTTGCCCGAGATTCGATCGTTGGTACCGTCATACCTAGTTCAATCTCGTTCACAGCAAGTACTTTACTCGTTCCGTAATCCGATATCACCTTGTGATTAACTCCTTAACCACATGCTTGCAAGCGGTGTTGATATCGATTACCGAGTGGGCCCGAAGTATATCTCTCCGACTTGGGAGGGACAAATCCCATCTCGATACATACAACCCAACAGATACTTTCCGATCACCTAAGAGACACCTTTATGATCACCATCTCATAGGATGACGTTTGATGACCTCAAAGCTTTCTTCCGATACCAGGGAGTTGCATTATCTCATGGTCTAAGGAATACAATATTTGACATAAGAAAAGCTTCGCAAAGACGAACACGATGACACGATCTAATTGCTTCGCTTAGTTTGGTCATCACCATATCATTCTCCCAATGATATGATCTCATTATCAATTGACAACTCATGTCTATGGTTAGGAAACCTTAACCATCATTGATCAATGAGCTAGTCCATAGAGGCGTACTAGGGACACGGTGTTGTTCACAAACCACACAAGTATTAATGTTTCCGCTTAATACAATTCTAGCATGGAATATAAACTTTATCATGAACAAGAATTATAATAATAACATCTTTATTATTGCCTCTAGGGCATAATTCCAACAGTTCGTCCCAATGGCGGTGACCTTGGAGACATCGCCTACCACAAGTTCCACCGGCTTGGTCTCGATGGCAGCCTTGAACGCAGGAGCGGAGTCAGAGATCTGCTTCTTCGACACGGGCATCTCTGAGTCATCGACCTTGCTCTGGATCTCTTTGAATTCTTCACTGTAGAGGACAACTTCCGTGAAGGTTGCTTTGTTGATCTCGCAGTCCCTTGCCTTGGTAAAGCTTCCGGATACAGTGATGACACTGTTTGGTCCGGGTATCTTGAGTTTGTTGTAGACGAAGCATGGCTTGGCCATGAACGTGTGGAATATGTCGCGTCCAAATATGATGTGGTACACACTCTTGAAGGGGACCACCTCAAAGGTCATGCGCTCTTGGTGGTAATTGTTAACATCGCCAAAGGCGACCTGAAGTGTAATGTACCCAAGGGACCGAGCCTCCCGACCAGGAACTACGCCGTGGAAGATGGTGTTGGTCCGCCTTAGGTTTGCCTCTATCAAGTTCATCTTCTGAAGTGTATCCACGTACATGATGTTGATGTTGCTTCCACTATCCACCATACACTTGGTGAACTCCACGCCGTCAATCAAGGGGTTGATTCCATGGCATATTGGTTCTCTATAGGAACAAGGTCTGGGTGGTCCGTCCTGTCCCAAGTAATTGGAACCTCCGACCAGCGCAGGTACTGGGGAACTGGGGGTAGAGTGGCCATCAGGATCCTCATATAGGTCTTCTGTTGTCGGATGGTGCGGGTGCCGAGGAAAGTGTGGTAGACTGGTGCCTTCTTCACGAAGGGGTTCTTGCCCTGTCGTCGCTCTTGGCGGCGTGCTTGGGGTCAACATCCTCGTCCATGTCACTTGAATCCTTGGACTCCTCCTCCTTCTTATTTCCCTTGTCCTTGCCTCGCGGTCTGTTCTTCCGACTTCGCTTGTAGCCGGACTCCGAGTCTTCCTTGAGGTCGTTGACGAACTTGCAGTGTCGATTGGTATGGGTGGCCTTGCCGTTGACGTCGAGGTGTACGAGGCACGGCATATCGCGGTACTCCTCGGAGGTTTGGGGAACGCGGAGCAGCGCCGAGGTAGTTTTGCTTCCTCGTTGCTGCCCACGACCAGCTCCCCTTCCTTGGCCACGTTGTCCGCCATCACCTCGTCCTGCAAAATTCACATCGACCATGTCGGTAGATTGCTTTTCTTCTGGAGCGGTTTTCCTCTTTGTACTGTTGTTCCTCCGAGCCTGAGTTGGAACGGCCGTTGCCGGCAGGGAGCCGCGAGCATCATCATCGGCAGCTGCGAACTCACTAGCCAACTGAATCATCTGGTTCAAGTCAAGCTGGTGATTGTCCTACAAGCGCTTCAACTTGTGTCGGAGCAACGTGCCCCTTTCCAACCCATCGATGAAGGCGGCCATGGCGGTCTGAGCGTGCACTCCTGCACAGGAATTCTTCATGTCCAGCCAGCGGGAGAGGTAGGCGCGAGATGTCTCGTCTTTCTCTTGCACGCACCACTATAGATCGCCAACAGTGCAGGGACGCTTGTATGTACCCTCAAAGTTCTTGGTGAACGCTTCTTGCATGTCCAACCAATTTGCAGATGGATTTCTCCGGCAAGTCGTCGATCCATTGACGGGTCATGCCTGCCAACATTAATGGAAGGTACTTGACGGCGACGTTGGGGTTTCCTCCGGCAATCTCCACCGTGTTGCCGTAGTCCTGCAACCATGTGGCTGGCTTGGCGGTGCCGTCATAGGGCTTGATGGTCTTGTCAATCCGGAAATCTTTGGGGTAAGTTGCGGACCGTATAGCAGGTCCAAAGCAACGTGGTCCCAGGTATGGTCCTTCCCGGGCCTCGTGGATCTTATCGATCCGCGAACGTGCATAGTATGGCTCCGGGTTCTTCTTCTTGTCAACAGGGGATGGGCTCCATGAACGACGTGGTCCTCCTCCGCCATGGTGACTGCTTGGTGGTGACGGTGGCGGAGGTGGCGGTGGGTTAGCCTTCTTGCTGTTACCCTCCTGTGACGCCTCACGCCTGTCACGGTTGCTTATCGGACGCGGAGGGTCATGGCGTGACCTGCTCTTGTGTCCTTGGTTGCGCTCTCCGTCATGACGGGTCTGCTCCGTGTTGTCGCGGATGACGATGCCGCACTGCTTTGGCGGGGGCATATCCGTACGATGGTGAGCCCTGTGATCTTCGCGATGTCGAGGGGATCGGGGCGGTGGCGATGGGCGACGAGGTCGGGCCTTTTATCCATGGTCGGAGGATATGGGGATGGCATCCTTCCTGTTGCGCGCATCCCTCCGTCTTCGTTCTGATGAACCCGTCTGGGGCTCGACATCAAGAGGAGATCTGTCCCTTGGCAGTTTGTACTGGCTAGACTGGCAAAGCGCTGGGTCGGACTCAAGCCTCTGAGAGGTGGCCTTTTCCTGCTGCTTCACCGCCTTGGCCACTAGGTCATAGACCTGTTCCACTGCCTCAGGCGATCTATCCTGCTCTAGAACGGTCTTGGCGATGGCGAGGTTAAGGAGTGGGGTGGGCATCACCTGCTTGCCCTCACCGTCAATGTATGGCTTTGCCTATGCCGGCTTCGAGGGAGCCCATCCTAAGTTTCGTTGTACACCAGGATCGTTGATGACGCGAGCTGGAGCTTTCTTGGCCTTCTGCTGCTGCAGTAGAGTCTTGTACTCGGCCTCCATTGCTCTAGCTTTCCCTATGGACTTCTACGCGTTGACCAGATCTCGATCTAGCTTAGTGTCTTGCTCCGCGATGGCCTGCGCTTCCTCCAGCAGCTGCTGGCGCTTCTCGTCAAGCTGAGTCACACTCCGGATATGAGCTACAGTCAGTGGCTCAACAAGGATATTGTCGTACATCACTCTATTAGCTGGAGTAACTTGGGCAGCAGCAGGCGTAGATGCCGGAGGCGGCAAGTTTGCGGTGTTGTTGTTGCTCAGGCCGGTGCCGAGTTCCTGCGGCTGCTGCATTGGGTTAGGCGGAGGAGGCATGACCTTTGCACGATCATCGTCAGTAGCAATAAGTGGCCCCTTCCCCTTTTCCAGCGCTATAGGCGGAGCTCGTCCGGGTTGATCTTCATCCATCACCGTCCCAATGGTGACGAACACCTCTCGAGACGTGACGGCATTGTTGGCTTGCTCGTCACGCGTATACTCCTCCTCCATCTCCTGCATGGCGGAGTCTAGCTCCTCTGGACTGAAATCTATCTCTTCCGAATCTGCACTAAAGTCAGCATAAAGCGCGTCAATAAAAGAGTCGGAGGGTGCCAGGACTTCCTCGATGACGGGCGGTGGAGGTGCAACAACAGTGATGATGACTGGAGGTGGCGGTGCAACTGCGACGATGGCGGCCAGAGGCCGTGGTGGCGGTGGCTGAATCGGAGGGGCTCCGTCAATGAGTGTAAGCGTTGTCTGAGCTGCCGCTCTAGCCTCCCCGTAGTTGTTGATGGTGCTCACCATGCCTTCGAAAGTAAGGCGGTCTAACGCCTGTTGCCGCCTTAGAGAATGTCGGAGAAGCGTGCCATGGTCCAGTCCTTCCACAAAGTGATACATAGCATCATCATTGGGGTAGTGGGCCAGATCGGCTCGTATGCGGGGCCACCTGGCCAGGTAATCGCGAGGGTTTTCGCCCTCTCTCTGAACACAACGCGCCAGATCAAAGATGGTAACCACGCCGACGAACTTGGATCTCTGCTGTCCAGACGCACGGGCGAAGCCGGCGGACTTGCAGCGATCTTCCACCTTTATCTCCTGCACAAGGGCGGTTTGGGTGGGTCTTGAAATTTTCCGATCTTTGCCGGCAAACTCCAAAGAGAGATCCGACATCGATCCTTCCGCGAACGTATCCTGCCCATAGGCGGTCCGTGCGGGTCTTGATGCTCCAACGACTCCCAGGGAACAAGTGCCCGAGTCGGTTTCGCCAATGAAGAGGTGGATGTCTCCGATAGGAACGATCGAACACCGCGTAGGGTTCGTCTTCGCCGGGATCCAGAACTCGTCGGGAGGGACGATCGAAACGTTGCTGGAGAAGAGAACGCGACCGATGGCCACGGTTTCGCCGATTCCCGCGAAGATCTTGGTCCTCGCCCACTGAAGAGCCTGAAGTGCCTCTTGCCCCACGGTGGGCGCCAACTGTCGTGGTATTGCCGACGAGTACGCCATGGAGGGGTCCTCACAGTGCGTGTTTAGAGACATGGGGGAAGGCGGACGGTTAACGGGTACGAGGTAACACAGCTTACCTAGGTTCAGATCACACAACGGTGGCAAAATCCTACTCCTGCTATAAATCACTATAAGGGCAATATGTTGAGTTATAGGGATTGGTTCGCTGTGCGAGGTTGTATGAATCGATGCCCTAAAGGCTCTCATAGGCCCGACTTATATAGTCGCCAGGTCCTAGGATTACAGGGAAAAGTCCTAGCCGGACAGGTCACAGAGTCCTACACCGTCTACTACTAGTCTTGTGTATCTTGCACTCCAAGGCTCCGGGTACGTCGGTGACTCCAACTGTAGCCTTCCTTTATCTGGCATGGGCCTCCCTTCTGGATCCATCTAAGTGGGCCACCCAACAGGCTATGGGCCATGCTACCAACTGTGGGTCACCCGGGTTATCTGGATAGGAGACATGCTATGAGGATACCCATATAGCATATCCCCAATATGGACCGGCTTCGGAGCTAGCCGAACCGAAAGCCAAACTGGCCACAACGGATGGTGCCTAGACGACACGCTCGTTCTAGCCGGACCAAGGAGGCTACACCCTGCCCCTAACTTAGTCGCTAGACATGTGCATATTGCTAGCCAATGTGCTAATCTTTGTTACTCTCGGGTACCCCGTACCCCATGACCCCGTCATCCAGGGCCTCCTCGTGCTGGCGATGCTCGCGATCTCGTGACAGCCCTGCGCTGGATCGACCGCGCCCATGGATGGCCCCCAGAGACCACATCATGCCTAACCGCAACCCGCAGCTGCGGAGCTATGTTCAGGCCAGCATGGCAACTCCCCCCCCCCTTCAGATTGGGCACTTGCATGAAGGAAAAAAATTAATAGATTTTTATTTAATCCGCCTCCATAGCAACTCATATATTGTATTTAGCGCCAAGCGGCAAGAAGAGGTGGCAAGCTCCGCCAGTGGCACCTATGACGCCTCTAACCTCTTGTTATTGAACTCGCCACAAACTCTTGATCCTGCACCGCTACTTCCGGTTGCATCCAACACGGGCCATGCACACCCTTAGCTCCTCCGCCAAACGCGTCTCCATGAGAGCTCTCATGCCTACTTGAATAGAAAATACATAGGATTGAAATGTCATGACTAGTTGAATCGTATGAGAGGAGATAAATTCTTTTTGTTTGTAGCAAATGAATTTTTACGAGCTATGGCCTTTTTTTTTCTACAGGATTTATATTACAAGATACCTATAGAATTAGTTCCTACGGAATATATTCCTATGAACCAAACATATTGTCTAAGAAAATTTTTATAGGATGCAAATTGTACAAATTCTATGAATCAAAAGAGTCCTAAAGTCGCATTTGTCTAGCTAGTACTAGGAGGGTACAGCTTGAGACCAGCAAGTGAGGACGGATCCTCGTTCCATGAACGGGTTTGAGGCCAATAAGTTCCTGAGTGGCGTCTATTGCTAGTACATCTCATCATCGATTGTTGAATGAAGCCCCTGATCGACCACGAACCCAATCCCTCCCACTAGGCGGCAGTGCAATGGAACTAACTTTTAATCCACGCGACCCGGGCGGGCTTCATTCAACGTCGGACTTGACGCAGAATCGACCGTCAAATCTCGATCCCACCACGCTTTTCGACTCTGCCGCGAAAAATCAATCCCCTTTGGCGATGCCGATGCCGATGCCACGGCAGAACCTTCCCGAGTAGAACCCGCGCGCGCGCGCGCGCGCGTCTGCTAGTACGTACAGTACAGGAGCGAGATCCTACTTGGCAGTTGGCATCCACGAAAACGCCCACTGGCCCCTGGCCCCTGACGCAGATTGGTGGTGTCCACTTATTACTGGTCGCCACTGAGCACTGAGTGACGTCGTACAGCCTCTCCTCTGCCATGTCGCACAGCACAAACCGTGATCGTGCGCGACCTAAAAATCCCTCTCTCTCTCTCTCTCCCCAGCGGGCCGGCCGGTTTATGTAATTCTCACAATCATGCGCATTAGTTCCTGCTATAATCTTTTTAACGCCTCCCTATAAAAGCACACGGCTTCTCTGCAGAGATCAGGGGAGGGAGTGCGAGAACCACTAGTGCCGGTTAACCAGCTAGCTTGCCTCCTTCTTCCCGGTGCAGTACTGCAGGGCAGAAAGCGGCAGAGCAGCAGCCAAGAAGAAGCCTGCATCTCATTGTTCGTCAGCCTGACAAAATCTTCTTCTCGGCGTCGCTTTCTCGCCTAGCGGCTTCGTCGGCCACAAATTTGCTCCGCGCGTGTTGGGTTCGACTTCGATCGGAAGATCGCCGTCGCCGTCACCAGTCGTCGCCGACAGGGAGCTCAACTCAGTTGGCTTGGAGAGTAGCGGCCCGGCACTACTAGCCAGGTACGTACGTATACGCATACGCCCCGGTTTAAATTACGGGCGCCGCTTTGTTTAAGTGCCCTGGGGATTACGGGACGCGAATCGACGGGGACGTGAACGACCCACGGTGAAAGGATCGGGTGCTCGCTGCTTGTCGTTTGCGTGCAGATTTCCGCCTCCGCGCGAGCGCTGTGGTCCGGAGGATTTTCTTCTGTTCCAGCTACCTGCCTGCACCGTCCTGTCTCTTGTCCGATTGCTCGATCAAGCTCGGCCTGTGACCGTCGAGATTAGTTAAGTGTGTCGTACGGCATGTATGTACCCGTGAGTTGTTTAGTGCGTAATAGCTGTCCACAACTACTAGATTAGCGCTGATCGATGTGTATAGGTTTGTGCGTACTAATACGTATAAAGTCGAGTAGTCACTGTCTCTGTGACCATGATTTTGGCCGGGCAAATTGACTTAACATGCAAACTAAATCATTAGTTGTATTTTTGTTTTTGTTTGTTGAGGAAATAAGTTTCATCTTCCCTTTCCTCGCCGTTTCAAAGCATATTTAACTCCTAGATCTAACTCCTCCTTTGCCAAAAAGGTAGTGCATATAATTTTTTCAAAAGGCAAACGATGTAAAGTTTTATCAAGTATGTAAAAAAAATCTAAAATGCCAAATCAATTCCATTAGAATCATCATGACATATATTTTCTTATGGTATACTTTTGGTACTGTAGACGTAGATAATTTTCTCAATAAACTTGCTCAAAGTTGATACAGTTTGATTTTTTGAAAAAACTTATATGCACTATATTATGACAAGGAGGGAGTAACTATTTATAGGTAAAGTCAATAACCTTTCAATCTGATTATTTACATCCACACTAGTACTATAAAGGAATGAAAAGATCTTCATCATACGGCTACAAATCAATTGATAGAAATTATTCCTAAACAGATTGGGATATAGTCACGTTTGTGGCTCAAAATATATCAGAATAATGGTTAGTGAAAATAATGCATTTAGTATATTGAGAGCCTGTGGTAGTACTTTAGTTCTTGTTAGTCCATCTCTACACGTGTTCAGTACTTGTTCGATGACTCGCATTATTTAAATCTTGGAGCCTGACTATAATATGACAGTCTTACCCCGTCTGTATGTATTGTTCATTTTTTTTAAATATGAGGATCAATTATTACTTAAAAAATATGAGGATCAACTATATATTACTTAAAAATATATATAAATATACGATCGAGCATCACGTTGTGGTCAAACAATTTCTTTCCGTGTGGTTGGTTCAATTGATCGACTCAGGGCTAGGGGTCTTCTCCTTTAATATTTTATTGGTACTCATCTCTCTCTGTCTAATGGGATTTGTTTGATGTTTCTTGGTGATGTTCCATCGTGACTACCCTCCAAACATGCACAAGCAGCTTTCAAGTCCTTTAATAAAATTTTGGTACTAGCTACCAAGTAGTACCTCTATTACAAAATAGACATAATTTGGCTATTTAAATTCATATTTGACCAACATTTAGTCTATTATATGCAGTTTATGCTATATAAAAATATGTTACTAAACTATATATTACTTAAAAAATATATTAATAGGCAACAGCTAGGAGATATACAACACAAATCATTTCCTCATTGCACTATGCACGGTACATATTCATTTGGGCGGTGCAGTCTCTTTTCTTTACCTCTTGTCTCTTGTGATAGTTTTGACGTCAAGTTTTAGATAGAAGAAGTAGTAGCACCATATTGTTCTAGAGATTTGATTTTCAAATCATGATGTAAAAATAACCATTTTATTTGTAAGAACATTATATTTAAATCACTATAAGAATATGGAGTGAACCCCACCAGTGCAAATTTCCTCATAATTAAGGTCGATAAATGTTCGGTACATAGAACCGACAAATTAGCCGCGCAAGTGAACTGTGGGTGGATTGTAGTAGTTGCAAAGATTCCCTGGCACCCGAACATATCAGTCAGCATAACTTCCTTTGTTCCCGAACATGTGCTGCCCAAAATTCCAAACATCTTCCAAGGCAGAAGGTACGGCGTTCACTTTTGATCCTTGAGAAGACGAAGTATACCGGCCGTTGGCGTCACAAGTCCGATATTTCTCTTCTTCTTCTTCTCTCTCGCCCTTCCGTACGCGTACGTCATAGCTGATTAACTAGTGAATGCGCGTCCGTACCATGCATGGTTTCGTATGAATGCTAGTGACCAGTAAGTGGTAGTGCAGGGTGGAAATCACGTGGACACACGCGCATGAACAGGGCAGGGCAGACTACGCATCCGTTCTGCTAGTGTACTGGTACGTCAAGGAGAGAGGGCCTGGATCTGGGCCCGACGAGCAGGCGGACACGGCTGCCTGGCAAGCCCGCGCTTTCAGCCTTTGACTCGATCGCAACCTTTGTGTTTCCACTCTGTCGCTCGACCCTCCCTCCTATGGCGCACGGATCATGATGCAAATCTAAGTGTGTTCGATGTGGCCGAGCTCTAAGCTCTAATTGTGAGTGAGAACTAGCAGAACTGATAACAAATGCATCCACCACCTACCTAGACTTGCTTGGCTTAACTCTATATATACACCCAATGCAACCCTTGTAGCCACCACACACCTTCATCCATCAGTTGTTTGGTTGCTAGTCTAGCTAGCGATCACATCTCCTCTCGTTCTCATCGCCTTTCCACAATCCATCTCTTCGATTCCCCGGCCCGAACTGATTCTCTAGCCCAAGAGGTACTACTACATGGGATAGATCCTAGTAGTAGGAGAGTATGCATGCATCCATCTCGTAGTATTAGACTTGTATAGCTGTCCATGCTGGTGCCCATGCTTTAGTGTGTCGTCGTCGTATATTCGCTGGCACTTTTTAGTTGTGGCTGCTAGAGAAGTTGTAGCTATAGGTGCTCTTTCTCCTTGTTTATCGGATGCATATTTGATTTATTTTCCCGGGAAGCTATACCCCGTTTAGCTGTGCTGTCCTGTCGGGTTCCCGTGCTTGTTCCTGCATGGCTCATGCCATGTGTGGCTGAGAGCAAGAATACGTGTACACTAGCCTCGATATATAGCTAGCAGTGCGACGTACTAGTAGTACAAAAAGTCGAGTTTTTAGCCTAGGCTTAGTCTGCCTATCATCCAGGCAAGATGCACTGCTAGCTGGTAGGATTCACGGTCACATCTAGGGAGGGTAGACCCAATACGGTAATCGACGGAACCGCCGGTTTACAAATTGACAGACTGTGACGTGCCTCTGCTAGTTAGTCTAGTGGATAGTAGATCGTAACATCACAGTGATTATTCTCGGCACATAAACGCAACAGGTCAAAGATCTTATCGTATCCGTCAGCTGGCAGTACAGTGCGTGTGTGGCCTGTCAAGTCCTTCTGTAGCTGGCCATGAGTACATGTTCCGTTTCTACACGAGTCCCATGCATATGCATGGGCGGACCACAGCTTCTTCTCCGGTTAAGAAGCTTTGTACGTGCAGCGGAAACGTCAAAACTCCCGCCCTTTGTGGACTCTAACCGGACGGCGCGCTTTTTATCGTACTAGTAGTACGTACTACGTGCGTACGTACCTTTCTGCCTGTCCCTGGCCGAGCGAGCAGATCATCGAAAATTCGAAAGAGACCGCCGGCCCGGAAAAGGCTTTAGGATCCATTAATTGACCTGATGCCGTAGCACTGTGCCATGGAAGAAGACCGTAAAGATCTTCTCGTGCTCTACATGCGCGCGGGAGGAAGTCGTGTCAAACTTTGACAGGGAGAAACTGGTGGTGGCGAGTTTTTCCTCGACGGACGGCGACGCCCGTTGGCGGTACACCGAACCTTCGCGATGTACGTATGGCACCGCATGCGGCCAGCGCCGACCGGTCGCCGTCGCCGGCCGCCGGCGTGCTCTGCCGCTCAACTGGCATGCACCACTCAGGCGCGCGCGCGCGCGTGCCGAAAGTAAAGGGAAAAAATCGTAGCTTTGGAGTTTTCCCACACACCCGCGCGGGCGATCAGGCTAGCTAGCTCGCTCTATAAATGGAGCGCCTGTCGCGCCGAGCCCAGCGGCAACTTATAGCAGTTACTTCCGGGCGCACTGAACCGTCTCAGGGTATACGAGGTTCACCCCAACAAACATAGTAGTCCTCGACGTCGAGGTAAGAATATGCTCCTAGAGCTATAGCTAGGATCGATATGGCAAGGGTCGCCTTACGGGAATGCCCAGCCGTGCTTCGGCCGAATTGGTGTGTCTGGTATTGCGATACTTGATTACTATGTCCTTCTCTGCTCACGCTTTCATCATGTTGCTGTTCTTCTGGCGCATGCTTATTACTACTTTGCTAACAACCGGAGTTCTCTGTACAAATCGTGCAGGTTTCTTGTTGATTGGTGTGGAGTTCACAAGAGACGTACAGATCCAAATGGCAGGACAGCTGAACCAGCAGTCGTCCAGGGAAACTCTCCCGTCGCTGCTCATCCAGGTTCCGTCGATGACCATAGCCGGCTTCGACTGCGTCGGCCGCGACGCCACCACCGCATCCCTGTCCTTGTACGACCAGAACAAGGACACTGTCATTACCATCCCGGCGCCGGCCACCCCGCCACCGGCTGCCGCCGTGCCCGCGTACGACGACACGCAGATACCCTACTCCCTCTCGCTCAGCATGCCGGCCTCGCCGTCAGGGTTGCGCTTCTCGCAGTTCAGGACGGCGTCCGTGCGCCGCGACGAGGCGCGTGTGGCGCCCGCGGAGACCAAGCCGGCCGGCCAGGCGGAGGTGCACTCCCCGCGGCTGCTGAAGCAGACGCGGTTCCACTCGCAGCCCATGCTTCACGCGTCCCAGCTGCTGAACGAGGCGCCGCGCCGGGCCGACAGCACCCGCGACAAGAGGTTCGACCCGTTCAAGACCTTCTCCGGCCGCCTCGAGCGCCAGCTATCCAACCTGCGTGGCCACCCCATCGACCTCGAGTCCCCCGAGTCCAAGATCTCCGAGGAGACCGACCAGGTTCCCGGCACCGACCGCTACTTCGACGCCCTGGAAGGCCCCGAGCTCGACACTCTCAGGGTAATAAGCAATGAAACAGTGTGATCTGTCAGTACTGACTGGACGATCGTGCACGCACACGTTTTTGTCGCTGGAGGCTAAAAAGCTGTTAATTAATCTGAACGTACGTCACGTGCAGGCGACGGAGGTGCCGGTGCTGCCGAGTGACGAGAAGTGGCCCTTCCTTCTGCGGTTCCCGATCAGCGCCTTCGGGATGGTCCTCGGCGTCAGCAGCCAGGCGATCCTGTGGAAGACCCTGGCGTCGGCGCCGCCGACGGCGTTCCTGCACGTCAGCCCCGTGGTGGCCCACCTGCTGTGGTACATCTCGCTCGCGCTCATGGGGCTCGTCTCCTGCATCTACCTGCTCAAGGTCGTCTTCTACTTCGAGGCGGTCCGCCGCGAGTTCTACCACCCGATCCGCGCCAACTTCTTCTTCGCGCCCTGGATCGCCTGCCTCTTCCTCGTGCAGGGCGCGCCGGTGGAGACGACCGAGGTGAACCACGGCGTCTGGTACCTGCTCATGGCGCCCATCTTCTGCCTCGAGCTCAAGATCTACGGGCAGTGGATGTCCGGCGGCCAGCGCCGGCTGTCGAAGGTGGCAAACCCGTCCAACCACCTCTCCATCGTCGGCAACTTCGTCGGCGCGCTGCTCGGCGCCAAGATGGGCCTCCGTGAGGGCCCCATCTTCTTCTTCGCCGTCGGGCTCGCCCACTACACTGTCCTCTTCGTCACGCTCTACCAGCGGCTGCCCACCAACGTCACGCTCCCCAAGGAGCTCCACCCGGTGTTCTTCCTCTTCGTCGCCGCGCCAAGCGTCGCCTCCATGGCCTGGGCCAAGATCAACGGCGAGTTCGACAACGGCGCCCGGGTCGCCTACTTCATCGCGCTCTTCCTCTACATGTCGCTGGTGCGCTGCTTGTTCCCACCTGCGCACGTAAACTTGGATATACGAAGTGATTTGTAGTGACTGATTTGTCTTCCGATTGATGAGCAGGCTGTGCGGATCAACTTCTTCAGAGGATTCCGGTTCTCCCTGGCGTGGTGGGCGTACACGTTCCCCATGACCGGCGCGTCGATCGCGACCATCACGTACGCCACTGAGGTGACTAACCTGCTGACGCGGACGCTTTCGATCGGGCTCTCCGGCATCGCCACCGTCACCGTGGCCGGCCTGCTGGTGACCACCATGTTCCACGCATTCGTGCTCAGGGACCTCTTCCCCAACGACGTCTCCATCGCTATCACCCGGAGGAAGCCCAAGTTCAGCAAGATTCTTGCGCATTTCCGCTCCTCCAGCTCCGACATGAAGGAGCTCGTGCTCTCCGTCTCCAAGTCATCCAACTCCGACTCCGACTCCACGGAAACTGACCAGTCCGTGACCAAAGGCAAAGCAGAGCCTTAGACGCCGCGCGCTGCGCTCTGTCTTACGTATAGCTAGCTCCATAGCTGTACATAATATTACTTCTTTCGTTCTCTTGGACAAAATAGCTTCAAGAGCTGATTGGAAGCATGCAGCTGGTCGGTGTAATTACAGTGGTTGCACATACCGGACCAAGGCACGGCGATATCCTTGGAGCAAATTTTGCGGTGATGGGGGTATAATGTGAGGCACGTAGGTCGATCGATCAGTATGTAAATCTACGGAATATATATGTGTAAGCTATGTGGATTTGGAACAAAGAATAAACCATGAATATTTTGTTTTTATCCTTGATTCCATGGGCGAATCATTCAGCCGATAAAACATGTTTATTCTCTTCATTCAGGGTTTTTTTTGACAAAAAAATATATTAATATCGCGAATATACTAATTATATCCGGCCTATGCACTTGCAAAATGGAAATATCATTAAAAACATCCGGGATGCACACATCCCGAAAAAGAAGAAAAGAAAGAAAAAACAATATCCCGTCACAATGATCAATTCCTCTTGGCAACGGCACACAAAGGGGTAAGTGAGAAACAAAATATTGGCAATGTGTACATTGCGTGATGCTAAGCGCATGGAGCGGGCTGGTGTCTGCCGCCAGAGACGGCTGTGTTGGAATTATGCCCTAGAGGCAATAATAAAGATGTTATTATTATAATTCTTGTTCATGATAAAGTTTATATTCCATGCTAGAATTGTATTAAGCGGAAACTTTAATACTTGTGTGGTTTGTGAACAACACCGTGTCCCTAGTACGCCTCTATGGACTAGCTCATTGATCAATGATGGTTAAGATTTCCTAACCATAGACATGAGTTGTCAATTGATAATGAGATCATATCGTTGGAGAATGATATGGTGGATAGACCCAAACTAAGCGAAGCAATTAGATCGTGTCATCATGTTCGTCTTTGCGAAGTTTTTCTTATGTCAAATATTGTATTCCTTAGACCATGAGATAATACAACTCCCTGGTATCGGAAGAAAGCTTTGAGGTCATCAAACGTCATCCTATGAGAGGGTGATCATAAAGGTGTCTCTCAGGTGATCGGAAAGTATCTGTTGGGTTGTATGTATTGAGATGGGATTTGTCCCTCCCAAGTCGGAGAGATATACTTCCGGCCCACTCGGTAATCGATATCAACACCGCTTGCAAGCATGTGGTTAAGGAGTTGATCACAAAGTGATATCGGATTACGGAACGAGTAAAGTACTTGCTGTGAACAAGATTGAACTAGGTATGACGATACCGACGATCGAATCTCGGGCAAGTAAAATATCGCGAGACGAAGGGAATATATATATGGGATTGATTGAATCCTGGCATCGTGGTTCATCCGATATGATCATCGATGAATGTGTGGGAGTCAATATGGGTTCCCAGACCCCGCTGTTGATTATTGATAGAAGATCATGCGCATATTCTCGAACCCAGGGTCACACATAACGTGTCTCGGCGCTAGGATAGATTGGATGATTGGTTTATGAGTTTTGTTGAGTCTCGGATGGGATCCGGGATATCACGAGGTTCCGGAATGGTCCGGAGAATAAGATTCATATAAGGCAGTGCAGTTTTTGGAGTTCGGAATAGTTCCGGGTTAATCGGTATTGTACCGGAAGCTTCTAGAACCTTCCGGAAGGGGGCCAACGTGGTCCCACCTTCCGGGAGGGGGCATGGGCCTATGAGGGAGTGTCCTGGCCGCATTGGGCCAGGGGCACAAGGCCCCATAGGGCCCAGCCGATCCTAGAGAGTTTAAATCGTTTAAACTAGAGATAAGATAAGATAGGATTTCTAGATAAGGGAGAGTTTAAATTGTTTAAACTAGAGATAGGCTTGGAGGAGAGGCTAGGGCTGGCCGCACCCCCCCTCTATATATAGAGGGCTGGTGCACCCCCTCTCACTCCCCTTACACCTTCCTCCAAACCCAGTTGCCCTGCTGCCCTTCCTCTCTCCCTCCCGACTGTTTGTAGGCGAAGCCCTGCGGCAGAAATTCTCCACCATATACACCACGCCGTCGTGTTGTAGATCCAATCTATCTCTCCACCATACTTGCTGGTCCGAGGAAGGAGGAGACGTCGAGGTGCCGCACGTGTGCATCTCACGGAGGCACCGCCACTTGTGGTGCTAGATCGGATCGGATCGCGAGGAGGAGAAGCGAGTACGACTACATCACCCACGTTCCGACGAACATTCCGCTGTGCGAATCTTCAAGGGTATGAAGATCTAATCCAATCTCTCTCGTTGTTTGCATCTCCTAGATTAGATCTTGGCTTTCCCTCTGTTCGCTCAGAGAAAAATTTGATTTACTATGCTGCGAATCCCTTCAGTGGTATCAGAGCTAGATCTATGCGTAGTTGTGATTCAAGAGTAGAACGCAACATGGTTGTTGCGGTCGTTGATGTTTTCTGTTGCAAGCCTCTTGTTCGTGTTCTTCTTATGACGGGATAGTGAGATTGAAGCGGTCCAGGCCAACCTTACGCGACGTCGTCATGAGACCGCTCGCACTTGACGTGGTGGCTTGTACCACACATGCGGCCGGTGGATGCAGTTTCTCTCACTATAGTTGTCATGGAATTAACACCGAGTTTGGCAACCATAATATCACCGTGGCTTTCCGTAGGTAAGAATCGTTCTTAGCATCTACTCCCATGAGCCACGTAAAACATGCAACAACAAAGTAGAGGCGTCTAACTTGTTTTTGCGGAGTGTTTTCGTGATATGGTATGGCCCAAGATGTGATGTGTATATTGTATGCGATGATCATGTTTTGTAATGTTTCACGACTTGCATGTTGATGAGTACACAACCGGCAGAGCCATATGGTTGTCTTCATAATTGTGTATGACCCATGAGTCAACTTCTTATACGCCATGTAATAGCTTTACTTTATCGCTAAGTAGTTAGCAATAGTTAGTTGCTATTCGTGGTGGAGGCAATCATGGTGGAGTGATGGAGATCATGCCGAACGCACAAGATGGAGATCATTGCTTGAAGATTGGCTATACCATGTCACATAAAGTTATATGCATGTGATGTTTATCCTTTTATGTGTCTTATTATGCTTAGATCGCGACGGTAGCATTATAAGATGATTCCTCACTTAAAGATCAAGATAAAAGCTGTGTTCTCCCCAAGTATGCACCGTTGCGAAAGTTCGTCGTGTCCAAGCATCACGTGATGATCGGGTACTATAGACTCTACGCTCACATACAACGGGTGCAAGCCAGTTTTACTGCACGCGAAATACTTGGGTCTAACTTGACGAGCCTAGCATGTGGACATGGCCTCGGAACACAAGAACCGAAAGGTTAAGCATGAGTCATATGAATGATATGATCGACACTTGTCCACCATTGAAACCACATCTCTTCTCGTGAAGATCGGATTAGGTGTGGTGAATTTGGATCGTGTTCACTAAACAACTTGAGGGATGTTGAATTTAGTGGGAGTTCATCTAGTAATTTGATTAAGTTGAACTATTTATCATGAACATAGTCTAAATTGTACTTGCGAATACTGTAGATCACATGGCCAAGTCCAACTTCAACTTCAACGGTTTTGCTGAGAAAGAAAAGCTTAGAAACAATGGGTCTAACTTCACCAACTGGTTCCGCAATCTAAGAATCATTACATCGGCGGACAAAAGGACTATGTCCTTGAGAAAGCGTTAGGTAACCCCCGCCGCAATCAAGCTTGGCTGGTGAGAAAGTTGTCTATCAGTCGCGCAAAGATGATTATGGTGTGATTAAGAGCACCATGTTGTTTGCTATGGAACCGGAACTTCAAAATCATTTTGAAAACTATCCCGGGCCCTTTGAGATTCTCGAGGAGCTGAAAACCATGTTTCAGACTCAGCCCGCTCGAGAGATATGAGATCTCGAAGTTCTTTAACTGCAAGATGGAGGAAGGGAGTTCCGTTAGTGAGCACGCCATAAAGATGTCGGGCTACACTCAACGCCTTGAGCAACTGGACTGCAAGATTCCAGAGGAGCTCAAGATTGACAGGGTTCTGCAATCACTCCCTCCCAGCTACAAAAGTTTTGTAGTAACTCATAATCAGATTGGTTCCACTGATACGATCACCGAGCTCTTCGCAAAGCTGAAGGCTGCGGAGGTGGACATCAAAAAGGATAATCATGTGTTGATGGTCAACAAGCCCTCCTTTAAGAAAGGTAAGGGTGCAAAGAAGCCCTTCAAGAAAGGAGGCGCAAACGCGTTGCCCTGGCTGAGAAGAAGCTCAAGTCTGGACCCAAGCCGGGCCGAGTGCTTCTATTGCAAGGACAAGGGTCACTAGAAGCTTAATCGTCCAAGTACTTAGCGGACAAGAAGGCTGGCACCATCAAAGGTATATTTGATATACATGTTATTGATGTTTTCCTTACTAGCCCTCGTTGTAGTGCTCGGGTATTTGATCTTGGTTCGGTTGCTAATATTTGTAACTCAAATGAGCTACGGAATAGACGGCTGCGAGGGATGAGGTGACGATGCGGCGTGGCAACGGATCAAGAGTTGATGTGATGGCCGCACGCTCTCCTTAGTTTTACCTTCGGGATTAGTTTTAAACCTTAATAAATGTTATTATGTGCCTGCGTTGAGCATGAACATTATTTCTGGATCGTGTTTATTGCAAGACGGTTATTCATTTAAATCGGAGAATAATGGTTGTTCTATTTATATGAGTAACATCTTTTATGGTCATGCACCTCTTGTGAATGGTTTATTTCTTCTAAATCTCGAAAGGGATGAAACACACATCCATAACATTGAGGCTAAGAGATGCAAAGTAGATAGTGATAATACTACTTATTTGTGGCTTTGTCGTCAGGTCATATTGGTGTAAAGCGCATGAAGAAACTCCATTCGATGGACTTTTGAGTCTCTTGATTTTGAATCATTTGACACATGCGAACCATGCCTCATGGACAAGATGATCAAAACCCGTTCTCCGGTATGATGGAGCGAGCAGCGGACTTGTTGGAAATCATACATACCGATGTATGCGGACCGATGAGTGTTTCGACGCGCGGTGGATATCGCTATTTTCTCACTTTTACAGATGACTTAAGTAGATATGGGTATATCTATTTAATGAAACATAAATCTGAAACGTTTGAAAAGTTCAAAGAATTTCAGAATGAAGTGGAGAACCATCGTAATGAAAGATTAAGTTTCTACGATCCGATCATGGGGCGAATATTTGAGTTATGATTTTCTCACGCATCTCAAGGCAAGTGGAATCGTTTCACAACACACGTCACGGAACACCACAAATGCAATGGTGTGTCCGAACGCATTAATCGAACCCTATTAGATATGGTACGATCGATGATGTCTCTTACTGATTTGCCGTTATCATTTTGGGGTTATGCATTAGAAACCGCTGCATTCACTTTAAATAGGGCTCCATCTAAATCCGTTGAGACGACATCGTATGAACGTGGTTTGGTGCTAAACCTAAGTTGTCGTTTCTTAAAGTTTGGGGATGCGAAGCTTACATCAAGAAGTTGATGCGGACAAGCTCGAACCCAAAGCGAGAAATGTCTTCATAGGATACCCTAAGGAAACTATTGGGTATACCTTCTATCACGAATGAAGGCAAAGTGTTTGTCGAAAGAACGGTTCCTTTCTTGAGAAGGAGTTTCTCTCGAAAGAAGTGAGTGGGAGGAAAGTAGAGCTAGACGAGGTTATTGAACCTTCTCTTGAATTGGAGAATAGCGCAAGACCTGAAATTGTTTCGGTCCGTGCACCAACAATAGAGGAAGCTAATGACAAGGATCATGAAGCTTGGACGATGTCTGCTCTTGAACATCGCAGGTCGACAAGGTCGCGTGCCCTCCCGAGTGGTACGGCAACCTGTCTTGACAGTCTTGTTAGTAGAAGGCGGTGAACCTACGAACTATGAGGAAGCGATGATGATGAGCCCGGACTCGAGAAATGGCTAGAAGCCATGAAATCCAATTGGGATCCATGGCGAAAACCAAGTATGGACTTTGGTGGACCCTCCTAGCGACGAAAGGCCGTTGAGTGCAAATGGATCTTCAAGAAGAAACGGACGCGGATGGTAATGTTACCGTCTATAAAGCACGCTTGTTGCGAAAGGTTTTCGACAAGTTCAAGGTGTTGACTATGATGTGACTTTCTCTCCGTGGCGATGTTTAAGTCCATTCGGATTTTATTAGCAATTGCTGCGTTTCATGATTATGAAATATGGCAAATGGATGTCAAGACTGCTTTCCTCAATGGCAACATTGACGAAGAGTTGTATATGATGCAACCCGAAGGTTTTGTCGATCCTAAGGATGCTAATAAAGTATGCAAACTTCAGCGTTCCATTTATGGACTGAAGCAAGCATCTCAGAGTTGGAACCTTCGTTTTGATCAAGTGATCAAGAGCTTTGGATTTGTTCCAAATTGCTATGAAGCTTGCATCTACAAGAAAGTGAGTGGGAGCTCGGTGACGTTTCTGGTACTATATGTGGATGACATATTGATTATTGGAAATGACATCAACATGCTTAACGATGTGAAGAGTTATTTGAACAAGTGTTTTTCAATGAAAGACCTAGGTGAAGCTGCTTATATATTGGGCATCAAAATCTATAGAGATAGACAAAGACGCCTGATAGCTTTAAGCTAGAGTACATACCTAGACAAAGTTCTGAAAAGGTTCAGAATGGATAAGGCATTGAAAGGTTCAGTGCCTATGTTGTCAGGTAAGATATTGAGCAAGGCTCAGTGTCCAGCTACGGTAAATGATAGAGAAGTTATGATCAAAGTGCCTTATGCCTCGGCCATAGGTTCCATCATGTATGCCATGTTGTGTACTAGACCGGATGTGTCCAATGCTCTTAGTTTGACGAGCAGATATCAAAGTGATCCAGGAGTGGAACACTGGACAGCCGTGAAGAACATCCTAAGGTACCTAAATAGGACTAAAGAAATGTTCTTAGCCTATGGGGGTGATGAAATTTCGTCGTAAAAAGGTTACATCGATGCTAGTTTAAAACACCGACAAGGATGATTGTAAATCTCGAGACGGGATACGTGTATATTTTGAATGGAGGAGGCTGGAAGCTGCAAGCAAAGCGTGATCGCGGGATCTGATGAGAAGCGAATACATGGCTGCTGCAGAAGCGTTAAGTGAAGGAGTTTGGATCAGGAACTTCATCACTGATCTTGGCGTGGTTCCAAGTGCATTGGACCCACTAGAGATATTGTGTGACAACACTGGCGCCATAGCACTCGTTAAGGAACCAAGATATCATCCAAAGACCAAGCATATCAACCGCAAGTTTCATATAATCCGAGATTATATAGCAGATGGAGATCTGAAGATTAGCAAAGTACATACAGATCTGAATGTCGCAGATCCATTGACTAAACCTCTTCCACGTGTAAAACATGATCAGCACCTCAGTGCCATGGGTGTGAGATTGTTGCCAGATGTAAACTAGATTATTGACTCTAGTGCAAGTGGGAGACTATTGGAATTATGCCCTAGAGGCAATAATAAAGATGTTATTATTATAATTCTTGTTCATGATAAAGTTTATATTCCATGCTAGAATTGTATTAAGCGGAAACTTTAATACTTGTGTGGTTTGTGAACAACACCGTGTCCCTAGTACGCCTCTATGGACTAGCTCATTGATCAATGATGGTTAAGGTTTCCTAACCATAGACATGAGTTGTCAATTGATAATGAGATCATATCGTTGGAGAATGATATGGTGGATAGACCCAAACTAAGCGAAGCAATTAGATCGTGTCATCGTGTTCGTCTTTGCGAAGTTTTTCTTATGTCAAATATTGTATTCCTTAGACCATGAGATAATACAACTCCCTGGTATCGGAAGAAAGCTTTGAGGTCATCAAACGTCATCCTATGAGAGGGTGATCATAAAGGTGTCTCTCGTGTGATCGGAAAGTATCATTGGGTTGTATGTATCGAGATGGGATTTGTCCTCCCAAGTCGGAGAGATATACTTGGGCCCACTCGGTAATCGATATCAACACCGCTTGCAAGCATGTGGTTAAGGAGTTGATCACAAAGTGATATCGGATTACGAACGAGTAAAGTACTTCGTGAACGAGATTGAACTAGGTATGACGATACCGACGATCGAATCTCGCAAGTAAAATATCGCGAGACGAAGGGAATATATATATGGTATTGATTGAATCATGGAATCGTGGTTCATCAGATATGATCATAGATGAATTTGTGGGAGTCAATATGTGTGAAAAGACCCAGCTGTTGATTATTGATAGAAGATCATACGCATATTCTCGAACTCAGGTCACACACTTAACGTGTCTCGACGCTAGGATAGATTGGATGATTGGTTTATGAGTTTTTTTTTCGGAGTATCGGATGGGATCCGGGATATCACGAGAGGTTCCGGAATGGTCCGGAGAATAAGATTCATATAAGGCAGTGCAGTTTTTGGAGTTCGGAATAGTTCCGGGTTAATCGGTATTGTACCGGAAGCTTCTAGAACCTTCCGGAAGGGGGCCAACGTGGTCCCACCTTCCGGGAGGGGGCATGGGCCTATGAGGGAGTGTCCTGGCCGCATTGGGCCAGGGGCACAAGGCCCCATAGGGCCCAGCCGATCCTAGAGAGTTTAAATCATTTAAACTAGAGATAAGATAAGATAGAATTTCTAGATAAGGGAGAGTTTAAATTGTTTAAACTAGAGATAGGCTTGGAGGAGAGGCTAGGGCTGGCCGCACCCCCCTCTATATATAGAGGGCTGGTGCGCCCCCTCTCACACTCCCCTTACACCTTCCTCCAAACCCTAGTAGCCCTGCTGCCCTCCTCTCTCCCTCCCGACTGTTTGTAGGCGAAGCCCTGCGGCAGAAATTCTCCACCATATACACCACGCCGTCGTGCTGTAGATCCAATCTATCTCTCCACCATACTTGCTGGTCCGAGGAAGGAGGAGACGTCGAGGTGCCGCACGTGTGCATCTCACGGAGGCACCGCCACTTGTGGTGCTAGATCAGATCGGATCGCGAGGAGGAGAAGCGAGTACGACTACATCACCCACGTTCCGACGATTAGCGTTCCATGTCGAATGTTCAAGGGTATGAAGATCTAATCCAATCTCTCTTGTTGTTTGCATCTCCTAGATTAGATCTTGGCTTTCCCTCTGTTCGCTTCCGTAGAAAACTTTGATTTACTATGCTGCGAATCCCTTCAGGCTGATCCTCGCTCTTCTGAGGAAGTCTATGTTTGCGCTTACGCCAACATCTGCGAACTCATTGGAGGTGTGTTCAAGTGGGATCTGACTATTCCTCTTCTGATGATGGATCCCCTGATGTTGTTGTGTGAGGGTCGCGCTGGAGGTTTTTAATGGCGGTGAGGAGGACAACGGCTGGACACCAGAGAGACGGGAAGGAAGAAGATGGCGGATGAGATCGTGGAAGAATTCTGGTCTGATGCTTGCTTCCCCACAAAAGAGTCAAGGTTCTGGGAGAAGCGGCTATCGGCATTACCGGAGACCATCTTGTATTGTGCAGGGAATTGAGCAAGTTGTCACCGGCGGCGCCGTAGGCTGCTAGGGAAGCCCGCCGCTGTGCATCGGCTTCCCCGTCTCGAATCCGCCTCGGACGTGTTCCACGCATGGGGTTGTGGAGGGGTCCCCTTCCGTGGAAGCGGTGCACCCCCGCCAGTTCTCAAGGATTTCCCGGACAAGGCGAGCATGGGTTAATGTTCCTCGCCAGCGTACGACCCAACAGACTTGACAAGATCTCTGTGGATTGCGGGAGCCGTGGAGTCTGAGGAGGTTCAAATCTCAGACGGTGGGGCCAGCTTGCATGCAAATGACCCGGGGCCTTCTTTCTCTTGGAGTTTTTTCTGTCGTCAGATGAGGTGTCTCTGTTCTAGGAGCCCTAGATTGACCCTCGACATGCCTGTTCATGCAGCCGCATCTTCCTCGATCCCGTGCTCTACACCAACATTGCACTCTACGCCGCCAAGTCACCGGTTTCTCCATTGGTACCCTACCCGGCCGCACCTCTGCCTCGATCGCTGCGGGCCACTCCTTTGCTGAGGTGGTGGAAGCCAGACCGTAGCTGATGTCACACGCTACGCCAAACCCCAGGTGTCCATCCCTGGTGCCAGTTCTACCGGGTGGCCAATAGCCTATGGGACTAAAGGCAATGCCTATATGCGCACCAGCGACCGGTTTCAACAACGCAGGGGCGCCAGTACCTCCAATATGAGTAATGCGTATACCAGCTCCATTAGTTGTATGGAGATGATCCTTCCCTTGATAATGCTCCTTGATGTGAAGTTTGTCGAGACCGTTGGTGAGATGATCCATCGCTCTCGTATTAGTGTACCAGCTAGGATCAATGGGGTAGGTGGTAGTAGAACCCCGATATAGAGACCCATGTGTTGTCAAGAACGCCGAGAGTTGACGGTCCATGTACCACCCATCATCACCGACGCCAAGGAATGTGCACGAGTATCGCTTAAAGAAACATGAGGCTACATGCCCTATTACTCACACATATGGCACGTTGGACGAGAACCACAATAGCTGCCAGAGTTTTGGTCACTAAAATTAGCGCCAAGAGGAGGCCCATGAAGATGTGGAAATTGACTGATCCCTCCTGTAGGTTTGTAGCTAGGCTTCACCTGAGATTAGCGCCGCCTTTAGTGATGTAGTTTGCTGAGCGGATTTCCATGCCAAGATCATATTTCTTGGCTTCCGAGCATTGTTCTGTATTGAGCATGAACGTGGAAGACATCAGATATCGTCATAGGATCCAATGTGAGGCAAAATGATCTCCACAAGAGCGTCGAAGTTGCTATCAAGACCTGCCATGAAATAGGCATTAAATGAAGGAGTTTGCAACAGAAAACAATATTTTTTCATGGCTAGCACATCTTCAAATTCACAAATGTATTTAGGAGTAATGCTGTAACGGAGATAGTTTCGGTGATATATCCTTGTACACCGAAAGAGTTAACGTTTACGATGAATGTGGATGATATAGTCGAACGATGTAGCCGATCTCAAGGCCGGCGTTGCTCCTCACACGACAATCCAGCTGCCACAACGACTTCCGGTCTATCCGTTTCAGCCGAGATTGTGGAAGTAGATCTTCTGGAATGGGATCTCCCACGCACACAATTTTACTTGGAACCACGCGCACGAGAGCCAACAAGAGAGATAAATTCTTTAAGGAAATGCCTTAGGAAATATTGAGTTCTGTGTTTTCCCTCCCCATACGCCCTCCTTATATAGGGGAAGTGAAGGGACTCCACCAAGCGAAGTCTCGGGGTGGGACTAAAGGAGAGGAGGGAGGAGGCGCGCCAAGGAGGAGGGCCGACAGTCCGGTGGGCCCCACCTACATGCCAGGCCATGGTCTGCCGACGGCTGGGTTGGGCCCCACCCCGCGCACCCTTGCCCTAGGCGGCGGCCACCTTTTCCTTCTCCATGGGGCGGCTGCCCTATATGGTTCACTCCCTCTAGGAGTTAGCCCATTAAGGTGTGATGCCCCAATAAATTTAATTTTAAATATTAATTTCAATAATTTATATAAATACATATTGTTAAATTCCTTCTGACCCGAAACACCTTTTGGATCAGTTCAAACAACCTTCGTACTCTCGTGGAACACTTCTGACTTCCTCTTCTATTTCTTTCGGTGATCCCGATGATTCCAAAAATGATATCCAGGCATCGTAGAACCCTTAAATGTGCTATCCTACGGTTCTGAAACATCATAGACATGATCGAGACGCTTCTCAAATCAATGATCATCAGCAGGATATGGATACCATAATAATGTAGGGTTTCGTAGCATGGAAAACAAAAAAATTCTACCGCATACAAACAAACAAGCCAAGATCTATCTACTAGATTGTAGCAACGAGTCGATAGAATAACTCACCCTCGAAGATTCCAAAGTGTTTAACGAGAGCGGATTCTCGTGGGTGATGTAGTCGCATTCTTCCGATCTCAAGATCACGAGACGATCCTTCCGGCGCTGTTCGGCGCTCCCGAATCGGTCACACGCTCAAGATTTGACGAAGACATTCCTCTCCTTGTTCCAGCAGGCAATGGAGGTTGTAGCACTCTCGCGATTCCCAAGCACAACGGCGTGGTACCGAAGTAGAGGAGAGATCTCGAGGCTTCGCCTTAAGCCGGAGCAGTATGGTGGAGTATGAGAGAGTCCTCGACGATCTAGGGTTTAGACACGCCGAGGAGGGGCTAGTGCCGGCTAGGGTTTCACCTAGGCGGCGGGCGAGTGCCCTAGGGCGGCGGCTTGGGCGGCGGCGTCTTGGTACTAGGGTTTGGAGGAGAGGATCTTGTGTGTCTCTAGGAGGAGCCCTGCCTCCTTATATAGGTGGAGGGGCCGGCCAGCCAAGGGGAGGAGGAGTCCTCCCAACTCGACTTGAGGGTGCATCACGGCCGGTTGGAGGAGGAACCTCCCCAACTCGGTTTCCCTTCCTCCTCTTTTCCTCTTTCCAAATTTAGCCGCTTGACTTTTCAAACTAGGTTTGACTTTTCAAACTAGGATTTGAATTAATCCTTTATTTGGTTCAGCGATGACACTTAGTACATAATGTAATCATACCAACTTGATACAACACATTCATGTACCCTTCCTCCGAGTGTCGGACATTCCGAACCTTCTAGAACATTCCCGATGAAAACACCTAACCATTCGCAACTCAAACGAGACTTTCCTTATATGAATCTTATTCTCGGACCATTCGGATCTCCTCGTGATATTCGGATCCCATCCGAGACTCAACAACATTCAGTCTCTTTCTCATCATTTCATAACTACTCAAACAACGTCAATCCTTAAGTGTGTCTCCTACGGTTCGTGAATTATGCGACATGATCGAGACACTTCTCGAACAATAACCAATAGAGGAATCTGAAATTCATATGGCTCCCACATATTTCTACGATTACTTGCGATCGAATGAACCATTTACATACGATATCTCCCTTTGTCTCACGATAGTTTACTTATCCGAGGTTATGATCGTAGATATCTCGCATACCTAGTTCAACCTCGTTACCGATAAGTACTCTTTTCTCGTTCTCGTGATATGTGATCCCTTGTGAGCTCACATGCTTGCAAGCTAATTGGATGACATTTCACCGAGAGGGCCCAGAGTATATCTATCCGTCATATGGATGGACAAATCCCACTCTTGACCCATGTGTTTCAACCAATACTTTCCAAACACTCAATGCCACCTTTATAGCCACCCGCCACGGTGTGGTGTTTGATGTCATCAAAGCATCCATCCGGTAAAGGTGATATGCATGATCTCATGGTCGAAGCAATTAGATTACTATGTATCAGAAAGCATATAGCAATTGAACTATTAAAATGACTTGATCTTTATGCTACGCTTATCTATAGGAGTATGTCCATCATATCATTCTCCTAACGATATGATCTTGTTGTTAATAACATCTCAATGTTCATGATAGGGAAACCACAATCATCTATTAACCAACAAGCTAGTATTATATAGAGGCTTTACTAGGGACTTCAAATTAAGTTTTACAAATCACACAAGTATTAATGTTTCCTTGTTAATACTATTATAGCATGAATGTAAACATTTATCATAAACACAAAGATATAATAATACACAGATTTATTATTGCCTCTAGGGCATATCTCCAACAGCCTCCCACTTGCACTAGAGTCATCTAATCTAGATTACATGGTAATATACGAACACCCATGGCGCTTTGATGCTGGTCATGTTTTGCCCTCGGAGAGCTTTTAGTCAACGGATCCGCCACATTCAGATCTGTGTACTTTGCAAATCTTTATATCCCCATCTTGGATATGTTCTCGAATAGCGTGAAAACGTAGCTTGATATGCTTCAGCTTCTTGTGTGACCTTGGTTCTTGCGCATTGGCTATGGCGCCCATGTTATCACAAGAGATAGACATTGGGTCCAACAGACTAGGAACCACACCTAGCTCTGTAATGAACTCTTTCATCCATATCGCTTGTGAAGCCTCGAAGCAGCCATGTATTCCGATTCAGTTGAAGATCTCGCCACAACGCTTTGCTTTGCACTCCTCCAGCTAATCGCACCATTCAAAATAAATACGTATCCAGTTGTGATTTAGAATCATCCGGATCGGTGTTCCAACTAGCATCGGTGTAACCATTAACAACGAGCTGTTCATCACCTCCATAAGAAAGAACCATATCCTTAGTTCTTCTCAAGTACTTAAGGATGTTTTTGATCATGTACAATGATCCACTCTGGATCACTTTGATATCTGCTAGTTAAACTAACAAAGATATGCAATGTCGGGTCTAGTACATAGCATAGCATACATTAGAGATCCTATGGCTGAGGCATAGGAGTCTTACTCATCCTTTCTCTATCTTCTCTCGATGTCGGACTTTGAGTTTTACTCAAGGTCGATTAAAACATGGGCAAGAACCCTTTCTTGCTATATTCCATTCCAAACCTCTTTAGAACTTTGTCCAAATATGTACTTTGTGACAATGATATTTGGCATTTCGATCTATCTCTATAAATCTTTATGCCTAATATGTAAGCTGCTTCGCCAAGATCCTTCATTGAAAAACTATTATTCAAATATTCCTTGACACTATTAAGAAGGTCTACATCATTCCCAATCAACAATATGTCATCTACATATAGTATTAAGAATGCTATAGAGCTCCCACTCACTTTATTGTAAATACAAGCTTCTCCATAAGTTTGTATAAAACCAAAACTTTTGATCACCTTATTAAAACGTTGATTCCAACTTCGGGATGCTTGCTTCAATCCATAGATGGACCGTTGAAGTTTGCATACCTTGTTAGCATCTTTAGGATCAACAAAACCTTTGGGTTGAATCATATACAACTCTTCATCAATGTCTCCATTGAGAAATGCTGTTTTGACATCCATCTGCCATATCTCATAATCGTAATATGCAGCGATTGCTAACATAATCCTCACAGACTTTAGCTTCGCATCGTGAGAAAGTCTCATCGTAGTCAACTCCTTGAATTTGTCGAAACCCTTTATGCGACAAGTCGAGCTTTATAGACAGAACATTACCATCAAGATCTGCTTTCTTCTTGAAGATCCATTTGTTCTCGATGACCTTCCGGCCATCCGGTAAGTCCACCAAAGTCCATACTTGGTTTTCGTACATGGATCCAATCTCGGATTTCATGGCTTCTTGCCATTTATTGGAATCTGGGCTCATCATTGCTTCCTCATATGTCTCAGGGTCATCAGTGTTGTCCACCAACATGACACTCATAACGGGATCATACCAATCTGGAGTGGTACGAGTTCTCGTTGACCTGCGAGGCTCTGTAGCAACTTTAACCGAAGTTTCATGATCATCATCATTAGCTTCCTCTCTTATTGGTGCAGGCACCACAGGAACTTCTTCCGGTGCTGCGCTACTCGCAATTTCGAGAGAAGGTTTGACAACCTCGTCAAGTTCTACTTTCCTTCCAGTTACTTCTTTCGAGAGAAATTCCTTCTCTAGAAAGGATCCATTCTTGGCAACGAAGATTTTGCCTTCGGATCTATGATAGAAGGTATACCCAATAGTTTCCTTCGGGTATCCTATGAAGACGCATTTTTCCGCTTTGGGTTCAAGCTTGTCCGGCTGTAACTTCTTTACATAGGCTTCAGACCCCAAACTTTAAGGAACGACAATCTAGGTTTCTTCCCAAACCATAATTCATACGGTGTCGTTTCAACGGATTTAGATGGTGCCCTATTTAAAGTGAATGCGGATGTTTCTAATGCATAACCCCAAAATGATAGCAGTAAATCTGTAAGTAACATCACAGAACGAACCATATCTAAGAGAGTTCGATTACGACGTTCGGACACACCATTACGCTGTGGTGTTCCCGGCGGTGTCAACTGCGAAAGTATTCCGCATTTCTTCAAATGCTCGCCAAACTCGTAACTTAGATATTCACCTCCATCGTAACGTAGAAATTTAATCTTCTTGTTACGTTGATTCTCTACCTCACTTTGAAATTCCTTAAACTTCTCGAAAGTTTCGGACTTATGTTTCATGAAATAGATATACCCATATCTACTCAAGTCATCCGTGAAGGTAAGAACATAACGATAACCACCGCGCGATGCTACACTCATTGGACCACACACATCGGTATGTATGATTTCCAATAAGTCCGTAGCTCGCTCCATCATACCAGAAAATGGAGTCTTAGTCATTTTACCCATCAGACATGCTTCGCATCTATCAAGTGATTCGAAATCAAGTGATTCAAGAAGTCCATCGGAATGGAGTTTCTTCATACGCTTCACTCCAATGTGACCAAGACGACAGTGCCACATATAGGTCGAGTTATCACTCGATTTCAAACGTTTAGCCTCAATGTTATTAATATGTGTATTTCCACTATCGAGATTCAATAAGAATAGACCATCTATCAAAGGTGCATGTGCATAAAACATATTACTCATATAAATCGAACAACCATTATTCTCAGACTTAAATAAGTAACCGTCTCGCAATAAACAAGATCCCGATATAATGTTCATGCTTAACGCAGGCACCAAATAACAATTATTTAAGTATAAAACTAATCCTGATGGTAGATGAAGGGGTAGCGTGCCGACCGCGATCACATCAACCTTTGATCCGTTTCCAACGCGCATCGTCACCTCGTTCTTCGCTAGCTTCCGTTTATTCTGTAGCTCCTGTTTCGAGTTACAAATATGAGCAACCAACCAGATCAAATACCCGTGCACTACTACTTAGTACTAGTGAGATACACATCAATAACATGTATATCGATATACCTTTCTTCTTGATGTTGCCGTTCTTAAAATCCGCCAAGTACTTTGGGCAATTCCGCTTCAAAGGACCTTCTCCCTTGCAAAGAAAAGCACTCAAGATCGCTTAGGTCCAGCCTTGGTCTTCTTCACGGCGGTAACTTTCTTACCACCCTTCTTGAAGTGTCCTTCGCTTAGACTTGCCTTTCTTGAATTTGGTGGTCTTATTGACCAACAACACTTGGTGCTCTTTCTTGATCTCCACTTCTGCAGACTTTAACATGGCAAAGAGTTCTGGCAACGTCTTGTTCATGTTTTGCATGTTGTAGTTCATCACAAAGTTCTTGTAACTTGGTGGTAGTGATTGGAGGACGTAAATCCCCAAAGCATTAGGAATCACAATACCCAAGCTTTGAAGTTTGTTTATGCGTTTTAGACATCTTAAGCACATGCTCACTGACGGAGCTGCCCTCTTCCATCTTGCAGTTAAAGAACTTTCAGAAGCCTCATAGCTTTCAATTGCCGCATGAGTCTCAAAGATCAATTTGAGATCCTCGACAATATCATATGGGTCTGAATTCTCAAACCTTTTCTGAAGCTCCGATTCTAAACCATACAAGATAGCACACTGAACTGTGGAGTACTGAGTCTTCCGAGTGAGGTAAACATTCTTTACTTCATCGGAAGCATCAGCTGCAGGTGGGTCACCCAGCGGTGCATCCAGCACATAGGTCAAATTACCAGCTGTGAGGACAATCCTCAAGTTGCGGAACCAATCCGCGAAGTTGCTTCCATTGTTTTTTCAACTTTTCTTTCTCTAGGAACGCATTAAAATTGATGGTAGGGGCTGCCATTGATCTACAACATATTTGCAATAGTTTAGACTAAGTTTATGACAAATTGAGTTCAAATTAATAAAATTAATCTTAGGTGAACTCCCACTCAAAACAATATCCCTCACATTGTTTTAGTGATCACACGAACCAAATCCACCACATCAACACCGATCATCACGAGAGTTGATATAGTTTCAATGGCGAACAATCGACATGTTCATCATATCTACTATATGATTCATGCTTTACCTTTCGGTGATCCGTGTTCCGAGACCATGTCTGTACATGCTAGGCTCGTCAAGATCAAACCTTAGTTTCCGCATGAGCAAATCTGGCTTGCTCAGGTTGTATGCACTTGTGGAATCTAACACACCCGATCATCACGTGGTGCTTCGAAACAACAAGCTTTAGCAACGGTGCCAACTAAGGGTGAAAACTTTATGACTTGAAATTTATGTGCATGAGGGATCATCTTATAATGCTACCGTCGTCTACTAAGCAATACAAGATGCATAAAGGATTAACATCACATGCAATTCCAAATATGTGATATGATATGGCCTTTCTTCTTTGTGCTTCCGATCTCCATCTTCTAGCACGAACATGATCTCCATCATCATCGGCATTGCATCAAGGTCAATGACGCTTCTCCATGGTTGTCGTCCACCGGCTTCAACTATTACAACTACTTTGAATAGACACGCGGGTCTTAACATAAATTAAATACAACCATATGGCTCCTGCCGGTTGCCAACTTACAATAAGGAACATTGCATACATCAAATATAATCACAATCATGGCCATATCACATCACAGCACACCCCTGCAAAACAAAGTTAGACGCCTCTACTTTCTTTGCATGTTTTACATGGTTTGGGGCTTTCAATAAGTGTCGTTCTAACTTACGAACATGAACCACAACATTGATACTAGTATTGTTAATCACCCGTTGTAAATTGGATCTTAACTATGCTAGGAGAAACAGGCACCCGCAAAGCCACTTATGCAATACAAGTTGCATGTCAAGCGTGGAGCAAGTCTCATGAACGATGTCATGTAAGGTTAGCCCGGGCCGCTTCATCCCAACATCCCGCAAGATGCAAAGTACACAAGAAGCAATCGACAATAAAAGCATCAATGCCCACAATGATCATTGTGTTCTACTCGTGCAACAGATCTACATATAGACACGGCTCTGATACCACTGTAGGGTTTCGTAGCATGGAAAACAAAAATTTTCTACCGCATACAAACAAACAAGCCAAGATCTATCTACTAGATTGTAGCAACGAGTCGATAGAATAACTCACCCTCGAAGATTCCAAAGTGTTTAACGAGAGCGGATTCTCGTGGGTGATGTAGTCGCATTTCTTCCGATCTCAAGATCGCAGAGACGATCCTTCCTACTGCTCCGAAGCGCTCCCATGATCGGTCACATCGTTCGATTTTCGACGAAGACCTTCCTCTCCCTTGTTCCAGCAGCAGCGAAGGTTGTAGCACTCTCTCGCGATTCCAAGACTGGCGTGGTACCGGAAGTAGAGGGGAGATCTCGCAGGGCTTCGCCTTAAGCCGGAGCGAGTATGGTGGAGTATGAGAGAGTCCCTCGACGATCTAGGGTTTAGACACGCCGAGGAGGGGCTAGTGCCGGCGGCTAGGGTTTCACCTAGGCGGCGGCGAGTGCCCTAGGGCCGGCGGCGGCTTGGAGGCGGCGGCGGCTTGGTACTAGGGTTTGGAGGAGAGGATCTTGTGTGTCTCTAGGAGGGAGCCCTGCCCCTCCTTATATAGGTGGAGGGGCCGGCCGGCCAAGGGAAGGGAGAGGAGTCCCTCCCCAACTCGGCTTGGAGGGTGCGCCGCCGGTTGGAGGAGGGAACTCCTCCCCAACTTGGTTTCCCCCTTCCTCCTCTTTTCCTCTTTCCAAATTTAGCCGTTTGACTTTTCAAACTAGCTGTTTGACTTTTCAAACTAGGATTTGAATTAATCCTTTATTTGGTTCAGCGATGACACTTAGTACATGATGCAATCATACCAACTTGATACAACACATTCATGTACCCTTCCCCTCCGGAGTGCCGGACATTCCGGAACCTTCTAGAACATTCCCGATGAAAACACCGGAACCATTCTCCAACTCCGAAACGGGACTTTCCTTATATGAATCTTATTCTCCGGACCATTCCGGATCTCCTCGTGATATCCCGGATCCCATCCGAGACTCCGAACAACATTCGGTCTCTTTCTCATCATTCCATAACTACTCAAACAACGTCAATCCTTATGTGTCTCCCTACGGTTCGTGAATTATGCGGACATGATCGAGACACTTCCTAACAATAACCAATAGAGGAATCTGAAATTCATATGGCTCTACATATTTCTACGATTACTTTTATGATCGAATGAACCATTTACATACGATATCAATTTCCCTTTGTCTCACGATAGTTTACTTATCCGAGGTTATGATCGCTTCGGTATCTCCGCATACCTAGTTCAACCTCATCGATAAGTACTCTTTTGTCGTTACCGTGATATGTGATCCCTTGTGAGCCAGTCACATGCTTGCAAGCTAATTGGATGACATTTCACCGAGAGGGCCCAGAGTATATCTATCCGTCATATGGATGGACAAATCCCACTCTTGATCCATGTGTTTCAACCAATACTTTTCGAACACTCAATGCCACCTTTATAGCCACCCAGTTACGGTGTGGTGTTTGATGTCATCAAAGCATCCATCCGGTAAAGGTGATATGCATGATCTCATGTTCGAAGGAATTAGATTACTATGTATCAGAAAGCATATAGCAATTGAACTATTAAAATGACTTGATCTTTATGCTACGCTTATCTATAGGAGTATGTCCATCATATCATTCTCCTAACGATATGATCTTGTTGTTAATAACATCTCAATGTTCATGATAGGGAAACCACAATCATCTATTAACCAACAAGCTAGTATTATATAGAGGCTTTACTAGGGACTTCAAATTAAGTTTTACAAATCACACAAGTATTAATGTTTCCTTGTTAATACTATTATAGCATGAATGTAAACATTTATCATAAACACAAAGATATAATAATAACTGTATTTATTATTGCCTCTAGGGCATATCTCCAACAAATAATCCATGTGCATTCCACGATATCAATGTCGTTTGAACTATCAACGTCGAGTCCAATTCCCTTTGTTACTTCAAAACCTGATTTGTCTGAGATCTGATCATCAATATCACTATGCATTGTTCAATATCGTTACCGACAAGTATTGCTTAACTTGTTCCCGTGATATTTCATCTCCATGATCTAGTCATACGTTGCACAGCTTTATGGATCTACGAGATATGATCACCCTGCTACGGTGTGACAGTTAATGAAATCAAGGCAGTTTTGGGTGATAGTGATTAGATATGATCTCACAGTCTAAGAAGTAGGTTACTACGCTTATAATTATCGCAACAATGAACTTTATGGCTTGATCATGTTGCAATATTATGTTGGGTACATGTCCATCACATTATTCACCTAATTATATGACCTCATTTTCAATTGACATAAATGTCCATGATCGAGAAACCTTGATCATCAGTTTACCAATGAAATAGTTAGATAGAGGCTACTAGGGAATTTGTTTGTTTATATGCCACACGTGTACCAATGTTTACAATTGATACAATTATAGCATGGTATAAAACCTATTATGAACTAATGAGTTATGATAATAAACATCCTTTATAATTTGACTCTAGGGCATATCTCCAATAGTCTTCCACTTGCACTAAAGTACAAATAATCTAGTTGTATTTATACTAATCATAACATCATATCTCATATGGTGCTATTGATTATTCTTGCTTTTGGAAAATGTTCTGTCAATGGTATGTATATTTCAGATCCGTGTGTTATTTGCAAATCATTATTGTCACTAATTTTGACATTATTCTTATTGTCACATAATAATCTTGGAGTATATGTTTGGAGGTAGAGTGGCACTTTATTTCCTTGTGTCTACAATGACATATGTTCAGGCAAATGGACTTTCACTATAGTCATGTATACTAGAAACATACTCATTTGGAAGTCGAACTTCCTTACCCAAATATTATTACTTATTAATTTTGAAGTAATCCCATACTTCTATATCAATGTAGATCCTTTAGTTCTCTCTAGACACAAAGGATATGTTTAAACTTTTTTAGTGTTTTACTCAGGAACCACATGTTCTTCCGACTAAGAATATGGGTCACATTACGTCAAGTATACAATATGGTTGTATGAAAGAACCTATATTCCTATCATAGGAGATGTAGATCATCTCTTTTTTCTTCCCTTTTTAACCATCTTTGTTCATACCGAGATTTTACTCAATGCTTCTCCTAGTTTCACAAGTAAGAACTAATTTCTTGTCTTGTTCTATTCTAAACTTCTTCATAATCTGAACTAGGACATTCTGAAGTTTTTCAGAATCTATTTAGTAAACATCTTGACATTAATGTTTATCAAACATATCGATCTACCTCGATAGATCCTAATGTTTAATGAATATTCAACTTCATCCATCAAATATTTAATAACTTAAATAACTATTAATACCAATTACATCATTCACCATATGCCATCCACATATACAAGAATGTTGTCACGCTCTCTCTCAAATATATCATCCACATATAAGAGACTGAGATAATCACTCAACTCCCACTCAAATATGTCATACACATATTAGGCTTAGGAAATTCACATATCTCCCGCTAAAAATATGTCGTTTACATATAATGTTAGGAAAGCCATTTAGCTCCCACTCAATTTCTTGTTGGAAATTTTATGCTAATGTTGATCCATATAAAATTCGTCCAAAGCAGAGTTTGGATGCGGCTGCTAGACCCCGATTACTAAAGGGTACAAAAGTTTCGGGAGTTTGAAAGTTTGTGACATGATCGACTCAAACTCATTCCATTCTTGATGGATTCGGTCAAGCCATGAATCTATGGGCTCATGAGGGACATAAGGAAGGCCTAGGATTGTTCTAGAGGTGCCCAAGAGCCATTGGATCAAAGTAGCATCAATATCATGGCCTAAATTGTGTCTCCAACTCTAGATATTGAGGGGAAAACATCTTGAGAGTTGTCCAGGTGTCTTGCATAGTCACGATGAATAGAACCAAACTGGGCACTACCAACGTCAGCGAGGAGACAATCACAAATAATATGGCCTGGTCCTGTTATACCCAGGCGTGGCGTTCTGGATTGACAACTCACCGGACATCGTCCACCTTGAACCAAAGCAGAAATGCGCTCCAGTGGGCAGGGATAGGAGCCCTAGACGAAGCCCATGTAGTAGTGTCTGCGTAGGAGAGGAAGGATCTCAGCCCTTGAAAACAGGTAAGTGTCCTCCCCAGCTTGACGGTGATGAGATGCACAAATTGGAACAGCGCGCCGATGGCGGACAACACCATCGGTGAAGAGGAGGACACATCGCTAGAGAACAAACTCCCGAGAGGAGTCGTGGCGATGATGCCCATGGTGCCAGGAGTTGGGCATCTGTGGCGGAGTTGCGGCGAGGATTCTCGGGTCGAGTCAGTGAGATTGCCCGAGGTCGAGTCATGGGCCCCGACGGATGTTAGAACGATCTACCAAAGGCGAGATGTAGCGGTGGCTAGGGTTTAGGCGACATGATCGTTTTGGTCGTCTAATACTACGTAAAGTGGGAGAATTGGTTTTGGGGAATGGCTCAACGCAAGCCTGACCTCTCCTAGAATTTATATATTAGGAAGATATTGATTAAAATACATAACATAACCGACTCGGTTAAGAATAGATGAGAGGCTACATAATAGACACATATCTAAGTCTGTATGTTGAAGTATATAAATAAATTGTCTAGCCTTTTTATGAGATCGGTCTTTTAAAATAGTTGATCAGTCAGCAAGACTGCATGTTTGACCCTTTTTGTCTTTCGGAATAGACACGAATGGCTGCCATTCTTGAGGTTCTGATCTGAAATTGGTACTTGTGTTTTGTCCAAGTAAGATGTATAGATTGACTGGACCCACTACTCGCTGCATGCTAAACGCACGAGCTCGCTGAACGATTCCGACATGGTTATCCTTTCGGGGACGAGCGTATTGAATTCTCACATACACCAGTACTACTCACCCGTGTATGTTTTGAAGTCAGTTTTGTCGACTCATGGATTGCTACACTTTCTTTTTTCGCATGCTTTCTGCAAGGAGCAAGCTAGCTGACACACTAGTGGCAGTGGAGATTGTTGATTATTCGCTAGTCCAAGCCATGTCATGTAGCATGACCAACATGCTCAATCGCAGGATTGATTTATTAACAGACAACTCACGTTGTGATACGGCGAACAAACGACAATGTCACTATAATTGTTCGCTACAGTATACTTACGTGATAATGTGATATCCATGTACGTACTATATTTTAGCTTGGGTATAGTTCGGTGTGAATCCAGTCACCGACTCGATCTTTGCAGGCATACATTTGGTGTGTTTGTATGTATAACACATTTTAATATCTTTACGATAAGACATGATAATCTAAAAAAAATGTTGCTTGCTGATAAGAAAGACACGTTTGTAGCTGAGATACAGAGCCCTGCACGAAGTTAGGAATATTCACGATTTGCAGCAGACTAGACGTTTCAGCGTCACAAAAAATAGAGAGGCATACTACAGGTAGAATGCTAGGGGCTTGTATAACATATAGGAGTTTTATTGAGAAATTTTGCAAGGAACCGAGACAACTTTTTATTTATTTCGTTGAAATACACAGTTGTTTAAAAAAGGGAGTGCCTAGATCTTAGGCGTATGAAAACTTTTTATATCTAAGTCGCAGACATTATCAATTCTCAGTTGCAACCTAGTTGCAACTTATACAATTTATACTACTTCTTAGTTGCAACCTAATTATAACTCACTAAATCTTAGTTATAATCTACTTGCAACTCATGTGTAAGTTTCACGTTGCACGATTGCGAGATAAATCCAACATTGAGAGAGATGACTAAGACATAATAAGTTTTTTTTTAATTTGAGACATAAGAAGTTCTCGGTTGCGCGAGAACTAGCAAATCCGTTTAAAAGATATCAATAAATGGCGTTACTATATTATTATTTGCTAACTTCGGACCAACTGACTTTATATTGTATGAGCCCATAAGGCTTTTGGGCAGTGTATTGGGCTTGAAAAATATCTTCCGTTTGTTCGCTGCCACTCTAAACGGAAACGACTCGGTAGCGCCAAGCATTTTCTATTGTAGTTTCGCTGAAGCATTTCGAGCATGGCCGGCTCAGTTTTCCTTTGCTGCGGCACAACAGTCTGGTACGTCGGTATTTGCTTTTGTTGTTTTGTACGTACAATGATATATTGCAATTCCGGAAATGAAGGAAGAGCAATTCTTATAGATTTGGTTTGTTGATATTTTTCCGTACGATTTGTTGATATTTATTTATGTTTTTGTATGTTTAGGGGTTTTTTTGTGAGTTTGAAAATTAGTTTGTTGACTTCCAATTCTTTCATTCTTCCACTTTCACGCACGATTTTTTATTTCTCAATTTTTTCTTCTTCGTTACATTTTTTCATTCTTTTTGTTTGTTTTTCTTTTCATTTTTTGGTTTTCTTTCTAATTTTTATTTTCCCTTTTCTCTCTTGTATTCTTTTTTGTGTTTTTCTTTTTCTACTTCCTTCTCTTCTCTTTTCTTCTTTATTGTGTTCTAAATTTTGTTCCACCAATGATTATTTTCTTTTCGAAATAGTCTACATTTTTGTTCTGATAGTAGTCAAGATTTGTTCCTTATGTATTATAAATTGTTCCGCATATTCCAGTTCTTTTTTGTTCCTCTTGTATCTTTGTTTTGTTTCACGAGTTTAAATTATGTTTCACTTTGTTTATATTCTTGTTCCTTTGCATTATCATAATTTGCTCCATGGATATCAAAATTTTATTTCACTTAGGTTTTGTTCTCTTTTGCATTTTGTTCTAAATAGCCCTATATTATGTTCTTACGGTAGTCAAGATTTGTTCGTTCATTTTTTTAAAATTGTTCTCACATTATCTATTTTTTGGTCGTCTCATACTCTTGTGTTCTTCCAGGAGTTCTCAAAATTTTCTACTTTGTTCATATTCTTGTTCCTTTTCATCATCATGATTTGTTCCATGGTTGTCAAAATTTTATTCCACTTAGGTTTTTTGCCTTTTGCATTTGGTTCTAAATAGCCTTATATTTTGTTCTTACGGTAGTCAAGATTTGTTATTTCATGTCTCTAAATTTTTTCCCGCATTGTATTTTTTTGGTCCTCTCATACTCTTGTGTTGTTCCAAGAGTTTTCAATTTTTCCACTTTGTTCATATTGTTCCTTTTCATCATCATGGTTCGTTCCATGTATGTCAAAATTTTATTTCACTTAGGTTTTGTTTCCTTTTGCATTTGGCTCTAAATACCCTTATATTTTGTTCTAAAGGTAGTCAAGATTTGTTCTTTCATGTCTTTAAAATTGTTCTCGCATGGTCTAGCTTTTGGTCCTCTTATACTCTTGTGTTGTTCCCGGAGTTCTCAAAATTTCCACTTTGTTCATATTCTTGTTCCTCCCATTGTCATGATTCTTTCCATCAGACAAATTTATTTTACTTATTAGGCTAGTTTTGTTTGCACTCATAAAATTTATTTTAGCTTCCTTGGCTAACATTTTGTTCCAATTTATCAATTCTTCGATTCAGTCCAAAAGTTTTGGCCAGCCTAGAGTTTGTGATTTGTTCTTCTTTGTTCAAAGTTGTGTTTCGTGTGTTAAATCTTTGTTCCGCCTTTTGCTTCAAACTTTTCTTCCTGCTTTTACTCGTGATTTGTTTCACTACTCAAAAATTGCGGTCTATTATTTGTTCCTTCACACACTATTTTTTCACAAGTTATTGTAGAAAGACTATTGTATGCAGGCTATAAGGCATTTCTAAAAGAAAAGGTACTATCCGTGACCATCGTCAAATGTTTGTGAAACAAAAGATTCTATACATGGAGCTTTGCATGGCGGCATGTACACACGTGGATGTTTTTTTTTGCTTTGACCCCCACCCCCATATGCAGCTCAACATGGACCCCGCATCATGGAGGCTGCGGTGGTTGTTCTGTAAGTAATGTCACCTGATGCAGCAACAAATGCAACTCTTTTAGTCCCACCTCGGTTTCTAAGTTAGATTAAAGCCAACTTAAATAGGAACTCTCCCTCATGCTGAGCGTGGATCTGTGCGAGCTCGTCACCCGCGTCTTCTGGCCTCGAAAGCCAACATTCCCTAACGAAAGATGGGCCCAGTCCAACAGAAAACGTTTCATTCTCTCGGCTCGCAACCACGCAAAACGGAAGCGAGAGATCCCACGAGCGTTAGGAAGAAGCACCCCTCTAAACGGTTTAGGGTAATTCTTCCTAAAAAAGGTAAGAGGAATGAAGAAATGCTCTTGGTCTTGAGGATTTCCACAATTAGATGGAAGAGAGACATGTATTTACTTTTTTAATAGAAATAACATTTTTTAAAGTTTAGCATAAAATAAATTATCTCAAAAATAATTTCAAAACTCATCTTTTAATGACATTAGGATCAGGGCATATGCTCTATAGCATGACTCCTAATTCTTCCTAAAAAAGGTAAGAGGAATGAAGAAATGCTCTTGGTCTTGAGGATTTCCACAATTAGATGGAAGAGAGACATGTATTTACTTTTTTTTAATAGAAATAACATTTTTTAAACTTTAGCATAAAATAAATTATCTCAAAAATAATTTCAAAACTTATCTTTTAATGACATTAGGATCAGGGCATATGCTCTATAGCATGACTCCTTGATTCAGTGCACCATGGCTCGTGGTTCAAGACATCATGCTATGGACCATGTGTGTGTGTGTGTGTGTGTGTGTGTGTGTGTGTGTGTGTGTGTGTGTGTGTGTGTGTGGAATTGACCATGACTCATTTGGCTGCATGACTCCTTGGAGTGGGAATCATTCGAATGGGTTATTTTTAGACTATTTTTGAGATATCTGAGTTTCTAAGATTTTTTTAAATAAAGATAGCTTTCCCTTATCTATTTTTTGAAAATCAGGCAGAAACATACAACGACACCAATACCAGAGGGTCATGCCCAGTCTTGCCACAAGGCCAAGCCCACTCCCCAAACCCAAGAACACGATGACCAAGCTCAAAACACCACTCCACAAAAATACTAGATGGCCTGCCACCATTGCCGAAGAGAAGACGCCATGACTGCTAATTTCGAGATAAGTTATTGTTTTTGCAAACAGTCTCCTATATTAGGTTTTAAAAGTGCTTTGTTGTTTTGCGCGTGTTATAAGATCAGGGTAAAGGAGGCCCCACATGCATGATGGGTTAGAAAACAAGACTAACGAGCAACCTTTTTTTTTGCAATGCACAAAACAGCTGTCTTTGATCTTTCAGGATTTTGATAGAAAAAAAGCTCTTGCGAATGGCGCGTTCTGATAGCTTGAACATTCAACCAATGCGTTCTCAGTTTCTCACCTAGATGTCCAAGTAAAAAGAGCTTATTCGACATCATCATTGCAGTATTTGAAATGGCTATAAACTTGGCGGCAATACATAATAGAGAACAATGCAGAGTGCATCGGTCCCTAAGGAACCCCGGAATGGATGTCGTTCGATGGGTAGACGAAAGTGACGACGTTTCTTTGACTATTGAAGGGCTTCCCTCCCCATATAGAAAAAGAAAGCTCTCGACGGACGTTGTACGGGAGGATGGAGATGCTCTAAGGTCTGGGTAAGGGTGGCCGTCACATGCATGATGGGCTAGAAGCAACACAAACAAACAACTTTTTTTTGTAGTGGACAAGATGGCTGTGATACTCAGGAATTAGATAGAAAGAGAACTCTTACATTTGGCTGTTGCCCTTGCGGATGACGCGTTCTGATAGCTTGAACATTCGGCCAATGAGTTCTCGGTTTCTCACCTTGATGTTCTAGTAAAATGGATTATTCGACATCATCGTTGAAGCATCTGAAATGGCTATAAAATTGGTGGCAATACGGAAATGCAGAGTGAATTGGTCCCTGAGGACCCCCCAAAAGGCTTGTCTTCCGATGGGTACACGAAAGTGAAGACGTTCTACTGAACCATGCTCGGAGTGAATTGGATGATCGAGCCACGGGCTGCCCCCCCCCCCCCCCCCTCCCGATCGTACTCCTTTGTCATTTTCTTAATATTTACCGAGTCATGAAAGCCGTCAGAACTAATTCAGAGGTGCTCGGGGCCAGGTCAGAGTTGTAGCGACAAAGCATGATACAACAGAATTAACATAGTGTCATAGCACCGTTACTCGTGTAGTAACCTGCACATCTTCACCAGCTAGACCATGCACAAAAATGGACATTTGAATTCCATGATGGGCAAGTGCTCAGCATCGTCTCCATCTCGTGCGTATACTATAGCTGCTAATGTGCGACCAGATCGATCATTTCATCTTCTTTTTTTTTCTTTTCTGATGAAGTTGTTGATTCACATTGCTGAAGCCTGCACCAAACGGAATGGAGTAGCAGTGTAGCACTCTCTGTAGAACCTGGCGGCGCACGCTGGATGGATCGCAAGCTGATGAATGAGGCGAGTATTTGCCCCGTTCCGACCGATTTCCCGTGAAACCAATTGAATGCAAGCAAATCCTCAGTTCATTCACTCCATTTCTCCACCTTCCCGTGACCAACATTTAATCATCAGCTCCGCATTTAATCGCCAGTCTGCTCGTCGCGCCTCTGCCCCTCTGACACTATAAAACCTGCGCACTCTGCCATCTTCTTTCCCTCCATTTCCAAACGGTCGCGGCATTTCCGGTGCAGAGGAATCGCGCGGCAAACGCGTCGCGATCGATCGATCGACCGATGGCTTCGGCGCTGTCTGCCTTGATGGTGTTGGCCGTGGTGATGCTGGCTGGCGCCGGGCGGTGGACGTGCCGGTGCGAGTTCACAGTGGTGGTGCCGGACTCGGGGCCGCTGGTGGAGGCGCCGCAGACCGGGTTCTCGGACCGGGCGCGCACCGACCCGGCCGAGCAGCGCGCCGTGCTGGAGGTGATGGCGGCCACGGGCAACGGCTGGGCGTCGGGCATCGCGGACGTGTGCCGCGGCAGGTGGCACGGCATCGAGTGCGTGCCCGACCGAGGCGACGTCTACCACGTCGTCTCCCTCTCCTTCGGCGCGCTCTCCGACGACACCGCCTTCCCGGCCTGCGACGCGGCGCGCGCCACGCTCTCCCCCGCCGTGCTGGCGCTCCCGCACCTCCGCTCCCTCTTCTTCTACCGTTGCTTCTCGGCCAACCCGCAGCCCATCCCGGCATTCTTCGGTCGCCTCGGCCCCGCGTTCCGCTCTCTCGTCTTACGGCAGAACGGCCACGTCGGCCCGATACCGACGGAGATTGGAAACCTCACGGCGCTGCGCGTGCTCGACCTCCACGGCAACCATCTCACCTCCACCATCCCGGCCACCTTCCAGTCATTGAACCAGCTCCAGCTGCTGGACCTCAGCTACAACCGGCTCGCCGGCCACGTGCCTAACATCAGGTTCCAACACCTCAGCATCCTGGACCTTAGCCACAACGCACTGCAGGGCCGCGTCCCGGCCAGCCTCGGGCAATGCCGGTCTCTGCTGAAGATCGACCTCAGCCAGAACCGCCTAGCCGGCACGATCCCCGACGCACTCGGCGACCTGTCCGACCTCATCTTGCTGGACCTCAGCCACAACGCGTTGTCCGGCCCGATCCCGGCGGCGATCTCCAGGCTGTCGACGCTGCGGTCGCTGATCCTCGGAGACAACCGGATGCAGTTCTCGACGGTCCCCGGCGACTTCTTCACGGGGCTCAAGGTGCTGACGACGCTGGTTCTATCCGGCATGGGACTGGAAGGGTCATTGCCGGAGTCCATCGGGGAGCTGAGCCAGCTCCGTGTGCTACGGCTGGAGAGCAACGGGTTCACCGGCGTGATACCGGCGAGCTTCCGGCGGCTGGAGAAGGCGAGCGAGCTCCGCGTGGACGGCAACCGCCTCGTGGGACCGATACCATTCGGCAAGCAGATGATATGGAGGCTGGGCAAGAAACTGCGCGTCGGCGGCAACGAGGGACTCTGCTACGACGCCAAGCAAGAAGGGCTGGAGGGCGTCGTGGCGCTCGCCGGCGTAGCGGACTGCGACAGCGTCAGGAGCCGCACGACGCAGCACTTGAGCTGGAAAAATAGCGGCGGACACGGCCCTGGCCGGCTGACCGCTAACGTGACATCGTCGGACGCAAATTCTGTCCGCAGCGGCGCCAGTGGCAGTGGGGTTTGTGTCAGGAGTGTGCACGTTTTCTTGGGCGTTTTGGTGTTTTTGCAACTTGCGGTGTTGTAGGTAGAAGAACTGGGTTGTGGCGATTGGCGATACTATTGGTAGCTAATCGAGTGTAGAGCTTTTTCACCGGGAGGAATAATGAATTGTACAAACGTTCTTGCTGATTAATCGAGGTGATATTTCGACGTTCCATTTTGCGGCTGATACTTCTACTTGTTTTGCATAAATCTTCCCAATCTTCCTATCCTCGTCTTCCATGCATCCATGGGTTGCTGGGATGGGTAACCCTCATTTCAAGGTTGGAATGGTATAACTATGTTAGTGCTACTCTCTCCGAGTTCAAAACTAAGTGATACTAGACGGGTTCGCGCGCTTCGCCACGCCGTCTACTCTGCGTTGCTGCATGGGTGCTCCTATGTGTTGTGCCATGGTGTAAACCGACGGTGTTTATTCTACGCGATGTGTTGTGCCATGGTGTAAACAGACGGTGTTTATTCTACGCGAGAGATCGTTTCAGTTGGCAAAGTTGTGTGGTAATCTTGTTCCTCGTCTGGTCCGTGATGTATGTGATTTTACACGTAACACGTAGCTGGTGGTCATGCAACAGGTCTGTGATTGCAGTTTTTGTGCGACACAATCGATATTTCTTGGCTGCATCATGATGGCTCTCTATGCCAGCTTGCATGCAGCTGGTGCTCACATGTGCGGTACACGTAGCGTGCAGCTGGCGCTATGGCAGTTGCTTGCATGCATTTTTGTTCGAGCTTGACTACATATAGTTCTAAAGATATTTCTAGTAATCAAAACTTAGAAGATAATGAAGTAGGATGGTATCTGGTAATATACTATGTGTCTTCACCAAGGCAAAATGATTGAGTACAAATATAATCAGTGGCACTAAGTTTAGATTGCGCGATACACCACCTACTTGAAGCTGAACCATGTGAGTGACAGAGATAACCAAGTGAACTGTATTCAGGTGTTTCCTGTATCAGTTCTATCTCTCACCCACAATTGACCTACTATTCAAACAGTACAGATAGCAACTTATATAGAGACATGAATATTTATTCTTGGGCAAAAATGTAGAGGAAATTCACTGTCATTTAGCAACTTCACTCCGGACATGCAACATTTCTTTAATAAATTCACACACATGCTGAAGGTCTGCAAAATAAGGTCTGAATATCTCTAAATCGCCCCTACATCAAGCAGCTTCGGTAGATGCAGCATTCAAAACGATAAACCACACAACATATGGATGTATGTTCTAGTTATCCCATGAAGATATCAAGCTTTGTTAAGAAAAGTATATTTATTGAGAGAAAAAAACATAAGTCCATTTCCTGAAGATGAACCTTATATAGATGGATCTGTGCAAGCTTACATGAGTCCATATCCTTAGTATAAGAGAAAGTGGCCTAGTATATGGTGGCAGCGTGACAGTGAATAAACCAATAAGAAAAAAAACCGCAAGATGTTTTGTAGACGAAGCAAATATGTACAAATATGTAAGCTTACAGGAGACCCATTCATAGGTTATGGCAAAAACAAAAGTCAACCAATGACAGTTCAAACATAAGGGTGTGCCCCCATACCGTCCAGCTAGCTAGCTAAATCAACTAATCAAGAACAAAACAAGAAATGAATTCCTTGGACAGAAAACATGCAACACATCAAACAATGATTATAAATTGCGAGCAGCAACTTAATTATTAAGCTGCTACCGAATGAATGAACAATGGCTAAAATAAGCTTGAAATACAGATCAAAATTAGTAGGTGACAGTGAACCTTAAGTTCGGTGTGATGGACAGTCGAAGAGTTCAAATTTACTTCGGTGTCTATGCTATCTTTTTCTTTGGTATTTCTTCTTATTCAGTGGCTTTTTGCACACTTTCATCTAACATTACACGTCAAAACTACTGGTAGTACTCCCTCCATCCCATATTAGGTTGTGCATAATTTTGCGTGCTAGTCAAACTATACAAAGTTTGACCAAGATTATACAAAATAATATAAATTTGTATGATATAAAATTTATATAATATGAAAGTATACACTAAGTCAATTTTAATAATATTATTTTTGTATTTTATAAGTTTATATTATTTTATATAATCTTGGTCAAACTTTGTATAGTTTAACTAGCACGCAAAATTATGCGCAACCTAATATGGGATGGAGGAAGTATATCGTTTCCATAATTTCATAGAATCCATTAAGGAGTATTTACAAATAACCATGGATCGAGATGAAAAAACGTGCGACCACTCTGATCTTGGCAACAGGGAACACCTTACTATCTTCTGGTGGACCTGCTTGCCTAACTTTTGAGCTCCATCATACATCCCTTGTATATAAGCACCTAGATTTAGAAACTGGTACATAAGCATAATGTGTACATAAAGGTGCTTTCAAAAGGTTAATGCTAATTAGTATGTAGTCTTTGCTTGATGTCACCACAGATTTGATGCACAAGATGCTCAAAGTTCTCTTTACCAATAAGATTTTGAAAGCATGTTTGCAGCTAAGAAGATATCAAGATTCAATTAATGGAACACCCAAATACATGGTCAAATATTATGTTTATTAGTTCCTAGAAGAATAGGAAAAGGGAGACAAATTAACTTACCCATCAACACACATAATGATTCTTATAATCTTGTTTTCAATATGGTACTACTTTATTACTCAGGTAGTGAGCAATAGGCTTGATCCTTCGACCTGAATGCTGACATATTTTTCACTTCAGTAGCAGCCAATTTCCAGAAATATAAACATATACATAGTTGCCAAAAGTGTACAGTAGCAGGCGGCCATTCACGACGAAGCGGGGTTGGACCTCCGAGTCTGAGCCGAATCATGTGCCAAGGGTGCGGCTCTTCCAAGCATCGCCGCCATACGCTATATTGTTGTATTGGTCTTTGTAGCTAGCTATCAATGTAGTTGGCTAAGATATCCATGGTGAAGTACTCTAGGTTCTTGGCGCTCGCGAAGTCAGCAGGTTGCCGACGATGGCAGACGCTGGGTGAACTTGTACCAATAAAACGGCATGGGCAAACACGGAAATAACCCGACCAAAGCAAAACGATTAGGTTTCCGCAGAAAGAAGAAAGATGCCACACAGATGAACAATTTATAAATATCCAGAGAAACAATAGAGAACAATTCACGAACACGCAAATAGTTTTCTTGTCTTCTGATTATTATGAGAACGTGTAGACCAATAGGCAAGCAACATTGTAAGATAATCAATATTAATCCAGTAGAGAAAGCATCATACTTTGTTGAAGAATCAAAGCTCCATAACATGCTTTTGTTGCTTGGGTTGCTGAGATCACCATGAGCCTCAACCCTCCAATGGAAAATATGAGTATTCGCTATGGTCATGTGTGAACATCCAACTGGATGTTCCTTGTTCTCGTAATTGAAATGAAGGTAGGAATCTGAAGACTGCCTAACATAAAGAACAAAAAATAGTTAAATAGAAAATAGCAGCAATTAAATTGTGGAAAGTAAGAAAAATGAAGAAGAGGACTTTATGCAATCCACAGAATGGAATAGCCGAGATGGAAGATGCAATGTACAGAACAACAAAATATTGGGAGCGTCCAGAAAAAACAACCAGAGGAGAGAAAAAAGCAGATGGCAGCTGTGGGTGTCCAGGTCGATCTCTCTGACTCCAAACCGTTCCAGCACTGGATGAAGTAAAGTAAGACGTGATCGCTGGTGGGGGTCATTTCAACATTGGACCGTCTAGGATATTTAGAAAAATCCTACTCGCGGCCAAGGGATCCTCCGAGCATCGCCCGTCCCTCTTCATGGCCAAACAGTCAAAAGGCCAAACCCAAGAAATCTCATCGCCAAAACTTTGGAACATCACAAGCCGGTGAATGTGGGTTTACCCCTCAAAGCACATATGCTCAATTTTTTCAAAAAATATTGCTACATAGGACATATAATAAGCTGAAGAAACCGTATTACCAGAAAATTAATAAAATTAACAGGTACATTGATTTAACATTATTTAACAAATACAAATGTGGTTAAATATCATTAATCGTATTACCAGAGGTGCAAGTTGCCGATCAAAAGAAGGAATCATTTTTATATACGAAAAGAATAACAAAATAGAACAATCAATAATTTTTTTAGTATATTGGATTGAGATAGACTACACCTCCACTCCGATCAATTATCTCAAAGCTGTCAAGAAAATATTTCGCTTCCAGCAGAAAATAAAACAGGAACATACTGGTACCACAACCAGTTTATGCCTAGGTGAATATACTTTCTTTGAAGATTCATATAAACTGCAAAGATTAGGCAAATAGCCTATTGTAGTAGCAGATACTTCAGGCCATTGATTGATGTAATAACTTCTACATGGAAAAGGGGCGGCCAACATATTTTGAGTGTTACTATCAGCAGAATCTGTCTGCGAGATCTAAACAAACATAATTTCTAGCATGTCCAAGAAAACTGACATTGAAAAGAAATGAATGATCTGTTGTACCAGATTTGAATGTGTTGCAGATACACATCCATGATCTTATGACGAAACAGGTATGTCTTGTATTAAGTCTATCCATAAGTAAAGGCTTAAAGATTAATAAGATTCAAGTGGACTGCATGATTTTTATAACAAATAAAAACTTACAAAGACGATATAGTGCTCAGTGCAAAAACCTGGAGTCATACCAAGTATCATTCTCATTAGTGAGAGTTAGGCTTTCTTGGAGATTATAAAATACTGATATTGTTGGCCTCGTCTGAATGGGTAAGATGGAAGTTGGTTGTTCACAGTTGATTACATGCCAGATAGAAAACTTCCATCTTCTCAAAGGAAAGGATATGAGGCCATTGTTGCTTGCTGTAGAATTTGTCCATTCGAAATATCAAAACAGAAAAGTAGATGTCAATTGCGTATAATCAATGTAGAGCTTCCAAGATATCTAATTGAATCCCTCCACCATATTGAATAAGGAAGTGGCAGGGTTTCACCATAATAAAGCTCCGAGTTAGATTCATCCAAGGTAAGACGTGATTATAAAACAATATATGCAAATACTTCATAATTTTGCTTTGGAGGGAATAATCTGCAGAGACAAGTTAGATTCACATAAGGTAAGCCAATGATAATAAACAAAATCATGCAAGTTTATCATAATCAGGCAAATGTTCTGCTATTGATATACTATGCCAAATTGACAACTAAACCGTACAAACATCAATTAATTTATACAAAGAAGAACCAAAGAAAGCCCAAAGAATTAACAAACCCTCCCTTCATCTGACATCTGACGGTGTAAATCACCCAGCTGGTCGTGGATAGAACAGACCACAAATGTTTGTTCCAGTTGAAACCCACCTTCAAAGTTCGAACGTCGAGATGGGCCCATCGCCACCAAACACCACGCGGCTCAAATCATGAATCAGCACACCGCAGGCGCGATCGCCGCTGTTGCCGTCTTGGTTCGACCGACAGCGCCCCTGCCTATCCTCTACTTCCTCCTAGAGAAAGCACGGCGAACGCTGGGCCAAGTCGCGACGGAGTCACGAGCGGAGAAAAGGAGGAACAAAGACAGAGTAGCCCGATGCGGTGCCAGGCAAGGGCGGTCGCGGCGGGCGCCAGGCATGGAGGACCCGACGGCTGACGCATTTTTTTGCAGAATCGACGGGCAGGCTAAGTCGGAGCGTACCTAGGAAAATATCCGATGGTATTCTCACACCCATCGGCGCCGTCCTCGAGCACGTGCACATAGCCCTGGTCGATGGCAGGGGAACCTACGAAGGCGAGAGTTGAGGGGGCAGTGGGGAAGGGAGTGTGGATGTCGATATGCGGTTGAGGGAGGGTTGGCACAGCCAGCCACCATCAAAACCGGCGCGGGCATCCGTGTTTCGGGAGGTGCGCGCCTCGATGGAGAAAATCATGCGCCGGCACTCTTGATGGTGAGCCAGGAGTGGAGGAGGCGGCGAACGAGAGAGGCAGGAGGCGGCGCCGTGTGTGGCGTTGGGTCAGGGAGGAACATCTAGAAAGAAGATAAGACGCACCTCAACCTTCCAGAAACGCGAGCACATTCACCTCCCTTGAGAAACTGGACCTTCTCCTCGTGTTAGGAAGATTGGGGAAGGGGCAAGGTGGGGTGCGGCCCTCTTGATCTCCCCCATGACTCTAACTGTCGCCTCCAGCGATGACGATGTTCGGCCCCGCATCCTGCGCTGACCGTCCCGATTCCCAACCGCCACCGTCCCGTGCACGCGTTCGGCTGCATGCTCTATCGATGGGGAGAAAGAGGAGGAGGAGGAGCACATGGGGAGAGGAGAGACGATGTGGGGATGAGATAAGGCTCGCGGCTTTGACCAAGGAAGGAACAAGAAGCCTGTCGAAGTCCAGAGTCCACGCTAGCGAGAGGCGACGCAGCGATGAAGATCGGGTCCCTGGCCCACACTGACAAAGACATACATACTTGCGCACTGCAAGTAGCCCGAGAAGTCTCCCAGCCGCTCACGCTTAAGCAATTATCTAATTTTGGACAATGGCACGGTCTTTAAAAATAATTTGGACAACTTTTTTTGAAAATAGTATGTATGAAATCAACGACAAAAATATATGAAAATAGTTTCCTAGACAATTTAGAGATATGATTATTAAGATTTCAGTCCAAATTGTTTGAACGATATATCTATGCTCCATGTGTCATTTATTTACGATTTGGAGGAAGTACGTCAGAATTCAATTTGAAGATGTGATCTTCATCTCGCCACAAGCCGTAGCATTGAGTTGACGATTATAGTACTCTTCCGGAGTAAGGTCGTTGAGATCTTTATGGGTCGAAGCCTTTGCACACAATATCCTAAAGCTGCACACTGCAGCTGCAAAGATGAGATTCCATGGTAGCTTTCCAACGAGAGAATGAGTTCTATCATATTGGGGTGTGGGTGTTGGATATAATCTTGATATATGTATCTGCATATTTATTTCAGTTTTGCATGTGTAGCTAGTCGGTCTATTTAGTTGTGCAGCAGTACATGTGACATATACAAGTTGGTGATGGATCAACTAAAAGAGCATGCAGGGTGAGACACCGAGGTGCCGCGAGAAGCTAGTCTTGTCGTGTGAAGCGGTACTGCATGCAGGCGTTGAAGCCAACGAGTTGCACAAGTTTTATAGATATGCATGTCTGTGTTAGTTGCGTAGGAATAGGACATGAAGTTAGTTGATTAGTGTGTGCATGAGAGTCAGGCAGATTGTTGCCTGGCGGTGCCATAGTGTGTGCGTGTGAGTCTATTTAAATAGAGTAGTAATCATGTTTACTAAAAGAATAGAACAGAGAGAAGAGAAAAGCCGTTAAGGCATAAAAACTTTTGTATTTGAGAGAGCCGTGCGACGCAGCAAGTGAGAGATTCAGAGAGTTGAGAGAATCAACTCCTTCATTTGGTATCAGAGCCAAGTTGATGAAGACGATGTCACATGCCGCAGCTGAGGCGAGTGGAGCCATGGTGACGAGCGGCGGAGGCGCGGCGGCGGCCGCCGGCAAGGTGCCTGTGCCGCTGCTGACGAGGACGAACTACACAGCATGGGCCATGAGGATGAAGTACATCCTGCGAGTACATGGCGCATGGAGCGCCGTTGATCCGGAGAGCTCGGCCGCGGAGGTCGACGGGAGCAAGGAGGGGATGGCGATGACCATCATCTCCCAGGGGATCGACGATGAGATGTTGCCGCGAGTTGCAGAGAAGGAGACCGCAACGGAGGTGTGGGCGGCACTGCGCTCCATGCATGTGGGCGCCGAGCGTGTTCGGGAGGCGAGGATCCAATCCTTGTGCTCGGATTTTGATGCTCTCAAGATGTCTTATGCAGAGTCCGTGTATGACTTCACAACAAAGTTCACGATGCTCGTGGGGCGCATCCGTGAGCTTGGAGACCCGATGGAGGAGAAGTACGTGGTGAAGAAGCTGCTGCGAGCGGTCTCCAAAAAGTACATCAATGTTGCTTTCTCCATTGGGCTGTTTTGTGATGTGAACAAGATGTCCATGGAGGAGGCCATTGGGTCACTGAAGGCGCATGAGGAGCTCCTCAAGGGACAAGAGGAGGAAGGAGAAGAAGAGAAACTTCTGATGGCAAGGGGACATGGTTCGCCGGGAGGGCGCGGCCGGGGCTAGGGCCATGGCCGTGGTGGAGGGCGCAGAGACAAGAGCGAGGTACAATGCTATAACTATGATGATTTTGGACATTTTGCTTGGGAGTGTCCTGAAAAGAAGAAGGATAAGAAGGCTTTGCTGGCTAATGGCTGCGTCGGCGATGAACCAACACTTCTTTGGAGCTGCATGAAGAATGGATATCAAGATTAGGGGATTGATTGTTGGGTATAATCTTGATATATGTATCTGCATATTTATTTCAGTTTTGCATGTGTATCTAGTCAGTATATTTAGTTGTGCAACAGTACATGTGACATGCATAAGTTAGTGATGGATCAACTAAAAGAGCATGCAGGGTGAGACACCGAGGTGTCGCGAGAAGCTAGCCTTGCCGTGTGAAGCGGTACTGCATGCAGGCGTTGAAGCCAACAAGTTGCACAAGTTATGTAGATATACATGTCTATGTTAGTGGCGTGGAAATAGGACATGGATTTAGTTGATTAGTGGAGTAGGTCGTGTGCATGAGAGTCAGGCAGGTTGTTGCCTTGCGGTGCCGCAGTGTGTGCGTGTGAGTCTATTTAAAGAGAGTTGTAATCATGTTTATTGAAAGAATAGAACAGAGAGAAGAGAAGAGCCGTGAAGGCATCAAAAACTTTTGTATTTGAGAGAGCTGTGCGACGCAGCAAGTGAGAGATTCAGAGAGTTGAGAGAATCAACTCCTTCAGCGGGACCCGAACTAGTAATATGAGGCATGATGTTCTTTTGCTTAGGATAAATATAAGGGAATTGATTAGCAGGGGTGGAGACTTTTGTCGGGTCAATCTCATGAGTGGACTCTATACCATTCTCCTTTCCGGTGTCGATCGGCCCCCCATGAGGTACTACCGAATGGTTACCAAGAAAGGCCCCCTCGCCAATAACCTTAATTTGTCCTTCTAGGAAACTAATTTGAGCAAGGAGGTCGGAATCCTCCTTGTCCTTTTCATGGGAACTCTTGGCAAGGATTTTGCGAAGCTCCTTGACCGAATAAGTCTTTTCCTCCTCATCATCGGAGAAAACCATCTATTCTCTTAGGCAGTAAAGCCCTTAAAATAGACCTAGGCTCTGATACCAATTGAAAGGGTAAGATGGTTAACCTAGAGGGGGTTAATAAGTTTCTACAAATTTATTTATAATCTTCTTTAAGTTTTAGGCTTTGCGAAGTATAAGTGTGTAACACCCTCGCCTGATAAGGCTGAGTTCATGTGTATAGTGCCAATCCCTGGATCGGTTCACTGGCACACACAGTACAAAATGATACCAAATATAACTGTGCATCATAAATACAACGAATATAATCCAGAATTTACATTATTTATTCAAGTACACAGCGGAAAACGAATATAGGGTAGATCTCCATCCTTCAAATGTGCCACAGGCGAACAATTGTTGAGTGGAGTCTCGCGACCTATGAACGATCACTCAGATACGATATAACCTGCAACATGAAACGTTGCAGCCACGAATGCTCAATACATTGAATGTATGGCAAGTAGGCTAAAGTGGTTAACAACAGATCTATCAACTACATGCTTATTTGGCCAAGTGGAGTTCAGGCTCATTTGCATAAAGTAACAGTTTTATCCTAACATTTGTAACAAAATAGTTTTCTAATATGATAAATAGGACACTCTGGTTCACTCTCAGGTGCTCCTACCCAATTATGTTCACCCAACATGTTTTAAGTAATTAAGAAATAAGGATGAGTGAGAAATATCATAGCATCAGTATCAGGTCGCTCAAATTGTCCATAACCGGGGACACGGCTAAGTACTTAGTTTATACACCCTGCAGGGGTTAGTACACTTTACCCATGTGACTTGGCCAGCCCAGATCGTACCACCACTCTCATATTGGGTGATGATAGGGAGAAGTCCAAGAAGGAACCGTTCGGGAAGTAGCTCCCCAATCCCGCCAAGACCGTCCAACCTACACTATCTACATCTCTGGATACGCGGGTTCGAGTTACCACAACCTACTGAGTTCAACCAACCGCCCATTCCATTATTGGCACATGGTTACACACGAAAGCTTCCAAACAAAGAAACCAATCATTTCTCAGTGTCCTGGGCGGCATTCCCCACCATAAATACACTCGATGACCCAGTCAATGCCATTCCGCCCAGGTGGTTCATTAAAACATATTGATTTGTCATTTAGCAAAACATAAGCCTTTCAAAACATATAACTTTTCATGATGTGATTCCCTTCCTCGTCTAAATAGCATAGCTAAGCAATCTACCAATACGATGGCTCATAAACAAGGAATACTAGGGAATAATATGGGACATAGCATAGCATATACACATCAATTCCTACAGATGCAATTCTACAAAAGCATCTACAATGCATAGGAAAACAATAGGACATTTATGACCAAGATAGCACCACTTGCCTTTGTTGTAGATGTAGTCGATTAGATAATCCTCACAATTCTCATAGGTATAATGGTTGCTCTCGTCATAACCACAATACTTGCAATCATAGTAGTTGCAATCACACACGTTGCACTCCTCGCAATCTATCGATCAAACAATTGCATACAACATAAACAATAGCACATAGAGATCAAACAAATGCAACAAATGCATGCATGACAATTTAATAAGTCACAATAGTTGTTATTTTAGTTCTCTACATAATACTGGAGTATATGATGCATGCAAGAGACCAATTAATGCAATGGAGTACTTGTTATTAATAATTACTTGCCAATATAGGGTTTTTAATAGTTATGTTGTAACAACTGTTTTAACTGTTTAATTAAATTTGTTTCTTGGGTTTACTGGATAGAGGACGTTAATACGAATCAGTAGGCGTTGGATTCACCCTAATCGGAATTATAGATCTTTTTATATGATTTAAATGGTGTTTAATGGGGTTTAAATCATTTATATAGTTTCTGTTGCCTAAAAATCAAACTAAAATTATATCTGTAATCTACATGAAATTGTGAATCTAGGGACATATTATTTGCAATTTTCTGAATAGTATTTTTTTTTATGAATTTATTACTCTAAATAAGCCATTAAACCATTTAAATTTTCATGGCAAAACCTTACAGTCAAAGGCAGAACAAATTGCATATTGATGATCTACATGGAACCATCTTTCCATCGGTATATCATTTATATTTTTGTGACAAGCAATTAATTTACTATGAATTTAATGATTTATAAATCCATTAAAACTAATTAAATAGCTACGGGGTAAATAGTCCACAAAAGCTGGATACAACCAGATATTATTAATATTACAGTAGCTTCAATTTGATATATTGTTCATATTTTTCGGAGTTACAGATAATTTCCTATAAATTTATTAACCTAAAAAACCATTAAAACTAATTAAATTACTACAATAACCACGTACAGTAAAAGTTGGATCTATTCTGATAAGATGATTCTACATAAAATTATCTTCAATTTGATATATTATACGTAATTTTTGGACGTGGTATGAATTTCTAATGAATTTTACAAGTTACATCTATAATATGCAATTTTAAATTCGAACGGAATATTCCGCTGACTGGACAGGTTGACTTTGCATGCTGACTGGGACTAGATGTTGACCTGATGTTGACGTGGCGTTGATAAAGAATCTGACCGGGATGACGACATGGCACGCACCGGTTTGATTGGATCTCGACCGTCTGGATAGGATCCTGTGGCTAGAAGAAGAGATTGACCCGATTTTGGCTCAGAATAGACAAGAAATAGATCTGTGTTAGAGAGACAAATCCGTACGTCAAATTGAAAAACTCAGAACATAAAAGTTGTGGGGAATCATTATTCCTACCTTCTCACCAAACGAATTTGGATTTGAAGAAACGAGTGCGAGTACATCTTGGATTTACACCGTAAGATCTGAAATATTGCGAGACGAAATTCTCTGGCTGTGGTGGATGAAAAGAGGTGAGGTTTGTTGGGATTGAAAGATTTCGACGCGTTCTACAACTTTCGTTTTTTGACCGAAGGCAAACAACGAAGTCTAGATGGGTTAAAAAGCGAAATAAGATTCGGGCATATGTAGATTCTGGATTTCAAGGAGAGAAACTCGTACAGCTGTGGCTCCACGAGTTTATATGTATGTTTAGGATGATGGGGAAATAGGTATTGGAGTAGGGAACAAGTAGAAACAAACGGAAGTCGATTCGAAGTTGTAGATAAAAAGTTATAGCAGTTTGAATAGAGATAGGTTTAACAAAACAGATTTTGCACGCTTTTTAAAGCAACCAATCGATCGTTCAATCCGGGTGGGCCGGCCCATTAGGTTTTTTTTCCTTTTCTTTTTCTTTTTCTATTTACTTGTTTTCCTTATATCTTTTGCATACGAACTCCAAATGACATGATTCTTGTTTCTAAAATTTTCTAAAATCGAATAGATCATTATAGGATCAAATTTGTAATCTTTTTACTAGTTTGGAAGTAGTGGATTTATAAATTCTTGTATATTTCATTTTATTTATATCTTTATGTGTTTGTATTTATTTCATAACTTTTTCATACTAGCTTCAAATGAGCTCAATTTTGTTTCTAAAATTTTGTAGTATTAATTGGATCTCTTTAGGCTATAATTATCAATAATTTATGCCTTAGCAACAGTGGGTTTTAATAAGTCTATTTAATTACCCTTAGGAACATTTGGGAGAATCAACTATAGGATTTAGATGCCAGGATTTGGATTTAGTTTGTGAGAACTTTGATGGATGTAATGAAATGCTTATGAATGCTTCATGATTGTCATTTTGAAATCTTGCGCAGCAATTCTACAATCCATAATCAATCCATGCCCTTTTGCCTATATGGCTACTTAGGTCATAACAAAAGAATATAAGATTTTGAATTCAAGGTTGAGAGGATTTTCTATTCAAAAAGTTTCTTCTCTTTGAGAATTTTCAACATAGTCAAACAATCAATCAAACTTATTTATTTATTTCACATTCCAAAATTAGGAGAATTTTGGGATGTGACAAAGTGTGCCTAAATGCAAACTAGCTAAGGCAACCTAGATGATGATACAAGATACTTCAAGAACGAAGGCTATCACAAAGTAAACAACACAAGTAAGAGATTCGGTTTAGAAATAATCGAAGCACGCGGAGACGAAGATGTATTCCCGTGTTCAATCCCTTTGGGAAAGGGGATACGTCGCATTGAAGAGGTGTGAGGTCCCACAAAGGATTCCCTAACGCCACAAAGGTTCGCCTTCTTCTTGGAGCCTATTCTACGAAACATATCTCACTTACTCATGGTAGACTTTAAGGTAGTCTCCAAACCCTCACAAGCTTTCCACCAGGCAAATCACAAGGTGAATGCCTCCGGGTAACCCTAGCCACCTAGGGTTTCCCACAAACAGAAGGGTAACAAGCAAACTCGATGAACTCAAGGGGAATGAACTTTGGCTTGGTGGTAACGTAGATCGGGATCTCCTCTTGCTTACTACCAAAGGGATTTGACTATCGTTGGGTAGAATGGGTGATCCTCAAGATTTTGGTGTTTCAACAATGGAGAGAGAGAGAGTGAAAGAGAGCTCAAAGAAAGAATATGAATGATTGACCTGACCTCTCAATGGAGAAGAAAGGGGGTATATATAGTCAAAGGGAGAAACTCTTCGTTTAGGGTTTCCTGCGATAGAACCGGCCATAAGTCCGACGGTGCCGGAGTGCACGCCGGACGGATCGGCTGCACGGTCGGCCGGCTGAATGCTAGGTTGGAATAACCGGAGCCAGGTCCGGCGGACCAAAGTCCCGGCCGAATGAATTATCGGCGGCCGAACCGTTCGGCACACAACCTAATGCCTATACTATGAGCAATTTCGGTTGTGGCCGAAATGGTTCGGCGACAGGGTCAGGCTGGCCAAAGATCCCGCCGGTTTCGTAGTAACCCAAACAGAGCTATTTTTCCATGATGACTATGGCTCTTCTCAGGTGGGTGTGGAGATGGTTTGTGTTAGGATGTGTATATGGTGTAAAGCATACCAAAAAGAACTCATATAGACCACCCCTCTTAATAGTGCGGTGTTTCCTATATACTAAAAAATAAAGAGAGAGAGAACAAACTATGAAAATACTGGCTCATTCCCTGAATAGTGAATGGGGGTCTCCCACCACCTCTCATCATCAATTGCGGACTAAAACATGTCTATGCACTAGTAGATAACATTAGTCCGCACTCTAGCTCCGGTGTCATTATTAACCAAAATAATGGATTAGGGCATTTGCCCTTTTACTAGTCATACAAGAGGCATTTGGCTCAAGTAGGATCCTATTCAAGTAATGACCAAAGGAATAAAAGTGATGGAAGGAGTTAAGCTTTGTAGGAATGGTTAGCATAGCATTATGTGGACCAATGGTGATTTTTGTATGTTGGGATGCATCACTATAGCTGATGGTGGATGTTTTGCATCTTTTTATCTTTCATATGTCGTAGATGGACACCGAGTTTAACTCAAAATCTTACCTTGCAACATGGGAAAGAACCTTTATTTGCTTGATCCATTCTAAACCTTTTCAAGGTATGTACTTTGACTAAGACCTATCATGCATCTCGTTCTATTTCTATAGATCTTAATACCCAATATATAAGTGGCTTCACCAAGGTATTTCTTTGAAAAACTCTATTCAAATAACCTTTTATACTCTAAAGTAGTTCTATGCCATTTCTAAAAAGCAGTATGTCATCCACATATAAAGCCGGAAATATAACTGAACGCCCATGCACTTTCTTGTAAAGATAGGCCTCTTCGTGTAATTTTGGACAAATCCAAAACCTTTGATCACCTCTGATGTCTACGCACTTCTATTCTTGTAGACAGTTGTTGGGCCTCCAAGTGAAGAGTTTGTAGAACAGCAGCAAGTTTCCCTTAAGTGGATTACCCAAGGTTTATCGAACTCAAGGAGGAAGTGGTCAAAGGTATTCCCTCTCAAGCAACCCTGCAATCAAGATACAAGAAGTCTCTTGTGTCCCCAACACACCCAATATAGGTGCACTAGTTCGGCGAAGATATAGTGAAATACAAGTGGTAACGGTGCTAGAAAATAGCCTCTGACTTGTTGTTGACATGGGGTAACGGTGCCAGAAAAGAGCTGATGGCATGGAGGAAAGGTAAAAGCCCAAAACCTCCCCGACAAACGGAACAAAGATGGAAGCAAGCAAACATGCAACAAATCTAGTAGCAAACGGTGTTTCAATGCTTAGAAACAAGGCCTAGGGATCATACTTTCACTAGTGAACACTCTCTCATATAAATATCCTCTCTTCATGATACTACTCTTAACTACTCTCCGGTTGGACACTCTAATCCACGGTAGAGCCTTCCCCAATCTAGATAACCCCACACTGTCACCTTGAGCGCTAGATGGTTCCAACAAACACCACAATTTCATAAAGACATCCAAATCTAAATATAACTCATAACAAATATTCAATCTAGCCAAAGTGCCACACACGGTATGCACGCTGTCACTTTCACACACGTGGGGAAAAGCATAGATCTATTAAGCACAAAGAGTATTTATGTAGACTCAAGCCTAAGTGCCACCATGGCGTGCACGCTGTCACTTTCACACACATGGGGAGAGCAGAGATCTAATGAAGCACTTGAGTAGCAAGGTAGATCTACTTGATTACAAAGCTCATGACCACAACAAGATCATGCATAGAGAGAGAGATGAACACATAGCTACCGGTAGAGCCCTTAGCCTCGAGGAAGAACTACTCCCTCCTCATCATGGGAATCAGCAAAGGTGATAAAGATGGCGATGGAGATCGATGGATATGGCTCCGGGGGCACTTCCCCGTCCCGGCAGGGTGCCAGAATAGAGACTTTCTATCCTCCGAATCCCCCCTTCAGTGGCAGCGGCGCTACGGAGGTTTTCGTGGATTTCTGATGAATTCTTTAGGGTTTTTCCATCGGAGGCTTCTTATAGGCACAGCAATCAAGGTTGGTGGGGGTCTAGGGGGCCCACACCCCCTCCAGGCGCCTCTAGGGCTTGCCCGCGCCTAGGGGGTTTGGCCACCCTGTGGCCCCCCTCCGGCTCTGCTTCGTGGTTCCGTGTTGCTCCGGGAAAATAATAACTTTGGATTTTGTCCCGTCCAATTCTGAGAATATTGATTTTCTGCCTTTCTGGAACCAAAAACAGAAGAAAACAGGCAACTGGCTCTGTGGCAACTTGTTAATAGGTTAGTTCTAGAAAAGATTTAAAAACACCTCAAAGTATAGACAAAGCAAAGCAAAGTAGATACAAAACAAGCATGGAGCATCAAAAATTATAGATACGTTTCCAACGTATCAACCTCATAAAAGGGAAGATTGTAGCTTTGGGATGCTTAATTCAGTTCATAAATAGAACACTAAAGTTTCCGCACTTTACCAGCATCCTTAGGATCGACCAAATAAAACACTTCATCAATGTTATCGTTGAGGAACACCGTTTTGACATCCATGTACCAAATTTCATAATTGAAAAATGCAGCAATTGATAATAGAATCCAAACAAACTTTAGCATCGCTACAGGTGAGAAAGTCTCATTGTAATAAAATCCTTGAATTTGACGAAAACCTTTGCGACAAGTCATGATTTATAGACGGTGAAATTTCCATCAATGTATGTTTTATTCTTAAAGATCCATTTACATTTGATGGCCTTTCGATTGTGTCGGGAAGGTCCACCAACGTCCATACTTGGTTTTTGTACATGGATACTATTTCTAATTTCATGGTGTCTAGACATTTCTAGATTTCGGGCTCACCATTGCTTCCTCATAGTTCGCATGTTCACCATTGTCCAACAACATGACAGTAATATAGGATTACCGTACATTCATGAGTAGTACGTGTCTTAGTCGACCTGCGAAGTTTAGCAAACGCTTTGTCCGGAGCTTCATGATCATTATCATTAGCTTCCTCTCTATATGGTGAAGGAGACACTTGAAAAAAATAGGTGATGCATCACTCTCCAGTTTGAGAGAAAGTTCAATAACCTCATCTAGCTCTACCTCCCCCCCACTCCTTTCGAGAGAAACTCATTCCTTAGAAAGGATCCATCCTTTGAAACAAACACTTTAACCTTGAATCTGTGATAGAAGGCATACCCAGTTGTTCTCTAAAGTATCCTATGAATACACATTTATCCGACTTGGGTTCAAGCTTATCAGGTTGTCGTCTTTTGACATAAGCCTTGCATCCCCAAACTTTAAGAAATGATAACTTAAGCTTCTTGGCATTACATAACTCATATGACATCGTCTCAATGGATTTAGATGGTGCCCTATTTAAAGTGAATGTGGTTGTCTCCCCCAAAAGATAGTGGAAGATTAGTAAGAGACATCATATATCAAACCATAACCAATAAAGTACGATTATGAAGTTTGGGCACAACATTATGATGTGGTGTTTCAGGCGGTATGAGTTGTGAAACAATTTCACAAGATTTTAAATGCATGCCAAACTCGTAATTCAAATACTCATCTCCATGATCAGATCGTAGAAACTCAATCTTCTTATTAAGTTGATTCTCTACTTCACTATGAAATTCTTTAAACTTTTCAAATATTTCAGATTTGTGTTTCATTAAGTAAATATACCCATATCTACTAAGTCATTAGTAAACATAATGAAGTAACGATATCCACCATGCATCGTTATACTCAATATTGGTCTACACACATATGTGTTCATGACTTATAACAAGTCATTTGACCATTCTATTGTACCAAAAAATGGAGTTCTAGTAATCTTGCCCTTGATGCATGGTTTGCAAGTGTCAAATGATTCAAAGTCGAGAGACTCCAAAAGTCTATAAGAATGGAGTATCTTCATGTGCTTGAAACCAATATAACCTAGATGGCGGTGCCACAAGTATGTGGTATTATCATTATCTACGTTGCATATTTTGGCATTAATCTAATGTGTGTATGTATTATTACTTTCTAGATTCAACGAGAATAAACCATTCACAATAGGCGCATGAACATAAAAAAGTGTTACTCATATAAGTATAACTACCATTATTCTCACATTTAAACGACTAAACATCTTGCAATAAACAAGATCTAGATATAATTTTCATGCTCAACACATACACAAAATAATAATAATTTTGGTTAAAAATAATCCCAAAGTTATATGTAGAGGGAGTAAGCCGACAACCATCACTCCAACTTTTGAATCATTGCCTACACACATCATCACCTAGTCCCTTACTAGTCGTCATTTATTCTTTAGGTCCTGTTTCGAGTTACAAATGTGAGCAATCGAACCAATATCATATACCCGTGCACTACTATTAGCACTAGTAAGGAACACATCAATAACATGTATATCAAATATACCTTTGACATCGCCAGCATTCTTATCTATCATATACTTGGGGCAGTTGCGCTTCTAGTGACCAATTCCCTTGTAGTAGAAGCACTCAGTGTTATGCTTGGGTCTAGAATTGGGATTCTTCGAGGGAATGTCAACTTGCTTGCCATTATTTTGAAGTTTCCCTTCTTCTTGAAACTGATGGTCTTGTTGACCATCAACACTTGATTCTCCTTCTTGATTTCCATTTTCGTGGAAATGTCTTTTGCATACCTTGCATGTTATACTTCACCATGAAACTTCTAAAGCTGGGTGACAGTGACTGGAGCACTATTTCAATTCCTAATTCATTAGGTATTTGGCATCCTGGCTAAATCAGGCGATCGGCGACTAGACATTTTGATTACATGCTTGCTTACGGAGCTAGTCTCCCCATCTTATAGTTAAAGAGCCTTTCAGAGGCTTCATACCTCTCCACACAGGCATGAGTCTAAAATATCAATTTCAGTTCCTCACTCATCTCATATGGCATGTGGTGCTCAAAAAAATTGAGCTCAGGTTCTAAAAGGTACATAATGGCGCACTGAACTACCATGTGGTCATCTTTGCACGTATGATGAACATTCATAACATCCTCACAAGTGCCTTCCACAAGGGACACCTAGCATTGCATCAAGGACACACACCTTTTGAGCAACATGTTATTCCTCAGATTACGGTACTAGTCCATAAAGTTGCTTCCAAATGTTTTTGGTTTCTCTTTCTCAAGGAACATATTGAAATTCATTGCAGATACACACCCGCCAATAACATATTTAAAGTTATTTGGTATATTTACTATCCTGTACTTATGCCATGCTTTACTGCTTTATTTAAATTGTGCGAGGTCGCACCTTTGTCTTTATTTAGGTCTGACCCGTTTTAGCTATGTCGACAAGCCAGTCACACTTCGGGTTCCAGTCATTTACAATGCCACACAAACCTTGAGTCCGTCTCGTGCCGGCCAGCTTCTGCGGTAGCAATGGGGTGGCCCCTGAAATAATTCTGAATCTAATGGCTTTGTCGTGATCGCCTGTTGGGTTTTGATTTGGTTTTTCCGAGGCATATCGAGTGTGTGTTGCTATTTGTGCACCCCTGCAGGGTAAAACTTTCTGAAAGCCGTGTCCGTGGTTATGGACGACTTGGAGCACAGTTTCTCGATCATAGACAAGCATAACTAAAGTACCGCTTTTAACTTGACTAGACTAGGTACCTGACTAGTAAATAGTGCAATACCCACGGAATGGATAATAAAACTGCCAACGGATGGGGGGGGGGTTGTTCGTCCGCTTCCTCGTCGGTAAGCGAGGAGGAGGATGGATCTGTGGATATTACCGTTATAACTGTTATAACTGTTGTTATTAATTCACGGACATCCGTCTATCTTTGGTTAGGCGGATGGTTAGCGAGTATCTATAGAATTGCTAGGGTTTATCTTTTGCTGCAATTGCGTCACCCCAGGTTGTGTCCCCTTTAGAGGCATAAAGACTTGTTGAGTACCCCTAGGGTCTCACACGATAAATTATTGGTTCAGATGACAGTACACTCGCAAAGCGGATCTTTGGGTGGAAGAGACGGACGATGTGGGCAACGATCATTCGGTGTAGAGATTCCGGGAACGGGGATCCGTGAGATCTGTGGGCGGGATGTGCTTATTTATGGGGCATCTTATGCCGATTTGCTTCTTATTCGTACTCGGATTTTGTCTTCCACTTTCGCTTGATACTCTGTTGATTGATGTATGAGGAGATATCCCAAACTATTATATCTATCTAGGATATTTGGATCTTGCCGTATGGCGTTGCTATATTTCCTTTCTTTTTAGATGGAATGGCTCTGATGTACTATTGTATGGTGGCTTGCATACATACTCATTTGTGTATGTAGTTGATCCCTTCGCCTGCCGATTACGCCGCCCGTTCTTGTCCCGATGTTTAGAAATAGTTGGGACGGCCGAAAGGTCTACCTGTGAGTGGCATTTGGGCCCCACCGTACTATTTCAACCATTTCTGATCATCCAGGCTTGTACTAGGAGCGTAATTCACCGAGGTAGTTACAAGTTGCATGTCAAACGTAGAACCAGTGTCTTGTATGTGGAAAAGTATGGTTGACCTAGGACTCTTTATAAAACTATCCCAAAAATAAGAAATACATGTCGAAGGGTATAAATAAGAAGACCAAACACCCACAAAAAGATGTGTTGAGCTCGCACCAACATCTACCCATATATCTAGACTCTGATACAACGGAGGGACTCACAACATTGAAAACAAAAAATTCTTACGAATGAGTGAATAAAACCAAAATCCAATATATGAGATGCTAGAACAAGATAGAGAGATTATATCTACATACCCTTGTATAACATGAGAGGAAACATTTTAATAACATGTATGATGTACTCGTACTTTTTTCCCGGTCCAATCCGATCTAGTGTCACACGAAACTTTAGCTCCGAGATGTACAAATGCATGGCATAGAGATGTATCCTCCTTGTTCCATCAAGACTAGATGATATGTATATGAGATTGACTCCAGCAGCACGATGGCGTGGTGGTGGTGGTTTTGGTGGAACTCCGTAAGGCTTCGCCAAGCAGATGCAGCGGAGGTGGTGGATAGAGAGAGGGGAGGCGGCGACTATGGATTTATATGGATGCATCTAGTCCTCCCCCTCTCTTTATATAGGCAATAAGGGTTGCGGCTAGCTTGGCCCCCTCCAAGCTCATGGGAGGCGGCCAAAGGGGCACCTTCCCCCCAAGTTGTCCCTCCCAATTTGCGCGTAGGGCTTCCCATATGGGGGCGCATGGGCCTTGGGGATGGTGAACCTGGACCATGTAGGCTAGTGTGTGCCACTCCCTTGGTCCATGTGGGACCTCTAGGATAGGTCGGCCCCACTATGGGACCCACCATAAAATTCTCGAACTCCAATACAACATCAGAAAATTCTAAACTTTTCTGAAAACCCTAAAACCACTTTCCTATGTATGATTCTTTATCTCTGAACCATTCTGAAGCTCCTCGTGATATCCTGGATCTCATCCAAGACCCCGAATCAATATTCGAAATCACCATTGTAAATATTTCATTACTACCCTAGCATCAACGAACGAGTTAAGTGTGCGACCCTAGGGGCTTGGAAATATACAAACATGATCAAGACTCCTCTTCGATCAATAACCATCAGCGGGACCTAAATTCCCACGATGACTCCCACACATTCAAACAAGATCATTATCATATGAACCATAATGTCGAGGATTTCATTCCCCTTTGTATCGCAATATTTTACTTGCCCGAGATTCGACCATCGATATCTATATACCTAGTTCAATCTCGTTCCTAGTAAGCACTCTTTACTCATATTGTAACACACCATTCCTCGTGATCAAACTCACTGGTCAAATGATTGCAAGCGATATATCATGTGATTCACCGAGTGAGCCTATAGAATATATTTCCGTCACATGGATAGACAATTCCCACTCTTGATTCATGCAACCCAACAAGTACTTTCCGAGATACCTGAAAGACACATTTATGATCACCCACTTATGAAGTGATGGTTGATACCTCCAAAGCATTCTTCGATACTCGAGATTAACATAACCTCATGGTATAAGTAATATGATACTAGACAAAGAACAACTATGCAATTTAAACATCGTGACATGATCTAATTACTTTGCTTAGTTTGACTATATTCATCGTGTCATTCTCCTAATAACATAATCCCATTATTAATTGACAAATCATGTCTATCATAAGGAAATCATAACCATCATTAACCAACGAGCCAGCAAAGTAGAGGCTTGCTAGGGACTCTATGTTGTTTACGAAAACACAATCCCATTTTTTATGTTAATACAATTCTAGCATGGAATGTAAATACTTATCATACATGGGAAAGATGATAATAACATCTTTACTATTGCCTCTAGGGCATATTTCCAACATTTGAGCACCCTGCTATATCTCAAGGGCTAGCCTTCTCTTTCCCCCATTGATAATATCACTTCTTCATAACAAGATCAATATTTTGCATTGGACTGGTTGTTGTATCCTTGGATCAACAATTTCAGAGTTTTTTAGAAGTGTTTGAGCATTAAAATGCTAGCTATCTAGTGGGTTGGCTCCTCGGCCACGTCCTAAAACATTAAAATGGCCATGACCACTAGTGTCTTTGCCACGGTCTCTCCTAGCACCTCGACGGTTCCTTCTGAAAGCAGACCTCACATACAATGTATGGCATTCAACATTAAGGAAATATCCCCACTTAAACTTGTTTTCATCATGTTCCCCTGTGCCACACTTGATACAGGTGTGAATAAACATACCACAAGCGCCCCTAGAGCTTCGGAATTTTCTCAAACTAGATTTTGAAGAACTCAAGTTGCCCCCCGGGATATGGTGAAAAATTGTGCTAGGAGCTTGCCAGCGCCCAATTTAACTCTAACCCTAATAAAATTTCCCGGTACATGCTATCGAGTTTCCACTTTAACAACATGTCCTACTTCTTCTCAGCAAGTTTTTTAATTAAAGACCAGGCCCTATATCCATTAGGTACCGTGTATCTGCATCCATACTGCCAGAAAATCTTGGTCAACACTTCCAGGAAGAGAGAGGCCATCATACTCCTCTATTGTAATTTCATGGTGATGGAAAAGAGCCACGGTCCCCCATATTTAACCTTGATCCAATATCCCATACAAACATCATTGTATGTCGAAGAGGTTATCCTCTAATGGCTTAAGCTTCACCTCTCTTGCAGGGCTCCACGCCACATGCATATGATGCTTAAAAGTCTGAGGGTTTAAGATATTCAAAGTATGAACTTTTTACAAGGCCATGCATGATGAACCACAAGTATAGGGGGTGTATTATAGTACTTTCGATAAATAGGAGTATCGATCCCAACAAGGAGCAGAAGGTGTTGACTAGTGGTATGGAGCAGGAAATCTCTGTAAATACTTAGCAAACTGATTTTTAGTGGTTTTCTGATAAGGCAACAAAACAAAGAGCAAGTAAAAAAGAAAAAATGCAGCAAGCGGCCCAATCCTTTCTTAGCAAAGGACAAGCTGGTAGAAATACTTATAAAGACCAAACTTTCTCGAGGACACATGGGAATTCTGTCAAGTGCTTTCGCTTCAGATAGCTGAGTACTCTTCTTTGGTGTTGTAAGTGTTGTGTGGGTGAACCTGTGCTAATGTACCGACCTTACTTGGACTAATACATACTTGTGTTTAAACCCCCTGCAAACATCCGTAACTACATGAAAGTAATTAAGATATAGATCTAACCACAACCTTAAACTCTGAGATCCTACGCTCCCTTATGCAATGGTGTCCTAACGGGGGTTCAGGTTTCTGTCACTCCGGCAACCCCACAATTAGTAGCCAAATACACAATACATTCCCCTAGGCCCATAAATGGTGAAGTGTCATGTAGTCGACGTTCATATAACACCACTAGAAGAATAGCACCACAACTTAAATACTAACCATTGAATAATAACTCAACACAAATCCGCTAATAACAACATGACTTCTCCCATGTCCTCAAGAACTAAACGAACTACTCACAAGACATCATATGGATCAAGATCAAAGATGATATGATAATGGATAACAATCTGAACATAAACAATAATCCAATGGTTCCACTCACAAGCATCAACTACAATAGTAATTAACACCAGGAAAGTTTCCCCTAAGAACTAAAGCAATATCCAACACAATTGTTACAGCAGGACGGAGTGGTGATGCTGCTGCTGGTGGAGATGATGGTGTGGATGATGATGATCCCGATGAAGCCTAGCTTGATGATGGTGTTGATGGCGACGATCTACCCTCTTTGGGAAGGAATTCCCCCTGGCAGAAATCTGTCTGCCGGAGAGATATTTTTTTCTCGGTGTTTTCCGCCCCTAGAGGCGGCTGGAATCTATCTGTGGTCTCTCCCCGAGCCTTAGGGTTCCGTAGGGAAGATATAGGCAAAGGGGCGGAGTCGGGAGCCGGGCAGGTGGGCCACACCTGCCCTAGGTGCGGGGTTAGATGGGCCCACGCCTAAGGGGGGTGTGGGCCTCCTGCGGCCCTTCTTCGTCCCTCCTTCTGGCTTCCTCAATCTTCTGGAAAAATAATGTTTTCCCACATTTTTATGGTATTTTTCTGATCTTCGCGAAATTGCATCAAACGCCCTCTTTTTCATTAGAATCCAGACTCTGGCAGTCCATCCTCCAAGAATCATCCAAACTGCATAAACAGTGGAAAAGACATAAGCAATACCTCATAATAAGACAAATATCAATGAATAGAGGTATATTATGATATATAATGGTGATGCAAATTGGGCGTATCAACTCCCCCAATATTAGACCTTCGCTTGTCCCGAAGCGAAAACTGAGCTCAGTAAACATGTCCACAGGTTTATGGAGTGAAATGTTGATAAAATAATACGAACAAGAAGCATCACACTTACCATTACACAACTCGTAGAAGAAAGCAAGTCACCATTATATAACTTAGCTTGCAACCAAGTACAACAGTCACAATAGAGATGCATAAAGATAAATCATAATTGGATTTGGCAAACTTGTTCTTGGTCAGAGAACACCTGGCAAACAGTTTCACAAAAAGCTTTTTGTAGAAGTTTTACAACAAGAGCACTCTTTGCTCAAAAAGGTTTTTCACAAGTGAAGGCTTTCAAAGTAATACTCAATAGATAAGATTCTTGTGCAAACAAGGAAGATAGAGAACATGATTGAATAAATCACCATATGAATGCTTGAAACACAACAACTCAGATGCTTGCTGGAGATAGAGAGGAAGTAGGTTTACTGACTCAAACTGGTAAATAGGAGAAAGGTCCCTTTATAGAGGGTAGCAGGAATTACAAGTCATAAAGAGCTTCCAAAATATTATGGTACTTACTAGGTTTGAGCCCTCATTGCCCCTATCATAGGCATCTTGAGATGATTAAGGTTAAAGTGCACAAATATGGAGTATATGCTTGACGAAATATAAGTTGGTAATCTCATGTCCCTTGAATATGAGGGCCACTCCTCATGCTACTCAACTTTAGTCACCGGTAAGTTCTTGTCATTGTAAGTACATGCATATCATAGAGAACCGCCAACGGGGTACCCCTTGCACATGGTACAGGAGCTTTCCCATAACCAAAATGACAAGGCAAGCAGACAATGAGCATCTCAACGATCTTTTTATTTACTATGTGCATAGCTTTTTATTGAGGATGCTTCATAGATAGCTCACTACAGTGATGCTGCAAGTTTCCACCATGATTAGGCATGGCTTAGGCTAGCGGCCCAGGCGTTTCTCTAACATAAAATACAAACTCCATGGACTTACAAGTTCCCTCTTTATTTCACGCAGTTGACATCCATAGACAAAAGAGCATGATATCAACTATGTACAGAGTACAAGTGCAATGTCGAAAACGTTCCCCATGACAGCACGGTTCTGCTAATTCCAATGTATAGATGCAAGCATATACAACTTCGATTGCACAATGGTTCAAGTCTATTAGGGGCAATAAAATAAGGTGTGCCATCAAGTTCATGAGAGCTTTACTAACTAGTTTTCACATAACAAAATACTTTTTTAATTCGAAAGGTATATGAAGCTTGAGAATTTTCTTGGAATAGCAATAATGCTACTAGGTAGATATAGTGGACACAAATGGCAAAGGTTTTGGTTCAAAGGGATTGGAAACATGAGAAGTATGCCTTCTCAAAAAAGGTTTTTGGCTAGCAAGTCTGGGTAGCAAGAAAGAGAGTTGAAAGAAATAAGAGAACATACAAGTAATAAAGCCAAACATGCAATCTTCCTTGAAGACACAAAAGATCTTAAATAAAGAATACTAAGCTTATGAGCCAACAAGAAAACAAATGATACAAAATACCTGTAAGCTTCTTTTTTTTCTTTCAAACCTCAAAAAGTATTGCTACTGACCAGAACTCGGCTTGCCAAAACCAATTTAGATCCACTTGATGATCCCAAAGTGATGCCAATACTGATCAACAAGATCCATCATATAATAGAGATTGCAAACTAAAATAAGAAGTGCAAAAAGTAAAAGATGAAACTTCTCATTAATATTCCAATAAAGGCACTCACACCAAGGGATACATAGGTAACCAACTAAAGGAGAGATACTTCCACATGCAAACCAAACTATACGATAAACTCTCTACCAAATATATGAATCCACTAAAAAGGTAAAAGATAAAAGATAATGGTGGTGATATCGTGGCACTCCCCCAAGCTTGGAACAAGCCAAGGGGATGCCAAACCTGATGATGCATTACTCCTTCGATGGTGTTGGTGTTCTCTTGATAAGCTCCTCAATCAGTTTCCTTAACTCCTCAATCTCAAAGGTTAGGATATGAATCAACTTTGAGTTTTGCTCAATGCGGTTCATGATCATATCGGACTGAGAGTTCCAGTCCTTATTATTATTTCCCCAATCTTCCTTCTTAGTGTGTTCCTCCCCTGCATGGTTAGAACGAGGCATGTCCCACATCGAGGGAAAGTTCCCTTTGGGAAAATATTGATATTGACGCTCATGTATAAGAGTGTGGAAGGGTTTATTGGTACTTGGAGGAGGTGACTGTGGAGAGAGGGCATGACGTCGAGATTTCCCTCATGTGGACATCCGTTCTGTCCTCTTGAGCTTGATAGATTTTGCCACCACTCCAATGCTCACGACGGTAGTGCGGGTGTCCGGTTGCTTGTCCTCCTCCATGTCTCCTTCATAACCTACCGAAATCTCTTCCTCCTTGGGTTTGCGAGGGTCGTCTTCCTCGGGCTTCTTGCCTTTGTCATTGGTGGAGACCATGGTGCTCTAAACTTGAGAAGATTTCCTGACAGAAACATATCGAAATGAAAACATGACAAGAACATGATGCACGAACCTTGGGGGATACATGGGGTTATATATAATGAAGTTTCAAAGCATAAGGAAGGTTTTGGCACGGAAATGAGGTGGAGTCGGAGTTCGGGGATGGCACACCCCCTCCAGGTGCGACCAAGCAAGGGCCCGCGCCTGGGGTTGGTTTGTCCACCCCGTACTCTGTATCCCCCTCTGTTCCATCTCGTAACTTCCCTTATGTATTAAAAACATCAAAAATATAAAAATATCAGGATTTCACGAACCTTCTGCTTTCACCACTTTTACCTATTCAAAGACGAACTCTGCAGACTCCTTTACTCCTTCTCCTAGAATTTTCCTTGTCACAAGGCAATACACAAACTTCAATGGCAAAATTAGTGCAAGCAAAACAACAAACCTTTTAGGTCCATGCTTCAACTGAAATCTATCAAAACAAAGGCTTCTATAAGAGGCAAATGCAAATGATAACAGAAATCTATCAAAACAGACCAAAAAGGAAAAGATTGATTTTTTAGAAAACCTTCTGTTGCTCAAATAAAAAAGTGCAGAACTAATGAAAGTTGGATAGCAAATTGGAGAACAAGCTTAGAAAAATATAGCTCCATCCGATGTACTGAGCCTCCTCATGAATTTTTATGGTGCAGCACAAAAATCTGTCCCAGGACAACCACTTTTCACAACTCCTCTACTTCACAAAAGCAGTTGAACTTGACACAAAAACCAAAAAGAAAAAGGATAAGGAGTGGTTATTACAGATGTAATAACTTCCAAGACTCGACAAAACTCTTGGGTTATCTCCCAACAAGTACTTTTATTTTATGCCTTTAAGTTAGGCCTGAGAGTTTCAAAGATGCTCACAAAGGAGATATAAATCTGGAGTGAAAAAGAGCATCAAGAAGCAAATAACCAACACACTTGAGTATAACCCACTTCCTATGCATGGGAGTAGCATGAGAAAACGAATTGTTGAAACAAAAATCCATTAGCATAGGAAGACAAAACAAATGCAACTTCAAAGCTTTCAACATAAAACGAGGAAACTTAACATTATTGAGATGCATAAAACCATGTTTCCCTCTCTCATAATAACTTTCAGTAGCACTTTGAATAAAGTTGACAATATAACTATCACTAACAACAACTTTATCATCCGAGTAAGCATACTTACAGTCACCAAAAAGAGGTCCAAGGTCATAAACCAGATCAATAGAAGCAAGTTGTTCCATCCTGAAATCTTTACTAGGCAAGTTGTTTTCACAAGGAGCTTTAGCAAATTTGGAAAAGTTAAACTCATAAGAATCTCCATCAAACTTAGTTAAAATTTTTTCCTTCTTACAATCAATAATAGCACCACAAGTGTTCAAGAAAGGTCTACAAAAAATGATAGGACAAATTTTGCTAGCTGCTGAATTAAGCACTAGAAAATCAGCAGGATATTTAATCTTACCACAAAGTACCTCCACATATCTTACAATACCAATTGGGCAAATGGTTTCCTTATTAGCAAGGTGAATAACCACATCAATGTCTTCAAGCTCACAAGGACCAATTTCATGCATAATTTCCCTGTAAATCTCATAAGGAATAGCACTAGAACTAGCACCAATATCACATAAACCATAGTAGCAATGATCACCAATTTTAATAGAAAGCACATGAACACTACCTTTTCTAGCTTTACTAGGACGAGAGATAATATTAGAAGCGTCTTCACAGAAGACAATGTGCCCATCCTCTATATTTCTAGTGACATGGTCTTTCCCAATAGCTACCACAGGTTCAATATTCAATTGCTTAACAGGCTCCACGGTTTTCTTTGTACCTTTTCTATTTGCACTAATCATCATAGAATACTCCTTCACCTTAGCTGGAAATGGTATTTTCTCAACATAAGGTTCAGGCACAGTATGATTAGTAGTACAAACTTGAGTACTTCTAACAGGAACATGACTAACAACATCTTTATAAGGTGCATGGTACTTATTTCACTTCTTCTTGGGAATTTCTATGTAAGAGCAAAGGCCTTAAAACAGTTGGCAATACTTTGGGAATCAAGACCAAACTCATTACTAATATCACGGAAGTCTCAGTTCCCATAAAAGATTTAATACATTCATAATCATAGTTTATACCTGACTTTCTTCCTTTGTCATTCTCCCAAGCTTCAGTGTTCTCTTGAATACGGTCTAGTAGATTCCATTTATCTTCTTACTTCATACGTGTGAATGATACAACACAAAAAGCATCTAGTAAATCTTATCATGAAGAGAAAGCCTAGCATAAAAGTTATTGATAATAATATTGTTAGGAAGTTCATGAATAAGACATTTAAGCATTAGTAACTTCAGTCTCCCCCAAGCTTGAGCTGTACTCTCTCCATCACGAGGCCAAAAGTTATATATCAGATTTCTATCCTTATGAATCTCACTGGGAGGATAAAATTTAGAGTAAAAGAGAGATGTCATTTCCTCCCATTCCATGGATTGTCCATTCTTTAGCAGCTTATACCATTCTTCAGCTCTCCCTTTCAAGGATATGGAGAGTAACTTCTTCTTCACCTGTTCAGTTGTGATACTTGCACACTTAAACAACCCGCATAATTCATGGATAAAAAGCAAGTGATCACCATGATGGACAGTTCCATTCCCAAAATAATAATTATCCATAACACGATCAACAATACTTGTAGGTATCTTAAAAGGATCTATCTCAACAGGTGGTGGTTCATCTACTACCCTAGCAGCGGTAGTAGTTTTCCCAAACAGAAAACCAAGTGGGTTATCCATATTGGAAACAAAGTAACAAGCAGTAAGAAAAACAATACTCATAGTAGAAGTTTCCTTTACCAGTTCCACTCTTCAATAGCGCTTCACTCCCTGGCAACGGCGCCAGAAAATAGTCTTGATGACCCACAAGTATAGGGTGGTGTATCGTAGTACTTTCGATAAATAGGAGTGTCGATCCCAACGAGGAGCAGAAGGTGTTGACTAGTGGTATGGAGCAGGAAATCTCTGTAAATACTTAGCAAACGGATTTTTAGTGGTTTTCTGATAAGGAAACAAAACAAAGAGCAAGTAATAAAGAACAAACACAGCAAGTGGCCCAATACTTTCTTAGCAAAGGACAAGCCGGTAGAAATACTTATAAAGACCAAACGTTCTCGAGGACACATGGGAATTCTGTCAAGTGCTTTCGCTTCAGATAGCTGAGTACTCTTCTTTGGTGTTGTAAGTATTGTGTGGGTGAACATGTGCTAATGTACCGAACTTACTTGGACTAATACATACTTGTGATTAAACCCCCTGCAAACATCCGTAACTATAGAAAAGTAATTAAGATATAAATCCAACCATAGCCTTAAACTGTGAGATCCTACGCTCCCTTATGCAATGGTGTCCTAACGGGGGTTCAGGTTTCTGTCACTCCGGCAACCCCATAATTAGTAGCCAAATACACAATGCATTCCCCTAGGCCCATAAATGGTGAAGTGTCATATAGTCGACGTTCACATAACACTACTAGAAGAATAGCACCACAACTTAAATACTAACCATTGAATAATAACTCAACACAGATCCGCTAATAACAACATGACTTCTCCCATGTCCTCAAGAACTAAACGAACTACTCACAAGACATCATATGGATCAAGATCAAAGATGATATGATAATGGATAACAATCTGAACATAAAAAATAATCCAATGGTTCCACTCACAAGCATCAACTACAATAGTAATTAACACCGGGAAAGTTTCCCCTAAGAACTAAAGCAATATCCAACACAATTGTTACAGCGGGACGGAGTGGTGATGATGGTGTGGATGATTATGATGATCCCGATGAAGCCTAGTTTGACGATGGTGTTGATGGCGACGATCTCCCCTCTCCAGGAAGGAATTCCCCCGACAGAAAACTGTCTGCCGGAGAGATCTTTCTCTCTCGGTGTTTTCTGCCCCCAGAGGCGGCGGAAATCTATCTGTGGTTGCTCCCCGAGCCTTAGGGTTCCGTAGGGAAGATATTGGCGAAGGGCCAGAGTCGGGAGCCAGGCAGGTGGGCCACACCTGCCCTAGGAACGGAGTCAGGTGGGCCCATGCCTAGGAGGATGTGGGCCCCCTGCGGCCCTTCTTTGTCCCTCCTTCTGGCTTCCTTAATCTTCTGGAAAAATAATATTTTCCCATATTTTTCTGGTATTTTTCCGATATTCACGAAATTGCATCAAAACGCCCTCTTTTCCATCAGAATCCAGACTCCGGCAGTCCATCCTCCAAGAATCATCCAACATGCATAAACAATAGAAAAGACATAAGCAATACCTCATAATAAGACAAATATCAATGAATAGAGGTACATTATGATATAGAATGGTGATGCAAATTGGGCGTATCAATGCACTTGATGCCCTCTTTCGAAACATCTCCCTCCTCCTAAAAACCCAGATCATCGATCTCATCCTCATCTATCCCCAACCCCTCGAGAAGATTCCCAAATGCTCTTGTTTCCTTGTTCTCGATGCTTCTCTAGCATGGCTAAACACACTTGAAGACATAGATGCATCCCCCATAATCCTAACGCAAACCCCTTAGATCCAATCTCAAACGAAGACATGGGCCCCATCTATGTAGGTTTATACTAGGGAAAACCAAGTACTTCACGAGAATGTGGCAAAGACATCTGAGAGGGGAGGGATCCAAACATGTGATTGGAAACGTCATTGGAGTTGGTCTTCGACGAGATCGAAAAACCCTAGTCGCCTAGGTAGCTGTCCTCACTAGCGAATGCAACGCCCCTATTCCCCGACGCTTGCTCGGGCTTCGTTCTTGAGCGTCTCACGTTAGAGATCGTATCCAGCTGGGAAACCACGACCGGTCCTAGGCAAAATCGATCGTTTTTTCCTTTTGAGAATTGGAAAACTCGTTCGACTATTCTTTTGAGAATCATGGTGGAGTAGTCATGAGTGGGCCTTGGGCCGTGCCTTGCACACTCAACATGCAGGTTGCAGGGACTCGAATTTTATTTTAAAAGGAAAGGAAACGACCCTGTCCGCTTTATGGGCTAAGAGCACCTCTACTAGCATTCTCAGGAGGGCCTCTCGGGCCGTTTTTTCATCCGTATAATAAAAATTCACCCACTCGCGTTCCCAGGACACGTTTTTTCGCCGGATTTGGCCCAACTTTCATCCGGTGTTCCCAGGACGAACCCGACGCACTGGGTGTTGCCTGAGAACGCCCAATGGAAGGAAAAATGGGTGGGCCAGCCCTGTCAATGAGACATCCCACTTCCCTACCGATATTTGGCTCTCCTGTGACACAGAGCCTTCTCCCCACCCACCCTCGCCGCCATGTCGCCATCGGCGATGCCCCGCTCTACCCCGCCGGAACCACGCCAATAGAAAGGTCCACCATCGTTGCAGTATCCTCTTCCCTTGCTGCTGGCTTATTTCACCTTCTCTTGGCATCGCCGACAACTTGTCTCTGTTCCGAGTTCGTGCCCACCACGCCTCCAAGTGTTCGTCGTTTTGCCTACTCGGGCATGGACTCCGACAACAAGGATATGTCACCATGTTATTGGAGGAAGAAACCGCCACACTCGCCGAAGATGAAGAGCATATGCAGATCCTCGGCTTCCTGGCCAGACTATACATGCAGAATGCAGAGCCAAAGCGAGGAGGCTCGGTGAAGGGAAGTCGGAAGTGCAAAGCAAGGCAGTGGATGGAGGACTACTTCATGTTGTACGCCCACTACTTCGTCGATAACCCGTTGCACAAAGATGCGATGTTTCGGCGCCATTTCAGGATGAGCCGGAAACTCTTCCTAGAATGGTGTATGTCATCTGGGAGTTTGACCCCTACCTCGTATGAAAGAAGGACTGCACCGTTATGGTAGGGTTTTCTCACTGCAGACAAGGGCCTCTTGTAGAGCCTGATCACCAGGTGCCGACATCATGGACTGCCTTCATCACTATGCGTCAGGAGATCCGAGACCCGACAGTGCATCAGCAACTGCATGATGATCCGGTCGAGCACATATGGATACACCAAGGCAACACATAGCTGCGGGATGATCTGGCCGAACTATGTTGTGTTTCATTTTATGCTAAACTATATCGAACAATGCTCTGTATTCATTTTTATGCCGAATTGTGTGAATTTGAGCTGAATCATGGTCCTAAATTTGCCGAAAACACTGCATGAAAATGCCACCTAGCAGCGCGAGTGAGAATTTAGCCATTCTCAAACCGAAAGTTATATTCATCCAACACTAAATAGTGGATTTTTGCCTAAAAATACCCAATGAGTGGAAGTGCTCTAAGGCTCTATTCGCCTCATATAATTTGCCTTTTGCCTTGTTCCTTTCACATTTCTTCTGTTCACTTCACCGTGAGATGGAACTAAAAATGCCCACCAGAAAAAAGAAAAAACAATGTCGCGAAAGGCAAGTTTTTTATTAAATATATTTTAGACTCTGGAGAATTTTACTACCACCTGAAATCAGTTTTGTGGAACGAAGCGAATTTTTCATCTAAATTCACCTAGATTTTCCTTTTGAATCAGAAAAAGCCTCCTACCAGACTTCTTGTGAGGAGGTCGTGCGTGTCTGGTTTAGGGGTTAATCTAGAAATTAGACATAGAAACAGAAAACCAACTAATCTAAATATTTATTGGAATTAGACACCATTTATAAGCTCATGTGCATAGTTAGTACACGCTTGTTTATAATATAAAAAAAATTATGCTCAAAAGATGTTTGAGCTAATATATGTCAGGGAGAAGGCAGGTGAGCTCACACGCTGAAGAAAATAAATTACAAGTGGTGGTGGTCGCATCCGTGAGGATAGTAAATACTTGCGCATAGAAATGACACAACAAGCATCAAATAGGATTCACCCTCGTTAACTCCCGTCGTCCCGAAACCCTTGACCGATAGTCCACACGATCCGCTCTTTAATGTTGCCTAAACTTTTTTTACATTCCAATTTTGAAGTGCACTCGCCGTCTTCTGTAATTTTAATTTGCCACAGAAACAAAGAATTGGATTTTTCTGCAAAAAAATCAATAATGTAAGGTCCAACGTAGTTTGACTAGTATCTTAGTACTCTCTCCGTTTGAAAATATAAGATGTTTTAGGTTTATAAAAAAAAGAATCTAGACTTTTTAGTGTGTAGATTCACCCCAAATCTTAATGAACCTATATACTAAAGTAGATACACTTGCTTCAAAAATCTAAACCATCTTATATTTTGAAACGAGGGAGTATAACCAAAGTAGGTTAAAGAAACTAAAAATGATTATGGTGGCAACATCATGCTTCCGGGATTAAGTCCCATCGAACCAATAAATACACTGATCTGTCTATAAAATGTGAGCTCCAAATATCGGTGTGTGTCGGGATGTGCCAAAATTTTGGCGAGAAATTCGCTCACCACAAGTGAGGACCAGATTTGGATTGTGGCAAGGTATATTACGTGGTAACGTGCCCGTGGCGAAGTCGTATAAATCGATGGAGTGATGACGGAACTCGGCTTTCTGCTCCATTGGAGTAGTACACTTCCTTGTACCATGCCAACGCACCAACCACACAATAACACAACCGCTACATAAACCAAACAGAAACCAAGCAAGTGCAGAGGACGAGCGGCCAGCATATGCAAAGGGGCAGCCCTACGCGTCCCCGGGGATATGTGATTTTTATCCCCGGGTCTCCAGCCAACCACGTGTCCTCTTTTTGGATTCAAAATCCCGTTTTTCTACATTTGCTCCACTTTTGCTATATTTGCCCCGCTTTTGCTACATTGTAGCAAAAAACGGTTCAGTTTAGAAAATAAAAAAACAGACTGGACCTCATCGTTGATTTTGCCGGAGAGCTCGCCGGCGACCAAAAAAATTGTGTTAATGTAGAATATCCGACCTCGCCGGAGACTCACCGGAAACTTTCGCCGGTGGACATCATCGGAGACCGGGTAGCAAAAACGTTACGCTATTATAGCAAAACTGCAAAACGGCGGTAGCAAAAAAAAATACTAATGTAGCAAAAAGAACGACCTCGCCGGAGACACCATTGGTGCCTGCCGTAGCAAACTGATTTTGCTAGGGACTTTTATCGAAAATGTCGTAGCAAATACTTTGTACTATTGTAGCAAAAATATAGAACAAAAATAGCAAAAAATTATTACTATTGTAGCATCGTCTGTAGCAAAATCTTAAAACTCATTTATTGGTCAGTAGCATCGCGACCCTTTATCTGTAGCAAAAAAAATACAAAATGTAGCAAAAAATCCATTTCGCCAGAGACATAGCCGGGACTTTGTAGCAAAAAAATTTGCTACCATAGCAAAAACTACTTCGCTGGACATCATGTAGCAAATTTTTTACAATATTGTAGCGAACACATAAAACAGTTCTAGCAAAATAAATACATGCATGTAGCAAATCCCCACCACATCAAAAAAAAATCCAAACGAAACTCTCGTCGTCGGTAGCATCTCCAAGTAGCAAGTCGGGTTGCCTTAAGTAGCAACATCGGACGCTTCTTGTAGCACCACCACTGGCCACAGGTAGCACCACCGTCGACTACGGCGAGATCTGCAATGGTGGTGGCGGTCTTGTGGCCGAAACCGGCAATGTGACCTGAGGGTGGGCGGAGAATGAGGCCAGGCGAAGAGACTGTCTGAGGCAATGGCGCAAGTAGCAGTAGTGGCCATGACGAATGACGAAAGCGACCATGGCTTCCTTGTCGAGGAGGATGTCGTGAGGTTGGCGGAGGCGCGAGAGGAGGTGAGCGGTCAAGGCATGGTGCAGATGAGGTGGAGGCGGCGTGAGATTGAGACAGTGCGGTGGTGGCTCTTGGCTGCGATTTTGAGATGGACGGGAAGACGTAGAAGACAAAGTCACCGGGATGAAGGAAGAGATAAGGTTGAGTTTTTTTTTTTTGACCAACGTGGGCCGGTGGAGCCAATGATCGTATACCTCACGATGGGCTTCCATCCAACGGACGCGCACCCGGGGACGCGACGACGCGATCCCCCGGAAAAACAGTATCATTTTCCATATGCAAATCGTCCACACGACACGCTTTTTCCGTAAAGTAGCTCAAAGGATCATCAAAGAATCCACCCAACCCAAGCGAGGGAGACTATGCTTGGAGACGGCACGACAGCACGAGCACCAGATTGACAGGGTGGGTAAAGGCTTCCACTCGATTCCCCTAATCTCCCTTCCTGCGCCCGCCGAGCATTGACTAGAACTAAAGCGACTCGTAACCAACGCGACCCCGTCGGCCGTCGCCGTCACCCTCACCACCTCACTGACCCACTCCGCCACCTGCCTCCACTCCCGCCCGCACACAGCCAGGCAGGCGGAGCCACCTCCAGTACGCGAGCCGCTGCTGGCTGGCTGTCTGCACCGGCCACGAGCACAGGACGCGAATCGCATCGCTACCTTGCTTCCTCCTGACGTGCCTTGCCCTCCCCGCTTCCATCCCACCGGACAAGGGTCGGCGAGAGGCCACAGGAGGGGAGACTGCCACTGCGACCGCCAGCGAGCAGAGGACGCGATGCAGCAGGCGCCGCCGTCGTGGGCCGACCCCGCCCGCCCTGCTCCCACCACCTTCGACGAGGCCTCCATGGAGCGGAGCAGGAGCTTCGTCAAGGCGCTCCAGGTACGCCGCGCGCGCCCGGCTCCGGGAGATCTCCCCGCCGCTGCCTGAGTTCGCTTTCGTCTCGATCGGCGCGCCGAGAGATCCGCGTTTTGCGGGGAGCCGTCACGAATTTACCGCTGGCTGCTAGCTTTGCGCTTCTTTTGTTTGTTCAGATTGACGGTTAAAAATGACTTGCGCTTTGTTGCTCCTGCAGGAGCTCAAGAACCTGCGGCCGCAGCTCTACTCCGCCTCAGAGTACTGCGAGAAGTCGTACCTCCACAGCGAGCAGAAGCACGTGTGAGATATTCTCCTTTCCTCTCTCTCATGTGATTTCCAGTTCTTACATGCAATTTTGTAGTAGCAACCCGCACTCTGAATTTCTGCGGGAACAACGACTTTGCATGTGTAATAATCATTGCTCACTCAACGTTCCCAGCCCATTTTTCATCTGAACTTTCTGCCTAGCTTCTATTACTAGTATTTTAGTGTTACATATTGAGGCTAAGAATGATGCACAATAGGTTTCTGTATGAAGCATTGATTGGCGTCCATCTACCCATGAGCTCAGGGCACGCAAAATAGGGGCAATTGATTGAGAAAAACACTTCAGGTGTGGAGGCTTTAATGCTGAGGCACCACTTGAGAATTAATCTTGGGCAGTGAAGGTTGTAGATTTTTTTTTGTTCCTGTACAAGGTTTCATAATTGTTGATTCAGATTTGCTATTTCAACTCGCCTAAGAAATAGTTAATTCTAAAACATGCAACTACTCAATTCTCGTTGGATAGTAAAGAACCAGCATTCTGATCGTCCACTTAGAAATAAGAATGGAGAGTACCTTGTTAATTTTAGTTCACTCAGGAAGTTCTGACACTTTTATCACACCTACTATCACGTACTCTGTAGAATTGATTGGAATGATGGTCCCAAAAGAAGTGGAGGGATATGTTGTATCTTCTGCGTCTGACTGCACTGCAAAAGGAATAATGGATTCTGTAAATATCGAAGAACAAAAGAACACATCAAGTGTCTGATAGGTGACCACTCTGCAGAAGTGGAACATGCACTGAGAGGTTGTCTGATCCTTTTTCACTCGCTTCTTGTTATCAGGGTGTTGGACAACTTAAAGGATTATGCTGTGAGGGCCCTGGTCAACGCGGTCGACCACCTTGGCACTGTTGCCTTCAAGTTGACAGACTTGTATGAGCAACAGGCTTCAGAGCTCTCAACTATCGAGCTGAAAGTAGCATCCTTGAACCAGGTACCAACTATTTTATTACGGAAATTTGTGCTAATAGAGCTATACTAGGAGTTACAAGACACTTATTTTCCATGTTCAGCAAGTCCTGACCTGCCAAACTTACACGGATAAGGAAGGCCTTCGGCAGCAGCAGATGATTGGAACCGCTACCAGGCACCACAAACATTACATCGTACCAGGTAAGAACATGTGATACGAAGATGTAATTCGCAGACCAAGAAAGATTAGCACCTAATTTAACTTGCTAATTTTTCTCTGAGCTAGCTTCGGGAAACAAAAAGATGCAGACCTTTTCTGAGATGCAAACTGATGCTGAATTTGACTTAAGGCCCAAACCTTATCCCTCGGGTATGTTCCTATGCACACATTTGGAATTTTTTAGACCAAATAGTTAGTTTACCGACATAAATGCTTTCCTTATCAGAGAAGACTCTTTTCTGGCACTTGGCTTCAGAGAAGAACTCCAAAACCAATGGAGAACGCCAATCTGAATTTGGGTAAGTAGGCCACCTCCAATTAGTGCCATTCTTGCGAAATGTAGCATTTGATTTGTTGTGATCTGCCTTTTGCAGTCCCGGAGAAACAAAAACTTCTAGGCCTACATCCAGTGATGGGTTTAACCTTCTAGGTATTTACTTTGTTTGATTGCTTATAGCATCCCAGTTGTCTGATTCACTTTTATGATTGGTACATAGTGTACCTAACTAAGCAGATTTTTTGCATAGTTTATATCTGTATGTACATTCAACATGCATTTCATCTGAATCAGCTTATGTTTCAGGTAAGGAATCTTCTGTGTCTCCGCCCAAGCGTATGCAGTCGAGTGCTTCCAGCTCGGACATTGTTACACGTAACACTGGCATGAAGGTAAACCATGATATGATGTATCATATGCTTAATATTAGTGCCTAAGATTCATTTGATGCTGTAAAGTTGTCTATTTCCCTGCACAGGAAACCTATCTTGTGTACTGAAGTCTTGATTATTGTTTTAGAAAATTGAAGTTTAGTTACCCCTGGCCTCTACATCCAGATGCATAGAGCACACTGTGACTATCATATATTGATGTTGCCTGATCTGCATTTTCAGGATCAGCCTGGTCCAAGACTTTTATCATCATTCAGTTCTCTCGATAATCCAAGAGGGCGCCAAATCCAAAAGGCCCCTGTCCGCACGAAGAGTATGCTAGCTGCTTTCTTTGTCAGGCACAGGTCTGGAAAGATGAAAAATGTCTCGGTTCGTTGATCAACTGCAAACCTGCAGTCTGCTCCAGCCCGCCGCACCATGAATTACATGCAAGAAACTCAGTCCACATCTCTTATATGGTACTATATGTATATTGTATATTGGTGGTCTAGAGATAGATCTTATTTTGATGCCATTTCCATATCTATATCTTAATTTCATCTTGCTGATGAAAAGGAGTTATAAGGATATAGAGATATAAATGAATGAGATGGAATGCATAGGAGTATGTCAATGCTGAGTTCCTTTCATTTATATATACTAGATCACACAGCGTGTTTGTAAAGAAACCAACCAAGATTTGTACCTACTTGAGTGTATGCTGACAGGCATTTTGGATGGAAGCCTATTGCCGTTGGGTAATACTACTTGAATTGCATGTTGACAGGTATAGTACCTTCTCATATTAAATTTCTAATCCACACCGATGGACCGACCACAAAGTCACAGAAGAAAACGTGAATACTCTTTTTATGATTGTACTCCCTCTGGTTATGATTGTAGGTCCTACACGTATACCTAGGTTGTAGTATTCAAGTGGGGAAATACATTAATTACATACTCTTTTTGAAACCCGAGCACCAGTCAGCTCTTATATGAGCCGCTCATGTGCAACGAGATTGGTGAAATAAATTTATTTAGGCATTCTATTTCACATGCATTTGATTTTTGCTATTTCGAAATTTTCAATGCCGAAATATCAGACCCGTTAACCATTCACGTCGGGCGACTTTTCTGTTCATCCTCAGAATTACCGTCCCTCCAATTCAAATTTGAAGTTTGATGTCTAACAGCTAATACGAGTAACTCCAGCGGACATAAAACACACGGAACTGAAAAATAACTGCCAGTCTTCGGTTTTAAGTGGAAAAAGTATCCCGAATAGACAATGTAAAAGGGATCTCGAAGAAATTTTCTTGGAGCCCCTGAAAATCCCACCCCCCCCCCCTCCGAGAGTGCCCCGTAGACGTGTGTAGAACTTGGCATGCTGAAGTTTTACCCCTGTCCTGCTGCCTTTACTTCCAACGCCACACGTCGCCACCGTCTCTGTCCTGTAGTAGCCTTGCTCCATCGCAACCGACCTCGCCACCACCCGCATCTTCGATTTCGCATCGGTGAAAGCTCAGATCTGTCGATTTGACCAGTTCCCTTTGTCGGTGCGGGTTGCCGAGGCCGCCGCCATGGATGCGTCGATGCCAGCTATTTTGGCCAAGCCGTTGACCTGGGTGGCTTGATTCAGCCGTCCCGCAACCGCAGCAGCTTCTCCGCCGAGATGCGTGAAGGGGAAGCTTCGAATAGACACACACGAGTCAAGAGGTCGCCGAGGTCGCCGCAACCGCCATGGATGAGGTTTGTTTTCGATTCCTCCTGTGCTCTCGGTTCATCTAGTCACCACACGTAGATTTTAATCCTCGCTAATTTTAATCGCGTAGATGACCCCAAGCGAGCACTTGCTCTTCGACGACAATATTGAGCATGCGATCATCATCCTCGCCATGAAAGAGCAACATGATAGGAAGAAACCGTGGTGGCGACGCTCGACGGTTGGCATACTTTGCATTCTGTGGAACCGTATGCTCGGCCACAAAATGCCCATGCGGGACTACTTTGTCGAGGTACCAACATATCCGGCTCATCTCTTCCATAGGTGATACAATATACGCAGTGAAAATTGTAGAAGCATGCGAGGCCAATTCGAGTTTTTCACTCGCCGTAGAAATATTGCGGGGTTAATTGGATTTAGCTCCTACCAAAAAATATTGATAGCTATGCAAGTGATTACATATGGCATTCCCGCTGATTATACCGATGAATATCTTCGTATTAGCGAGGACACAACACTTGAGTGTGTGCGGAGATTTGCAAAGTTCATGATCCGTGTCTTCGGTGGTGTTTATCTTCGAGCTCCCAATGAAGAAGACATCAAGTGGCTCATGGCTATGAATTAAAATAGAGATTGGCCGTGCATGCTAGGTAGTATTGATTGTATGCATTGGAAGTGGAAGAATCTCTCAAAGGCATGGCATGTGCAATATTGTGGAAAAAGCCGTGATTCAACCATTATGCTCGAGGCCGTGGCACCACATGACTTGTGGATTTGGCATTGCTTCTTTGGGTTGCCGGCATCGCTCAATGACATCAATATGTTGTATAGGTCTCATCTTCTTTGGGATATTATCTAGCTGATGCCATATATCCAACTTGGGGTACATTTGCGAAGACCATTTCAGTGCCGTCAACTAGGGGAGGCTACATTTGCACAAGCTCAACAAGCAGCCCGCAAGAACATCAAAATTGCTTTTGGGGTGTTGCAAGCTATGTTTGCTATTGTCCGAGGTCTTGCTCATTTTTAGGATAAGAAAACCCTAAACAACATCATGACATGTTGTGTCATCCTCCACGACATGATCATATAATATAAGATGAGTTCTTCTTTGATAATGTTGGTACCCGAGTGAGGCCACAATGCAACCCCGACCGCATTCAAGCTTTTCTTGAGACATATGGGGAGATTGAAAACTCCTCCATGCATACCTAGCTTCAACAAGACCTCATTCAGCATCATTGTCTACGTCACGTACTATTTATTTGTCCTCAGAATCATTGATTATATGTTTAATTATTTGATTTGAACAATTGCTATAATTTGATTTGAACAATTACTGTTATAATTTCATTATTGGATGATTATTTGTGTTATGCGATGTTAAAACATTCATTAATTTGATCTATGTAACTGCCACATGAACTTTTGTGTGAAGAAATTGTTGAAATATGGCTATGGTTTGCATTTTCACTTTGCCTCCCATGAAACAGACACCGCAAACCAAACCCGTGAAACAGACCGCAAATCGAACCTGTGGAACAAACTATTCTGTTTTGCAGTGCAGTTCGCGGTGTCTGTTCCGTGGGAGGCAAAATGGGCTCGAAAAACACGTTTTGCGCGGCTTGTATTTACGACGCGCGTTTTCAGTTTCTGTTAGAGTTGCTCTAAGACATGTGAAGAAAAATAGCACTAGTTCGTATGATAATAAGTGTCTGTGGGAGTTACTCACATGTGACAAAAATAGCACTAGTTCGCATGGATAAGCAGAAAATCTTCACTGCAAATCACCGAGGTTTGCCCATCTTCATCAGCCCAATGTTGTTCAGACTTTTTACATTATCTAGATGGAGCTATTTCATCAACAAAATTTAGACTAGAATTCAAACCGATTAATCTGGGTTGGCATGTCTTGCCAGGCCTTAGGGCTAACAAACATACAAATCGGGGGCGGGCGGTCCCTCACTATGAAAAGAAAAATCGTCATGTTGGATACAGACATACAGTTACCCGAACAGAGGATGAAATATCCTCACGCCATGGAAATCAACCTGCAAATAAACGAGAGACCGATACCCTGAACCGAGGATGAGATATCCTCGCGCCATGGGAGTCAACCTGGTAATAATCGGCTCTGATGGATTTCTTACCGTGTCCTTACGTTGTTCAGAAAACTTCTGGGTGGAAGTTCCCCGGCAAGGAGCTCCCGGGCCCTGCGTTCCTGAGGTGCATAGACAGTGCGTACTTGTCCGCCTCTAGCCGCTTGACCTGCTCCCGGTACTGGGCGACCTGGCCCTGGAGTTCCCTGCCCTTCTCCTCCTCTTCCAGGTGCCGACGGTGCTGCGCTGCTACCGCCCTCTTCAGGATGGAGTTCTGCCCCATGGCGGTTCCGAGCACCCGGTCCTTTTCACCGAGTACCTGCGCGACGCGAGAGCAGACGCTGCCTCCGAAGGCCTCGAGGATCTTGGCGGCGCGGCACCGGGCGTCGTCTACGGAGGTGGCGCTCACCATCTGGCTCACAAGGAGCTCTGCCCATTCACCCGCCGATTGATCTACGCGGTCGTTCTCTGCCGCGGCAGCGGGCTGTGCTGGCACAGCCGCACCGAGTTGATCGGCGACGCCGTGGGGATGAGCGGTAACCCCTTCGCTATCTTGCGGCGAATCCAGGCTCAGTTGGAGCATGCTCTCCAGCAGCGACTCGAACTTTTCGGCGTCCATGGCGGCGGCCGGCGACACCAGTTCCCTTCTTGCGGTCGGTTCGAGTCCGTTGATCGGAAGTTGAGTTCTGGAAAAGAGCTCGTACGTTCGAGGCGAAACAAAAGCTTATATGGATTGGGATGGCGCGTGCGACGCTATTCGAAACGGAGTCCATGTCCGTATCCGAGCTGAGCTCCGAGACGATCAGTTTCGTTTTTCATTTGAGCGGGACAGTCCAATTGGTTCGTTGCCACCGAGCCGCACGGGCCCAACAACTTTCCATGCTGGGCCCGGTTGAGAGATCTGGGCTTGTTGCTCCCCGAGCGCTCCGTCTCAAGACAGCCACGGCCTGACACAGATGAACATTTCCATATGTTAGAGATAAGTGGGCTCAGGCCATAGCCTTCATCATACGGCCCGGCACCCCTTTGTAGCCCACGATGTCCAATCCATCCATGACATTTCCTCTAAAAAATAAATCCACCCACCACATGAAAGCCTTCTTCTAGAATCTCCAACTGACATGCGACAGCCGTGCTATAACAAGATTTATTTATGCGAGAACTCTCGCAACCGACGTATAAAGAAAGGTTGCATGATCAGTATAACATACGAGACATCTAGGGCTCAGTGCGCGGAAACTCCTAGCACATACACCTATATAGCGGAAACTCCTAGCACATACACCTATATATATGTGTATCTGAAGAGCATTTGTTCATGAAGAGAATGATTGATCTACGTTAAGCTGAAACATTAGTTGACGTAGTCTCCATAGCCAAACCCTAGATACTTTGAATCTCGTCAAGTCGTGTATGTAGCCCACCAAGATCCATCTTTGTTCTATTCTAGTATGATTTTGCAATCGCATCATCGATAAGTCAAAGAGATCTTCTTCGTATACTTTGTTGTAGTCTTTTATACAAACTTTTTTGTCCGAGCCCTCACCAAAAAATAAACACTCTTCTCACTTCGGGATTGTGATTGCCAAAGGACCTGAAAACTATACTTCGTCATTTGGCGCGCCAAGTAGAGGTTGCACATGTATGTAGATCGGATCGACAACAAGATCAAGAAGCACCAGTTACAGCCCTTGTGCGGTCAATAGAGCTAGTTGCGCAGGCCGGTCCAGAGCTCAGCTCGTAGGATTAGGCTCCGTACGAGCTATACGTATTGAAGTCAAGCCTTTATAAACTAGTAATCCCATGGAATTTGGCATCTCGTGGGACAAATCAGATTCCCTAACAGCGTCTCCATCACCTTATCAAGGACTCCTCACATCACAACCATCATATTTTGGTAATACTCGTTAAAGTGGAGATTATATATCCACTGTAACTCACGCTGCATGAGACCTACTAGAAGCACGGTACGCAAGATAGTCTAGCCGACAGTTTTGAGACCCGAAGCACTAGTTCCTTAGGAGGGCCCCTATAGGAGGTTCCGGTGACTATGTGTTGAACCAAGCCGGGTTTGGCCGCTCTTACCTCGACTGTCGATTTAACAGACGAGTTACATGCAAAGTCGCCAAAGAAACAGAGAACATGGACAAAGGGTTTAGGAGACATAATTAAAGGTATTAATGTTATCAATTTTCAGTAGGCCATCACCTCTTACATATATATGAGGCGGGTGGTCTTCTTATGCAAGCTAGGGTATGCCATACAAGTTTACATGGATTCAAACCCCTAACTATAGCCCTAAACTAGGTAACTTTGCCTCCCGCTTCATATTAGATCTGGACCCAAGTGTCTGTATGTCGTCTCGTGTGTCTAGCCACCAGTGACCTTTCCGGGTTGGGGAAAATATCTCCTTCATCTCATGCTGTCATAGATGCAGATTCATTGGCTTGTAGGCATAAACCGATACCAACAAGGCCTTCTCGAAGTTTACTCTATGTCTTGGACCATTATTTCCATATTTGAACCGGCAAGAAACTGGTCCGCCCTTCGTATGGCGGTTTAGTATCACCTCACATTGTGTGTCTTGGAACAACTTCTAAATCCTTCTGGTTCCTTTCCTTGCTCGTTGTTGAATTTCTCCATGACTCCGTCCGGATCCAGCCTCAAGGCTGAAAGCGTCCGCTAAGCCCATCTTCAAAAACATGCCATTATGGTCTTGGTTTCAAGCTGGCCCAAAATGGAATATTTAGGATACTTGCACTTTGGAGCATACCCTGATCCAAAAAAGTATGCAAAAAATGATTGAAATGCTCCTACGGGAGTGACTCGTGTGTGGTTGCGCCTAACCGCACCGAGGAAAACACCCCCGTCAATGCACCTCTCCTCCCTCCCTTTCCCTCATCATCGCCAGGCAAAGACCGTGTGGCATGGCAGAGAGGGGGAGGCTCCCTATGGTTGCGACCCTAGGGTGAGATGGCGGCGCCTAGTCTTTCTCCACCGACAGCGGTGATGCAACACGGAGGCAGTCGCAGTGTACATGCGTGTCACATGCACGCGAGATGGTAGTTGGTGCTGACGCGGCGTTTGGTACTGATCTAGACCCATTTGGTCCAGGAAGGCCGTGGTGGGGTGCTCCTTACCCCGTAGGCTACGTCTGCTACTACGCGTGGATGGCTCATGCAGGCGTGTGGCTCTACCCACATCAAATGGACGGGATAGCGGCGGCGGGTATGGCGGCGGTGGACCCCTCCTTGCCAGAGGTGGTCGGCCAGTTAGCAAGGAGTTGTGGCCGATCTTGGGATCCCGCATCTAGTCTCTTCTGCGAGTGGAGGAGACGTCTGCAGGTGAAAACTATGCTACGCTTTAGTCATGGCAGACGATGGCGGCGTCTATGTGTCATTATCTTCTTTAAGGCATCATCGCCGCATCTATCATCTACTCATTCGGGCTACTCTCTGGGAAACCCTAGATATAGGTCTCTTGGATCGAACGATGGCGGTGCCTGACGTCGTTACCCATCTTGATGGCATCATTTTTTGAGTAGATATCGGCTAGAGTGGTCGAGAGGTGGATCAGAAGAGCGGTGTGTTTCTACTGCATCGATGATGACAGGTCTGGGCGATAGGGTGCAGCAGGGTCTCGGTGGTGGATGTGTGTTGATGGACGCATGCAGGATGGATGCACTGTCGGGTGCCATGGTGGTGTTGCAGGCATGCCTGACAAGGTCAATGCGTTGATCCCTGTTCCAAAGATGGGTCGGCGAAAGATGGCTGTGGCAACTCTGGAGCGTGTGCGCTGGTGCATGCTGAGGGTCCGTCAGACCGTTTTGTGCTCCCGGCTCGCTGCTACATAGTTGGGCGATAACTCTGGTTTTATGATGATGTGCATAGGTGTGAGGTCTGGTCCTGGCCCCGACATGGACACCCCATTTCATCAAGGTTGTAGGTGTTGCAACAACTACTGTTGCTTTGGATTGATCTCTGTATTTTCTTTGTGTTGGGGGGATGACCCCCGATAGGGTCAAGTGTTAGCATAAAGATAAGGTTGACCAGGAATAAGGTTGACCTACATAGGGTGGCTGACATAGGCCGACATACCTAGGCCGACATTAGCTGGATCCAATCCAACATATAAAGTATGTCAACATAACATACATTGTTTCTTATATGCAGGTTCATCAAGGCCATATGTTATGCCGACATACTTTATATGTCAGCTTGGATATGCCATCCAATGCTAGCCTGGGTATGTTGGCCTATGTCAGCCACCCTATGTCGGTCAACCTTATTCCTGGTTAACCTTATATTTATGCCAACACTTGACTCTACCGGGGGTCATCCCCCTGACATTAGTCCCCGAAGCTGTCGCGGTCTAGCAGTGTTAGATGAAAGGCCTTGACAGGTTCCTTTAGCTGATATGGAACATTTTCCACTTATCCGACATATCTATATGTCGTCCGAACTTGTTTATAACTCGACATTTCCAACTAGCTCTATCTTGCTGAAACCGACTTTGCTTGGTTAGAGCCGATCTATATCTCACCCCCAAGTTACTTCTTAGCACTTAGGCTATTTTACTTTTGAGCTACCTAGTTTCCTTGGGATTCTCTTATTTTATATTTCTTTATCTTATGTGTCAGTAATCATCATGTTTTTCCTAATCTTTTGTACCAGACATGACACCTCGCACTGTTTCTGCATCATGCCCTTCAGTTATCACTACCACCAGTCCAATCGCCATGCGACGCCTCGTTTCCCACAGTAATTGCTGGATCAGGTAGTGGCATTGTGCATTGTTACCTTCTTTGTGGAGTGATCTGGGGAGCGGTTCCAACGGATACACTCTCATGATGTGGCCTTCGTGTGTGCAGCCGATCCCACTACCCCCAAGGACCATTGGGCCTTTAAATAGAGGAGCAGGGGAAACTCTTGTTTCAATTTTCCTCTACCCGCTCATCTTCCTCCTAGCATCGTCGCCGCTCTCTGCTTCTCACTAGTGCACCATCATGCTACTCCTCTTTTCCTCGCGCCGCCGCCAAGTTTCTCTGCTGCGGGACCATGCCAGTCCATGCCTTGCTCTAACAAGGAGATGGATCTGCAAGAGGTCGTCCCTGTCGAGCACGCCGAAGAAGAACAAGAAGAAGCATCTAAGCGTGGATCTTGGGAAGGCTCAGACGTGACCAACGCGTAGCTCAAATGGCTTGGCCTGTCACGGCGAATTATGATGGAGGTAGAGTGCCGCCTCCCCGCTGGCAAGCTCGCGCCAGAGGCTTTGCCCGTTGAGTTCATCGTTTTCGTCTCCCATTTTGAGTGAGGATTTTCTCTCCCCCTTAGCAATTTTGCTAAGAGGTTCTTTGAAACCTTTGTCCTTCAACCAAACCATCTCCAGGATAATGCCATAGGCTCCCTCTCCTCCTTTATCACCTATTGTGAGTGATATCTCGACCTCTGGCCCTTGGTGCATCTGTGGGCCAAGTATTTCCAGTTCTGGTCCTAGGTTATCGACCCAGATGTTCCTGTCAGCGAGAAGCCCATGATCCAATGTGGGTCCGCAATTATTGTTCCCCGAAAGAAATCCGTCTTTCCTCATATCGCCGACTTAGATTCATGTAAGAAATGGCAATGGTCTTTCTTCTATGTGAAGAACCCGACGACATATAAAGTAGGAGTTCCTAATAAACTCAACTGGAAAAACGATTCCAAGACTAAGCTCAAGGACATTAATGAGGTCCATGACGTCATTGAGTAACTGGTGGAATAGGGAATGTCGGATGGTGATCTCTTGAGGACATTCATCAGCCACCGAGTCTGCCCAATCCAGCTTCACACCCATAAGATCTGTATGAGTGTCTGCTTTAACCCGAACCGAACCTCTACATTTGAGGTGAACAAGCTCCAAGTCTAGAAACGGGTCAAAGCCATCTTCAAGACAAAGATGACCGCAGCCTAGGAGTGGGTCAAAGTTCCCCACGACCCAAAAAAATCCTACACCATGGGTAAGTGCCGAGATATGTTAACCGTCATGCCGATTTTTTACCTCAACTTATTTTGTTTTGTCCTTTGATTTTTATGTAGAAATTCCTTCGGAAAGTTGCCGAGGACAATGATAAATCCTCTATCTCCTGGGGTAAAGATCGCGAGATCTCGGATTCGGAAGACCTGGGTTCCAAGGACTACATGTCGATTCCCTATGCCAGCGTCGGTCCATCCCCGGGTAAGACCCCTACTCACGAATCATTAAGGGATGGATGATGATGACGATGATGAGTGTCAAATTATAGAGTTACTTGATCCTATGCCAATTGCATTCACCTATCCGCCGCACTCTACACCAGCTGATCTAGCTGGGTAGGTGCACGAAGGGCCCCCTCTTACTGTGGAAGGTCAAGCCGAAATTAACAAACGCGACGCTCCTGTGGCCGAGTAGGCTTAGCTACCCAAGATACGCAAGGTGGGCAAGAAGGGGTATCGCTCAAGGACAACAACATCCAGGTAACCTTTCTTTTGCCGACATACTTTTGTACTTATGTATTTCTTGTTTCTTTCTTTCCTTCTTACTATAGATATTTTGATTTTTCTTCGCAGGGCAGCATTGGATGCTTCATAGACCTCCTCTTGCATCGCCTCCGATATTGATCCTCCCTCTTCTCCTCCTCCAACAGGCACTCGAGTCCAGAGTCCGGCCAGGGAAAACACTCCTTCGGCACCATACGCCAATATATCCCGACCGGAGGGAGGAGCCGACACTAGAGGAGGGAGCGGTGTCTCGGAAGATGAATCAATGCACCATCCGAGGGATGAGACTTCGACCCCTCGAGAGAGAAGAAAGGTCCAGCACTGGCTACATGGGCGTCAAGACTATGAATGTTGAAACTCCCGAAACTGCTGAGCCAGCTCAGTCACAACCTCAGAAGTAGCCACATCAGCAACAATAGCAACCGCAGCAGCAACAACCACAAGCCCAGAAAAAGCAGCCACAACCACCGCAACAAACTCAACAAAAGCAACCCTGGTAGCAACGAAAACCACCTAAGCAGCATAACACTACATCAGTACAACAACAGCAACAGAAGAAACTCATGGTCGTGACCAAGCAAAGGTCGATTTCTGATATGCTCAAGAAGGCCACCGCTGCTTCCGGGATAGCCACAGATAAACAACTTGCTTTCCATGTGAGTCCTGCCGTGGACATGGCCGGTGCCAAAACATCTAGTATCAGGATATGACTGGTCCTAACCCGGACTTCAAGTGGCCAGAGCCTTGGTTCCCTCAACCATTATATGATGGATTGGAACAACGCCGATATTTGCAAAGTAACCTCTAGGAATCCTTAGTCAAATCCCAAGCAACAGCCAGAACTCGGCCCAAAGATTGTCCCTCATAATATGTACTCCCTCCATTCCAAGGCTTAAGGCATATACCTTTTTTTTTTTGAAAAGTCAAGCCATGTAATGCGGGTTAGGAGAGGTCCCTCCATTTTAGGTCTCATAGGGGTCATCCTAGAGAGGGTTATGAGAGGTCCAAAAAATGCGGCGTCGCCGACGGCTAACGCTGGCCCCCGGGAACCTGACTCCGACACCAGCTAACTTCTCCTCGCCGGCGTCCTCTACATCTGGATCGAGGTTCCAATGCCTAGGCTATGAGTCGGGGTCGGATAGCGAGGATGCGAGGGTGGCGCGGGAGGTTTTGGAGTTGTTGGATGATGATGGTGGCAAGCTGGGCTGGACGAACACCTCGCGTCGCCGTCAGCTGTCAGAAGAGGACCTTCGGCAACAGTTCTGGGAGGATATAGGTTTCCCGACGCTGGCGTCGCGCTTCTGGGAAAGGTCGCCGGCGGTGTCTCCATCGCCGCATCTTTCCTCTCCGCCTAGATGCTCGCCGAAGATCTCCTACAAGGCTCTGGTCAGGCCGAGATCGTTGTCCCCTCCCGTTCGGCGGGCAGTGGTTGCCTCGCTGAGGCATGTAAAACCCTGGAAGGGGCCAATCCCTCGCCGGAGATCGTCGGCCCTGCCGGTTCTCGGTACTTTCGTTGAGGCGGCAATCCTGGCGTGTAATCCGGATCGGACTCCGGGTTCCTCGCGGATTGGTGCCATGGTGGAGGGTGCGGGCGCCAGCCTGGACGTGGAGGAGGGCCTGGTCGATGCGATCGAGGACCAGTTCGGGCCGGGTCACGCGATCGTGAACCGGTCCGTGCCGGTCTACTCCTAGGCTGGCCTGGCTACGCGTCTAAAGGCTTTGTGGATCTGGGGCGCGGTCGGTTGTCAGGAAGCCCCGTTTTCTTCGCTGCCGAACCTGTGCCCTTCTCCTGAGCCACCGAGTCCTTGATCTCCGCTGCAATCGCCGCCTTCGTCGTGCCCTTCTCCCTCGACGGCGGTTCCCGGGCGTTCGTTCGCGGCCGCCGTTGGTTCTTTGCCAAGAATGGACGGCCAGCATCCTGGGGGAAACCCTAGGGCGTCTTCTGCTCAGCCGGTGCAGCGAGCTGCGTCACCCATGCAGCCGTCACTGGGACTATCGGCCCAGGCTACTTCTGCTCAGATGGTGGCCTCTTCTATCGTGCCGCAGCCAAGGGCTCCTCAACATTCTGCTCCGACAATTACTGCTGGTGGTATGCCGCAGCCGCCGCTATTTGCTGGGTTTCCGCCGGGCATTGTCTTCAGGCCTCCGGCGACGTACTATGCCGCCGCACAAGGGAGCCAGCCGCAGCCGCTTCAACCTTCGTATCGGGGACTGATGCCACAGTTTGCTGGCAGTCAAGGGTCAGCGCCTAGTGGACACGTGCAAGGAAACTTTCAGCCAAATTCCTTTGTTGCAGGGGCTGTTTTGTCGGTGGTGCCGGCGCCGAAGAGGAAAAAGAAGAAGAAGCCGGTGCAAGGTGTGCCGCAACCTTAGTTTGTGCCTGGAACTAATCTTCAACAGCCTATAAATTTTCAGCAGCCTACGATGGCTGGACAGCAGCAATTCAGGTATCCGCATGGTTCGTCTGGTTTCGTTTCGCCATCTTTTCCCCCTGCGAGTCAGTTTCAAGGTAATATGCCTGGTAATCAGATGCAATATAATTCTGCTGTGCTCGAAGCACCTGCTGCTGCGGATGTTGTGCCTGTACCAAAGAAAAATAAGAAACCGGTTAGGTGTTGAAAGTGCGCTGTGGACACTCATGCATCCAAGGATTGCAAAGCTGCCCATTACTGTTATATTTGTGATGTCTCTTCTCACCCAACTTTGAGATGCCCTGTGTTGAAGCACTCGAGACCGAATGCTTTTATGACTGGGATTGGACATGGCAAGACTCTGTTTGCTCAGATTCCTGACAGTGTGGTATGTAGGAATGTGGAAACTGCTTAGACGCCTATTGCTTTGGTCAAGGTTACAGGAGATGTAGTCTCAGCAGAAGTGGTACAACAGCAGATTGCGAGAAGGTGTCCGTTACAATCACCGTGGAAGTGGGAAGCTTTATCTTATGGAAATAATGATTACCTGGTAAGCTTTCCTTCGTTTGAGGTGCTGGACAGAGTGGATGGAAGCCAATTCTCGATGCCCTTAGGTAAGACACAGCTTGTCGTTTCTGTTTACAAGACTCAGGAGGTTCCGTATAAGCTAATCCTTGAACAAGTCTGGGTGCATGTTTAGGGGGTTCCGCATTCTCTGCGGACTTTTCTTGGGCTTTGGGCTGTTGGTTCTCTTATGGGTACTACACTGGATGTGGATCTTCTGAGCCTCCATCGGTGAGGCGTAGTACGTATCTTCGTTTCTATGTGTGATATTTCTGTTTTCCAGAAGAAGAAGGATGCTTTAGGTTTCTTCCTAACCTATGACGTTGTGGTTGATATGAAAGGATATGAGTTGCGCTTCAGATTGGAACCCGCTGATTTTGTGCCTGAACCTGAGTTTTCGCCGCTCCTGTGGAGAAAGAATAAGGATGATTCTGAGGACAATGGCTCCGGGAAGAATGGAGATGATGCCATGGATATTTCTGGACCAGCAGATGACACTGTTGCTCTCGCTTCGGCTGGGTCGTCTGGTAGTCAGGCTGTTGAGCAGGGTGCACCATCTACTTATACTCATCAGGTTCCGGTTTCGGTTTATGCGGTGATCCCCTTTAATGCTACCCCTACTACTCCGCGAGGCCGAGAGTTGTTGGACGCACTTCCAAGGGATTCTCCACTTCGTGGGGCGTCTGGTGCCTCGCCCAAGGTTTCTCCTTCTCAGTTACTAGATGCGCTTCAGGCAGCGAGCAAATCTGTTGGTCGGTCTTCGTGTTCTGCTGGGACGGTGTCGCCGTCGGTTCGCTCAGTGCCACAGGTGGAGCGGCCGGGTGATGTGGTGGCCCAGGGGGGTCGCTGATTGAAGTCTCGGTGATGGTGTGACTGCCTGTCAGAGCAGCGATGGCCCAGGAGGGGCTGTCATCTACTGCGGCCCAGGAGGGGCTTCCCACTTCCTCGACTCAAGACGCGCGGCCCACTGCTGCGGCCCATGACGGGCTACCCACTGCTGCGGTCCTGGAGGGGCCATCCGATGCTGCCTAGGTGGGGTGGTTGGCGGTTGGTAAGGCCTTGGAGGGTCTTCCCTCTGGTGACGATTCTATGGCCCAGGCAGGGCTGCGGGTGTCCTCCGAAGCCTAAGCCCAGGAGGGGCTGGACGATGTCCTTGGTCCCGTGGCCCAGGAGGGGTTGCGGGAGGGGCTGTTTCAGCCCAGGAGGGGCGACCATCTGGGGGAAATCTAGCCCATGCGGGGCTGGGTGTTCCTCTGGAGTTGGTCGCAACGGTTCAGGACGCACCGGCGCGACGCAGTTCACGCCACGGGGTCGATGCTCTTGGGGCGACGGCTACAGATGAGGACTCGATGGTCAAGGCAATGCGCAGGAAGGCGGAAATAAATCTTGATTCTGATGGTATGAAGTCTTCGAAATCATTTCTTTCTTTTTCTACACCTGTAATGACTAAAAAACTAGCAAACGTTGGTGTTAGTTTGGGTTATTCTGTCAAACAGGTCAATTTATATAGTAATATACTTAGGCGTATGGAGGTTGACCGTTTGACGGTTACTCCTAAGGCCTCTTTTATTCCTGAGTCTTTATCATCCGAGGAGGAGGAGTTGCATGCCACAATAGATGGTCAACTGCTCTCTCACTTAGTTGGTGAAGTATTGGAGGTGGGCTTTGATGAGATGGAGCTGGGTTCACTGTTTGAACTAAAAGCTTCCGGACGTAAATCAAAGAGCCAAAGGTCTCGAAAAAGGACCCGTGTATCCAAAAGCATTATTGTTTCTCAATGAATGGAATGTTTTCAAATAGCAGAGGTCTTCGTGACTTGGCTAAACATTTATTCTTTGCCAACTGTGTGAGAGAACATAACTTGTATTTTTTGGGTATTCTGAAACTGGTAGACGTGATTTCTAACAAGCTCTGCTCAATCGCCTTTCTGGTGGAGTGGACTTTACATGGGTGTCACGTCCTCCACGTGGTAGATCCGGGGGGATCCTGTTAGGCGTCAGGGATGAGACTATGGAAGTCTTGGCCAGTTCGGTTGGAGATTTTTTTATTAAACTCCATACTTGCAACAAGGCCGATGATTACACATGGTCTCTAGTGGCTGTCTACGGGGCTGTCCAGGATGTTTATAAGGCTGACTTTCTGCGTGAGTTGGTAAATCTGGCCAAGGATAACCCTTACCCTATTCTTATAGGTGGGGATTTTAACTTGCTAAGATTCCCTCATGAGAAAAGTCGGGGCAGGTTCAATGAACATTGGCCTTTCTTATTCAATGTTGTCATAGATAGCTTGGATTTAAGAGAGGTTACTATAATTGGGAGACAGTTCACTTGGGCTAATAGTCTCCCAGAGCCGACTTATGAGAAATTAGATAGAGTACTTATGGATACATTATGGGAAGATAAATTCCCATTGGTAACTGTTCGGGCTCTAGAGTGTATTGAGGCTTTATCGGACCATGCTCCAATACTTTTATCTGTTGGAACACCATCACAAATATCCAAACATAGCTTCAAGTTTGAACTTGGATGGATTGAAAGAGATGGTTTTTTTGATTTAGTGAAAGACGTGTGGGAAAAACCGGTGGCTGGTCAAACGCCTATAAAGCGATGGAATAATAAAATGCGAGCTCTTCGTAAATTCCTTCGTGGTTGGGCCAGACATACTGCCGATATCCTGAAAAAAGAAAAAATACGCCTTTCATCTATTATTGATGATTTGGAGGCTTCTGCGGAAATAAGGCTTTTAACTGCATCTGAGATTGAGCTTAAGAAGCTATCGAATGCAGAAATTGCCAGAATTCTTCACGAGGAAGAACTCAAGTGGTACCAACGCTCTAAAGCAAAATTCATCCTTGAAGGAGATGCGAATACAAGATACTTCCATGCCATTGCCAATGGCAAGCATAAGAATAAACTTATCCACTCTTTAATTCAGGATGAAGGTATGATTGAGGGACAAGAGCAACTAAAATCTTACATTACAAAGTATTACAAATCATTGTTTGGGACACCACCAGAAAATTCCATATCACTGAATGAATCCCAAATAGATGATATTCCCCAGGTTTCTTCTGATGAAAACAACTTTCTAACCGCCCCTTATACGGAGGAAGAGGTAAAGAAAGCTGTTTTTCAAATGGAACACAATAAAGCACCAGGACCTGACGGCTTTCCAGCTGAATTTTATCAGAAATTCTGGGAAGTCATTAAGGATGATTTGATGCATTTTTTCATGATTTGCACGAAGGTCAGCTTGATATTTTTAGGCTAAACTTTGGCAACATTATTTTACTACCTAAGTTATTAATGCAGAGCGAATACAACAATACCTCCCAATCTGCCTTCTTAATGTAAGTTTTAAAATCTTTACAAAGGTGGCTATGATTAGGCTAAACTCAATAGCTGATAATGTTGTGCGGCCTTCTCAAACCGCTTTTATGCAAGGAAGAAACATCTTAGATGGTGTAGTAATCCTGCATGAGACAATCCATGAACTACACTCAAAGAAATTGAATGGAGTATTGTTCAAGATTGACTTTGAGAAGGCGTATGATAAAGTAAATTGGTATGATAAAGTAAAGTATTGTTCAGCAAACACTCCGTATGAAAGGTTTTTCTGAGGAGTGGCGTGCTCTCATTCAGTCTTTTGTTTCTGGAGGTAGTGTTTCTATAAATGTCAATGATGACATAGGCAAATACTTCCGGTCAAACAAAGGATTAAGACAAGGGGATCCACTTTCGCCTGTATTATTTAATATAGTGGCGGATATATTGGCAATTCTTATTGAGAGGGCTAAGGCTGATGGCCAAATTAAAGGATTAGTTCCACATCTGGTAGATGGTGGACTATCAATCCTTCAATATGCAGACGATACAATATTATTTATGGAGCATGATCTTGAGAAGGCTAAGAATCTGAAGTTAATACTTTCAGCTTTTGAGCAATTATCAGGATTGAAAATTAACTTCCATAAAAGTGATTTGTATTGCTTTGGCGAGGCTAAAAACGAGGCACATCTATATGCTGAGTTATTTGGCTATGGCCATGGGCTCTTTCCTATTAAGGCCCAGTTCTTTTGGGGGCTTCTCCGAGAAGCCGCCCTCCCCCAGCTTCCTGGGGAAGCCGGTTTAAAAAATTTGCGAGGTTTCCAAAATAGTTAAGGCTAAACAAATTTGGAAGCCTCGCAAAAAATTTGAACCGGCTTCCCTAGGAAGCTGGTGGTAGGGCAGCTTCTGGGAGAAGCCATCAAAAGAACTGGGCCTAACTATCTGGGAATACCGATACATTATCGACGTCTCACGATAGCTGAATGGAAAGTGGTTGAGGAAAGGCTTCAAAAACGTCTTAATAGTTGGAAAGGAAAACTTTTATCCCTTGGTGGAAGACTTGTAATCATTAATTCAGTACTTACTAATATGGTACTGTATATGATCTCATTCTTTCAAATACCGAAAGGGGTCTTGAAGAAAGTGGATTATTTTCGCTCAAGATTCTTTTGGCAAGGAGATGAGGTGAAAAAGAAATATCGACTGGCCAAATGGAATGTGGTTTGCCGACCAAAGGAATATGGTGGAATTGGCATACATGATTTGCAAGTCAAGAACACTGCACTCCTAGGTAAATGGCTGTTCAAACTTCTCTCAGAAGAAGGAGTCTGGCAAACCATTTTATGGAGAAAGTATATTGGATCCAAAGCTCTGTCTCAAGTGACCTGGAAGCCAGGTGATTCACACTTTTGGGCTGGGCTAATGGCATCCAAAAAACATTTTCTACGCTTTGGTTCTTTTAATATTAAGGATGGATCACAGATTAGGTTCTGGGAAGATAGATGGCTTGGCCAAATGTCCCTTAGAGAATAATATCCAGCTCTATATTCGATAGTTAGACATAAATGGGATACACTTTCCAGAGTAATGGAATCTAATCCCCCTAATGTCACTTTCAGAAGAAGTCTCATAGGTCCTAGACTACTATCCTGGAACAATCTCTTATTGAGACTGTCTACGATACAGTTGTCGGAGGGGGTGGACGAATTTAACTAGAAACTATTATAGAATGGTAAATTTTCTGTTGATTCTTTTTATAGAGCTTTGATCCAACCAAATATTCCAGTTGATGATAATAGTAGAATTTGGAAAATGAAAATACCCCTGAAAACGAAAGTATTTGCTTGGTATCTTCGAAAAGGGGTAATTCTTACAAAAGATAATCTTGTTAAGAGGAATTGGCATGGAAGTAAACAATGTGTCTTCTGTCATCATAATGAGACAATTAGACATTTATTCTTCCAGTATAAAATTGCTCGTGCTATATGGTGAATCATCCAAGTGGCCTCTGGTTTATCTCCCCCCTCATCGGTTGCTAATGTTTTTGGCAATTGGTTGAATGAGATTGATGATAAATATGAGACTGTGTTTAGGGTGGGAGAGCTTGCCATTATTTGGTCGCTATGGCTATGTAGGAATGACAAGATTTTTAATAATATGGTGTCTTATCCTTTGCAGGTTATCTTCCGAGCCACGACGATCCTACGATCATGGACAACTCTTCAACGTATGGAGTTTCGCGACTTGTTTGCGGAATGGTGTATGCGTTTGGAGGCCGCAGCGCGGGATATATTCTCTAGACATGGATGGCAGCGTGACCTACGAATAGAAATATCATAGTCACAGTCCATTGTGTTATCTACACGTTTTGTACTTTTTATACTTTTTCTACTGGTTGTAAGTTGTGAAGATCTTCGGCTGTGTGCATCCTAGTTATGCAAAGGCTGGGTGTAAATATTGATTTGAGTAATAAAACGCCCATTTCCAAAAAAAGTAAAGTTTGACCAAACTTTTAGAAAAAACTATCAAGAACTATTATATTATATAGATACCATGTGAAAAAATATTTCATGATGTATGAAAGGATATGGATTATGTATTATAAATATTAATATTTTTATCTAAAAACTTAGTCAAACTTTAGGTAGTTTGACTTCTAAAAAAAGTTATATGCCTTAAGGCTTAGGGCGGAGGTAGTACCAATCTAGAGTTGCTTTGGCCGAGGCTGACAGGATCTTAGAGGTACACATATCTCTTAGTATTTTTCATGTTTATAGCAGAAATATATAATCCCTAGTCCCCAAGGTTTCGACCGAGTAAAGCATTTATTTACCCGAAATCTCAGATCATATTTCTTGTCTACTACTTAGCTTGTTAGCTTTAGGATCAATTTCCTAATTTCCGACATTCAAGTCGAGTTTACTCGGCTTGAATCTTAAATCTGATTCTCTATTTTCCGAGATTCAGGCTGAGTTTACTTGGCCTGAATCTTAAATTCGATTCTCCATTTTATGATATGCAGGCCGAGTTTACTTGGCTTGAATCTTAAAATTGATTTTCCATTTTCTGAGATGTGGTGTGATGGTGAGCTTGAATTTCTTTGGTAGCTTTGGTCACAAGTTCGAATCTCTGCATTGCTACTAGTTATTTTATTATTTTTTCGCAAAAAAAACTGTACCAGAAGCTTCTTCTGTAGCATAGGCAGCTATGTACTATGCACAGGGAACTTCAGGTTGAACTGAAGGGCAAAGGTATATCCTTATTGTTCTGACTTGAGTTTTATCGTGTGTTTGCCGACTTATTTTTTCCATTGTTTGCAGCTAAGGCTCAAGCAAAGGTTGAGGAGCTACATAAGAAGATGGCCAATACTGAAGGTACCCCCATCTTCTGTATTTTTAACTTGTATATTTCTCACTTCATTTCTACTTACTTATCTATCTCGGTGCAGTCGATAAAACTATTCTTGTAGAAAAGTTTCAAGACTACATATCTATGCTAGAACTGATGAATCATTTTCTGAAACAAACAGGGGAACACCAAGCTGAGCTCAAGAAGGAGCGAGATGAAGTATCTTGGATCAAGGAGCAAATTGAAAATATGAAGAAAGAGCAGAAGGATGAACTTGAGGGCGTTTTCCAGACTTTGCTGAGGAAAAGAGCTGCCTACAGGGCCAGATCAAAAAGAATGATGACTTGCTTAAGGACGCCGAGATAATGGTTAACTCGGATCAAACTAAATTTGACGCGCTCAAGGGAAAATCCAAAACATGTCTGATTGATCTGGACCAAGTTAACAGTGTCTTGGCTAGTAAGTTCTTTCCCCCTTTTTCCTGCCGACATAACTCTGACATTTATTTGACATTGGTTATTGTTTCTCTTGAGAAAAAAATCCCGAGTCCACAACTCTTGCTGCCACCATTGTCCAGAAGTCAAGGTCAAAGAGAGCCGAGGTAGTTCTATCTCGAATAATCTTACAAGTGATGATCATTTGGTATCTCTCTCTGCCCGGCTCAAGGAAAGTAAGATTGTCGGAGTTTTGTCCTGCGAAGGAAACTAGGGTCCAATGATCTTTTGGTTCGTGAGGGGAATGAACATGCAGTTCCAAGGAGCCTCGACGATGGTGGGGATGGTGGATCAAGCACACGATAGATAGGTGACACGAGGTTTTCTACGTAGGTTCCGGACCCTCGTGAAGAGGTAACGCCCCTACTCCTGCTTTGCTGTATTGCTTGCTTGCTTGGAAAGGGTACAATGGTGGATGCAAATCTAGGGTTTAGATCGCTAAGGATTGATCTATTATAAGGTAGGAGAAGGGACCCTTATATAGGGTGGTGTCGGGCCTCTTCCCCAAACATTAGGCGGGAAGGGCTACCACACTCGTGCCTCAGAGGTTTCGGATCACCTTGTCCTCTTAAGGCTGCTAGCCAGTTGTAGCACCGGTGTAGTGGACGGACGTCTTGCTGTCACACTGCTCTGTCCTGGATTCTTTGCACCAAAGCGGCATGTCAGGCACTGCCGTCTCCTTGCGTCACCCCTCCCTCCTTTGCACAAAAGGGAGTGGGCAACATATTGCTTTCCCGAGGTGGGCCAGTCTTCGCGTGGACTGCCCGTTGGTGCATCGTCTAGAGCGATGTGCTCCGGGTCATGGAGGTACCCTCTCACGGGGCCTTGACTCAGGGGTCTTTGGCTCGTGACGAGGTCAACCTTCGTGCCCGCTGGCACTTCACATACTCCTACTGCCCTCGCGAGGGTCGCGCTACTCGCGAGCCCTGCATGGGGCATGTCTAGTGGGCCCGGTGACTTGGCGGAACGAGGCACCCCCAGTGCCAATAGTCTGACAGTAGCCCCCGGTCGCTTGTCTTGTGTGCACCGAGCGAAGGGACGTGGAAGTCATGGGACCATCTGACGCCAGGCCCACGAGCAGTCACGTCCGTGCGTGGTTCCATGGAGATGCTGTCCGCAACTTCCACGTGCCCACACAGGGGGTGGCACCCATTCGATACGGGAACCGCCGCTTCCGTCCCCTAGACTTAGGAACCACGCCACTTATAAAACCCCGAACTCAAGAAGGCTAGGCTCACTTCATCTTCTCCGCTGCCGACCTTCCTGCGCCCTTGCTCTGTCCTCTCTCGCCCCTCCAAGGTAGCCTCCGAGATGGCCCCCAAGAGAGCCTGTGCCGCTGCACCGAACTTCCCCATGCTGAATGCGGGGCCCTACCTCAGGCCACAGTACTCAACACAGAGGGGCTAGAGAAGGTTCGAAAGCTTATGTCCGCCGACTCGAACGAGTGGGGAGTCTCTGAGTTTGGTGTGCCGGAGTCGCCGAAGACGGGTGGCACACCACCGCTGCCGCAGTATTAACTCACTACATTGCCGCCAGTCTCATCCCCCTTTCTCGCCCTTCCTCCTTGCCGTCTTGTAGCATTATTGCATCTAGTTTCTCCACCTCCATCCATAGAGCGTGATGCTCCTTGCCGCCTTTGTGTTCTGGTGTGAGGCTTTTGTCGGTGTGGTTCCTTCCGTGGCACTATTCCAGCACTTCTATCGCCTCCTCGTCCTCTTGCTGGAGGACACCATCGATGGCGTAGAGTTCGTCACTGAAGAGGAGGGGTATTTCGTGCCCATCTCCATCCTTCGGGTGGTGTCAGAGTTCCGCCACGACTGGGTGTTGGTAGATGCCGGCCGGGCATGGCCGTAGCTCCGAGTCCCGGCGAGAGCAGCCATGGAGAACCCTGGATGGGCTCGTGAGGCAGTCATCTGCATGAGCCCCCCCTTGCAAGGCACATGACGCACCTGAGGAGACAAGGAATGACTGGAGAAATGGTGGTGCGGGAGTCCACATGGGATGTTGATCCCCTCCAGGAGCACCGGTGGCCTCTCTGGACCATGGAGCCTAGCCGCGTTGGGGACATATTCTCGGAGGGGCTCCGTGCTGAGGACACAGTGGACGCCCTCATGCGCCTGCTTATGGGCGTGGGGATCGTGGCGAAACTTACTTTCGGTGCACACCCCTTGTATCTGGAGGGTGAAGTGGACACCGCCCGCGCCGGACTCCCCACTTTAGGCGCTCGAGGCAAGTGCTCCTTGGTCGAGCTGGATGACAAAGACGCGGAGCCCGATGGCGGCCTCAGATCCTCTTGGCCTGTCTGACGTGGGAGGATGATCAACAGCGTGTCATTTTCAGAAGAGGACACCGTTGGATACTCCTGTGGGTGTGACCCACAACTCCGCCGGTCGGATAGGCTGCGTGGCTGCAACAGGAATGGGGGAGAACGTCGACACGCTCTCGGCATGCACGGACAAGAAACGCACAAGGCCTGACGAGGGCCTCGCCTTCCTTCCTCCTAGAGCGTAGAGGGCCAACTGGTCTCTAGCAAGGGAGACAGTCACTAGGTGAGCAGGTCTCGCGTGGCTTTCCTAGGTCCCCTTTTCCCCTTTTCTTTTCCCGCCACCTTAGTATGCTGCTTTGGCACAGACGCGAGGAGAAAATAATGAAGAAACCGCTGAAGTCAGGCTCTAGAGGAGCCTCGGAGCGCACCAAGGGCGCTCCCGCTCTCCGTTGGTCTGGAGGAGTCCATTGCCTAGTGTTGTCGAGGTCCAAGTATCGCCGGCGCATGGAGCCCCTAGCCCTGGGGCGGGGGATCACTCTCTTGAAGAGGACCGGGCCGATTTTGATGCAGCCATCGTGAGAAGTGATGCCTTGCCGCTCGAGGATACTGTGAGCGTGCAAGGCGCGTCCCTGTCTCCTGCCCATAATGGTCTTGGGGATCCTCCTGAGGGGAGCCCCCGAGACCCTAGGAACGTGATCCCAGGCGAGCTTGCCCTTCTGCCTTCTGCGAACGCCTCCTTCGGCAGGTCGGGACGCCTCCATGACGTGGTTGGTGTCCGCCCATGCCAGACTCGACCGGTTCCTTACGGACATCACCGCGAAGGAGCATCGCCTTGCCATAGTGTGGCGCCGACTACTCCTGGAATGGGCTGCTTTCAACAAGACCCGGAAGCGGTGGGAGGATCACAGCGAGGCGAGTGCCTCACGAGGGGAGTGCCTTGCAAGGCGGCCATGGCCTTGGCGAGACGCAGGCTCCGAAGCTCTTCTGAGACCCAACCCTGCCCTCCGGAGGGTCTGGCCCTTCTTCCGCGAACCTGAGTCACGTGGTTGGCGACCTCTCCGTGCGTGATCATGCACTCGCCTTCTCCAAGCGAGAGGCCAAGGAAGACTGCTAGAGGGTTGCTCAAAGGGAGGCGGGCATAGCCCTTTGCGAGGAGGTGGTCAGGATCCACGAGGATGAGGCCGAGCTGGAGATAAGCCACCTGGAAGCGCTGGAGGCAGAGGTGGAGACCACTCGCCAGAAGAATAAGGAGTGCTCCCTTGACGTGGATCACCGTAGCACCAAGATCGACGATCGCCTCCATCGCTGTTACGCAAAGGTGACCGAAGAGAGGCAAGAACTAAAGGATGCCAACAACGTGGAACTCTCATGGCTTCGCCAGGCCCTCCGAGAAGAGTGGCAGGTGAAGGCCAGCACTCAGGAAGCTCGCTTTGCAGAGAAGAAGCGTACACTGGAGGCTTCCCATAATAGAATGGAGGAGCATTTGGAAGAGTCCATCATTGAGCTAGACGCCCTGAAAGGGTTGCGGGCGGCCCATAAGGACCTCCAAAAGCGTTGGGACGGATGCACCGAACTGGAGCGAGACCTCCGGGTGCTCAAGAAGGAGTGGTGCAACATGTATCGGGCGTTAGCCAAGCATGCGATCGATACCCTTTGGGATTTCAGAGTGACCAACTTCTACTTTGGGCCCCTTGCCAATGCTGACGAGGAGTGTGCCTTCCTGGAACTCTTCTCCCGGATCACGATGACGCTAGAGGGGAGAGTCGCGCTCTACCACGGGTACCACCTGGACGAGTGAGAGAGGATGATGCAGACTGTCGTGACCCAGTTCTTCTCCACCCTTTACCAGCATGATGCCAACTTCTCCTAGAGGGTGCTTTTGCAGAAGGTGGAGCATCTGATGACTGCAAGTGCACAGATCGTTTGTAGCTAGTTTCGAAATAAAGATATTGACCCCACATGGAGCAGGAATCTGAAGTCTAATAACTCTTGAATTAAATACTAAAATAGAAATGCTAAATAAAGTTCTAAGTAACAAGATAAAATGCGATTGTTGTATAAAAAGTGTTTTGGGGTTTTTGCATAAGAGAAAATAAGTAAAGTAAAACAAACTAAATATAGAAAGTAAGTATCGCGTATGTAAAAGAGATTTGAAACTGAAATGGGAAAAAGCATTCCCAGGGAGGAGCGGATACACCTCTAGCATTTATAAAGGGTCTAAGGTAAAGATTATTATGATGAATATTCTCAACTATGTATGTGTGGGAGGAACTCCGTATTTGGACGAATAGGTAGGAACCACTGCTCACATCATCCTCATAATCACAACCGACAAGCAATCGACATCAATCTTATTATTGTGCTATTAAGGGACTTTACCCCATAGGATGTATCCCATGGCATGGATAGTGTTCCGTGAGTTTCCTCGATTCCCAAGTGGATACGTAAGGAGTTCCAACAGCTTTATAGTCACTGTAAGTGCTAGCACACCTCTGTCTACCAACAACTAGTTCCCTCCATCAAGTCCCCATAAGAGGCAAATATTGAGAGGTCGACTTCTCCCAACATGGTCACAGTGATGAATATCATAATAAACTTTATCTTATTTCAATCTCATGCTAGGGTTTATCCATCTCCCCAAGAACTAATGATCTACTCAGACATGGAGGCAATCAACATCATGGCAAAAACAATGGAATCTATCATAGATGAATAGTACTTATATAAATCCACAACGACTATGAAAATTACAACAAGATCTAGACAAGATGTAGATAGGATGGATGGATATGGTGGTGATGCAGCCGTTGATGATGAAGATCGATGTCTTAGCCTCCTGGATCTGCGTAGGGTGAAGATGGATCCCTGGTGGATGAGTTCCCCCTCCAGATCCCTTCTAGAGGTGAGTTTTCAGCGATTTCTGGTCATTCTGTATGTCGTCTCTCCGATCCAGTGGCACGGGGTGAAACTATTTGAGGAGGCGGTGGCGGCGCCAACTATACGGCGGGAACTATACGGCCAAAGATTTTCTTCCCGCCGTATAGTTGGTCGTTAAACCTTCTGCCTCCTACGATCACTTCGGGTTTTCTTCTGGTGTTATTGATATTTCCCAAATTAGCGATTTACATTGTTTTTGACTCCTTTTCACTCCAATACAACTGATCCAAGAATTGTGTCCATCGTATCCATCATCTGTCCTGATCCTGGGGAAAATAAACATAAAAGGTTCTCATGAATGCCGTAAAATACTAAGATCCTACCACTATAATGAAAAATAATAATATAAAACATGATGCAAATATGCACTCATCAGCATCCCGCGGGGAATCCGCCGAGCGAGTTCGTTCGCTTCCAGTAGCTCGTGGAGGAGCGCGTGGATGACTTCCTGCCGCTGTTCGAGCAGACTGAAGTGGATGATTCTGCCGATGCTGATGCGACTCCAGAGGGTGAAGACGGTGCTTCCCGAGGTGGTTCATCCTGTGCTGATGGGGTCGATGATCGGTCTGAAGGGGTTCGCAGCAGAAAAATCAAAAATTCTCCCTATACTAACATGATCACCAAGATCTATACTATGTAGACATAAGCAATGGAGATGAAGAATAGAGTTCATACCCTTGAATACCGTGGCACACTTTACGCATGTAGGCATATAGCGATGAAGATAGCGCCCCAAGTCTTGCACCTCGAAGCTCTACACACGTGCGGTGTAGGGACATCTCCCGGGATCCGATCCAGTAGAGCAGCAGAATAAGAAAGAAGCCGGACCATCCTACACATGACGGTAGTGCGGAGTTGGAGAACTAAACCAAGAGGCTAGATCCAATATAATGGAGAGAGCTCTAGGGTTTAGGGGAGATAGGAGAGAACTTGTTGTTGGGATGAAAATAGAGGGGAGGGGGATCCTCTATTTATAGTAGGGAGGGGGTAGGGAAAACCCTAGGGCTTGGGGGGTGGGAACCCCCAAGCCACCGCCACGGAGAGGCTGGCCGAGAGCCCTGGGATGCACCCCGCGAGTAGGAACCCTAGGGTTTGGCTAGTGTCCCCTCTCCCCTCTCTCCCTAGGCGCCTACCCTATTGGCCCTTCTATAAGCGGCCCAATAGCAATAAGGCTACCCATAAATATAAAATAAAATATGTTTTAATATTAATTTAATTAATTAATATAAAACACATATATTAATATATTTCATACACCAAAACTTCTTTTGGACCTCTTCCAATCAACATCGGATAATACCCGAAACCTTTCTCTCTCTCGTTTCTCCTTCAGTGTCGGTTCAATCCGAAAGCATCCCCACCCTTAAGTGTGCCACCCTTCGGCTCGGAGTTGCTATGGACATGACCAAGATTCTCTTGTATCAATGATCAATATCGGGACCTGGATGGCCATAATGATCCCTGTGCCCTCACGATTAATCTCATCGCTTGAACCTTAACTGTGTAGTCCTATTTCCCTTGTCGTACGATACCAAGGTCATCCAATATTTGATCTCAAGCATCTCCATACTTGTGTTCGATCTCGTTACCGATGAACTCATTTACTCGTACCCGTGCCGTTGCATTCCATGATCCAATCATATGCTTGCAAGCTTCATTAATGCAACGTCACTGAGTTGGTCACGTGTATCTATTCGTCACTTGGATTGGCAAATCCTGGTCTTGATAAAAATTACTCAACCCATTTCTACAGGAAACCCAACGATACCTTTATGATCACCCTTTCATGGCTTGATACTTTATATCATCAAAGTCTCCCTCCAAAACAGTGATTATGCATTATCTCACAGTCGAAGGATATATGTTTCTATGTTAACATCAATGATGAACGTTTAAGTAACTAGATCTTATTGTGATTAACTTTGGGTGGATGTCTATCACATCATTCTCCAATGATGTGACCTCATTTTCAATCGGCACTATCACCATGGTCTCGAAACCATAAGATCATCACTTGCCCAATGAGCTAGTTTACTAGAGGTAACTAGAGACCTAGTTGTTTACATACCACACGTGTATTAATGTTTCGTATTAATACAGTTATAGCACGGTAAGAAATGTATTATGAACAATAGATACATCAAATAAAAAACTTTTTATTATTTGCCTCTAGGGCATATCTCCTTCAGTCTCCCACTTGTACTAGATTACAAATTAATCTAGTTTTATAATAGGCAAGGGCCTAACACCAATGCTATCCTAGTGTTGCTCATGCTTGATCCGTGGAATACTTTTGGTAAACGGATCTGTGACATGTAGATCCGTATGTAATTTGCAAATATTTACTTTGACATTCTCAACATTTTGTCTAATGGCATGGAATCTAAGCTGGATGTGCTTGGCTATGGAATGAGTTCTTGGAACACGTTTGCTATGGCACATGTGTTATCGCAGTAGATTTTCACAGGGGCATCCACATTAGGAACAACTCCCAGTTTGATGATGAAATTCCATAGCCATACAACTTCATTTGCCGTAGAATTAACTGCGATATATTCCGACTCCATTGAAGACTTTGCCACCACTGGTTGCTTCACGCTTCTCCAGGTTACCATGACACCATTCACGAAAAAGATGAATCCCGTCTGAGACTTCGAATCATCGGAGTTCGTGTTCCAGCTCGCATCCACGTAACTAGTTACATCCAGAGCTACATCATCACCTCCATAGACTAGGAACATATCTTAGTTCTTTTCAGATACTTCAGGATATTCTTTACAGTTGTCCAATGTTCTACTCTTGGATCACTTTGGAAACGACCTGTCCAACGAGCCAGGGCCACATCAGGTCGAGTACATAGCATATCATACATGATATAACCTATGGCTGAGGCATAGGGGACATTAATCATTTTTTTCTCTATCAGCATTTGTGGCTAGACATTGAGTCTTACTAAATGGCACACCTTTCACAAGAAGCACAAAACCCTTTTGGCATCTTCCATTTTGAACTTCTTCAAAATCTTATCTATGTATGTACTTTGACTTAACGCTATCAGGCGTCTCGATCTATCTATATAGATCTTAATGCCCAATATATAGGACGCTTCACCTAGATCCTTCATTGAAAACTGACCACTTAGATATTCTTTTACGCTTCCTAATAGATCCACATCATTCCTAATCAGTAGTATGTCATCCACATATATCACCAGGAATGCCACAGATATCCCACTCATTTTCTTATAAACATAAGCCTCTTGATTATTTTGGACAAATCCAAAACTCTTGATTACTTGATCAAATCGCTTGTTCCAACTCCTAGATACTTGCTTTAGTCCATAAATGGAATGCTCAAGCTTGCATACCTTTCCAGCATCCTTAGGATCGACAAACCCCTCTGGTTGCATCATATACAACTCTTCTTAAATGTTAACATTGAGGAAGGCAGTCTTCACATCCATCTACTATATCTCATAATTATAATATGCAACAATTACTAGTAAAATTCGGACAGGTTTCAACATTGCCACATGAGAGAATGTCTTGTTGTAGTCAACTCCTTCCACTTGTCAAAAACCCTTTGTGACAAGTCTCGTCTTATGGACAATCACATTTCCATCAGCATCTGTCTTCTTCTTAAATATCCATTTGTTCTCCACAACCTTTAGACCTTCAGGGAGACCTACCAAGTTCCATACTTGGTTCTCATGCATGGATCCTATCTCAGATTTCATGGCTTGTAGCCATTTCCCGGAGTCAGCACTCTCCATTTCTTCTTTGTAGGTTCTAGGATCCTCTTGTTCATCCAACAAGACTAACATCACAAGGCTATTGTACCAATCTGGGACAACACGAGCCCTTGTATATCTTCGAACCGTAGGAGCTTTGATGCGATGATCTGTATCATTCATTTCTTCTTCCACTATAGAGGGAGGTTTCGAAACTGTTTCCGTTGCGCTACTATATATTTGGAGAGAAGGGTCAACGACTTCATCTAGCTCTATCTTTCTTCCACTAAATCCTTTCGCGAGAAACTCTTTCTCTAGAAAGATCCCGTCCTTAACAACAAGCATTTTGCCCTCGGCTTTGTTGTAGAAGGTATACCCAATAGTCTCCTTTGGGTATCCTATAAAGATGGACTTTTCTGATTTAGGTTCGAGTTTGTCAGGCTATAGTTTCTTAATATAATCCTCACATCCCCAAACATTCAAGAATGAAAACTTTGGCTTCTTGCCACGCCATATATCATATGGGGTTGTCTCCACGGATTTGGATGGTGCTATGTTTAAAATAAAAGTGGCGGTTTCTAATGCATAGCCCCAAAACGACACAGACAAATCAGTCAAAGACATCATGGACTGAACACTGTCCAATAGAGTGCGGTTACGTCGTTCCGACACACCATTACGCCGTGGTGTTCCGGCTGGCGTAAGCTGTGGTAGACCACAGTTCCTCAAGTGCATGCCTACCTCATAACTCAAGTATTCGGCTCCCCGATCGGATCATATATGCTTAATCTTCTTGTTTAGTTGATTCTCTACCTCATTATGAAATTCTCTGAACTTTTGAAACGTTCTAGACTTGTGTTTCATCAAGTAAATATATTTGTATCTACTTAAATCATCAGTAAAGGTAACAAAATAATGATACTCATTGCGTGTCGAGACACTTATTGGTCCACACACATCTATATGTATGATTTCCAATAGGTCTGCTACCCACTCCATAGTACCAAAGAAGGGTGTCCTGGTCATCTTACCCATGAGGCAAGGCTCACATGTATCAAGATATTAAAATCTAGTGACCCCAGAAATCCATCAGAATGAAGCTTCTTCATGCGCTTTACGCCAATATGACCAAGACGGCAATGCCATAGGTGCATGGTATTATCGTCATTATGCTTGCAGCTCTTTTCATCGATGTTATGGATGTGTGTACTATCATCAAGATCCAGTAAGAATAAACCTTTGCATACACGCGCATGAACATAAAAGACATCATTCATGAAAACAGAACAACCACTTGTTCCAGATTATGAATAATGATCTTGCAATAAGCAAGATCCATTCACAATATTCATGCTTAAGGCGGGTACAAAGTAGCACTTATTCAAAACTAATATTAATCCCGAAGGTAGGTGTAGATACAAATCGCTTATGGCCTTGACATCGACCTTCGATCTGTTGCCAACGCGCATCATCACTTCGTCCTTTTGATACGTCGTAAATGTATCTATAATTTTTGATGTTCCATGCTTGTGTAGTATCCACTTTTCTATGATTTGTCTACACTTTGAGGTATTTTTATACATTTTCCAATGGTAAGAAAATCGATAATCATTAACTGCTCGGTTGGATTGGAAGTAGCGACTAATCGGAATTCGGATGATTAACTGATTTAATAGGTTGGCTATTAATCGGTGCCACCTACAAAAATTAGCACCTAAAACACGTATGAATCTTCTTGCACCTCAACCATCTACCCTATTAAAGGCAGCCTTAAGCTCCCGTATGAGATCCTAAAGCGCTCGAGCTCTTGTATCTGAGGTCTGGTCGGCAACTACGAGGAACTGGTCAACAACGGCAAGGAACTAGTTGGTGATGGCGGAAATCGAGCTCCTGGAGGCAGATATTGAGCGGGAGCTTCGCAAAACCTACTTCATTAGGGTGGGATAGCGGATGGATGGGCGATATGTGTTGATAATTTTGCAACTTTTTAGACCAAGTGTAGTGGTTAATCGGGAATATACCTAGTAATCGGAGTGTTAGACCTATTAATTGGGCTAAACGATTAACACAAACAATTAGTGGTAATCGACACGGTCAGGTCCCTAGTAGCGATTAATCGGCCTATTAATCGCTGTTTCGGCCTATTTTTTGAAAAGTGACATTTTCTGGGACTAACCTATTAACAAGAGGCCATAGTGCCAGTTGCCTGTTTTCTGCTATTTTTGGTTTCAAAAAAGCTAGTAAGGAAATATTCTCGGAATTGGATGGGACAAAAGCCAAAGTCAATATTTCACCGAGGAGAACACAAAGACCGAAGGGCAGCTGAAGGGGGGCTGCAGGGCCGCCACACCCTAGGGCAGCGCGGGCCCACCCTAGGGTGCACCGCCCTATGGTGTGGGCGCCCTGGTCGTCTCTCTGCCTCTCCTCTTCGCCTATATAAACCCCTTGATGCCAAAACCCTAAGTACCCGATCAGATCTCCACGAAAAAGTCTGTAGCCGCTTCCACCATTGTCCCTAGACAGGGGGTTTGAAGCTCTTCCCGGCACCCTGCCGGAGGGGAGAGATCATCCCGGAGGCCTTCTTCATCACCATGCCAGCCTCCGGTATGATGCATGAGTAGTTCACCCTTTGACTATAGGTCCATACAGTAGCTAGATGGTTGTTTCTCCTCCTTTGTGCTATCATGTTTAGATCTTGTGAGATCCGTTCATTATCAAGATCATCTATTTGTAATCATGCATGTTGTGTTTGCGAGGATCCGATGGATATTGAGATTACTATGTCAGATTGGTTATTGATTCTATCATGTCTTATGATTATTGATTCTATCATGTCTGTGTTGTTTGAGATCTTGCATGCTCTCCGTTTCTAGTAGCTATCTTGGCCAAGTAGATGCTAGTGACTCCAAGAGGGAGTATTTATGCTCGATAGTGGATTCATGCCTCTATTGAATCTGAGGAAGTGACAGAAATCTCTAAGGTTGTAGATGTGTTGTTGCTACTAGGGAGAAAACAACAATATTTTGTTCATGGAACAATTGTATTGTTTATTTTACACACATTGCTTAAAGCAGTTATCCGTTGCTTGCAACTTAATACTAGAGGGGTTTCGGATGATAGCCTAAAGGTGGATTACTAGTCATAGATGCAGTTGGATGGAGGTCTATGTATATTGTTGTAATGCCCAATCAAATCTCATAGGATCATGATTGTCTAGTATTGCATTGTTATGCCTTTCTCAGTCCTGTCAATTGCCCTGCTATAATTTGTTTACCTAGCATGTTATGTTATTTATCTTAAGGAGAACACCTCTAGTGAATTGTGGAACCCAGTCCAATCTTTACCATTGATACATCATCTACTATTACTGTTTACTTTCTTCAACAATCATTACCTTCCACACCATACGTTTAATCCTTTTTAGCAAACTGGTGAGATTGACAACCTTACTATACATTGGGGCAAAGTCTTGAGTTTTTGTTGTGCAGGTTCCAAGTTGTTAGCAACACCTTGGAGTCGTTTCCTTCCTCCTACTGGTTCGATAACCTTGGTTTCATAACTGAGGGAAGACTTACTGCTGTTCTCATCATACCTTCCTCTTGGGGTTCCCCAACGAAGCTCTACAGTGATCTGAACGCATCAAGACGTTTTCTGGCGCCATTGCTGGGGAGTTAAGGACGGATTCACAAGGTGACTCCTTCACAACCATTCTCTTTACTTTGTTTTTGTTTTTCTTTGTTTTGCTTGCTTCTTTTTATCAAAAATTACAAAAAAATAGTTTTGTTTGGTTTGCTTTTTCTTATAAAAAACAAAAAAAATAGTTCTTCCTATAGTTGTCACCTTGGTCTAGCTCACCATGTTGATCCCTAAGTTCACCCTGAAAGTCCTTTCAATAGGTAGTGGCTCTATAATTGGGAAAGAAAATATTGAAGAATTCTTTAATCATATTAGCAAACATGAGGATATTGAGGATAGATCCTTAGCAGAACTTGATCCTAATTATGAAATTGCTACAACTTCTTTAGTTCACATGTTGGAGTCTAGGTTTGTTAACCTTAACCCCATGATGCAAATAATGTTTCTTTAACTAAAAGAAATTGAGGATGCTTAAAAGAGAGATTTTATTCTAGAAACTTTGCTAAAAGAGTTCAATGATGTTGCTAAGGAAGCCAAAAAGGTCTTTGATTGTTTTAATATGCTAGGCTCATGTGTAGATGTTATGGGAACATTATCAAAGTTGGATAAAACCAAACCCAATGGAGAGGAAATTAAAAAACACATACCTTTTAAACTTGTCGGAATGCATGAAGCCTTAGAAAAGAAATTTGATTGGATTGTTCCTGAAAACCTATTTGATGAAATTAGTTAACCCAAGAGTGCTGAGAGAGGATCCTCTACAACTCACTTGGGTGAGATACCTTTCCTAGTTGAAGAAATTTCGAGTATTGTTCTTAATGCTTCTTCATTTGAAAATACTTGATTCTTTCTTCTTGTGCCTAACTTAAAGGCGTTAAAGAAAAGTACTTCTTGGGAGATAACCTAATAGTTTTCTTGAGTCTTGGAAGTTATTACTTCTGTAATAACCTGTCCTTATCCTTTTTATTTGATTTTTGTGCCAAAAATAACCTCTAATGAGAGGGAAGTATGTAACACTACGGTTCTGAAAAGTCCGTAGCTTCTATGTGACATGCCAATCCCTGGATCGGTTCATTGGCTCACAATAGAATAAAGATGAATAACATAGCAAAATATCCGTGTATCATAAATAACGAAGATATCATTATTACAATAAAGGCTTAGCTCAAGGCTAGCTCAACTTATTCAAGTAGCAACATAATAGAATAAATCCTCCATTCTTCAAATTGCCCACAAGTGAACAAGTGCCGAGTGGAGTACCGTGGCCTAAACCGATCACTCAGAATTGGAATATCCTGCAACATGAAACGTAGCAACCCCGAAGGGTCAATACATGGAATGTATGACAAGTAGAGCTATTAAAGGAGACAATAGTGCTAACATCTACATGCATATTTGGCAAGTGCAGCTGTGGCTAGCTTGCATTCGCAAATACCTTTGTCCTACTTTCATAAACAGTTTTTGATTTTCTTTGAAAAGATCCCAATTAAGTTAACCCATCAACATTAAAGCAATTAGGAAATTAGAATAAGCGAGAACATGTCATGGAATCAATATCAAGCAACTCAAATGTCCATAACCGGGGACACGGCTAATTGATTAGTTTATACACCCTGCAGGGGTTAGTACACTTTACCCATGTGACTTGGCCAGCCCAGCTCGTACCACCACTCTCATATTGGGTGATGATAGGGAGAAGTCCAAGAAGGGACCGTTCGGGAAGTAGCTCCCCAAACCCGACACGCACCGGTCCAACCTACCAAAATTCTACATCTCTGGATACATGGGTTTGAGTTACCACAACCTACTGAGTCCAACCAACCGCCCATTTCATTATTGGCACATGGTTGTACACGTAAGATACAAAATAAAAAAGCCAATCATTTTCTCTTGATACCTGGGTGCCTTTCCGCAATGATACCACCAAAAATTATCAATCCCATCACACCCAGGAGATTCATTGATTAAGTTGTTTTTAGTTTTCGCAAACCAACACATTTAGAAACAATTTAAGTGATGTATCCCAGACCTCGTTCATCATAGCATGGCTAAGAACATCTATCAACAGTGGTTCATCTATAGGGAAAAACTTACCACATAATAGGACATAGCATAGCGATAGTAATATCGTACACATGCATATACAAAATACACGACAATGCATTGAAAATAGTAGGACAACATCATGAACAAGGTAGCATCTACTTGCCTTGGCTGTAGTGGTCGAACAAACAATCCACACACGAGCAAGCGTTGCACTCGTCACAATCTACACGATACAATTGCAATCACATAAACAAACCATACACAATCATATACAAACAATGACAACACAAGATGCATGCATGACAAGTTGAACATTGCTACAGTAGCTTCATATATTCTTATTCAGTATACCTACTGTATGTATGCATGGAAAATATTTTAAGTGCATAGAAAACAAAGCATGCAATTTTAAATGCCCAAACAATTGAGCTAGGACCCAATTATTTAGCCACTGCTAATAAACTGTTTGTAAAATCTTGGAAAAATATCCACTGTGTAGGCAACCTAAAATAGAACCAGTACCAATTGGAATTACTCACAAAGGATTCATATAATTCCCTGAGTAATTAAAATACTCCAGTAAGCCTTTATATAGATTCTGCAAATTCCAGTACTGTAAGTCTACCTTTTTAATTCACTGCAAGATTCCTCTTGTTCCACTGATTCCAGGGACATCTTATTTGCAATTTTTGGAGTTGTAGAACTTTTTCTATGAATTTAATACTCTAAAAAGAACATTAACTCATTTAATTATCCAAGACAAAACCTTGCTGCAAAATCATAAAAAACTGTACAGCAATATTCTACGTGAGACACTGAATCCATACATATTTTATTTGCAATTTTTGTCCCAGTAGATTATTTTCTGTGAATTTTACAAGTTCCACCTAAAATCTGCCAAAATAAATCAAATTAAAGGAAATAGTCAAACTTGACCGTTTGACCACGCCGACGTGGCGCTGACCAGTCAGCGCCCTGGGCTGACTAATCAATGGTCCATCTGGACCATTGGATGCCGATCAAGTGACAGAGGAGGCGCGCGAGGGGGAGGCTCACCGGAGCAGTTGGCAGCGACGACGGCGATGGTCGGGCGGCGACGGCGAGAGGTGAGACGGTGTCGGGGTGAGGTGGCGGATCTCCTCGCGGTGGAGGCGCGGGATCCCGCATGTGCAGGTGACGGCGGGCGGCGGCTGGAGTGGCGGGCGGCGAGGTGGCGACTCGCGACGACGTCGGTGGCCTGCAGGGAGAAGGGGAGGCGGTGGGTGGCGGCGGCGAGTCTGGCCAGGCGCGCAGAACGGGCGCCGGGCCTCGGGCGCGGCGCTTGGTAAATCGGCGAGCAAGTGCTCGGCGATGGCGGCGGGGTAAATGGCGATTTTTGGGGGGTTTGGAAGAGGGGGTCGTAGAGATTGATATAGGCAAAGATTTTCAGGGAGAAACAGTTTGAATTCGGCCCGATTCAGGAGGAATCGGAGCTGTTCGCGAGTTGGGGAAGAACACGCTGACGCAGGGTCCCACGTCGCCAGCGACGCCCTGGCCGGGCGGGCCCGCTCTTCAAGGGCTGGCGGCGGCAAGATATTGCCACTGGCCATTGCCCCTTTTCTTTTTTTTTTGATTTTCTTTTCCTTTTCCCTGGTGAATTTCCTAACTGAAATTTTTTGACAGAAACTGTCTATTATAAGATAAAAATTCAGATTGCCATCACTTTTGCTACGAAGCTCCGATTAAGGCGATTCAAAGTGCTACGGGTTCGTGACGGAACCCTTTAAGCACCTGTGCCATCCAAACAACCAAAATATACTTCTTTTAACAGAAGCATGGTAAAACCGAGCATTCAAGTGTAGGTGTCAAAATGCAATTGCAAGTGAGTTGTTTTGCCAAAACCCTTTTCAAACTGAATTTTTGCAATGATGATCATGATGCAATGACATGTATGCTATGCAATACCAAATCGAAAATTTTGGATGTGACAAGACTAACCCCCTTAAGATGAATCTCGTCCCCGAGATTCGGCGTGGCTAGCAAATAGGTGTGGGTGGTCCTCTCGGATGCCATCCTCACGCTCCCAAGTGGCTTCCTCTTCGGTGTGGTGGATCCATTGCACCTTGCAAAATCCGATCGTCCTGGTATGGGTAATCCTCTCTGCTGTCTCCAGTATCTTGACCGGCTTCTCCTCATAGGTTAAGTCGCTCTCAAGCTGAACCTCCTCTAGTGGCACCGTGTCTCTCAATGGTGTATCCACCATCTACGGATGACACTTCTTCAGCTGGGACACGTGGAACACATTGTGGACGACGGACAGAGCCTCTGGTAACTCCAACTGATAAGCAACCTCTCCTTTGTGTGCTAATACCCGAGATGGTCCAATAAACCGAGGTGCCAGCTTACCCTTGATTATAAATATCTTAATTCCACGCAGTGGCGATACCCTGAGGTACGCTCTATCACCTATCTCATACACCACTTTCTTGCGCTTGGCGTCAGCGTAGCTCTTCTGCCTCGACAGTGCTACCTTCATCCTGTCCCTAATCAAAGCGACCTTCTCCTCGATGTCCTTGATCAAATCAGGTCCAAATAGCTGACGCTCTCCTACTCCATCCCATAGTAATGGTGTCCGGCATCTTTTCCCATATAGCACATCGTACGGCGACGTCTTGATGCTGGTTTGGTAGCTGTTGTTGTAGGAAAACTCAGCGTACGGCAAATTCTCATCCCAACTAGAACCATGAGCCAAAGCGCAAGCCCTCAACATATCCTCCAAAATTTGATTTACCCTCTTGGTCTGTCCATCAGTCTGAGGGTGGAACGCTGTGCTAAACTCCAACCTACTTCCCAATGAATCGTGTAGCTGGCGCCAAAACTGCGATGTAAACTGGGTGCCTCTATCCGATACAATGCTCTTGGGAACTCCATGCAGGCACACAATTCTGTCCATATAAATCTTGGCCAACCTTGCACTCGTGTAGGTTGTCTTCACCGGTATAAAGTGGGCTACCTTGGTCAAATGGTCGACCACTACCCAAATAGAGTCGTATCCCGACCTGGTCCTGGGCAATCCTGTGATAAAATCCATTCCCACTCTACCCACTTCCAATCCGGCACAGGCAATGGCTGTATTAATCCTGCTGGCTTCTGGTGTTCCGCCTTCACTCGGCTGCAAACATCACATAAGGCAATATGCTCGGCGATGTCTCCCTTCATGTTGTTCCACCAAAATCTGTCCTTTAGATCCATATACATCTTCGTATTGACCGGATGTATGGAATACGGCGAGTCATGAGCTTCCTGCAGAATCAACTTCCTTATCTCCGGATCGTTGGGAACGCACAAACGATCTCCATACCACAAGGTTCCTTGCTCATCCTCGTGGAATTCTTTTGCTCGATCCTCCTTCATCTTTTCCTTTATTTCTTCCATCTCATTGTCTCCTACTTGAGCCTTCCTGATCATGTCCTGCAGCGTTGGTTGGACTTCCATTGCTGCCAAATATTCTTCTGACACCACCTCCAGTCTAATCTCCTTGAATTGCTTGCACAAATCCTCGGGCAATTCCCCAACAGTCAATCCATTGGCATAGACCTTCCGGCTTAGGGCATCCGCTACTACATTGGCTTTTCCTGGGTGGTATTGCAGATTCATATCATAATCCTTGATAAGCTCCAACCATCTCCTTTGCCTCATGTTCAGTTCCTTCTGTGTAAATATGTACTTCAGGCTCTTGTGGTCGGTGTACACATCGCAGTGTTTTGCCATTAGGTAGTGCCTCCATACTTTGAGCGCATGCACAACCGATGCTAATTCCAGGTCATGCGTGGGATAATTCCTCTCATGGTGTTTAAGTTGTCGCGAGGCATATGACACCACTCTCCCATCTTGCATCAGCACACTTCCAAGTTCCTGCCGAGAGGCATCACAGTACACTTGGAAATCCTTCTGAAGATCAGGTAAACATAGAACATGTGCGGTCACTAGTCGATGCTTCAGTTCCTGAAAGATGGCTTCACATGCATCTGTCCACTCAAACTTCCTCTCCTTCATCAGAAGTTCTGTCATCGGCTTAGCAATCTTGGACAAATTTTCAATGAACCTCCTGTAATATCCAGCAAGTCCCAAAAAGCTCCGAATATCGCCCACATTCTTGGGCGCTTCCCACTCAGTTACTGCAGTCACTTTGCTTGGATCAACAACGACTCCTTCTCCTGACACCACGTGTCCAACAAAACCAACAGTGTTAAGCCAAAACTCACAGTTGCTGAATTTGGCATACAGCTTGTGTTCCCACAGCTTCTCCATAATTAGTCGCAAATGTTTCTCATGCTCAGCATCGTCCTTGGAATATATCAGTATGTCATCGATGAACACAACCACGAACTTGTCCAAGTACTCCATGAATACCTTGTTCATCATGGTCATGAAATATGCCGGAGCATTCGTTAGTCCAAAAGACATAACTGTGTATTCATATAAACCATACCTAGTAGTGAAAGCAGTTTTTGGTATGTCCTCCTCCCGGATCTTTAATTGGAAATAGCCCGATCGCAGATCAATTTTCCTAAACACCTTTGCTCCTTCCAGTTGATCAAACAAATCATTTATGTTCGGCAGGGGTATTTGTTCTTGATGGTCACTTCATTCAGCAAGCGATAGTCCACCACTAACCTCTTGCTGTTGTCCTTCTTCTCCACAAATAGGACAGGTGCACCCCATGATGACAAACTAGGCTGAATAAATCCCTTGTCCAACTGCTCCTTTAGCTGTTTCTTTAATTCCTTCAGCTCATCCACATCCATCTTATATGGTCTCTGTAACATCCCAAAAATATGAAACTTGGATCATCAAACTCTAATCATCAAAATTAGGGTTAACAAAAACTTTTCCAAATAAGAATATGAAAGCATGCATGTGTGTATGCATTTCAATTTGAATTCTTTTGAATTACCTTGCTTGTGTGTTTCCTTGCTTGTAAAAGGATGCTTAGGTGAAATAAACATCATCTAAACAATTCCCAAACTTTTCCCAAAGACAAATAAATCAAAACAAACAAATTAAGTGAATGGTCACTTTTGCCAAATTAACTCCCATGCCTACTTTGGCTGTCTCTAACTTTCAAAACTTAACAGAAATTTGTTTGGATCTTTGCACCCCTTGATAGTACTCATAACAAAGTATCAAGGCCCACCTTGTGATCATCCAGAAACATTCAAATGCATAGTTTAAATGACAGTTTAAAATTGAATCTATATCATATGGGAAGATCCCACTTTTTCAAAAACCACTCAAACAAGCTCAACTTTCAAAACCCAAGCATCTACAAACTCACCAGCACATGCCTAGCACACCCACCAAAAATCTTTTCAAAATTTAAAACTTGAATTCATGCGGCCATTTCATCAAACACCTTGCTGATTCAAATAAAACAAAATCAAAACACTATAGTGTGCAGTGTTTTGGGCCTAACTTGTTTCCTCTCTAGACACCACTAGCCTTAGTAGATCATCTAACAAACTTAACTAATCACTAGCACCACTGTGAGCTCGCCAATGTCATCAATGGTGAACAGCCGAGAGCACCCATGTCACCCCAGTGTGGACAACAGGCTAGAGGAATAACTAGATGTGCCAACCTTGTCTGGGAGGTAGCCCATGCTTCACCGCCCCCTCTCGACCAGCCCTGCCTCGTAGACAACAGCCAGAACTGCCAGGAACGCCGCGCCCGTGCTGCTGTCGACCATGCCGACCCTCGCCGCAGAGCATGCGCCGTTCCCATTTAACTAGACCACCTCGATCCCTCGTTGCCCTCCAACATGCTCCCCACCATCCCAGGAGACCGCTAGACATGACCATTTCACCGCCCGTGCCCTGTAGCCACCGCTCGCCGTCGAAGACGCCGCCTCTGCCTCGTAGAGCATCGAGTGTTCCCGACCGTTTGCCACCGCCCCTACACACACATTAAAGCCATAGAGCATCGCCAGGAGACCACCGATCGATCGCCACCCTCGGCCATGCCTCTATCTGCCCGTAGCCGTGTCGCCACCGTCGCCTGCCCATCCCGTTCGGTCTCACCGTCGAGCCTATAAAAGGAAATGACCCCCAGCCGAATTGAGCACACCATCTCACTCCCCTCTCCTCACTGATCGTTCCACCCTGTTCCCGGATCGAGGCGAGAAGCGCATCGCCGGAATTTGGCTGGAGCCCGCCGCTGCTGGAGAAGAAGGAAGCTAGCGATTGGAGCCGCCCCAGGAGAAGCTGCCGGTACCAGGAGGTTCACCATCGTCTACTTCGTCGTTCGCCCGCCTCGCCGACCCTCGCCTGAGCCCCGGTGATCCTCCCACGACCCCCACCTGCCGCGTTAGGGTTCTGTCTCGCTGGCGCTGCCCGACGTGGATGATGAACCAGAGCCGTTGGATTAGAACTAGATTCAACGCACCACGTTGCCCCATACCGCTTCACACCCCCGTCTCACTGACGCGTGGGGACAACCACTTAATCAGCCCGCGTAAGCGCTATGCGTAGCAGGCCGGCCCATTATCGTCTCCTGCGCAGCCCACTCGTTTGAATTTGGATTTTTCCATTTTTATTCAAACACAGTTCTATACCTAGTTTCAAAAATCAACCTAGCTAGATTCAGTGAACCAAATTGAATGAAACCAATTTTGTTAGAAAGGTTTTGAAATGCTTAATCCAAGCCCGTTGGATTCAAATCATTTGAATCTATAGATCAACCTTGGTAAAAATAACAAGGCAGAACCTTTTCTGCATTCAAACATTTTTAAAATTTAAACTATAATAGCTTTTGAGTTGATTCCAACTCTCAAAAATCACTTTTGACCATACCTTTCAGAATATATAAAAACATTTGGGTTTACTTACAGAAATAATGTTCAAGTAATAAAAGAATGCCACATAGGCATTTCTAGTCATTTATTTTTATTTAAAATAAAAGGTTAAATCTTATTAAATTGAGACACCACTTTAAATCACATTCCCATGTTCTGAAATGTGTGGTGATGACATGTGTCAACATGATCCCATGTTTGGTTTGGAGAATATTAAATCTTAAGTAGTTTTTCAATGAGTAGAAATTACTTTTCTAAAAATAAAAGAAATTAAACCAAGCTTTAATCTTGTAATGTTAGTGATGATGCTAGATCATCTATAGAACCCTTGTGTGTGATGATTGAAAGTAGTTAAGTATTGTTTGGTGATTGTGTACCTCGTATTTATTTATAGACGCTAGTACCGACCAAGGATACGAGGAGGAAGGAGGATACTACGAAGAAGAAGCTGAGGAGAACTTCAACCACTGATCTGCACAAGGCAAGCTAACACTTGCAATTTAGCAAGCTTATACTGATACCGATGCAAGCCTAATACTACTAGTTGAATGTGCAGGCTAACACTTGCAAGATATTATACTTTAGCAAGCCTTACCATGCCAACCGTATGCCTTAAGCATATGTGGTTATACCCACTTGATAAACCAATCCTAGTTTTACTTGCAAGGTTTATACTTTATTTCTTTATCGAAGCTATTACTTAGATCTTACTTAAGTGAAGTGTAGATTCTAGAAAGATAATTGAAGGTGGCATAAAGAGCATACAACTTGGCCTAAGCTAGATAATCTTTATGTCATCCTAAGGCATGAGATTGAACTTAGTTAAACTCCACTAGTTTACCACCCCTCATTAGTACTTACCCCCACTTGTAGATTCTAGTGCTAAGCATAAAACTTGATCAACTTTAGATGGGAATACTTGGTGAAAATGGTTATGAAAACCTTGGAATGATGGATCATTCTATTGAAATGTTTTGGACATGTGTTTCCGAACACCAGAGGATTTTTGGTGATGAAAATGTTGAGGCATGAGCCTTAGCCCTTTATAAAACTGATGGTTGTCTGGATGTGATACCATTCCAATTTTATCGTACAACCACAATACCCGAGAATTGGGTAGGGCTTGACTGGAAACTTATATACCTTAGTATTAGTTCCCTCACGGCCAAGGTCTGAGATGCGGCTACCATGTGAAGATTTTCCACCTATGCAGTACCCAAGATGACAGTTGGTCATGGTTGGGAGGCTAAACTCACAGGAGAGGTGCTTATACTAGGGCGTGTAATTGAAAGGTTAGGATTGATTATCCGCATACTGAATATGGTGAATTCAGGATTTGTTCCTGACGGATGTATCGAATGTTGTGGTGAAAGTGTATAATCTCTGCAGAGTGTCAAACTATTCGAATAGCCGCATCCGCGGTTATGGACAGTTGGAGTGGCCATACTGTTCCCCCGTCAGAGTTTTTCAAAATGACTTGTGAAATGAATTGAGATTCTGACTTAACCACAACAGAGTTGTGATATGAAATACAAGTTCCCACTTAGGTGCTATAAAACTTCAACTAGCTTTCTTTGTTTCTAAACTTAGTAGATGTAAATCTGGATTTTTTGCAAAACAACCCTAGAGCTTAGTGTCCTACTACAAAAACCCCCTTCACCTGTTAGTCTTAGTTTGCGAGTACTTAAAGAGTACTCATGGCTTTGTCCCTGGCTATTCCCGTGGCCAGACTATGAAGAGGAGTACCAGGATGATGGACCCCAGGAAGGTTACGACAACTAGGATCATCTCCCATCGTCAGCATTGCCTATTACCCCGAAGATGGAGCTTCACCTACGCTACCATTATTATTATGTATTTCCGCTGCTTGAGTTGTATTAAGAACTGGATCATGAGATCCTTATTTGTGTAAGACCTTATGTATGGTTTGTAATGGATGATGTACTGTGGTATCCAAATCTGTTATGTCTCGCAAAAATGGTAATCCTGGGATTGCGATGTATGGCATAACAGGCATCTGGGATTAAAAATACGGGTGTTGACAAGTTGGTATCAGAGCCATCCTGACCATAGGAGACCCTAGTTAGACTGGCCGTTTGAATCAAAAACTTAGTTTCAAAACCAAAGAAAACAAATATTTGCAAAAACTTATTCCCATTCTTATCACCGTGTTTCTTTCATAAAAATTCATGTTCCTCAAAAACTCTTGCAAAAATACATAAAATTTGACACACTTGATCACTCTACTAACTTACTCATCCTATATTCTTTTAGATGGACGTGAAGTACAACAAGTTTTACCAGTTTGGGAATGGAGGAGACCTTATCTTTGAGCGGGATTTGGACCAGCTTTCGGAACTTCTGGAGCGTCCGCACCCCGAGTTCTTCGGAGCTCAGCTCAATGATCAAGGAGGAGAAGATCTGCAGTGGCTAATTGTTGCAAGTCTCCGAGGAAAGATTGAACCTCCCACTGCCGAGGGAATTCAATTCACCTTAAGAGAGAACAACTGGCTCAATGGACTTGCCAGGGCCATGCAGGAAGCTCTTGCCCATCTGTGTGGGAAGAGTATCAACCAGATCAAGGGTACCCGCTTTGAGTTTTGTCCAAGGCGTGATGCTAATGGACAACCACTAGATGCCCCATACCACCACAAGCTGAAGACCCAATTGGACCACCTCAGCTTCATGATGTATGATCGTCAGCAGGAGTTGGATAATTGCCGTGACTACTCCAACCACAAGTCCGCCATCATCAAGACGAAGGATCAGACCATCGCCATGCTAGCAAAGGATCGCAAGTCTCGCCGCCGTCAGCTCGATAAGAAGGAGCGCATCATTGCCCATCTTTGCCACCGTATCTCGGATTTGGAGGAGACCATCCATGAGAGAGGCATGCAGTTGGAGGAAAGGGAGAATGCCGGAGAGGATCTTCGTGGAGACCCCTACTCCTATCTCAGCGATGATGATGATTTTCTGGAGGATCAGGCTATGGACTTCTTACCGATGAGGATGATTTCGCCTTCATCAATGATGACGAGGATGATGAGGATGAAGACTACACCGACTCCAAGGAGTAGTAGCACTTTAGCACTAGCATAGTGAGTAGTATTTGGTCCCACTGTATCGTAGTTTCCAGAATGGTTCTTAAAACCATCTGTTTACCTTTGTTGTGGTGTGTGTTGTATCATGTGAATGAATGAAAAGCAAGTTGCTAGAAAATCCAAGTCAAACTTTAAAAACTTTTCAAAAGTCCTAGAACCTTAGAAATTTCCCTCTTTTCTCATGATCTATCTCAATCTTCAGATGCCACGCGGAGGAAGTGGTTCATCCCCGGACCCGATGTTGCAGATCCTGCAAATGTTGGTTTTTGACCGCGAAGCTGAAAGAGCGGAATGTCAAGACAACCTAGCCACCCTTCAACAGATAGCTCAGCTAGCCCACAACAATCAAGGCCACGGAAATTAGGACAACCATGGATCTAAGCTTAAGAATTTCCAGAACACCAACCCACCTGTTTTCACTAAGTCGGAAGATCCCCTAGATGCCGACGATTGGCTGCAAACCATGGAAAACAACCTAGAAGTCGCCGGAGTGGAAGCCAACGAGAAAGTTCTGTTCGCCACCCACTATCTAGCCGGAGATGCCAGAGCATGGTGGAACAGCATTCGTGCGATGACCGATGGACAGATGATGACATGGGAAGAATTCAAGGTCAAGTTCAGCAGAACCCATGTGCCACTAGGTTTGATCAAGAAGATGAGAGATGAGTTCAGAGAACTTAAGCAAAGACGGATGACCGTAGTTGAATACCATGACAAATTCTTGTCATTAGCTAGGTATGCCCTGGATGAGATCGACACCGAAGCCAAGAAGAAGGAGAGATTCTTGAATGGTCTGCACGATGAGATGCAGACTGTGTTAGTCAATATCCCCTTTGCTAATATTGAAGCCCTTGTCGACTCTGCCATCCAGATGGAAGGAAAGATCAACCAATCCAATGAGAACTGCAAGCGTCGCATGATGCATCAACCAGGAACCCATCAGACCCGAAAGTATCGCCCCAACCCATCTCCAGGATTTGCCCCGAGAACCAACAGACCCCCAATGAACCGTCCGACCTATCCCAACCGTGGAAACCCTAGGCCTGGAGGAAATCACAACAACCCCGGCAACTCTAACAATTTCAACTATGCCCCACCCAAGTTCAACAACAACAATGCTACTGCCAACACCAACACTGCCCCGAGGACTGGAAGCAATGTTGTGCCTGTTGCAGCAAAGGACAAGTCGCAAGTGACTTGTTATGACTGTGGAAATAAGGGTCACTACTCCAACGAGTGCCCCAATAAGAAGAATACCGCAGCCCCCAATGCAAATGCCCCAGCTCAGCAGCAGCGTCGTGTTCAGCCAGGAAGAAGGTTTGCCCCAGGGAATTCGCTCAACCGCAACGGCCGTCTTTTTCTCATGCATGCTGAAGAAGCTCAGGAAGCGCCGTTGTCTTTGGGTATGTTTTCTGTTAATTCAGTACTTGCAAGAGTGTTGTTTGATTCTGGTGCATCGCATTAATTTGTCACCAAAGAATTTGCCTGCACTAGTAAGATTCAACCAACAAAACTGAAGCATGTTATGATCGTCCAAATTCCCGGTTCAACCACCAAGGCTAGGCAAATTTGCAAAGCCGTCCCTATCCGAATCCATGGCATAGATTTTTATGCTAATCTAATAGTACTCGGAACTAAATGTTTGGAAGTAGTACTAGGAATGGATTGGATGTCTAAACATAAAGGATTGATTGACTGTGCCAAGAAAGCCATCACCATGACCAAAGTACCGAATATCGATCGAGCATATCTGAAACCTTACCTCGTCAATTCAAGTGCAACAAGAGTATAGCCCAACCTACCATTGACCAAGTCCGGATAGTCTGTGAATACCCCGATGTATTTCCAGATGTTTTGCCTGGTATGCCCTCAGATCGGGATATCGAGTTTATCATTGAACTAATCCCCGGAATAGGACCCATAGCCCAGAGACCCTATAGTATGAACCCGTCGGAACTAGCAGAACTGAAGAAGCAACTGGATTCCATGCTAGAAATTGGATTAATTCAACCAAGTGCGTCAACATGGCGATCACCTGTCTTCTTTGTGGACAACAAGGATGGAGGTAACCGTTTGTGTACGGATTATCGGAAGTTGAATGATGTCACCATAAAGAACAAGTATCCCTTGCCCAAGATAGAAGATTTGTTTGATCAGTTGACCAATGCCAAAGTGTTTTCTAAGATTGATCTTAGAACAGGCTATCATCAACTCAAGATTCACGCAGAGGATATTCCCAAGACTGCCTTTACCACCAGATATGGATTATACGAGTATACTGTCATCTCTTTTGGATTAACCAATGCCCCCGCTTATTTCATGAATCTCATGAATAAGATTTTTATGGACTTCCTGGATAAGTTTGTCGTTGTTTTCATCGACAACATTCCGATTTATTCCAAATCGGAAGAAGAACATGAGCTACACCTAAGGACCATTCTTGGAACCCTTAGAGAGCATCAGCTATATGCCAAGTTTAGCAAATGTGAATTCTGGTTACAGGAGGTAGGATTCCTTGGCCACATTGTCTCAGCCGGAGGAATTGCCGTTGACCCTGCAAAGGTGAAAGATGTCGAAGATTGGCAAGTCCCAACCACTCAAACCCAAGTTCGTGCATTTCTCGGATTGGCGGGATATTACCGCAAGTTCGTAGAAGGATTCTCAAGTATCGCCAGACCCATGACCCAATTGCTGAAGAAGGACAAGAAGTTTGAATGGACGGACAAATGTGAAGCGAGTTTTCAAGAACTCAAGAGGAGATTGATTTCAGCCCCAATCTTAATCATGCCGGATATCACGAAGCCTTTCGACGTGTATTGTGACGCATCCAAGATCGGTCTCGGATGTGTGCTAATGCAAGAAGGCAAAGTTATCTCTTATCTATCTCGACAACTGAAACAACAAGAGCAAAATTACCCAACCCATGATCTCGAACTCGCAGCCGTAGTTTTAGCCCTGAAGACATGGAGGCATTACCTGATGGGAAATCGTTGTGAGATATATTCGGATCACAAGAGCCTGAAGTATATATTCACTCAGAAGGAGATGAATATGAGACAGAGAAGATGGATTGAGTTAATCAAGGATTATGATCTGGACATTCACTATCACCCTGTTAAAGCCAATGTGGTAGCAGATGCCCTTAGCAGATTGCCGTGCCGCCTGAACTCCATGATTTTGAAGGAGCAACCAAGCTTGTACAAAGAGATGGAAGATTTTCGAATGGAATTAGTGAGTGAAGGATTTTTGGCTAGCATCGAACTTCAACCAACTTTGATTAGACAGATCAAAGAGGCGCAGAAAGGAAATGCTAGTATTGACAAAATCAAGTGTCGTATCGGTACAGGCAAAGTACCTGGATTCACCGAAGATGAAGAAGGAGTTATGTGGTACAAAGGACGCCTTTGTGTACCCGTAGATTCTGATTTGAAAGAAGTGATTCTCAAGGAAGCTCATGATACTCTTTATTCTATCCATCCCGGAGGAACTAAGATGTATCAAGATTTGAAAGAGCAATTTTGGTGGCATAAGATGAAGAGAGAAATCGGAAGCTATATCGCCAAGTGTGATATATGTCAGCGAGTCAAGGCCGAACATCAAAGACCCGCTGGATTGTTGCAACCATTGTAGATTCCGAAATGGAAATGGGATTCCGTTGGAATGGACTTTATCACCGGATTGCCTACTTCTAGTAGGGGAAATGACTCTATCTGGGTCATAGTGGACAGATTGTCCAAAGTCGCCCATTTCTTACCCGTCAAGACCACATATCAGAGTTTGAAGCTAGCGGAGTTATACATCGTTAGAATCGTTAGTTTGCATGGAGTCCCCAAGAACATCGTATCTGATCGAGGAACGCAATTTACCTCGAGATTCTGGAAGAAAGTCCAAGAAGGTTTAGGAACCCGACTAGATTTCAGTACCGCTTATCACCCCCAGACCGATGGACAAACGGAGCGAGTAAATCAAATACTCGAAGACATGTTGAGAGCATGTGTGCTAGATTATGGATCTAAGTGGGAAGATTGTCTGCCGTTTGCAGAATTTTCATACAACAATAGTTATCAAGCTAGTTTGCAAATGGCCCCATTTGAATTTATGTACGGAAGAAAGTGTCGCACCCCTTTGAACTGGTCGGAAGTAGGAGAGAGTCAGATTTTTGGACCCGATATCCTACGAGAAGCAGAAGAGAAGGTTCACAAGATTCGTGAGCACCTCAAGACCGCCCAGTCCCGACAGAAGAGTTACGCCGACAAGAGACGTTGAGACCTCGCCTTCAACATAGGAGATTTTGTATATCTGAAAGTGTCACCATTGAAGGGAATGCAGCGTTTCCAACTCAAAGGAAAGTTAGCCCCTAGATATATCGGCCCCTTCAAGATTCTAAGCCATCGAGGAGAAGTGTCGTATCAATTGGAACTACCCGAAGAGATGTCAGCCGTGCACAATGTGTTCCATATCTCATTACTTCGCAAGTGTCTCGAAGTCCCAGAGAAGACTGAAGTATTCAAGAATATTGATCACCGGACTATAGAGATCAATGATGACCTAACCTATCCTGAAGTACCCATCCGTATTTTGGAAGAAGCTTTCCGAACTGCCAGAACCCGAAGCATCAAGTTTCTCAAGATTCAGTGGAGCAACCACACGGAAGAGGAAGCTACCTGGGAGCGCGAATATCACATCAGGACGGAGTTTCCTGATCTCTTCAAATCCTAGGTAATCTTTTTCGTCCTTTTTCAAATCTTGGGACGAGATTTTGTTTAAGGGGGAAGGTTTGTAACATCCCAAAAATATGAAACTTGGATCATCAAACTCTAATCATCAAAATTAGGGTTAACAAAAACTTTTCCAAATAAGAATATGAAAGCATGCATGTGTGTATGCATTCCAATTTGAATTCTTTTGAATTACCTTGCTTGTGTGTATCCTTGCTTGTAAAAGGATGCTTAGGTGAAATAAACATCATCTAAACAATTCCCAAACTTTTCCCAAAGACAAATAAATCAAAACAAACAAATTAAGTGAATGGTCACTTTTGCCAAATTAACTCCCATGCCTACTTTGGCTGTCTCTAACTTTCAAAACTTAACAGAAACTTGTTTGGATCTTTGCACCCCCTGATAGTACTCATAAGAAGTATCAAGGCCCACCTTGTGATCATCCAGAAACATTCAAATGCATAGTTTAAATGACAGTTTAAAATTGAATATATATCATATGGGAAGATCCCACTTTTTCAAAAACCACTCAAACAAGCTCAAATTTCAAAACCGAAGCATCTACAGACTCACCAGCACATGCCTAGCACACCCACCAAAAATCTTTTCAAAATTCAAAACTTGAATTCATGCAGCCATTTCATCAAACACCTTGCTGATTCAAATCAAACAAAATCAAAAGGCTATAGTGTGCAGTGTTTTGGGCCTAACTTGTTCCCTCTCTGGACACCACTAGCCTTAGTAGGTCATCTAACAAACTTAACTAATCACTAGCACCACTGTGAGCTCGCCAATGTCATCAATGGTGAATAGCCGAGAGCACCCATGTCACCCCAGTGTGGACAACATGCTAGAGGAAGAACTAGCCATGCCAACCTTGTCTAGGAGGTATCCCATGCTTCACCGCCCCCTCTCGACCAGCCCTGCCTCGCACACAACAGCCAGAACCACCAGGAACGCCGCGCCCGTGCCACTGTCGACCATGCTGACCCTCGCCGTAGAGAACGCGCCGTTCCCATTTAACCAGACCACCTCGAGCCCTCGCCGCCCGCCAACATGCTCCCCACCATCCCAGGAGACCGCCAGACATGACCATTTCACCGCCCGTGCCCCGTAGCCACCGCTCGCCGTCGAAGGCGCCGCCTCTGCCTTGCAGAGCATCGAGTGTTCCTGACCGTTTTCCACCGCCCCTACACACGCATTAAAGCCATAGAGCATCGCTAGGAGACCACCGATCGATCGCCACCCTCGGCCATGCCTCTATCTGCCCGTAGCCGTGTCGCAACCGTCGCCTGCCCATCCTGTTCGGTCTCACCATCGAGCCTATAAAAGGAGACGACCCCCAGCCGAATTGAGCACACCATCTCACTCCCCTCTCCTCACTGATCGTTCCACCCTGTTCCCGAAGCAAGGCGAGCAGCGCATTGTCGGAATTTCGCCGGAGCCCGCCGCTGCTGGAGAAGAAGGAAGCCAGCGATTGGAGCCGCCCCAGGAGAAGCTGCCGGTACCAGGAGGTTCGCCGTCGTCAACTTCGTCATTCGCCCACCTCGCCGACCCTCGCCTGAGCCCCGTTGAGCCTCCCATGACCCCCACCTGCCGCGTTAGGGTTCTGTCTCGCCGGCGCTGCCCGACGTGGACGATGAACCATAGCCGTTGGATTAGAACTAGATCCAACGCACCATGTTGCCCCATACCGCTTTGCACCCCCTATCTCACTGACGCGTGGGGACAACCACTTAACCAGCCTGCGTAAGCGCTGTGCGTAGAAGGCCGGCCCATTATCGTCTCCCGCGCAGCCCACTCGTTTGAATTTGGATTTTTCCATTTTCATTCAAACACAGTTCTGTACCTAGTTTCAAAAATCAACCCAACTCGATTCAGTGAACCAAATTGAATGAAACCAATTTTGTTAGAAAGGTTTTGAAATGCTTAATCCAAGCCCATTGGATTCAAATCATTTGAATCTATAGATCAACCTTGGTAAAAATAACAAGGCAGAACCTTTTCTGCATTCAAACATTTTTCAAATTTAAACTATAATAGCTTTTGAGTTGATTCTAACTCTCAAAAATCAATTTTGACCATACCTTTCAGAATATATAAAAACATTTGGGTTTACTTACAGAAATAATGTTCAAGTAATAAAAGAATGCCACATAGGTATTTCTAGTCATTTATTTTTATTTAAAATAAAAGGTTAAATATTATTAAATTGAGACACCACTTTAAACCACATTCCCATGTACTAAAATGTGCGGTGATGACATGTGTCAACATGATCCCATGTTTGGTTTGGAGAATATTAAATCTTAAGTAGTTTTTCAATGAGTAGAAATTACTTTTCTAAAAATAAAAGAAATTAAACCAAGCTTTAATCTTGTAATGCTAGTGATGATGCTAGATCATCTATAGAACCCTTGTGTGTGATGATTGAAAGTAGTTAAGTATTGTTTGGTGATTGTGTACCTCGTATTTATTTATAGACGCTAGTACCGACCAAGGATACGAGGAGGAAGGAGGATACTACGAAGAAGCAGCTGAGGAGAACTTCAACCACTGCTCTGCACAAGGCAAGCTAACACTTGCAATTTAGCAAGCTTATACTGATACCGATGCAAGCCTAATACTACTAGTTGAATGTGCAAGCTAACACTTGCAAGATATTATACTTTAGCAAGCCTTACCATGCCAACCGTATGCCTTAAGCATATGTGGTTATACCCACTTGATAAACCAATCCTAGTTTTACTTGCAAGCTTTATACTTTATTTCTTTATCAAAGCTATTACTTAGATCTTACTTAAGTGAAGTGTAGATTTTAGAAAGATAATTGAAGGTTGCATAAAGAGCATAAAACTTGGCCTAAGCTAGATAATCTTTATGTCATCCTAAGGCATGAGATTGAACTTAGTTAAACTCCACTAGTTTACCACCCCTCATTAGTACTTACCCCCACTTGTAGATTCTAGTGCTAAGCACAAAACTTGATCAACTTTAGATGGGAATACTTGGTGAAAATGGTTATGAAAACCTTGGAATGATGGATCATTTTATTGAAATGTTTTGGACATGTGTTTCCGAACACCAGAGGATTTTTGGTGATAAAAATGTTGAGGCATGAACTTTAGCCCTTTATAAAAGAGAGAATTCCTTATTTGGCCCTACTTAAAGTTTCACTTTCTTATTTGGCCGTGAAAATCTTTTTCTTCCCTATTTGACACTTGGTCAAAAAATTATGCCTTATATGGCCCTCTAGTTCATTCCGACCACTAACTCTGTTAAATATGAAGATAAAAATACACTTTTGCCCCCGTGTATTTGTTACCAAAAAAAATTTAGAAAATAAAACCAACGGCTGTGTAACATATTTGGTCATATACTGAAGACTAAATTAGGCACGTACACTTGGTCAGACAACTGACTTTAATTGAAAAACTTGGTCCTCGATTATCGTTTGAAAACAATGACTGCAGCTAGCTCTAGCTCTTAATTTATACGTACTACTTCTAGCTAGCTTAGGGCATCTTCACCGGGCGGCCAAAATAGTCTGCGCGTGTCCAAAACTGCCCGGGAGGACGCACGCGACGTGCGCAGCGCCCGTCGACCTATCTGGAAAAACACGTCCGTCCTGACCTATCCATGCATCTAATCTGGTGCTCGGTTGCGTCGGCCCGTACAGCACGGACAACGCGGGGTGTCCTCCCAATAATTTTCCCGGGCCCTCCCGCCAGTGATACAACAGACGCTCTCCTCCTCCAAACCCTCGCGTACTCCATCTCGCTCGATATCGAGCAGGAGCAGTCTTTGCTGCCGCCACCGCCACCGCTCGCTGCTGCAGACGCCCCCCCGTGATATCGAGCGCCACCGCAGGCCACACGTGTTGCCGGAGTTGTCTGGCCACTCCACATGCAGTCTCATCGTCCTCGGTCTCCACCATTGGACTGGGCACGCGACACCCTCTGCATGCGCAAAACCTGCTCGATCAATTGCCTGAGATACGTTCGCCGGTCCTTTTTAGGTTTTGTCCAACCCGCTTTTGGAGTTGCCATCGCCATTGACGGCCGCATACTTTGCAGATGGACAGCAACCATGTGAGACTGAACTATCTATATGTAAGCACTATTTTAATTTGATTTCCTAGTCTAATTTATTTGTATCCTAAAAATTAATTATATAACAATATTTGCAAACATATGAATCCCTGGCCAGTGTGGACAAATGGGTCGCGTCGTTGGGCACGGCTGGCCGGAAAAGCCGGACCCCCTACCCATACTGACTGGGGTCCGACCCAAACAGACAGTTTCAGACCGTTTGGGTTGCCCCGGTGGAGATGCCCTTAGCACGTGAGGAGACTGCATAGTGATGGTTCATATAGACATGGAAGAAACGGCATCGAGGTATGGCCACGTTTGTATTGACCCAGCCGATGGATGTTTGCGCCCAAGCATCGGCACACATGGCATCCATTCCAGTTTTGCCTCACATGAGCTCGTGCTTTCTAGTGGCAACTAGTCTATCCACGTCAATAATATAAAAGTAAAACTTGCCATATTGTATATCAACCTTTTTTGCAGGTATGTTGTATATCAACTTGGTTCAACCAAAATACTGACGCACGCTATTTTGTTACATGGAGCGAGAGTAAGCCTCACCTTGGTTGGTGCATGTTAGTTCTTGTATGGGTTTCATAGACGGCTCCACTATATATAGTTAGTCATATGAAGGCATGGGAGTATTTGTTTGCCTTTTTTCCATTTTCTTTGTCAATTGAGGAGACAGGGGTGCATAGGTACAAGAAAGAAAAAGTTAACGGCATGCCCTAACAGAATTGACGGGAGGGTCATATAAGGAACTAAACAAAAATACAAAGTCAAATAGGGAAGAAAAAGTTTTCTAAGGCCAAATAAGGAACTAAAACTTTTGATAGGGCCAAATAAGGAACTCTCTCTTTATAAAACTGATGGTTGTCTGGATGCGATACCATTCATTACCGTACAACCACAATATCCGAGAATTGGGTAGGGCTTGACTGGAAACTTATATACCTTAGTATTAGTTCCCTCACGACCAAGGTTTGAGCTGCGGCTACCTTGTGAAGATTGTCCACCTGTGTAGTACCCAAGATGAAAGTTGGTGATGGTTGGGAGGACAAACTCACAGGGGAGGTGCTTATACTAGGGCGTGTAATTGAAAGGTTAGGATTGATTATCCGCATACTGAGTATGGTGAATTCAGGATTTGTTCCTGACGGATGTATCGAATGTTGTGGTGAAAGTGTACAATCTCTGCAGAGTGTCAAACTATTCGAATAGCCGTCTCTCATGTTATAGTGGCGATTACTGTTCCCCATGTTCCCCCGTCAGAGGTTTTCAAAATGACTTGTGAAATGAATTGAGATTCTGACTTAAGCACAACAGAGTTGTGATATGAAATACAAGTTCCCACTTAGGTGCTATAAAACTTCAACTAGCTTTCTTCGTTTCTAAACTTAGTAGATGTAGATCTGGCTTTTTGCAAAACAACCCTAGAGCTTAGTGTCCTACTACAAAAAACCCCTTCACCTGTTAGTCTTAGTTTGCGAGTACTTAAAGAGTACTCATGGCTTTGTCCCTGGCTATTCCCGTGGCCAGACTATGAAGAGGAGTACCAGGATGATGGACCCTAGGAAGGTTCCGACAACTAGGATCATCTCCCATCGTCAGCATTTCCTGTGACCCCGAAGATGGAGCTTCGCCTAAGCTACCGTTATTATTACGTATTTCCGCTGCTTGAGTTGTATTAAGAACTGGATCATGAGATCCTTATTTGTGTAAGACCTTATGTATGGTTTGTAATGGATGATGTACTGTGGTATCCAAATCTGTTATGTCTCGCAAAAATGATAATCCTGGGATTGCGATGTATGGCATAACAGGCATCTGGGATTAAAAATCCGGGTGTTGACAGTCTCTTTTCTATAGGTCCTGTTCCCGGCATCAGATCGATGAGAAACTCCACATCCCTGTCAGGTGGCATCCCTGGCAGCTCTTCCGGAAACACGTCGGGGTAATCCTTTATCACAGGCACAGTATCCATGCTAACCCCCTTAAGAGAATTCAGATTACATCTTCCCGGTCGCAGAGACGACTTGAACCTAATCCTCTTACCATCTGGGGTTTTGAGCGAAACCGCTCGCTGTGCACAATCTATGTGTCCCCCATGCATAGACATCCAATCCATGCACAATATTACATCTAAACCTTGTGATTCCAATACTACCAGATGTGCAATGAAATTGTGTGCTCCAATCCTCACAGTTAAGTCGCGGCATCCTGCGCTAGCTATCATATCCCCTCCAGGTGAGCTTACTCTAATAGACCCTTTCAGAGACTCCATGGGTAACTTATACTTATCCAAAAATGCCCTTGATATGAATGAATGCGATGCACCAATATCGAAAAGTATAAGTGCAGAGTGAGTGTTGATTGGAAACTTACCAACCATAAGCTCAGGCTCATTTGGGATCTCCTCCACATTCATGTGGTTCACTGTGGCCTTCTGGTTGTTGCCTGGCTTCAGTCCCTTCTTCTCCGGACAGTTATCTGCATAATATCCCTTCTGGCCACACTTGAAGCATGTCACCTCACTCAGGTCTGTCTTCACAAAGTTGCGGTCACGGTTGCGGTCATGTCCACTGTGTCCTCCAAAATGGTGAGTGTGTCCTACCTTGTGGCTGTGGCGGTTGCTCTTATGTCTATCATGGCGATGACCGTCGTTTCCATGGCTGTGGCGGTCATGGATTCCATGGTGCCCATGGTCACTTCCACCATGCTTGGAGTATCCATCATAAGAAGTGCGTGACTTGTGAGAGATAGAATGGTGATTGTTGCTCTTTCTCTTGCATTTTTCCACCTGCTTGTGCTTCCCCTCCAAGATTCTGGCCTTGTCCATAAGCTCCTGGAAAGTGGGACAATAAACCACTAGCAGCTGCACTGAAAGCTCATCACTAAGGCCATCCAGGAACCTCTCTCTCCTTTTGGCATCAGTGTCAACATCCTTAGGTGCATAACGAGACAGGTTGTTGAACTCCTCAATATACTCAGCCACGGAGCAGTTGGTTTGGCGCAAGTTGCGAAATTCCTTCCTCTTCAGGCTCAGAACTCCTGAAGAAACGTGGTTGGTCCTGAAACCTTTCTCAAACATTGCCCAAGTCACAGTGTCTAGCGGGTGGGTGATCTGAAAAGTGTCCCACCACGAGGCGGCTGGTCCCTCCAGTAGGTGAGCAGCAAATCTCACTTTCTCAGCATCTGTGCACCCAACAGTTACTAGATCCTTATTCACTGAACGCAACCAGTCGAGAGAAACCATCGGCTCCGTTGCAGTAGAGAACTTCGCTGGCCTTAGCCTCGAGAACCTTGTAAGTGCATCTCCCTGAGGTTGGTTGTTCCCATTGTTGTTGTTGTTGTTGTTGTTGTTGTTGTTGTTTTTGTTGTTGTTGTTGTTGTTGTTGTTGTTGTTGTTGTTGTTGTTGTTGTTGTTGTTGTTGTTGTTGTTGTTGTTGTTGTTGTTGTTGTTGTTGTTGTTGTTGTTGTTGTTGTTGTTGTTGTTGTTGTTGTTGTTGTTGTTGTTGTTGTTGTTGTTGTTGTTGTTGTTGTTTTTGTTGTTGTTGTTGTGAGCTTCCATGAACTGGGTCATCACTTGGGTCAGATGTGCCTGAGCCGCCATGAGCTGCTCCAACTCAGTAGGTTGACGGCGGGGAGGCATCTACGGTTCAGCACAAGTAAGCTTAGAAAGAATCGATTACGAAAACAGGATTCTACCCATGCATTATGATCAAACAACAACAAAGCAACCACAGAAAATCTCAAGCAAGCAGCACATTAGCAAACAAACGATCCAGCAATGTCCCAGGGGTTATCCTAGCGGTATATATCTAATGAAATAGTTTTATAAGCATTGGCAACAGTTATCAACACCAATTGGCCAATAAAGCATTAAAACAGGAATCTGCCAGAACAGTCCAACAGTGTTCACGAATTTTTATACCTGACTTAAAGTCGTCAGGAAGTTTTGCTGATTTCTTTATATACAGTAAAGAGAGTTTCGAACCAACCCTATTTTTTCCATATTTTTCCTAGTTACCAATAAAATATGAAAATTCGTGAAGTACATCTGTGTCAGCAGAAAACTGCATCAGGGAAAACTCAGATATCAACCAAAACTTGTTATAACTCTTCTATAAAATTCACACAAATAATGCTGGAACTTTGGAGTACACATAGGAGCAACTAAACACTTTAAACTAGCATTAATTTAAGTTTTACATTGATCGAGACTTAATCTAACGATTTAACCTAACGAAGACTAATTGGTGGGCATCTATCTACTTCATGAAGAGGTTGCAGTAGGTCCTCGCACTCATGCGTTGGCGCTTCTGTCCACGAACCAACCATGGCGGCAGAGTATACACCTCTCCTGAGTCATCACTTGAAACCTCAAATTCCACCTCTTCTGGATCCTCCTCTTCTTCTTCTTCCTCTGCTGCGGCTGCAACAGCTTCATCTCCTTCACCATCATCGTCTCCATCATCATCATCCTCGTCCTCATCATCATCATCATTCCCACTGTCATCATCTTATCATTGTTGCCATCATATCCATTGTTGTCATCAGAGGATGGATTCAACTATGCTTGGAGAGCGGCAATCTGGGCTATCATATCTTCAATAGTCTGGTCCCTTTCCTGGACGATCCCTTGCAGCTGTTGTATGGTCTGATTGTTTTCCTGCACGGTCCCATTAAGTTGTGCTATGGTTGCATCCCTGCCTATCAGTGCATTATTTAGAACGTCCACAGCTTCATGCAAGGTCTCTATCTCCTGTCCCTGGACCACCATACCATTGCTGGCGAAATCTGCTATCTCCTTTACCATCATCACTTTCTCAGCTAGAGCTCCATTCTCCCTTTTCATATCCTCTATGTGCCTCCGACGGGGCGGCATATTGTTCCTGTCGCCCGGGGTAATCACAACGTTCCCATTCTCATCACGCCTTTCGTAGTCACGGTAGGGTGAGTCTTCTGGCAGCAGGTGTCGGATAAGATGGCCTTTGGCGTGAGGGGCTTCATCTGAGGCCAAGTTTATTCCAAGTCCCCAGTTGCAGTATGTCTTGGTGTAAACCAGATGCACAGGGTTTAGCAAGGCGACATCCCTGAAGATGAAGGTGGTGATCTCCCAGGCGTCCCCGCCATATCCATAGGTGTACAGCCTTCTTCCCTTGAACATGGGCAGTGGCAATCCCAATGACTGCGAGAACTGTGCCAACTATCTTGCAAAGGGCCTTGGTGATTCCATCATTGCATACTCAGTCCTGACTTCTCCCATCTATCAATTAAAAGAGGAAAGTGTGAGAATAGCATATGGTAAAGATTTACGAGAGTGAAAGGCATAATATGAAAGACAGAGTTAATATAAGCTTTAATATTTCTATGGCTTCCTAATCCAAACCTAGGTCACGATCCTACAGTCGACACACGGGCTCTGATACCATCTTGTAACACTATGGTTCTGAAAATACCGTAGCTTCTATGTGACATGCCAATACCTGGATCGGTTCATTGGATCACAATATAATAAAGATGAATAACATATCAAAATATCCATGTATCATAAATAACGAAGATCCAGAGTATCATTATTACAATAAAGGCTTAGCTAAAGGCTAGCTCAACTTATTCACGTAGCAACATAATAGAATAAATCCCCCATTCTTCAAATTGCCCACAAGTGAACAAGTGCCGAGTGGAGTACCGTGGCCTAAACCGATCACTCAGAATCGGAATATCCTGCAACATGAAACGTAGCAGCCCTGAAGGGTCAATACATGGAATGTATGGCAAGTAGAGATATTAAAGGAGACAATAGTGCTAACATCTACATGCATATTTGGCAAGTGGAGCTGTGGCTAGCTTGCATTCGCAAATACCTTTGGCCTACTTTCATAAACAGTTTTTGATTTTCTTTGAAAAGATCCCAATTAAGTTAACCCGTCAACATTAAAGCAATTAGGAAATTAGAATGAGCGAGAACATGTCATGGAATCAATATCAAGCAACTCAGATATACATAACCGGGGACATGGCTAATCGATTAGTTTATACACCCTGGAGGGGTTAGTACACTTTACCCATGTGACTTGGCCAGCCCAGCTCATACCACCACTCTCATATTGGGTGATGATAGGGAGAAGTCCAAGAAGGGACCGTTCGGGAAGTAGCTCCCCAAACCCGACACGCACCGGTCCAACCTTCCAAAATTCTACATCTCTGGATACGTGGGTTCAAGTTACCACAACCTACTGAGTCCAACCAACCGCCCATTTCATTATTGGCACATGGTTGTACACGTAAGCTACAAAATAAAGAAGTCAATAATTTTATCTTGATACCTGGGTGCCTTTCCACAATGATACCACAAAAAATTATCAATCCCATCACACCCAGGAGATTCATTGATTAGGTTGTTTTTAGTTTTCGCAAACCAACACATTTAGAAACAACTTTAGTGATGTATCCCAGCCCTCGTTCATCATAGCATGGCTAAGCACATCTATCAACGGTGGTTCATCTACAGGGAAAAGCCTACCACATAATAGGACATAGCATAGCGATAGTAATATCCTACACATGCATCTACAAAATACACGACAATGCATTGAAAATAGTAGGACAACATCATGAACAAGGTAGCATCTACTTGCCTTGGCTGTAGCGGTCGAACGAATAATCCACACACGAGCAAGCGTTGCACTCGTCACAATCTACACGATACAATTGCAATCACATAAACAAACCATACACAATCATATACAAACAATGACAACGCAAGATGCATGCATGACAAGTTGAACATTGCTCCAGTATCTTCATATATTCTTATTCAGTATATCTACTGTATGTATGCATGGAAAATATTTTAAGTGCATAGAAAACAAAGTATGCAATTTTAAATGCCCAAACAATTGACCTAGGACCCAATTATTTAGCCACTACTAATAAACTGTTTGTAAAATCTTGGAAAAATATCCACTGTAGGCAACCTAAAATAGAACCAGTACCAATTCGAATTACTCAAAAAGGATTCATATAATTCCCTGAGTAATTAAAATACTCCAGTAAGCCTTTATATAGATTCTGCAAATTCCAATACTGTAAGTCTAGCTTTTTAATTCACTGCAAGATTCCTCTTGTTCCACTTATTTCAGGGACATCTTATTTGCAATTTTTGGAGTTGTAGAACTTTTTATATGAATTTAATACTCTAAAAAGAACATTAACTCATTTAATTATCCAACACAAAACCTTGCTGCAAAAGCATAAAACAACTCTACAGCAATATTCTACGTGAGACACTGAATCCATACATATTTTATTTCCAATTTTTTCCGAGTAGATTATTTTCTATGAATTTTACAAGTTCCACCTAAAATCTGCCAAAATAAATCGAATTAAAGGAAATAGTCAAACTTGACCGTTTGACCACGCCGACGTGGCGCTGACTGGTCAGCGCCCTGGGCTGACTAATCAACGGTCCATCTGGACCGTTGGATGCCAATCGAGCGGCAGAGAAGGCGCGCGAGGGGGAGGCTCACCGGAGCAGTTGGCAGCGGCGGCAGCGATGGTCGGGCAACGGCGGTGGCGTTCCTCGGCGGCGGCGAGAGGTGGGACGGTGTCGGGGGCAAGGTGGAGGATCTCCTCGCGGTGGTGGCATGGGCTCCCGCATGTGCAGGCGACGGCGGCTGGCGGCTGGAGTGGCGGGCGGCGAGGTGGCGACTTGCGGCGGCGTCGGTGGCCTGCGGGGAGAAGGGGAGGCGGGTCAGCGGTGGCCGGCGGCGAGTCCCAGCGGGCGTGCGAGGCGAGGGGGGGGGTCGCAGGCGGCGGCAGGCGGCGCTTACGGAGCTCGAAGGCGGCGGCGGCTTGCAACTCTGGCGAGCAATTGCTCGGCGATGGCGGCGGGGTAGATGGCGATTTTTGGGGGGTTTGGAAGAGGGGGTCATAGAGATTGATATAGGCAAAGATTTTCGGGGAGAAACAGTTTGAATTCGGCCCGATTCCGGAGGAATCAGAGCTGTTCGCGAGTTGGGGAAGAATACGCTGACGTGTGGGTCCCACGTCGATGTGCAATGTGTGGTACGGTGCGGGCCCGCTCGTCAGTGAGGCGCTGGCGGCGGCGGCGTTTGGTTGTCTTCTTCTTTGGCGTGGTCTGCTGCTCCGTCTCTTGCGGGTTACTCTTGCTGGGCTGGGCCAGGCGGGCGCTACCGGTGCCCCCCTTTTCTCTTCTTTTTTTTGATTTTCTTTTCCTTTTCCCTGGTGAATTTCCTAACTGAAAATTTCTGACACAAACTGTCTATTATAAGATAAAAATTCAGATTGCCATAACTTTTGCTACAAAGCTCCGATTGAGGCGATTCAAAGTGCTACGGGTTCGTTACGGAACCCTTTACGCACTTGTGCCATCCAAACAACCAAAATATACTGTTTTTAACAGAAGCATGGTAAAACCGAGCATTCAAGTGTAGGTGTCAAAATGCAATTGCAAGTGAGTTGTTTTGCCAAAACCCTTTTCAAACTGAATTTTTGCAATGATGATCATGATGCAATGACATGTATGCTATGCAGTACCAAATCTAAAATTTGGGATGTGAGAAAGTAAGATTTGGGGAAGTGCTGTCCCGAATAAGATTTTTGTGCTTCACTATAAAAATTCGTGAAATCTCTCTGTAAGTCGGATTGAGCTATAATTTTCTGAATAAATCCCCTAGGTTGTTAGATAAGTTTTGTTAGTTAAACAACTTTTGATTTGAACAACATAAGGTCTTAAAAAAATAATTTTTTACCTGCTGATCTGTTTTGACAGATTTCTGCCATTATTTGCATTTGCCTCTTTATTGATTTCCTTTTGAGTTTTCTTTGGTAAATTGAGATTTTTGAGGGAATTGCTACAGTATCTTGTGTTTTTAATGAAAGTTTTGCTGTTTTTAAACTAAACCCCAAAGGTTTATTATCTTTTGAATACACTAATGGTGCTAATGAAGATTGTGTGAAGTTTTGTAGGGAAGAATAATGTAATGAGATGAAGAATAGAAAAAAGCTCAAGCTTGCTGATTCCACCCTGTGTCACCCCAATAAATATTCAAGAGGTACAAGCGTCAAAGCTTGGGGATGCCCAAGGCATCCCCTTCTTCATCAATAAAAATCTCGAGTATTTCTAGACACTTTGTTTTATTGTTTCATGCACTGTTGTGTTATTCTTGGAGCGTCTTATTTTTCGTTTTTGGTTTTTGTTTGCTTAGTTTGCTTGAATAAAGTAGTTTGACCTCCGCTTTAGCTGTGTTGTTTCAAATAAGTTGATTGGTGTTGGAAAGGAGTAGAAAGTTTCTTGCTTATAGTGGTACAAAGGGAGCTTGTTTTGACTGTGGCCTAGACTCTATCATGTCATGCTAGATGTTGTTTTGACCTTATGCTTAGTGATTATTGCTGTAGCATGACTTGTTCCAAACAATTGAGATTGCTTAATGTGCCTTGAAAGAATCATGCACTGTTTTAGCATACAAAAGCATAGTATTGTGGTATTCTCCTTTGATGCTTTGTTTGGGTTGACTTGGCACATGCTCACACCATGTTATGACTATGAACCAGTCACCTTAGCCTCTATGATCATTTAGTTTTTGACTTGTGGTACCACTTTATGCTTTGATTGATAATGTTTTGTCGCTCTGCATGATTATGACCATTATAGATCTCGTAGTTGGTCGCTCCCAGTCTTTTGCTAGCCTCCACTTGTATTGAGTAAGCTCTACTCATGCATACAACTCCCAAGAAACCAAGTTATTCCAAAGAGTCCACTATAAATTCCTATGCATGGTGTGATACACCATTCCAAGTATATTCTTGTTTTATCTATCTTCCAAATTAAACTTGTTATGTGTAAATTAGTGATTAAAGATCTCACAAACTTGATGGCACACTTTATTTTTCTTGCCCCTAATAAAATTGAACCATTGTGTCATCTATGTTGTATATGCTTGCACTTATAAGTTGGGAATTAGCAGAACCATGCTGTCACGGGGAACGCTTTCAACACCTGTAAATATCTACCCGGTTGATATCATGCTCTTTTGTTTATGGATGTCGGCAGTGTGAAATAAAAGGGGAGCTTGTAAGTCCATGGATTTATGTATATTTGTTAGAGAAACGTCTGGGCCGCTAGCCTAAGCCATGCCTAATCATGGTGGAAACTTGCAACATCACCATAGTGAGCAATCTATGAAGCATTCTTCTTATAAAAAAAGAGAGAGATAGAAAAGAGGAAAGAAGAGAAAAAAGCACCATTTTCCCATGGTAAATAAGAAGATTGCTGAGATGCTCATTGTCTGTTGCCTTGTCATTTTGATATGGGATAGCTCCTGTATCATGGGGCAAGGGATACCCCGTTGGCGGTTCTCTATGATACACATATACTTACTACGACAAAAACTTACCGATAACTAACATGAGTAGCATGTGGAACGGCCCTCGTACTCAAGGGACATGAGATTGCCAACTTATACTTTGTCAAGCATATACTCCATATTTTGTTCACTTTAACCTTAATCATTTCAAGATGATTATGGTAGGGGCAATGAGAGCTGAAAGCTAACAAGTACCATAATTTTTGGAAGCTCTTTATGAAACTTGAAATCCCTGCTTCCCTTTGAAGGGCCTTTCTTCCACTTTTATATTGAGTCTCCATCTTCTATCCTTAGGCACCAATTAAGAGAGAATAGTTGTCATTCTTAGTTCTATGTGCATTGTCCCAAAACTTATTGATTGATTCATCATGTTGATATTGCTTGTTCTTGAACTATGTGTATCTAATCACCCTTATGAACTTTGAAGGTGTACTATGCATTTATGTTTTGCTACTCCATGAGGGACAAGCCGAATGCCACTATGTTATGTTTTCTATATGTGAAACAAACAAATGTCTCTCAATGCATTGTTATTCATGAATCTTTGTTTGTATCCTTTCATGTTGCAACATAGTTGCTATGTCTTATTGTTAGAACTTCATATTTCATGATCATGTTTAGAGTACTTTCATACCATCTTTCAATGCTTGCAAATGGTTTGATCATGATTGTGATGGTGCATGTCACCTCAGAAATTATTCTTTTTATCACTTACCTACTCGAGGACGAGCAGGAGTTAAGCTTGGGGATGCTTGATACGTCGTAAACGTATCTATAATTTTTGATGTTCCATGCTTGTTTAATATCCACTTTGCTATGCTTTGTCTACACTTTGAGGTATTTTTATACATTTTATGAGACTAACCTATTAACAAGATGCCACAGTGCCATTTGCCTGTTTTATGCTGTTTTTGGTTTCAAAAAAGCTAGTAAGGAAATATTCTCGGAATTGGATGGGACAAAAGCCAAAGTCAATATTTCACCGAGGAGAACACAAAGACCGAAGGGCAGCCGAAGGGGGGCTATAGGGCCGCCACACCCTAGGGACATGCGAGCCCACCTAGGGTGCGCCGCCCTATGGTGTGGGCGCCCTGGTCGCCTCCCTGCCTCGCCTCTTCGCCTATATGAACCCTGTGCTGCCAAAACCCTAAGTACCTGATCAGATCTCCATGAAACAGTCTGTAGCCATCGCCACCATCGTCCCTAGATCGGGGGACTCTAAAGATCTTCCCGGCACCCTGCCGGAGGGGAGAGATCATCCCGGAGGCCTTCTTCATCACCATGCCAACCTCCGGTATGATGCGTGAGTAGTTCACCCTTTGACTATAGGTCCATACAGTAGCTAGATGGTTGTTTCTCCTCCTTTGTGCTATCATGTTTAGATCTTGTGAGATCCGTTCATGATCAAGATCATCTATTTGTAATCATGCATGTTGTGTTTGCGAGGATCCGATGGATATTGAGATTACTATGTTAGATTGATTATTGATTCTATCATGTCTTATGATTATTGATTCTATCATGTCTGTGTTGTTTGAGATCTTGCATGCTCTCCGTTTATAGTAGCTATCTTGGCCAAGTAGATGCTAGTGACTCCAAGAGGGGGTATTTATGCTCGATAGTGGGTTCATACCTCTATTGAATCTGGGGAAGTGACATAAATCTCTAAGGTTTTAGATGTGTTGTTGCTACTAGGGAGAAAACAATAATCTTTTGTTCATGGAACAAATGTATTGCTTACTTTACACACATTGCTTAAAGCAGTTATCCGTTGCTTGCAACTTAATACTGGAGGGGGTTCAGATGTTACCCTGAAGGTGGACTGCTAGTCATATATGCAGTTGGATGGCGGTCTATTTATATTGTTGTAATTCCCAATAAAATCTCATAGGATCATGAATGTCTAGTATTGCATTGTTATTCCTTGCTTAGTCCTGTCAATTGCCCCGCTGTAATTTGTTTACCCAGCATGTTATGTTATTTATCTTAAGGAGAGCACCTCTAGTGAATCGTGGACCCCAGTCCAATCTTTACCATTGATATATCATCTACTGTCACTGTTTACTTTCTACAAGCAATCGTTACCTTCCACACCATACGTTTAATCCTTTGTTTTCAGCAAACCGGTGAGATGGACAACCTCATTGTACGTTGGGGCAAAGTCTCGAGTTTGTGTTCTGCAGGTTCCAAGTTGTTAGCAACACCTTGGAGTCTTTTCCTTCTTCCTATTGGTTTGATAACCTTGGTTTCATAACTGAGGGAAGACTTACTGCTGTGCAGATCATACCTTCCTCTTGGGGTTTCCCAATGAAGCTCTATAGTTACAAATATGAGAAACAAAACCGGTATCAAATACCCAGGTGTTGCTCCTGGCGCTTGTAAGGAAAACATCAATAACATGTATATCACATATACCTTTGTCTTTTGTGTCAAACTTGCCGACTTTCTTGTCATCGAAGTACTTGGGGCAGTTGTGCTTCCAGTGCCTGTCTCCCTTGCAATAGTAGCACACGACACTAGCCTTTGGCTTTGGGCCCTTAGGGGACCGGGCAACTTTCTTGCCATCCCTCTTAGGATTCTTTCCCTTAGCCGCCGCTGACTTCGTAAAGTTGGTGGTATTATTGACCATCAACACTGTGTGCTCCTTCTTGATTTCCACCTCAGTAGTCTTGAGCATGGCGAACAACTCAAAAAGGGTCTTAACCATCCCTTGCATGTTGTAGTTCATCACGAAAGCTTTTTTATCTAGGAGGCAACGATTGCAACACCCTATCAATCGCTAGCTTGTCCGGATTTTGCAATACAGGGCGTTCAAGCGTTGAATGTAGCTAGACATCTTGACCACATGCTCACTGACACTGCTATGCTCTTCCATCTTGGCAGAGAAGAAGAGCTCGGAAGCTTCACACCTCTCTTCCCGAGCCTTTGGAGCAAAGACGGCTTTGAGATCCTCGAGGATCACAAATGCATCCATCTTCTCAAAACGCCTTTCAAGCTCTGGCTCCATGGCATAGAGCATTCCACTCTGGATGAGGGAGGAATCATCCGCCTTGGACTTCCAGCCATTCTTTTCGTCCTTAGTGGCGGTGTCTCCGGGTTTGGCGGGCAGTTCTGTCTCTAAGACATAGTTGAGATTGTAGGGGGTCAGGAGGATTCTCAGGGTGCGGTGTCAGGCGGTGAAGTTCGTCCCATCGGTTTTCTGCTTGTCCTTCTCTAGGAAAGAGCTAAGGTTGACGGTGGGTGGGTGAGACATCTACAATGGATTTGCAAAGAGTTTAGAACATGTTCATAATATTCCAAGCACAGGTTTTAAGTTTTGCCTATAAAATTAAATTAATAGGGCTCCCACTCAAGGCGAACATCCCTCCATTCGTCTTAGTGATCACATGATCCAATTTCATGACATCACCCCAATCATCACGGCCAGTGACATAGCTCCATAGGTGGACATTCTGAATGTCGATCACATCTCCATGTGACTCATGCTCGACCTTTCAGTCTCTGTGTTCTGATGCCATGTCTGCACATGCTAGGCTCGCCAACTCAAACTCGTGTGTATTGCAGTGTAACCTTTCTTACACCCATTGTATGCGAGCATAGGTATGTCTGATACCCGATCATCACGGCCTGCCTCATACTGAAGAACTTTCTTGGTGGTTCACACATAAGGGGAACACTATCATTGGAGTTTGTGAGGGATCATCCTATTTAGCTATCGTCGTATAACTAGTATACTATGCCAAACAAGATGTGCAAACAGATACTTCATAAGCATGGTTCCATGACATGGTTGAAGCACCTTGATCTCCATCGAGAGATCCAATGGACAATTGTTTCATAAACTTACCATTACCATGTCATGACATACGCCCCTTCAAAACAAAGTTAGACGCCTCTACTTTTATCCTTTGGCATGTTTTATGCGGCTTTAGGGCTTTCATGGTAAAACCCCTTCCCACCTATGAATGTTAAGCCACAATGTTGATTCAATGATTGCCTCTTTGCTCCCTTTTCAGGGCCCTTCTAGTGTAAAATTCATATCCACTATTTAAAGAGAGACAGACACCCGCTAACCACTTATACAGAACAAGACATATGTTGAGCGTGGAACCAGTCTCGTGTAAGATTACGCGTAAATTCGGTCTGAACCGCTTCATCAATCATCCCGCGATATGACAAGAACACAAAAGAGGGTCACAACTAGAGAATCAACGCCCACATACTTCTATGTGTTCTATCCGTACGACATGTCTACCCATAGATTTGGCTCAGATAGCACTGAAGGGGTTCGCAGCAGAAAAATCAAAAAAAATCTCCCTATACGAACACGATCACCAAGATTTATACTATGTATACATAATCAACGGAGTTCATACCCTTGAAGACTGTGGCACGCCTTATGCAGGTAGGCATATAGCGATGAATACAGTTCCCCAAGTGTTGCGCCTCGAAGCTCTACACACGTCCGATGTAGGGATGTCTCCCGGGATCCGAACCAGTAAAGCAGTGGAAGAAGAAAGAAGCCGGACTATCCTACGCACGACGGTAGTGCAGAGGTGGAGAACAAAACCAAGAGACTGGATCCAATCTAATGGAGAGATCTCTAGGGTTTAGGGAAGAGAGGAGAGAACTTGTTGTTGGGTTGAAAATAGAGGGAGGGGGCTCCTCTATTTATAGTAGGGAGGGGTTAGGGCAATCCCTAGGGCTTGGGGGTGGGAACCACCAAGTCACCACCGCCAGGGGAAGGCTGCGGCCGCCGGCCCTAGGACCCACCCCACGGTTGGGAACCCTAGGGTTTGGCTGGCGGCCCCTCTCCCCTCTCTCCCTAGGCGCCTACCCTATTGGGCCCTTCTAGAAGCGGACCAATAGCAATAAGGCTGCCCATAAAATCTAAAATAAAATATATTTTAATATTAATTCAACTAATTAATATAAAAACATATATTAGTATATTTCATACACCAAAACTCCTTTTGGACCTCTTTCGATCAACATCGGATAATACCTAGAACCTTTCCGGTTTCTCTCTCTTGTTTCTCCTTTGGTGCCAGTTCAATCCCAAAGTGTCCCCACCCTTAAGTGTGCCACCCTTCGGCTCAGAGTTGCTATGGACATGACCAAGACTCTCTTGTATCAATGATCAACATCGGGACCTGGATGGCCATAATGATCCACATGCCCTTAGGATGAATCTCATTGCTTGAACCTTAACTGCGTAGTCCTATTTCCTTTGCCATACGATACCTAGGACATCCGATATTTGATCTCAAGCATATCGATACTTGTGTTCGATCTCATTACCGATGGACTCATTTACATCCCGTGCTATTGCATTCCATGATCCAATCATACGTTTGCAATCTTCATTAATGCAACATCACCGAATTGGCCACGTGTATCTATCCGTTACTTGGATTAGCAAATCCTGGTCTTGATAAAAACTCCTCAACCCATTTCTTCAGGAAACCCAATTATACATTTATGATCACCCTTTCATGGCTTGATACTTGATATCATCAAAGTCTCCCTCCAAAACAGTCATTATGCATTATCTCATAGTCGAAGGATATAATCCATGGTATTTCTATGTTAACATCAATGATGTATGTTTAAGTAACTAGATCTCATTGTGATTAACTTTGGGTGGATGTCTATCACATCATTCTCCAATGATGTGACCTCATTGTCAATCGGCACTATCACTATGATCTCGAAACCATAAGATCATCACTTGCCCAATGAGCTAGTTTACTAGAGGTAACTAGAGACCTGGTTGTTTACATATCACACGTGTATTAACGTTTCGTTTTAATATAGTTATAGCACGGCAGTAAACATATTATGAACAAGAGATACATCAAATAAAAACACGTTATTACTTGCCTCTAGGGCATATCTCCTTGACGGTCTCCTGAAGGTAGTGCTTTGGAGCCATCACCTGAGAAGCCCTTTCATTTGTAATCCGTCTTGGGGAACCTTGGAATGTTGGCCGTGTATGGACCTGAAGTGTCCAATGTGTCCTCCTCGCGTGTGTATGTTTATGATTCTATCAGGGAGTTTGTCATTCCCCTAGGATTCTCAAGGAGTAGACCGTGTAGACCTGCAAAAAGCTTATGTGGTAGGTTCTGAGTGTTAGGAACCACAGGTGAGGTAACTTACTGCCGCCATCGGGTGGTAAGTTCAGAGCTCGAAGATTTTCGGTTCTGCCTGCTTCCGGCCGCTAGAGGAGTAGTGCCTCATGAGCCACCCCGTAAGCCTCTCAAGGAGAAAACTATAGGAAAAATGCTAGACCTACTGGCCTCTCGAGGAGGGATCCAACGGCTAGCATGAAGATTTTTTGGTTTTTTAAAGTCCAGGAACCGTGGGGGAGGTAATTTATAGCCTCAATTGGACCATAAGTTCATAGCTCAACACTTTAGGTCCTGGAAAGATTGGGCCGCGGAGGGGCAGTGCCTCACGAGCCGTCAGGAACCGTGGGTGAGGGTAACTTGTAGCCGAGGAACGGGCCGCAAGTTTAGAGCTTGATGCTTTAGGTCCTAAAGATTTCGGCTACTGGAGGGAAGTGCCTCACAAGCCGTTAGGAACCATGGGTAAGGTAACTTGCGACCGAGGAACGGGCCATAAGTTTAGAGCTCGACGCATTAGGTCCTGGAAATTTGGGTTGCTAGAGGGAAGTGCCTCACAAGCCACACTGTAGGCCTCTCGAGGAGAGCATTACGGGTCCCATGCTCTCCTGTGATCCTCCCGAGGGGGATTGTAGGTATCACATGTTCTGGCGGTCCTGACAGAGGAAGATTATGTCCTGGCCAGGCCATGTCTCCAGTACTGGCCTGTTTCGTTTATACACCATGCGAGGGTCTCAAGCACCGGGAGCCATGGGTGAGGTGACTTATTGCGGGAGCTAGTCCGCAAGTTCAGAGCTCGACACTTTAGATCCCCAGAATTGACGGGGGTGAACTGGCGATGGACACTGTCCTAGACCCCGCTCGTATGATGGATAGACAAGAACATAGCAAGCATGTGGGAAGAAATGAACATCCAGCAGAACAAATCGGTTTGCAAGAAAAGCAAACAAAAATTGTCGACAACAGTGGCAGTTCCCTTCCTCAAGACCTTGCCCCCGAGGGGTGGAAAACATCGCCCAGCAGAAAAGAGTGGGGACTGAAAGTCACCTGGGGAGGGCTAAACCATGGCGTGGCTAGCGCGGCCTCGGGGCGTAGAGGCATTCTTGGCTCCATGGATTCTTTTGCCCAACCGGCTTGCCGGTGTCCCTGCCGTAACCCATGCTAGCTCCCGAGTCCCTTGTGGAAGCTACTGGTCCGGGGCACCAGGGCGCCAAGCCCTATTGTTCTTGTTTCTTTGTTCACGCCACCTCTTGATGTCGTGCTCCTACCATACATCCCCGATCTTGACACAATACGGCCTTGAGAGGGCTTTCCTCTGGTGGAAGATGCAGTACGACCTTTCCCGCGTCGCCTGCTCCCTTCCTTGGGGTGCTTCTTAGCAGCCTTTCCCGCGTGTCGGGCGGTGCTTCCTTTTTGCTCCATGGTCACATCTGCCAGCCCATCGTTGTTGTGGGCAAAGAGGTTTCCCGCTTCCACCTTGGCACAACAATCGGCCACTGTGAAGAGCTCGACAACCATTGAAAGGTTCTCTCTATGGTGACCAATCTTGTCAAGTACCCGGGCATCGGTGGCCCCTTCAGTGAAATCCGCGATGACCTCTACGTATGGGGGCCTGGTGACTCTGACGAGGGTTTGGTCAAAGTGCTATAGATATTTGCGCTTGGTCTCGTTTGGGCCCTGGTGCACCCTCCAGAGGTCTTCGCAGGTGCACACTGGCCTGTCCGTATCTCCGAACATGGTGACAAAGAGACCGCAGAGCTCGGACCACGAGCCAATGGATCCTTCGGGGAGGTTCAGCAGCCAAGTGCAAGCCTCCCCTCCAAGGCCCATGGGGAACCAATTGGTGAGGACATGGTCTTCACCTCCTGCCGCCTCGACTCCCATGGTATAGAGCCGTAGGAACTCTGTGGGGTTGGTGGCTTCGTAGCATGGTGGCATCTGCGGCTTGAACTTAGGTGGCCACACCACCCCGCGGAGGTGCTTAGCAAGAGCAGGGAAGCTGGAGCTACGAGTCTTCACGCCGCCGGTGAGGGCCGCCCTGTTTTGGATCCTTGTAGCCGAGATGGCCTGGAGAATCCGGGTTTCGCAACCTCGGAGCCTTGCCTGTGTTACCCACGCGTCCTCCACCGAACGGGCGACCTCGGCCCGACTTTGGATCTTCCCAGGGTATGCCGCAGCTGGCAGCTCTACGCCACGAGTCCAACATGGAGACATGGTGGTGGGGTCACGCCGTGAGCTATGTCGCTCGACCATTCTTCCCTCGCCCCAGGGATGCCCCAGGCTACGTCCATCAGGGCTACGAGGCAGGCCTGCCACTCCTCCTGCACGTCCTCGGCAGGCGAGTAGAAGAGAAGTACCTTCGCCATGAAATGAGTCGTCTCCAGGCTGAGTGGGGCACAACGCAACTAGGTTGGTGAGTTACTTGAAGAGGAATTTTCCCCGCGCGTCCCCATGGAGAGGTTTGGCGGGGAGCTATCGCCGGATCCAGGGCGAGGCGAGGGCACAGGAGTGGCATGGCATAGGCCCCCGAGCCTTTTCGCTTGCTCCTGTCGGGAGCACGTGTCACGAGGCTTGATGCGAGTGACCATGTCTATGCCACCTGCTGAAGTCCCTCGGCGCGCCTCAGCCCCCTACCTGGCACGCCAAATGTAGTTTTGTCCCACGAAGGAAACTAGGGTCCAACGATCCCTTTGTTCGAGAGAGGGCTGAACATGCAGTTCCAAGGTGCCTCGGCGATGGCAGCGGCGGCAGAGCAAGCACACGATAGAGAGGTGACACAAGGGTTTTTTACCTAGGTTTGGGAAACTCGTGAGGAGGTGAAGCCCCTACTCCTGCTTTTTTGTATTGCTCGCTTGCTTCACGGGGGTACAATGTTCAATGCAAATCTAGGATTTAGATTGCTTAGGATCAATCTGTTCTAAGGTAGGAGAAGGGCCCCTTATATAGGGCTACGTCGGGCCTCTCCCCCCCAAACATTAGGCAGGAAGGGCTGCCACACTCTAGCCTTGGAGGTTTCGGCTTGCATTGTCCTCTTGCGGCCGCCAGCCAGCTGTAACACCGACGTAGTGGAAGGACGTCCTGCTGTCCTGCTGCTCTGTCCTGGCTTCTTTGCACCAAATTGTCATGTCAGGCGATGTCGTCTCCTTGCGTCACCCCCTCCCTCGTTTGCATAAAAGGGAGCGGGCAGCATCTTGCTTTCCCAAGGCGACCAGTCTTCACATGGATTGCATGTTGGTGCATCATCTAGCGCGATGTGCTCTAGGTCATGGAGGTACCCCCTCGTGGGGCCTTGGCTCGGGGGTCTTTGGCTCATGACGAGATCGACCTTGGTGCCCGCTGGTGCTTCACATACTCCTTCTAGGTCATGGAGGTACCCCCTCGCTTGGCTCGAGGGTCGTTCTCCTCGCGAGCCCTACATAGGGTACGTCTAGTGGGCCTGGTGCCTCGGCGGGACAAGGCACCCCGAGTGCTAATAGTCTGACAAAGACCTTTAGAGTTGATCTCCTTGACGCCGCCATTCGCAGATTTAGTGCACTTTGGCTAGGAGTTCCGGCTCCGAAGAAAGTCTCATATTTGGTGGTAGAACTGATGTCAAGTGAAGGGAGGCTCAGCCAGTGGCAAGAATCAGCTGCCCAGGTCGGTGCCGATGAAGCTTTGACTTTTGTTCTTTCTTGGTATGAAAATATTAAGCTTGAGGTTCTCCAAACGCTGCGCTCTGATTCCATGTGGATAAAAGATCTAGAACTCATCAAGCAACGCCAAGATCATGCCTTTGACCAGATTTAGTATGTCAACATACACTCACGGAGGGGCCAAGCTTCTCGACGACAAAGAAGAAGATGCAGGAGAGGAGGCTGAAGAAGAGGGAGAAGAAGAAACGATGGATGAAGAAATTGAAGCCGAGACATCTGCTCCAAAAACCAACACTTCTACCCTAGCCTCCGACACTTCTATTCCGAGCATCGATCCTGCCGGCTCTGGCTTTGATCCTACAGCCTCTTAGGCTTAAAATTTTGAATTTGCTAAATCCCTGGTAATGCCGGGTGCAGATGTAGTATATACACTTGGGTTATTTTGGTGGCACTTTTAAACAATTAAGCAAAAAGATGGGGCTTGATGTCGAATCGCTTTTGGGCCAAGTCCCGAATTTGTTTTCTTGTTTACTCAATCTCATAACCTTGGCTCTTGTCTACCTTTTTTGTGTTCTACGTCACGAGTCACAAGATCACAAAAAATTAAGCTAACAATATTCAAAACTTTGAGATTTGACATAAATCCATTCGACATAAGAAAAAAATGAGACAAGGGGTTAGTAAAAAAACAAATGTTAGCTTGCTTGTTTTTCCTTTCCTTAGTCATTTTTCATGTGTAAGTACCTCTAGTTTTTGCTCTTTGATGGGTCCAAAATTGCATCATATTTAAGTATACAAAATTATTTATATTGCCACTCATTACATGCTATATCTAGCTATAGCTATGGCTATTATGTATGATTATTAGTTCTCATTCATTTTCACATGGACTTTGCACAACTAGTAGTTTTTAGTAGAATTTTATTACTTTTTATTGCCTTTGACTTCTGTGTAGGTGTTGTGATGGATTATGGATAAATAAAGGCAAAAGAAATTGAGAGGATGCAATATGGAGAAGATGCATGCACTAGACTTAGCCATTCGTGGGGTGGAAAGTGAATTTTTTCATCAACTCCAAATAACGATTCAAGTCCATGGTGCTGTAGCCCTCGTCCATACGAATCCAACAAGACGAAGAACACCCAAACCAGAGTTCTTATAAAGAAATGGCAACCAAAATACGAAAGCATTCATTACCGTTAATGACCACTGGTGCCGTCCGCCCGTACCACGGGTCTGGATGCATGGAAACTGCGTTTCTGGACGCGTTTCTTCACAAAATACGTCATGGTTTGTTCCTAGACCTTCCTTAGGTCATAAGGAACATATTGGGGAATATTGGGGGCTCCCCTATGCCTATATAAAGAGGTGAGGAGCCAAGGGAGAAGGTTCCCTTTCCACATACCTCCACGGTGGAGCCCTGCCGCCGTGCCATCTCCATAGCCACCACACCTCCAAGATCCATATCTCCATCTACACCCCAACACCATTCAAGCAAGAGGAAGAAGAGAAGGAGGCCATCACCATCACCACCACCACGCATCGAACGCCAAATACATCACCATATCCATCTACCTCAATGCTTCCATCTCGCTCTCTTGTATTTAGTATTTGTAAGATTGAACATGATGATGATCTCCATGAATTCTTCTTTGTGTTAATGGTCATCTATGATTGAGTAATTGATTCGGTTCTAGGTTGAGGTATGATCTAGTATGTAACCCTAGACTTTGTGGCTTGATCTATTATATTACTCTCTCCCCTAGTGACAAGGAGGAGATAGATAAGTTCATGTGATCCTTTGGTCCGGAGTGTATTATTGACTTGCACAAGTGACATTGATGCGAGGATCTATATAGTATACATGTGTGACAACCCAAAATCATTGGGGATCATTTATTTATCTAAACATGTATCTTGTGTAATTGCAATAGATGGATACATAGTTTCCCCTCTAGTACTAGTGAAACAGAAAGCTTAGATGCCGCCTTACTCTAGTCAATTCTACATCTACAAACCCTCTCATTTACTTTTAGTTTTAGTTTACTTTGTTCTTATTTAGCTCCTTGTTCTTAGTTACTTCAATCCTCACCCATTCATTGCCATTCTAGTAACCTATAGAGTAGACTATTTCCAAACACTATTTTGGATGCGAACATGGCCGCATTGACAACGTGGCTGCGGGGTTGTGTTGTTTCCATTTGCAAAGCTTTCAAGGGACGACCTTTATAAATAATATTTTCTGCTATAAGTACTGCAATAAACCTGTTATTGATCACAGGAAAACCCAAGCATAAATTTGGCGCCATTGCCGGGGAGCATAACATTTGGTTATTTCCTACCCACTCACACATAGTTTATTACGTTTGTTGCTATTATCTTAATGCTTTTATTCATTTGAAAAGAACAACAAAATTAGTTAATCTTTTATTGCTAGTATTGTTATTTGTCTTAATAAAAAAACAAAAATATGGGAACTATGGCACAAAAGGATCTTGGGGAGTATGGTACTTTCAATATTATTTATTCACATTCACCTATTACTCAGCCCGCTATCATAGCGGAGAATTATGAAATTAATCCTAAACTAATAAAAATCATCGAAAGCAAAGCCTTTGCAGGAGATCTAGAGAATGATCCATACGAGCATATCAAGAACTTCACTGAACTGTGTTCTATAGTGAGGATCGCCATTTGGACAGATGATGATCTTAAATTAATGTTGTTTCCATTCTCATTGAAAGGGGAAGCCAAAGAATGGTTACATTCACAATACGCGGGACACTTCAAATCATGGCAAGGTATATCTAATGCTTTTCTCAATTACTATTTTTTAGAAAACAAAATTTATGACCGGAGGTTTGACATCATGACTTTTAAGCAAAGCAGCAATGAAGATTTAATGCCAGCTTATAATAGGTTCTTAACTTTGTTGCGCGATTGTCCTCCTCATAATTTAGATGATTGGTTATTGTTGAAAATATTTTATGGGGGCTTAAGTTATACTTCTAAAATAAGTTAGACATGACATCTAATGGTTCTTTCGTTAGCAAAACTATGGATGAAGCTTGGCAGCTTTTGAATAAAATACAGAATAATATTCATCAATGGCATGTTAATATTGTGCATGAGGAGAAACCTCTCCCTACTAATCTTGAAAGTTTGGTCAATGATTTCTTCAAAGATGAAAACAATAGAGGAAGGATTCCTTATGGTGACACCATAGTTAGAAATGTTCTTTCTAAAGCAATGCCTTTCATAGATAATTATTTTAATCATATTAAAACTGCTATCATTAACAATGGAGAACAACCCTCTACTGTTACTCCTATATCATCCACTTGTTGTACTATTGAGGCAGGAAAGAAGGTTAAAACCAAGAAGACTAAAACAAGAATTCTAAAACCAAGAAGCCTTGTTTTGAACATATCATACCCGCGACAAGCTCCCGAGAAGGTAACAACAATCGTGAATTAACTGAATCTTATAATATGTATACACGCGGGGAGTATGAGGCTGGATTAGGGTGGGTTAATCTTATGAACGGAAGAGATCCATAAACCAGCAAGAAAGAAGAAGAAGAAGATTTGGAAGAATTGGAAGTGAAGTATCCCGCTCTCAAACCTTACCCATATCCTTATTCTACATCTTATGATGTATATGACTCCGGTGATGATAATGACTTATATAATTCTAGAATTCTTGATGTTTGCCCTAAAGAAATTTTTGATGATTCTAGTAGTGTTGGTTTAGATACTCTTTTTGGGAATACTAGTGATGATAAACCCAATATGAAATCTTGTATGCCTTCCATATCTATTTGCTATGCCCTTTGTTTTACTAATGAGGTGCATGAAGTCCGTTGCTATAAGGAAAACTACTGGCTCCAGAATAATATTATAAACTATATCCTTAAAATATTATCCAAGGTAAAGATTCGAAGATTGATCATAAATCCTTAACCTTATCTTGGCAGAAAAATAAGAGTACACACTCACCACACCTTGTGTATAAATTCTCGCTAACATGCAGATACATATTTATTTATATCATGTCAATGCACCACAAGAGGGTTCGTCTCCGACTATAGATGGTTCTTGTAGCCTACCTCTATGGCTTCAAATTGGGATATTCTTGGGAGACAACCCAAAAGTCATTAGGTGTCTTTCTTAATTTTGTGTATTTAGTTAGTTGCATTCATGTTGCATTGGAACTTGTATATATTTGCATGACACTCTATTAGAGTTGGCTTGGGACTATTTTCAAAAAGTAGCATTATTTGTTGCTCTAATTATGTGTTGCATATCTTGGTTAAATCATCTCAACAAAAATATATGTTAGCTTTGTTTGGATGCTGAACTAACATTTCAAGTCTATAATAAAATCCTCGGAGAAAAATAACTTGCTCCTGAGCTCACAGTGAGCATAATGAGCAGCAGTACGGGCGGAAGCATCTGTACCGCACACCCATACCGTTATTGTGACAAATCAGAAGAAGCATAAAATTCTTGATGGGGATATGCCGAGTGGGGTATACCCAGCAGGACGTTCCCTACTGGATCATACTCTCAGCGAGTGGGCCTGCAGGACGGCGACTGGATCGCGTCCCAAGAGGAAGCCAGGCGACTGGAAGCTAAAGGCCTAGAAGTGTAGCTAGGCCCAGTCGTATTAGGTCAAAACCCTCCGAGTCCTTATCTAACTCGGTTGTAGATCTGTAAACCCTAGTGACGTGACTCTATATAAACCTCCCTAGGGCACGCATATCACTTACGTTCCATCATACACCCCCTCGACTCGCCGCCTAGCCGCCGAGCTCGCCCTTTGTAATCTCTCATCAATACAATCTAGCAGGAGTAGGTCTTTACCCTCCGAGGGGATGAACCTGGGTAAATCCCCGTGTCTTTGCCCTCATCTCGCACCGCAGATGGCTGGCCGCCCTTGCCCCTCGTTCTACTACTCACTGCTAATCGCAGCATCTACCGTGGCCATTCCCATGACAGTGGCGCCCACCGTAGGGCCTGGATGGTCAGGCCTGTGTTCTGTGGCGAGACCCTATTTTCCCATCAACCGGACGATCGCTACAGGTCGCATGATCGCCATCGGCGAGATCCTCCAGATCTTGCCCAGCAGCTATTCCCGGTGTCACGCCTGGTCACCCACAGCGTCATCATGTCGGTTGGCACGATTAGCCTCTTCGTCGGCTTCACCGACATCATCGTCTCGGAGGACTCGTTACGCATCGGCGAGTCGCCGCCACGCGATCGGCTCTCTGAGAGCCAGGTATGCACCATCCACCGCCTCGCCTCCGAATATAACTCGACCAACATCAACGTGGCCGAGACCAATGCGGTCGCCGACGAAGCGGCCCTCAACGATGACGCCGACTCGGTGACCCCGGCTTTAGTCGCCAGATCCGTTGTCACTGCGTCACCAGTGGGCTCCATCACCCAAGTCTCCAACGTGGGGGATTTCAAGGATCCATCCATCCTCGTGATCTTTGACTCCAATTCCGGATCGGAGAACTCCGGCAACCTCCACACCGGATCTGGTCGCTTCATCGCGACCTACATGGCGAGCGGCACAAGCGCCCCGCTGGACCCCTTCTCCATGCTGATCCCGCCAACTGCGACGGCGGGGGAGGTCAAGGAGATGCGCCTGCGCCTGCAAGAGGCAGTGCGCAGGGAGCAAGCCGAGCATGATTTTTTTGCCTCGAGCAATCAACGGCGCAGGAGCTATCTATCTACCACCAACGCCGCACCAGGATGCGCCTGAACCCCACAGTTTAGGTCCGTGCCCTGAACTTCGACGACGACAACGACCCGACTCGCGTGGAAGATCGCCCGATCTGCGAGAACACGCCACCAGGCTTCAGCGCCCGACCGCCACCAGGTAAACCAGCGAATGGAGCTCCCCCAACGCCACCGGGCCGCGCTCCCCCTTCCAACCAGTCGAGAATCCTTATCTCTCTACAAGAGCTGGATGCAAATGGCCTCCCGCTATTCTCTACCCCGAGGGACAATGTCATCGCAGGACGAGCAGCAGTCGCCAACCTCAACGTCATAGGGGAGGGCGCGCTGCAAATTGAGTACGCCAATGTAACATCCCAGGATTAGCACCTAGAAATAGAGAGGACACAGGTTTGTGCATTGCATTCATGCATAAGAAAATCCGGGGAATTTTCGCGCAAAACTAAAAGAGCTATGGAGGGATCGGGATCTCTCTTGTACTGAAGGAAACTTCGGAGCAAGTGCGATAGATTTCGACATGACCTTTGTAGAATTCTTTGTTTCAGGGAAAATTTGCTCAAACATGTATTTGAATTTCAAATAAGAAATTCAAATGAATTTACAAAATTCACAAATAAGAATTGGAAATATTTAATAACTTGAAATAAAATGATTACATAAATAATATAACAATGATTCTTTATTAATATAAATATATGCATATAGTATTATTTTACAATAGATAAATAAAAGAATTCTTTATCTAAGACATTGTCTTTACAATTAGGAAATGAATAAGTAGGAAAAAGAATTATATAATTGAAATAAATAACAACATTCTTTATTACAACAATATATATGACATTGTCCTTACAAAAGAATTGTAAAATAAGAAAATGAAATAAGTAAACTTTATTGAATTGAATACAATAATACAATGTTTTTACAACATATAAAACATAAAAATAAACTACAATGTTTATTACAAAGGAATTCAAGCTACTGTTCTCTGATGTCCTTCAACAGTTGACATTTTTCTTTCTTCTCTTCATTTCCTGAAAACACAACAAAAATAAAACAAAACAAAAAAACCAAATAAAAGAATGATTAGTTGGTTAGTTTTGCTCTCAGAAGTGAACAGTGAAATGCACTATTAAAAATTCATCATTGAGCTAATCAATAAGGGGCAAGTTTCACCAAATAGTAGCATCTGTTCATATCAGTATTTTTGGCCTCAGTACAACATCATTGGCTTAGGGGCAAGTTTCACCAAAACCAAATAAGAAGGTAAAGAGGTAAAACATCAGGAAATATCAAGCTTTTTACTTGATCTGAGCCCCAAACCACAACATGCAAGCAAGCTGCTCACTCACCAGCATACATTAGTGTGATGTCAACATCACAGCAGCAGCCAATGCACATAAAAGGGGTAACACAGCCGCAACACAACATCTAGTCACTGCCTCAGTTTCCAATCTATCTCAAACCACTACCAAGTTCTCAAGAACACCACAACCAGTATCAGATCATCACTGATCTGTTTAGCTTCATCAACAAGAATCACAAATCCTTCCACCAAACCATCACCAGCAGCTGGTTGCTCCTAGGAGCCATCCAAGAGCTAGGAGGGGAGAAATTCACAGGGAAGGTAACACACCAGGAGGAACTGGTTAGCAGCTCACTACAGAGCACAAGCAATATCATCAAGATCCACATCAGGAGGAGCAGGCAACAACTACATCAGAGGAACAAAGTAGGCTAACTATTCAAGTGCTAGTACTGGCATAGAAACCTCAAGTCCATCATCAGGTTACTCCTCAACACTAAGATCATGCTTAAGTATCTGTTTTTATCATTTTGTTTAGAGAATGAGGTTGGAGAGAGAGAGAGCTCTTAGACTGGGGAGAAGTGCTACTCCAGGATCATCCTAGAGCTAAGATAAAGCCAAGTGAAAGAATCTGTATTTCAGCCACTAAACTAGCTTTAGCCTTTTTTCATCCTGAGCTAAATTTCTTTTGACACCAACATCAACTACATCATTGTAGATGTTCCCAGGAGCAAGTCATGCTACCTGGGCTACCATTGTGCACTCTCCAAGATTGGAGGTACCACAGTAGCAGCCCAGGTCAGCAGAAGCCACCAGAACAATTTTCCTGTATTAGCTAGATCTCAAGTTATTCAAGCCAATGATTTTATCATTTTCCTAGACAAGTAGTCTAGGAATCATCTATAAAGGCAATCTTATATGTTCTTATCAAATTTAAGCCTCAGACCATGCATCATTGGCATTTAAATTATAAATCTTAGTCAGTCAATCCAAATGGCAGATCAAGTTATCTCATTGTGTCACTGAAACAAAAGTTCAGTATACCAAGGTATGGAATGCCAACTATTTAAGCCACATCATTAAATTGTTCACAAGGTAGGAAACCACTTAGAATCATTTTCCTAGCTAAATAGCTAGAAACCATACTATATCCAACAATTGAACTCCTATCACATACCTTAAATCACCATTGTGTTCACTCCTAATGGGAGGCATCACAGTAGCAATCCTAAGGCGAAGAAAGTTACTTCATGGCGACAAGCTAAAGGGCATTGCTAAGCAAGGTCACAATAGGATACATGAGCAACAATTTAAGCAATCATTACAGTTTTCCTGATCATCTTCTAGTAAGCAGTACATGAGTTCATATCATTTTCCTAGTAGTAACCCAGGAATCAAAATCATAAATTAGATTCACTATCCATATGCATAAGAATGTTTATCTATTCAAGCCATTAACTTGACATTACAGCTGAGCACTAGGACAGTTCTTTTGAATCAACAAAATTGTGAACTGTCCAAATAGACAGTTACAGAATTTAGTAAACTAAGTTTATTCCACAGTAGCCAATATCTTATAGGAATATTCTATTAACAAATTGATTCCATAACTCTAATGAGAGATGCATCAACAGCCATCAAAATAATCTGGGTAAACTAGCCATTTGAGCAAATAGGTTCAAAAGAAATATTTGGGATGAATAATCCCAAACAAAACCATCACTTACTATACCAACTGGTCTAGGATTGAGAGTGGTGAATTGTTTACTGAATCCCAATCAGTCAGAGAAAACATTTCTCTAAATGATAATCATCACAACACATAGACATTAATCTTCACCACAGTAAACCAGCTCTAACCACAATCATTTGACATTAGGGAATCATTATTGACCCCTTTAAAGGATCTTACAGATCAAATAAGTAGAGGCAAGTCAACCACATAAAGCTATCGAAGATATTGCCAGGGTTCTAGAAATTTCACTAGAAGAGGGTAAGAGTAGAAGATGTAGAGAGGGGAGAAGGAGTGCCTACCTTGTACGAGTCTAAGCTCGCATACGTAGTAGAAGTTGTAGCCACGACAGAGAGATGAAGCTCTGCACGGCGGAACAGCCACACGAGGTGAGCCATGGCGCTGCACTGCCTCAGCCCACACCACTAGCAAGTCCTACCATCCAAACGCCCTCACCATATCACCGGGGTTGCCGAGAACCTCGCGGTCCCGTTGAAGTAATGGAAAAATGGGGAATCCAGGTTTGGGGCTGGTGGTGGGCACGTAGGAGCATAATACACAAATCGAATTGGAGGGCTAGGTTTGTCTGGGGAAGGCGTGGAGCCAATCTGAGGCCGCCAAAGCTGCCTAATGGGAATCAAGCCGATGGTGGCAGCGCCCAGGAACGCGAGGAGAAAGGAGAGAGGAGGAGAGGCTTTGAGGGGATAAGGTGAGTGCGGGCTGGGTCGGTTTGACCGATCCATTACCCCCTCTGCTGGGCCAATTTGGCCCAATGTTGGGTCCTAGGCCCATTTGAAAACAAAATAAAAAATGAAATAAAAGAAAAATAAATAAATTACCAAAATAACCTTTAAACATTTTTAGCTATAGAAAATTATAGAAAAATCATAAAAATATATTTAATATATCAAAATTATCACAAAAATAATATCCACCTAAGAAAAATATAACTTTACTTATTTAAGTTAATAAAATGCAAATAAAGATTAAACACTATTAAATCTTAAGTGAAATTTAATTAAATAAGGAAAAATCCTAAAAATAAATAAAAATCATTTTTGTGTATAAAAATAACTTTACTATTTTATAAAAATACTAACTTAGAGTTTTACAAATAAAATATAAATCAAATATTTAAAGACACTTAAAAATTTAAAGAATTTTATAAAAATAAAGGTAATACTTAAAAATAAATAAAATTCATTTTAAGATCTTTAATAAGTATATTTCACCAGAAAAATACTATGTATATTATTCAAAACATTTTAAGATAAATAAAATTCATTACTTATTTTACTCAAATAAAATAACCACTTTGTTAAATCTTAAAATTATTTCTTAAGTAAGAAAGAATCACATTTTCTTATAAAACACCAAAACCTTTAAAGTTTAATTACTAAGTCTAAATATATAATGAAAATAATAATTAAATATAATTATTAGCCTTTAAATATTTTTAAATCTTAAATTGAAATTAAACTCCTTTTAAATAAATATTACATAACGCTCATGTGTACGAGGGTGAATAATATCCATCCCTCAACCACTCTTAAAATGATTCTAAACCCTAACAAAATTTGTAAGATCATCTAATTATACTCCCATTAATAAATTACTTATTATTAAATTTATCTTTCACATAAATTAAAAGGGATCATCCCTAATCATATTTACCAAAACCCTAAAACTAGATACTACTCTAAAAACTCATCATATCTTACAATTCACTTTTATTTTTATAGTTAACTTTGGTTTAAACAATCATAAACATCTCATTTGAAGTTTATTCATGTTTTAAAGTTAAATTTAGTCACTTGTATAATCAATTAAAATATGATAACTTAACACCATTCATAACCATCACAAACCCTAATGTAAAACCTAATAAACCTTAAGACTAATTAACCTTAACTAAATACTAGTTTCTTCAAATGTTATTCTTTTTGCCACTTCACACAAACAAGTGTATATTAGTTCCTTCAGCTCTTAAGAACTCAACTCAAGAACTTTTTATCCTAGTCACTAGATAACCACTAATCATAATCACATTACTTTATCCGTATTTGTATATTTTGGATTGTTAACACTTAAATTCCTTATCAATGTCATTGCTTATGAAATAAATTTAAAGATAAACCCAATCTTAAAGAAAATACCTAAGATCAACTTATTCAAAATACTAAGGGTTTCACTTTGGGAATCATAAAATTGCATAGAATTACTTATGCATAATGGCATCCTGCTTCTCTAAACATTAGTCCCTTACCGGACCAATGATGCTGATTTCAGATATTGGATCTTCTACTATCTCGAAGACCGTGAGTGCATAATCTTGCAATCACAAAAGGCAAGTTCACACTTGCTCATGTCCTTTGATTATTTTCTGTAAAGTATTTTGCAAATCCAGTGTTGTCATCACCTGCATTTGAAAAAGATCAGAAAACACTATTTTCATAATAATATGATTATAGGTTATTTACCATGAGGTAATAATCTACTATGAAAGTTCTGGTGGTAAATTAACATATTATCTAGGCCTTAACAACCAATGTCGCCAGTGATTCTTGTGCCATATATTACGCGTTAACCATGAGATTTGGAATGGGACGGAGAAGTCAGCTGGATCAGCTCCCTTTCGCATGCATTGGACACTGTTCTGGGAATTTGTAAGTTGCAGATCGTGGGTATAGCCGTTTTATACGGGGGAAGTCTACCGTGGATCTAGGCTTACAAAAGACAGATATCTAGTGTTAATGGTTGTTGTGTGTATCCAACTAAGGTATAGTCGTTTTATACGGGGAGAAGTCTACCTTGAGTTTGGACATCCAACAGTTGTGGTGTATGCGGGGTCGCGGAGAAGGACAGTGATTGGCTTGGATCTTAGTCTGGGCCTCACACCAAGGAAGTGTGAACGAGCCTATAACTCGGATGTGCAACAAAGCTAAGATCTCTCATGGGTAAAGTGACGCACCTCTGCAGAGTGTAAGAACTATGACTTGTTACTCCCTGTTCTAGGAAGGAGCTGCGAATGCTGCGGGAAAGGAACTCCATGAAAGTTCTGGTAAACCCGTGAAGGCTGATGGACATAGCTTTTCAGAATAAAAGCAACCTTTGAAGAAACGTTTACGAAAACTTGCATTGCCTATGACCTATGGTCTGTGGCTGTAGATAGTGCATCAAACACTCCTCTTTAGTGAATTTGCTGAGTACGCTCGTACTCAACGTATCTTCTTAACCCTTGCTAGATCTCGGAGAAACCAATGGCGTTTCTAGGAAATAAGTCACTTGAAGAGTTGAAGATATCTAAGAGAGATCAACGGAGTCGAAGATATTACCGGAATCTATCGAAGACAAGCTGAAGCATAGAATAGAAATAAAACTCCTAGAATCTAGAACCTACTTTTGTAGAATAATACTATAGTAGTACTTTCAAGCCTTATACATATATTAATAGTAGTACTTCTAAAGTAACTCCAAGTGGATCTTTATGGTTCTTTCTGTATAATATTCCTCACTGTCCGAGGAGGCTCTCTGGATCTTTTGTAATATGCTATATGTAATATAAAGTGTTGTCTTGGACCCACGATGTTTCTATTGTACCACTCTGAGGGATATAATGCATATGGAACGGTGTTCCATTGGTGTTATATCAACGACTATAGTGTACTACACCATGCAGCGGTATGCTGGGTCACCGCAGTTGGTATAAGAGCATATGCTTTGACCATAGGTTGGAAACCTAGTAAATGGGTAGAACCTGTAGGTTATATAGTGACTTTAGGAAGCCATATTATCTACGCTATATTTCCTTATACATGTGATGGATATTCACTTGAGAATAACCTTGTCACACCTTATTAAAGTTCTTAGATTACTTCTTTTTTTATTAATGATACTTATCTACTATTTAATTTAGGAAGTACCTATCAAGTATTTCCTAAGAAGGTAATATATCTTATATTAGACTATTCTATACTATAACTAAACTAGAGTAGTATATCACCAAGTTAGAGTACCTCATCAGGGAGTAGTAAATCATGGTGTTATCTTACTATGAGAAGCCATGAAATGAAGTAAAACTTTGTTATTATCTTTACACTAGTGGTAAATACTAGGGGAGTATGCCCCAAAACCTTTAACAACATGTTATTATAGGGGAAGTAACTAATGTTTTGTTTTACTAAAAGCTATTATATGAAGAATTGAATCTTATCAAGAGTAATAAATAGGGTTATGCTTATCTAACCCCATGTAATACGCCAAATTTATAGTGGCATGAATGAAAAGGCAGTATTCTTGTAGTACAAGTTGATCTATATAGGTTATGAAACATGTTAAAATTTGAGAATTATTCGTTGTTATAATAAATGTGCTTAGGGAAGTTAAGATTTGAAACAAAGGGTAGAAATGTGAGGATGATGTTTAGTATGTAACTCCAAGGATAATTAAGTTATAACCAATTATAGAGTGATTTAACCAACTATCTCTAGAGTCGGATCAAATATTACCAAAAGTTATTCCTTTGCAAATGGGCAAATGGTGTAATTTCAGAGGCTAAGAACATTATGAGCCATACAAATAGGTACATAACGGTAGAAGTCCATACACTAAATGTATAAAAAATTTAGTGTATAACATCAAAGCCTAAGTACAAGAGATGTTTTACTCGAGGTACTATTTCTACAATCTTTTGATGTATGATTGCTAGAGGTAATATTTGGATTTGATGGATTTTATTGGATTTTATTGTGTGACTAGGTCTGTGCATGAAGTTTGAACTTTATGGGATTATGCATGATGTTTCAGGGAGTCCTTACTTGATGTACACGTGTAGAAGGGGAAATGGGTTCGCGTGAGGGAGAGGCGAATTATAACTTTAATGTTGGAAAGATGAAGGCTCATGAGATGTTGGTGATACAACAAAAGGAGGCTAACCAGGAAAATTTGAAGGAAGGATCAAGTCAAAAGCCGTATTTAACCACCAAAGAGGAGGTTCTTCAGTATATGAGGAGTATTGAAGAAGGAAGAATGGTTGAAACCGAGAGGCAGAACTAGTTCTATCAGGAGACATTAAAGGTTAGGCAAGAGAATCAATTTAAGGAATTATGTCCAAGGGTTAAACTGGTGGAATTCTTAGAAACCAAACCCTAGAGTTTTTCCATGATTGAAGAACCTATGGAGGCGGAGAATTAGTTAATGGATACATCCCGTAAGCTTAAAAGTGTGGGATGCAAAGATGAAGAAAAGGTGCTCTATGCAACTTATCTATTGACCAGAACCGCAGCCATGTATTGGGAGAAATCCAAGTTTGTGATTTCGGAAGGAGGTGTCAATACCTGGGCTGAGTTCAAAAAGAAGTTTCGAGAAGAATTTGTTCATAATAACAATGGGAAAAGGAAGGATAATGAAGCCTTAGAGAAAAAGAATCTTCCAGTCCTGAAACATGTACGAGAATATAACCGGTTATCCAAGTATATTAGTGACAAAGTAAACGGGGAGGCGAAACAACAAAAGAAGTTCATGAAAGGACTACAAGCTATTATGAAGATGCAGCTCAGGATTGTGCGCGCAAAGGAGTTCCAGGAATTGGTGGATAGTGCACATATATCAGGAGATGATGAGATTGATGCACCTGAAGGAAAGAAAAAGAGAATTCAAAAACAGACCACAACAGGTCAAGCCCAAGGACATATGACAAAGAATTATCTGGATCCACCTATGACATACAAAACAGAGAAGATATGTCACAACTGTGGAATTCGGGGCCACATTTGGAAGGAGTGTCCAAAACCTAAGATAGTATGTTATCAATGTGGAGAACCAGGACACATAAAAAGGAACTGCTTAAAACCGCAGTTAACTCATGGAAGGACAACAGGAGTAATAGAACCAATAATGGGGTTATCATCTACTCAAAGTATTCCGCACAATACAAATGAAGAAAGTAATGTAGGAGCATTTCAGGGGAAATGTAATAAGTGTGGAATCCTAGGACACAAGAAATCATGTTGTCCGGAACATCAGGAGGTTTATGGAACATCAGTAGGAGGAGACACAACATCCACCAAATCACCATCAAAGGAAGGTGTAGGTGAAGAAGATACATCCTCAGGAAAGCGGAAGTATGAAACCATAAATGAAGTCAAATAACAGCAACAACCACAACAAAGAAAGTGGTAAGTCAAAGCATTATTAATGATATAAGTTACCTTATACATGCATTTAAGGAGTTAGAGATTTTGCACCACTATTTCCCAAGTATGTGGGTGTACATCTGTTCCTCAAAAGACCATTAGAAAATCTCAAGGGGGAGAGTGAATAATGAAGCATCAGAAGTTGAGATTCGGAGTAAGGTTTAGGGAAAGCCAAAACATTGTTAAAAAAGTAAGTCATAAGGACTAAGTATACCATAAATAGATGAATAATAGAGTCAAGCTATATTTAGCCAAAGTATAAACCAGAATCTTACCTTAAGGAGACTTTCTAAAAGCTTAGACACTTCTTAAATAGATGTCCTAAACTGAAAACACTCAAGAGGATCTGATCAAGGCAGAAGTGCTAGATTCAAAAGTAGTTTACACATCAATGAATTTAGCTGGCTCATTTCAAATCAGAAGAGGATCCAAGGAAAAGCTTGAATAAAGATACAAAAATTATCTTCATCCTGGATTTAAAAGAGTTACCGGGATCAGAAGAAGTTAATTTTATCTTCGGAAACGTAAGAGGGTGCGAACTTCGAGCACGAAGTTTATTTTAAGGGGGAGAGTCTATAACATCCCATGATTAGCACCTAGAAATAGAGAGGACATAGGTTTGTGCATTGCATTCATGCATAAGAAATCCGGGGAATTTTTGCGTAAAACTAAAAGAGCTATGGAGGGATCGGGATCTCTCTTGTACTGAAGGAAACTTCGGAGCAAGTGCGATAGATTTCTACATGACCTTTGTAGAATTCTTTGTTTGAGGGAAAATTTGCTCAAACATGTATTTGAATTTCAAATAAGAAATTCAAATGAATTTATAAAATTCACAAATAAGAATTGGAAATATTTAATAACTTGAAATAAAATGATTACATAAATAATATAACAAGGATTCTTTATTAATATAAATATATATGCATATAGTATTATTTTATAATAGATAAATAAAAGAATTCTTTATATAAGACATTGTCTTTACAATTAGGAAATAAATAAGTAGGAAAAAGAATTATATAATTGAAATAAATAACAACATTCTTTATTACAACAATATATATGACATTGTCCTTACAAAAGAATTGCAAAATAAAAAATGAAATAAGTAAACTTTATTGAATTGAATACAATAATACAATGTTTTTACAACATATAAAACAGAAAAATAAACTACAATATTTATTACAAAGGAATTCCTAAGCTACTGTTCTCTGATGTCCTTCAACAGTTGACATTTTTCTTTCTTCTCTTCATTTCCTGAAAACACAACAAAAATAAAACAAAACAAAAAAACCAAATAAAAGAATGATTAGTTGGTTAGTTTTTCTCTCAGAAGTGAACAGTGAAATGCACTGTTAAAAATTCAGCATTGAGCTAATCTGTAAGGGGCAAGTTTCACCTAATAGTACCATCTGTTCATATCAGTATTTTTGGCCTCAGTACAACATCATTGGCTTAGGGGCAAGTTTCACCAAAACCAAATAAGAAGGTAAAGAGGTAAAACATCAGGAAATATCAAGCTTTTACTTGATCTGATCCCCAAACCACAACATGCAAGCAGGCTGCTCACTCACCAGCATGCATTAGTGTCAAGTCAACATCACAACAACAGCCAATGCACATAAAAGGGGTAACACAGCCGCAACACAACATCTAGTCACTGCCTCAGTTTCCAATCTATCTCAAACCACTACCAAGTTCTCAAGAACACCACAACCAGTATCAAATCATCACTGATCTGTTCAGCTTCATCAACAAGAATCACAAATCCTTCCACCAAACCATCACCAGCAGCTGGTTGCTCCCAGGAGCCATCCAAGAGCTAGGAGGGGAGAAATTCACAAGGAAGGTAACACACCAGGAGGAACTGGTTAGCAGCTCACTACAGAGCACAAGCAAGATCATCAAGATCCACATCAGGAGGAGCAGGCAACAACTACATCACAGGAACAAAGTAGGCTAACTATTCAAGTGCTAGTACTGGCATAGAAACCTCAAGTCCAGCATCAGGTTACTCCTCAACACCAAGATCATGATTAAGTATCTGTTTTTATCATTTTGTTTAGAGAATGAGGGTGGAGAGAGAGAGAGCTCTTAGACTAGGTAGAAGTGCTACTCCAGGATCATCCTAGAGCTAAGATAAAGCCAAGTGAAAGAATCTGTATTTCAGCCACTAAACAGCTTCAACCTTTTTGCATCCTGAGCTAAATTTCTTTTGACACCAACATCAACTACATCACTGTAGATGTTCCCAGAGAAACATGCTACTGGCTACCATTGTGCACTCTCCAAGGTTGGAGGTACCACAGTAGCAGCCCAGGATAGCAGAAGCCACCAGAACAATTTTCTTGTATTAGCTAGATCTCAAGTTATTCAAGCCAATTATTTTATCATTTTCCTAGACAAGTAGTCTAGGAATCATCTATAAAGGCAATCTTGTATGTTCTTATCAAATTTAAGCCTCAGACCATGCATCATTGGCATTTAAATTATAAAAATCTTAGTCAGTCAATCCAAATGGCAGATCAAGTTATCTCATTGTGTCACTGAAACAAAAGTTCAGTATACCAAGGTATGGAATGCCAACTATTTAAGCCACATCATTAAATTGTTCACAAGGTAGGAAACCACTTAGAATCATTTTCCTAGCTACATAGCTAGAAATCATACTATATCCAACAATTGAACTCCTATCACATACCTTAAATCACCATTGTGTTCACTCCTAATGGGAGGCATCATAGTAGCAATCCTAAGGCAGTAAAAGTTACTGTACTGCTGACAACTGTAAGGGAATTGCTAAGAAAGGTCACAATAGGATACAGGAGCAACAATTTAAGCAATCATTGCAGTTTTCCTGATCATCTGCTAGTAAGCAGTACATGGGTTCATATCATTTTCCTAGTAGTAACCCAGGAATCAAAATCATAAATTAGATTCACTGTCCATATGCATAAGAATGTTATATCTATTCAAGCCATTAACTTGACATTACAGCTGAGCACTAGGACAGTTCTTTTGAATCAACAAAATTGTGAACTGTCCAAATAGACAGTTACAGAATTTAGTAAACTAAGTTTATTCCATAGTAGAAAATATCTTATAGGAATATTCTATTAACAGATTGATTCCATAACTCTAATGAGATATGCATCAACATCCATCAAAATAATCTGGGTGAACTAGCCATTTGAGCAAATAGGTTCAAAAGAAATATTTGGGATGAATAATCCCAAACAAAACCATCACTTACTATACCAACTGGTCTAGGATTGAGAGTGGTGAATTGTTTACTGAATCCAAATCAGTCAGAGAAAACATTTCTCTAAATGAAAATCATCACAACACATAGACATTAATCTTCACCACAGTAAACCAGCTCTAACCAAAATCATTTGACATTAGGGAATCATTATTGACCCCTTTAAAGGATCTTACAGATCAAATAAGTAGAGGCATGTCAACCACATAAATCTATAGAAGATATTGCCAGGGTTCCAGAAATTTCACTAGAAGAGGGTAAGAGTAGAGGATGTAGAGAGGGGAGAGGGAGTGCCTACCTGGTACGAGTCTAAGCTCGCCGACAAGGTAGCAGTTGTGGCGACGGCAGAGAGATGAAGCTTAGCACGGTGGCACGGCCACATGAGGTGAGCCATGGCACTGCACTGCCTCAGCCCACACCACCAGCAAGTCCCAGCATCCAAACGCCCTCGCCATATCACCGGGGTTGCCGAGAACCTCGTCGTCCCGCCGGAGTAATGGAAAAATGGGGAATTAGGGTTTGGGGCTGGTGGTGGGCACGTAGGAGCATAATACACAAATTGAATTGGAGGGATAGGTTCGTATGGGGAAGGCGGAGCTCCGGTAGCCAATGGAGGCGGCCGCAGCGGCCTGCCTCGCTAGAATCAAGTCGGTGGTGGCAGTGTCCAGGAACGCGAGGAGAAAGGAGAGAGGAGGAGAGGCTTCGAGGGGATAAGGTGAGTGCGGGCTGGGTCGGTTTGACCGATCCAGTACCCCTTTGCTGGGCCAATTTGGCCCAATGTTGGGTCCTAGGCCCATTTCAAAACAAAATAAAAAATGAAATAAAAGAAAAATAAATAAATTACCAAAATAACCTTTAAACATTTTCAGCTATAGAAAATTGTAGAAAAATCATAAAAATATATTTAATATATCAAAATTATCACAAAAATAATATCCACCTAAGAAAAATATAAATTTACTTTAAGTTAATAAAATGCAAATAAAGAGTAAACACTATTAAATCTTAAGTGAAATTTAATTAAATAAGGAAAAATCCTAAAAATAAATAAAAATCATTTTTGTGAATAAAAATAACTTTACTATTTTATACAAATACTAACTTAGAGTTTTACAAATAAAATATAAATCAAATATTTAAAGACACTTAAATATTTAAAGAATTTTATAAAAGTAAAGGTAATACTTAAAAATAAATAAAATTCATTGTAAGATCTTTAATAAGTATATTTCACCAGAAAATACTATGTATATTATTCAAAAACATTTTAAGATAAATAAAATTCATTACTTATTTTACTCAAATAAAATAACCACTTTGTTAAATCTTAAAATTATTTCTTAAGTAAGAAATAATCACATTTTCTTATAAAACACCAAAACCTTTAAAGTTTAATTACTAAGTCTAAATCTATAATCAAAATAAAACTTAAATATAATTATTAACCTTTAAATGTTTTTAAATCTTAAATTCATATTAAACTCCTTTTAAATAAATATTACATAACACTCATGTGTACGAGGGTGAATAATATCCATCCCTCAACCACTCTTAAAATGATTCTAAACCCTAACAATATTTGTAAGATCATCTAATTATGCTCCCATTAATAAATTACATATTATTAAATTTATCTTTCACTTAAATTAAAAGGGATCATCCTTAATCATATTTACCAAAACCCTAAAACTAGATACTACTCTAAAAACTCATCATATCTTACAATTCACTTCTATTTTTATAGTTAACTTTGGTTTAAACAACCATAAACATCACATTTGAAGTTTATTCATGTTTTAAAGTTAACTTTAGTCACTTGTATCATCAATTAAAATATGATAAGTTAACACCATTCATAACCATCATAAACCCTAATGTAAAACCTAATAAACCTTAAGACTAATTAACCTTAACTAAATACTAGTTTCTTCAAATGTTATTCTTTTTGCCACTTCACACAAACAAGTCTATATTAGTTCCTTCAGCTCTTAAGAACTCAACTCAAGAACTTTTTATCCTAGTCACCAGATAACCACTAATCATAATCACAATACTTTATCCGTATTTGTATATTTTGGATTGTTAACACTTAAATTCCTTATCAATGTCGTTGCTTATGAAATAAACTTAAAGATAAACCCAATCTTAAAGAAAATACCTAAGATCAACTTATTCAAAATACTAAGGGTTTCACTTTGGGAATTATAAAATTGCATAGCATTACTTATGCATAATGGCATCCTGCTTATTTAAACATTAGTCCTTACCAGACCAATGATGCTGATTTCAGATATTAGATCTTATACTATCTGGAAGACCGTGAGTGCATAGTCTTCCAATCACAAAAGGCAAGTTCACACTTGCTCATGTCCTTTGATTATTTTCTGTAAAGTATTTTGCAAATCCAGTGTTGTCATCACCTTCATTTGAAAAATATCATAAAACACTATTTTCATAATATATGATTATAGGTTATTTACCATGAGGTAATCATCTACTATGAAAGTTCCGGTGGTAACGGAACATATTATCTAGGAGTTAACATCCAATGTCGCCAGTGATTCTTGCGCCGTATATTACGCGTTAACCATGAGATTTGGAATGGGACGGAGAAGTCAGCTGGATCAGCTCCCTTTCGCATGCATTGGACACTGTTCTGGGCATTTTTAAGTTGCAGATCGTGGGTATAGCCGTTTTATACAGGGGAAGTCTACCGTGGATCTGGGCTTACAAAAGACAGATATCTAGTGTTAATGGTTGTTGTGTGTATCCAACTAAGGTATAGCCGTTTTATACGGGGAAAAGTCTACCTTGAGTTTGGACATCCAACAGTTGTGGTGTATGCGGGGTCACGGAGAAGGACAGTGATTGGATTGGATCTTAGTCTGGGCCTCACACCAAGGAAGTGTGAACGAGCCTATAACTCGGATGTGCAACAAAGCTAAGATATCTCATGGGTAAAGTGACGCACCTCTGCAGAGTGTAATAACTGTAACTTGTTACTCCCTGTTCCGGGAAGGAGTTGCGAACGCTGCAGGAAAGTGTCAACACCTGGATTTTTAATCCCAGATGCCTGTTATGCCATACATCGCAATCGCAGGATTACCATTTTTGCGAGACATAACAGAATTGGATACCACAGTACATCATCCATTACAAACCATACATAAGGTCTTACACAAATAAGGATCTCATGATCCAGTTCTTAATACAATTCAAGCAGCGGAAATACGTAATAATAAAGGTAGCGTAGGCGAAGCTCCATCTTCGGTGTCACAGGCAATGCTGACGATGGGAGATGATCCTAGTTGTCGTAACCTTCCTGGGGTCCATCATCCTGGTACTCCTCTTCATAGTCTGGCCTAGCCAGGGACAAAGCCATGAGTACTCTTTAAGTACTCGCAAACTAATACTAACAAGTGAAGGGGTTTTTTGTGGTAGGACACTAAGCTCTAGGGTTGATTTGCAAAAGTCAGATTTACATCTACTAAGTTCAGAAGCAAGAGAAAGCTAGTCAAATTTTTATAACACCTAAATGGGAATTTGTATCTCATGCCACAACTCTGTTGTGGTCACGTAAAATTCTCCATTCATTTCACAAGTCATTTTGAAAACATCTGACGGGGGAACAGTATGGCCACTCCAACTGTCCATAACCGCGGACGCGGCTATTCGAATAGTTTGACACTCTGCAGAGATTGTACACTTTCACCATATTATTCGATACATCCGTCAGGAACAAATCCTGAATTCACCATACTCAGTATGCGGATAATCAATCATATCCTTTCAATTACATGCCCTAGTATAAGCACCTCTCATGTGAGTTTGGCCTCCCAACCATGACCAACTATCATCTTGGGTACTGCACAGGTGGACAATCTTCACAAAGTAGCCTCAGCTCAGACCTTGGCCGTGAGGGAACCAATACTAAGGTATATAAGTTTCCAGTCAAGCCCTACCCAATCTTCGGGTATTGTGGTTGTACGATAAAATTGAAATGGTATCGCATCCATACAACCATCAGTTTTATAAAGGGCTAAGGCTCATGCCTCAACATTTTCATCACCAAAATCATCTGGTGTTCAGAAACACATGTCAAAACATCTCAGTAGAATGATCCATCATTCTAAGGTTTTCATAACCATTTTTCCACCAAGTATTCCCATCTAAAGTTGATCAAGTTTTATGCTTAGCACTAGCATCTACAAGTGGGGTAAGTACTAATGAGGGGTGGTAAACAAGTGGAGTTTAACTAAGTTTAATATCATGCCTTAGGATGACATCAAGATTACCTAGCTTAGGCCAAATTTCATGCTCTTTATGCAACCTTCAAATATCCTTCTAGTATCTACAATTTACTTAGTAAACTCTAAGTAATAGCTTTGATAAAAAAATAAAGTATAAAGCTTGTGATGGGGGACTATCAATCGGGGTATACCCACGAAGCGGATTGGGCAGCTGGATCGAGCCGACTGAGACCTAGCCACAGCGGGTCGACTATCTGACGATCGGCGACATCGGACCCAGCGATGGCGCCGACTGGAGGCCCAAGACGACGACTCCAATATAAAGCCCACCAAAACACTTGTAAACCCTAACTGGCTGCATATATAAAGCCACCAGGGGCACCCCCACGGGGAAATCATATTACATCCTCTCCCACATCTCATTAGATCTAGTCTCCCTCCGCCTATGGCGGCTCCATTGTAAACCAATCTATGATCATATACTGGATTAATAGCAGGACGTAGCGATCCTCGACCGAGGGGACGTGAACCTGGGTACATCGTGTGCCAATCTCGCTCCCGGATTCTCCTACGTCGCCTTGCTCCCTCTACGTAAGCTACCCCCAGTAGCATCTGCCGTTCAATACCACGACAGTTGGCGCCCACCGTGGGGCTAGCGGTGCTTGGAGGGTGATAATCCGGGCGGGATCCCTCACCGTCGCTGGCGGCTAGATTGCATCTGGTGCGTCGTCTGAAAAAGGCCGGTTGGATAGATATGGCTGCCGCCCCATGCGTCCGACTCGGAAAATTCCAGGCTATACGTCTGATCTGTTTCTATCGATCTAATATCTTCTCCTTCTAATTGATTATTTATTCAACTGATTATTCTATCTAATTAACTGATACGCTTCGTTGGGAGAATCAATCTATGCATGTAGAAATCAGCGACTTCGGCGGCGCTCACGTGAACAAATCACGTCTGGTCGCAGGTTCTATGTCAGTGATTCCACCGGTCGACGAGCTCATCGCGAGTCACCGATCCCAGATTGATGGTTGTTATCCGCTGTTCGAGATAAGGGAAAAGGCGAATCAAGCCACGAAGATGCACTAGCAAGTCGAGCATGGAAAAATCCATGCGGTCATGCGTGGAGGAATTCTTTACTCGATCCCATCTCTTTCTCTCTCCATAATTATTACTGCTTGATTATTTAATTTAGACCTAACCCTTACATGCGTACTTGTTGTTGTTGTTGTATGGACGACTGATCCATGGCTGATCGGAGTCGCCGTAGCCTGTGCCAACAAGACGCAATCAGAGCCGTTTCATCGGTCAAGCAGTACGCGCATGCGGCCATGGCTGATCGGGCGGCGGAGGTTCGGTCGGACGCGCTATCGTGACTCCAATCGAAATATGCGGAGAGGAAGCGAATTGCGCTCTCGTGGCCGGATGCGTGCGGCGCGCCTAACCGACCATGATGACCACATCCACTCCTTCTGGCTAAACGCCATACTCGGGGACTCTCCACCGCGAACTCGCACCTATCCACGCTTGGGGACTCCCCGCCGCGAACTCGCCATCGCAGACCTCTCCACGCTTGGGGACTCGTCCGCCGTGGACTTGCCCCTCATGGTCGCCGCCCTCGCAGACTCGCCCCTCGCGGTCGCCGCCCTCGAGCGAGTCCCTCGCGGCCTCGTCCGTCGCCGACTCTCCATTCTACCGGCTAAACGCCGTGTCGACCCCGTGTCTGCCGCGTCGACTTCGCCATAGCGCGACCTTCGTCCGCCGCGTCGACCCCGTGTCCGCCACGTCGACTTCGCCATAGCGCGACCTCCGTTCGCCGTGTCGACCCCGTGTCCGCCGCGTCGACTTCGCCATAGCGCGATCTTCGTCCGCCGTGTCGACCCCGTGTCCGCCGCGTCGACTTCGCCATAGCGCGACCTCCATCCGCCGCGTCGACCCCATGTCCGCCGCGTCGACTTTGCCATAGCGCGACCTCCGTCCACCGCGTCGACCCCGTGTCCGCCGCGTCGACTTTGCCATAGCGCGACCTCCATCCACCGCGTCGACCCCGTGTCCGCCGCATCGACTTCACCATAGCACGACCCCATGTCCGCCGCGTAGACTCTTTCTGGCTACATCGAATGCGTACACCGCGCCTGCTAAGGGACCTTCATCGTCCGAGTCGCCAGAGAGGGTCGCATGCCACGCTGCATGGACTCACCACTGGGCTTCTCTTCCCCCGGGAAAAATCTATTCGCCTTTGTCAACCTTTGAAAGAGCGACTCGCAATGTCCAAGTAGTGCGGACAAGGACTCGCAAACCGAGCCTCAGATCGTCCACGAAAAATGCTAACCGAGAGCCATCATTGGAGTCTCCTTGCTCGACTGGCCTTCCGGGCCAACACAAATGGTAGTGCTACACAAACAACACCATGTCCTCCTCAACCTTAGACAGTGCAACTTACTCGCTACTGCTATCAAGGACGAGGACTCGCAAACCGAGCCTCGGATCGTCCAGGAAGAACGCCAAACCGAGAGCCATCTTTGGAGTCGCCATGCGACTGGCCCCCCGGGCCAAGACGAGAGACTCGCTAACAAAAACAGTGCAATCAACATCATCGCGGACTCGCCACACTCGGGGACTCTCCCCTCGCGCTCTCGCAATCATCGCGGACTCGCCACGCTCGGGGACTCTCCCCTCGCGGATCCGCAATCATCGCGGACTCGCCACGCTCAGGGACTCTCCCCTCGCGGACTCGCAATCATCGCGGACTCGCCTCGCTCGGGGACTCTCCTCTCGCGGACTCGCAATCATCGCGGACTCGCCACGCTCGGGGACTCTCCCCTCGCGGACTCGCAATCATCGCGGACTCGCCACGCTCGGGGACTCTCCCCTTGCAGACTCGTAATCATCGCGGACTCGCCACGCTCAGGGACTCTCCCCTCGCGGACTAGCTCGACCTCGCCACTTGCCATGCTAGGCAGTAACCACTACTATTTTCAAAGTGTGCATCTCTAAAGAGCCTCAAGTCGCCTCTACAAGCCAAGTTGAGCCTCGGGGACTACTCCTAGGCATGCTGGATTGATAGCAGGACGTAGCGATCCTCCACCGAGGGGACGTAAACCTGGGTACATCGTATGCCAATCTCGCTCCCGGATTCTCCTACTTCGCCTTGCTCCCTCTACGTAAGCTACCCCTAGTAGCATCTGTCGTGCAATACCACGACAGCTTGTAAGTAAAAACTAGGATTGGTTTATCAAGTGGGTAGGATCATCTATGCTTAAGGCATATAGTTGGCATGGTGACAAGCAAGTATTGGCTTGCATAGGTCAACTTGATTAGTAAGGCTTGCTAAAGTAGAGTATCTTGCAAGTGTTAGCTTGCACATTCAACTAGTAGTATTAGGCTTGCATCAGTATCAGTATAAGCTTGCTAAATTAATAGCTTGCAAGTATTGGCTTGCATCAGTATCAGTATAAGCTTACTAAATTGCAAGTGTTAGCTTGCACATTCAACTAGTAGTATTAGGCTTGCATCAGTATCAGTATAATCTTGCTAAATTAATAGCTTGCAAGTATTGGCTTGCCTTGTGCAGAGCAGTGGTTGAAGTTCTCATCGGCTTCTTCTTCATAGTATCCTCCTTCTTCCTCGTATCCTTGGTCGATACTAGCGTCTATGAATAAATACGAGGTACACAATCACCAAACAATACTTAACTACTTGCAATCATCACACACAAGGGTCCTATAGATGATTTAGCATCATCACTAACATTACAAGACCCAAGCTTGGTTTAATTCCTTTTATTTTTAGAAAAGTAATTTCTACTCATTGAAAAACTACTTAAGATTTAATATTCTCCAAACCAAACATGGGATCATGTTGACACATGTCATCACCACATATTTTAGTCCATGGGAATGTGATTTAAAGTGTTGTCACAATTTAATAAGGTTTAACCTTTTATTTTTAATTAAATAAAGTGACTAGAAATGCTTATGTGGCATTCTTTTATTACTTGGTCATTATTTCTGTAAGTAAACCTATATATTTTTATATATTCTGAAAGGTATGGTTAAATGTGATTTTTGAGAGTTGGAATCAACTCAAAAGCTTTTATGGTTTAAATTTGAAAAATGTTTGAATGCAGAAAAGCTTCTGCCTTGTTATTTTTACGAAGAGTGATCTACAGATCCAAATGATTTAAATCCAACGGGCTTGGATTCAGCACTTCCATACCTTTATAACAAAATTGGTTTCATTCAATTTGGTTCACTGAATCGAGCTGGGTTGATTTTTGAAACTAGGTGCACAAGTGTGTTTGAATGAAAATGGAAAAATCCAAATTCAAACAACTGGACTGCGCGGGAAATGATACTAGGCCGGCCTACTAAGCACAGCGCTTACGCAGGCTGGTTAAGTTGTTGTCCCCACGCGTCAGTGAGACGAGGGGGTGCGAAGCGGTATGGGGCAATATGGTGCGTTCGATCTAGTTCTAATCCAATGGCTGAGGGTCGTCATCCAAGTCGGGCAACGCCGGCGAGACTGAGCCCTAACACGGCAGGTGGGGGTCGTCGGGGGCTCACCAGGGCTCAGGCGAGGGTCGGTGAGGCGGGCGAACGACGAAGTCGACGATGGCGAACCTCCTGGTACCGGCAGCTTCTCCTGGGGCGGCTCCAATCCCTGGCTCCTTTCTTCTCCAGCAGCGGCGGGCTCCGGTGGAATTCCGGTGAAGTGCTGCTCGCCTTGCTTCGGGAACGGGGTGGAATGATCAGTGAGGAGAGGGGAGTGAGATGGTGTGCTCAATTCGGCTGGGGGTGGCCTCTATTTATAGTCGCGACGACAAGACTGAACGGCATGGGCAGGCGACGGTGGCGACATGGCTACGGGCTGCTAGAGGCATGGCCAGTGGTGGCGATCGCTTGGTGGTCTCCCGGCGATGCTCTACGGCTTTAATGCGCATGTAGGGGCGGTGGCAAATGGTTTGGAATGTGCGATGCTGTGTGCGGCCGAGGCGGCGTCTTCGACGGCGAGCGGTGGCTACGGGGCATGGGGCGGCGAACGAGGGTGTCTGGCGGTCTCCTGGGTCGGTGGTGATCGTGTATGCACGCGGCAAGGGAGGCGCGTGGTCTGTGGGTGGGTGTCGAGGGCAGCGCTCTGGCGCATGCTCGGCATGGTTGCTGGCGAGCTGGGCACGGTCTGTGCGTGTGGTCCAGGGGTTGGCAACACTCAAGCGTTGGACAGGGAGTGGCAGTGGGGTGTTGGCTTGATCCTAAACATGTTGGCTAGGCTTGTTTCTTCTCCTAGCTTGCTGTCCACACTGGGGTGACATGGTGAGCTTCGGCTGTTCACCATTGATGGCATTGCCAAGCTTACAGTGGGGATAGTGCTTGGTTTAGTTGGCTAGATGATCTACTGAGGTTGCTGTGAGCTAGAGAGGGAACACGTTAGGCTCCAATCACTGCTCACAATAGTGTTTAGATTTTATTTGATTTGAATCAGCAAGGTGTTTGATGAAATGGCCGCAAGAATTCATGCTTGGGTTGGTGCTAGTGAGTCTGCATGCTTGGGTTTTGAAAGTTGAGCTTGTTTGAGTGGTTTTTGAAGAAGTGGGATCTTCCCATATGATAAAGATTCAATTTTGAATTGTCATTTAAACTATGCATTTGAAAGTTTCTGGATGATCACAAGGTGGGCCTTGATACTTTGTTATGAGTACTATCAAGGGGTGTAAAGATCCAAACAAGTTTCTGTTAAGTTCTGAAAGTTTGAGAAAGCCAAAGTAGGCATGGGAGTTAAATTTGTCAAAATGACCATTCACTCATTTTGTTTGTTTTGATTTACTTGTCTTTGGAAAAGTTCGGGAATTGTTTAGATGATGTTTATTTCACCTAAGAATCCTTTTACAAGCAAAGAAACACATAAACAAGGCAATTCAAATGAATTCAAACTGGGATGCATACACACATGCATGCTTTCATATTTTTATTTACAAAAGTTTTTGTTGACCCTAAATTTGATGATTAGAGTTTGATGATCCAAGTTTAGTATTTTTGGGATGTTACAAACCTTCCCCTTAAACAAAATCTCGTCCCGAGATTTGAAAAAGGACGAAAAGATTACCTAGGATTTGAAGAGATCGGGAAATTCCTTCTTGATGTGATCTTCGCGCTCCCAGGTAGCTTCCTCTTCTGTGTGGTTGCTCCAATGAATCTTGAGAAACTTGATGCTTCGGGTTCTGGTGGTTCAGAAAGCTTCTTCCAAAATACGGATGGGTACTTCGGGATAGGTCAGGTCATTGTTGATCTCTATGGTCCGGTGATCGATATTCTTGAACACTTCAGTCTTCTCTGGAACTTCGAGGCACTTGCGAAGTAATGAGATATGGAACACATTGTGCACGGCTGACATCTCTTCAGGTAGTTCCAATTGATACGACACTTCTCCTCGACGGTTCAGAATCTTGAAGGGTCCGATATATCTGGGGGCTAACTTTCCTTTGAGTTGGAAACGCTGCATTCCCTTCAATGGCGACACTTTCAGATACACAAAATGTCCTATGTTGAAGGATAGGTCTCGACGTCTCTTGTCGGTGTAACTCTTCTGTCTGGACTGGGCTGTCCTGAGGTGCTCACGAATCTTGTGAACCTTCTCTTCTTCTTCTCGTAGGATGTCGGGTCCAAAGATCTGACTCTCTCCTACTTCCGACCAGTTCAAAGGGGTGCGACACTTCCTTCCGTACATGAATTCAAATGGGGCCATTTGCAAACTAGCTTGATAACTGTTGTTGTATGAAAATTCTGCAAACGGCAGACAGTCTTCCCACTTAGATCCATATTCTAACACACATTCTCTCAGCATATCTTCGAGTATTTGATTTACTCGCTCCGTTTTTCCATCGGTCTGAGGGTGATATGCGGTGCTGAAATCTAGGCGGGTTCCTAAACCTTCTTGGACTTTCTTCCAGAATCTTGAGGTAAATTGAGTTCCTCGATCAGATACGATGTTCTTGGGGACTCCGTGCAAACTAACGATTCTAGCGATGTATAACTCCGCTAGCTTCAAACTCTGATAAGTGGTTTTGACGGGTAACAAATGGGCGACTTTGCACAATCTGTCCACTATGACCCAGATAGAGTTATTTCCCCTACTAGAAGTAGGCAATCCGGCGATAAAGTCCATTCCAACGGAATCCCATTTCCATTCCGGAATCTGCAAGGGTTGTAACAATCCAGCGGGTCTTTGATGTCCGGCCTTGACTCGCTGACATATATCACACTTGGCGATATAGCTTCCGATTTCTCTCTTCATCTTATGCCACCAAAATTGCTCTTTCAAATCTTGAAACATCTTAGTTCCTCCGGGGTGGATAGAATAAAGAGTATCATGAGCTTCCTTCCGAATCACTTCTTTCAACTCAGAATCTGCTGGTACACAAAGGCGTCCTTTGTACCATAGAACTCCTTCTTCATCTTCGGTAAATCCGGGTACTTTGCCTGTACCAATACGACACTTGATTCCGTCGATACTAGCATTTCCTTTCTGTACCTCTTTGATCTGGCTGATCAAAGTGGGTTGAAGTTCGATGCTAGCCAAAAATACTTCACTTACTAATTCTATTCGAAAATCTTCCATCTCTTTGTGCAAGCTTAGTTGCTCCTTCAAAATCATGGAGTTCAAGCGGCACGGCAATCTGCTAAGGGCATCTGCTACCACGTTGGCTTTACCAGGGTGATAGTGAATGTCCAGGTCGTAATCCTTGATTAGCTCAATCCATCTTCTCTGCCTCATATTCAGCTCTGAGTGAATATATACTTTAGGCTCTTGTGATCCGAATAAATCTCACAACGATTTCCCATCAGGTAATGCCTCCATGTCTTTAAGGCGAGAACTACGGCTGTGAGTTCAAGGTCATGGGTTGGGTAGTTTTTTTCATGTTGTTTCAATTGTCGAGATAGATAAGATATAACTTTGCCTTCTTGCATTAGCACACATCCGAGACCGATCTTGGATGCATCGCAATACACGTCAAAGGGCTTTGTGATATCCGGCATGATTAAGATTGGGGCTGAAATCAATCTTCTCTTGAGTTCTTGAAAACTCGCTTCACATTTGTCGGTCCATTCAAACTTCTTGTCCTTCTTCAGCAATTGGGTCGTGGGTCTGGCGATACTCGAGAATCCTTCTACGAACTTGCGGTAATATCCTGCCAATCCGAGAAATGCACGAACTTGGGTTTGAGTGGTTGGGGCTTTCCAATCTTCGACATCCTTCACCTTTGCAGGGTCAACGGCAATTCCTCCGGCTGATACAATGTGACCGAGGAATCCTACTTCTTGTAACCAGAATTCACATTTGCTAAACTTGGCATACAACTGATGCTCTCTAAGGGTTCCAAGAATGGTCCTTAGGTGTAGCTCATGTTCTTCTTCCGATTTGGAATAAATCAGAATGTCATCAATGAAAACAACGACAAACTTATCTAGGAAGTCCATAAAAATCTTATTCATGAGATTCATGAAATAAGCGGGGGCATTGGTTAATCCAAAGGACATAACGGTATACTCGTATAATCCATAGCGGGTGGTAAAGGCAGTCTTGGGAATATCCTCTGCGCGAATCTTGAGTTGATGGTAGCCAGTTCTAAGATCAATCTTAGAAAACACTTTGGCACCAGTCAACTGATCAAAAAAATCTTCTATCTTGGCCAAGGGGTACTTGTTCTTGATGGTGACATCATTCAACTTCCGGTAATCTGTACACAAACGGTTACCTCCATCCTTCTTATCCACGAACAAAACAGGTGATCTCCAAGGTGACGCACTTGGTTGAATCAATCCTATTTCCAACATGGAATCCAGTTGCTTCTTCAGTTCTACCAGTTCTGACGGGTTCATACTATAGGGTCTCTAGGCTATGGGTCCTGTTCCGGGGATTAGTTCAATGATAAACTTGATATCCTGATCTGGGGGCATAGCGGGCAAAACATCTGGAAATACATCGGGGTATTCACAGACTATCCGGACTTGGTCAATGGTAGGTTGAGCTATACTCTTGTTGCACTTGAATTGGCGAGGTAAGGTTTCAGATATATGCTCGACTGATATTCCGGCTGTACTGGTCATGGTGATGGCTTTCTTGGCACAGTCAATCAATCCTTTATGTTTGGACATCCAATCCATTCCTAGTACTACTTCCAAACCTTTAGTTCCGAGTACTATCATATTAGCATAAAAATCTATGACATGGATTCAGATAGGGACGGCTTTGCAAATTTGCCTAGCTTTGGTGGTTGAACCGGAAATTTGGACGATAATAACATGCTTCAGTTTTGTTGGTTGAATTTTACTAGTGCATGCAAATTCTTCGGTGACAAATGAATGCAATGCACCAAAATCAAACAACACTCTTGCAAGTACTGAATTAACAGAAAACATACCCAGCACGACGTCTGGCGCTTCCTGAGCTTCTTCAGCATGCATGAGGAAAAGACGGTTGCGGTTGAGTGAATTTCCTGGGGCAAACCTCCTTCCTGGTTAAACATGACGCTGCTGCTGAGCTGGGGCATTGGTATTGGGGGCTGCGGCATTCTTCTTGTTGGGGAACTCGTTGGAATAGTGGCCCTTATTTCCATAGTCATAACAAGTCACTTGCAACTTGTCCTTTGCTGCAACAGGCACAACATTGCTTCCAGTCCTCGGGGCAATGTTGGTGTTGGCGGTAGCATTGTTGTTGTTGAACTTAGGTGGCGCACGGTTGAAATTGTTAGAGTTGCCGGGGTTGTTGTGATTTCCTCCGGGCCTAGGGTTTCCATGGTTGGGATAGGTCAGATGGTTCATTGGGGGTCTGTTGGTTCTTGGGGCAAATCCTGGAGATGGGTTAGGGCGATACTTTGGGGTCTGATGGGTTCCTGGTTGATGCATCATGCGACGCTTGCGGTTCTCATTGGCTTGGTTGATCTTTCCTTCCATCTGGATGGCAGATTTGACAAGGGCTTCAATATCCGTAAAGGGAATATTGACCAACACAGTCTGCATCTCATCGTGCAGACCATTCAAGAATCTTTCTTTCTTCTTGGCTTCGATGTCGATCTCATCCTGGGCATACCTAGCTAATGACAAAAATTTGTCACGGTATTCCACTACGGTCATCCTTCCTTGCTTCAGTTCTCTGAATTCATCTCTCATTCTCTTGATCAAACCCGGTGGCACATGGGTTCTGCTGAACTTGACCTTGAATTCCTCCCAGGTCATCATTTGGCCTCCGGTCATTGCGCTAAACACTGTTCCACCATGCCCTAGCATCTCCGGCTAGATAATGGGTGGCGAACATGACTTTCTCGTTAGCTTCCACTCCGGCGACTTCTAGGTTATTTTCCATGGTCTACAGCCAATCGTCGGCATCTAGGGGCTCTTCAAACTTAGTGAAAACAGGTGGGTTGGTGTTCTGGAAATTATTGAGCTTAGATCCATGGTTGTCCTGATTTCCGTGGCCTTGGTTGTTGTGGGCAAGCTGAGCTATCTGTTGCAGGGTGGCTAGGTTGGCTTGACGTTCCGCTCTTTCAGCTTCATGGTCAGAAGTCAACATTTGCAGGATCTGCAACATCGGGTCCGGGGATGAACCACTTCCTCCGCGTGGCATCTGAAGATTGAGATAGATCATGAGAAAAGAGGGAAATTTCTAAGGTTTTGGGACTTTGAAAAGTTCTAAAAGTTTGACTCAGATTTTTTTAGCAACTTGCTTTTCATTCATTCATTCATAGCACACGATACAAACACACACCACAACAAGGTAAACAGATGTTTTAGAAACCATTCTGGAAACTATGATACAGTGGGACCGAATACTACTCACTACGCTAGTGCTCAAGTGATACTACTCCTTGGAGTCGGTGTAGTCGTCATCCTCATCATCCTCGTCGTCATCGATGAAGGCGTAATCATCCTCATCGGTGAAGAAATCCATAGCCTGATATTCCAGAAAATCATCATCATCACTGAGATAGGAGTAGGAGTCTCGACGAAGGTCCTCTCCGGCATTCTCCCTTTCCTCCAACTGCATGTCTCTCTCGTGGATGGTCTCCTCCAAAGACGAGATACGGTGGTGAAGACGGGTAATTATGCGCTCCTTCTTGTCAAGCTGACGACGGCGAGACTTGTGATCCTTTGCTAGCATGGCGATGGTTTCGTCCTTCGTCTTGATGATGGCGGACTTGTGGTTGGAGTAGTCATGGCAGTTATCCAATTCGTGCTGACGATCGTACATCATGAAGCTAAGGTGATCCAATTGGGTCTTCAGCTCGTGGTGGTATGGGGCTTCCAGGGGTTACAGGCAAGCGTAGGCGAAGCTCCATCTTCGGGGTTACAGGCAATGCTGACGATGGGAGATGATCCTAGTTGTCGTAACCTTCCTGGGGTCCATCATCCTGGTACTCCTCTTCATAGTCTGGCCTAGCCAGGGACAAAGCCATGAGTACTCTTTAAGTACTCGCAAACTAATACTAACAAGTGAAGGGGTTTTTGTAGTAGGACACTAAGCTCTAGGGTTGTTTTGCAAAAGCCAGATTTACATCTACTTGAAGGAAATATGCCCTAGAGGCAATCATAGAGATGATGATATTTCATATGTATCCATGAGTTATTGTAATGTTCCTTGAATATCCATATCAGGCAACTTGTATTGATTGGCAATTACGTGAATTGTTTGTGAAACTCTATACTTGTATGGTTATTTAAGAGTTGTCCCTAGTCGGAGTTCATGTGAGGACACACGTGAATATTAGACTAGCACATCGATTGGTTGATGACTATGTTTCGCAAGTCATAGACATGGAGATGTCAAACCAATGACGTGGACACATGTTATGAACATGGGGTTGGACTGACCCAACCTGAGACTAGCAATTAGTTGCAGCTCTCTCTCTACACATCGTGTACGTTTTGTCCTTAGACCTGAGATTGTCGCATGTACTTGAGATGTGGATCGACCTACTTTGGGGCTATCAAACGCTGCACTGTAACTAGGTAGTTATAAAGGTAGCTTTCGGGTTTGTCCTGAAGCATGCTGCAAGGCATGGTCAATCAAGATGGGATTTGCCCCTCTCTACTTGAGAGAGATATCTCTGGGCCCCTCGAGTGATCGGATCTAGAAATGCATGGCCGTGCTACATATGGTTAAGAGTTAACCTAGTAAAGGGATTCCGAATCACGGTATCGAGAAAGGGAGGTCAGCTTGGAGCTAGATCAAATATCGTGAGGCAAAGGGAAATACATGTACTAAGCCTTGTGATGGTTCGTCCGATATGATCTTTGTTTGCGTTTAGGAGTTGGCACGTCTTGCTAGAGGCCGCTACCAACTATTGAGAGAATAAGTGTATTCGTGTCATGTCTATACGCATATGAACCTATAGGGTCACACACTTAAGGGGCTGGAAGCCTATTGAGGATTGGATCCGAATTAGACCAGGCTTAGGGTACGAATGGGCTGCTAATGTAGAAGCCCACTAGGGACGCCTATATAAGAGAGGGTGGGGCGAGCTGACAAGGGTTAGACCTTAGACCTCAGATCATTCCCAGCCGCCACTCACGCTTCAGCACGCGCATGACCTAGCAGTCCGGCGTCTGACGCTTCCACCCTGTACGTGTGGATACCTCGGAGGCGCTGCATCTGTAGCACTTGGACGATCCGTGCAAGGGAAGCTTCTCATAGGACGAGAACAAGGAGGAGACGTGGAACGTCTGCACTGCCTCGACGCGCTTCATTGATTCCGCAACTGCGCGTCTAGTGGTAATCCCGTGATCTATGACAACAGTTATCCTGGTATACGCGGTAGAATTTTTTTGATTTGCGCTAGTGTAGCCTACCCGTATCCCCTCAGTGGTGTCAGAGCCGATGCTATTCAGTTATAGGTTCGGGATGGTTGCATATGGTGATATGTAGATTGATATGAATGATGTGATCGTTTATATGGCGGTGGTTTAGGATTGATCTATGATCTTGCTTTCCGTGATCGTGATCTGAGGTTGTCGAACGACTTACCCCTACCGGTCGGCTTCCGCCATCGGGGTAGACAGTGACACATAAATCCTGTTGAATCACGCGAGGATCAATATGATTGATTGAATCGGAACCTAGATCTAGAATCGATGTACCGTGATCAAAGGAGTTTGATTGAATCGGGACAGGAGTCGGTTTATGGTAAATTTGATTTGCCGATCAAAATCCTTAAAGAAAATTGTGAAGATACCGCGAGGGGTGCTGCCCCTTCGAACCTCGCAGGGGAGACACCCTAGACCCCCTTTAATCGTAGCCCCTTTTTGTATCTCGTTAAGGTAACTAGGTGCTGCGATGTCACATGATCCGGTAGAATGTGATTCTATGCATAACTTGTTTTTGCAGGATGAATGTGATCAGTATGGCCCATATATGTATGTGATGCATGTATGAAATTTAGCATGACCTGCGTGTCGTGAGTAGGGCAACACGGCTGGAGCCATATGTGTTGTCATTTATTGTAATGGCCTGCGTGCCAACTTGTGATGATCCCAATACTATGTAATTTTGATTACTAGCTGTTAGGAGTAATAGCTTGTATTAGTTCTTGGAGGACTCATCACTTGGAGGATGGCTCACATGGAACATGAAGATGGAGATCATCATGGTGGACATGTTCTATGGCGATGGAGATCACCATGAGAAAATGGGCCATACTGTGTCACATCTATGTGAATGTTATCCTTATGCGTTTTACTACTATGCATGCTTAGATGATAGAAGTAGAACGATCCCTCACAAAGTTTAAGTTAAACCATGCCCTCCCAACCAAACCTTGCACCATCCTATGCCCTGTACAATCGTTGGTGGGCCAATGAAATTAGGGTGCCGCGGTTTTCCTTGGCTGGATGGGTTTGTATCGGATACCTACACGCATAAGGGTTGGTGAACTTGACAAGGTCATCTTAACAGTTAAGGACCTTGGGGGCATAAAGGTTGGGCGCCTAGTTTTGACATAGAGATGTCACCCAACAACAAGAGTCATATGTGATATGATTAGCAAGTGTTGCTTACCGATTTACCTTGTCTTCTAGCAGTGATGCTAAAGCTCACTAGTCGACTTGTTAATTGTGGATCTTGAATCACTTAGTATCAATAGAGGGATATTGATTTAAGTGGGAGTATATGCTATTAAATTGTTTAATATGTTTTACTCTTTCATGGTTACATGGCTTAGTATTTTGCATGTTTTCTGTTGTAGATCAATGGCACCGAACACTACATCACCTTTCTCTTTGCGTTCTATTCTTGACAAAGATAAACTAAATGGAACAAACTATTCAGACTGGGTCCGTAACCTGAGAATTGTTCTCAGGTCTGATAAAAAGGAAACGGTTCTGGATACCCCAATCCCCGATGAACCTGCTGATAATGCATCTTCTGCCCTAAAGAATGCCTACAAGAGAGCATGTGATGATTATCTTGAGGTTAGATGCCTTATGCTTGCATGCATGGAACCTGAACTCCAAAAGAAGTTTGAGGATCAGGATGCCTACAATATGATCGTTGCGCTTAAGGACATGTTCCAAGATCAGGCAAGGACTGAGAGGTACAATGTTGCCAGGTCCTTTGTCGAATGCAAGCTAGCAGAGGGAGCAGCTGTAGGCCCCCATGTGATCAAAATGGTTGGTTACAGTCAGACTTTGGAAAAGCTTGGTTTTCCACGAGGCCAAAAGTTGGCCACTGACTTCATTTTGGCGTCTCTTCCATCCAGCTATGGGCAGTTCATTTCGAACTACCATATGCATGGGGTGGAGAAGGGCCTTAATGAATTATGTTGGATTCTTAAAACAGCAGAAAGTGACATGAAGAAGTGTGCAGGGCATAGCCATGTGATGGCTGTGCAGAACAATCCTAGCTTCAAGAAAAAAAGGTACTTCTTGGAAGAAGAAGGGCAAGGATAAGGATACGATCCCTAAGTCTGCACCCAAGCAAAAGTCTGGACCTGTAGAAGACACTGAGTGCTTCTTTTGTCATGAACATGGCCACTAGAAGAGAAACTGCAGCAAGTACCAGGCTTCTTTGAAGAAGAGTGGAAGTAAGAGTACTTCCAACTCAGGTACGCTTGTTGTAAATGCTGTGGACATTCTTCTCGTTGATTCCTATGTTAACTCTTGGGTATTTGATACCGGATCGGTTGCTCATATTTGCAATTCGATGTAGGGGCTAATAAGGACTAGAGAAGTGCAGAATGGTGAAGTGGATTTTCGCGTCGGAAATAAAGCAAGGGTTGCTGCATTGTTCGTCGGTGTCATGCAACTTCACCTTCCTTCATGATTTATTATGGAGTTGAATAATTGTTATTACATTCCAAGTATGGGTCGAAACATTTTATCACCTTCATGTTTGATGAGGGATGGTTATTCATTCGCGAGTGCAAACAATGGTTGTGTAATCTCTAAGAATGATATGTTTATGGCTAATGCTCCCATTGTGAATGGGTTACTTATTTTAAATCTTGATGATGCATCTATTTACAATGTTAGTGCTAAAAGGCTTCGGCCTAATGATTTGAGTCCTACCTATTTATGGCATTGTCGTTTGGGGCATATAAGTGAAAAGCGCATGAAGAAGCTCCATGGTGATGGTCTTCTAACTTCATTTGATTTTGAATCATACGAGACATGTCAGGCTTGTTTACTTGGAAAGATGACCAAGTCACCTTTTTCGGGTTTACCCGAGAGAGCGACAGACTTGTTGGAACTCATACATACTGATGTATGTGGGCCAATGAGCACGATGACCAGAGGAGGATATCACTACTTCATTACTTTCACTGATGATTTCAGTAGATATGGTTATGTCTACTTGATGAGGCATAAGTCTGAAACTTTTGAAAAGTTCAAGGAGTTTCAGAGTGAAGTAGAGAATCAACATGGCAAGAAAATAAAGGCCTTGCGATCTGATCGTGGAGGTGAATATTTGAGTCACGAATTTAGCGATCATCTTAAGAGTTGCGGAATTGTTCCACAACTTACGCCGCCCGGAACGCCTCAAATAAACGGGGTCTCCGAACGGCGTAATCGAACTTTGTTGGACATGGTTCGATCTATGATGAGCCAGTCGGATTTACCATTATCATTTTGGGGTTACGCTCTAGAAACGGCAGCTTTCACACTTAATAGGGTACCATCTAAATCCGTAGTTAAGACACCATATGAGATGTGGACTCGAAAGAATCCCAGTTTGTCTTTTCTAAAGATTTGGGGTTGTGATGCATTTGTCAAGAGACTTCAGTTGGACAAGCTAACACCCAAATCTGATAAGTGCATTTTCGTGGGATATCCGAGGGAAACCTTAGGGTATTACTTCTACAACCGAGAGGAGGGCAAAGTGTTTGTCGCTCGTAGCGGTGTCTTCCTAGAGAAAGAGTTTCTCACAAAGGGAACAAGTGGAAGGTCGGTGCGACTTGAAGAAGTTCAAGATGAGCCAGTTGGGGATGCTTCTACGAGTGATGCTATTGTAGCAGAACAAGTTGAGGAACCCGTGGCAACAGAAGCACCACAACCACGAAGGTCGGCGAGGCTCCGCGAAGCGCGGGAATTATTATTGTTAGATAATGATGAGCCTGCGACCTATGCAGAAGCGATGGAGGACCCAGACTCTAAGAAATGGCTGATCACCATGAGATCCGAGATAGAATCCATGGGAGACAATCAAGTTTGGAACTTGGTTGACCTGCCTGATGGTTTTAAAGCCACCGAGTGCAAATGGATCTATAATAAGAAGATTGATATGGATGGAAATGTTCACATCCATAAAGCTCGACTTGTTGCAAAAGGTTTTCGACAATTTCAAGGAGTTGACTACGACGAGACATTCTTGCCCGTAGCGATGCTTAAATCTATACGGATAATTCTAGCCATTGCTGCACATTTTGACTATGAAATATGGCAGATGGATGTCAAGACGGCTTTCCTAAATGGAATCCTAACTGAGGACGTGTATATGATGCAGCCTAAAGGTTTTGTCGATCCAAACAATGCTGGAAAGGTATGCAAACTTCTGAAGTCCATTTATGGGCTGAAGCAAGCATCTCGGAGTTGGAACATTTGATTTGATGAAGTTGTAAAGGAGTTTGGCTTCATCAAAAACGAACAAGAACCTTGTGTTTACAAGAAGGAAAGTGGGAGAGCGCTGGTATTTCTAATCTTATATGTAGATGACATATTGCTGAAATGAAATGACATTCCTATGCTCGAGTCTGTTAAGACCTCATTGAAAAATAGTTTTTCAATGAAGGACTTAGGAGAAGCGGCATATATTCTGGGCATCAAGATCTATAGAGATAGATCAAGGAGGCTAATTGGATTAAGCCAGAGTACATACATTGACAAAGTGTTGAAACGGTTCAGCATGGAAGAGGCTAAGAAGGGGTTCTTGCCCATGTCTCACGGCATAAAACTCAGCAAGACTCAGTGTCCTTCGACTACTGATGAGCGTGAGCGCATGAGTAGGGTTCCATATGCTTCGGCTATTGGATCCATCATGTATGCAATGATATGTACTCGCCCAGATATTTCCTATGCTCTAAGTGTTACGAGCAGATACCAGGCTGATCCAGGTGAAGGTCACTGGACAGCGGTAAAGAACATCCTTAAGTACTTGAAAAGGACTAAGGATGTGTTCCTAGTTTATGGAGGTGAGGATGAACTCAGTGTAAGGGGTTACACAGATGCGAGTTACCTTAACGACTCAGATGATTCGAAATCGCAATCAGGTTATGTGTTTGTCATGAATGGTGGTGCTGTGAGCTGGAAAAGTTCCAAGCAAGATACGGTGACCTCCTCTTCATCAGAAGCTGAATATATTGCTGCCTCGGAGGCTGTAAAGGAAGCTGTTTGGATTAGGAATTTCCTGATTGCTCTCGGTGTGGTTCAGGGTGCATCCAATCCCTTGGACATTTATTGTGATAACAATGGTGCTATTGCACAGGCCAAGGAACCTAGACAGCACCAGAAGAACAAACATATACGCATGCGTTACCATCGGATTCGAGAGTTGGTTGAGGATGGTAGTGTCATGATATGCAAAATACATACAGACTCAAATGTTGCTGATCCCTTGACTAAGCCTCTCCCGCATCCCGCGCATGAAGCGCACACAAGAGCAATTGGTATTAGATACATTTTAGATTGACTCTAGTGCAAGTGGGAGACTGAAGGAAATATGCCCTAAAGGCAATCATAGAGATGATGATATTTCATATGTACCCATGAGTTATTGTAATGTTCCTTGAATATCCATATCAGGCAACTTGTATTGATTGGCAATTACGTGAATTGTTTGTGAAACTCTATACTTGTATGGTTATTTAAGAGTTGTCCCTAGTCGGAGTTCATGTGAGGACACACGTGAATATTAGACTAGCACATCGATTGGTTGATGACTATGTTTCGCAAGTCACAGACATGGAGATGTCAAACCAATGACGTGGACACATGTTATGAACATGGGGTTGGACTGACCCAACCTGAGACTAGCAATTAGTTGCAGCTCTCTCTCTACACATCGTGTACGTTTTGTCCTTAGACCTGAGATTGTCGCATGTACTTGAGATGTGGATCGACCTACTTTGGGGCTATCAAACGCTGCACCGTAACTGGGTAGTTATAAAGGTAGCTTTCGGGTTTGTCCTAAAGCATGCTGCAAGGCATGGTCAATCAAGATGGGATTTGCCCCTCTCTACTTGAGAGAGATATCTCTGGGCCCCTCGAGTGATCGGATCCAGAAATGCATGGCCGTGCTACATATGGTTAAGAGTTAACCTAGTAAAGGGATTCCGAATCACGGTATCGAGAAAGGGAGGTCAGCTTGGAGCTAGACCAAATATCGTGAGGCAAAGGGAAAGACATGTACTAAACCTTGTGATGGTTCATTCGATATGATCTTTGTATGCGTTTAGGATTTGGCACGTCTTGCTAGAGGCCGCTACCAACTATTGACAGAATAAGTGTATTCGTGTCATGTCTATACGCATATGAACCTATAGGGTCACACACTTAAGGGGCTGGAAGCCTAATGAGGATTGGATCCGAATTAGACCAGGCTTAGGGTACGAATGGGCTGCTAATGTAGAAGCCCACTAGGGACGCCTATATAAGAGAGGGTGGGGCGAGCTGACCAGGGTTAGACCTTAGACCTCAGATCATTCCCAGCAGCCACTCCTCACGCCTGTGTCGCGCGCGCGGCCCTAGCAATCCGGCGTCTGACACTTCCACCTTGTACGTGTGGATACCTCGGAGGCGCTGCATCTGTAGCGCTTGGACGAGCCGTGCAAGGGAAGCTTCTCGTAGGACGAGGACAAGGAGGAGACGTGGAACGTCAGACCGCCGACGCGCTTCATCGATTCCGCATCTGCGCGTCTAGTGGTAATCCCGTGATCTATGACAACAGTTATCCTGGTATACGCGGTAGAATTTTTTTGATTTGCGCTAGTGTAGCCTACCCGTATCCCCTCACTACTAAGTTCAGAAGCAAGAGAAAGCTAGTCAAATTTTTATAACACCTAAGTGGGAATTTGTATCTCATGCCACAACTCTGTTGTGGTCATGTCAAATTCTCCATTCATTTCATAAGTCATTTTGAAAACATCTGACGGGGGAATAGTATGGCCACTCCAACTGTCCATAACCGCGGACGCGTCTATTCGAATAGTTTGACACTCTGCAGAGATTGTACACCTTCACCACAACATTCGATACATCCGTCAGGAACAAATCCTGAATTCACCATACTCAGTATGCGGATAATCAATCCTAACCTTTCAATTACACGCCCTAGTATAAGCACCTCTCCTGTGAGTTTGGCCTCCCAACCATGACCAACTATCATCTTGGGTACTGCACAGGTGGACAATCTTCACAAGGTAGCCTCAGCTCAGACCTTTGCCGTGAGGTAACCAATACTAAGGTATATAAGTTTCCAGTCAATCCCTACCCAATCTTCGGGTATTGTAGTTGTACGGTAAATTTGGAATGGTATCGCATCCAGACAACCATCAGTTTTATAAAGGGCTAAGGCTCATGCCTCAACATTTTCATCACCAAAATCATCTGGTGTTCGGAAACACATGTCAAAACATCTCAGTAGAATGATCCATCATTCTAAGGTTTTCATAACCATTTTTCCACCAAGTATTCCCATCTAAAGGTTATCAAGTTTTATGCTTAGCACTAGCATCTACAAGTGGGGTAAGTACTAATGAGGGGTGGTAAACAAGTGGAGTTTAACTAAGTTTAATCTCATGCCTTAGGATGACATCAAGATTACCTAGCTTAGGCCAAATTTTATGCTCTTCATGCAACCTTCAAATATCCTTCTAGTATCTACAATTTACTTAAGTAAACTCTAAGTAATAGCTTTGATAAAGAAATAAAGTATAAAGCTTGTAACTAAAAACTAGGATTGGTTTATCAAGTGGGTAGGATCATCTATGCTTAAGGCATATAGTTGGCATGGTGACAAGCAAGTATTGGCTTGCATAGGTCAACTTGATTAGTAAGGCTTGCTAAAGTAGAGTATCTTGAAAGTGTTAGCTTGCACATTCAACTAGTAGTATTAGGCTTGCATCAGTATCAGTATAAGCTTGCTAAATTAATAGCTTGCAAGTATTGGCTTGCATCAGTATCAGTATAAGCTTGCTAAATTGCAAGTGTTAGCTTGCACATTCAACCAGTAGTATTAGGCTTGCATCAGTATTAGTATAAGCTTGCTAAATTAATAGCTTGCAAGTATTGGCTTGCCTTGTGCAGAGAAGGTGTTGAAGTTCTCCTTGGCTTCTTCTTCGTAGTATCCTCCTTCTTCCTCGTATCCTTGGTCGGTACTAGCGTCTATGAATAAATACGAGGTACACAATCACCAAACAATACTTAACTACTTGCAATCATCACACACAAGGGTCCTATAGATGATCTAGCATCATCACTAACATTACAAGACCCAAGCTTGGTTTAATTCCTTTTATTTTTAGAAAAGTAATTTCTACTCATTGAAAAACTACTTAAGATTTAATATTCTCCAAACCAAACATGGGATCATGTTGACACATGTCATCACCACATATTTTAGTCCATCGTAATGTGATTTAAAGTGGTGTCACAATTTAATAAGGTTTAACCTTTTATTTTTAATTAAATAAAGTGACTAGAAATGCTTATGTGGCATTCTTTTATTACTTGGTCATTATTTCTGTAAGTAAACCTATATATTTTTATATATTCTGAAAGGTATGGTTAAATGTGATTTTTGAGAGTTGGGATCAACTCAAAACATTTATGGTTTAAATTTTAAAAATGTTTGAATGCAGAAAAGCTTCTGCCTTGTTATTTTTACCAAGGGTGATCTACATATCCAAATGATTTAAATCCAACGGGCTTGGATTCAGCACTTGCAGAACTTTCAAACAAAATTGGTTTCATTCAATTTGGTTCACTGAATCGAGCTGGGTTGATTTTTTAAACTAGGTGCAGAAGTGTGTTTGAATGAAAATGGAAAAATCCAAATTCAAACAACTAGGCTACGCGGGAAACGATACTGGGTCGGCCTGCTAAGCACAACGCTTACGCGGGCTGGTTAAGTTGTTGTCCCCACGCGTTAGTGAGACAAGGGGGTGCAAAGCGGTATGGGGCAATATGGTGCGTTCGATCTAGTTCTAATCCAACGGCTGAGGGTCGTCGTCCACGTCGGGCAACGCCGGCGAGACTGAACCCTAACGCGGCAGGTGGGGGTCATTTGGGGCTCACCGGGGCTCAGGCGAGGGTCGGCGAGGCGGGCGATCGACGAAGTCGACGACGGCGAACCTCCTGGTACCGGCAGCTTCTCCTGGGGCGGCTCCAATCGCTGGCTCCTTTCTTCTCCAGCAGCGGCGGGCTCCGGTGGAATTCCGGCAAAGCGCTGCTCATCGTGCTTCGGGAACAGGGTGGAACGATCAGTGAGGAGAGGGGAGTGAGATGGTGTGCTCAATTCGGCTGGGGTGGCCTCTATTTATAGTCGCGACGACGAGACCGAACGGCATGGGCAGGCGACGGTGGCGACATGGCTACGGGCTGGTGGTGGCGATCGCTTGGTGGTCTCCTGGCGATGCTCTACGGCTTTAATGCGCATGTAGGGGCGGTGGAAAATGGTCTGGAACGTGCGATGCTCTGCGCGGCCGAGGCGGCGTCTTCGACAGCGAGTGGTGGCTACGGGGCATGGGGCGGCGAACGGGAGTGTCTGGCGGTCTCCTGGGTCGGTGTTGATCATGTATGCCTGTGGGCGGGTGGCGGCGGCTCTGGCGGCGCATGCTCGGCATGGTTGCTAGCGAGCTGGGCACGGTCTGTGCATGTGGTCCAGGGGTTGGCAACGCTCGAGCGTTGGACAGGGAGTGGCGGTGGGGTGTTGGCTTGCTCCCAGACATGTTGGCTAGGCTTGTTTCTTCTCCTAGCTTGCTGTCTACACTGGGGTGACATGGTGAGCTTCGGCTGTTCACCATTGATGGCATTGCCAAGCTTACAGTGGGGCTAGTGCTTGGTTTAGTTGGCAAGATGATCTACTGACGTTGCTGTGAGCTAGAGAGGGAACAAGTTAGGCTCCAATCACTGCTCAAAATAGTGTTTAGATTTTATTTGATTTGAATCAGCAAGGTGTTTGATGAAATGGCCACAAGAATTCAAGTTTTAAATTTTGAAAAGATTTTTGGTGGGTGTGCTAGGTTGGTGCTGGTGAGTCTGCAGATGCTTGGGTTTTGAAAGTTGAGCTTGTTTGAGTGGTTTTTGAAAAAGTGGGATCTTCCCATATGATAAAGATTCAATTTTGAATTGTCATTTAAACTATGCATTTGAAAGTTTTTGGATGATCACAAGGTGGGCCTTGATACTTTGTTATGAGTACTATCAAGGGGTGTAAAGATTTAAACAAGTTTCTGTTAAGTTCTGAAAGTTTGAGACAGCCAAAGTAGGCATGGGAGTTAAATTGGTCAAAATGACCATTCACTCATTTTGTTTGTTTTGATTTATTTGTCTTTGGGAAAAGTTTGGGAATTGTTTAGATGATGTTTATTTCACCTAAGAATCCTTTTACAAGCAAAGAAACACATAAACAAGGCAATTCAAAAGAATTCAAAATGGGATGCATACACACATGCATGCTTTCATATTTTTATTTAGAAAAGTTTTTGTTAACCCTAAATTTGATGATTAGAGTTTGATGATCCAAGTTTAGTATTTTTGGGATGTTACAGAAAGGAACCCCATGAAAGTTCTGGTAAACCCGTGAAGGCTGATGGACATAGCTTTTCAGAATAAAAGCAACCTTTCAAGAAACGTTTACGAAAACTTGCATTGCCTATGACCTATGGTCTGTGGCTGTAGATAGTGCATCAAACACTCCTCTTTAGTGAATTTGCTGAGTACGCTCGTACTAAACGTATCTTATTAACCCTTGCTAGATCTGGGAGAAACCAATGGCGTTTCTAGGAAATAAGTCACTTGAAGAGTTGAAGATATCTAAGGGAGATCAACGGAGTCGAAGACCTTACCGGAATCTATCGAAGACAAGCTGAAGCGTAGAATAGAAATAAAACTCCTAGAATCTAGAACCTACTTCTGTAGAATAATACTATAGTAGTATTTTCAAGCCTTATACATATATTAATAGTAGTACTTCTAAAGTAACTCCGAGTGGATCTTTCTAGTTCTTTATGTATAATATTCCTCACTGTCCGAGGAAGCTCTCTGGATCTTTTGTAATATGCTATATGTAATATAAAGTGTTGTCTTGGACCCGCGATGTTTCTGTTGTACCACTCTGAGGGATATAATGCGGATGGAACGGTGTTCCATTGGTGTTATATCAACGACTATAGTGTACTACACCATGCAGTGGTATGCTGGGTCACCGCAGCCAAGTCCCTACTCACCAAGGCCATCGAGCAGCAAGTCGTAGGAGCCGACTCGTGGGGGCGCATGTACTCCCGCTCCTCCAGAAGTAGGGTGGCCTCGAGCGTCCACCCATCAATGGCGAATACCCTGAACTGCCCGCCATCCGAGCCCCTGCAGCTCCAGCCAAGTGTCGCGCACGCGGTGCTCTCCACCAACGACCCGTGACTGATGAACAACATGGTCGCTGCCAACGGGCAGCCAGTCGACGCGTGAACCCACATCATCAACAACCAGAGATGGCGCGCACGCCAGCCCAATGAACTGAGGCATACCCTCACCAACCGCACCGACGGCGAGCCAAGGGGCTCGCTCAGCCGACTCGGCCTCAAGTGCTTCGGACCGATGATCCGAGGCAAGAAATATCCGGCGAACTTCAAAGCGCCGAAGGAGATCAAAAAGTACGATCCCATGTACAACCCGGCCGTGTGGATGGACACATACCTCATGGCGATGGGAATCGCTGGCCACACCGACCTCCTCGCTGCCCGCTACCTCCCCCTGATGATGGAGGGAGTGACTCTGCAATGGATCAACACCCTCCCCGCGGACAACATCGATTCATGGGAGTACATGCGCGACGCCTTCGTCCGGCACTTAGAGGGCTCCTACACCCGTGCCACCACCATCGAGGACCTGGAGCGATGCGAGTCGTCAGCACTGTCATGGTCATCGAACAGCCAGAAGAAGGCAAGGAGCGCCCCATGCAGAGCCCCATCTACTACATCAGCGAGGTCCTCACTGAGTCGCGATAGCGCTACCCGCAATACCAAAAACTGGTGTATGCGGTCTTCCGAGCCCAGCGGCGGCTACCACACTACTTCCAGGAGCACCCAATCACGGTCGTCTCCTCCGCGCCGTTGCAGGACATCATCCGCAACCCCGAGGCAACTGGGCGTGTCACCAAGTGGGCCGTCGAGATTGGCGTCCACAATATCAAGTACGAGTCACGCAAGGCAATCAAGTCACAGGCCCTGGGGGACTTCCTCACCGACTAGGAGGAGGCGCAACAGCCAAAGAAGATGACGTACCTCCAGTACTGGTTGCTCCACTTCGACGGGTCCAAGAACGCATACGGCACAGGGGCAGGAATCATTATCACCTCCCCCAAGGGTGACAAGATGCGCTACGTGATGTACCTCGACTTCACCCCCTGCACCAACAACATGGCTGAGTACGAGGCCCTCCTTCACGGCATGCGAGCCGCCAAGAGATGAATATCAATTGTCTATGGTGCTACAGCGACTCCGACCTCATCGCCGCGCAAGTCGCTGGTACCTGCAACGCCGTCTCTCCCACCATGGCGGCATACCGCCAAGCAGTGGACCAGCTGGGGGGCCACTTCACTGACTTCTCCGCCGAGTGGATCGACCGGTGCAAGAACAAAGAGGCTGACGCCCTCTCTTGCATCGGGTTGGATCGTCATGCGCCACCCGGCGGTGCCTTCCTTGACACCATCCACAAGCCCTCCATCTCTCCCCCGAAGGACATCGACCTTGGGATCCCGCTGCAACCAGAACCCGCTCTGGTCGCCATGATTGCAGAGCCAAGCGACTAGATCGCGCATACATCGTCTACCTCGAGGGAGGGGCCCTGCCAGCAGACGAGACGAAGGCACGCATGATCGTGCGCCGCTGCAAATCCTTCGTCATCATCAACGGCGGCGCGCTTGCAATGGCGTGTTCAACGTTGCGTGCAACGCTATGCGAAAGCGAAGGTCGCAAGATCCTCCAAGACATCCACGCTGGCGACTACGGCCACCACGCCGATGCTCGCTCTGAAGGAAATATGCCCTAGAGACAATCATAGAGATGATTATATTTCTTATGTATCCATGAGTTATTGTAATGTTCCTTGAATATCCATATCAGGCAACTTGTATTGATTGGCAATTATGTGAATTGTTCGTGAAACTCTATACTTGTATGGTTATTTAAGAGTTGTCCCTAGTCGGAGTTCATGTGAGGACACGCATAAATATTAGACTAGCACATCGATTGGTTGATGACTATGTTTCGCAAGTCATAGACATGGAGATGTCAAACCAATGATGTGGACACATGTTATGAACATGGGGTTGGACTAACCCAACTTGAGACTGGAAATTAGTTGCAGCTCTCTCTCTACACATCGTGTACGTTTTGTCCTTGGACCTGAGATTGTCGCATGTACTTGAGATGTGGATCGACCTACTTTGGGGCTATCAAACGATGCTTCGTAACTGGGTAGTTATAGAGGTAGCTTTCGGGTTTGTCATGAAGCATGTTGCAAGGCATGGTCAATCAATATGGTATTTGCCCCTCTCTACTTGAGAGAGATATCTCTGGGCCCCTCGAGTGATCGGATCCAGAAAAGCATGGCCGTGCTACATATGGTTAAGAGTTAACCTAGTAAAGGGATTCTGAATCACAGTATCGAGAAAGGGAGGTCAGCTTGGAGCTAGACCAAATTTCACGAGGCAAAGGGAAAGACATGTACTAAACCTTGTGATGGTTCGTCTGATATGATCTTTGTATGTGTTTAGGAGTTGGTACGTCTTGCTAGAGGCCGCTACCAACTATTGACAGAATAAGTGTATTCGTGTCATGTCTATACGTATATGAACCTATAGGGTCACACACTTAAGGGGCTGGAAGCCTAGTGAGGATTAGATCCGAATTGGACCAGGCTTAGGCTACTAATGGGCTGCTAATGTAGAAGCCCACTAGGGACGCCTATATAAGGGAGGGTGGGGCATGCTGACCAGGGTTATACCATTCCACCCAGCCGCCACTCCTCACGCCTGTGTTGCACGCGCGGACCTAGCAGTCCGGCATCTGACGCTTCCACCCTGTACGTGTGGATACCTCGGAGGCGTTGCATCTGTAGCGCTTGGACGAGCCGCGCAAGGGGAGTTGCTCGTGGGACAAGAATAGGAAGGAGACGTAGATTGTCTACACTGCCTCGACGCGCTTCATCAAGTTCTGCAACTGGGCGTCTAGTGGTAATCCCGTGATCTATGACAACGGTAATCCTGGTATATGCGGTAGAAAATTTTGATTTGCGCTAGTGTATCCTACTTGTATCCCTTCAGTGGTATCAGAGCCGAATCTGTTCAGTTATAGGTTCGGGATGTTTGCATATGGTGATATGCAGATTGATATGAATGATGTGATCGTTTGTATTGCGGTGGTTCAGGATTGATCTATGATCTTGCTTTCCGTGATCGTGATTCTGAGGTATTCGAACGACTTACCCCTACCGGATGGTTTTCGCCATCGGGGTAGATAGTGACACATAAATCCTGTTAAATCATGCGAAGATCAATATGATTGATCGAATCGGAACCTAGATCTAAAATCGATGTACCATGATCAAAGGAGTTTGATCAGATCGGAACAACAGGCGGTTTATGGTAAATTTGATTTGCCGATCTGAATCCTTAAAGAAAATTGTGTAGATTCGATCTCTCATTTTTCACAGTTTTGTATCTCGATCAAAATAAAGAAAATCCTTAAAGAAAATTGTGTAGATTCGATCAAAATACCGCGAGGGGCGCTTCTCCTTCGAACCCCGTAGGGGGAGACCCCCCTACTCGTATCACATTTTTGCATCTCGTTAAGGTAACTAGGTGCTGCGAGGTCACATGATCCGGTAGAATGCGATTCTATGCATAACTTGTTTTTGCAGGATGTATGTGATCAGTATGGCCCATATATGTATGTGATGCATGTATGAAATTTATCATGACCTGCATGTCGTGAGTAGGTCAACACGGCTGGAGCCATGTGTGTTGTCAATTATTGTAATGGCCTGCGTGCCAACTTGTGATGATCCCAATTCTATGTAATTTTGATTACTAGTTGTTAGGGGTAATATCTTGTATTAGTTCTTGGAGGACTCATCACTTGGAGGATGGCTCGCATGGAACATGAAGATGGAGATCATCATGGTGGACATGTTCTATGGCGATAGAGATAACCATGAGAAAATAGGCCATACTGTGTCACAACTATGTGAATGCTATTCTTATGTGTTTTACTCTATGCATGCTTAGATGATAGATGTAGAACGATCCCTCACAAATTTTAAGTTAAACCGTGCCCTCCCAACCAAACCTTGCACCATCCTATGCCCTGTACAATCGTTGGTGGGACTATGAAATTAGGGTGCCACGGTTTTCCTTGGCTGGATGGGTTTGTATCGGATACCTACATGCATAAGGGTTGGTGAGATTGACAAGGTCATCTTAACAGTTAAAGACCTTGGGGCATAAAGTTTGGGCGCCTAGTTTTGACATAGAGATGTCACCCAACAACAAGAGTCATATGTGATATGATTAGCAAGTGTTGCTTACCGATTTACCTTGTCTTCTAGCAGTGATGCTAAAGCTCACTAGTCGACTTGTTAATTGTGGATCTTGAATCACTTAGTATCAATAGAGGGATATTGATTTAAGTGGGAGTATATGCTATTAAATTGTTTAATATGTTTTACTCTTTCATGGTTACATGGCTTAGTATTTTGCATGTTTTCTGTTGTAGATCAATGGCACCAAACACTGCATCACCTTTTTCTTTGCGTTCGGTTCCTGACAAAGAAAACTAAATGGAACAAACTATATGGACTGGGTTTGTAACCTAAGAATTGTGTTGGAGATATGCCCTAGAGGCAATAATAAATGTAGTTATTATTATATCTTTGTGTTTATGATAAATGTTTACATTCATGCTATAACAGTATTAACAAGGAAACATTAATACTTGTGTGATTTGTAAACTAAATTAGAGTCCCTAGTAAAGCCTCTTCATAATACTAGCTTGTTGGTTAATAAATGATTGTGGTTTCCCTATCATGAACATTGAGATGTTATTAACAACAAGATCATATCGTTAGGAGAATGGGATGATGGACATACTCCTATAGATAAGCGTAGCATAAAGATCAAGTCATTTTAATAGTTCAATTGATATATGCTTTCTGATACATAGTAACCTAATTCCTTCGACCATGAGATCATGCTTATCACCATCACCGGAAGGATGCTTTGATGACATCAAACACCACACCGTAACTAGGTGGTTATAAAGGTGGCATTGAGTGTTCGGAAAGTATGGGTTGAGACACATGGATCAAGAGTGGGATTTGTCCATCCATATGACGGATAGATATACTCTGGGCCCTCTCGGTGGAATGTCATCCAATTGGCTTGCAAGCATGTGACTGGCTCACAAGGGATCACATATCACGGGAACGATAAAAGAGTACTTATCAAGAACGAGGTTGAACTAGGTATGCAGAGATACCGATGATCAAAACCTCAGATAAGTAAACTATCGTGAGACAAAGGGAAATTGGTATCGTATGTAAGTGGTTCATTCGATCGCAAAGTAATCATAGAAATATGTGGGAGCCATATGAATTTCCAGATTCCTCTATTGGTTATTGTTCGGAGAAGTGTCTCGATCATGTCCGCATAATTCACGAACCGTAGGGAGACACACTTAAGGATTCGATGTTGTTGAGTAGTTATGGAATGATGAGTAAGAGACCAAATGTTGTTCGGAGTCTCGGATGGGATCCAGGATATCACGAGGAGATCCGGAATGGTCCGAAGAATAAGATTCATATAAGGAAAGTCCTGTTTCGGAGTTGGAGAATGATTCCGGTGTTTTCATCGGGAATGTTCTAGAAGGGTCCGGAAGGTCCGGCACTCCGAAGGGGAAGGGTACATGAATGTGTTATAACAAGTTGGAATGGTTGCATCATGTACTAGGTGTCATCGCTGAGCAAAATAAAGGGATAAATCAAATCCTAGTTTGAAAAGTCAAACGCCAATTTCAAAAGTCAAACGACAAGTTTGCTTGGTGGAGGGAGAGTAGGAAACCTACTTGGGGAGGAAGTCCTCCTCCCTCCACCGCCGGCCAAGGAGGCCGACTTGGGGGAGGACTCCCTCCCCCTTGGCCGCGCCCTCCCACCTATAAAAGGAGGGGCAGGGGTGCCCCTCTAGACACACACCTTGCCCCACCAAACCCTAACCCTAGCCGCCGGCCACCAAGTCGCCGACGCCCTAGGGTTTCCTCCTAGCCGCCGAGTTGGGGCCCTCCCCTTGCCCTAGCCGCCGGACTAGCCCTCTCTCCTTGGTGCCTCTAAACCCTAGATCGCCAAGGCCTCTCTCATAGTCCACCATACTCGCTCCGGCTTAAGGCGAAGCCCTGCGAGATCTCCCCTCTACTTCCGGTACCACGCCATCGTGCTGCCGGAATCGCGAGGAGAGTGCTACAACCTCCGTTGCCTGGAACAAGGGAGAGGAAGGTCTTCATCAGTACCGAGCGTGTGACCATTGGAGCGCTGCTTAGGAGCATGGCCGGAAGGATCGTCTACACGATCTTGAGATCGGCAAGAGTACGACTACATCACCTACGAGAATCCTCTCCCGTTAAACACTTTGGAATCTTCGAGGGTGAGTTATTCTATCGACTCGTTGCTACAATCTAGTAGATAGATCTTGGCTTGTTTGTTTGTATGCGGTAGAAATTTTTTGTTTTCCATGCTCTGAACCCCTACGATGGTATCGAGCCGTGTCTATATGTAGATCTGTTGCCAGTAGAACACAATGGTCATTGTGGGCGGTGGTGCTTTATTATCAATTGCTTCTTGTGTACTTTGCATCTTGCGGTATGATGGGATGAAGCGGCCCGGGCTAACCTTCCATGACATCGTTCATGAGACTTGCTCCACACTCACCATGCAACTTGTATTGCATAAGTGGCTTCTTGGTGTCTGTCTCTCCCATTATAGTATAGATCCAATTTACAACGGGCACTTGATAGTTCAAACATCAACGTTGTGGTTCTTGTTCGTAAGTTAGATCGACACTTATTGAAAGCCCCAAACCACGTAAAATATGCAAAGAAATTAGAGGCGTCTAACTTTGTTTTGCAGGGGTGTGCTGTGATGTGATATGGCCACGATTGTGATTATATTTGATGTATGCAATGTTCCTTATTGTAAGTTGGCAACCGGTAGGAGCCATATGGTTGTCTTTAATTTCTGCTAAGACCCGCGTGTCTATTCAAAGTAGTTGTAATAGTTGAAGCTGGTGGACGACAATCATGGAGCGGCGTCATTGACCTTGATGCAATGCCGGTGATGATGGAGATCATGTTCGTGCTTGAAGATGGAGATTGAAAGCACGAAGAAGAAAGGCCATATCATATCACATATTATGAATTGCATGTGATGTTAATCCTTTATGCATCTTGTATTGCTTAGTTAACAACCGTAGCATTATAAGATGATCCCTCATGCACATAAATTTCAAGTTCTAAAGTGTTAATCCTTAGTAAGCACCGTTGCTAAAGCTTGTTGTTTCGAAGCACCACGTGATGATCGGGTGTGTTAGATTCAGCAAGTGTATACAACGTGAGCAAGCCAGATTTGCTCATGCGGAAGCTAAGGTTTGATCTTGACGAGCCTAGCATGTACAAACATGGTCTCGGAACACGGATCACCGAAAGGTAAAGCATGAATCATATAGTAGATACGATGAACGTGTCGATTGTTCGCCATTGAAGCTACATCAACTCTCGTGATGATCAGTTTTGATGTGGTGGATTTGGTTCGTGTGATCACTAAAACAATGTGAGGGATATTGTTTTGAGTGGGAGTTCACCTAGATTAATTTAACTATTAATTAGAACTCAATTTGTCATAAACTTAGTCTAAACTATTGCAAATATGTTGTAGATCAATGGCGGCCCCTACCATCAATTTTAATGCGTTCCTAGAGAAAAGAAAAGTTGAAAAAACAATGGAAGCAAATTCGCGGATTGGTTCCGCAATTTAAGGATTGTCCTCAATGCTGGTAATTTGACCTATGTGATGGACGCACCGCTGGGTGACACGCCTGCAACTGATGCTACCGATGAAGTAAAGAATGTTTACCTCGCTCGGAAGAATCAGTACTCCATAGTTCAGTGTGCTATCTTGTATGGTTTGGAATCGGAGCTTCAGAAAAGGTTTGAGAATTCAGACCCACATGATATTTTCCGTGAACTCAAATTGATATTTGAGACTCACGCGGCAGTTGAGAGCTATGAGGCTTCTGAAAAGTTCTTTAACTGCAAGATGGAAGAGAGCAGCTCCGTTAGTGAGCATGTGCTTAAGATGTCTGGGCACGCAAACAAACTCCAAAGCTTGGGTATAGTGATTCCTAATGCTTTGGGTATTTACCGTGTCCTCCAATCACTACCACCAAGTTACAAGAACTTTGTGATGAACTACAATATGCAAAGCATGAACAAGAAGTTGCCAGAACTCTTCTCCATGTTAAAATCTGCAGAAGTAGAGATCAAGAAAGAGCACCAAGTGTTGATGGTCAATAAGACCACCAAATTCAAGAAAGGCAAGTCTAAGCAAAAGGGACACTTCAAGAAGGGTGGTAAGAAAGTTTCACTTGTAAGCGAAGAAGACCAAGGCTGGACCTAAGCCTGATACTGAGTGCTTTTACTGCAAGGGAGAAGGTCACTGGAAGCGGAATTTCCCAAGTACTTGGCAGATTTGAAGAACGGCAACATCAAGAAGAAAGGTATATCTGATATACATGTTATTGATGTGTATCTCACTAGTAATCGTAGTAGTGACTGGGTATTTGATACTGGTTTGGTTCCTCATATTTGTAACTCGAAACAGGTGCTGCAGAATAAACGGAAGCTAGCGAAGAACGAGGTGACGATGCACGTAGGAAATGGATCAAAGGTTGATGTGATCGCGGTCGGCACGCTACCTCTTCATCTACCATCGGGATTAGTTTTATACTTAAATAATTGTTATTTGGTGCCTGCGTTAAGCATGAACATTATATCGGGATCTTGTTTATTGCAAGACGGTTACTTGTTTAAGTCCGAGAATAATGGTTGTTCGATTTATATGAGTAATATGTTTTATGCACATGCACCTTTAATATATGGTCTATTCTTATTGAATCTCGATAGTGGAAATACACATATTAATAACATTGAAGCTAAACGTTTGAAATTGAGCGATAACTTGACCTATATGTGGCACTGTCGTCTTGGTCACATTGGAGTGAAGCATATGAAGAAACTCCATTCTGATGGACTTCTTGAAACACTTGATTTTGAATCACTTGAAAGATGCGAAGCATGTCTGATGGGTAAAATGACTAAGACTCCATTTTCTGGTATGATGGAGCGAGCTACGGACTTATTGGAAATCATACATACCGATGTGTGTGGTCTAGTGAGTGTAGCATCGCGCGGTGGTTATCGTTATGTTCTTACCTTCACAGATGACTTGAGTAGATATGGGTATATCTATTTCATGAAACATAAGTCCGGAACTTTCAAGAAGTTTAAGGAATTTCAAAGTGAGGTGGAGAATCAACGTAATAAGAAGATTAAATTTCTACGTTCTGATCATGGAGGTGAATATCTAAGTTACGAGTTTGGCGAGCATTTGAAGAAATACGGAATACTTTCACAATTGACACCGCCGGGAACACCACAGCGTAATGGTGTGTCCGAACATCATAATCGAACTCTCTTAGATATGGTTCGTTCTATGATGTCACTTACAGATTTACCGCTATCATTTTGGGGTTATACATTAGAAATAGCCGCATTCACTTTAAATAGGGCACCATCTAAATCCGTTGAAACGACACCATATGAATTATGGTTTGGGAAGAAACCTAAATTGTTGTTCCTTAAAGTTTGGGGTTGTGAAGCCTATGTAAAGAAGTTACAGCCGGACAAGCTTGAACCCAAAGCGGAAAAATGCTTCTTCATAGGATACCCAAAGGAAACTATTGGGTATACCTTCTATCATAGATCCTAAGGCAAAATCTTTGTTGCCAAGAATGGATCCTTTCTAGAGAAGGAATTTGTCTTGAAAGAAGTGACTGGAAGGAAAGTAGAACTCGACGAGGTTGTCGAACTTTCTCTCGAACTTGCGAGTAGCACAGCACCGGAAGAAGTTCCTGTGGTGCCTGCACCAATAAGAGAGGAAGCTAATGATGATGATCATGAAACTTCAGTTGAAGTTGCTACAGAACCTTGCAGGTCAACGAGAACTCGTACCACTCCTGATTGGTATGATCCCGTTATGAGTGTCATGTTGGTGGACAACACCGATGACCCTGTGACATATGAGGAAGCGATGATGAGCCCAGATTCCAATAAATGGCAAGAAGCCATGAAATCCGAGATTGGATCCATGTACGAAAACCAATTATGGACTTTGGTGGACTTACCGGATGGCCGGAAGGCTGTCGAGAACAAATGGATTTTCAAGAAGAAAACAGATGCTGATGGTAATGTTACTGTCTATAAAGCTTGACTTGTCGCAAAAGGGTTTCGACAAATTCAAGGAGTTGACTACGATGAGACTTTCTCAACAGTAGCGAAGCTAAAGTCTGTGAGGATTTTGTTAGCAATCACTACATATTATGATTATGATATATGGCAGATGGATGTCAAAACAGCGTTCCTCAATGGAGACATTGATGAAGAGTTGTATATGATGCAACCCAAAGGTTTTGTCGATCCTAAAGATACTAACAAGGTATGCAAACTTCAACGATCCATATATGGATTGAAGCAAGCATCCCGAAGTTGGAATCAACGTTTTGATAAAGTAATCGAAAGTTTTGGTTTTATACAAACTTATGGAGAAGCTTGTATTTACAAGAAAGTGAGTGGGAGCTCTGTAGCATTCTTAATACTATATGTAGATGAAATATTGTTGATTGGGAATGATGTAGACCTTCTTAATAGTGTCAAGGAATATTTGAATAATAGTTTTTCAATGAAAGATCTTGGCGAAGCAGCTTACATGTTAGGCATAAAGATTTATAGAGATAGATCGAGACGCCTAATATCATTGTCACAAAGTACATATTTGGACAAAGTTCTAAAGAGGTTTGGAATGGAAGATAGCAAGAAAGGGTTCTTGCCCATGTTGCCCAATACGACCTTGAGTGAAACTCAAAGTCCAGCAACGGCAGAAGATAAAGAAAGTATGAGTAAGACTCCCTATGCCTCAGCCATAGGATCTCTAATGTATGCCATGCTATGTACTAGACCAGACATTGCATATGCTGTTAGTTTGACTAGCAGATATCAAAGTTATCCAGGAGTGGATCATTGGACAGCGGTCAAAAACATCCTTAAGTACTTGAGAAGAACTAAGGATATGGTTCTTTCTTATGGAGGTGATGAACAGCTCGTTGTTAATGGTTACACCGATGCTAGTTGGAACACCGATTCGGATGATTCTAAATCTCAATCTGGATACGTATTTACTTTGAATGGTGCAGCAGTTAGCTGGAGGAGTGCAAAGCAAAGCGTTGTGGCGAGATCTTCAACTGGATCGGAATACATAGCTGCTTCGGAGGCTTCACAAGAAGCGATATGGATGAAGGAGTTCATTACAGAGCTCGGTGTGGTTCCAAGTGCGCTGGACCCAATGTCTATCTACTGTGATAACATGGGCGCCATAGCCAATGCGCAAGAACCAAGGTCACACAAGAAGCTGAAGCACATCAAGCTACGTTTTCACCCTATTCGAGAACATGTCCAAGATGGTGACATAAAGATTTGCAAAGTACACATATATCTGAATGTGGCGGATCCGTTGACTACACCTCTCCCGAGGGCAAAACATGACCAACACCAAACTTGTCGTGGTATTGCCGACGAGTACGCCATGGAGGGGTCCTCACAGTGCGTGTTTAGAGACGTGGGGTAAGGCGGACGGTTGACGGGTACGAGGTAACATGGCTTACCCAGGTTCAGATCCCACAACGGTGGCGGAATCCTACTCCTGCTATAAATCACTATAATGGCAATACGCCGAGATTCTGAGAGATTAGGTTATTTGTGTGAGGTGTGTGTAAAAACGATGCCCTAAAGGCTCCCATAGGCCTGACTTATATAGTCGCCAGGTCCTAGGGTTACAGGGAAAAGTCCTAGCCGGACAGGTTACAGAGTTCTACACCGTCTATTACTAGTCTTGTGTATCTTGCACTCCAAGGCTCAAGATGCACGCTGGTGACTCTCGTAGCCTTCCTTTATCCGGCATGGGCCTCCTACGGATCCACCTAACTGGGCCGCCCAGCAGGCCATAGGCCATGCTACCGACTATGGGCCACCCGGGTTAGTCGGATAAGAGACATGCTATGAGGATACCATATAGCATATCCCCAACAGTAGCCCCCGGAGAACTCCGAGATCTTGCGCCGTCTTGCCTCTTCTCGTGGAATGCTCCGTCTAGATGGATGTCGGCAAATCGTCAAGCAATATCTTGTAGTCCTCCCAAAGAACCCTGCAAAGGTTTCTCCGTCTTCTATGAGTAAGTCGAAGAAATGCTAAATCTTCCATCGTACGCTCCCATTGTCGGATTAAATCCATCCATGCCGGAATCTTCGATGGGACGGCTCATCTACCATGTCAGTTAAGGCGACGTAGGCTGTAGGTCAGCGACGCCTCGTAACTCACACATGTAGAGAACGTAATCATATCCGATTTTCCCGCGCGAGCGATACGAACCGTTGGCGGTGACGGTTGGAGACGTGGCGAAATTACCGCGCACGTTCATGAACACGTCGTCTACGCGGCAACCGTCCGATTAGCTGCACGAATCTTGACGCAGAGTAAGATAAATAGTAACCGTGGGACACTTGCCACTTTTTCACCCCATTCTCTCGCGTCATCGTCTTCTTCCTCCAGCCACGTGCCTCCTCGAGCTCTCCGCGAAAACTTCGAGAAACCCTAGCCTTTCTCTGTGCACCAGTCGCGTTCTCTCCCTCCTCCATGGCTAGCAGCAGCTCATCCCCGTCAATGGCGGCGTCGAGCGAAGCGACAGCGAAGCCGGCGAGCTCCGTCGTCGTGCCCCAGAGGGTCTGGTCATCCCCGCATTGGCGGTGATAGAAACCACCGACGGCGACCACAAACTGGCGGTGCTGGAGCCCCTGGAAGAGGAGCCAGATTCGCACAAAGGCGACTGGCGCGGCTCGGACATCACCAGCCGCGACATCCAAGAGATGGTTGCTGAGGGTTACCTCCCTGCGACGGAGGGGCTCGCCTGGCGGGCGGCGCCGGCCGGCGAGGTGACCCCTTCTCCCAAGCCGGAGAGAAAGTATACCTCAAGGCACAATTGGTACGCGGCGTTTCTCTGCCCATCTCCCACTTTTTCCTGTCCGTCTTGAATCACTTCAAGGTCCAACCCCACAACCTCTCCCCCATTAGTATCTTAGTGCTTAGCAACTTCGCGGCACTTTGTGAGGGTTACCTAGGGATTAGGCCTAGGTTAGATTTGTTTGTATACTTCTTCACCGTCAAACGTGAAGCCGGACACAGTAGGGAAGAGCTTAGAAACTGCAGCACCATAAGCTTCAAGATCCGTCTTGGCTGGCGGTTCCCCGACATCGTCGGCCACGAATCGTGCAAGAACTGGCAACGAACGTACTTCTACGGCCCCGACATTCCTTTGGAGGGCCGATAAGTAACGTACCCTGACTTCATGGATGGATCCCCACCGAAGTCTCCACATGGCGGTCCCATGCCTCCCTTCCCTCCGACCTCGACGCTTCTCGCGCAATAAGGCGGATCGAGTGGTTCGTAGAGACGGGTCTGACCGGCTTGGACCTAGCCATGTGCTGGTTCATCAGGCGGATCCAACCTCTGCAGCACCGCACGAAGTATATGCACGAGTACACCGGCGACCGAAGGGATACCCTCCGGATCTCCGAGGACAACTTCTCGAGCGACTCCGTCAAGTTCCGCCTCAAGGACATCGTCAAGGTGAAGGATAAGAAGCGTGGCTTCACCCTCACCTACGACATGTTCGTAGACGGAAAGTGCCCAAAGGTAGACATTTATTTTCCGTGTATGACATTGCTCCAGTTTTTCCGTCTTGCTAATACCATCTTGTCTAACACAATGATTTCTCACTTAACAGCTTAGCGATCTAGAGGAGGGCAACCTGGCTGCCCAAATCTACGATCCCAAGATGAAGGAAGTCATAGTCGTGTCCGACGACGATGTCCCGTTGGCGCGAAAGCGGAAGAGCTCCACCTCTGACGCTGCCGACGGAGGCAAGAAAAAGAAGACGGAGGGTGGCGCCTCCAAAAAGTTTACTGCTGCCCTGGAGGCGGAAAAGAAGAAAGCCACCGGGATGTTTGCTAAAGCGCCCCCCCCCCCTAGTGTAAGCTTCTCATTCTCCGACATTGTCTATTTATCTGTCTTGCTCCTGTACTTATGCATTTTGCACGTTTCAGGAAGAAAGCCACAACCAGCCTCAAGAAGTCCTCCAAGACTCTTGGGGCTTCTAGAAATATTAAAGATATGCTGCATCGTGACTCTTCTCCTGCCATCGCCCCTGCCACTCCTGCCGTCAAGCCCTCCTCCGCTCCGACAAGCTCCCAAGTCCAGGAGGCACTAGGCCCTTCCGCCATGGAAGTGGACTCTGGCGCTTCAACCGAGCTTGCTGTTGTCGGCGAGCAGGCGACGCAGGAGAGTGTTGCTCTTCAAATGGCTGAAGCTCCAGGTAAGGATGCCATCGGTAGCGGCAAGGCGGTGACAGGAGCTGGTACTTCTGCCGAAGGCGGCGCCTCTGCTCCCTGAAACCCTTCGAGTTCCCGAAGATTGTTTACCCGGTGCTCATGCCGAGTAACACCACTATGGTTCCTGGAGGAGTGCCGTCATCTCCGACGTGCGGTCTTGAGGAGCTACTCCGGCAAGCAGACATATTGCGCGGAAACAGCGTTGCCTTTGGTAAGCTGCTGGCCGAGAGCGCTACATACCTCAAGATCATCGCACTTGTAAGTTTTACTTTACCTTTTGCATTTCGTATGAGTATCCCACTATAGCCCCCGAGGATGTAGACAGAAAACCATTGGTTTTGCATCTATATGCTCTAAGAGTGACTAAGTTAGAAAGAACTCTCACTGTAGCCCCCAAGCATTTAGATGGAAGAAATTATTCCGTCTAGATGCTTTAAGAGTAGCATACACAGTGTTCATGATTTTCAATGATGTAGCCCCCAAGCCTCTAGTTGTAACTGAATTAGTTCCGACTAGATGCTTTAAAGAAAAGCTAAGCATTTTCTGAGTTAAAAACTTTATACTGTAGCCCCCAAGCCTCTATCGAGAACTGAATTAGCTCCGACTAGATGCTTAAAGAAAATCTAAGCATATTGCTAAGTTAAAATCTTTCGTTGTAGCCCCCGAGCGCCTAGATGGAAAATCTCCGACTAGGGGATCCAAGTAGACTAAACAACGACTTGATTTTGTATTTGTTTCCACAGAACGAGAATGCTCGGATGGGCATGGCCAATGATAAGTACCAGAAGATGCGCGCAGACCTTGAAGCTGAAAAGGGTAAAACCGCCATCTTGATGGAACAGATCATCAAAAACAAGAGTCTGTTTTCTTTTTGCGCATTTCCGTCTTAATTTTGTGCCTATAATATCCGAGTACTCAATGTGTACTTTGGTTTCTCCGACTTGCAGAGCATGTTGTCGGGGCCAAGGATATTGTCGAGAAGTCCAAGCACATCCAGCAGCTGGACAGCGAGAACAAGATCCTTAAGAAGGAGAGGGAAGAAATGTTGAAGATGCACGAGGATTCCATGAAAGCCCTGCAGGACTCCGCCTCCGCAGAGATCAATAGCTTGAAGGAGGAGCTTGCGATCCTAAAGGATCAGAAGCAAGCTGCTGATGAGCAAAACCTTCGCCATAGCGAGGCGTTTAAGCTCCTCCAACAAGAGAAGGAATCCTTGGCGGACGTCGTCTGGCAGGCTAAGGCCAGCATCTTCATTAAGTGTCCTCCGCCTTGTAGTTCTGTAGTCTGGATACTTAGAATTTTTGAACTCATGCACTCGTTGTCGGAATTTTCAGCGCCCATGGGTTTAACCCGCTCGCCTCCTTCGGACAAGGAATGCATGATTCTTGCCGGCAACTTCATCAACACCGCCATCACCCAGGCCAAGGAGATTGCCAAGCCCCTCCAGATTTATATCAAGGCCCGGACTCCGTGGTGAAGTACTCGGAGATTCTGCGCCGAGCCCCCGAGCATGTTGCAAGCTGGAAAGCTTCATGTGCACGGGCTGGCGCAAGGATGGCGCTGTCTATGGTGAAGGCACACTATGAAGATGCCGACATCGACACGGTGACATCTGGCATCCCCGACGTGGATGATGATGGCAAGGAGATCGATCACGAAGCCATCTTGTCATCACTCGTGGGGTATGATACCAGGGTTGCCGAGTTGGTAGATGTTGACGTCTTCGTACCCAGGAACTTTCTCGATAACGCCAACCCGGAATCCTCCGAGTCTCACCATAGCACCGATGCTGAGGGTGATTCTTCGGCTGGTGATGATGCGACCTCCAAGTCTCCTGCACCCAAAGAGTGAAAAACACTTTGTAATTTCTATTTCACCTCTGGAGTGTGCGCGGGAAAAACTTTGTTGATGTAATCTTAAGGCGGAAAACAATGGTTATCGTATCCTACTACTTAAGAATTAAGTTTCAGCATGTATATATTTTTTTAAGCAAGTGTTGGCTTATCCATTACTTTGGTTCTTATGCTTGACTTTTCGTGAGTCGGAAGACTCGTTGTCGGAACCATGCGCTTAGGTGATGATGCCCAATGGCACCGTCAATAACCTGAGCACAAAATCGCCGACAACAAGTGCCGTAAGTCACTACTCCATAATCCACATAAAAACAACAAAGAACGTGTAGACCAGAAAACTTAAGCTAACGCCCGTAGGCGGAATTTTCACAAGTGCAATCGCAAGGCTTGTGCATAAAAGTTTTATATGATCCAAAAATGAACACTAAAGGAGGTAAAAGACTCAGCAAAATGAGTGAACCAAAGAGCTTTATTTCATTGATCATATAAGAGGTACACGATTAGATAAAAAATGCTAAGTGTAGAAAGGACGTAGCTGTGCTATGTTCCATGGCCGATCAAGCTCCGGGTCACGTCGCTTACGCTTATGATCCTCATTGGGCCTATCCTTGAGTTCACGATTGTCGACAAGGTAGTAAGACCCATTGAGCAGCGCCTTTCTTATGATGAACGGTCCTTCCCATGGCGGGGATAATTTGTGTGACGTCTTCTGCTTAAGTCGGAGCACCAAATCCTCCTCTTTGAACGAGCGATGCCGAACGCGGCGACTATGGTAGCTGCGTAGCTTCTGCTGATAGATGGCGGATCTTTGGCATGCCAAAACGCGCTCCTCCTCGAGAAGGTCCACATCTAGGCGTCTGGATTCTTCAGCGTCATCTTCGTCGTAGGCGGCAACTCTTGGTGCCTCGTGGAGAATGTCGGAAGGTAGGATGGCTCTGCTCCATATACCATGAAATAAGGGGTGTAGCCGGTGGATCTGTTGGGTGTAGTTCGTAAACTCCACAGCACAGATGGCAATTCTTCCGCCCAGGCTCCAGCTGCTCTATGTAGCGGTGCCTCAAGACGTGGCTTGATTCCCTGCAGAATTAATCCATTGGCTCGCTCAACTTGACCGTTGGATTGTGGGTGTGCCACAGATGCAAGGTCAAGTCGGATGCCTTTGTCCCAGCAATAGGCCTCCACTTATCCGAGTGACAAGTTGCTTCCGTTGTCGGTGATGATGCTATGTGGGAGACCAAATCTCACCACTAGATCCCGGACAAACCTGAGGGCAGTTGCCCCATCAAGATTTCTAATGGGTTTAGCTTCTATCCATTTGGTGAATTTGTCAACTGCTACAAGCAGATGTGTAAATCCACACGGTGCCGTTTGTAATGGCCCCACCATATCTAGCCCCCAGACTGCAAACGGCCAAGTTATTGGTATTGTTCGCAATTCTTCAGGAGGAACATGTGGTTGTCGGGCATAATACTGGCATCCTGTGCATGTCTCAACCAGCTTGTCGGCGTCCGCTTTCGCGGTCAGCCAGTAGAATCCTTGCCGGAAGGCTTTCGCGACCAACGATCGAGGAGCGGCGTGATGCCCGCAATCTCCGAGATGGATTTCGCGTAGGATTTCCATACCTTCTAGCTGGGAAACGCACTTTAGGTATACGCCAGTAGTGCTCCTCTTATAGAGTTGCCCATTGATTATGGTATAACCCTTTGCTCGTCGTACTACTTGCCGTCTTTCGACCTCGTTGTCGGGCAAAGTTCCGTGTTCGAGATATTCCATGAACGGTTTTGTCCAAGCCGGAGGGATCTTTGTCACCATGTTGACGAAAGAGTCAGCTCTATCCGGGTTGTCGATGTCGGCACCCTTCACGGATGGTGTGCGTAGATGCTCTAGGAAAACTCCTGGCGGAATTTGCTTGCGCCCTGATCCAAGTTTAGACAGTAGATCAGCCGCCTCATTTTGCTCCCTAGGCACATACTTGACTTCGTAGCCCAAGAAGCTCTTGGCTATCTCGTCCACTTCGTCTCGATATGCCGCCATCATAGGATTCCGCGCATTCCAGGTGCCAGCCACCTGCTGGGCAACCAAGTCGGAATCTCCACAGCAAACTATGCACTTGATGCCAATATCCTTGGCTACATGCAGTCCGTGAATGAGTGCTTCATACTCCGCCATGTTATTTGTAACCTCGAAGTGGATCTGCAGAACGTAGTGTAGCTTGTCTCCTTTTGGTGACTGTAGCAATACACCAGCCCCCGAGCCGTTGAGCAACTTTGATCCGTCAAAGTGCATCACCCAGTACTCTGGTTCTGGCAACGGAGTGGCATCTGGCATCTCCGTCCAATCTGCAATAAAATCCGCCAAGGCTTGTGACTTGATAGCGTCGCGTCTTTTGTAGGTGATCTCGCAGGCGGCAAGTTCAATGCCCCACTTCACGACCCTTCCTGTAGAGTCGCTGTTGTTGATGATGTCGGACAGTGAAGTCTTGCTCACTACTGTGATTGGGTGCTCCTGAAAGTAATGCATTAACTTTCGAGAAGCAAGGAATACTCCATAAGCTATCTTTTAGTAGTGCGGGTAATGCTTCTTGGACTCCGTCAAGACCTCGCTTACTTAGTAAACTGGTCGTTGAACTCCGTACTCATAGCCTGGTTCCTTCCGCTCTACCACGACGACGATGCTGATAACCCGGTTGGTTCCCGCCATGTAAATTAACAGGGGCTCTCCAGGCTCGGGTGCTGCAAGGATGGGCGCTGAGGAAAGAATCTCCTTCAGCTTCTTCAATGCTGCATCTGCCTCGTCCGTCCATGTGAATTTGTCCGCCTTCTTCAGCAACTTGTACAGCGGCAGAGCCTTCTCTACAAGCCGGCTGACGAACCGACTAACTGTTGCAACACAACCTGTTAGTCGTTGGATGTCCTTTAGGCATGTCGGGCGGTTTATGTTTAAGATGGCCTTGATTTTCTCCGGGTTGACCTCGATTCCGTGCTGGGAAATGATGAAGCCCAACAATTTGCCGGCTGGAACCCCGAAGACGCACTTCTTAGGGTTGAGCATCATGTTGTATTTGCGGAGATTATCAAAGGTTTCTTTTAAGTCAGAGATTAAGTCGTTTGATTTTTTAGACATCACCGCAATATCGTCCACATAGGCGTGAACATTCCGACCAATTTGGTCGTGAAGGCAACGTTGCATTGTCTGCTGGTAGGTAGCACCTGCGTTTTTCAGCCTAAAGGGCATCGTGACATAGCAAAACATGCCGTAAGGGGTAGTGAACAAAGTGGCCAATTGGTCTGACTTCCTCATTTTGATTTGGTGGTATCCTGAGTATGCATCGAGAAAACACAAAAGTTCCGAGCCAGGCGTCGAGTCAATGACTTGGTCAATGCGAGGCAAAGCAAACGGATCTTTGGGACATGCTTTGTTCAAGCCGGTGTAATCAACGCACATTCTTAATTCAGTAGTTCCCTTTTTGGGGACAAGTACAGGATTGGCCACCCATCGGGTGTGAAGGACTTCTCGGATAAAACCAGCCTTAAGTAACCTAGCTATCTCTTTTCCAATGGCGCGTCTCTTCTCATCTCCGAAGCGTCATAGAGGTTGTTTCACTGGTTTACATTTTGGATCTATGTTTAAGCTGTGCTCGGCAAGTTCCCTAGGTACACCTTTCATGTCGCCCGGTTGCCAGGCAAACATGTCCCTATTCTCACGGAGGAACTCGACGAGCACGCTTTCCTATTTGGGATCTAGGTTCATCCCAATGGCGACGGTCTTGGAGGCATCGCCTACCACAAGTTCCACCGGATTGGTCTCGATGGCAGCCCTGAACGCAGGAGCGGAGTCGGAGATCTGCTTCTTCGACGCGGGCATCTCTGAGTCATTGACCTTGCTCTGGATCTCCTTGAATTCTTCGCTGTAGAGGACAGCTTCTGCAACGGCTGCTTCATTTATCTCGCAGTCCCTTGACTTGGTAAAGCTTCCGGATACGATGATGATACCATTTGGTCCGGGTATCTTGAGTTTATTGTAGACGAAGCATGGCCTTGCCATGAACGTGTGGAATATGTCGCGTCCGAATATGACGTGGTACACGCTCTTGAAGGGGACCACCTGAAAGGTCATGCGCTCTTGGCGGTAATTATTAACGTCGCCAAAGGCTACCTGAAGCGTGATGCATCCAAGGGACCGAGCCTCCCGACCAGGAACTACGCCATGGAACACTGTGTTGGTCCGCCTTAGGTTTGCCTCCGTCAAGTTCATCTTCTGTAGTGTATCCAGGTACATGATGTTGATGCTGCTTCCACTATCCACCATGCACTTGGTGAACTCCACGCCGTCAATTAATGGGTTGACCATGGCGTACTGGTTCTCCGTGGGCACAAGGTCTGGGTGGTCCGTCCTGTCCCAAGTGATTGGAACCTCCGACCAGCGCAGGTATTGGGGAACTGGGGGGAGAGTAGCCATCAGGATCCTTAAAGAGGTTTTCTGTTGTCGGACGGTGGGGGTGCCAAGGAAAGTGTGGTAGACTGGGGCCTTCTTTGCGAAGGGGTTCTTGCCCTTGTCGTCACCCTTGGCGGCGTGCTTGGGGTCAACGTCCTCGTCCATGTCACTTGAATCCTTGGAATCCTCTTCCTTCTTCTTCCCTTGCCCTTGCCTCACGGTCTGTTCTTCCGACTTTGCTTATAGCCGGACTTCGGGTCTTCCTTGAGGTCGTTGACGAACTTGAAGTGTCGATTGGTATGCCTTGCCGTTGGCGTCGAGGTGTACGAGGCACGGCATATCGCGGTACTCTTCGTAGGTTTGGGGAACGCGGAGCGGCGCCGAGTTGGTTTCACTTCCTCGCTGCTGCCAATGGCCTGCTCCCCTTCCTCATCCACGTTGTCCGCCTTTGCCTCGTCCTACAAAAGTCATGGTGACCATGTCGGTAGATTGCTTTTCTTCTGGAGCGGTTTTCCGCTTTGTACTGATGTTCCTCCGAGCTTGAGTTGGAACGGCCGTTGCCGGCAAAGAGCCACGAGCGTCGTCGTCGGCAGCTGCGAACTCACTAGCTAACTGAATCATCTGATTCAAGTCAAGCTGATGATTGTCCTGCAAGCGCTTCAGCTTATGTCGGAGCAACGTGCCCCTTTCCAACCCATCGATGAAGGCGACCATGGCGGTCTGGGCGTGCACTCCTGCGCAGGAATTCTTCATATCCAGCCAGCGGGAGAGGTAGGCACGAGATGTCTCGTCTTTCTCTTGCACGCACCGCTGTAGATCGCCCACCGTGCAGGGACGCTTGTATGTACCCTCAAAGTTCTTGGTGAATGCTTCTTGCATGTCCAGCCAGTTGTAGATAGATCTTTCCGGCAAGTCGTCGATCCATTGACGGGCCGTGCCCGCCAACACTAACGGGAGGTACTTGACGGCGACGTTGGGGTTGCCTTCGGCAATCTCCACCGCGTTGCCGTAGTCCTGCAACCATGTGGCGGGCTTGGCGGTGCCGTCATAGGGCTTGATGGTCTTGTCAATCCGGAAACCTTTGGGGTAAGTTGCGGACCGTATTGAAGGTCTAAAGCAACGTGGTACCAGGTATGGTCCCTTCCGGGCCTCGTGGATCTTATCGATCCGCGAACGTGCGTCGTATGGCTCCGGGTTCTTCTTATTGTTGTCGACAGGGGACGGGCTGCGTGAACGACGCGGGCCTCTTCCGCCATGGTGACTGCTTGGCGGCGACGGAGGCAGAGGTGGCGGTGGGTTAGCCTTCTTGTTGTTACCCTTCCTGCGATGCCCCACGCCTGTCGCGGTTGCTTGTCGGACGCGGAGGGTCGTGGTGTGACCTGCTCTTATGTCCTTGGTGGCGCTCTTCATCATGACGGGTCTGTGCCGCGTTGTCGCGGATGACGATTTCGCACTGCTTTGGTGGAGGCATATCCGTGGGATGGTGAGCCTTGTAGTCTTCCTGACGCCGGGGGGATCGGGGCGGTGGCGATGGGCGGCGAGGTTGGGCTCTTTATCCATGGTCTGAGGATATGGGGATAGCATCCTTCTTGTTGCGCGCATCCCTCCGTCTTCGTTCTGATGAACCCGTCCGTGATCTGACATCTTGAGGAGATTTGTCCCTTGGCGGTTTGTACTGGCTAGATCGGCAGAGCGCTGGGTCAGACTCAAGCCTCTGAGAGGTGGCCTTTTCCTGCTGCTTTACCGCCTTGGCCACTAGGTCATAGACCTGTTCCACGCCTCGAGCGATCTATCCTGCTCGAAGGGTCTTGGCGGCGGCAAGGTTAAGGAGTGGGGTGGGCATCACCTTGCCTTCACTATCAATGTATGGCTTGGCCTTTGCGGCCGAGGAGCCCATCCTAGGTTGCGCCCGTACACCGGGATCGTTGATGACGCGAGCCGGAGCTTTCTTAGCCTTCTTTTGGGCGAGTCTTGTACTTGGCCTCCATTGCTCTAGCTTTTTCTATGGACTTCTGCGTTGACGGATCTCGATCTAGTTTAGCGCCTTGCTCATGATGGCTTGCGCTTCCTCCGGTAATTCTTGGCGCTTCTCGTCAAGCTGAGTCACGTTCTGGATATGATCAACAGCTAGTGGCTCAACGAGGAGATTGCCGTACATCACTCTATCAGCTAGAGTAACATGGGCTGCTGCCTACGTGGATGCTGGAGGTGGCAAGTTTGCGGTGTTGTTGTTGCTCGGACCGGTGCCAAGTTCCTGCGGCTGCTGCACTGGATTAGGCGGAGGAGGCATGACTCTTGCGCGATCATCGTCAGCAGCAATAAGTGGCCCCTTCCCCTTATCTAGCGCCGTAGGCGGAGCTTGCCCGGGCTGGTCTTCATCCATCGCTATCCCAATGGTGACGAACACCCCTCGAGACATGACGGTGTTATTACCTTGTTCGTCGCGCGAGTACTCCTCCTCCATCTCCTGCATAGCAGAGTCTAGCTCTTCTAGACTGAAGTCTATTTCCTCTGAATCTGCACTGAAATTGGCATAAAGCGCGTCAATGACAGAGTCGGACGGTGCCAAGACTTCCTCGATGACGGGCGGTGGAGGTGCAACAGCCTCAACGATGACTGGAGGTGGTGGCACTGCTGCGACGATGGCGGCCGGAGGCGGTGGTGGTGGCTGAATCGGAGGGGCTCCGTCAATGAGCGCAAGCGCTGTCTGAGATGCCGCTTCAGCTTCCGCGTAGTTGTTGACGGTGTTCACCATACCTTCGAAGGTAAGTCGGCCTGACGCCTGTTGCCACCTTAGAGAATGTCGGAGGAGCGTGCCATGGTCCAGTCCTTCCACAAAGTGATAGATGGCATCATCATTGGGGTAGTGGGCCAGATCGGCTCGTATACGGAGCCACCTGGCGAGGTAGTCGCGGGGGTTTTCGCCCTCTCTCTGAACACAGCGCGCCAGATCGAAGATGGTAACCACGCCGACGAGCTTGGATTTGCAGTGATCTTCCACCTTTATATCCTGCACAGGGGCGGTTTGGGTGGGTCTTGAATTTTTCCGATCTTTGCCGGCAAACTCCGAGGAGAGATCCGACATCGATCCTTCCGCGAGCGTATCCTGCCCGTAGGCGGTCCGTGCGGGTCTTGATGCTCCTCCGACTCCCAGGGAACTAGTGCCCGAGTCAGTTTCGCCGATGAATAGGTGGATGTCTCCGATAGGAACGATTGAACACCACGTAGGGTTTGTCTTCGCCGGGATCCAGAACTCGTCGGGGGGGGGGGACGATCGGAATGTTGCCGGAGAATAGAACGCGACCGATGGCTATGGTTTCGCCGATTCCCGCGAAGATCTTGGTCCTCGCCCGCTGAAGAGCCTGAAGCGCCTCTTGCCCCACGGTGGGCGCTAACTGTCGTGGTATTGCCGACGAGTACGCCATGGAGGGGTCCTCACAGTGCGTGTTTAGAGACGTGGGGTAAGGCGGACGGTTGACGGGTATGAGATAACACGGCTTACCTAGGTTCAGATCCCACAACGGTGGCGGAATCCTACTCCTGCTATAAATCACTATAATGGCAATACGCCGAGTTACAGAGATTAGGTTCGCTGTTCGAGGTGTGTGTAAAAACGATGCCCTAAAGGCTCCCATAGGTCCGACTTATATAGTTGCCAGGTCCTAGGGTTACAGGGAAAAGTCCTAGCCGGACAGGTTACAGAGTTCTACACTGTCTATTACTAGTCTTGTGTATCTTGCACTCCAAGGCTCCGGGTACGCTGGTGACTCCATCGTAGCCTTCCTTTATCCGAAATGGGCCTCCCTTCTGGATCCACCTATCTGGGCCGCCCAGCAGGCCATAGGCCATGCTACCGACTATGGTCCACCCGGGTAAGTCGGATAAGAGACATGCTATGAGGATACCCATATAGCATATCCCCAACAAAACTGCCATGGGTGTTCGGTATATTACCATGTAATCTAGATTAGTTGAATCTAGTGCAAGTGGGAGACTGTTGGAGATATGCCCTAGAGGCAATAATAAATGTAGTTATTATTATATATTTGTGTTTATGATAAATGTTTACATTCATGCTATAACAGTATTAACAAGGAAACATTAATACTTGTGTGATTTGTAAACTAAATTAGAGTCCCTAGTAAAGCCTCTTCATAATACTAGCTTGTTGGTTAATAAATGATTGTGGTTTCCCTATCATGAACATTGAGATGTTATTAACAACAAGATCATATCGTTAGGAGAATGGTATGATGGACATACTCCTATAGATAAGCGTAGCATAAAGATCAAGTCATTTTAATAGTTCAATTGCTATATGCTTTTTGATACATAGTAACCTAATTCCTTCGACCATGAGATCATGTTTATCACCATCACCGGAAGGATTCTTTGATGACATCAAACACCACACCGTAACTAGGTGGTTATAAAGGTGGCATTGAGTGTTCGGAAAGTATGGGTTGAGACACATGGATCAAGAGTGGGATTTGTCCATCCATATGATGGATAGATATACTCTGGGCCCTCTCGGTGGAATGTCATCCAATTGGCTTGCAAGCATGTGGTAGCTCACAAGGGATCACATATCACGGAGCGAGAAAGAGTACTTATCGATGTGAGGTTGAACTAGGTATGCAGAGATACCGATGATCAAAACCTCGGATAAGTAAACTATCGTGAGACAAAGGGAAATTGGTATCGTATGTAAGTGGTTCATTCGATCGCAAAGTAATCGTAGAAATATGTGGGAGCCATATGAATTTCTAGATTCCTCTATTGGTTATTGTTCGGAGAAGTGTCTCGATCATGTCCGCATAATTCATGAACCGTAGGGAGACACACTTAAGGATTTGATGTTGTTGAGTAGTTATGGAATGATGAGTAAGAGACTGAATGTTGTTCGGAGTCTCGTATGGGATCCGGGATATCACGAGGAGATCCGGAATGGTCCGGAGAATAAGATTCATATAAGGAAAGTCATGTTTCGAAGTTGGAGAATGATTCCGGTGTTTTCATTGGGAATGTTCTAGAAGGGTCCGGAAGGTCTGGCACTCCAGAGGGGAAGGGACATGAATGTGTCATAACAAGTTGGAATGGTTGCATCATGTACTAGGTGTCATCACTGAGCAAAATAAAGGGATAAATCAAATCCTAGTTTGAAAAGTCAAACGGCAAGTTTGCTTGGTGGAGGGAGAGTAGGAAACCTACTTGGGGAGGAAGTCCTCCTCCCTCCACCGCCGGCCAAGGAGGCCGACTTGGGGGAGGACTCCCTCCCCCTTGGTCGCGCCCTCCCACCTATAAAAGGAGGGGCAGGGGTGCCCCTCTAGACACACACCTTGCTCCACCAATCCCTAACCCTAGTCGCTGGCCACTAAGTCGCCTCCGCCGCCCTAGGGTTTCCTCCTAGCCGCCGAGTTGGGGCCCTCCCCTTGCCCTAGCCGCCGGACTAGCCCTCTCTCCTTGGTGCCTCTAAACCCTAGATCGCCAAGGCCTCTCTCATAGTCCACCATACTCGCTCCGGCTTAAGGACCTCATGAGATCTCCCTCTACTTAGGTACCATGCCGTCGTGCCGGAATCGCGAGGAGAGTGCTACAACCTCCGCACTGCTGGAACAAGGAGAGGAAGGTCTTCATCAGTACAACGATGTGACCATTGCTGGGAGCGCCAGGAACATGGCCCGGAAGGATCGTCTACACGATCTTGAGATATGCAAGAGTACGACTACATCACCCACGAGAATCCGCTCTCGTTAAACACTTTGGAATCTTCGAGGGTGAGTTATTCTATCGACTCGTTGCTACAATCTAGTAGATAGATCTTGGCTTGTTTGTTTGTATGCGGTAGAAAATTTTGGTTTTCCATGCTACGAACCCCTACAAATTGTTCTCAAGTCTGATAAAAAGGAAACAGTTCTGGATACCCCATTCCCCGATGAACCTGCTGATAATGCATCTGCTGCCCTTAAGAACGCCTACAAGAGAGCATGTGATGATTCTGTTGAGGTTAGTTGTCTTATGCTTGCATGCATGGAACCTGAACTCCAAAAGAAGTTTGAGGATCAGGATGCGTACGATATGATCGTGGCGCTTAAGGACATGTTCCAAGATCAGGCAAGGACTGAGAGGTACAATGTTGCCAAGTCCTTTGTCGAATGCAAGCTAGCAGAGGGAGCAGCTGTAGGCCCCCATATGATCAAAATGGTTGGTTACAGTTAGACTTTGGAAAAGCTTGGTTTTCCACTAGGCTAAGAGTTGGCCACTGACTTCATTTTGGCGTCTCTTCCATCCAGCTATGGGCAATTCATTTCGAACTACCATATGCATGGGGTGGATAAGGGCCCTAATAAGTTATGCGGGATGCTAAAAACAACAGAAAGTGACATGAAGAAGTGTGCAGGGCATAGCCATGTGATGGCTGTGCAGAACAAGCCTAGCTTCAAGAAAAAGGGTACTTCTTGGAAGAAGAAGGGAAAGGCTAAGGATACGATCCCTAAGCCTGCACCCAAGCAAAAGGCTAGACCTGTAGAAGACATTGAGTGCTTCTTTTGTCATAAACATGGCCACTGGAAGAGAAACTGCAGCAAGTACTAGGCTTCTTTGAAGAAGAGTGGAAGTAAGAGTACTTTCACTACTTTTACGACAGCCAGAGGAGGATATCACTACTTCATTACTTTCACTGATGATTTCAATAGATATGGTTATGTCTACTTGATGAGGTATAAGTCTGAAACTTTTGAATAGTTCAAGGAGTTTTAAAGTGAGGTAGAGAATCAACGTGGCAAGAAAATAAAGTCCTTGCGATCTGATCGTGGAGGAGAATATTTGAGTCACGAATTTAGCAATCATCTTAAGAGTTGCGGAATTTTTCCACAGCTCACGCCGCCCGGAACGCCTCAAAGAAACGGGGTCTCCGAACGGCGCAATCGAACTTTGTTGGACATGGTTCGATCAATGATAAGCCAGTCGGATTTACCATTATCAGTTTGGGGTTATGCTCTCGAAACGGCAGCTGTCACACTTAACAGGGTACCATCTAAATCCGTAGTTAAGACACCACATGAGATATGGACTGGAAAGAATCCTTGTTTGTCTTTTCTAAAGATTTGGGGTTGTGATGCATTTGTCAAGCGACTTCAGTCGGACAAGCTAACACGCAAATCGGATAAGTGCATTTTCGTGGGATATCCGAGGGAAACCTTAGGGTATTACTTCTACAACCGAGAAGAGGGCAAAGTGTTTGTCGCTCGTAGAGGTGTTTTCCTAGAGAAAGAGTTTCTCACAAAGGGAATGAGTGGAAGGTCGATGCGACTTAAAGAAGTTCAAGATGAGCCAGTTGGGGATGCTTCTACGAGTGATGCTATTGTAGCAGAACAAGTTGAGGAACCCGTGGCAATAGAAGCACCACAACGACGAACGTCGGCGAGGCTCCACGAGACACGGGAATTATTATTGTTAGACAATGATGAGCCTGGGACCTATGCAGAAGCGATGGTGGACCCAGACTCTGAGAAATGGCTGATCACCGTGAGATCCGAGGATAGATTCCATGGGAGACAATCAAGTTTGGAACTTGGTTGACCTGCCTGATGGTTTTAAAGCCATCGAGTGCAAATGGATCTATAAGAAGAAGATTGATATGGATGGAAATGTTCACATCCATAAAGCTCGACTTGTTGCAAAAGGTTTTCGACAAGTTCAAGGAGTTGACTACGACGATACTTTCTCGCCCGTAGCGATGCTTAAATCTATACAGATCATTCTAGCCATTGCTGCACATTTTGACTATGAAATATGCCAGATGGATGTCAAGACGGCTTTCCTAAATGGAATCCTAACTGAGGACGTGTATATGATGCAGCCCGAAGGTTTTGTCGATCCAAACAATGAATGGTATGCAAACTTCTAAAGTCCATTTATGGGCTGAAGCAAGCATCTCGGAGTTGGAACATTCGATTTGATGAAGTTGTAAAGGAGTTTGGCTTCATCAAAAACGAACAAGAACCTTGTGTTTACAAGAAGGAAAGTGGGAGAATGCTGGTATTTCTAATCTTATATGTAGATGACATATTGCTGATTGGAAATGACATTCCTATGCTCGAGTCTGTTAAGACCTCTTTGAAAAATAGTTTTTTCGATGAAGGACTTAGGAGAAGCATCATATATTCTAGGCATCAAGATCTATAGAGATAGATCAAGGAGGCTAATTGGATTAAGCCAGAGTACATACATTGACAAAGTGTTGAAACGGTTCAGCATGGAAGAGGCTAAGAAGGGGTTCTTTTCCATGTCCCATGGCATAAAACTCAGCAAGACTAAGTGTCCTTCGACTACTGATGAGCGTGATCGCATGAGCAGGATTACATATGCTTCGGCTATTGGATCCATCATGTATGCAATGATATGTACTCACCCAGATGTTTCCAATGCTCTAAGTATTACGAGCAGATATCAGGCTGATCCAGGTGAAGGTCACTAGACAGCGGTAAAGAATATCCTTAAGTACTTCAGAAGGACTAAGGATGTGTTCCTAGTTTATGGAGGTGAGGATGAACTTAGTGTAAGGGGTTACACAGATGCGAGTTACCTTAATGACTCAGATGACTCCAGATCGCAATCTGGTTATGTGTTTGTCATGAATGCTGGTGATGTGAGTTGGAAAAGTTCCAAGCAAGATATTAGCCCCCTCTTCAACAGAAGATGAATATATTGCTACCTCGGAGGCTGCAAAGGAAGCTGTTTGGATTAGGAATTTCCTGATCGCTCTCGGTGTGGTTCAGGGCGCGTCCAATCCCATGGACGTTTATTGTGACAACAATGGTGCTATTGCACAAGCCAAGGAACCTAGACAGCACCAGAAGAACAAACATATTCGCATCCGTTACCATCAGATTCGAGAGTTGGTTAAGGATGGTAGTGTCATGATATGCAAAATACATACAGACTCAAATGTTGCTAATCCTTTTACTAAGCCACTCCCGCAGTCTGCGCATGAGGCACACGCAAGAGCAATAGGTATTAGATACAATCTAGATTGACTCTAGTGCAAGTGGGAGACTGAAGGAAATATGCCCTAGAGGCAATCATAGAGATGATTATATTTCTTATCTATCCATGAGTTATTGTAATGTTCCTTGAATATCCATATCAGGCAACTTGTATTAATTGGCAATTATGTGAGTTGTTTGTGAAACTCTATACTTGTATGGTTATTTAAGAGTTGTCCCTAGTCGGAGTTCATGTGAGGACACGCGTGAATATTAGACCAGCACATCGATTGGTTGATGACTATGTTTCGCAAGTCATAGACATGGAGATGTCAAACCAATGATGTGGACACATGTTATGAACATGGGGTTGGACTGACCCAACTTGAGACTGGCAATTAGTTGCAGCTCTCTCTCTCTACACATTGTGTATGTTTTATCCTTAGACCTGAGATTGTCGCATGTACTTGAGATTTGGATCGACCTACTTTGGGGCTATCAAACGCTGCTCCGTAACTGGGTAGTTATAAAGGTAGCTTTCGGGTTTGTCCTGAAGCATGCTGCAAGGCATGGTCAATCAAGATGGGATTTGCCCCTCTCTACTTGAGAGAGATATCTCTGGGCCCCTCGAGTGATTGGATCCAGAAACGCATGGTCGTGCTACATATGGTTAAGAGTTAACCTAGTAAAGGGATTCCGAATCACAGTATCGAGAAAGGGAGGTTAGCTTGGAGCTAGACCAAATATCGTGAGGCAAAGGGAAAGACATGTACTAAACCTTGTGATGGTTCGTCCGATATGATCTTTGTACGCGTTTAGGAGATGGCACGTCTTTCTAGAGGCCGCTACCAACTATTGACAGAGTAAGTGTATTCATGTCATGTCTATACGTATATGAACCTATAGGGTCACACAATTAAGGGGTTGGAAGCCTAATGAGGATTAGATCCGAATTGGACGAGGCTTAGGCTACTAATGGGCTGCTAGTGTAGAAGCCCACTAGGGACGCCTATATAAGAGAGGGTGGGGCGTGCTGACCAGGGTTAGACCATTCCACCCAGCCGCCACTCCTCACGCCTGTGTTGCACGCGCGGACCTAGCAGTCCGGCGTCTGATGCTTCCACCCTGTGCGTGTGGATACCTCGGAGGCGCTGCATCTGTAGCTCTTGGACGAGCCGCGCAAGGGGAGCTGCTCGTGGGACGAAAACAAGGAGGAGATGTAGATCATCTACACTGCCTCGACGCGCTTCAACAAGTTCCGCAACTGCGTGTCTAGTGGTAATCCCGTGATTTATGACAACGGTAATCCTGGTATACGCGGTAGAAAATTTTGATTTGCGCTAGTGTAGCCTACCCATATCCCTTCACGGTCCCTGGTCGCCAAAGCCATGCGACATGGCTTCTACTAGCTCACTCCGCATGACGTCGCGGTCGACATCGTCCAACGCTGCGTCGGGTGCCAGAAGTACACCAACCAGACGCACATACCGAGCTCGGCGCTCAAGACCATCCCCATCACCTGGCCATTCGTCGTATGGGGCATGGACATCATGGGCCCCTTAAAGAAGGCTCCCTATGGCTACACCCACCTCCCGGTCACAGTCGACAAATTCACCAAGTGGGTGGAAGCCAAGCCACTCCGCAAGTGCGATGGGAAGACCGCCGCCAAATTCCTACGCGAGATCATCTACCGCTACGGATTCCCGCACAGCATCATCACGGACAACGACACCAACTTCGCCAAGGGCGCCATGGCCGAGTACTGTAAGGAGCACAGCATATGACTCGACCTCGCCTCAGTCGCCCACCCGGAGTCCAACGGTCAGGCAGAACGCGCCAACCAGAGCATCCTCCACGGCCTCAAGCCACGACTGCAAGTTCCCCTCGACCGAACTCTAGGGTGCTGGGTCGAGGAGCTCCCATCCGTCATCTGGGGCATCCGCACCTCCCTCAACCGATCGACTAGGTTCACGCCCTTCTTCATGGTGTACGGCGCCGAAGCCTTCATGCCGACTGACCTCGAGCACGGCTCGCCTCATGTCATCAACTACACGAAAGTCGAAAACAAGCTCGGACGCCAATACGGGGTCGACTAGCTCGACGAAGCACGCGACCTATCTCGCTCCCACACCGCCATCTACCAGTAGGGACTCCGCCGCTACCACAGTCGCCGAGTCCAGATTCGCACCTTCCAGGAAGGCGACCTGGTCTTGTGACTGATCCAGGACAAGAAGGGCATGCACAAGCTCTCTACCCCATGGGAGGGACCATTCGCCATAGGGCGAGTCCTGGGCAATGATGCCTACTAACTCATCGACGTCCGAGGCGACGGACAACTCAACGTTAAGCGGCCGTGGAATGTAAACCTCCTAAGGAAGTTCTACACCTAGAACTTCGACCTGTATTCTCCCCACCATGCAATAAAGATATTCAACTCGCACAAATTGTGTCTACTCTCTAACCCTTGTGCCATTCGCACTCATAAAAACAACATTATGCTAATCACGAAAGTCAACCCTTGGTTGCACGACCAGCACGGCTAAGTAGTGCGATGCAAGGACATCGACAGAATTCAGGCCTTGCGTCGTCCACAAAAACGCCAACCCAGAGCCCCCATCGGATTCGCCTCACTCGAGTGGACCACCGGGCCAAGACAACCGCACTCACTTCTCATAGTGACCTAGTCCTCTGCATCCTCGGCGGAGCGACTCGAACGGTCAAGTACCACGCTCGGGGACTGATGCCAGTCCAAACCTACGCGGCTAGGGATAACACCAAGTATGAGAGCGCGCCCTGGACTCGCCACACGACTGGTTTTCGAGTCAGGTGGAGAGACGCGCCAAGCATAACATGCTCCGTCCTCACCTACCTTGGGCATGCGACTAGAGGGGCTAAGTACCACGCTCAGGAACTCGTCCAACCGACCTCGTTCGTGTTCAGGAAAATAGCTAAGTACAGAGCACCCCTTGGGGTCGCCAAGCGACTGGCTTCCCAAGCCACGGCGAGTCGACCTCAACTAACTACAATATACAAACAAACATACACAAGAGAAACACGAGGTAAACCCCATTAAAGGGCAGACGCGCTCGGGGACTCGCACAACAAAACAATCCAAACTCAAATCAAAGTTGACTCAAGCATACTCGCATTCCTTACGGCAACAAAAGTTTTGTTCGCTTACAAGGACATACATACACTTATTTAAATTAACGCCAATCGGCAAGATATCTACTCCACAGGCTTCGAAGACGACGCGCCACTGCCACCACGAACGCAGATGAAGGGGACCCACGGGTTCGATGGATGCGTGGTCAAGGTGCCCGCCATCACCGAACGGAATAGCTGCTCCGTCTTGAAGTCACGATGCGCCGGCTCGGGGTTGTTCGGAGCAACAATCGTCTCCTGGTATGACAGGAGGTCGCCAATCGCCAGCACCTGCTCCGAGTACACAGCCGCCCTATCGATCAACATCAACACCTCGGAGATCTCAACCGAGCTAGTCGCCGATGGGTACCCGTTGGTAACATCATCGAGATCGAAGTCATCGGGAAGTGCACAAGGCCAAGGCTCAGCGCAGTCGCGGACCCACGGCAGAAAGCTGACCGCGACATGTACTCCACCACTGCTGGCACCCTCTCTAGGTAGCGCCACACCTCCGTGATCTCGTTGGGAATCACTTGTGCCGGCGATATCTCCTGGAGGTACGCGCGAATGCAGGTCGCCGGAAGGGTGGAAGAATCCACCAGCATGGTGACGCACTGCCTAGCGTCATACGACTACGCCTCGGGCTCGTCGTCAAGAAACTTCCCTCCAAAGAACAAACAACTTAGCGTCACAAGGACGCACAACTCGGGTCCACCCCCTCGGGGACTCAATGACAAAGGCGACCCGCGCGCTCGGGGACTCGCTGGAACAACAACTACAAGCCCAAGAAACTCACCAATGAGGGGACGGCAGCGCCCCGTGATGAAATCTTGAAGACCCAAAAAGTCGTTCTGCAGCCCTGCGACAAGAGCATCAGACACCTTCTGCTCGTCAGCTACAGCAGCGACAGCCGCCTTGGCCCTCTCCTCCGCCGAGCTCGCTTCCTCCTTAGCGGCCTTGAGCTCCCGCTCCAGCTCGGCCACCCTCTTTTCCACGACAGACAACGACGACTGGGCAGCCATCAACTCACCGACTAGGACAAAACCCTCGCGGGCCTTCGCAATCGCGGCCGAATGCCCCTCTGTAGCAAAACAAGGGTGATATCACAATCAAGAACAAGAAAGCAATGGAGAGGGTAACTCAAAAACCTACCCGCGGTCGCCTGCAGCTGCTGGTTCACCTCCTGCACAGAGCGGAGGTCGCGCTCTAGGCACTCTTTGGCGGCCAGTCTCTCTGCCGATTCACGTTGGAGCCCCTGCACAGACGAAACTAATGTAAGCAAACATCAAAGAATTTCCTAAGTGCTTAGCCGCTAAAATTCAGAGACTAGCCACTCGGGGACTGGACATCAAAGAATTTCCTAAGTGCCTAGCCGCTGAAATTCAGCGACTTGCCACTCGGGGACTGGACAACAAAAAGAAATAATAATCTACCCGCTGAAATTCAGCGAGCAGATCCTCGGGGACTGGACATACCTAAATAGCCGCACCTAGCATGTTGTGGAGCTCGACCGTGTCCACCGAGGGCAGCACGAAGGGTGTGCGTCCGCGACGCTGCTCGACTCCCGAGCCCAAAATGTTGGGTACCTGGGCCGATTGCGCTGTGACACTCGCAGTAGAGGCCCTCGCCATGAAGCGAGGGAAGGTCGCCACCGCCGCTCCCAAAGCACTCAGCGTGGGGCTGGCCTTCGATAAGCGCTGGCTCCACCTGTTCGACCCGTGTCCCGCGTCGGCCTCGCGATGGTTCTGCTCTAGTCGAGCTTCACTTCACGCCCGGGCGTCCAAGACGATGACGACATCATCGCCCTTCATCTTCTTTGCGCCCTCGGCGGACGCCTCGACATCATCGCCCTTCCTCTTTTCGAGGGATCAACTTCCTTCCCTAAGACGTCTACTGGGACCTTGGCCACTGAAGGGTGACCAATCTTCTTCACGTCAGTCCTGCAAAGGAAACGATCAACGATTCAGACAACATATACAAACTAGAGATTCAACTCGACATGGCAAACACTCACCTGGCGACTGGGATGTAACGCAGGCCGGTGTGGATGTGCGCCAGCTTCAACAATTCTGGGCCCAGCTTGCGGCTGATGCCTGTTTCGAATAGGGCCAGAGCCCATGTCATGAATTCCTTCTTCGTCGATGAGGTCGCGGCAGCAGGAAGTTCCCCTCCGATAGACACGGGTTCCTCCCTCAATGGCGAGGCCTCTGCGATTGAAGCGGCCCCGAGGCATGTGAGGGCTGAGAATGGGGGTGGAAGCGATGCCAGTGGCACCTCATCCTCCACCATGGCCATACTCGCTGTCTCCGGCGCCTTCTTCGACGCCTTGGTCCCTGCATCGTCGGCCGTGCTAGTCGCTTTGGAGCTAGTTGCCGACTGAGGCGGCGACACTGCCTTGGGCACCTCCTCCTTCTTCTTCTTCTTCGACAACTTCTTCTTGGACAGCGTGGCCACGCACCGCGAACTGTGTTCGTGGACATCGCCCTCACTCCCGTCGTGACTCTCGAGGCTCTTGCTGGCCTCGAGATCACGTTGCTGCTGCCCGCGGGTTTTCTAAACCACGAGTGCGGCGACCTCCACGTACTCAGCATCATCATCGTCTTCGTCATCATCATCACCGGAGGAGGACTCACTGTTGTCCTCCTCGGCCTTGTTCGAGCTCTCGTCATTGGCGGGAGGAAACCAGCCCTCCACAACTTGGAACAGCTAAACCAAAGACACATGATTAGTAAACTGCGACTGCGATAATAAACAAGGGAAAACAAACTTATAGTTGGCACCTTGCGCTTCGTGGTGTATGGAGCGATCCCGGCCTTCGGATCACAGTATTCCGCGTCGATGATCTTCCTCGGCACGGAGGCGTAGTCGTCGTCCTTCCACTCGGAAGTGCAGGCCTTGGTCCTATCATCTTTACCGGTGTATTCATACATCCAGTCAGCACGACTGGCCAGGGGCACCAATCGTCGCCCGAGCCAGCAATTATATAAATTGATTATCTTGAGACCATCCTTCTTCAGCTGGCGAATCGTTGTCAGCATCTCATCTACAACCATCCGTTGGTCATGCGGGAGCTTGGTGACTTGGAGTCGGCGCGGCTCGGTCCGCTCGGTGGAGTACTCCAGGAGTGGCAGCTCGCCGTCCAACGTTGACTCGCTGGCGTATAACCAGTGCTTTTTTCCACTTGCTTGCCGCCTTCTTCGGTAGCATGAGGTCGAGGAAGGAGACCTTGGACTTCACTTGGAAAGTGAGGCCGCCTGCTGCCAACATTGGGTCGCCTGCCCCGTCGCGACTAATCCGCCCGTGGAACAGCTCTTGCCACAGGGGAAAGTATGGGCGACAGCCTAGGTAGCATTCGTAGAACGCCACGAAAAAGGTGAGCTGCTCGATGCTGTGCGGCCCTAGATCTGACAGCAGGATGTCGTAATACGCGCAGAACCGACGGAAGAAGAGCGATGTGGGGAATCCAAGCCCCTCTCGAGAGGGCTGGTGAAGCAAATAAATTCGCCGGCGCATGGATCGGGCTCCACCTCCTCAGTTGCGGGAACTCGCCATCTCCCGGCGCATAGAATCCCAACATCCTCGAAGGACTTCAACGTCGCCCCGGTACACTTGGACTTCCCCCACAATTCCTTCAGAGGCGCCATCAAATCGAGGATCTGGGTTCGCTGGATCGCTCTGGAGGCTCTGGAGAGAATGGGAGGTTGAAGGGCGCATGGAGTCGGAGGAAATGTGAGGAATGCTCGCAACTCAGCCGTCACTCTCCTTATATAGCAGTTGGTTCTGGCCAATTTCGGGGAGCCGTTACCACGTGGTGATTACGCCGATATTACCGTTGGATTACCGAACGGCTAGTTTGACCAAGCTGACAGTCCAACTTCGTCTAATCGACTCGCCGACCCATTCGCCAAAGCTACGACTCGACCACACGCCAAATTGGCGATTCGACTGGTCGCCATTAGTGCGACTGAAGATGCATGCTAAAGATTCGTTCTCTCATTGATGGAGTCCATCACCAATTCGACTGGGCGTCCAAATTGGACCCGAATACTCCGACTGCCAAAGAACACCTGTGACGAATCAATGACAGCCTCGGGGACTACTGATGGGGATATGCCGAGTGGGGTGTACCCAGGATGACGTTCCCTACTGGATCATACTCTCAGCGAGTGGGCCTGCAGGACGATGACTGGACCGTGACCCAATAGGAAGCCAGGCAACTGGAAGCTAAAGGCCCAGAAGTGTAGCTAGGCCCAGTCGGATTTGGTCAAAACCCTCTGAGTCCTTATCTAACTCGGTTGTAGATTTGTAAACCCTAGCGAGGTGATTCTATATAAACCTCCCTAGGGTACGCATAGCACTTACGTTCCATCATACACCCCCTCGACTTGCCGCCTAGCCACCAAGCTCTCCCTTTGTAATCTCTCATCAATACAATCTACCAGGAGTAGGTATTTACCCTCCGGGGGGACGAACCTGGGTAAATCCCTGTGTCTTTGCCCTCATCTCGCACCGCAGATGGCTGGCCGCCCTTGCCCCTCGTTCTACTAATCACTGCCAATCGCAGCATCTGCCGTGGCCATTCCCACGATTATTCTCCAGGAAGGTGACAGTAAGCTTAACGAGCATCGATACGGTGGGACGCGTCTGTACCGTCCTCCCATACCGACCTTGTTACCAGGCGAAGGAAACATGAAGGCAACCCAGTAGACATAATGACCACCCGTACAGGCGCATCCCGCCCGTACCACCTGGTCGTACCAACTTCGACATAACCCTTCAAAAAAAGAGAGAGAAGAAGACAAGGTGCAGTATGTGTGGAGTCTGTCCGTACCACACGCCCATACCAAGAGGCAGTGCGGCATGGTAAGGGCAAGGATGGGTACAAAAAATTTATATCCACTTCAATATTTCTATTCTGACAACCTCGGGTCAGTGGGTTACCTTCCACATGTTCCATTGTACTTCATTTTCTTTTACCTACCTTTGAAACTCCCTATCCTATAATTATTTGTAGTGTTTCATATTTCTTTTATTTTTCTTTTCACGGTTGGGTGAATGAACTCCATTCGCATAACAAATCATTTGCTTTTACTTCGTTTGCTATTTTCACAGGGACTTGAACCTTGTGTGATGACGTGCATGGTTTGTGCCAACCGTGAAAATACTTGCATAGGCCACTTGGTTGTTTCAACTCAACACTTCAACAAAAAAGTATTTGTTGAACCAAAGGTCCATGTCCATCAAAATTGAGGTTACTCGTACCTTAAAGGTAAAGTATGTCACCCTGGATTTTTTCCTGGGGAGGTAACCACTTCTCACAATCTTTTTTGATAACTGTATTTTCTATTTTCTTATGGTAACCTATTCAAGTTTGGTTCTTGCAAAAGTTTTATCTTGGGGAAGTACTTATACATATGTAGAGTCTTGTGCAAATGTTCTTGTTCGATGAATTTTTTGTGAAATCATGTATCCCACTGTTTTTGAATGCTTGCTTAGGTAAGTTTTGTTATATGTTTATATAATGGATGCACTTGCTTTCGTTGGGATTCATAAGAGTTGAGTTAGAGATTTGATGCACTTTGTTAAAATCTTTATCTAGCTTGAGAAGAACTTTGTGATCCTATAGAATACATTGTCACAATCTCTACACTTAAATCCTATGTCTTCCACTTTTCAAGTTTGAATTTTTTATCTTAGTTGGTTGATTTGTGAAGATGCCATGCTAGTGGGAGTAATTCAAAATATTTAGATTAAAGCTTTTTATTTGAATAAATGATTAGTTGTGGAATATTTTGCTCTAGTTCCTTTATCTAACCGAGTATTGCCTTTGAAATAATATTGCCAAACAAGTACAACAAGAAAAAGTCTGAAATTTATGACTTGTTTGATGAATGATTGTCTTGAGAGTTTACCCTTGAAGATACTTAACCCCATATATGTTTTGATAGACATGACGACACTCTTGAAAGGAGTTGTTTGATTGAAACGAAGTCTAGCGGTAGTTGTGATGCATGCCAAAGCTAACCTTGTTGATCAAACTGTGATACTATTTAAAGAGTTCTATGTTTTTGATGCACACCTTGGGATGCCAACAACTTCGTGTTGGAGATATGCCCTAGAGGCAATAATAAAAGTAGTTATTATTATATCTTTGTGTTTATGACAAATGTTTGCGTTCATGCTATAATAGTATTAACTAGAAATATTAATACTTGTGTGATTTGTAAACTAATTAGAGTCCCTAGTAAGGCCACTTTATAATACTAGCTTATTGGTTGATAGATGATCATGGCTTCCTGATCATGAACATTGAGATGTTATTAACAACAATATCATGTCATTAGGAGAATGGTGTGATGGACATACTCCTATAGATAAGCATAGCATGAAGATCAAGTCATTTCATTAGTTCGTTTGCTATAAGCTTTCTGATACATAGCAACCTAATTCCTTTGACCATGACATCATACTAATAACTATCACCAGATGGATGCTTTGATGACATCAAACACCACACCTTAACTGGATGGATATAAAGGTGGCATTGAGTGTTTGGAAAGTGTGTTTTGAGGAACATGGATCAAGAGTGGGATTTGTCCATCCATATGATGGATAGATATACTCTAGGCCCTCTCGGTGGAATGGCATCCAATTAGCTTGCAAGCATGTGACTGGCTCACAAGGGATAACATATCACGGGAACGAGAAAAGAGTACTTATCAGTAACAAGGTTTAACTAGGTATGAAGAGATACCGATGATCAGATCTTGGATAAGTAAAATATCACGAGACAAAGTGTAGAGGTCCTAACCTAATAAGGTGAAGATCCCTGTGTTTACAGTGCTAGTCCTTGGATCAATTAGCTAGCACCCACAGTTTAAGATGTAATATCAAGAAACAAAGGTCATATTACAACTCATAACCAGGAATAAAATAGTTCATTACATCTTACATAGCTCATATGGCTATCTTATTACAAAGCAGCAGATATACAACTATAATGCATGGAGTCCTTCATCTTCATATGCCACAGGCAATCATGTTGGTTGTAGACTTGTAATCCCTACTCAACAAACTTCACTAACATCAAACAAACCTACAACATAATAAGTTACAGCCACAAGGGTCAATACATTTGAATTGTATTGGCAAGTGATATCATTTTGACATGGAGAATCTAACATCTACATGAATATATGTCTAAGTGGAGTTTTGGCTGGCCTTTGCATAAAATAAGTTTTTCCTATCCTTTGAAAATAGTTTTTCTCTTTTCAAAACATTTCATCACACATGGCACACTAGATACACACCAGGTGCTTCCCTTGTTCACCCAACAAGTTTTAACTTAGAGAAATTGGGATGAGGAGATCATTTCATTGACTTTGATGCTCAAAATGTCCATTACCGGGGACACGGCTAAGTACTTAGGCTTTACCCTCTTGAGAGGTGGTGCACTTTTCCCACAAGACTCGACATGCATCGAGACAAGACTTTTCAGAAACAATCCCTCAGATCAGCACAGACTCGTTCCATCCTATCATCACTACCACCAACTATCTGTCTGTCTGAGTTCTTGCAACCTAGTTGGTCAAGGCAGAGCCCATATGCCATGTGGCTGCACTAGAAGCTTCTCAACACAAAACATCTCAAATATCTTTGTTCCTGGGTGGCCATCCACAAGTGAGATACACCAAGGTGAACCATATAAATCGGACCTGGGTAACCACTCAACACAAACCATTCTTCCCATTCCACCCAGGTGATTCATTCACATAGTTGTTTTATTAATCAAAAACATAGTCATAGACTTTGCATAATATCATAGTATGAATATTCCACCCTTGTATTCTAATAGCTATGCTAAGCATACTAGATTAAATTGTCTCTTGATTTAGGAAGATTCCTACCAAGATATATTCTATAGGATCTACTATAGCATAATAATATATAAAAATAGTCCTATCATGCATACTACAAAAATATCACTAATGCAATATTGAAAAGATAGGACTTTTGATGACCAAAGTATCACTTGACTTTTTAGTAGAGAATCTAGGCGCTCTCCTTGATCTTGCAATTATCACACTTCTCAAGGTTCACTACAATATAATCAAGCAAAGCACACATTCAAAACTAACACTCAATCAAATAACAAAACAAAACAACAAAACAAAGGAATGTATGCAAGCATGCAAAAGGTTGTTTTATTGAAAAGTGGTTTCTAACAAGATTCTAAAAATTTCAAAACACCTACTGGTCTTTTATAAAAGTGGGAATTCATTTAAAATCAAGATAGTGAAAATAGGCCTTTTAAATTATTTTTGTTTTACTAGAAATGCTTTTATTCAAAGTAATAATTTCCAGTGTTAACAAAATATATTTTCAAATTCAAATGTTAGTTTTTATGGTCACAGGGTTCAAAACAAAACCATTTGCAAAAGGTTTCACTCAAAAATAATTTTTAGATTAATTTTTATACTCAAAATAGTCCTAAACAAGTCTCTGCATAAAAACCTAATTTTTCAGAATCAAATGACCCAAGTAAGGCGATAGGTGCAAAGTACACATTTTTCTGAATCCATTGACACCAAATTTCCAATTTTGGACAAATAGATCAAAATTTATGTTTTTTGCAAGTTTAAACATCTAAAAACATTTTCTGGAATTTTGTCTGAAAGTCTCAGCCATGTGGCGTGTTTCTACTGGCCTATACCGCTTCGGGTGGATCGAGCGTTGCGGGTCGTTGTATCTAATTGGAAAAGCGCGGCTCAGATCGACAGATACCGATTCGCTAAATAATCTATCCTAGCCGCAGAATCTAAATCTAACGGGTCCGCGCACGTTGACCAGAGACTGGGGGCGCTGGCTATTGTGCGTGGCGGCGGTGAATCTGGCGACTGTGGTTTGGCAGCTCTAGGGAGTGAGGGGAGGGGTGCAGGTCATTACCGAGTTCGCGGGTTTGAGGAAGTTCTCAAGGTGGTCACACTTGATGAAGGGGCGCACTGATTTGGCTGATATTGCTCGCCGGAGTTCGCGTCGGCGTCGGTGGTCTCAACGGTTGACAGAGTCGAGCACCTGGGATGCAAGTGAGCAAGGCAGAGCATCAGGGAGGTGCGCACGAGTGCAGGGGTTGCGACAGAACCTACCAGAGGGCAAGGGGTGGTCAGAGCTCACCGGGAAAACTCGCCGGAGTTGCGCGTCTGGGGCACGAGAAATTGAACGGAGGGGGTCAGTGTATGCGCCTTGGGATGACAAACACCATAGAGAAAAACAGAGGGCGAGGGGCGGTAGATTCTCACCGGAATCAACGGCGGAGTGCGTCGGTGGCCGCGGCGGTGCAAGCTCAAATCAAGGCAACCTGGGGGCGCTCGGGTGCGGGAGGATGAGGGGAAATGGAGAGGAGGGAGCGGTTAAGTGAGCATGGTCGGGGGAGGAATTAACTCGCGGAATCAACGCTAATTATGCGAATCAATACTGGGCAGAAATGGCAGAGAGAGAGGGGAACGGGTTCTACGCGGGGTTGAATACAATGACGTGGCGATGGGGTCGGGGAGTCAGCGAGGGGTGAGTAGAGGTCGCGGTGAGAAGGGTCCAGCGGGAGAGAAAGAGCCGGGTGGGCTGAGATGGGCCGGGTGTTGGGCTGGCTGGGTAGGTTAGTTCGTTTTCTGTTTTTTTTCTTATTTTTCTTTTCTGTTTCTATTTTCTATTATTATTTGAATCAATTGATTTAAACTTCTTTTCGATTTCAAATATTTTCCAAATCTTTTCAGTAGGTTTATACTATTTATTAGTGTGTTATTTAGTTCAACTTGGAGTAATCCAAATATTTTCTTATGGTTTAATATTAATTTAAGTGAGGCATTTTGTCTTTACTTAAATAAAATTGAATATGGTTCATAAACCCATATAATTTTATTTAAATAATTTTTTATTCTTTTATTTTATTTAAATTACTTTTCTTCATTTACCTATGGATTTTAACCATGATTTAAATTGTCTTTGAAATAATTCTTATTTCTTTCTTTCTTTCTCTTATAAAATCCATATCTTTTTATTTATAATTCCAAAATTGGTGATTCCCCAGTTTGTATAATTTTATTTAATATTTTTTTATCCTTTTAAATCCTTTTAGGATTACTTTGCTCATAATTTGGTGTTGATTTTAGTTAGGAGCTTTATTAGCCTTGGGAATACTTTCTTTTATCTTATTAAAATCATAATTTTTTATCCACGGCTCCAAATGGTGTGAAACCAACTCCCATGGTTTTGTAATATTTTTGTCTACCATTTATTGATCATTTAGAAAGGTTGTTGCCAAATTTTTATATGTAACAAAGACACAGTCTTGGGGTGATCTTGATGATGAATTCTTTTATTAGGGTTTAAGTTTTTTGGTTTAACTTTTCCAAGTGCTTTAAATGCAAGATACTTTCCATGCATGAATGCATTTGATCTTTTGAATATTTTTTTATTGCTTTCTCATTCAAGTTTTGTCCAAGTAGGATTTTGATGTTTCCAATTAGAGGCAAAAGTTTCTTTTCCCCCTAAATTTCAACATTTATTTCTTTTGTTTGTTTATTTTTCACATTTCAAAATTTGGAAAATTTTGGGATGTGACAGACTACCACCCTTAAAAGGAATTTCGTCCCGATTCGGGAAGGCTAGAAGCAAGAAGTTGGTTTCAAGACAACTAGGGTACTACCACCCTTAAAAGATTTTTAACTAGATTGCATCTTGGCTTACTTGGTGTCTTGATGTAACTTCTCTGATAGTTGTTTGCATAGTGTCCTTTGTTACCACATTTGAAACATGTGACAAGGTTGAGATCCTTTCCAAATTTTCTTGTCTTGTTCTTCTCCTTTTCTGGACAATTTTATGCATAATGGCCTAGCTCTTTGCATTTGTGGCACATCAATTGGCTAATATATCTCTTTATATTTGGTATCACTATCTCTTGTTTGTTTTCTTGGTCCTTCTTCTTTTCTGGACGTTCATTAGCATAGTGTCCAATATCTTTGCAATTGTAACATTTCACCTGGCTAATGTCTTTCTTGCTGGGGTTGGGGTGTTTCTTCTTATTCTTGGGTTTCTCCAAAGCTAGGAGGGATCTTAGTTCATGTTCTTCATATTTCACCACAAATGTGGAAAACTTCCTCGGTTCTTAGAATGGTTCCTAGGATAATGTCCATGTTTCCTATTTTGTCCACCATAGTGGGTTACCTTGTATGGAGGTGCATACTGAGATTTGACTTTGTCTTCATCATCCTTGGTGGAAGTTGTACCTTCATGGGTGTTTCCAAAGACTTGATGCATTCCATCTTTATCTTGATGTTTCATCTATTGAACTATAGGATAGATGTGGCATATAACAGGGACATGATCATTTCCTTCACATAGGAAACAAGAAATTTGAGATGTGGGGCATTGTTTAGCTAGATGTTTCTATTCACAATTTGGGCATTGGTCAATGTGCTCTTTATAAGTGTGTCCTATGTCTCCACAGATTTTGCAGACTTGAGTTCCTTCTATAATATCATCCTTGATATCATTGTTGTCACAATCTCTTTGGGAAGGGTTGCTTCTCATGTTGATCATCTGATTGGTCATCCTTTGCAACAATTGAGATTGGTATTCCAAGAACTTTAGCATGGCTGGGTCTAACTCAATGTTGTTGGCTAAAAACTGGGTTGTCGCTTGATTCAACTGGGCTTGGGTTGCTAGCAGTTGTTCTGTCATGTGCATCTCTAGGTTGTTGTTACCATCCTTGATGTTGGAGTTGTGGTCTCTTGGAGAAGTCATCTGCTTGGGTTGGATTGGGATTAGATTTGGAAAAGATTTCTAGAGGAAGAATTCTACTCACACACAACAAATCACACAAAGCAATGTGCAAGCAATCACAATCATGCATTCCACTCAAACAACAAGATTCAAGCATATTTTATGCAACAAAATATTTTTGTGACACCACATAAGATGGTGTAATCAATAAATCGATTTAAACTAAACACTAGTGTGGTGGTCTAACTATGGGTATCACTTGAGACCATTCCATCTTCTTAGTTGTTACTTCATGAACAAGATCATGGTATCCCTGGAAGAAATTCTTGCATCTTGGTCACAAGGCTCAAAGGTGATGTCTATAATGTTTCCTCATGAGATGGGTTTCCTTAGTCTCCAAGTCTTGGTTATTATTCTTATCTCACTTGTAGTCTTTAGTGATGTCCAAGCTGAAGTCCTTGGTGAAGCTGAAGCTGAAGTCCTTGCTCATGTTGAAGTTTTTGTCCATCAAGTTGAAAAGGAAGAGATGTAGAATCAAAACAAAAAGTTGAGAAAAGAGTTTACAAGATTGTTTGTAAATAAGTTTGAACAAATACAACTCCTATTTTTCTAAGGGTTTTGTCCAATCCTATGGTTGCAATCCTACAGGCAACACAGTGCTCTGATACCATATGTAGAGGTCCCAACATAATAAGGTGGATATCCCTGTGTTTACAGTGCTAGTCCCTGGATCGATTAGCTAGCACCCACAGTTTAAGATGTAATATCAAGAAACAAAGGTCATATTACAACTCATAACCAGGAATAAAATAGTTCATTACATCTTACATACCTCATATGGCTATTTTATTACAAAGCAGCAGATACAACTATAATGCATGGAGTCCTTCATCTTCATATGCCACAGGCAATCATGTTGGTTGTAGACTTGTAATCCCTACTCATAAAACTTCACTAACATCAAACAAACCTGCAACATAATAAGTTACAGCCACAAGGGTCAATACATTTGAATTGTATTGGCAAGTGATATCATTTTGACATGGAGAATCTAACATCTACATGAATATATGTCTAAGTGGAGTTTCGGCCGGCCTTTACATAAAATAAGTTTTTCCTATCCTTTGAAAATAGTTTTTATCTTTTCAAAACATTTCATCACACATGGCACACTAGATACACACCAGGTGCTTCCCTTGTTCACCCAACAAGTTTTAACTTAGAGAAATTGGGATGAGGAGATTCTTGATCATTCCAATGTCTTTGATGCTCAAAATGTCCATTACCTGGGACATGGCTAAGTACTTAGGTTTTACCCTCTTGAGAGGTGGTGCACTTTTCCCACAAGACTCGACATGCATCGAGACAAGACTTTTCAGAAACAACCCCTCAGATCAGCACAGACGTGTTCCATCCTATCATCACTACCACCAACTGTCTGTCTGTCTGAGTTCTTGCAACCTAGTTGGTCAAGGCAGAGCTCATATGCCATGTGGCTGTACTGGAAGCTTCTCAACATAAAACATCTCAAATCTCTTTGTTCCCGGGTGGCCATCCACAAGTGAGATACACCAGGGTGAACCATAGAAATGGGCCCTAGGTAACCACTCAACACAAACCATTCTTCCCATTCCACCCAGGTGATTCATTCACATAGTTGTTTTATTAATCAAAAACATAGTCATAGACTTTGCATAATATCATAGTATGAATATTCCACCCTTGTATTCTAATAGCTACGCTAAGCATACTAGCATAAATTGTCTCTTGACTTAGGAAGATTCCTATGAAGATATATTCTATAGGATCTACTATAGCATAACAATATATAAAAATAGTCCTATCATGCATACTACAAAAATATCACTAATGCAATATTGAAAACATAGGACTTTTGATGACCTAAGTATCACTTGCCTTTTTAGTAGGGAAGCTAGGTACTCTCCTTGATCTTGCAATTGTCACACTTCTCAAGGTTCACTACAATACAATCAAGCAAAGCACACATTCAAAACTAGCACTCAATCAAATAACAAAACAAAACAATAAAACAAAGGAATGCATGCAAGCATGCAAAAGGTTGTTTTATTGAAAAGTGGTTTCTAACAAGATTCTAAACATTTCAAAACACCTACTGGTCTTTTATAAAAGTGGGAATTCATTTAAAATCAAGATAGTGAAAATAGGCCTTTTAAATTATTTTTGTTTTACTAGAAATGCTTTTATTCAAAGTAATAATTTCCATTTTTAACAAAATATATTTTCAAATTCAAATATTAGTGTTTATGGTCAGAGGGTTCAAAACAAAACCATTTGCAAAAGGTTTCACTCAAAAATAATTTTTAGATTAATTTTTATACTCAAAATAGTCCTTAACAAGTCTCTACATAAAAACCTAATTTTTCAGAATCAAATGACCCAAGTAAGGCCATAGGTGCAAAGTACACATTTTTCTGAATCCATTGACACCAAATTTCCAATTTTTGGACAAACAGATCAAAATTTATGTTTTTTGCAAGTTTAAACATCTAAAAACATTTTCTGGAATTTTGTCTGAAAGTCTCAGCCACGTGGCGTGTTTCTACTGGCCTATACCGCTTCTGGTGGATCAAGCGTTGTGGGCCGTTGGATCTAATTGGAAACGCGCGGCTCAGATCAACAGATACTGATTCGCTAAATGATCTATCCTAGCCACATAATATAAATCTAACGGTCCGCTGACGCTGACCGTAGACCTGGCGCTCAGACTGTGGCGGCGGTATCCGGGCGCATCATGCGGTTTGGCAGCGCTAGGGAGTGAGGGGAGGGCTGAAGGTCATTACTGAGTTTGCGGGGTCGAGGCGGTTCTCAAGGTGGTCACCGTTGATGAAGGGGCTCGCTGATTTGGCTGTTATTGCTCATCGGAGTTCGCGTTGGCGTCGGTGGTCTCAATGGTTGACGGAGTCGAGCACCTGGGATGCAAGCGAGCAAGGCAGAGCATCAGGGAGGTGCGCACGAGTGCAGGGGTTGTGACAGAACCTACCAGAGGGAAAGGGGTGGTCGGAGCTCATCGGGAAAACTCGCCAGAGTTGCGCGCTCCGTCGGTCGTTTGCAGGCGATGACGGGGGCGAGTGTCTGGGGCACGAGAAATTGAACAAGGGGGTCAGTGTATGTGCCCGGGGATGACAAACACCATAGAGCAAAACACAGGGCGAGGGGTGGCAGATTCTCACCGGAATCAACGTCGGAGTACGTCGGTGGCCACGGAGGTGCAAGCTCAAATCAAGGCACCCTAGGGGCGCTCGGGTACGGGAGGATGAGGGGAAATGGAGAGGAGGGGGTGGTTAAGTGAGCGTGGTCGGGGGAGGGATTAACTCGCGGAATCAACGCTAATTACGCAAATCAATATCAGGAAGAAACGGCAGAGATAGGGGAACGGGTCCTGCGCGGGGTTGAAGACGATGATGTGGCGGTGGGGTCGGGGAGTCAGCGAGGGGTGAGTGGAGGTCACGGTGAGAAGGGTCCAACGGGGGAGAAAGATCCGGGTGGGCTAAGATGGGTCGGGTGTTAGGCTGGCTGGGTAGGTTAGTTCGTTTTCTATTTTTTTTTCTTTTTTTTTCTTTTTTTTTCCTTTTTTTGTTTTTATTTGAATCAATTGATTTAAACTTCTTTTTGATTTGAAATCTTTTCCGAATCTTTTCAGTAGGTTTATACTATTTATTAGTGTGTTATTTAGTTCAACTTGGAGTAATCCAAATATTTTCTTATGGTTTAATATTCATTTAAGTGAGGCATTTTGTCTTTATTTAGATAAAATTGAATATGGTTCATAAACCCATATAATTTTATTTAAATAGTCTTGTATTCTTTTCTTTTTATTTAACTTACTTTCATTCCATTTACCTATGGATTTTAACCATGATTTAAATTGTCTTTGAAATAATTCTTATTTATTTATTTCTTTGTCTTATAAAATCCATATCTTTTATAGTTTCAAAATTGGTGATTCCAATTTGTATAATTTTATTTAATATTTTTTATCCTTTTAAATCCTTTTAGGATTACTTTGCTCATAATTTGGTGTTGATTTTAGTTAGGATCTTTATTAGCCTTAGGAATACTTTCTTTTATCTTATTAAAATCATAAATTTTTATCCATGGCTCCAAATGGTGTGAAACCAACTCCCATGGTTTTGCAATGTTTTTTTACCATTTACTGATCATTTAGAAAGGTTGTTGCCAAATTTTTATATGGAACAAAACCATAGTCTTAGGGTGATCTTGATGATGAATTCTTTTATTAGGGTTTAAGGTTTCTGGTTTAACTTTTCCAAGTGCTTTAAATTCAAGATACTTTCCATGCATGAATGCATTTGATCTTTTGAATATTTGTTTGTTGCTTTCTCATTCAAGTTTTGTCCAAGTAGGGTTTTGATGTTTCCAATTAGAGTCAAAAGTTTCTTTTCCCCATAAATTTCAACATTTATTTCTTTTGTTTGTTTATTGTTCACATTTCAAAATTTGGAAAATTTTGGGATGTGACACAAAGGGAAATTGGTATCGTATGTAAATGGTCCATTCGATCGCAAAGTAATAATAGAAATATTTGGGAGCCATATGAATTTCCAGATTCCTCTATTGGTTATTGATCGGAGAAGAGTCTCGGTCATGTCTGCATAATTCACGAACCATAGGGAGACACACTTAAGGATTCGATGTTGTTTAGTACATATGGAATGTAAGTAGGGAGACCGAATGTTGTTCGAAGTCTCGGATGGGATCCAAGATATCACGAGGAGATCCAGAATGGTCCGTAGAATAAGATTCATATAAGGAAAGTCCAATTCCGGAGTTCGGGAATGATTCCGGTGTTTTCACCGGAATGATCTAGAAGGGTCTAGAAGGGTCGCCAGATCGGAAAGGGAAGGGTGCATGAATGTGTCATGACTAAGTGGAATGGTTGCATCATGTCCTAGGTCAAAGATCTATGCAAATAAAGAGTTAATACGAACTCCAAAATTGAAAGTCAAAGGGCAAGTTTGAAAAGTCAAACTGGGACAATGTTTCCTAGTGGAGGAAGAAGATAATCCTTATCTCCGTCCACCAAAAGCCTAGAAGGAGAGGGAGTTGAGGAAGGATTCAAACTCCCCTCTCCCTAGCTCCCCCTCCCTCTCATAAATAGAGGGGAGGGGCTGCCCCTCCACCACAACACCAACACCCAAGCTGCCAGCCGCGCTGCCCTAGTCGCCGCCGGATCCACCGCCTCCTCTATGGCTTTTAAACCCTAGATCACCGGGGAAACCCTAATACTCCACCATAACCCGCTCCAGCTTAGGCGAAGCCCTGTGGGATCTTCCCTCTACTTCCGACACCACATCGTCGTGCTGCCTGAATCGCGAGGAGAGAACTACAACCTCCGCTGCCTGCTGGAACAAGGGAGAGGAAGGTCTTCATCGAGTACCGAACGTGTGACCGACTACGGAAGCGCGGCCGGAACGCGGCGTCGGAAGGATCGTCAAGTGTACGACTACATCACCCACAAGAATCTTCTCTCGTTAACCTCTTTGGAATCTTCGAGGGTGAGTACTCTAATCGACTCGTTGCTTCAATCTAGTAGATAGATCTTGGCTTGTGTGTGTTCATGCGGTAGAATTTTTTTGTTTTCCATCCTACGAACCCCTACAGTGGTATCAGAGTCGTGTCTATATGTAGATCTGTTGCACGAGTAGAACACAATGGTCATTGTGGGCGGTGGTGCTTTTATTATCAGTTGTTTTTGTGTATTTTGCATCTTGAGGTATGATGGGATGAAGCGGCCCGGTCTAACCTTACATGACATCATTCATGAGACTTGCTCCACGCTAAACATGCAACCTGTATTGCATAAGTGGCTTTGCGTGTGTCTGTCTCTCCCATCATAGTATAGATTCAATTTACAATGGGCACTTGATAGTTCAACCATCAACGTTGTGGTTCTTGTTCGTAAGTTAGAACGACACTTATTGAAAGCCCCAAACCACGTAAAATATACAAAGAAAATTAGAGGAGTCAAACTTTGTTTTGCAGGGGTGTGTTGTGATGTGATATGGCCATGATTGTGATTATATATGATGTATGCAATGTTCCTTATTGTAAGTCGGCAATCGGCAGGAGCCTTATGGTTGTATTTTAATATCGTTAAGACATGTGTGTATATTATTCAAAGTAGTTGTAATAGTTGATGCTGGTGGACGACAACCATGGAGCAGTTCCATTGACCTTGATGCCATGCCGGTGATGATGGAGATCATGTTCGTGCTTGAAGATGGAGATCCGAAGCACAAGAAGAAAGGCCATATCATATCACATATTTTGAATTGCATGTGATGTTAATCCTTTTATGCATCTTGTATTGCTTAGTTCATGACGGTAGCATTATAAGATGATCCCTCTCACAAAAATATCAATTTATAAGTTCATCCTTAGTAGGCACCGTTGCCAAAGCTCGTTGTTTTGAAGCACCACGTGATGGTCGGGTGTGTTAGATTCTGCGAGTGTATACAACGGGAGCAAGCCAGATTTGCTCATGCAGAAGCTAAGGTTTGATCTTGACGAGCCTAGCATGTATAGACATGGTCTCGGAACACGGATCACTGAAAGGCAAAGCATGAGTGATATAGTAGATATGATGAACATTTTGATTGTTTGCCTTTGAAGCTACATCATCTCTCGTGATGATCGGTTTTGATGTGGTGGATTTGGTTCGTGTGATCACTAAAACAATGTGACGAAAGTTGTTTTGAGTGGAAGTTAACCTAGATTAATTCAACTATTAATTATAACTCAATTTGTCATAAACTTAGTCTAAACTATTGCAAATATGTTGTAGATCAATGGCGGCCCCTACCATCATTTTTAATGTGTTCCTACAGAAATAAAAGTTGAAAAACAATGGAAGCAACTTCGCGGATTGGTTTCACAACTTGAGGATTGTCCTCAATGCTGGTAATTTGACCTATGTGCTGGATGCACCGATGGGTGATCCACCTGGAGCTGACGCTACCGATGAGGTGAAGAATGTTTTCCTCACTCGGAAGAATCAGTACTCCACAGTTTAGTGTGCTATCTTGTATGGTTTGGAATCAGAGCTTTAGAAAAGGTTTGAGAACTTTGACTATGTGATATTGTCCGTGAACTGAAAATGATATTTGAGGCTCACGCGGCAGTTGAGAGTTATGAGGCTTCTGAAAAGTTCTTTAACTGCAAGATGGAAGAGGGCAGCTCCGTTAGTGAGTATGTGCTTAAGATGTCTGGGCACGCAAGTAAGCTACAAAGCTTGGGTATAGTGATTCCTAATGCTTTGGGGATTCACCGTGTCCTCCAATCACTACCACCAAGTTACAAGAACTTTGTGATGAACTACAACATGCAAAACATGGACAAGTCATTACCTGAACTCTTCTCCATGTTAAAGTCTCCGGAAGTGGAGATCAAGAAAGAGCACCAAGTGTTGATGGTCAATAAGACCACCAAATTCAAAAGGCAAGGCAAGTCCAAGAAAAAAGGAAACTTCAATAAGCGCGGTAAGAAAGTTACCAGATTCGGGGAAGAAGACCAAGGCTGAGCCTAAGCCTAAGCCTGATACTGAGTGCTTTTACTGCAAGGGAGAAGGTCACTGGAAGCGGAATTGCCATAAGTACTTGGCGGTTCTAAAGAACGACAACATCAAGAAGAAAGGTATACCCGATATACATGTTATTGATGTGTATCTCACTAGTAGTCATAGTAGTGCCTGGGTATTTGATACTGGTTTGGTTGCTCATATTTGTAACTCGAAATAGGTGCTGCAGATTAGACGGAAACTAGTGAATAACGAGGTGACGATGCGCGTTGTAAATGGATCAAAGGTTGATGTGATCGCGGTCGGCACACTACCTCTTCATCTACCATCAGGATTAGTTTTATACTTGAATAATTGTTATTTGGTGCCTGCGTTGAGCATGAATATTATATCTGGATCATGTTTATTGAGAGACGGTTACTTTTTTAAGTCCGAGAATAATGGTTGTTCGATTTATATGAGTAATATGTTTTATGCACATGCACCTTTGATAGATGGTCTATTCTTGTTGAATCTCGATTGTAGTAATACACATGTTAATAATATTGAAGCCAAATGTTTGAAATTAAGCGGTAACTCAACCTATATGTGGCATTGTCGTATTGGTCACATTGGAGTGAAACGTATGAAGAAACTCCATTCCGATGGACTTCTTGAGTCACTTGATTTCGAATCACTTGAAAGATGTGAAGCATGTCTGATGGGTAAAATGACTAAGACTCCATTTTATGGTATGATGGAGCGAGCTACGGACTTATTGGAAATCATACATACCGATGAGTGTAGCATCGCGCGGTGGTTATTGTTATGTTCTTACTTTCACGGATGACTTGAGTAGATATGGGTATATCTATTTCATGAAACATAAGTCTAGAACTTTCGAGAAGTTTAAGGAATTTCAAAGTGAAGTAGAGAATCAATGTAACAAGAAGATTAAGTTCATACGATCTGATCGTGGAGGTGAATATCTAAGTTAAGAGTTTGGCGAGCGTTTGAAGAAATGTGGAATACTTTCACAATTGACACCGCCGGGAACACCACAACGTAATGGTGTGTCTGAACGCCGTAATCGAAATCTCTTAGATATGGTTCGTTCTATAATGTCACTTACAGATTTACCGCTATCATTTTGGGGTTATGCATTAGAAATAGTCGCATTCACTTTAAATAGGGCACCATCTAAATCCGTTGAAACCGACACCATATGAATTATGGTTTGGGAAGAAACCTAAATTGTCGTTCCTTAAAGTTTGGGGTTGCGAAGCTTATGTAAAGAAGTTACATCCCGACAAGCTTGAACCCAAAGCAGAAAAATGCGTCTTCATAGGATACCCAAAGAAAACTATTGGGTATACCTTCTATCATAGATCCAAGGGCAAAATCTTTGTTGCCAAGAATGGATCCTTTCTAGAGAAGGAGTTTCTCTTGAAAGAAGTGACTGGAAGGAAAGTAGAACTCGACAAGGTTATCGAACTTTCTCTCGGATTTGAGAGTAGTGCAGCACCGGAAGAAGTTGTTGTGGTGCCTACACCAATTAGAGAGGAAGCTAATGATAAAGATCATGAAACTTCGGTCGAAGTCACTATGGAGCCACGTAGGTCAAAGAGAACTCGTACCACTCCTGATTTGTATGATCCCGTTATGAGTTTCATGTTGATGGAAAACACCGATGACCCTGTGACATATGAGGAGGCAATGATGAGCCCAGATTCCAATAAATGGCAAGAAGCCATGAAATCCGAGATTGGATCCATGTACGAAAACCAAGTATGGACTTTGGTGGATTTACCGTATGGCCGGAAGGCTGTCGAGAACAAATGGATTTTCAAGAAGAAAACAGATGCTGATGGTAATGTAACCTTCTACAAATCTCGACTTGTCGCAAAAGGGTTTCGACAAATTCAAGGAGTTGACTACGATGACACTTTCTCACATTTAGCGAAGCTAAATTCTGTGAGGATTTTGTTAGCAATAGCTGCATATTATGATTATGAGATATGGCAGATGGATGTCAAAACGGCGTTCCTCAATGGATACATTGATGAAGATTTGTATATGGTACAACCCAAAGGTTTTGTCGATCTAAAGATGCTAACAAGGTATGCAAACTTCAACGGTCCATTTATGGATTAAAATAAGCATCCCAAAGTTGGAATTAATGTTTTGATAAGGTAATCAAAAGTTTTGTTTTTATACAACCTTATGGAGAAGCTTGTATTTACAAGAAAGTGAGTGGGAGCTCTATAGCATTCCTAGTACTATATGTGGATGACATATTGGTGATTGCGAATGATGTAGACCTTCTTAATAGTGTCAAAGATTATTTGAATAATAGTTTTTTAATGAAGGATCTTGGTGAAGCTGCTTATATATTTGGCATAAATATTTATAGAGATAGATCGAGACGCCTAATATAATTGTCACAGAGTACATATTTGGACAAAGTTCTAAAGAGGTTCGGAATGGAAGATATCAAGAAAGGGTTCTTGCCCATGTTGCCCAATACGACCTTGAGTAAAATTTAAAGTCCAGCTATGACAGAAGATAGAGAAAGAATGAGTAAGACTCCCTATGCCTCAGCCATAGGATCTATCATGTATGATATGTTATGTACTAGAGCCGACATCATATATGATTTTAGTTTAACTAGCTGATATCAAAGTGATCCAGGAGTGGATCATTGGACAGCGGTCAAAAACATCCTTAAGTACTTGAGAAGAACGAAGGATATGGTTCTTTCTTATGAAGGTGATGAACATCTCATTGTTAATGGTTACACCAATGCTAGTTGGAACACCGATCTGGATGATTCTAAATCTCAATCTGGATACGTATTTACTTCAAATGGTGTAGTAGTGAGCTGGAGGAGTGCAAAGCAAAGCGTTGTGGCGATATCTTCAACTGAATTGGAATACATAACTGCTTCAGAGGATTCACAAGAGGCGATATGGATGAAGGAGTTCATTACAGAGATCGGTGTGGTTCCCAGTGTGCTGGACCCGATGTCTATCTACTGTGATAACATGGGCGCCATAGCCAATGCGCAAGAACCAAGGACACACAAGAAGCTGGAGCATATCAAGCTACATTTTCACGCTATTAGAGAGCATGTCCAAGATGGTGACATAAAGATTTGCAAAGTATACACAGATCTGAATGTGGCGGATATGTTGACTAAACCTCTCCCGAGGGCACAACATGACCAGCACCAAACCGCCATGGGTGTTCAATATATTACCATGTAATCTAGATTAGTTGACTCTAGTGCAAGTGGTAGATTGTTGGAGATATTCCCTAGAGGCAATAATAAAAGTATTTATTATTATATCTTTGTGTTTATGACAAATGTTTGCATTCATGCTATAATAGTATTAACCGGAAATATTAATACTTGTGTGATCTGTAAACTAATTAGAGTCCCTATAAAGCATCTTTATAATACTAGCTTGTTGGTTGATAGATGATCATGGTTTCCTAATCATGAACATTGAGATGTTATTAACAACAAGATCATATCATTAGGAGAATGGTGTGATGTACATACTCCTATAGATAAGCGTAGCATGAAGATCAAGTCATTTCATTAGTTTGCTTGCTATAAGCTTTATGATACATAGTAACCTAATTCCTTTGACCATGAGATCATACTAATCACTATCACCGGATGGATCCTTTGATGACATCAAACACCACACCGTAACTGGGTGGCTATAAAGGTGGCATTGAGTGTTCGGAAAGTGTGTGTTGAGGAACATGGATCAAGAGTGGGATTTGTCCATCCATATGATGGATAGATATACTCTGGGCCCTCTCGGTGGAATGTCATCCAATTAGCTTGCAAGCATGTAACTGGCACACAAGGGATCACATATCAGGAGAACGAGAAAAGAGTACTTATCTGTAACAAGGTTGAACTAGGTATGAAGAGATACCGACGATCGTATCTTGGATAAGTAAAATATCGCGAGACAAAGGGAAATTGGTATCGTATGTAAATGGTTCATTCGATCGCAAAGTAATCATAGAAATATGTGGGAGCCATATGAATTTCCAGATTCCTCTATTGGTTATTGATCGGAGAAGAGTCTCGGTCATGTCTGCATAATTCACGAACTATAGGGAGACACACTTAAGGATTCAATGTTTTTTAGTATATATGGAATGTAAGTCGGGAGACCGAATGTTGTTCAGATTCTTGGATGGGATCCGGGATATCACGAGGAGATCTGGAATGGTCCGGAGAATAAGTTTCATATAGGGAAAGTCCAATTCCGGAGTTCGGGAATGATTTCGATGTTTTCACCGGAATGATCTAGAAGGGTCTAGAAGGTTCATCGGACCGGAAAGGGAAGGGTGCATAAATGTTTCATGACTAAGTGGAATGGTTGCATCATGTCCTAGGTCAAAGGGCTGTGCAAATAAAGAATTAATACAAACTCCAAAATTGAAAGTCAAAGGGCAAGTTTGAAAAGTCAAACTGGGACAATGTTTCCTAGTGGAGGAAGAAGAGAATCCTTCTCTCCCTCCACCAAAAGCCTAGAAGGAGCGGGAGTTGGGGAAGGATTCAAACTCCCCTCTCCCTAGCTGCCCCTCCCTCTCATAAATAGAGGGGAGGGGGTTGCCCCTCCACCACAACACCACCACCCAAGCCGCTGCCGCCAGCCGTCGCTGCCCTAGTCGTCGCCGACTTCACCTCCTCCTCTCCGGCTTATAAACCCTAATACTCCACCATAACCTGCTCTGACTTAGGCAAAGCCCTGCGAGATCTTCCCTCTACTTCCGACACCATGCCATCGTGCTGCCGGAATCTCGAGGAGAGAACTACAACCTCTGCTGCCTGCTGGAATAAGGGAGAGGAAGGTCTTCATCAAGTACCAAACGTGTGACTCACCGTGGAAGCGCTACCGAAACACATCGCCAAAAAGATCGTCTACGCGATCTTGAGATCGCCAAGTGTACGACTACATCACCCACGAGAATCTGTTCTCGTTAACCGCTTTGGAATATTTGAGGGTGAGTACTCTAATCGACTCGTTGCTACAATCTAGTAGATATATCTTGGCTTGTGTGTGTTAATGCGGTATAATTTTTTTGTTTTCCATGCTACGAACCCCTACACTTCATTGGCCTACGGATGATCTATGGTACAACCCTTGATTTCGGCTATGAGTTAACGACATGGGTGGCATAAATGTCACCATAATGGGCAAAAGTATTGGTACTCTCGAAATTTGTGCAAACCATTGTTTAAAAATAATCACTCAACGATCCTTGTTGAGAATCATCCTTCAAATAAGGAATAAAAAAATATGAAGATCCACATAACAAGTCCTTGGCATGGTCTCATTACTAGTTTATGAATTTTCTTGAAAAACAATGATTGGATTAGAAGTGTTTTGATAGCCTTGATTTACTGATATGGGTGTCGATAATACACTCAATGTTATGCTACTTAGGACATGAACTCTCTTAATAAATTTTGCTATTAAAACATCCTAGTGTTCCTTGGAAAGTTGAGAGTTAACTAGAATAATTGGATTTTACACCTCTAATTATGTATACTAATATTAAACTCTACTTTGATTATCTTGATTTACCAAAGCTTGTATGGTGTTCTTGTCATCTCTCTAATTTTGATGAGCCTTTTCAATGGACGAAGTGTTGAACACATATGACTCCCAACCATAAGTGAATTCATATTCTCATTAAAGATCTTACTTTACAAAAGTAAGGAGATATAAAACTTAAAAGTCACAATAGGAGGATCACAAGTTTGCTTTCAAAGCTAGATTCACTATAGACATGGAGCATTGAAGTTTTAATTGATCTTTTATGGATTGGCATAACTAAGCTTGTGTTGCTTTGTATGAATATGTTCTTTCTTACTTTGAACTTGTAGGGAAAATAATAATACAAGGCAACGATCTTCTACATCCAATATTATACTTTTGTTTAAATTTTTGCCTCATTTATGTTATCAAATCGTGCCTCATGAACATGATAACCTTGTCCATAAGCCACCTTATTGCTCAGGGACGAGCAAGAGTCTAGTTTGGGGAGGTTGATGAGTCCAAAATTGGATCATATTTAAGTATACAAAATTATTTATATTGTCACTCATTGCATGCTATATCTATCTCTAGCTATGCCTATTATGTATGATTATTAGTTCTCATTCATTTTCACATGGACTTTGCACAACTAGTAGTTTTTAGTAGAATTTTCTTACTTTTGATTTGTGTGTAGGTGTTGTGATGGATTATGGATAAAGAAAGGCAAAAGGAATCAAGATGATGCAATATAGAGAAGCTGTAGGCACCAGACTTAGGGGCTGTTTGGTTGTGCTTATTTATGGATTTTCGCTTTTGGTTTATAAGCCACAAAAGCACCTAAATAGTTGCTTTTTATTTTGTCTTTTGGCTTATACCATCGTACTACCATATTCAATTAAAAGCCAAAAGCCAAAGCCAAAAACACCTATTTTGGTGCTTTTGTGGCTTATAAGCCAAACTCTAAAAGCTAGATTTAAGCCCAACCAAATAGGCCCTTATCTATTTAAGGGGTGGAAAAGTGATTTTTTCATCAACTACAAATAAAGATCCAATGCCATGGTGTTGTAGCCCTCGTTCGTATGAATCCAACGAGCTGAAGAATAGCCAAAGCGAAGTTCGTATGAAGAAATGGCGACCAAAATATGAAAGCATTCAGTGTCGTTAATGACCACCGATACGGATGAGTACGGTCGTACCGTCCGCCCGTACCATGGGTATGGACACACGAAAACTATGTTTTTGGACGTGTTTATTCACAGAATCCGTCTTGGTTTGTTCCTAGACCTTAGGTCATAAGAAACATATTGGGGACTATTGGGGGCTCCCCTAGGCCTATATAAAGAGGTGAAGAGCCAAGGGAGAAGGATCTCTCTCCACATACCTCCACGGCGGATCCCTATTGTCGTGCCATCTCCATAGCCGCCATACCTCCAAGATCCAGATCTCCATCTACACCCCACACTATTCAAGCAAGAGGAAGAAGAGAAGGAGGTCATCACCATCACCAACACCATGCATCGAGCGCCGACTCCATCAACATCTCCATCTCCATCAACGCTTCCATCTCCCTCTCTCTTGTATTTAGTATTTGTAAGATTAAACATGACGATGATCTCCATGAATTCTTCTTTGTGTTACTGTTCATCTATGATTGAGTAATTGATTCGGTTCCAGGTTGAGGTATGATCGAGTATGTAACCCTAGACTTTGTGGATTGATCTATTATATTACTCTCTCCCCTAGTGACAAGTAGGAGATAAATAAGTTCATGTGATCCTTTGATCCGGAGTGTATTATTGACTTGCACAAGTGACAGTGATGCGAGACTCTATGTAGTACACATGTGTCACAACCTAGAATCATTGGGGATCATTTATTTATCTAAAGATGTATCTTGTGTAATTCCAATAGATGGCTACATAGTTGCCCCTCTAGTACTAGTGAAACCGAAAGCCTAGACGCCGCCTTACTCTAGTCAATTCTATATCTACAACCCCTCTCGTTTACTTTTAGTTTTAGTTTACTTTGTTCTTATTTATATCCTTGTTCTTAGTTACTTCAAACCTCACTCATTCATTTCCATTCTAGTAACCTGTAGAGTAGCCTATTTTCAAACATTGTTTTGGGTGCGAACGTGGCTGCATTGACAACATGGCTACGGAGTTGTGTTGTTTTCATTTGCAAAGCTTCCAAGAAACGAACTTTATAAATAATATTTGTTGCTACAAGTACTGCAATAACCCTGTTATTGATCACAGGAAAACCCAGGCATCACCCTTGCTTGCCATGAAGCCTGGTTGCGGACATCAGCAAAGTCGAAGAGTGTGCTTTTGGTGTTTATACATTACTAAACCGAGATAAGGAAAAGGAGAGAAAAACCAGCCAACAAATAGAAATTAAAGATACTAGAAAACACTACGACGAAGAAGTGACCGAGTTTCTTTTCGGGGCTCCAGAAATTCATTCATTGCTCATAGCCGGCATACATATCCGACATATCAGGGAGTTTAGAGATACATGTATGTTCAGAGATACATACATTCTTCCCTTAGGTATAAAAAGGGCGAAGTAACGCTACATTTCACGGCCTCTTGGTTTCCTCACCTGACCTGTCCACCTTATTATTCTGCTGTTCCTGAGCATCTATAAGATAATATGCATCGTGGTGCGGAGCCTTGCTCATGATAAAAGGTCTCTCCCATGGGGATGATAATTTGTGCATGCCGGCAGTGCGCTACACTAGCCCAAGCACCAAATCCCCTTCTTTGAATACACGAGGGTTTATCTTCTGGCTATGGTAGCGTAAGTGATTTTGCTGATATATAGCTGATCTAGGTCCCACATGTCAGTGAGATTATTTTTTTATGTATACAATATTTACTCAATAAATGGCCCCAAATTTCAAGACACAGGCCCAAAATCCCACCTAAGTAGTAATCCTAATTAACCCTAATTCCCCCAATTATTGTATGGTGCAACCCCTAGCCCAGGTCGCACTTGTGTCGCCGCCCCATCCCCAGGTCATACTCGACTCAGCCGCCAGGAGGCAGACGACCACTCAACATTTCTACTATGCATAGTTATATCTATTGAATTTATGAGATGTTGTATTGGAAACTTGTAATAAAAAGCATTCTCTAAGACTGTTATGAGACATCTATGTACTTTGTGATGTTACCGTGTGATATTTTAAGTACTATGTGGTTAAAATATTATTGTTTTGATATTTCTATGTATTATCCATATAATATTTGCTGAAATGCTGATGAAATGCTGTCAGAAATTGCTATTATATCGTAGTTATTCTGAATATTATTATGATTATTATATATAGTGTGTAAACCAATGGATATCCATGGATACTGGATATCCGGCGGCTTTCGATCTAGAGCGACATCCATGTCCATGGATATCTTCGTGGGCGGGCTAGAGTGAGTTTCATGGATTTAGATTTGGATTTGGTTTTGCTATATCCGTCCAAACCCGCTCCATTGTCATCCCTAATCTGGACAGTGCTAGTTCTCATCCTTCTTCGGGTAAGTCGACATCGTTTTCTCGGACTTCTTTTAACTTGGCCTCTGTTTATTGGGTGACTCTCAGCGAGTCATGCTCTATGTAGGCTGATAAAATAGCTTCTGCCTCATACACGAGGAAAAATAAAGTATAGCCAGTTGAACGATTTGGTGTTGTCCTTAGACTCCACACTACTGAGGGTAATTCCTCTAACCAACATCATGGTGTGCGCTGCAGTAGTTTCATGAGCCGATGTTTTATTCCGGACAACACTAGTTCATTAGCTCTTTCCACTTGTCCATTTGATTCTGGATGTGCGACCGATGCTATATCGAGTCTTATCCTTTTATCCATGCAAAATCGAGCAAAAGATTTTTGGTAAAATTTGTGTCATTATCTGTTATGATATTGTGTGGCTAGCCATATCTTAGGATAATATCCTTTAAGAATGTTACATTTGTGTGTCCATCACACTTTCTTATTGGCTTTACTTCTATCAACTTGGTGAATTTGTCCATCATAACCAAGATATGGGTCATATTGTCACGTGCTAGCTTGAACGGTCCCACCATATCCAAATACCACATAACAAATGGCCAATTAATAGGGATAGTTTTAAGTTCATATGCCGACATATGGATCTTGATTGAGTATCTCTGGCAACCATTATACTTTCTGAATATATCCTCTGCCTCTTGCGGTGCACTTGGCCAATAAAATTCATGCCAAAATGTCTTGGCAACTAAGGCTCTTGATGAGACATGATGCCCACATTCTCCTTGATGAATATCTCGGAGTATCTCTTTTCCTTCCTCTGAACTAACACAACGCTGGAGCATATTTGTGACACTTCTCTTGTATAATTCACCATTTATAATGGTATATGCTTTTTCCCTCCTTTGCACTTGCCTGGTCGAGATTTCATCACTCGGCAAGGTTCCATCCTTCATAAATGACATAATCGACTGGGACCAAGATGGCATGGCATGTACAGTGAAAACAACTTCGTCAACCAGCATTGGTTCGACCGACATTACTTCTTCCGACATATCTTGAGAAGTCTCCGGATTTGACTTGGTAGTCCCCAGGTCACTCGAACTTCCTCCCACATCTATATCCATTGGTATAACGGCAGGTTCCAGATTTTCCGGTACATGAATCGAATGTGATTCGGGTGAGGGCTTAATTGATGGTTTTCTCTCAATAGAAGAGCCATGAACCTGGGTATATCATGTGTAATTGTGCTTGTTTGTTCTTGTTCGTGTGTGGTTTCTACCGCACTCTTCCTCTCTGAATTCCTCTTGCATCCATCCGGCCCCAACTCAAGCCGTCTCATGGCATCTGCCGTGATACCACCACGACTCTTTGTAAGGCTTTATTGAATAATAAATAAAAAACGTTGTGCGCATCATTTTGATGCAGAGACCAGTGTGTCACCTCCATTTCAAAAGAAAGGACATTTGCACTCTCTTTTCGAGGAAAATTTTCATTCACTTCAACTTCATTTTAGAATTCCTTTATTTTCAAACACATGCTTGATCTAAATTTATGTAGTTTTTTAATCCTGTAAGATTCATGATGATATGCCACTCTAATCCTATGGTTTTCTTCTTATTTTCGAAAGGGATCCTATGGTTTCCTATTATTGTGTTTTGAGAATTTTGCAAATCTAAGAGGTTCCTCAATTCAGAGCCCCTCGGTGAAAAACACGGAGTTGCCGCTTAGTCTCGATCCGATATGTTGTTATGTTGGTCATTTGACGATTCTAGCTCCTAAAGATAAGACGTTTCGCTTTGGGTAGTGATTGGTCCACATGGGATGTCGGGCAGGATGTATGGTCTCTTCCCTTAGTAAAATGGAGGCGACCTTTATTTGTCCCATCGTAGTTGAATGGGATATATGATCCCAACTGTTTGTTTGTTTGGTCTGCATTATTATATGGTGCCAGTAGGAGCTTGTAATGTGGGGACGAGTGATTGTGTTAGATCGGGGACCAGGGAGATCGAGATGAGTTAGAGGTGGTGACAAGTTGCTGTGTTCTCTGTGTTTCTTTAGACGCATTTACTTTGATCTTTCAGTGGAGGGTACGTTCCTTGCCTTGTTTCTTCTGTCTAACCGCACACCAACAACACTTGCTCTCGCAGTCGCGGAAGAGAAGTTGAATACTCGCGCACTCCCCCACAAAAAAGATAGGATGCATGACTGAGTTCTTTCGAGTACAGAAAAGACGCATGACTTGCCTGAGAGCAGAATAGTATCATCGCCTCTCCTCCGCGTGACCGCACGTTCGCCCTAGGGCTCGAATAGTATCATCACCACCCGGCCTAGTGCTGTCGCACACCTCCATCCTCCAACAGAAGAAAGGCGCACGACTTGCCACTTCTTTTCGACGGGGCGTGACCTGCCACTTGCACTAGAGTAGTACTCCGTATTATCCCATCAATGCATGACCGAACCGAACCCAATTTTCTACTGTTCCGGTGGCTGCTTCCTGCCGACTGTCGTTGGGTAATACTAGTACTTGAGCAGAGGGAAACGACGTTGCTTGGCTGTGTTTCTGGTCTCGGCATGCCAAGCAAGCAACTCGATCGATGCGTACACTACTACTGCTGCCAATGTGGAGACGTTACATGACATGGTGCGGACTCTACCCAACACAACATCATATTTGTGTTGCCCTTTGCTTGACAAGTGATCGACTGACTCTCCAGTACAGACGGTTGAATGTATGGCTCGTATTTGTCACTCTGAAGCAACAAGAGCCAACATTTGGAGCAACGGGACTAGTGCATGCCAGATCGCGAACAATGCACCAAATACGGAAACACTTGTCACAGCATCTCCTAGCACACCCTTGAGATAACAGCCGGCTTAACCTTTAGGTCGAGAAAAGTGGATAAACCAGACACTTCATACGAGGCCAGCCCTTAAAATTTTTTAAAGGGACCGTCACCCCCCCCCCCCCCCCCTCCACACCCTAACTCATAGATGTAAGGGTTGCTTGACCGACGCCATGGATACTGTGCAGCCGCCGCCAAGCCCTAGCGACATCGCGCCGATGCAGGTGACCCCTTCACCCCCTCCGCCAGATTTGTCAACTGTCACCGCCGCCTCCGGCCCACTCGCTCCCGCCACCTCCGCTCCTGTGCTGGCAAAAAGCTCGGCCACGAAGAAGCGCAAGCGACAAGGTTTCGTCATCATCCAGGGAGGTGGCACCGCCGCCACGGGAACTCCACCACCCGCACGCGCCACAGCTGCATCGAAGAAGAAGCCGACGCAGTAGAAGGTGAGGAATGTCGTCCCCAAACGCAAGAAGACCCCCACAGGGATGCCCCACAGCGTCGCCACCCCAAGCACTCCGGGAAGATGGGTTGCGCAAGGTAGCCGTTGAGGAGAGGAGAGCAATTGCCGAGGAAAACAAGGCCATTGCCAAGCTCCTTGCGGAGGAAAATAAGATCATGTCGATGGACGGAAGCATCATGAACAACATCACTAAAGAGTGGCATGATGATGCAAGGAGGGACATCATCAAGAGACGGGGGGCAGCGGCGAGGGGAAGAGGCCATGCTCGGACAAGGGGTGTTGGCAACGGTGTTGATACTTCTGGCTTGTCTGGCGACGATGATCGTCTTTGTTTTATGGTGGTGTGTGGTATTTTGGTTGCTCGTGTGCAACGTGGTTACGAAAAATTGTGTCGTTTGTATGTTTAAAACTTTCAGATTTATTTAATTTCTCTATTTCATGTTTTAGGTGTGTTACACTTGGTTAATTGTCACGTTTGTATGTTTAAAACTGTCAGATTTATTTAATTTCTCTATTTCATGTTTTAGGCCCGCTTAAGGTGTCCGTTGGAGCAATGGTGTGGTCGGCTAGAGATGCTCTCAGATCCCAATGATGTTTCAATCATGACAAAGCAGAAGTCCAAAGACAAAGTTCTCCAAATACTACTCCCCAGTTCCAAATTAATTGACTCAGAGAAATATGAGTCGATTAATTTGGAATGTAGGGAGTACAAGAAGTCCCAAGGCAGACCATCAGCATTTCAAGTCTGGCAGATTCATAACCACGTTCGAGCTGTGTTTCTCATATAATCAATCAAAAACTGTGATACCATGCCCGTTCTGATATAAAATGACCAAAGAGGCAGTAAGCATATGAAACAGCCTCGGTGCAGCAACTGAACTAATCATATAATTGAGGAAATACACACCAAATTGAAAGATGAGAGACGATAAAAATCAAAGTAGCCACATCCCTCAAACGTTTTTTTAGGAAGATAATGGGGCCAGGAAGATGTTTATGTGGTATTCAAGTAGTAACTGTAGGAGACGATTAGAACATGCGTCGCCGATTTGGAACAATCTCAGGGCTGTTGTTCCGCATCATGGCAACGAATTCCTGATAGTTGATTCTTCCATCCTGAATAATTGATAAGAAGGAAATTATTAGCACCGTGCTGAACTGAGTCAGAGAGCTATTTGTTAACTCAAGTTGTAACTCTGAAATGTAAAATAGGATTAGTAATGACTGTCATTTTCCGTGCAGGTTGGTAAAAAAAATAATGATGATATATACAAGTATGACGATGCAGCCCTAGAATTAGTGAACAAACTGGTCGAGATAGATTCCACACATTTCCATTCACATCTTGTTAAAGTTATCGACGTGAATTCAGTTAAATGTGTATACATGCATCACTAATATAAATAGATGAGATAACTCCTGACAAAATCAAACCATAAGATACGACGGCATGTAGAAAGAAGTCAACATGTGCAGTTGTGCAGACTGCAAACACATATCAAACTTTCATTCCCATTAGGTGGGTTTGGCGTGGAATGATTTTGATGTTTGCAAGATATACTTACATGATCTGTATCTACTTCAGCGATGATGTCTTTAATTGTTTTATCATCCCCCATATCATACTTTCTCAGGGCTTCTTCTAACTCATCTACTGTTATGTATCTGCAAAAAAAGATTTATGCAATGAGAAAATAAATGCAACCAGCCATAATTACTAAAATATGCACTCTAATTTTGAAGTTTAATTACCCGCTGTGGTCCTTATCGAAATATTCAAATGCTTTCAGTATGTGATCTTCCTTCTCCAATCTATTCATGTGCATTGTCGCTGACACGAACTCGGAATAATCAATACTCCCATTTCCATCAACATCAGCCTGTATGGGTAATTTAGGAAAACAAATAAGGAGAAAAGTTGGCTTGTGCTAGAGCTATGTGAACAGTTGCAAAGCACTTTAAATGCTACAATCAAACTCTTCATAAGTTTCTTCCAAATGAACACAGGATGGTATATTGTGATCTACAACTCTACGTGATAAAGCATAGTAAAGAAAGCTATATGAAATTCCATGTGGTCTTCTTTTTTCTTTCTAAGTGGGATAGTTATTTCAAAACTTTCAAAGTGGAGAAGTGGTTTGGGTTAGACATAGGAAATACTCTGTAGAAAAATATTGTCTGTAAAGAAGCCAAGAGTATGTGGCTATGGAGTGCAAACATACCGCCTCCATTAACTGTGCAATTTCTGACTCAGAGATTTTGGTGCCAAGTTTTGGTAAACCAGATCTTAGCTCTTCAAGAGTAATTGTCCCACTGTTATCAGTATCCAAGGATCTGAACATTTCTTTCAAACCAGTAATTTCTTCTTCAGACAAGTTCTCTGCAACAATCTGGTTATAAAGTAGAAAAGATTAGACCTATCTGTTAATGAAACTCAAGTTTAGCACACAAGGCAAATATTCTAAAGCATTCAATCACCTTCAATGCAACTTTTTTAAGTTTGTTCATTGCCCTGAACTGCTTCATTCTACTGATCACTGTAATGTCAAGTGGCTTGTCTGGGGCCTCTCCATCTTCTTTAATCCATGGGTGATCTGAATTTTTATAAAGTATTAGATAAACAAATTATATGTGCAAACAGTACATAAATGAATATTCGGTTCCTAGGAAGGCAGACAGATCTTCAACAACGAGAAGAAACTCACAAATTTCTGTCTGGACTACTACGAGAACTATTAGTGGCACTTATGCTTTTGTACAAAAAAAAAATGAGAGAAACTAGGACGAATGCCTAATTTACATTTGCTACTAACCTACTAGTATATGAGTGCACAGTTCTTTATCAATAAGAGCGGCATAACATGGATGTGTGCGCAATAAGATTGAAACAGAAAAGATAGTTGAATAATTACTCAAAATTTCTGCAGCAGTCAAGCGCTCTTTCGGGTCTTGCCGCAGCATCTTCTTCACCAAATCTTTTGCACCATTAGATATTGAAGGCCAAGGGTCAGATGAAAAATCTACGTGACCAAGCAAGACAGCCTCAAATATGCCATCCTCAGTGTCTGGAAGGGATGATTACAAAAAGGAAATAGAAAACACATGTTAGGGGGCAAATAAAAGGACAAAATCTAGACGGAATGAGGATTAGCAAAATCACCTGCCCAAAAAGGAGGAACACCAGACAGAAGGATGTACAGAATAATTCCAGCACTCCATATGTCAGCTTCTGCTCCATAGTGCCGTTTCAAAACCTCAGGAGCAACGTAATATGCACTTCCAACGAGATCCTTAAACTGCTCCCCTATAAGATCCATAGTAGGTCTTCACTCAATCTGAGGATACCATGAACAGAAAGAATAGCAGCCAGCTCTATATTCTACTTTCCAGCGATAAACAGCAAAACACCCTTTGCGCTGCAACAAGAATACTCGGCCACCACCAACAGTTTGCATGTTAAGCACCTCGGTTTCATCATCGGATAGTTTAGGTGTGATTTCTGATATCTGTGCATGGATGTTCTGCAGTTAAGTATGCTACCCCTTTTTTACTTGACTACACAACATTGTGCTATAAGTGTAGATAATGCAAATCTACAATGCGATTCATTATCACCTTCTCCGCCAAACAAGAGCTGGAGTTAGATGGTGGAGCATTGGATCCCCAATTCCCCCATTAGTACTAACAACAGCACAAAATAAGATGAAAGGTATTAAAATCTGAAAGATATAAGCATGACATAACCATTAAGTCAATTGGTGTGTTGCATCTAGTTCTAATTTTAGCAATGCCCAATTTCAAACCTGTCAATCCCAGCAAATCGGTCCAAGTCAAACCAAATTCTACATCAGGTCAAATCGTCCAAACAATCGCTTACAGTTCATCCATCTCGACTCAGGTAGTCCAAAGGATGCACTCACCATGCTTGAAGAAGACGGAGAGGCCGAAGTCGGTGGCCTTGAGGGGCGAGTCCTCCTTGTTATTCAGAAACAGAAAGTTCTCGGGCTTGAGATCCCGGTGGAAAACCCCCATAGAGTGGCAGCTGTGCACGACGGAGACCATTTCGCGGCAGAGCAGCGCCGCGGCTCGTTCGGAGTAGTGTCCCCGCGCGATGATGCGGTCGAATAGCTCCCCGCCCTCACAGAGCTCCATGATGAGGTTGACCGAGTGGCGGTCCTCGTAGGCGCCGCGGAGCTCGACGATGTTGCGGTGGCCCGTGAGGTGGTGCATGATCTGCACCTCCCGCTGCACATCCTCGATGTCGTCGCGGTGGACGAGCTTCCGCGTGGCGATGGACTTGCAGGCGAAGCGCTGCCCCGTGGCCTTGTGCGTGACGAGGTACGTGACCCCGAACTGGCCCCGGCCCAGCTCGCGGCCGAAGGTGTAGGTCGCGCGCACGTCCTCCATCGGCTTTCCCAGAACGCGCCCCATCGCCGCCTGTCCCGCTTCCGGCGCCGGGGCCGGTGCCGTCTGGGGCTTCGGCGGCTGCCAGTGCGGCGGCTGGGGTTTGGGCTGGGCCGGCGGCGGGGGCGTGGCCGGCTGATCGGCGGCGGCGCGGCGGTGGCGCGAGGTGCGGTTGCCCATTGTGCTGTGTGTAAATGGGTTTGACGAAGGGGGGTCGAGGTCGAGGAGAAGAGGAGGGTTGGGGTTCGAAGCAGCAGCGCAGTGGGAGTTTTTGTGTAGAGAAGACCGTGATCTGCGCTACGGTGTTTGGGGGTGCGGAAGCGAGAAGCAGTAGTAGACCGGCGTGGGAGTGGGACCGCGGCCCAACGTGTGGCGTGTCCATCCGGGCGGTTTCGTGGTAAAACGCGGCGAGGTTGTTGTCCCCGAGCTCGTGTTCGCGTGGTTGTCGAGTCATCGGCCAACTGGTATGCTCGTGCCGCTGATCTGGTCCGACTGGACGCCGTCACCGTTGTGTCCAGCTACGCTACTTGCCACTCGTTGCCGTGGTCTTGCCTCTGCTCACAGCGTTTTCTTTAAACTATTTTCGAGAACGCGGGAGAACTGCAAGTCTTTAAAATGATGAAGTTTATGAGGGAAAAATCGGACCCAAAACCACTACCCATGAAGCCTTTCGGCATACAAAGCCGCTACCCATTCAAGCATATGACAAGCACACACGACTAGCCCGGCAAATAAGACCCGAGGTCAGGACATGGCACGTAGACCGCGCCACAACTGAAGCAAGATATCTCGAAGCAAACCCTAACTCCATGAAGACACACGTCAAGGTACAACCCACACATAGTGTCTAGAAGAATCGGTAAGGGGACAACATGACTTGACCAAACCCGAGGATAGCGTTTGTCGAAGAAATGCCGGCACACATGTGCATTGCGTCCTAGACGTCCACACTCCGATTGCCGACATGGGAATCCATGAGTAACCCGAACAGTTCCTCCAAGGAAGGGATGACGTTATAGCGCCGCCACGGCTGAACCAGCAAAGTGAATCTAGGGTTTGCCCCGCTGCTCGGGAGGGGGCATGATGGAAGGGCCTAGACGACGCCTTCAAGAAGGTGACGTAGATGTCGTCCTGCAATAGCACATGGATTTCTCTCATCCCTTGCATCAGCTCTGCAGCCCACCGAAAGGCGATTGTGGACCGATACCGAGAGGCCAGCACTTGGCACCGATGAGGGTGGCAGCGACCACCTCGAGTTTCGCCCTGGCAAGACCGAGCTTGATGCCAGCCTTTCTTCTACATCCCCTGCTGGAAGGCATGTAGCGCATGCCTCAGGTGACCTCTAGCCTTGGCCACTTGGAGTCAATCGGCGACAACAATGACCACCACGCTAGCCAGGCCACCCTTCCGTCGCACGGACTCCATTGTAGCGCATTAGAGCTACACAAACGCCGCTTGGCAAGGACGCGACTCCCAAAGCCTAGTGGGTAGGCCTAGATTGGTCCCATGAAGGCTTTCCAAGATTTAACAGGATGGTGCTTGGGAACCATCGGCATACCGCTCCACCTAGCCTCACCACTTCACAACCCCGCTAGCCCCGTGTCACTGCACCGGTCGTGCCTTACCACACTGCCGCATATGTCGCCTTCTCTTTGTGTGACCTCCGCAATGCAGCCTCTCCGCACGCAGAGGAGGTGAAGGAGCCGACCCTCCTTGCCCTCCGCCTTCGGTGAATGAGCGCCACCACCACCGCCGATAGTGGCCAAGAGAGCCCTAGACCAGAGGCTTTTTCTAAGGTTGGGGTGCCCTCTAGATCCATCCACGCGAGCGACACGGGAGGGAGAGAAGCATTGGGTCGCTCTCCTATCTCTCGTTATCTTTTAATAAAATATCACGACGCTTATTTGTTATTTTTTAGGAGGGAAACAAGTTGGTTTGGGAAAATTTTAATGGTTCGAAAATTCCTAGATGTCCAAAAAAAATTCAAGACATCACTAGATATAAAATTGCATTGTAATACATTGCAATTTTCAGTTTTTATACAGGAAAATAATATGATGCTTTGTAACGAATGAGGTGAAAATATGATGGTTGGATCTTGATGGATAGATTGCATTGCTGTTTGGATTGATTGTAATATGGTGCATGCTACGCATCCTTCGGGCGATCGATCCGCCTGATCCCCTACATCATTCATCATCGAATTGAGTCTAGCTGAACCATGAGGTGGGGTTGGGACCACCGACAAGAGAGCATCACACCCCTCGTGCAACCTCTCATAGTCGAAAAAGACCTCCTCTCCACCCTATGCTCTAAAAATCATTGGTTGTGAAGGTGAGTGGTTTGGTCTGGAAGTTTTCCGCGTTGTTGTACATGACATAAAGGGTGATGATCCCCAACAGGAGGACTCCACGGTTGGGGATGATCCCCAAGAAAGGGCTCGGCACCGGATCTGATTTCTGAAGGAGAAATGCCCATGGCGTCCAAAGTGTTGGTGTAGAGGACATTGATGTTTTTGCCTCCATCGAGGATGACTTGGCTAAAGAAGATCTCATGGATGAAGAGATCCATGACGAGGGGAAAGAGCCCTACATATGACACATGCTCGAACCTACCATCGTGGTTGAAAGTAATCCGTATGTCCGACCAAGGTAGAACTTGGGGTTCGAAGAATTCGGCGGTGTATACCTCCCTAGCGAAGAGCTTGTGATCCTTCCTCGCGTCGCACCCCGAGTCCTTGCTTATGATCATGAGTAGTTCTCTCAGAGCAACTTCCTTTATCGCCTAGATGGTAGGCCCTTGAGGTCGTCCGAGATGTTGTCAGCGATGAGGCATGGCTTGGAACGGGTGACCCGTGTAGACATGCTTGTATATGGTAGTCTTTCTTGTGAAAGGGTCAATCGGGAATGGCACCAGCTTCCGCGACATTTTTTGGGGAGACGTCACTCCATATTGTGGCGTGATTCTAGGTCGTGCAAATAGCATGTCCGGTGACCAATGTCCTATTTTTTCCTCTAGAAGGCTCGATAATCTTGCTCGAAGTAGAGAGATGAGGGTCTATGCCTCGGGAACGACATGAAGCGAGCTTGCACCACTTAGTTCAGTGTAGATCACAGTCGTCTGTGTGCCGCCATGAACTCAGGCTACATCCAGGTCACAATACAAAATTGGTCATGGTATGCTTGGCTTTGGGGTTGTGTCTTTCACATGGCTTATAGGTGGGGGTTGACACCAATCAGTTTTTTCCTAACACTCCTTGGTGAGATGATGATTTGTTTATTCATGTCACGGATAGTGCTAGTTCATTAAGTCATCGTAAAACTCCATGCCCTAGCAGAGTATGTCGTATATGAAAGTGCATGTGTGCTCCCATGTGTGGTTTTGGTAATTAATGACAATCTCTATAGACTAATGTTTGCATTGAGTTACACTTGTAGGAGTTGTCCATTGGCATCATTGAACCATTTGATGGTTTCAAGTTTGAAGGATGAAGAAAAGAAGAAGAAGAAGAAGAAGAAGAAGAAGCAATGAACAAGGAAATATTCAATGGTCATTTGAGATTTGAGCATATTAGAAGCATGTCTTGAAGAAAAAGATAGAGTGAACTTTCGTACATTACTTTAGTACATCACGTTGAAGAAAGAAGATGACTCAAGGTTGATCAAGACTAAGTGCAAAGAGTTGATTCAAGATGGATCAACACTCGAAGAAGAATTGAAGTTCAAGTTCAAGATGATCCATCTCTAGAAGATCATGAATATTTGAAGATAAGTACAAAGGAGAGGTTCTCTCATGGTACTATGGGGGAGAAATTCGCATGTCTTCATGAAGTGAGCGCAAGCAAGAGAAATCAAGACATGTGTTCCATCTTGAGAAGGATAAGGTCGTGTTCAACATGCTCAAGTGGAGTGCGCAAGGTAAATGTATGATCTTAGTAGGTTTTATCTTTTTCCGGTCTCATGTTGTTAGTTGGGAGACTATGTTTAGTATAGATAGTCGTACTATCAAGAGGGGCTCTCGAGTGAGTAGCTCTATAGCATATTTTGGAGAGAGCTCAAATTTTTGCATACTTATATTAGCATCATATTTCTTGATTGTTATTTGGATCTTATCCATGTGAGGTTCTAGAGCTTGTGGTTATCTTCATAACAAGCTCTAGTTCATCAAAAACGGATTTCCCATGTATATCTTATTGCGTGTTTTTACCTTGGAGGTTTACCGACTCTTCACCTAGGGAGCTTTCTCACATATTTATACTTGGTATTTTACCTTAGTGATACACAATTTTTCCACCTTCTGTTGGTTTCTAATCTTTATTATATTTCCAACAAAATTGGTTTCATCTCATTCGGAGTTCGGATGGTTAAGTTATTGCAGTTTTGGCTCAGCAGTTTTTTGTTGGTGATAGTACCACAAAATCGTCGGTAGTACCGCAAGGACATGTTTTTCACTAGTACTACTGATGGAAGTTTCGGGTCACTTCCGCCTAGGCCATGTCAACCCGCATATTTGGTCCATTTTATGTTCGGAAGTGAGGCAGTAGTACTGGCGCCAATCTTTGGCGGTAGTACCGCCATGTACTACCTTATCTTTCCTATTTTGTTTTGACCATTGGAAAGGGTTGGTGGTAGTACCACCAATTTGGTGGTACTACCGGGTCTACGCATTTTGGACTCAAATGGTTGGATTTTGGATCCCATTTAAAAGATGTCCTTTTTCATCCTTCCTTTCAAAGCTTTTTACACTATCTCTCCTCCATTTTTGACCTTCAAGAGCTTGTACTCTCCCTATCTTCCTCATATGATTCTTGCATCATTTTAGGGATTTGAGAGAGGAGAACTAGATCTACAATCCTACCAAAACAAATCTCTTCTTTGTGAAGTAAATCTTGGGATTTAGATCTTGGAGAATTTGGTGTTCTCTTTTTTTGTTCTTTCTATCTTATTATCCCAATAGCTTTTGTAGATTTGGTGAAATTTAAGAGTGAAAGACTTTCCATTGCATTAGGTCCATTGATTTGAGTTCTCTACAGGGGATTTGGTTGGTGAAATCAAGAAAGCATAATACTCTTAGGTTCTTGGAACCTATACGGTTGGTGGACTTTGTGGTAATTCTTGGGATCCTCTAATTGAGTTGTGGAGATTGCCTCAAGCTTGTACGGGTTTGGTGACCGTCCTTAATTGTCCCATAGGGGATCTTATGTGTAACATCCCAAAAATACTAATCTTGTATCATCACACTCTAATCATCAAAATTAGGGTTAACAAAAACTTTTCTAAATAAAATTATGAAAGCATGCATGTGAGTATGCATTTCATTTTGAATTCTTTTGAACCAACTTGTTTTGTGTTCCTTTGCTTGTAAAATGTTTCTTAGGTGAAATAAACATCATCTAAAACATTTCCCAAACTTTTCCTAAAGACAAGTAAATCAAAACAAATAAAATAAGGGAATGGTCATTTTGACCAATTTAACTCCCATGCCTACTTTAGCTGTCTCAAACTTTTAGAACCTAACAGAAACTTTTCTGGATCTTTGCACCCCTTGAATGTACTCATAACAAAGTATCAAGGCCCACTTTGTGATCATCCAGAAACTTTCAAATGCATAGTTTAAATGACAATTCAAAATTGAATCTTTATCATATGGGAAGATCCCACTTTTTCAAAATCCACTCAAACAAGCTCAACTTTCAAAACCCAAGCATCTGCAGACTCACCAGCACCAATCTAGCACACCCACCAAAAATCTTTTCAAAATTCAAAACTTGAATTCATGCGGCCATTTCATCAAACAGGTTGCAGACACAAATCATACAAAATCTAAACACTATAGTGAGCAGTGATTGAAGCCTAACTTGTTCCCTATCTAGCTCACAACCAGCTTAGTAGATCATCTAGCAAGATTAACCAAGCACTAGCTCCACTGTAAGCTTGGCATTGCCATCAATGGTGAACAGTCGAGCACACCCATGTCACCCCCATGTCGACAGCAAGCTAGGAGGAGAAGCAAGCCTAGCCAGCATGTCTAGGAGGCAGCCCACCGTCCACCGCCACTCCCTATCCACCGCTCGAACCTTGCCAGCCACTGGACCACACGCACGGACCGCGCCCAGACCGCCAGCGACCATGTCGAGCGTGCGCCAGAGCGCCACCCTCGACCGAAGCCTACAGACCGCGCGCCGCCCTTGCCGCGTGCGTACATGATCACCACCGACCCAGGAGACCGCCAGACATCCCCGTTCGCCGTGACGCCTGACCACACCGTCATTGCCGAAGACGCCGCCCTACTGCAGCAGAGCGTCGCGTGTTCAGACCAAGCCGCACCGCCTCGAAACCATGTCGTTGAGCATCGCCACGGAACACCGCACCGTCCCTACCTTCGCCCATGCCAATAGCCGTTGTACCATCGCCCCGAGCAGGCTCACCGGCGCCCGTCGGTCCTCGCTCGACTATAAATAGAGGCCACCCCCGCTCGAATTCTTCACACCATTCTACTCCCCTCGCATCACTGATCGTGCCACACCGTTCCCGGAGCAAGGCGAGCAGCACTTCGCCGGAATTTCACTGGAGCCCGCCGCCTCTGGAGAAGAAGGGCGCCATCGATTGCGTCCACCCCAGGAGCTGCCGCGACCACCCCTGAGTTCGCCATCGTCAACTTCATCGTTCGCCCGCCTCGCAGACCCTCGCCTGCACCCCGATGAGCCCCCAGCAACCCCCACTGGCCGCGCTAGGTTTTTATCTCGCCGGCATTGCTCAACGTCGACGATGACTCTCAGCCGTTGGATTAGAATCAGATCAAACGACCCACGTTGCCCCGTACCGCTTCACACCCCCCTGTCTCACTGACGAGTGGGGACACCCACTTAAGCAGCCTGTGGAAGCGCTACGCTTAGCAGGCCGGCCCGTTAACCTTTCCCGCACAGCCCAGTATTTGAATTAAACCTTTTCTATTTTATTTCAAACTCACTTCTGTACCCAACTTCAAAAATCAACCCAGATCGATTCAGTGCACCAAATTGAATGAAACCAATTTTGTTAGAAATTTCTGGGAATGCTGAATCCAAGCCCGTTGGATTCAAGTCAATTGGATCTATAGATCACCCATGGTAAAAATAACAAGGCAGAAGCTTTTCTGCATTCAAACATTTTCAAATTTAAACCATAATAGCTTTTGAGTTGATTCCAACTCTCAAAAATCACATTTAACTATACCTTTTAGAATATATAAAAATATATAGGTTTACTTGCAGAAATAATGTTCAAGTAATAAAAGAATTCCCCATAGGCATTTCTAGTCACTTTAATTAATTAAAATAAAAGGGTAAAACCTTATTAAATTGTGACACCACTTTAAATCACATTCCCATGAACTAAAATATGTGGTGATGACATGTGTCAGCATGATCCCATGTTTGGTTTGGAGAATATTAAATCTTAAGTAGTTTTTCAATGAGTAGAAATTACTTTTCTAAAAATAAGAGGAATTAAACCAAGCTTTAATCTTGTAATATTAGTGATGATGCTAGATCATCTTTAGGACCCTTGTGTGTGATGATTGCAAGTAGTTAAGTATTGTTTGGTGATTGTGTACCTCGTATTTATTCATAGACGTAAGTACCGACCAAGGATACGAGGTGGAAGGAGGATACTACGAAGAAGAAGCCGAGGAGAACTTCAACCACTGCTCTGCACAAGGCAAGCTAACACTTGAAATTATGAGAGTTAAATAACCTATGCAATGCACTAAGCATGCTTGGTTAGACACATTTGATGATACCCAATCCTAGTTTTATTTGCAAGCTTTCTATTTTATTTCTTTATCAAAGCTATTACTTAGAGTTACCTAAGTGAATTATAGATACTAGAAAGATATTTGAAGGTTGCATAAAGAGCATAAAATTTGGCCTAAGCTAGATAATCTTGATGTCATCTTAAGGCATGAGATTAAACTTAGTTAGAACTCCACTAGTTTACCACCCCTCATTATTGCTTACCCCCACCCGTAGATGCTAGTGCTAAGCCTAAAACTTGATCAACTTTAGATGGGAATACTTGATGGAAAAAATGGTTATGAAAACCTTGGAATGATGGATCATTCTATTGAAATGTTTTGGACATGTGTTTCCGAACACCTGATGATTTTGGTTATGAAAATGTTGAGGCATGAGCCTTAGCCCCTTTATAAAACCGATGGTTGTCTGGATGCGATACCATTCCAATTTTATTGTACAACCACAATACCCGAAGATTGGGTAGGGCTTGACTGGAAACTTATATACCTTAGTATTAGTTCCCTCCCGGCAAAGGTCTGAGCTGAGGCTACCTTGTGAAGATTGTCCACCTGTGCAGTACCCAAGATGACAGTTGGTCATGGCTGGGAGGCCAAACTCACAGGAGAGGTGCTTATACTAGGGCGTGTAATTGAAAGATTAGGATTGATTATCCGCATACTGAGTATGGTGAATTCAGGATTTGTTCCTGACGGATGTATCGAATGTTGTGGTGAAAGTGTACAATCTCTGCAGAGTGTCAAACTATTCAATAAGGTCACATGTGTTATGGACAGTTGGAGTGGCCATACTGTTCCCCCGTCAGACTTTTAAAAATGACTGGTGAAATGAATTGAGACTTTGACTTGACCACAACAGAGTTGTGACATGAGTACAAGATCCCCCTTAGGAGTTATAAAATTGTGACTAGCTTTGGAACTTAGTAGAGATAAATCTGGCTTTTGCAAAATAACTCTAGAGCCTAGTGTCCTATTATCAAAACCCCTCTCACTTGTTAGTATTAGTTTGCGAGTACTTAAAGAGTACTCATGGCTTTGTCCCTGGCTATTCCCATGGCCAGACTATGAAGAGGAGTACCTGGAGGATGGACCTCAGGAAGGTTACGACAACTAGGATCATCTCCCATCACAAGATTGCTCTGTGACCTCAAGATGGAGCTTCGCCTACGCTACCGTTATTATTACGTATTCCGCTGCTTGATGTTGTTTTAAGAACTGGATCATGAGATCCCTATTTGTGTAAGAACTTATGTACGGTTTGTAATGGATGATGTACTATGGTATCCAATTCTGTTATGTCTCGCAAAAATGGTAATCCTGGGATTGTGATGTATGGCATAACAGCATCTAGGATTAAAATCCGTGTTGACAAGTTGGTATCAGAGCCATCCTGACCATAGGAGACCCTAGTTAGATTGGACGTTTGAATCAAAAACTTAGTTTCCAAAACCAAAGAAAACAAATATTTACAAAAACTTATTCTCATTCTTATCCCCTTGATTCTTTCATGAAAATTCAGGTTCCTCAAAAACTCTTGTAAATACTTAAAATTTTGACACACTTGATCACTCTACTAACTTACTCATCCTATATTCTTATAGATGGACGTGAAGTACAACAAGTTTTACCAATTGGGGAATGGAGGAGACCTTATCTTTGAGAGGGATTTGGACCAGCTTTCGGAACTTCTGGAGTGTCCACACCCCGAGTTCTTCGGAGCTCAGCTCAATGATCAAGGAGGAGAAGACCTGCAGTGGCTAATTGTTGCAAGTCTCCGAGGAAAGATTGAACCTCCCACTGCGGAGGGAATTCAGTTTACCTTGAGGGAAAACAACTGGCTCGATGGACTTGCCAGGGCCATGCAGGAAGCTCTTTCCTGTCTGTGTGGGCAGAGCATCAATCAGATCAAGGGTACTCGCTTTGAGTTTTGCCCAAGGCGTGATGCTAATGGACAACCACTGGAAGCCCCATACCACCCCAAGCTGAAGACTCAATTGGACCACCTTAGCTTCATGATGTACGATCGGCAGCAGGAGTTGGACAACTGTCGTGACTACTGCAACCACAAGTCTGCCATTATTAAGACGAAGGATCAAACCATCACCATGCTAGCAAAGGATCGCAAGTCTCGCCGCCGTCAGCTCGACAAGAAGGAGCGCATCATTGCCCGTCTTCGCCACCACATCTCATCTCTGGAGGAGACCATCCATGAGAGAGACATGCAGTTGGAGGAAAGGGAGAATGCAGGAGAGGATCTTCGTGGAGACCCCTACTCCTATCTCAGCGATGACGATGATTTTCTGGAGGATCAGGCTATTGATTTATTCATCGATGAGGATGATTTCGCCTTCATCGATGATGATGAGGATGATGAGGCCACAGATTCTGAGGAGTAGTAGCACTTGAGCACTAGCGTAGTGAGTAGTATTTGGTCCCACTGTATCGTAGTTTTCATAATGGTTCTTAAAACCATCTGCTTTTCTTTGTTGTGGTGTGTGTTGTATCGTGTGCAATGAATGAATGAATGAATGAAAAAGCAAGTTGCTAGAAAACCTGAGTCAAACTTTAATTTTTTTTCCCAAAGACCCAAAACTTTAGAATTTTCCCTCTTTTCTCATGATCTATCTCAATCTTCAGATGCCACGTGGAGGAAGTGGTTCATCCCCGGACCCGATGTTGCAGATTCTGCAAATGTTGACTTCTGACCGCAAAGCTGAAAGAGCCGAATGTCAAGCCAACCTAGCCACACTGCAGCAGATAGCCCAGCTTGCCCACAACAACCAAGGCCACAGAAATCAAGACAACCATGGATCTAAGCTCAAGAACTTCCAGAATACCAACCCACCTGTTTTCACTAAGTCAGAAGAGCCCCTAGACACCGATGATTGGCTGCAAACCATGGAAAATAACTTAGAAGTCGCCGGAGTGGAAGCCAACGAGAAAGTTCTGTTCGCCACCCACTATCTAGCTGGAGATGCCAGGGCATGGTGGAACAGTGTTCGTGCAATGACCGGAGGCCAGATGATGACCTGGGAGGAATTCAAGGTCAAGTTTAGCAGAACCCATGTGCCACCAGGTTTGATCAAGAGAATGAGAGACGAGTTCAGAGAGCTGAAGCAAGGAAGGATGACTGTAGTGGAATACCGTGACAAATTTTTGTCATTATCTAGGTATGCCCCGGATGAGATTGACACCGAAGCCAAGAAGAAAGAATGATTCCTGAATGGTCTGCATGATGAAATGCAGATAGTGTTAGTCAATATCCCCTTTGCGAATATTGAAGCCCTTGTAGACTCTGCTATCCAGATGGAAGGAAAGATCAACCAAGCCAATGAGAACTGCAAGCGTCGCATGATGCATCAGCTAGGAACCCATCAGACCCCAAAGTATCGCCCTAACCCATCTCCAGGATTTGCCCCAAGAACCAACAGACCCCCGATGAACCGTCCGACCTATCCCAACCGTGGAAACCCTAGACCCGGAGGAAATCACAACAACCCCGGCAACGCTAGCAATTTCAACCATGCCCCACCCAAGTTTAACAGCAATGCTACCGCCAACACCAACACTGCCCCTAGGACTGGAAGCAATGTTGTGCCTGTCGCAGCCAAGGACAAGTCGCAAGTGACTTGTTATGACTGTGGAAATAAAGGCCACTATTCCAACGAGTGCCCAAACAAGAAGAATGCTACCGCCCCCAATGCCAATGCCCTAGCTCAGCAAAGAAGGCGTGTTCAGCCAGGAAGAAGATTTGCCCCAGGGAATTCACTCAACCGCAATGGCCGTCTTTTTCTCATGCATGCTGAAGAAGCTCAGGAAGCGCCAGACGTCGTGCTGGGTATGTTTTCTGTTACATCAGTACTTGCAAGAGTGTTGTTTGACTCTGGTGCATCGCATTCATTTGCCACCGAAGAATTTGCATGCACTAGTAAGATTCAACCAACCAAACTGAAGCATGTTATGATTGTTCAAATTCCCGGATCAACCACCAAGGCTAGGCAAATTTGCAAAGCCATCCCTATCCGAATCCATGGCATAGATTTTTATGCAAATCTGATAGTACTCGGAACTAAAGGTTTAGAAGTAGTACTAGGAATGGATTGGATGTACAAACATAAAGGATTGATTGACTGTGCCAAGAAAGCCATGACCAGTACCGCCGGAATATCAGTCAAGCATATATCTGAAACCTTACCTCGCCAATTAAAATGCAACAAGAGTATAGCCCAACCTACCATTGACCAAGTCCGGATAGTCTGTGCATACCCCGATGTATTTCCAGATGTTTTGCCCGGTATGCCCCCAGATCGGGATATCGAGTTTATCATAGAACTAATTCCTGGAACCGGACCCATAGCCTAGAGACCCTATAGTATGAACCAGTCAGAGATCACAGAATTGAAGAAGCAGCTGGATTCTATGCTAGAAATTGGATTGATTCAACCAAGTGCGTCACCTTGGAGATCACCTGTCTTGTTTGTGGACAAGAAGGATGGAGGTAACCGTTTGTGTACGGATTATCGGAAGTTGAATGATGTCACCATCAAGAACAAGTACCCCTTGCCCAATATAGAAGATTTGTTTGATCAGTTGACCGGTCCCAAAGTGTTTTCTAAGATTGATCTTAGAACCGGATATCATCAACTCAAAATTTGTGCAGAGGATATTCCAAAGACTGCCTTTACCACCAGATATGGATTGTACGAGTATATCGTTATGTCTTTTGGATTAACCAATGCCCCCGCTTATTTCATGAATCTCATGAATAAGATTTTTATGGACTTCCTGGATAAGTTTGTCATTGTTTTCATCGATGACATTCTGATTTATTCCAAATCGGAAGAAGAACATGAGCTACACCTAAGGACCATTCTTGGAACCCTTAGAGAGCATCAGTTGTATGCCAAGTTTAGCAAATGTGAATTCTGGTTACAGGAGGTAGGATTCCTCGGTCACATTGTATCAGCCGAAGGAATTGCCGTTGACCCTGCCAACTGAAAGATGTAGAAGATTGGCAAGCCACAACCACTCAAACCCAAGTTCGTGCATTTCTCGGATTGGCAGGATATTACCGCAAATTTGTAGAAGGATTCTCTAGTATCACCAGACCCATGACCCAATTGCTGAAGAAGGACAAGAAGTTTGAATGGACAGACAAATGTGAAGCGAGTTTTCAAGAACTCAAGAGGAGATTGATTTCAGCCCCAATCTTGATCATGCCAGATATCACGAAGCCCTTCGATGTGTATTGTGATGCATCCAAGATCGGTCTCGGATGTGTGCTAATGCAAGAAGGCAAAGTTATATCTTATCTATCTCGATAACTGAAGCAACACGAGCAAAATTACCCAACCCATGACCTCTAACTCGCAGCCGTAGTTCTAGCCCTGAAAACATGGAGACATTACCTGATGGGAAACCGTTGTGAGATCTATTCGGATCACAAGAGCATGAAGTATATATTCACTCAGAAGGAGCTGAATATGAGGCAGAGAAGATGGATTGAGCTAATCAAGGATTACAACCTGGACATTCACTATCACCCTGGTAATGCCAACGTAGTAGCCGATGCCCTTAGCAGATTGCCGTGCCGCTTGAACTCCATGATTTTGAAGGAGCAACCAAGTTTGCACAAAGAGATGGAAGATTTTCGAATGGAATTAGTAAGTGAAGGATTTCTGGCTAGCATAGAACTCCAGCCCACTTTGATCAGTCAGATTAAAGAGGCGCAGAAGGGAAATGCTAGTATTGAAGGAATCAAGCGTCATATCGGTACAGGCAAGGTACCCGGATTCACCGAAGACGAAGAAGGAGTTCTGTGGTACAAAGGACGCCTTTGTGTACCATCAGATTCTGAGTTGAAAGAAGTTATCTTGAAGGAGGCTCATGATACTCTTTATTCTATCCATCCCGGAGGAACTAAGATGTATCAAGATTTGAAAGAGCAATTTTGGTGGCATAAGATGAAGAGAGAAATCGGAAGCTATATCGCCAAGTGTGATATTTGTCAGCGAGTCAAGGTAGGACATCAAAGACCTGCTGGATTGTTGCAACCATACTCTATCTGGGTCATAGTGGACAGATTGTCCAAAGTCGCCCATTTCTTGCCCGTCAAGACCACATACCAGAGTTCGAAACTAGCGGAGTTGTACATCGCTAGAATCGTTAGTTTGGATGGAGTCCCCAAGAACATCGTATCGGATCGAGGAACTCAGTTTACCTCGAGATTCTGGAAGAAAGTCCAAGAAGGTTTAGGAACCCGCCTAGATTTCAGCACCGCGTATCACCCTCAGACCGATGGGCAAACAGAGCGAGTAAATCAAATACTCAAAGATATGCTGAGAGCATGTGTGTTAGAATATGGATCCAAGTGGGAAGACTGTCTGCCGTTTGCAGAATTTTCCTACAATAACAGTTATCAAGCCAGTTTGCAAATGGCCCCATTTGAATTCATGTACGAAAGGAAGTGTCGCACCCCTTTGAACTGGTCGGAAGTAGGAGAGAGTCAGATTTTTGGACCCGACATCCTACGAGAAGCAGAAGAGAAGGTTCACAAGATTCGTGAGCACCTCAAGACCGCCCAGTCCAGACAAAAGAGTTACACCAACAAGAGATGTAGAGACCTCGCCTTCAACATAGGAGATTTTGTTTATCTGAAAGTGTCGCCATTGAAGGGAATGCAGTGTTTCCAACTCAAAGGAAAGTTAGCCCCCAGATATATCGGACCTTTCAGGATTCTGAACCATCGAGGTGAAGTATCATATCAATTGGAACTACCCGAAGAGATGTCAGCCGTGCACAATGTGTTCCATATCTCGTTACTTCGCAAGTGTCTCGAAGTCCCCGAGAAGACCGAAGTGTTCAAGAATATCGATCACCGGACCATAGAGATCAACGATGACCTGACCTATCCTGAAGTACCCATCCGTATTTTGGAAGAAGCTTTTCGAACTACCCGAACCCGAAGCATCAAGTTTCTCAAGATTCAGTGGAGCAACCACACCGAAGAGGAAGCTACCTGGGAGCGTGAAGATCACATCAGGACGGAGTTTCCCGATCTCTTCAAATCCTAGGTAATCTTTTCGTCCTTTTTCAAATCTCGGGATGAGATTTTGTTTAAGGGGGAAGGTTTGTAACATCCCAAAAATACTAATCTTGGATCATCACACTCTAATCATCAAAATTAGGGTTAAGAAAAACTTTTCTAAATAAAATTATGAAAGCATGCATGTGAGTATGCATTTCATTTTGAATTCTTTTGAACCAACTTGTTTGTGTGTTCCTATGCTTATAATATGTTTCTTAGGTGAAATAAACATCATCTAAAACATTTCCCAAACTTTTCCTAAAGACAAGTAAATCAAAACAAATAAAATAAGGGAATGGTCATTTTGACCAATTTAACTCCCATGCCTACTTTAGCTGTCTCAAACTTTCAGAACCTAACAGAAACTTTTCTGGACCTTTGCACCCCTTGAATGTACTCATAAAAAAGTATCAAGGACCACTTTGTGATCATCTAGAAACTTTCAAATGCATAGTTTAAATGACAATTCAAAATTGAATCTTTATCATATGGGAAGATCCCACTTTTTCAAAAACCACTCAAACAAGCTCAACATTCAAAACCCAAGCATCTGCAGACTCACCAACACCAATCTAGCACACCCACCAAAAATCTTTTCAAAATTCAAAACTTGAATTCATGCAGTCATTTCATCAAACAGGTTGCAGACACAAATCATACAAAATCTAAACACTATAGTGAGCAGTGATTAAAGCCTAACTTGTTCCCTATCTAGCTCACAACCAGCTCAGTAGATCATCTAGCAAGATTAACCAAGCACTATCCCCACTGTAAGCTTGGCATTGCCATCAATGGTGAACAGCCGAGCACACCCATGTCACCCCCATGTCGACAGCAAGCTAGGAGGAGAAGCAAGCCTAGCCACCATCGGACCACACGCACGCATCGCGCTTAAACCGCCAATGACCATGCCGAAAGCGTGGCGCCAGAGCGCCACCTCGACTTCCAAGCATCACAAGGCCGCCTTGCCACGCGCGTACATGATCACCACCGACCCAGAGACCGCCAGACATCCTCGTCACGCCTGCGGACGCACAGCCACCGCTCGCCCTCGAAGACGCCGCCTCTGCCGTGCAGAGCGTCGCGTGTTCCAGACCAAGCCGAACCGCCCCACGCCTCGAAACCATGTCGTTGAGCATCGCCAGGGAACACCGCACCGTCCCCTACCTTCGCCCATGCCAATAGCCGTCTGTACCATCGCCCCCCGACGAGCTCACCGTGTGACGAGGTTTCGACTCGTCAATGCCCATTGTTATGGACTTGGGTTTTGGAGAAGATGGGGATGCTGGAGATCGTGGAACGGTTAACAGACAAGCAACCAGGGGACACGAGATTTACCCAGGTTCAGGCCCTGAGGGAAAACCCTACCCCGCTTGTCCGCTTGATTACGGCGGAACCGAAGGTTACACGGTGCGCAGATTCGATCTGGCGTGAAGGTGCGTGTGCGGAAGTATGAGTCGAGAGACCTAGGACGTACCCTCCTGGCCTTTATATAGACTTAGGCAGGTCCCGGGCATAGTCCTAGTCGGTTACAGGTTCTAGGGTTTTACCCCTTTGAATTTCCTATCTATGCTAGTCTTGCTTTCTAAGGATCCGAAGGCGTCATGGGCCTTGGCCACCCGAAAATCTTCATGGGCCAGCGTATGTCTGCTGTGGGCCTTCCTTGGGCTGGACCAGGTATGCTGAAGTCACGTACCGTAGGGTATAACCATGTCAGTAGCCCCCGAGTGATCAGTTGAATTGTAGATTCGGCTGAGGACTCTTAATCCTTCGGGTGCAACTAGGTGTTTAGCAATATATGTGTGTAGGGATTTTTGATACATGTGCCTGACTCACCCAACGGATCAGGGTCAGTTAACTGTCTTAGGACGAAACAACATAATCTTCATCAGATTTGAGTCCCTTAACTTGAACCCGGAACATATGCTGGCGTAATTCGACTCAGGCCGCAGAGGACTTACAGGAGTGGAATTCCAGTGTTTTTAATTGATGTACCCAACGCGTCCGTCGGGATTTTTCATCACGCCTGTTGGCATGGATTTATACTAGCAGAGCGCAGTCGTGTACGTTGCCAGGCCATCAGATGATATCTGCAGGTCTTATCTTTGCGTCGCAGACGCAACATCCGACCATTTGTCACCACGGAGGTGCTTCGGGTGGCCAAGGAGATTGTCGCTCACTCAATGTTTTGTTGGGGTAGAGTTGCCAAAAAGTTTTTTGCTTGCTGATCCGAAGGATCGCAGTCGAAGATTTCATAGGGTGCGCGACCAGCGCTCCCTATGGGAGTAGCCCCCGAGTGTCTGTTTGAGTCGTAGACTCGAGCAGAGACTTTAGTTCAAGCATTGCTCAGTTGTTAAGTCCGTAGGACACGAAAATTTTCGGATGCTTAAATTTATCCTCCCTATGGGAGTAGCCCTCGAGTCCATAGTGGAGTCGTAGACTCAACGTAGGACTCGAAGAAATACTTTGTCTTTATTCATCTTCCGGGTGCGCGGCCAGCGCTCCTGATAGGAGTAGCCCCCGAGTATTTAGTCGAATCGAAGATTCGAGTGAGTACTCTTAGCTGTGGAGCCGGGGAATTGTAGTTGGTGCTAGTATAGCTTTTGATGACATCAGTGCTGACGATCGATGACCTCAAGCGTCTGCTACACCAGAGATGACTTGACTGGACGAAACGTGGGTCCCACTTGCTGACTTTGAATTGACCGGTCACGCGCGGCATGGAGATAATTACGGTGTCTCCTCGATTTCCGCGTGTAGTGGACGGCGTGGTAACGATGGTTCGTTGTGGTGTTGACATGTGTACGGTCAGATCTGCCGTTGGCGTTAGGTCTTCTCGATGGACGGCTGTCGTGCGTCGTCTTCGCTGTTATAATCATTGGGGAAAGTCGCGGTTTGTTTTCACCGCATCAGTTCTTGTTTTCACTGCCTCCTTGTGCTCTAGCGATTCTTGCTGCACGCTGGGATTTCCTTCCACATTTCCGTCGTTGTTTCTGCGCTTTCACCGCCGGTGCCGCCGTAGCGCCATGGGGAAACCAAAGAAATCGTCATCTGCGGTTGGGACCAGCGCCGCCGGAGGAAAGAAGGGCACCACCGCTACTCGTGTCACCGATGGTGGCTGGCGGCAATCAGAGACGCGGGAGAGCGATCTCCGCAAGCCATGAGGGCCTGATCCCAAGAAGATAGGGAGGCCGCCAAACTCCCGCAATGAGGTAATCCTCGCCCCCATCTTAGTATCGGGTTATGTTTCTGCCTTTATGCGTGGGTTTTCTTCCATCCACGACTTCCTTCGTGGGTGCTTTTTTCTATGGCATCCAAATGCATCATCTTCGCCCAACTCCCTTCTTCACATTGCGTGTTTTATCACTTTTTATGGTGCTGGCTTGGCATTGAGTCAAGACTTTGGCCTCTTCCGAAGCTCTATTCCGTGAAGAGGCAATCTGGTTCGGATGGTGTATCCCATTGGGGTTGCATCATCTCCCTTAGTCCCAATCTTCTTTCTTTTTCCATGTCCGAATATGTCCAAGATCGGCGGAGGCGATGGTTTTATATCCGCGACCAGAGTGTGGGCAAGATTTTGGTCTTGTTCCCTTTGACCCCTCCCAAATGATTGAGCCGAAAAGGTCTTGGAAAAACCAAATCTTGGACGGTGAGGTGGCGGAGGTAGAGGCCCTCTACCGTCGGGTGGAGGATCTCCAGCTGATTCCGGAGAAGGAGGTGAACAGCGTGGACATCATCTGGACGTTTCTTGAGCGTCGGGTGCAGCCTCTCCAAGCGAGGGTGCACCCGATGTTTCTTTATTCTGGGCGCCGTGATCCGACGAGGGTTTCGGCTGAGAAAATCTCCGAGGGGGATCTTGACAGGGCCCTTCGCGTGCTGCTGAAGTTCAATGCCGGAGAAGAAATCCCGGGGAAGTCGCTAACTCCTCCATTTTCTTCGACGCGTTGCATCAGTAGTGTAGATTTGTGCACGTAGTGCTTTTTGTCGGCTGTGTATTTATTTCCCTTGTTTGCTAACAAAGTTCCTTCTGATTTTGCAGAGCTTCAAAGTGCCGGGCATGGTACCGCCATTGCCCGAAAAGTATCCGAATGCCCCGGATAATGAAGTGGTTGAGTCCGTGTCCGAGCTGCCGTCGGCGCGATCTCCGGCGGAGGATGCTAACGAGTCGAGTGAGGACCATACGCGCAAACGATCACGGAGCTCCAGCGAGTCTTCGGATGCCTCGACTCCTCCGACTCCCAGAAACCCTCTGGGCCTTGAGCGTCATAGTGACGGTCATGGAGGCTCTTCCTCTCCCATTCCTGCCATTCCTGTGCGGGCTGTAGCACCGCACCCGCCAGCGAAGCGGAAGAAGGAAGAGAAAAAGGAGGAGAAGAAGGAAGAGAAGAAAGAGGAGAAGAGATCCCGAAGGACTCCTCCTGTCTTCGACCTGAGCTCACTGGGCTCGTAAGTTTCTTGTTGTACTATTGTCTTTTTGCCTTCATGATTTTTGCACTTGTGCTGATTTGTTCGTATGCAGGCATTCCTCTCACGATTCCTCCAGTGATGGTGCGGGAGATGATGGGGGAGTCGAAAATTGCGTCTCCTCCTCCTCAGACGGTGGCAACTTCGAGTGGCGCGGCTCCGGATCCTCCGTTGCAGGAGGTGCAGGTGGTTGCGCCTCAGAATTTCACAGGCGGGCCTTCGGAGTTGCCATCAGAGCATGTAAGTTTTTCTGCTTCATGTCACGGGGGGAGCCCCCGAGTGTCTTCGTGTGCTGATTTTGTTTTTACTCCTTTGTGTTGGGCGTAGCCCCCAAGTCCTTTTCTTACTGCTATTTCCTTTTTCTGCAGCCTTTTGTGCAGGAGGCCAAGCGGCTGGTGCAGGAGTGTCTGGTGCTGGAGGCTAACCTTCGGCAGCTTCAAGGTACCTATTCGTCTTTTGGTGCTTTTTTCGTTTATTCTGGTCCTGCTTTCTGACGTTTGCTTGTTTTGAATGCAGAGGAGCACAATACTTCTCTCCGTGAGGTTGACGCTCTCAAGAAGAGCCTTGGTCTCGGAGCAGAAAACCGAGGCCGCCGTTGGCGCGAAAGAACGCCTCGAGCTAGAGCTGACTAAGGCAGCCGAAGCGAAGGAGCGTCTGCAGCAGGAGGCCGCGGATCGTGAGGAGCAGCTGGCCACTGTTGCGGCTGCTCGTGAAAGAGAGGTAGCAGCGAAGATCATGGCTGCTGCCAAGGCTCTTTCGGGTGAGTGCTAGATTTGTGCTTGTTTCTTCATGCTTCATGTCTTCTTCTGTGCTGCTTTTCTTCATGTCTTCTTCTTATATTTTTTTTGTCTCAGATGCCGCAGGCATTGAGTTTGAATGTGGTGCTCTAGAGCACGGGAGTGCTCTAGATGATGCTACTGTGGCGGTCGAAGACCGCCGCAAAGACCGCTGCCGACTCCCTTGCCAAGGCGAAGGAGGTCCTTGGCCGCTTCTACAAGGAGCTTGTTCCTAAGGGCGCGGCCCTCGATGATGTGGATGCTCTGGCGGAGGCTCACGGTAAGCGCTGCGCGATAAGCGCAAGCGTAAGGGCATCGGCCGTCTGGCCGGCTGGTGATGGCCTTGGCGGCCGGAGCGGATCTGGATCCGCCGTATCACCTCCGGATGCCGACGATCGCGATGGATCCGAGGTAGCCTTTGCTGCCTACTCGCTCACCGCAGTTTATATGGGCCCAAACTCATTGATTTGTCGTTCGAGTATGCCCTGGCGCAGTACGGGCCAAAGCTTGGCAGTCTGGCTCCGAGGCGACTCAGGGTGCCGCGTCTTAGGCGTTGTAGACGTAGGGTAGTTTGTAGTCTACTTTTGTTGTAAATATCTTGAACAACACCATCCTTGTGCCACGTAGTGGCCTTATATGTTTAATGAATTCTTCTTAGTTGTGCTCTATCATTGTGTGAATGTGTATGTCCCTTTCTTTTCCTGCTGCTCTAGGTTCCTTCGGGTGCTGACCCTGTTGACACCTCCTCCGCAATGCCGTTGCGACCATCTTTGGATGCTTCCTCTCAACTCGCTTTTCTTCGGGATCGCGTGCGTAGCCTGGAGAGGGAGTTGCTCGGTTTGCGAGGACGTGCCGATGTTTGGAAGTCTAAGGCGGAGCGTGGTGCAGCCAGGGAGGAGTACTTGATGGCGGAACTTGTTCGACTGTCTGAGCAACTTCAATGTAAGTTGTTCCTTGTTTCGAGCTGTAGCTCGGTTCTTCGGGTGAGCCTGCTGGCCTTTGCTCTTATTTTTTCCATTGTCGCAAGTGCGAACCTTGCTCCGAGGGAAGAGAAGGAGCGTGTCGCTGTTTGGGTCAATTGCTTGACTCAACAGGACATGGAGGCTGGTGGCTTCTTCTGGATGGATCGTGACCGTGCCATAGCTCTGGCGACGGTGCAGGATCGTGTGCACCAGGTTTCTCGAGTGCTTCGCCAAGTGCAGACGCCGCTTGCCTCGGTGCTGCACGTCATGTTCCCTTTGGATGCCGTACCAACAAGCCTTGCGGGTCTTCTGTCGAAGTTTCGGAGCGTGAGCAATGTCAAGGAGTTGGTGCGGCAACAGCTCGTCGCAGGAGTGAAGGCTGCTTTGTCTCTTGTGAGGGTGCACCGGCCTGACGTAGATTTGGCTGCTGTGGCAGCTGGGCCACCTCCTCGGCCAGACGGTGGTGAGTGGGACATGCGGCCACATTACGCGGTTGTAAGGCAGTATGCCGAACAGGTCGTAGATTTGTTTGAGCAGCGTGCCCAGGTTATTCTTCAACATAGGTAGTACCTGTAAAAAGAGATAGATGTAAAATTTGTATATTTCGGCTGGGCGTGTTGTGCCCTTTGTTGTAAAGTTTTGTTTGTTGTGAGCACGCAGTGCTTTGATTGAGTACGTGTCCTTTTCGTTTGCCTGACGTTGTCAGCTACTCAGGTGTACACGTTTGATCCTCAGTCGATGAAATCGTGAGGTGGGGGGAGCCCCCGAGTGTGTTTGTAGCATGTAGTAAAGTTGCAAAAATAGCGAACTGAAGTTTTGGGGCGAGACACTTAGCTTTATTTATATCGTAATGGAGGAGGTACATTGTTCGGCTGAGTAGCCTTGGCTGAAAGCCTTATTGAAAGTAAAGGGGGTAGGTAGCTAGGGGTAGAATCGTCGCAGGTGCGCGATGTTCCATGGGTTGGAGTATGCGACTCTAGACTCCACGTGCTTGAGGCGATAGGCGCCACCTGGGATGACTTCAGTGATGACGTAGGGTCCTTCCCATGGTGTCTCGAATTTATTTGGTCGCTTTTCCTTGAGTCGCAAGACGAGGTCTCCTTCGACGAAGGACCTTGGGCGCAGCCGGCGGCTGTGGTAGTTGCGGAGACTCTGCTGGTACACCGCTGATCGAGCTGCTGCTATATCCCGTGCTTCGTCGAGTGTGTCGACAGCGTCTTCGAGTGCAATCGTGGATTCGGCTTCGCTGTAAGAGACGACCCATGGGGCCTGGTGGCGATTTCGCCGGTAGCACGGCCTCGCCCGTACCATGAAGAACGGTGTAGCCGGTGGAGCTGTTTACGTAGTCCGTAAGCTCCACAGACGGATGGTAGCTCTTTCGTCCGTGCTCCAGCTTTTTGTTCCAGTGAACTCATGAGGCGCTTCTTGATGCCGGGCGCCGATTAGGCCGCTGGCCTTTTCCACTTGCCCGCTCGCTTGGGTGTGCCACCGAGGCGACGTGATGTTGATCCCAAGGCCTTCGCAGAAGTCCCGGAATTCTCAGAGATGAAGTTCGATCCGTTGTCGGTGATGATGCGGCAAGACGCGAACCTGTAGACAATGGACTCGAAGAACTTGACGGCAGTTTTGCCTTTCTGGTTGGTGACCGGCATGGCCTCGATCCACTTGGTGAATTTGTCGACTGCAACCAGGAGGAAGACGTGTCCCCCTTTCGAGGATTTTGGCAGTTTGCCTATCATGTCGAGGCCCCATTGAGCAAAAGGCCAGGCTATGGGTATGGGTCTGAGCTCGGACCCAGGTGCATGCGGTTTGTCGGTGAACCGTTGGCATCCGTTGCATCTTCGGACGATGTCCTTTGCGTATCTCATGGCCGTTGGCCAGTAGAATCCTGCTCGTAGAGCTTTGGCGACAAGGGAGCGGCTGCCTGCGTGGTGGCCGCAGATGCCCTCATGGATGTCTTGGAGTATGGCTTTGCCGTCGTCGATGGTGACACACCGTTGTAGTACACCCATGATGCTACGCTTGTACAGCTCGCCGTTGATGATGGTGAAGGCTTTTGACCGACGAGATATGCGCCGGGCATCCGTCGGGCTGTCAGGCAGTTCTCCGTTTATCAAGAACTGGAGGTATGGTCGCGTCCAAGTTTTTTCGACTGCCATGACCTGCATTAGGTTGACCATGGCTACCTCTGTGTCCAGTTTTTCGGGTCCTTCGTGTCCTTCGGGTAGCGTAGATCCCGAGTGTTCTGCTTCTTCGGGTGATCCCTTGGGGAATTTCCGCTTGATGGATGGCACGCAGATCTGTTCGAGGAACACACCTGGTGGCACCTTTGCGCAAGTGGAGCCGATGTTGGCGAGTCTGTCGGCTTCCTCGCTTTCGCCCAACGGTCGGGCTCGCAGCCGTCAATTCTCCTTCTAGTGCGTTGTAGAGCGGCGATGCACGCGATCATGTTTTCGCGTAAAGGCGAGACTCATTCATCGTCTGCTGGACGACGAGGTTGGAGTCGCCATAGATGACCAGGCGCGTTGTGCCGCATATCTTTGCCATCCTCATGCCATGGATGAGGGCTTCGTATTCGGCCTCGTTGTTGGAGGCTCGAAATTTCATCCAGAGGACGTACTTCATCTTGTCTCCTTGGGGGGAGGTTAGTATGACCCGTGCTCCTGCTCCAGCTTCTCTCTTGGAGCCGTCAAAGTGCATTGTCCATGACTGCGACATGTCTAGGGTGTCTGGCAGCTGCAGCTCCATCCAATGTACCAGGAAGTCCGGAAGGACTTGAGATTTGATTGCGAGTCGCTTCTCATAGACGATGTCCAGAGGTGACAGTTCGATGCCCCACAGGGCCACCCGTCCTGTGGCCTCTGGATTATTCAGGATGCTGTTCAGGGGTGCCTCGTTGATGACCATCACTTGGTGCTCCTCTGCTTTGTTGGTGTCGATTACCTACCGAGGTAGTAATTGGGCGCTGGACCCGTGGGTCTTGCCTTCTTCGGTCGTTCGACCACGAGTAATGTCTTGACCACGGTGTGTGGCTGCTATGTACAAGCAGGGGGCTCGCGCCCTTTGGCGTGACCAAAATGGGCGAGAGGTGGAGAGCCGCTGAGGCTTTCAATGCGTCGCTATTTGGTGTCCACTGAACTTGTCCGCTTTGCGCATAGCTGGTAGAATGGTAGGGCCTTCGCCCATGCGGCCGATGAACCCGCTTAGTGCCGCTACTCGTCTCGCGAGCTGGACGCCTTTTGAGGTTTTTTCGGCTTCTCCATCATCATGATGGCTCTGATTTTCTTCGGGTTCGCCTCGATCCCTCGCTGAGAGATGAAGTACCCAAGCAGCTGACCCGATGGGACGCCGAAGGCGCACTTTTCGGGGTTAAGCTTGATCCCGTAGCGATCAAGGTTGTCGAACGTCTCGCGGAGATCGTCGATAAGTGTCCGTGCCTCCTTGGTTTTTATTACTATGTCGTCGACATAGACTTGGACGTTGCGACCGATCTGGTCCTTGAGGCAGGCCTGCATGCATCGCTGGTACGTGGCACCTGCGTTCTTTAGCCCGAAGGGCATTGTGTTGTAGCAGAATACTCCGAAAAGTGTGATAAACGCCGTTTTCTCTTGATCTTCGACCTTGAGTCGAATCTGGTTATAGCCTGAGTAGGCGTCGAGGAAGGAGAGTTTCTCACAACATGCAGTCGAATCGATGATCTAGTCGATCCGGGGAAGAGGGAAGTGGTCCTTTGGGCAGTGCTTGTTTAGTGACGTGAAATCCACGCACATCCGCAGGATGTCCGTGTCCTTTTTTGGGACCATCACTGTGTTTGCCAACCATTCACTTTCCTTGATTTCCTTGATAAAGTCTGCAGCGAGCAGTCTATTGATTTCCTTGCCGATAGCTTCGGCTCGTGGCTCCGACAGTCTCCGGATGGACTGCTTGACTGGCCTGGTGTCTGGAAAGACATTGCGTGCGTGCTCGGCGAATTTCGAACTTCTGGCATGTCCGCAGGACACCAGCGAAGATTTCAGCGCTCACGGAGGAATTTGACGAGCGCTTCCCTATGCTTGCCGAGGTCGCTATATCAGGGCCGTTTTGGAGGCATCCGTCGGATGGACCTGTACTTTCTTGGTGTTGACGGTGGAGTCGAAGGACATGTCAGGTGCGTTCTGTCGTGTGACTGGGGGTGCGCCATTATCTGTCACCTCACGGAGCCTTACGGGCTCGTCTTGCGTGCCGAAAGACTGGAAGATTTTGTTGAAATCCCTGTCGCATTGGTCCGATCGGGTGAAGCTCCCGTGGACTGTGATGACGCCCCTTGGTCCTGGCATCTTGAGTAGTAGGTATGCGTAGTGTGGGACGGCCAGGAACCTTGCGAATGCTACACGCCCTAGGATGGCGTGGTATTGCGACGGCCAGTCCACCACTTCAAATTCGAGTCGCTCCTGCCGAAAGTTGTCCGGCTTCCCTAAGATGACGTCGAGCCCTATTTTGCCCAGGGGGAATATGCCCTTCCCTGGGACGATGTCGTGGAACATTGTGTCTGACTGTTCCAGGCTGCATTGTGGGATCCGCATTGCTGCTAGAGTGCTTTAACATTAGGTTGATGTCATTGCCGCCGTCCATGAAGACGCTGACTCATCTTGAAGCCTCCGATTGCGCCCGGCACCAGGCAGCATGACCTGGGCGAGGGATCCGCAAGGTGATCCGCGAGTGAATGTGATGCAGGACTCGATCCGCCGAGGTACCTGTGGATTGCAGCGGAGTTGCCACGCCAAGTTGATTTGTCGGGTGATTTTCTTCGCACCCTATTCGTGGGGCGGCCCTTCTGGATCATATTTAGTGCTCCTTTCGGTGGGGGGTACCCGATCCCGGCGTTGTTCTGCGCTGGTGCGACTGGTTGGTTTGGGCCTCCAATAGGCGGCGGTGGAGGAGCTCCGTGTTGGGGCAGGTGCGTTTCCGAACGCAGGGATTGGGGCTTGTTGCCTCATTTGCACCATGCTTTCACTGAGTTTCTGGAACTCGCGGCAGTCCTTGAGCATGTGGCTGGCTTTCTTTTTCCCATCCTGCTTGTCAATGTAGAAGTGGATGGTGCATGGACCCGAAAGTTTGTCGAATGCTGAGGGTCCGTTGTCGCGGTCGCGGCGTTGCCACGACTGTGCTGGTCGTCCGTTGTCGCGGAAGTTTCCTCCGCGGTATCCTCCGCTGTTGCGTTGTTGTCGCGGCGGGCGGTCGGCGAGCTGGCCGCAACCATGTCGGGTCCGTCGCGTCCTCGTGAGACGCCGATCTCCTCTTGCTGCGCATTCACGCCTTCTGTAGTCGCCCCTCTTCATCTGATTGTGCTCGGTGAATGCAATCTTCGCCGTCCGCCCACCTGTTGGCGATGTCCATGAGGTGGTCGAGTGTCTTGGGATTGACGCGCCCAAGTTCCTCCTTGAAATCTTGGCGTTTGATGCCGTCTCTGAAGGCGTCGATGGCCCTTTCTTCGGAGATGTGTGCTGCGGAGTTCTTGGTGGTAGACCAGCGTAATATGTATGAGCGAATAGATTCACCCGTTCTTTGAGTGCAGGCTCGCAACTCTTCGATCGAGGCGGGCCTCTTGCTAGTGCCCTTGAAATTTCAGATGAAGCTGTAAGCTAGCTCCTCCCAACTTCGGATGGATCCTAATGATAGGCGCTGAGCTGCACCGCGCATACCGTCACCGCATGGAGGCATTGCATGGCGGTTTCTTTGTTGCCGCCGTGAAGCTTGACGGATGACAGATGGTCACTGATCCAGGATTTTGGATCTTGCGTGCCGTTGAACTTCGGAGTATCCGAAGGAAGCTTGAAATTGCGTGGCATCTGTGTTCGCTGAACAGATCTGCTGAAGCATCAAGCTCCGCAGAGTTCTCCTTCATCTTCATCCATCTCGGACTCGGACGAGCATGCACGTTTGGCGCGTGCTTTGTCGATTTTGCGCCGTGTAAGCGCGTCTCTGGCATCGTAGTCGTGTTTATGGCGATGCGAGCTCTTCTTCCTTCGAGGAAGGTCGTGTTCCTCTTCCTCTTCGGATGAAGGGGTGGGGCTCCGGTCACGCCTGGCCGGAGCTTTCTTCTTTGGCTCCGCAGGAGCGTCTTCGTGGAGCGCAGCTCCGACGAGTCCGAGTCTGGTGAGTGCGGACTTATGCATGGCTCTTTTCGGGTCCCCCTCCGGAGGTGGGTGGGCCGCGAGATACGCAGTGGCTGCCATGATCGCAGCTTGCGGTGTCTTCGAGATGATGTTGCCGTCGGCATCCATATCCATGAACGATGTGTGGAGAGTTCGGGTCACATCACGGCGTTCCCTGGGATCCATGTTCTCCACCCGAGAGCGGTGCTTGTTTCCCTGGTTTCCGTTTGTTCTAGAGCCGGGTGCCATGGCGAGAGCTCGTCGCGCGCTGGACTCAGAGGCTGCTTGCTTGCGTTTGTCGAGCGTCTCCTGCATCTTGACTTGCTTCTTGTGCTCCTCGATGAGGAGGTAGTGGTATGCCATCAGTAGATTACGTGGGGAGTCCACAGGCAGGACTATGTCGCCTGCGACGGCACGACGTGCCTGGACCCATCCTTCTTTGCTAAGTTGGATGAGGTGGCCGTAATTTTCCCCGTTGGGTGGGGGGGACTGGCTTCTTCTGTTCCCGCCGTTTTCGCCGTTTCTGTCCTGCGGGTTGGGGTTCGTGTTGGGCGGCGGGTTGGGCGTTTGCTGCTCCTGGATGACTGCGGCGCATTGGTAGCGCTCGTAGATCGGTCCGCTACTGCCGCAGCTTTCGGATCCGGAACCGTAGGTCCCCTCATCCGAAGGTGGATTGCACAAATCGGAGTTGCAGCTGTTGCTGTCGTAGAACTCATCTGTCGATGGTGATGTGCGCAACACGGGGTGTGGAGCCCACGAGGCGGGCCCGATTGATGGCACAGGCACCCGCTCAGGAAGGCGGAGGGTGCCAGTTTGTCCCACCTGGAAGCAGAAGCTCCCGAACAAAATTTCGAGTCCGTCGCCTACGGGCTCGAAATCCTTCATGGTGGCCGACGAGTGGGCGGTGAAGTCGAAAGCGCCGAAGAGGAGGTGATTCTCCGTCGCCGCGGAGTTGTAGATTGATCGGGTCGGAACCGTCACGATCGCACAATCAGCAGCCTCGATTCCCACAGACGGCGCCAATTGACGAGGTTTCGACTCGTCAATGCCCATTGTTATGGACTTTGGTTTTGGAGAAGATGGGGATGCTGGAGATCGTGGAACGGTTAATAGACAAGCAACCAGGGGACACGAGATTTACCCAGGTTCAGGCCCCCGGAGGGAAAACCCTACTCCTGCTTGTCTGCTCTTGATTACGACGGAACCGAAGGTTACAGGGTGCGCAGATTCGATCTGGCGTGAAGGTGCGTGTGCGGAAGTATGAGTCGAGAGACCTAGGACGTACACTCCTGGCCTTTATATAGACTTAGGCAGGTCCCGGGCATAGTCCTAGTCGGTTACAGGTTCTAGGGTTTTACCCCTTTGAATTTCCTATCTATGCTAGTCTTGCTTTCCAAGGATCCGAAGGCGTCATGGGCCTTGGCCACCCGAAAATCTTCATAGGCCAGCGTATGTCTGCTGTGGGCCTTCCTTGGGCTGGACCAGGTATGCTGAAGTCACGTACCCGTAGGGTATAACCATGTCACCGTGCGCCCCGTCGGTCCCCTCGCTCGACTATAAATAGAGGCCACCCCCGCTCGAATTCTTCACACCATTCTACTCCCCTCTCATCACTGATCATGCCACACCGTTCCCGGAGCAAGGCGAGCAGCACTTCGCCGGAATTTCATCGGAGCCCGCCGCCTCTGGAGAAGAAGGGCGCCATCAATTTCGTCCACCCCAGGAGCTGCCGCGACCACCCCTGAGTTCGCTGTCATCGACTTCGTCGTTCGCCCGCCTCGCCGACCCTCGCCTGCACCCCGGTGAGCCCCCAGCAACCCCCACTGGCCGCGCTAGGTTTTTATCTCGCCGGCATTGCTCAACGTCGACGATGACTCTCATCCGTTGGATTAGAATCAGATCAAATGACCCACGTTGCCCCGTACAGCTTCACACCCCCTGTCTCACTGACGAGTGGGGACACCCACTTAAGCAGCCCGCGGAAGCGCTGCGCTTAGCAGGCCGGCCCGTTAACCTTTCCCGCGCAGCCCAGTATCTGAATTAAACCTTTTTTATTTTATTTCAAACTCACTTCTGTACCCAACTTCAAAAATCAACCCAGATCGATTCAGTGCACCAAATTGAATGAAACCAATTTTTTTAGAAAGTTCTGGGAATGCTGAATCCAAGCCCATTGGATTCAAGTCAATTGGATCTATAGATCACCCATGTTAAAAATAACAAGGCAGAAGCTTTTCTGCATTCAAACATTTTTCAAATTTAAACCATAATAGCTTTTGAGTTGATTCTAACTCTCAAAAATCACATTTAACCATACCTTTTAGAATATATAAAAATATATAGGTTTACTTGCAGAAATAATGTTCAAGTAATAAAAGAATGCCCCATAGGCATTTCTAGTCACTTTAATTAATTAAAATAAAAGGGTAAAACCTTATTAAATTGTGACACCATTTTAAATCACATTCCCATGAACTAAAATATGTGGTGATGACATGTGTCAACATGATCCCATGTTTGGTTTGGAGAATATTAAATCTTAAGTAGTTTTTCAATGAGTAGAAATTACTTTTCTAAAAATAAGAGGAATTAAACCAAGCTTTAATCTTGTAATGTTAGTGATGATGCTAGATCATCTATAGGACCCTTGTGTGTGATGATTGCAAGTAGTTAAGTATTGTTTGGTGATTGTGTACCTCGTATTTATTCATAGACGCTAGTACCGACCAAGGATACGAGGTGGAAGGAGGATACTACGAAGAAGAAGCCGAGGAGAACTTCAACCACTGCTCTGCACAAGGCAAGCTAACACTTGCAATTATGAGAGTTAAATAACCTATGCAATGCACTAAGCATGCTTGGTTAGACACATTTTATGATACCCAATCCTAGTTTTATTTGCAAGCTTTCTATTTTATTTCTTTATCAAAGCTATTACTTAGAGTTACCTAAGTGAATTATAGATACTAGAAAGATATTTGAAGGTTGCATAAAGAGCATAAAATTTGGCCTAAGCTAGATAATCTTGATGTCATCTTAAGGCATGAGATTAAACTTAGTTAGAACTCCACTAGTTTACCACCCCTCATTATTGCTTACCCCCACCCGTAGATGCTAGTGCTAAGCCTAAAACTTGATCAACTTTAGATGGGAATACTTGATGGAAAAAATGGTTATGAAAACCTTGGAATGATGGATCATTCTATTGAAATGTTTTGGACATGTGTTTCCGAACACCTGATGATTTTGGTTATGAAAATGTTGAGGCATGAGCCTTAGCCCCTTTATAAAACCGATGGTTGTCTGGATGCGATACCATTCCAATTTTATTGTACAACCACAATACCCGAAGATTGGGTAGGGCTTGACTGGAAACTTATATACCTTAGTATTAGTTCCCTCCCGGCAAAGGTCTGAGCTGAGGCTACCTTGTGAAGATTGTCCACCTGTGCAGTACCCAAGATGACAGTTGGTCATGGCTGGGAGGCCAAACTCACAGGAGAGGTGCTTATACTAGGGCATGTAATTGAAAGGTTAGGATTGATTATCCGCATACTGAGTATGGTGAATTCAGGATTTGTTCCTGACAGATGTATCGAATGTTGTGGTGAAAGTGTACAATCTCTGCAGAGTGTCAAACTATTCGAATAGCCGCGTCCGTGGTTATGGACAGTTGGAGTGGCCATACTGTTCCCCCGTCAGACTTTTAAAAATGACTCGTGAAATGAATTGAGACTTTGACTTGACCACAACAGAGTTGTGACATGAGTACAAGACCCCCCCTTAGGAGTTATAAAATTGTGACTAGCTTTGGAACTTAGTAGAGATAAATCTAGCTTTTGCAAAATAACCCTAGAGCCTAGTGTCCTATTATCAAAACCCCCTTTCACTTGTTAGTATTAGTTTGCGAGTACTTAAAGAGTACTCATGGCTTTGTCCCTGGCTATTCCCATGGCCAGACTATGATGAGGAGTACCTGGAGGATGGACCCCAGGAAGGTTACGACAACTAGGATCATCTCCCATCGTCAGCATTGCCTATGACCCCGAAGATGGAGCTTCGCCTACGCTACCGTTATTATTACGTATTCCGCTGCTTGATGTTGTATTAAGAACTGGATCATGAGATCCCTATTTGTGTAAGAACTTATGTACGGTTTGTAATGGATGATGTACTATGGTATCCAATTCTGTTATGTCTCGCAAAATGGTAATCCTGGTATTGCGATGTATGGCCTAACAGGAATCTAGGATTAAAAATCTAGGTGTTGACATTATGCCTACCTTTTGTGGTGTGTACACGGGAGAATAAGGTGAGGCCTTTGTAGTGTCGGTGTGTGGCGTGCCTCTGCATCTTGGGGTGAGGCCTTGTGTGGAATTGGGTGTGCATCGAGCCACCACACATAAAGGTGAGCCACTTGTGGCATTCAGGGAGCATTACTCTGTTGCACCTCTTCATAGGAGACGTAGCTTCTTTGGAAGTAAACTTCGGGATAAAATCATCGCCTTCGTGTGCCTCAGTTATTTGTATATCCAAGCTCTTTACTTATACACTTTACATGGAGACATCCTTCGTCCTTGAAGTTATATATCTTGCCATCACCTTATTTCATGTCTTGCTTAGCATGGGTTATTGGTGCACTTAGCTGAACCTAGTGAATTTAGTTTTTGTGCTTGGTAAATTAAATGCTAGTTTTATTCCTCATTTATTACAGCCAAAACCTTAATTATTTTAAAACACCTATTCACACCCTCTAGGTGACGTTCGAGTCCTTTTAGTCTATCACCTCTGAGTGTCGTAAGGAGATTTGAGGGAGTATATCTAGGGAGCCATGTGATCGCCATGGAGATTACAATGGAGTTGATGGAGGGATCAGGTGATGAAGCGAGCCCACCGAGGCTATCAATGATGAACTTGATGGATCCAAACAAGAACACATGTTCCTAGGCAAAGGTGGAGTTGACACACCGATGATGTTGATGTTGTCCATCCAAGCTTGTCGAAGTAGATTTGAACGCGCTACCCCTACCTAGCATGCAAACTGTCGTGGTATTTTCTAGTCAGTAAGTTTATGTTTGGTGGCGAACATGTTCGGCATAATCAGATGGTAGCACATGGGAGACAAAGGTTTATGTAGGTTTAGGCCCCAACATACAATTCACGGTGAAGACATGAATCCTATTTATGTCGTCTTGACTGTCTCTTTGTTTTCGGGGACAAACTCGAGGGAGTCTCAAGATCGTTTATGGTGGATGTGTGAGATATCGGATGGGAGGCCATACACTCGATTGGACAAATCTATGTGGTCTATCATTTCTCTCTCTAGCCCTTAGACCCCTTATATACTTCGTGGTCTAGGGTTATAGGTGTCGAGCCTATCAGCAGTCATAAACAAAACACCAGCGAGATATCCTAGATTTGATTTGAGTCAGCTACGATCGTTTTTGGTAGAATAATGAGCATGATACTGGCGTGACCTATAATCCAAGATGGTCACCGAGTAGGTCCTAGCCTAACACCCGAGTCCTTGGATAGAGGATCCCCTGCCAAGTACCAGAGAACCATTACCTCATCAATATTTTTTGTAAGGTTACTGTTCTCATAACATAACCCCATGTAGACTTCTACAACACAAGTATCATTATATTCATATCTATGGTGTGGGTTTTTAAGGTGTTCAACTGTCAACACCCAGATTTTTAATCCCAGATGCCTGTTATGCCGTACATCGCAATCCCAGGATTACCATTTTTGCGAGACATAACAGAATTGGATACCATAGTACATCATCCATAAAAAACCATACATAAGGTCTTACACAAATAAGGATCTCATGATCCAGTTCTTAATACAACTTCAAGCAGCGGAAATACGTAATAATAAAGGTAGCGTAGGCGAAGCTCCATCTTCGGGGTCACAGGCAATGCTGACGATGGGAGATGATCCTAGTTGTCGTAACCTTCCTGGGGTCCATCATCCTGGTACTCCTCTTCATAGTCCGCCAATGGAATAGCCAGGGACAAAGCCATGAGTACTCTTTAAGTACTCGCAAACTAATACTAACAAGTGAAGGGGTTTTTTGTAATAGGACACTAAGCTCTAGGGTTGTTTTGCAAAAGCCAGATTTACCTCTACTAAGTTTAGAAGCAAGAGAAAGCTAATCAAATTTTATAACACCTAAGTGGGAACTTGTATCTCGTGCCACAACCCTGTTGTGGTCAAGTCAAAGTCTCAAGTCATTTCACAAGTCATTTTGAAAACATCTGACGGGGAAACAGTATGGCCACTCCAACTGGCCATAACCGCGGACGCGGCTATTAAAATAGTTCGACACTCTGCAGAGATTGTACACTTTCACCACAACATTCGATACATCCATTGGGAACAAATCCTGAATTCACCATACTCACTATGCGGATAATCAATCCTAACCTTTCAATTACACGCCCTAGTATAAGCACCTCTCCTGTGAGTTTGGCCTCCCAACCATGACCAACTGTCATTTTGGGTACTGCACAGGTGGACAATCTTCACAAGGTAGCCTCAGCTCAGACCTTGGCCATGAGGGAACCAATACTAAGGTATATAAGTTTCCAGTCAAGCCCTACCCAATCTTCGGGTATTGTGGTTGTACGGTAAAATTGGAATGGTATCGCATCCAGACAACCACCAGTTTTATAAAGGGCTAAGGCTCATGCCTCAACATTTTCATCACCAAAATCATCTGGTGTTCGGAAACACATGTCAAAACATCTCAGTAGAATGATCCATCATTCTAAGGTTTTCATAACCATCTTCACCAAGTATTCCCATCTAAATTTGATCAAGTTTTATGCTTAGCACTAGCATCTACAAGTGGGGGTGAGTACTAATGAGGGGTGATAAAAAAGTGGAGTTTCAACTAAGTACCACCTCATATCTTAGGATGACATCAAGGTTTTCTAACTTAGGCCAAATTTTATGCTCTTTATGCAACCTTCAGTTATCTTTCTAGAATCTACAAGTCAGTTAATGTAACACCGCGGTTCTGAAAAGACCGTGGCTTCGATGTGACATGCCAATCCCTGGATCGGTTCATTGGCCCACAATAGAATAAGATGAATAACATAGCAAAATATCCGTGTATCATGAATAACGAAGATCCAGAGTACCATTATTACAATAAAAGCTTAGCTCAAGGCTAGCTCAAATTATTCAGGTAGCAACATAAATAAAGCAAATTCTCCATTCTTCAAATTGCCCACAAGTGAACAAGTGCCGAGTGGAGTACCGTGGCCTATATCGATTACTCAGAATCGGAATAACCTGCAACATGAAACGTAGCAGCCCCGAAGGGTCAATACATGGAATGTATGGCAAGTAGAGCTAGTAATGGAGACAATAGTACTAACATCTACATGCATATTTGGCAATTGGAGCTGTCCGCTTGCATTTGCAAATACAATTGTCCTACTTTCATAAACAGTTTTTGATTTTCTTTGAAAAGATCCCAATTAAGTTAACCCAACAATATTAAAAACAATTATGAAATTGGAATGAGCGAGAAACATGTCATGGAATCAATATCAAGCAACTCAGTTGTCCATAACCGGGGACACGGCTAATCGATTAGATTATACACCCTGCAGGGGTTAGTACACTTTACCCATGTGACTTGGCCAGCCCAGCTCGTACCATCACTCTCATTTTGGGTGATGATAGGGAGAAGTCCAAGAAGAGACTGTTCGGGAAGTAGCACCCCAATCCCGACGCACACCGGTCCAACCTACCAAAATTCTACATCTCTGGATACGCGGGTTCGAGTTACCACAACCTACTAAGTCCAACCAACCGCCCATTTAATTATTGGCACATGGTCGTACACGTAAGCTACACAATAAAGAAGCCAATCATTCTCTCTTGATACCTGGGTGCCTTTCCGCAATGAAACCACCAAAAATTATCAATACCATCACACCCAGGAGATTCATTGATTAAGTTGTTTTAGTTTTCACAAACCAATACTTTTAGAAACAAGTCTCAATGATGTAACCCAGCCCTCGTTCAACGTAGCATGGCTAAGCACATCTACCAACGGTGGTTCATCTACAAGGAAAGCCCTACCACATAATAGGACATAGCATAGCGATAGTATCATCCTACACATGCATCTACAAAATACACGACAATGCATTGAAAATAGTCGGACGATATCATTAACAAAGTAGCCTACTTGCCTTGGTTGTAGCGGTCGGAAGAACAATCCACACACGAGCAAGCGTTGCACTCGTCACAATCTACACGATACAATTGCAATCATAAACAAACAATCCACAAACATATGCAACAAAGATGATGCATGAATGCATGCAAGACAAGTGAATTGGTGCTACAGCTGCACCACATAATCCTAATCAATAATACTACTGATTGCATGCATGGAAAATAGTTTTAGCGCTAGGAAAACTATTATGCAAAATATAGTGCTCAAAACTAGAGCTAGAACTCAAATAATTCACTACCGGTAGAATACTGTTTGTAAAATGGGAAAATTCTACCGCATAGGCTTTGCTATTTAGGAACAGTACCAACTGGAATTACTCAAAAAGGAATTATAAAACTCCCCGAGTAATTAAAACACTACAGAAAGTCACTAGACAGTTTCTGCAGAAGTTTTTACTGTAAGCCTATCTTTTTAATTCACGATGAGATTCCCCTCGTTCCACTGAATCTAGGGACATATCATACGCAATTTTTGGAGTTACAGATCTTTTTCTACGAATTAATTACTCCAAAAAGGCTATTAACTAATTTGATTAAACTGTACTAAACCTTGCTGTAAAAGTGTGAAACAATGGTACAGCAAGATTCTACACGACTCACTGAACCTACACATATTTTATTTGCAAAATTTGGCCCAGCGGTTTAATTTCTACGCAATTTACAAGTTTCTACCGAAATCTGCCAACTAAAACGATTAAAGTAATTACCCAGTCAACTGTGTCTGTTGACTGGTCAACGCGGCTGCTGACTGGGCGCTGACCGGGCGTCTGACTAGTCAACGCCTGGGGACTGACCGGTCAACGACCGATCTGGACCGCTGATCTGAGATCCAACGGTGGCTGCGGACTCACCGGAGACGAACGGCGGCGAACTCGGGACGGTGACGGCGATCGCGGGCGACGGCGGACGGTCCGCGCTGGAAGGGGAAAGCGGTCAGCGCGGAATGGCGCGAGGTGGCGGCGGCGGCGCACGGGCGGTGGCGCGGCGTGCGTGAGCGGCTGCGCGGGCGCAGGCGATGGCGCGGCGGCAGAAGCGGCGACATGGCGGCAGGCGGCGGCGGGCGGCAGCGGGCAGCGCGAGCGAGTGAGCGGGCGGCGGCGCGGCGCGGGCGGCGGGGTAGGCGGCAGGCGGCGCGGCTTACCTGGGCGGCGGCGGGTGCGGAGGCCGAGGGCGGCGGCGGCTCGGAGATCGAGGCGCGGGCGCGCGGGTCGAGGCGGTAGGAGAGGCGGCGGCTGGGTGGGGTCCGCCTTTTGTGGGCCCCACGCGGGGTCCTAGTCGGCTACGGTGGCGCGGTTGGAGGCGAACACGGCGAAGTCGGCGCCGATTTTTGATATTTTAATAAAACGACCGTAACTTTTCCATACGAGCTCCGAATCGGGCGATTCTTGCTCCTAAATTTTTGTAAAAACGAGCGGAACAACCTAGGGTCAAGGGTTGAGTGAAACTACTAGGCTACAAGGGTGTACTACACTAGTCCTACTAATGCCTCCCGCAGGAGCCTCGTAGTAGAATAGAATAGGGTTTTGAAAATAGCGTTTCGTCGATTCTTTTTAATCGGTGGTTTTGCATGGAAAAGTATGATGCAACGATATGAATGATATGCGGAACCAAATCTAAAATTTGGGATGTGACAGTTAAGTACATTCTAAGGAAGTAGCTTTGATAAAGAAATAAAGTAGAAAGCTTGCAAATAAAACTAGGAGGGGGTATCAAGTGGGTATGATCACATATGCTTAAGGCATATAGTTGGCATGGTAACAAGCAAGTATTTGTTTGCATCAGTCTTAGTATAAGCTTGCTAAGTTAATTGCTTGCAAGTATGGGCTTGCTAAAGTAGAGTATCTTGCAAGTGTTAGCTTGCCTTGTGCAGAGCAGTGGTTGAAGTTCTCCTCGGCTTCTTCTCCGTAGTATCCTCCTTCCTCCTCGTATCCTTGGTCGATACTAGCGTCTATAAATAAATACGAGGTACACAATCACCAAACAATACTTAACTACTTTCATACATCACACAAAGGGGTTCTATAGATGATCTAGCATCATCACTAACATTACAAGGCTATGGCACTTGACTTAATGATTTTAGTTTTAGAAAAGTAATTTCTACTCATTGAAAAACTACTTAAGATTTAATATTCTCCAAACCAAACATGGGATCATGTTGACACATGTCATCACCACATGTTTTAGTCCATGGGAATGTGATTTAAAGTGGTGTCACAATTTAATAAGGTTTAACCCTTTTATTTTAAATCATTAAAGTGACTAGAAATACCTATGTGGCATTCTTTTATTACTTGAACATTATTTCTGTAAGTAAACCCATATATTTTTATATATTCTGAAAGGTATGGTTGAATGTGGTTTTTGAGAGTTGGAATCAACTCAAAAGCTATTAGGGTTAAATTTGAAAAATGTTTGAATGCAGAAAAGCTTCTGCCTTGTTATTTTTACCAAGGATGATCTATAGATCCAAATGATTTGAATCCAACGGGTTTGGATTCAACATTTCAAGACCTTTTTAACAAAATTGGTTTCATACAATTTGGTTCACTGAATCGAGCTGGGTTGATTTTTGAAACTAGGTACAGAACTGTGTTTGAATGAAAATGGAAAAATCCAAATTCAAACAAATGGGCTGCGTGGGAAACGATACTGGGCCGGCCTGCTAAGCATAGCGCTTACGCGGGCTGGTTAAGTGGCTGTCCCCACGCGTCAGTGAGACAGGGAGTGTGAAGCGGTACGGGACAATGTGATGCGTTGGATTAGAAGTAAGATCAACGGCTTAGGGTCGTCATCGACGATGAACTAGTCACCGGCGAGCTCGAACCCTAGTGGCGCAATGGGGGTCGTGGGAGGCTCACCGTGGCTCAGGCGAGGGTCGACAATGTGGGCGAACGACGAAGTCGACGACGGCGAACCTCCTGGTACCGGCAGCTTCTCCTGGGGCGGCTCCAATCGCTGGCCCCCTTCTTCTCCAGCAGCGGCGGGCTCCGGTGAAATTCTGGCGAAGCGCTGCTCGCCTTGCTCTGGGAACGGGGTTGAACGATCAGTGAGGAGAGGGGAGTAGAATGGTGTGAAGAGTTTGAGCAGGGGAGGCCTCTATTTATAGTCTCGATGACGAGACCGAACGGGATGGGCAGGCGATAGTGGCGACATGGCTACGGGCTGCTAGAGGCATGGCCGGCGGTGGCGATCGATCGGTGGTCTCCTGGCGATGCTCTACGGCTTTAATGCGCGTGTAGGGGCGGTGGCAAACGGTCTGGAACACGCGATGCTCTGCGCGGCAGAGGCGGCGTCTTCGACGGCGAGCGGTGGCTGTGAGGCATGGGGCGGCGAACGGGGATGTCTGGCGGTCTCTTGGGACGGTGGTGATCGCGTATGCACGCGGCGAGAGCGGCGCGCGGTCTGTGGGCGTGTGTTGAGGGTGGCGCTCTGGCGCATGCTCGGCATGGTTGCTGGCGAGCTTGGCATGGTCTGTGCGTGTGGTCCAGGGGCTGGCAAGGTTCGAGCGCTGGACAAGGGGTGGCAGTGGACGGTGGGCTGTGTCGTAGACAAGGTTGGCACGGCTAGTTCTTCTCCTAGCTTGATGTCCACGCTGGGGTGACATGGTGAGGCTCGGCTGTTCACCATTGATGACATTGCCAAGCTTACAGTGGGGCTAGTGCTTAGTTAAGTTTGCTAGATGATCTACTGAGGTTGCTGTGAGCTAGAGAGGGAACCAGTTAGGCCCAAATCACTGCTCACAATAGTGTTTAGGATTTAATTGATTTGCATCAGCAAGGTGTTTGATGAAATGGCCGCATGAATTCAAGTTTTGAATTTTGAAAAGATTTTTGGTGGGTGTGCTAAGCATGTGCTGGGAGTCTGTGGATGCTTGGGTTTTGAAAGTTGAGCTTGTTTGAGTGGTTTTTGAAAAAGTGGGATCTTCCCATATGATAATGATTCAATTTGAACTGTCCTTTAAACTATGCATTCAAATGTTTTTAGATGATCACAAGGTGGGCCTTGGTACTTTGTTATGAGTACTATCAAGGGGTGCAAAGATCCAAAAAAGTTTCTGTTAAGTTTTGAAAGTTAGAGACAGCCAAAGTAGGCATGGGAGTTAAATTGGCCGAAGTGACCATTCCCTTATTTTGTTTGTTTTGATTTATTTGTCTTTGGGCAAAGTGTGGGGATTGTTTAGATGATGTTTATTTCACCTAAGAATCCATTTACAAGCAAAGAAACACACAAGCAAGGTGATTCGAAAGAATTTAAATTGGAATGCATACACACATGCATGCTTTCATATTTTTAAATAGAAAAGTTTTTGTTAACCCTAATTTTGATGATTAGAGTTTGATTATCCAAGTTTAGTATTTTTGGGATGTTACATCAACCCATGTGTCTAAATGTAGTCAAACGTCTATCAAAGACATAGACACTCATGTGATATTTTGTACGGTGATTTTATTTATGAGTGGTTCGTCGAAGTTGATACAAGGCTTTGGCTAAAATGATTTCCATCAAATTGTAGTTCCACCACAAAGGAAATTATTTTACACTCTTGTGATGTTTTGTATAGTGCTATGATTTCTCGGTGGTTTATCAAAGTCGATACAAGACTTTGCTTGGATGATTTCCATGAGACCGTAGTTTCAACACAAAGTATAACATATCTAGTGTGCAACTTGGATATTTGAGGGTACGACAAGTACGCAACATCAACGAATGGATACGTCCTTGATGCCTTCCCAAAAAAAATTGGTAGGTTCAGAGCAACATAAGGTACATGAGTTTATCAGTTGCACTCAAATAGAGGAATTTCGATCCTAAAATTTTCTCCCACTCTTTCATAGGCCTATGTGGGTCCTTGTTTTGTTGTAATGATCTCGTGATAATCAAGGTCTTCTAAGGATATGCCTGCATCCGAATCTTCCAACACCTTTGGGGCATAGGTTGAATGGTGTGCTATAATCCCATCAGGAGAATGTTCAAGTCACGGACCTTGATAGGGACTTGGTTTTACCCAATTTATCCATATCTAATTCCTAGATCAAATAGGAACTCACTTTCTCAATATATTTAGGTGTGCTAATTATAATCAAACCATGCTCATACAACGAGATTATACAGAATCTATATTGGGACCTCTGTATAGAACACATGGAAAGTATACATGGCTCATGTAGCGCATCTTTATATAAGAAGACAACTTAAGTGATTATACCACGACCTACCGAGTGACTTTCTAAGTTGAACACTCCATAAACTTCTATTTGCTCTATCTTGGTTTAGAATAGTATACCTTTGGGCACCTTCATATATATGTCCGAATCCAAGTTACCATATAGGCAAGCATTAATAGCATCCATAAATTTCATTTTCATGGCCATATTTATTATCACTAAGATTAAGTATCTAAAGGTATTCCATCAATGATCGGGAGTAAGTCTCCTTAGAATCGACACTTGATCATTAAGCAAACCCTTGAGCGATCATCTTGGTTGTGTACCTTACTACCTTATTATTTTTATTTATCTTTTGAAAAAAAATCACGTATGGATAATGGGCGTATGTGGGGAAGAAGTTAGACACACATGTCTAAACACCTCTCTTTTGTTAAGAGATAACAATATACATTGACTGTATGTTACTAATATTTTTAGTATTATATTTTCTTATAATCAACGAGCATGTATGACTTGGTGCCAAGACCTATGAGTAAAGAAATTAAAGTAGAAATTCACCATTGCATGGTTTATTGACTCGCTTGTATTAACATAATTTATGTCAAAAAAAATTATAGCGTATCAGGCGCATACTCTTGCTCCTAGGTATTTCCCATTCCGAAGGAAGGTTTCCATTATAGGATATTTTTAGTCTATTATCTTACGTCCTGAATTTTATACTTGTTCTCAGTCTCAACACTTATTCCTATTCTTATTTTATAGGACTTACATGAGTGCCTGTGATAAATATCTCTTATATTTTTTTTTGGCGCCCCCAGTACTCGGCATTAGAAAAGCCGGATTTTTCATCCTTATAGGCCTTTGGAGGGTCATACTATCATTTTTCTTCATACTTTAACCCTTTTCGGTTACATTGCTTGTAGCCACATGCATGACACAATGTTTAGACCACTGATGGAGTTGATTCGCTAATTAACGCAAATCTATTATCTCTTAAACTTCTTTATTGGACGGGAGTCATGAGCTTGGATTCTTGTGGGAAGCCACATAATTTATCGACTTTTATCGAAAGGGGTTAATTTTGAAAGAATGTCCATGTAGTGATAAGGCATTTGATGGTGTCCAAAACATAAAATTGGTTATTTTTGAACTCCATCCTTAGGGCTAATTAAAAATTTAGTGGTAAGAATCACCAATGGAAGTCCCTATGCTTAGTGACGTTACATAAATCTAATGAATATTTCAGTTGCAACTTCCCAATCAAAGTTAAAAGTTAGGCCGAACCGTTTGGGTTGCCCAAAAAAATCGGGTTGGGTAATTCGGGGTATATGAAGATGGGACTTTTAGAAATGACACTCAATATTTTCCTGAAAATTTCAATACTCAACAATCAGGGCACCTGAAAATTCGAGTTTGGGTAATCCTGAATTGCCCAAAATACACACAAATGACAATGCTAGTGGCCATCGATCTAGCGTCACATGTTTCTCATGTCACCGTTGTCGCTGTTGATGTGGAAAAAGAAGGATGGAGGGATGGAGGCATCGTGTCATCCTCGCAGAGCTCGTTGTTGTCATCTCGTTGGGTAATATGGAGCGAGGCGGGGCTAGGTTTTGGTGGCAGAGCGTTATGGCCTTGGAGACGGCATGAGCAATGATACTGGTGGGCTGGTGGCGACTGACCAGTGTAGCGGACGGGGCAGTGGCCGGGCGGGTATACGGGGAGGGAGACTGGGAGATGCTCACACGGGTTGGGGAGTGGGGGTCAGTTTAGGTGGAGCAGGAACACCACACACACAGAGGAAACTTAGCTTTTGCAATGGAATTTATTGGGTTGAGCCTTGTCTAATATTGTGTTCGCGGGGTTTTGAGTGGGTTGTTATTTTATTTTGGCCTATTCAGGGAAATCGGTTATCGTGACTGATACGTCGTAAACGTATCTATAATTTTGATGCTCCATGCTTGTTTTATATCAAATATCTTATGTTTTGTCTACACTTTGAGGCAGTTTTATATATTTTCTGAAACTAACCTATTGACAATATGCCGCAGTGCCATTTTCCTGTTTTCTACTGTTTTTTGTTTCAGAAAATCTAGTAAAGAAATATTCTTGGAATTGGACGGAACAAAAGCTGAAGTTCCTATTTTTTCAGACGCAACATGGAGCCCGAAGGAGAGACGAAGTGGAGCCACGAGGTGGCCACACCTAGGGCTGGCACGGGTCCACCCTAGGCCGCGCCGCCCTATGGTGGGGGCCCCTCGGGCGTCCACCGACCTTGCCCCTTCTCCTATATAAACACCCCGAGGTAGAAACCCTAAGTATCCAATCAGAAATCCACGAAAAAGTTTGTAGCAGCCGCCACCATCGTCCCTAGATCGGGGGGATCCAAAGCTCTTCCCGGCACCCTGACAGAAAGGGGAGATCACCCTAGAGGCCTTCTTCATCACCATGCCAGCCTCCGGAGTGATGCATGAGTATTTAACCCTTGGACTACGGGTCTATACAGTAGCTAGATGGTTGTTTATCCTCTTTTGTGCTATCATGTTTAGATCTTGTGAGCTCCGTTCATGATCAAGATCATCTATTTGTAATCCTACATGTTGTGTTTGTTGGGATCCGATGGATATTGAGTACTACGTCAAGATTGATTATTGATTCTATCATGTCTATGTTATTTGTGATCTTACATGCTCTCCGTTGTTAGCAGATGCTTTGGCCAAGTAGATGCTTGTAACTCCAAGAGGGAGTATTTATGCTTGATAGTAGGTTCATGCCTCTAGTAATCTGGGGAAGTGATAGAAATCTCTAAGGTTGTAGATGTGTTGTTGCTACTAGGGAGAAAACAACAATCATGTGTCCAAGGATAATTGTATTGTTTACTTTTCACACTTTGCTTAATGCAATTATCTGTTGCTTGTAACTTAATACTGGAAGAGGTTCGGATGATAACCTGAAGATGGATTATGAGTCATAGATGCAGTTTGATTACGGTCTATGTATTATGTTGTAATGCCCAAACGAATCTCACAAAAATAACCATGACATGTATATGCATTGTTATGATTTCTCTACCCTGTCAATTGCCCAACTGTAATTTGTTCATCCAACATGCTATTTATCTTATGGAGAACACCTCTATTGAACTACGGATCCCGGTCCATTTCTTTTCATTGATATACCATCTACTGTTTACGTTTACTATTTACTTTCTGCAATTACCACAAGAAATTACTATCTTCCACACTATACATTTAATCCTTTGTTTTTAGCAAAATCGGTGGGATTGACAACCTCACTGTAAATTGGGGCAAAGTATTGTGGTTGTGTTGTGCAGGTTCCAAGTTGCTAGCAACACCTTGGGAGTTGTTTCCTTTCTCCTACTGGTTCGATAACCTTGGTTTCATAACTGAGGGAAACTTGCTGCTGTGCTCATCATACCTTCCTCTTGGGGTTCCTAACAAGCTCTACATCATTTGAGCCATTAGTGACTTCTAGTAAATTTGGGGTTTTCAAACTACTACTAATGTAGTTCTCGGGTTTGGTTTTGTGCTTCGGTTTTATGCCCAATCTGAGTTAGAAGAGTTGGTCATGTGCATAACCCTAGAATATGGTTTATTCTTAATTATGTCTTTAATTAGTCATAGATAACGAGGATAGACTTAAAACTAATTTGGGAAAGACTTTGTAACCACATCCTTTATCAACTACCACAAGATTAATCTCATAAGTAATGATAATATTAAGTACTCTAAGATAATTTTATAGATAATCAAGGAACATAGTTATTTAAATTAATGATCATTGATATACATTAAGTGGAAAAATCTACAGCCATATTGGTTAGAACCAATGCTTCCAAATTTAAAAGGTTATATCGACAAGATCTTTTGGGCATTCAGATCATGGTATCCTAAAAAAGTATGCATCAGAACCACTTCGTTGTATATTATGTTGTTCTCACTCTTTATCATATTATCTTCCATACAATTCTCAAAAAATTACGTACCATTATGTCACCTTAAATTTTAAGGATGATTTTTTGTAAAGGGGCCATATTGGTTAGAACCAATGCTTACAAATTTAAGAGGTTATATCGACAGGTTTTTTGTGCATTTAGATCATGGTATCCTACAGAAGTATGCATCATAACCACTTTGCTGTACTCTCTTCGTCCCAAAATAAGTGAATTGGGTTTGGATTTGGGTTTATCTAGATTTGGATTACATGCGAATCTAGATAAACCAAAGTCACTTATTTTTGGACGGAGGGACTATATTATTTTGTTCGCTCTTTATCTTATAATCTTCCATACAATTCTTAAAAAATTACACATCATTCTCTCACCTTAAATTTCAAGGATGAAATTTCTCGTAAAGAGGGAAGGATGTAAAACCCTAGATTTGGTAAGAGCATATCTAATAGCTGCCCTATAATAGGGCATATCCATTTTTAGAGCATTTGGAGATAAAAATATGCTCCAAAAGATGTCCTATCACTATTTGGTGATGCAAAAATAATTAGGACATGCCCTAAAAAAGGCCCTCATGCTGAAATTTGCAGCACCACAGCCTGTGCCCTAAAAAAATATGCAGCGCAAGAGCCAGCTGAAACTTTAGCCCACCTCTACCCACCACCAAATCTAGTGTTAGGTGCCCTATTTCAATCACCTAAAATGGCAAAAAACTTTTTAGTGCCCAAAAAACTTCTCTCTAAAGCCCTAAAGCTGTTTTGAAGTGTCCTATTATACATCATCTGTTAGAGATGCTCTAAGTTAAGTAATCCAGATCTAACTAGTTTAGAGAATAGATGTGTCTAAAAGATCAGTTATAAAAGAAAATTCCTTATTTGACACTACCTTAAAATGCGGTTTATTATTTGACCCTAGAAAATTATTTCTTCCTTATTTGATACCAAGTCTAATTTTTTTCCCAATATGACATTTCGTTCACTCTGTTTTCACTGTACCGTTTAGATCCTGATTAGACCTATCAGTTTTTTCCTTCATAGACAAAATTACCCTTGTTGTATAGAAGTTGCGCATGGTCAATGTTGGCAGCATCATCGGTACAACCACCATGTCGTCCGCTGCTTGTTCTGCATGTGCAATTGTGCAAGGCCACTTGGGCATGACCCCATTGCCATTCTACGACTGCAGTTTTGACGGTGGGGGTGGAATGAGAGTATACGAGGAACGAGAACCAAGGAAGGCGGCGTGGGCGGAGATCCAAATCGGGCGGGCAGTGCCCTAGCAGGAGGTCGAGGGAGGCGGGGTAGCGCGGTGTAGGGGTGGGTCACCGACCACGTGGAATATGGGGCGGTAGGACGGGGTAGGCGGAGCGCTGCGGTGGAGGAGGTTCTCATAGGAAACGAGGAAGATGGGGCAACACACGGTTCTAATGGTAGTTCGAGGAGCTGCCGGAGCTAGGTCGTGTGGGCACTGATGTTGTACTGGTGGGGAGGCGCAGGGGTTCCATGGCAGAAAGGGGCAGCGGATGACGCCATCCCGGCTGGAGGTGAGAGCCCTGCCGGCACAACATGGAACAAGGCCGCGCGGGCGAGTTGGTGGTGGCATACAAGGTTATCAGAGAGTTGTGGCCAGCAAGCGAGTTGTTATCAGGTTCAATGAGAATCGCTAGTTCCCCTGTTACATTCGTGGATGTCTATTTAGATCAAGTTTTTCTTTGTATGTACTGTGATTTGTACTATCACTCAATTTTATTTGATTTAGATTAGTACAATTGGTTTGCCTAATTGAGTCTCGTCGAATGATCAGTTGTTCTCATAGGCCTCAGGTGCACTTTTTTGTGACATAATGAACAAGGGGCATGAATGTCTTTTCAGGTGTTATTTAACACTATTAGTAGCTAAAATGGATGGAATGTCATATTAGGAATAAAATTTAGACATAGTATCAAATAGGGAAGAAATTTTTTCCTAGGGTCAAATAAGGAATCCTATTTTAGTCTAGTGTCAAATAAGGAATTTTCTCCAGTTTATACCTTAGGGTTGTTTATAGTTTGATATACTTAACAATATTACTAGTGAGATTGTCGGAGAATATGTCCCATGAAGGAACAAGGGGTCCAACGAGCCCTGAGTTCGTCAGGGGATTGAACACGTGTTCAGAGCTTCTCAACGACGACGACGATAGAGCGTGCACACGACACAGAGTGGACACATGATTTTTTTACCGAGGTTCTAGACCCTGGCGAGAAGGTAAAGTCCCTACTCCTACTTTGTTGTATTGCTCGCGATGTCTCACGAGGGTACAAATGTGGATGAATGTCTGATGGCTCTGAAATTTGCCATCTTTCTCTGTGTTTAAACATTGTTTTTAGTCAAGCAATTGATAAAAAAACTCTCAATCCTTGCCACTAATGACTAATAATTGCAAAGATATGAAAAAACTTACTTTGAATTATATTGTGCAGAAAATCACAGGTTTTAATGCGAAATCAGGAGTCATAATGAAGGAATTAGAGAAAATCCACACGTCCAAGTTATTTGTAAGCAAATTCTAGGCGTCAGTGCGCGTAACGACTAACGGTACGGGCAGAGCCTGCCCGTATGGGTGCCGACGGCTTCGTCTCGTCAAACCCTAGAACTTTTATGAAGACGCCTATATATTTTGAGGCTCTAGCCGCCGTCTAGAGAGCCGCCATTCTCAGATTTCATCACAACACCACCAAAGGAGATGCACACCATTGTTTATCTATTGTTTATCCAATCCACCATCCATCCCTCTACTAGCCATAGCCATTGCTTTGTACTTTAGATCTCCTTGTGATTTGGCGACCATTGTAAGAACATTTAATTTCAATCTAAGTATTTTACATAATATTTTCTATCCTTGATCTATTTGTTATGAGTGAGTAGTCCTCACAGGCTGCGGATTGGGAAGAAACCTCGCAGCAATTATGTGCATCTAATCATGGGAGTATTGTATTTTGTTTGCAATTGAGATTTGTATATTTTATTTCTTTGTCTCTTGTCTCGATCTGTGGACTTGTAGGTACCCAAGATCCCATAGATTGATAAAGGCTTGAGGTGAGATACTTAGCTAGCGGCGATCTCATGGGAACCCCAGTGACAGAAAGGATAGTACGGTCTTCGCTTAGCGACCCATTCGGGATCACGACAACATCACCACTTAATGCTTTAATCCGTGTTCTTCACTTAATAAATTTTTTATAGCCCGTGGATTCGGTGTGCACTTGGTTGGATTAAAAGGCTATTGCTATGCTCGCTGTATCACGGGGGCTTTAGTATACTAGGATGTGTTGCCCACAAGATATTATCTCCATTCAAATATTACACATGACTATGCTTATTATTATTATTATTATCTTTTATCCGATATGATGTGCAGCTGTAGGTGGATCTTCAACACTAGCCTATTTCCATCCATTGATTCAACCCACTATAAAAAGTAAACTAGATTGGTCTGGTAAATTAAGGTAAAACAAAGAAACAATGTCTTGTAGACATGTCCTTATTTATTTCCTTTGAGCATTGCTTTCCAAGGTTCGATTAAACCTAGGTCTTCTAGGGAAAAAGCTATTATACTACATCCATGAATCCAGATCAAAGGTATCAACCCTTTTTCTGGCGCCGTTGCTGGGGAAGCAATTTCGCTATCCTGGTGAGGTCACTAGAGACCTTGTTCTTAGTTTTATTATTAGTTTGTAGTTTTATTCTTGTTGTTAGTTTACTTTTTTATCTATTTGAAAACCCCTAAAAAATAGTTACTTGTTATTTGTTTTCATTACTTAAAAAAATTACCAAAAATACAAGAGCCATGGCTCAAAAGAGACTTGTGGAGTATGTTACTCCCACTGATGACTTTATTCGTGCACCTTTCACTCACCCGCTATTGATGCGGAAACTTATGAAATTAAGCCCAACCTTTTAATCTTGGTTCAACAAAACCAATTTGGGGGCTCATACTCTAAGGATTCGGGTTTGCACTTAAATACTTTTACTGGAATTTGTGACATGATGCGTATTAAGGATGCAAATCCAAATCCTGTTAAATTGAGATTGTTTCCTTTCACTCTTAAAGGAAAGGCTAAGGATTGGTTGCTCGCTCTACCAAATGGCACTATTAAATCTTGAGTGGAATGTACTAATTTGTTTATGACTAAATCCCCCCCCCCTAGCTAAGACTATGCAGCTAAGACCCAATATTACAAGTTTTAGACAAGAAGACCGTGAGCCACTAGCGCTTGCATGGGAGAGGATGAAAAAAAGCCGTAATGAATTGTCCTAGTCATGGGATGGAAGAATGGCTTATATTACATTTGTTTTATAATGGTCTTAACCCAAAGTCTAAGTCTATGCTAGATACTGTAGCAGGAGGAACAATCATACGAAAGAAAATTGAGTGTTGCAAAGAAACTTCTTGATGATATGCAAAACAGCCATGCCCAATGGCATGTGGAAAGAACCTCGAAGAGAGTAAGTTCAATTATCGAGGTAAATAATGAAGAGCTTACATCTAAGGTAGACGAGCTTCTAAGCATAGTAAAAGGTAAGATGATACCCAAGTTAATGTTGTTGCTACCGATGTTAATGATGTTAATTTTATAGCTCGTACTCCTTTTAATCCTGCATGGAAAAATCATTATTATTCTAATGCTCAAAAACATTATCCAAATCCTGCAGGAGCTCCTTATAATAGTTATGATAATAATAATGGAGCAAACCATAAAAATCTCTCGTTGGAACAAACTGTTAGAACATTTATTCAATCCCAAACCAAGAAAAACATTATGCTTATTAAAATCATGGAGAACCATGAGAGTAGTATAGGAAAATTATCTAACCAGGATGTTGCAATTAGAATGATGTGCGGGCTCTACAGGAAAGAACAAAGACCGTGGAGGCTCAATTGGGTAAATTTGCTGAGAGCCAAGCTCCCATACTAGAAACGTTTTTTGGAAAACCCGAGCCAAATTTGGTAGAGGACCTCAAGATGATGAGGGTTGTAACCAATGAAGAGAAACATGAAGAGCTAGACTATAGCAATGCGCCAACACCGGAGTATACCGTGGAAGATCTATTGAAGATGATCACCGTAAAGGATCCTGATATAGAACAAGGTAATGATGCTATGTACCAACAATTTATACAACAAGTAGCATCTAAAGTTTGTGAGCTAGAGTTGGAGTACAAAAGACTAGCTGATAAGCTTCCTGCTAAGCTAGATGATATATTTGAGACTACTATTAAATTTAAGTTGGGAGTTAATGAGATATTCGCACTTTGTGATCTTGGTGCGAGCGTCTCAACAATTTCTAAAAGTTTATTTGACAAGTTAAAATTGGGGCCATTTATTACCACTGACTTAAGACTCCACCTAGCGGATTAAACTTATAAACAAGATGTTGGTATAAAAGAAAATATAGTTGTTGAAATAAAAGGTAGTCCTGCACTTATTGATCTTGTTATTGTGGACATGACTAAAGATCCCATAGAACCTATAATTTTAGGTAGGCCATTCCTAAGAACTATTAAAGCTTTGATTAATTTACATGAAGGGAATGTAAGAATTGGGCTACCATCTAGAGATCCTTTTATAGTCTATTTCCCTAGGAAAAATAAGGCCAAGCCTAATGACGATGATGGTATAATTACTTTGAAACCCAACTATTTTGGAGTGGGTATTCCACTCCTCAAACCTAAATTATTGCCATCTGGTTCAAGCTAATTGATCTTAACTAGAAGCGCTTCATGGGAGGTATCCCATGTAAAATAAAATTTTAAATTATGTTAGTCTTGTTTGTTTTTGGTTTTGTTTTGTTTTAAATAAAGTGTTCAAGAATACCTTCGGAGAGAGGAGAATAAATAAGGTAATCCTCGATCTCTATTTTTACTAACATATGGCCCAAAGTATTGCTGATTTTTTATGAAGTATGATTTCTGTTATTTTACTTTTGATGAGATGTGCAAAGATGTAGGGAGCTACTAAACAATTTTTTTTAAGTTTTTATAGCTCACAATACCTATAATGACGGACCGTACCATGAGCCCGTACCACCTTAAGTCAAAGAAAAATAGAAACTTTGATTTTTTTCGTAGTGAACAGTGTCAATAATGACCTATGATATGATCGGACGCACCCGTACGGTGTGCCGTACCGTATCCTCGAGCAAACATCAGATTTCAAGCAACCATATCGTATTGATAATGACCAGCAGTACGGGCGCGCGCACCCGTACCGCGCGCTCGTACCGAGCACACCGCCAGGGAGCAGCCGTTGCTCCCAAGGTTTGTCACCTTGTACGGGCAGGATCCGGCTGTACCGCCCTCATGTACCATGTATTCGGCCACCATAAACATCATGAGGATGGTAACCTAAAATTCCCAAATATCAATCTCTCTTTCTTCTTCCTCCAAACTCCACACTACCTTCATTGGATCTTCATATTTACTCAATTTATCTTTGATTCCTTGCACTCAATCGATCTAAGGTATGATTCTCCTCCTATCCTCAAGTTAATTTTGCAAAAGCTTCACTCAACCATTCACCATTGTCAATTTAGGCTTAGGTTTTGTTTTTGATTCAATCTTGATATTGAGCTTGCTTAGCATTGTTTTAGAGGAGAGTTATTTTGTAACTAGTGTAGAGGATCACATATGCTATGTTTCTATTTGATCAAAATTTATTATTAGCATTTTTATTATTTCTTATTTGTTCAATATTATTATTTTTAGATGAACACGAGGAGCCGTACATGTGCAGTGGCTATGGCACCTTCCGAACCACCCGTTGATACGTTGACCCTCGAGTCACTTGGTATCGAGTTCATCGAGGAGTTCCACATGAACTATTTCAACCGTCTGAAGCTTCGGGAAATCAAGTCCACCAAGTGGGTGTGTCCTTACATCCTAAACCAACTCGACATTCATGCTGATTTTGATTTATTCTGCAACAATGTTGGTTTGTATGACCTTGTCTTTTAGGATGCCGTTACGTGTCACCGCTTGACACTCGAGTTCTTCAGCACCTTGACGTAAACGGTGGATCATTACTATTGTACCGAGGAACAAAGGCCTTGAGTTGATCGCGTCAAATTCCGCCCCATGAACCGTGAGTACATCCTAGAACTCGACTAGATACGTCCAAAACGTATCTACTTTTCCGAACACTTTTTTATTGTTTCTTCTCTAAACTTGTGTGATTTGGATACAACTAACCCGGACTAACGCTGTTTTCAGCAGAATTACCTTGGTGTCTAGTTTTTGTGCAGAAAATCAACTATCACGAAAATCCCGAAAAATATGCCAAAAATCCTATTTCACGGAAGAGACCACAGAGGAGAATCACGAGATGTAGTGGGGCCTCGGTGGCCCACACCCCAGCAGCCAGGCCGGCCCACGCTGGAGGGGTGTGGCCGCCTGCACCCTCGGCCTCCCTCTTTGCCTATAAGTTGCCTTTTGACCTAAAAAATCAGGAGGGTTCGATGTTTTTTCAGAAAGAGTTCGGCTGCGCCGCCACCACCAGAAACCGCGATTCGGAACCAGAAACTCCGTTCTAGCACCCTTCCGGGACGGGGAATTTGGAGAGGATCATCGCCATCATCATCAAAAAAGCCTCTCCATCAACCATCCATGTTTCCCTCATCCATGAGTGAGTAATCCCGCGTTGTAGGCTATGGGAATGGTAGGGATTGGATGAGTTCTATCATGTAATCGAATAAGATTGTTAGGGCATGGTGCCTAGTATATCTATTAGTACTATTTGACTTTGTTGCAACTTGTTGTGCTTAATTCCTGTCACTAGGGCCCGAGTGCCATGATCTGAGATCTAAACTTATTATTGATTCATGATGATAGTATTGTTTGTGATCTTATCTACAAGTTGTGTACACATATCATTGTCCGGATCCAAAGGCCCCGAAGTGACAGACATTGGGACAGCCGGAGGGGATGGCTGTGATGTGAGGATCACATGTGTTCACGAAGTTTTAATGCTTTGCTCCGGTGATCTATTAAAAGGAGCACCTTAATTGCTAGTAGTTCCCTTGAGCCCTGCTGCAATGGGCTGGCAGGACAAAATATGTTGTGCAAGTTCTCATTACGAGCACACATGAATATATATGGAGCACATGCCTTTGATTGTTTAGTACTTGGATGCTTTATCTTATTTATCTATAATTGCCCTAGATCTTGAAGTTACATGTTTAGACTTGTCCATGCAACGCCCATACATATATCCCTATTCCTACCGCACTCATATCCTATTGTTTGCTACTACAAAACTGTTGCTACTGATAAACTTCTGTGATCAAGAACTATTTCCAGGTGCAGCTGAATTAACAACTCAACTACTAAGGCTTATAAGTATTCTTTGGCTCCCCTTGTGTCGAATCAATAAATTGGGTAATACTACCCTCGAAGACTGTTGCAATCCCTATACTTGTGGGTCATCATCGACCAATGGGCTCAATGTTTTGGGTTTGCCAACAACGCCACTGATATACGCACAACTACTTTTATCTTAGACCCGAAACCTTGGAAATATTTTAACTTGATGAGAATCCGTGGAAACACGCGTAAGGGAAACCAAATTGATCACCCTACTATCTGCTATTTATTTTATGTGATTGCTAACACCTTGCAGGTGCGTGGTGAGTTTACTAGAGTTAATGAGGAGGACATGTTGATCCTCACTAAGGCTGATATTGTTAATTTTAACGCCAAATTTGGGAGTCCTGCTTGTGTTTTACCTTAAGAAACAGGCTCTTCAAACTCGTGGACCCATATGTGCAGGGGGAGTTGTGACCGTTCTTGCACATGCACTTCAAGTTAACCTAGGTAAACCATTGGTAGTAAGTAATTGTCTCGGTCTCTCTACTCCAAGAGCACGTGGTATGGTCTCTAAAACTCATGGTAGATATTTTCTCGATATACCTAGAGCGGATCACTTGATCCCAGCTCCTTTGCCTAATGTTCTCTTCTCCATCGAGGAGGTACGTTTGCGTTATGACGCGTTGAGGCTAATCTACCCCAACAAGAGATAACCATGGGAGGAGGAGAAGATGAAGAAGTAGAAAAAGAAGAGCCTGAATAATATGAGCAGCCACCACTACACCACCTTTGATGACATCTACGCACTCGAAGGAAATATCCATAACATGAACAACCTCTCCATCAACCTTCGAGATGCTACCGCGAGCCTCAACACCCAGTTCCAAAATTGGCATGGCCAATGGAACAAGGGAGATTATCCACCACCACCATAATGAGTAAAAAAGGGGCTTGCAAAAGCCTGAGCTTGGGATGTGTCCCCTTGAAAATTTATTTGTGTAATAATGAGGTTGTACTTCAGCTCCTTGGGAGCTTTGAAACACTCGTGTTGGCTTGTTCCAACACTTTGCCTTTTATTTTGCTTTTGTTTTATTAGTTTGATTTTATTTTCTTATAACCCTTGCTTGGTCGCAAGATCCTTTCTATTCTTTAATCCCCTTCCTCAAAAATACAAAAATATTTTTCCATTTTTCCCTTTTTCATAAAGGTGGATTCGCACTTTGCCTCTTTTCTTTTATATTATTATGAGACTAATTGTGTTTGAGTTTTTTAAGGAACACATCCCTATAAAGAAGAGAATCATGAAGTCCCTTATGAGAGGTATGTATGTCTCCCACTTTTGAAGTTTGAGTTGTTTATCTTAGTTGGTCGATTTGCTAAGATGCTATGCATGTGGGGGTAATTTGATTTAGTTAAAGTAAAGTTTTTTATTAGTATGATGGTTAGTTGCTAAAGCTCTTTCTCTAGTTCTTTTAGCTAACCGAGTCTTGCCTTGGAAATAATAATGTCAAACAAGTTCAATAAGAAAAATTCTGAAATTTATGACTTGTTTGATGAATGATTGTCTTGACAATATACCACTGAAGATACTTAACCCCATAGATATTTTGATAGTCTTGATGACACTCGTGAAAGGAGTTTCTTTATTTAAATAAAGTCTAGTGGTAGTTGTGATGCATGCCAAAGCTAACATTGTGGATCAAACCATGGTACTAGCTCATGAAAAAGAAAGAAAAATTCTGCTATTTATGATCCTAGTGCACACCTTTGGGATGCCATCAACTCCGGTAGCTTTTGAATGATCTATGGTATAACCCCGGATTTTGTCTATGAGTTGATGACATGATTGGCATCAGTGTCAATGTATGGGCAAAAGTATTGGTATTCTCAAAGGTTGTGTAAACACTTGCAAAAGTATTGCTTTGTAGAGACTTTTTGATTTTAAACAGAGAGATGAAGAGAAATTGCCTGAGTCGTGGACAAGGTTCTGTGCCTTGATTCATGCACATCCTAGATGTCCTTTACCCAAAAATTAGCTTCTTGATATTTATTATAATGGACTAACTGATGATTCTAGGACATACCTAGATAGTTTTGTTGATTGTGTTTTTAGGAAAAGAACTCCTTCAGATGCTGAAGAATTAATGGCTAAAATAAGAAATAATTATGATGATTGGACTTCAACTGAGCTAATTACACCTGAGCCTATTACTCCTGAACCAATTGTGCCTGAACCAGTTCCAACACCAACACCAAAGAAGAGGGGAATGATTGCATTAAATGATGAAGTGATGAAAGAAGCTAAGAAATGTCATAAGGAGAAAGGTATTAGAGCTGAAGATGTGAAGAATCTACCTCCTATAGAAGAATTATGTAAACCAATTCACCACTCATCTACTATTGAGGTACACTCTCTCCACTTTGATGAAGGTGATATTCCCTATGGTAAGCCTCCTGATCAATGCTTAGATGAACTTGACACCTTTATTGTTAAACAAGGTAATTTTAATAAAAAAGTTCAGAATCATTTATTGGAAAAATATAGAGATATTAATGAGTTGAAAGATATTGTGAAAAGAACTGCTAATGTTGTTAAAATTCTTTGTAAACACTTTCAAATGGTTCAAACTCAAATTGATCAACTTGCTAAGGTACAAAAAGATATGCTAGTTAATGCCTCATGAGATAAACATGCTTATGGAATTAGAACTAGGAGTGGTGTAGCTACTCAAGATCATTTATATCCTGAAGGACACCCTAAAAGAATTGAGCAGGATTCTCAACAAGGTGAAAGTAGTGGCAGTCCTCATAAGAGAAAGAAAAAGAAACATAAAATAGTCGAGGAACCCTCTGAACCTGTTGTAGATCCTAATAGTATATTAGTCTCTGATGATGAAACTGAAAGTGGTGATAAAAATGATGCTCCTGACAAGGAGGAAGTTGAGGAAGGACGTGAGAAGCACACTAAGAACACTAGGTACACCAAGGAAGATTTTATTGCTAATAAACATGGTAGTGAGAGAGAACCTTGGGTGTAGAAGCCTATGCCTTTTCCAAATAAAAAACACAAGTCAAAGGAGGAAGAAGATTACAACAAGTTTTGTGAGTGGATGAAACCTTTATTTTGCAACTTTGACTGATGCCATTAAGTTTCCTCCTTATTCAAAGTATATGAAGGATATTGTCTCTAATAAAAGGAAGATTCCTAATGATGAAATTTCTACTTTGCTTGCTAATTATTACTTCAATGGTAAGGTTCCAAAGAAACTTGGTGATTCAGGTATACCAACTATTCCTAATGAGTTTGATGAATGATTGTCTTGACAATATACCATTGAAGATACTTAACCCCATAGATATTTTGATAGTCTTGACGACCCTCGTGAAATGAGTTGTTTGATTGAAATAAAGTCTAGTGGTAGTTGTGATGCATGCCAAAGCTACCGTTGTGGATCAAACCGTGGTACTAGCTCATGAAAAAGAAAGAAAAGTTCTGCTATTTATGATCCTAGTGCACACCATTGGGATGCCAGCAACTCCGGTAGCTTTTGAATGATCTATGGTATAACCCCGGATTTCGGCTATGAGTTGATGACATGATTGGCCTCAGTGTCAATGTATGGGCAAAAGTATTGGTATTCACAAAGGTTGTGTAAACACTTGCAAAAATAAACATCCAGCAATCCTTGAAAAGGTATGACAAGAAAAATATATCTTTGAAGATCCACATAACAAGTCCTTAGCATGGTATCATTGAAGGGAATATGCCCGAGAGGCAATAATAAAGTGGTTATTATCGTATTCCTTGTTTATGATAAATGTTTACTTTTCATGCTATAATTGAATTAATATGGAAACGTTAATACATGTGTGTTTAATAAACAAAAAGGAAGTTCCTAGTTATGCCTCTCTTATAAACTAGCTTGTTGATTAACAAGATGATCAAAGGTTTCCTGATCATGGACATTGGATGTTGTTAATAACGAGGTCACAAAATTGTCGGAATGATGTGATGAACATTCATCCAAAGTATATCATTATGATCAAGGTCATTGTGTTTATATTGCTATAACATCATACGAAGTAATCTTAGTCCTTAGACCATGAGATCATGTCAATCACTAACACCGGAAGAGTATCTTGATCACATCAAACATCACACCGTAACAAGGTGATTATAAAGATGGGTTCGATGCTACAAAGGTGTTATGTTGAGGCTCATGGATCAATAGTGGAATTTGTCCACCCCGATGACGGAGAGATATACTCTGGGCCCTCTCGGTGATATCACATTGGTTATCTTGCAAGCAAGTGATTTGATCACTAGAATGTTATATCACAGGAACGAGAAAAGAGTACATATCGGTAATGAGATCAAACTAGGTATGGAGATACCGATGATCTAATCTCGGACATGTAATATATCGCAAGACAAAGGGATTGAGTTACATGCTTATAAGGTTTACACGATCACATAAGTCATCGTTGAATATGTGTGAGTCAGTACGGATCTCCAGGTCCCGCTGCTGATTATTGATCGGAGAGGGATCTCGATCATGTCTACATTATTCGAGAACCGTAGGGTGACACACTTAAGGGATACCGACACCATTCAGAGCAAATAATATGCCAGAGAAAGAAAAAGGAAAGCGCACGAATTTATTTCACTAGACATCAAAACTGTTTCGGTTGAAATTGCTGAAACTGGTTCTGCATGTGAAATTGAAATGTTATAAGGTTTTTTTTAATTAGAGTAATTAACAAAATTCTGAATAAATAAATAAAAGAGTTTTATTTAATGAGAGATTACATTAAATTTGTTAGAAATTTAATGGAGGTGAGTGGAATTTTGAGTGGGTGGCTATTTATGTGAGTGGGAGCTCCACCCACATGAATGTGGAAGAGGTGGGGGCACCTCCATGGCTGCCATGCCATGGGAGGGGGCTGCCCCCCTCTCCCTATAAAAGGCACCCCACTGTCTCCTGTCATCTCACACCTCCTCGCGAAGGATATCTCTCCCCCCTTTAGAATTTTCCCATGGTCTCGGATCAGTGAGATACATGTTTCCGGTGGATTTTTCTAGAAGGTTTTGTTGCTTCCACTGCTTTGCTGGAGCGAGGGCGCGGAGGTTGCCGGGGTACCCGGACGTGTGTGCGATCACGGATGCACCACTGCTTTGCGGTGCTGGACTTGATGGTGTTGGACCAGATGGACTAGTTGGACTTCATCATGATCTTGAGATCGGCAAGCGTTCGTCTACATCATCCACGAGTACAACCTCGTTAACGCTATTCAGTCTTCGAGGGTATGTATTCTATGGATGTATATCCACCCGTTGCTTGTATCTAGTAGATAGATCTTGGTACTTAGTTGTTCCCATCGTAGGAAAATTTTTGTTTTCTATGCTGCGAACCCTACAGTGGTCTCAGAGCCGGATCTATGCATAGATGATTTACACGGGTAGTATAGTGGGCGATGACGATCATTTTATTTCTTCTTAGATGTACTTTGGATATTGATGGCATGGTGGGATGAAGCGGACTGGACAAACTTTACATGTCCTCGCACATGATACCTGTTCCACGCTTGACATGCAACTAGTTTTGCATAAGTGGCTAGCAGGTGTCTGTCTCTCCTACTATGGTCAATATCTAATTTGCAATGATTTATCAACAATTTGGTTATCCTCGTTGTGGTTTATGTTCGTAGGTAAGAACGGTTATTTCTTCGAAAGCCCTAAGCCACGTAAAACTTGCAATGGATAAATTAGAGGCGTCTAGTTTAGATTGTTGTTGGGCTAGTGTCATGATATGGTGATGTTGTAAGTAGAAGTATAAGCCGATACTCTTACAACAAAAATAACGTGTAAGTTTCATAGACCTTGGCCTTACACATAGAGGTATGATGGCGATCATACCATGATGCACGTGATGGAGATCAAGTGCAAGAACTATATCATTTCACTTATTAACATGTGATGTTTGTTGCATCTTATATTGCTTGTTTGGCGTTTTATTAGCATAATAAGATGATTCCTCATTTAGATATCAAGATAAAAAATGTGTTCTCCCTTAAGTATGCACCGGTTATGTTTCGTCGCTTCAAGACATCACGTGATGATCGGTTGTTCTTGGATCCACGATCATATTTCGGGTGTAAGACAGTTACACACACGAATACTAAGGTTCTTACTTGGCGAGCCTAGCATGTACAGACATGGCCTCGGAACACGGACCGAAAGGTTCAGCATGAGTCATATGGAAGATATGATGCCCATTTAATGCTCGCCTTTGAAGCTACACCAACTCACGTGATGATCAGACTTGATATAGTGGATTTGGTTCGTGTAATCACCAAAAGGGCACGAGGGATGTCGTTTTTGAGTGGGAGTTCATTTCTAATTTGGATTAGAAGAACTCAATTTATCTAAATTAAATCAAAGTTAATTTGCATAATTTGTTGTAGTCATTGGCATTCGGTCACCACCTTATGCATAGTTGTAATTGAGATAATAGAACTATAGAATTCTGGATATATACTTTACGAACTAGTATCGTATTGTGTTGAGTGTCAATCTAAAGTTTAAAGTCCTATTGAAAACTTTCAGCAAACTCTGTTTACTCCGTAAAATTTAATAATTGGTATTAAATCGAGAGTAACAATTCCAGTGTTAGTATCTTAAGTATCATGCTTGCCTCCATGATTCTTGATTGTTTTAATATCAAGTTTATCTAGGAGCTGAAAGAATTTTTTCAGAAACCATCATGTGTGGCAGATATAACGATATCTAAAACATTTTTTTGGTTGCAATATGATAGAGTATAATGTATGTTCTTATATTGGATGAGAATTTGTGAAGGTTGGAGATGTTAGACATTGTAATCATCCAAAAGGGTTTTGGAAAGTGACGTTATACTCACGATTCACGTTTATAAGCTACATTAGCTTGATTTTGAAAGTCGTCATGATAAGGATGAATAGAAGATGTATGTAAAGTGTTTACTACACTAAAAGATTACTAAAGTGTCACATCCCAACATTCCCAAATTCTAGATTTGGTACTGCACTGCATCATGATCATCATTCACTTGCAATGACATTTTGCATTCATGAAATTATTTGAGTTGCAAAACACTATTTTAAAACCCTATTTGGAATCACCGAGATGCACCTACAAGGAAATGTACTAGGACTTGTCTTTTCCACTTTTTGAAAACTAGCGGAAAGGATATAAAAGGGTCCTAGGTTGATCTTCTGAATTTTAGAAAAATTTAGAAAGAAATTTCAAATCGTTTGGAGTCCGTATGGAAAAGATCTAATAGAAATATTAAAACAGAAAAAATTAAAAGAAAAGAACAAAAAAAGGGCAAACAGCAAGAAGGCAACCAGCCCGGCGCGCCTGTGCCCAGCCCAGCCAGACCAGTGGCCAAGAATGCATCCCGCTCGGCTGAGGCGCCACGCCGCCCACGCGGCCACAGCCACCGCCACCGGGCCTCGTCCAGCGAGCTGGCCAGCACGAAGCCGAGGCCGACCCGGCCACGACCAGGACCCCGCGCGCCGCCACGACCCCCCTCTCTTAAAGCCCTCGCCAAAACCCCCCAACAACCTCCGCCCGAGCCGCCTCACGCCGCCGCGAATTTCTCGCCGGAGTTCTACGTCGCCGCCGCCGATTTCGAGCTCGGTCCCCACCGACGCCGTCGCCCGCGTGACCCGCTGCCGCCGCCTCCAGCCAGCTGCCGTGCTCGGCCTCGCCATCACACTGAGCACGCCCCCGCGCCGACGACCTCGACCCCATTACGTCAGACGCCGCCCCCACCGCCAGGACCCGCCGCCGCCGCCGATCACAGTGAGCACGCCAGCCGCAGCCGTCCGATTGGGGATGAACGGCCAGATGGCCGTGGACCAGCGAGTGGACCGTTTGACCGGTCAGCGCCCGTGCCACGTCAGCACGGACTAGTCAACTGGCCTTGTCTGTTTAAATTAAATCAATATAATTGGCAGAAATTGAGTAAAACTTGCAAAATTCATATCTTTAGATATACTGGGCCAAAAATTACAAATAAAATATGTGTAGATTCAGTAACTCACGTAGAATATTGTTGTACATTTGTTTTACACTTTTACATTAAGGTTTTCTCTTGAATAATTAAATGAGTTAATGCCCTCTTTAGAGTAATAAATTCATAAGATAAGTTCTGTAACTCCAAAAATTGCAAATAAGATGTTCCTGGAATCAGTAGAACAAGGGAAATCTAAAAGTGAATTAAAAAGTTAGGTTTACAGTAGTAATTTATGCAGAATCTATTTAAAGGCTTACTGCAGTATTTTAATTACTCAGGGATTTATATAAATCCTTTTTGAGAAATTCCAATTGGTACTATTTCTATTTAGAGTTGCCTACACAGTAGGAGTTTTCCAAGATTTTACAAATAGTATGTTAGCACTGGTGATTTATTTAGTTTCTAGCTCTATTATTGAGCATTATAAATTGCATGCTTGCTTTCTTTGCGCTAAAAATAATTTCCATGCGTGCATACAGTAGCTATACTGAATAAGATTATGTGATGCTGCTATAGCATCAATCCACTTGTCATGCATGCATCTTGCATCATCCTTGTTTGCATATGATTGTGGATGGTTTGTTTATGAATGCAATTGTATCGTGTAGATTGTGACGAGTGCAATGCTTGCTCGTGTGTGGATTGTTCTTCCGAACGCTATAACCAAGGAAAGTAGATGCTATTTTGTTCATGATGTTGTCCTACTATTTTCAATGCATTGTCGTGTATTTTGTAGATGCATGTGTAGGATAATACTATCGCTATGCTATGTCCTATTATGTGGTAGGATATTCCTTGTAGATGAACCACCATTGGTAGATGTGCTTAGCCATGCTATGATGAACGAGGGCTAGGTTACATCATTGAAAGTTGTTTCTAAATGTACTGGTTTGCCAAAACTAAAAACAACTTAAACAATGAACCTCCTGGGTGTGATGGGATTGATAATTTTTGGTGGTATCATTGCGGAAAGGCACCCAGGTATCAAGAGAAAATGATTGGCTTCTTTATTTTGTAGCTTAAGTGTACAACCATGTACCAATAATGAAATGGGCGGTTGGTTGGACTCAGTAAGTTGTGGTAACTCGAACCCGCGTATCCAGAGATGTAGAATTTTGGTAGGTTGGATCGGTGCGCGTCGGGATTGGGGAGCTACTTTCCGAACGTTCTCTTCTTGGACTTCTCCCTATCATCACCCAAAATGAGAGTGATGGTACGAGCTGGGCTGGCCAAGTCACATGGGTAAAGTGTACTAACCCCTGCAGGGTGTATAATCTAATCGATTAGCCGTGTCCCCGGTTATGGACGTCTGAGTTACTTGATATTGATTCCATGACATGTTTCTCGATCATTCTAATTTCATAATTGCTTTAATATTGTTGGGTTAAATTAATTGGTATCATTTCAAAGAAAATCGAAAACTGTTTATGAAAGTAGGACAAATGTATTTGCAAATGCAAGCTAGCCACAGCTCCACTTGCCAAATAAGCATGTAGATGTTAGCACTATTGTCTCCTTTAATAGCTCTACTTGCCATACATTCCATGTATTGACCCTTCGGGGCTGCTACGTTTCATGTTGCAGGATATTCCGATTCTGAGTAATCGATTTAGGCCACGGTACTCCACTCGGCACTTGTTCACTTGTGGGCAATTTGAAGAATGGAGGATTTACTATATTTATGTTGCTACTTGAATAACATTGAGCTAGCCTTGAGCTAAGACTTTATTGTAATAATGATACTCTGGATCTTCGTTATTTATGATACACGGATATTTTGCTATCTTATTCATCTTATTCTATTGTGAGCCAATGAACCGATCCAGGGATTGGCATGTCACATAGAAGCTACGGTCTTTTCAGAACCGTGGTGTTACAAGATGGTATCAGAGCCCGTGTGTCGACTGTAGGATCGTGACCTAGGTTTGGATTAGGAAGCCATAAAATTATTAAAGCTTATATTAACTCTGTCTTTCATCTTATGCCTTTCACTCTCGTAAATTCTTACCATATGCTATTCTCACACTTTCCTCTTTTAGTTGATAGATGGGAGAGGTCAGGACTGAGTATGCAACCATGGAGTCACCAAGGCCCTTTGCAAGACAGTTAGCACAGCTCTCGCAGTCATTGGGATTGCCACTGCCCATGTTCAAGGGAAGAAGGATGTACACCTATGGATATGGCGAGGATGCATGGGAGATCACCACCTTCATCTTCAGGGATGCCGCCTTGCCAAACCCTGTGCATCTGATCTACACCAAGACATACTGCAACTGGGGACTTGGAATAAACTTGGCCTTGCATGAAGCCCTGTCTCGCCAGTGCCATCTTGTCCGACACCTACTGCCAACAGACTCACCCTACCGTGACTATGGGAGGCGTGATGAAGATGGGAACATTGTGGTTACCCCGGGCGACAGGAACAACATCCCGCCCCGTCGGAGGCACATAGAGGACATGGAAAGGGAGAATGGAGCTCTAGCTGAGAAAGTGATGATGGTAAAGGAGATTGCAGATTTTGCCAGCAATGGTATGGTGGTCCAAGGACTGGAGATAGAGACCTTGCATGAAGTTGTGGGTGTTCTGGAAAATTCCCTGGTAGGCAGGGATGCAACCATAGCTCAGCTTAATGGAACTGTGCAGGAAAACAACCAGACCATACAACAGTTGCAAGGGACCGTCTAGGAAAGGGATCAAACTATTGAAGATATGACAGCCCAGATTGCCGCTCTCCAAGCATAGCTGAATTCACCCTCTGATGATGACAATGGAGATGATGGCAACAATGATGATGATGACAGTGGGAACGATGATGATGATGAGGACGAGGATGATGATGATGGAGACGATGATGGTGGAGGAGATGAAGCTATTGCAGCTGCAGCAGAGAATGAAGAAGAAGAGGAGGATCCAGAAGAGGTGGAGTTTGAGATTTCAAGTGATGACACAGGAGAGGTGTATACTCCGCCGCCATGGTTGGACCGTGGACAGAAGCGCCAACGCATGAGTGCAAGGACCTACCGCAACCTCTTCAAGGAGTAGATAGAAGTCCACAAATTAGTCTTCGTTAGGTAAAAATCGTTAGGATTAGTCTCGATCGATGTAAAACTTAATTACTGTTAGTTTAAGAGTGTTTAGTTGCTTATTTGTGTACTCCAATATCCCAGGATTATTTGTGCGAATTTTATGGAAGAGTTATGGCAAGTTTGGTTAATATCTGAGTTATTCCTGTTGCAGTTTTCACGACACAGCGATCTGCATTTAATTTTCATATTTTACTAATATCTGGGAAAACTCTGAAAAAATAGGGATGGTTCGAAACTCTCTGTACTATATGCACAAAATTCAGCAAAAATTACTGACGAGTTTAAGTCAGGTAGAAAAATTCGTGAACACTGCTGGACTGTTCTGGCAGATTACTGTTTTTAATGCTTTGTTGATCTATTGTGAAGATAACCATTGCCAACTCTTCTAAAAACTATTTCAGTAGGTATATACTGCTAGGATAACGCCTGGGATGTTGCTGGATCATTTGTTTGTTGATGTGTTGCTTGCTTGAGATTGTCTGTGATTGTTTTGTTGTTGTTTGGTCATAATGCATGGGTAGAATCCTGTTTTTGTAATCGATTCTTTCTAAGCTTACCTGTGCTGAACCGCAGATGCCTCCCCGCCGTCAACCCACTGAGTTGGAGCAGCTCATGGCAGCTCAGGCACAGCTGACCCAAGTTATGACCCAGTTCATGGAAGCTCAGAACAACAACAACGGGAACAACCAGCCTCAGGGAGATGCTCTCACTAGGTTTCTGAGGCTAAGGACAGCTAAGTTCTCTACTGCAACGGAGCCGATGGTTGCTCTCGACTGGTTGCGTTCAGTCAACAAGGATCTGGTAACTGTTGGGTGCACTGATGCTAAGAAGGTGAGATTTGCCGCTCACCTATTGGAGGGACCAGCCGCTTCGTGGTGGGACACTTTTCAGATCACCCACCCGCTGGACACTGTGACTTGGGCAATGTTTGAGGAAGGTTTCAAGACCAGCCACGTATCTTCAGGAGTTCTGAGCCTGAAGAGGAAGGAATTTCGCAACTTGTGCCAAACCAACCGCACCGTGGCTGAGTATATTGAGGAGTTCAACAACTTGTCTCGTTATGCACCAGAGGATGTTGACACTGATGCAAAGAGGAGAGAGAGATTCCTGGATGACGTCAGTGATGAGCTTTCAGTGCAGCTGCTGGTGGTTTATTGTCCCACTTTCCAGGAGCTTATGGACAAGGCCAGGATCTTAGAAGGGAAGCACAAGCAAGTGGAAAGCCGCAAGAGGAAGAGCAACAATCACCACTCTGGTTCTCACCACAAGTCTCACACTTCTTATGATGGATACTCCAAGCATGGAGGGAGTGACCATGGGCACCATGGGAGCCATGACCGCCACCACCATGGAGGCGATGGACATCGCCATGATAGCCACAAGAGCAACCACCACAGCCACAAGGGAGGACACACTCACCATTCTGGAGGACACAGTGGACATGACCGCAACCGTGATCGCAGCTTCGTGAAGAAGGATCTGAGTGAGGTGACATGCTTCAAGTGTGGTCAGAAGGGACATTATGCAGACAACTGTCCGGAGAAGAAGGTACTGAAGCCAACCAACAACGAGAAGGCCACAGTGAACCACATGAATGTGGAGAAGATCCCAGATGAGCCTGATCTTGTGATTGGTAAGTTTCCAATCAACACTCACACTGCACTTATACTTTTCGATACTGGAGCATCGCATTCATTCATATCAATGGCATTTGTGGATTAGTATAAGTTACCTACGGAGTCTATGAAAGAGTCTATTAGAGTAAGCTCACCTGGAGGAGATACGATAGCTAGCGCGGGATGCCACGACTTAACTGTGAGGATTGGAGCACACAATTTTATTGCACATCTGGTAGTATTGGAATCACAAGGTTTAGATGTAATTTTGGGTATGGATTGGATGTCTATGCATGGGGGACACATAGATTGTGCACAAATGACAGTTTCTTGAAAACCCCGGATGGTAAGAGAATTAGGTTCAAGTCGGTTGTACGACCGGGAAGGTGTAAGCTGAATTCTCTTAAGGGGTTAGCATGGATACTGTGCCTGTGATTAAGGAGTACCCCGATGTGTTTCCGAAAGAGCTGCCAGGGATGCCACCTGACAGGGAAGTGGAGTTTCTCATCGATCTGATGCCGGGAACAGGACCAATAGCCAAGAGACCATATAAAATGGATGTGGATGAGCTGAAAGAATTGAAGAAGCAGTTAAAGGAGCAGTTGGACAAGGGATTCATTCAGCCTAGTTCGTCGTCATGGGGTGCACCTGTTTTGTTTGTGGAGAAGAAAGACAGCAGCAAGAGATTAGTGGTGGACTATCGCTCGCTGAATGAAGTGACCATCAAGAACAAATACCCCTTTCCAAACATAAATGATTTGTTTGATCAACTGGAAGGAGCAAAGGTATTTAGCAAAATTGATCTGCGATGGGGCTACTTCCAACTGAAGATCCGGGAGGAGGACATACCAAAAACCGCTTTCACTACTAGGTATGGTTTATATGAGTATATAGTTATGTCTTTTGGACTAACGAATGCCCCGACATATTTCATGACCATGATGAACAAGGTATTCATGGAGTACTTGGACAAGTTCGTGGTCGTGTTCATTGATGACATACTGATATATTCCAAGGATGATGCTGAGCATAAGAAACACCTGCGACTGATTATGGATAAGCTGAGGGAACACAAGCTGTATGCCAAATTCAGCAAGTGCGAGTTCTGGCTTAACACTGTTGGATTTCTTGGACACGTGGTGTCAGGTGAAGTCATTGTTGATCCAGCAAAGTATTGCAGTGATCGAGTGGAAGCGCCCAAGAATGTGGGTGATATTCGTAGCTTTTTGGGACTTGCTGGATATTACAGGAGGTTCATTGAAAACTTCTCCAAGATTGCTAAGACGATGACAGAACTTCTGAAGAAGGAGAGGAAGTTTGAATGGACGGATGCGTGTGAAGCCAGCTTTCAGGAACTGAAGCGTTGACTAGTGACCGCACATGTTCTGTGTTTACCTCATCTTCAGAAGGATTTCCAAGTGTACTGTGATGCTTCTCGACAGGGACTTGGGAGTGTGCTGATGCAGGATGGGAGAGTGGTGTCATATGCCTCGCGACAACTTAAACACCATGAGAGGAATTATCCCACACATGACCTAGAATTAGCATCAGTTATTCATGCGCTCAAAGTATGGAGGCACTACCTAATGGGGAAACACTGCGATGTGTACACCGACCACAAGAGCCTGAAGTACATATTTACCCAGAAGGAACTGAACATGAGGTAAAGGAGATGGTTGGAACTTATCAAGGATTATGATATTAATCTGCAATACCACCCAGGAAAGGCCAATGTAGTGGCAGATGCTCTGAGCCGGAACGTCTATGCCAATGGATTGACAATTGGAGAATTGCCCGAGGATTTGTGCAAGCAATTCAAGGACCTTAGACTGGAGGTAGTGTCTGAAGGATATTTGGCAGCAATGGAAGTCCAACCAACGCTACATGACAGGATCAGGAAGGCTCAAGTAGGAGACAAGGAGATAGATGAAATAAAGGAAAAGATGAAGGAAGATCGGGCAAAAGAATTCCGCGAGGATGATCAAGGAACCTATTGGTATGGAGATCGTTTGTGCGTTCCCAACGATCCGGAGATAAGGAAGTTAATTCTATAGGAAGCTCATGACTCGCCGTATTCCATACATCCGGGCAATACGAAGATGTATATGGACCTAAAGGACAGATTTTGGTGGAACAACATGAAGGGAGACATCGCTGAGCATATTGCCCTATGCGATGTATGTAGCCGAGTGAAGGCGGAACACCAGAAGCCAACAGGATTGCTACAACCATTGCCCGTACCGGATTGGAAATGGGATAGAGTGGGAATGGATTTTATCACAGGATTGCCCAGGACCAGGTCGGGTTATGATTCCATTTGGGTAGTGGTCGACCATTTGACCAAAGTAGCCCACTTTATACCGGTGAAGACGACCTATACGAGTGCAAAGTTGGCCAAGATTTATATGGACATGATTGTGTGCCTACATGGAGTTCCTAAGAGTATTGTATCTGATAGAGGCACCCAATTTACCTCACACTTTTGGCGCCAGCTGCATGAGTCATTGGGGACTAGATTGGAGTTTAGCACAGCATTCCACCTGCATCGATGGATGTACCGAGAGGGTAAATCAGATTTTGGAGGATATGCTGAGAGCTTGCGCTTTGGCTCATGGTTCTAGTTGGGATGAAAATTTGCCGTATGCTGAATTTTCCTACAATAACAGCTATCAAACCAGCATCAAGACGTCACCGTTCGATGTGCTGTACGGGAAACGGTGCTGGACACCATTGCTATGGGATGGAGTAGGAGAACGTCAGCTGTTTGGACCTGATTTGATCAAGGACGCTGAGGAGAAGGTCGCCTTGATTAGGGACAGGCTGAAGGTAACACAATCAAGGCAGAAGAGCTACGCTGACTCCAAGCGCAAGGAAGTGCTATATGAGGTAGGTGATAGAGCATATCTCAGAGTGTCGCCGTTGCGTGGAATTAAGAGATTTGGAATCAAGGGTAAGCTGACACCTCGGTTTATTGGACCGTATAGGGTCTTAGCACGCAAAGGAGAGGTTGCTTATCAGTTGGAGGTGCCAGAGGCTCTGTCCGCTGTCCACAATGTGTTCCACTGGTCCCAGCTGAAGAAGTGCCATCCGGAGATGGTGGATACACCATTGAGAGACACTGTGCCACTAGAGGAGGTTCAGCTTGAGAATGACTTGACCTATGAGGAGAAGCCAGTCAAGATTCTGGAGACAGCGGAGAGGATTACCCGTACCAAAACGATCAGGTTTTGCAAGGTGCAATGGAGCCACCACACCGAAGAGGAAGCCACTTGGGAGCGTGAGGATGACATCCGCAAAGACCACCCACACCTATTTGCTAGCCGCGCCGAATCTCGGGGACGAGATTCATCTTAAGGGGGTTAGTCTTGTCACATCCCAACATTCCCAAATTCTAGATTTGGTACTGCACTGCATCATGATCATCATTCACTTGCAATGACATTTTGCATTCATGAAATTATTTGAGTTGCAAAACACTATTTTAAAACCCTATTTGGAATCACTAAGATGCACCTACAAGGGAATGTACTAGGACTTGTATTTTCCACTTTTTGGAAACTAGCGGAAAGGATATAAAAGGGTCCTAGGTTGATCTTCTGAATTTTAGAAAAATTTAGAAAGAAATTTCAACTCGTTTGGAGTCCGTATGGAAAAGATCTAATAGAAATACTAAAACAGAAAAAATTAAAAGAAAAGAAGAAAAAAAGGGCAAACAAGAAATATGACAGCCCAAACCGGCCTGCATGTCAGTCCAGTCCCAGCTCACAAGAGCAGCCAGCCAAGAAGGCTGTAGCAGGCACGGCGGAAGCTGAGGCCGACCTGGCCATGACCAGGACCCCGCGCGCCGCCGCGACCCTCCTCTCTTAAAGCCCTCTCCTCCCTCGCCAAAACCCCCCAACAACCTCCGCCCGATCCGCCTCACGCCGCCGAGAATTTCTCGCCGGAGTTCTACGTCGTCGCCGCCGATTTCGAGCTCGGTCCCCACCGACGCCGTCGCCCGCGCCACCCGACGCCGCCGCCTCCAGCCGGCTGCCACGCTCGGCCTCGCCACCGCACCGAGCACGCCCTCGCGCCGACGACCTCGACCCCCACGCCCCGACGTCGTACGCCGCCCCACCGCCGCCAGGGACCCCGCCGCCGCCGCCGCCGACCGCGCAGGTGAGCACGCCAGCCGCAGCCGTCCGATTGGGGATGAACGGCCAGATGGCCGTGGACCAGCAATGGGACTGCTTGACGGTTTAGCCTGTGCCACGTCAGCACGGACTAGTCAACTGGCCTTGTCTGTTTAAATTAAATCAATTTAATCGGCAGAAATTGAGTAAAACTTGCAAAATTCATATCTTTAGATATACTGGGCCAGAAATTACAAATAAAGTATGTGTAGATTCCGTAACCCACGTAGAATCTTGATGTACATTTTTTTTACACTTTTACAGGAAGGTTTTGTCCAGAATAATTAAATGAGTTAATGCCCTCTTTAGAGTAATAAATTCATAAGATAAGTTCTGTAACTCCAAAAATTGCAAATAAGATGTCCCTGGAATCAGTAGAACAAGGGGAATCTCAAAGTGAATTAAAAAGTTAGGCTTATAGTAGTAATTTTCACAGAATCTATTTAAAGGCTTACTGCAGTATTTTAATTACTCAGGGAGTTATATAAATCCTTTTTGAGAAATTACAATTGGTACTGTTTCTATTTAGAGTTGCCTACACAGTAGAATTTTTCCCAGATTTTACAAACAGTATGTTAGCAGTGGTGATTATTTAGTTTCTAGCTCTATTATTGAGCATTATAAATTGCATGCTTGCTTTCTTTGCGCTAAAAATAATTTCCATGCATGCATACAGTAGCTATACTGAATAAGATTATGTGATGCTGATGTAGCATCAATCCACTTGTCATGCATGCATCTTGCATCATCCTTGTTTGCATATGATTGTGGATGGTTTGTTTATGAATGCAATTGTATCGTGTAGATTGTGACGAGTGCAACGCTTGCTCGTGTGTGGATTGTTCTTCCGACCGCTACAACCAAGGCAAGTAGATGCTACTTTGTTCATGATGTTGTCCTACTATTTTCAATGCATTATCGTGTATTTTGTAGATGCATGTGTAGGATAATACTATCGCTATGCTATGTCCTATTATGTGGTAGGATATTCCTTGTAGATGAACCATCGTTGGTAGATGTGCTTAGCCATGCTATGATGAACGAGGGCTGGGTTACATCATTGAAAGTTGTTTCTAAATGTACTAGTTTGCGAAAACTGAAAACAACTTAAACAATGAACCTCCTGGGTGTGATGGGATTGATAATTTTTGGTGGTATCATTGCGGAAAGGCACCCAGGTATCAAGAGAAAATGATTGGCTTCTTTATTTTGTAGCTTACGTGTACAACCATGTGCCAATAATGAAATGGGCGGTTGGTTGGACTCAGTAGGTTATGGTAACTCGAACCCGCGTATCCAGAGATGTAGAATTTTGGTAGGTTGGACCGGTGCGCGTCGGGATTGGGGAGCTACTTCGACGGTCTCTTCTTGGACTTCTCCCTATCATCACCCAAAATGAGAGTGATGGTACGAGCTGGGCTGGCCAAGTCACATGGGTAAAGTGTACTAACCCCTGCAGGGTGTATAATCTAATCGATTAGCCATGTCCCCGGTTATGGACGTCTGAGTTACTTGATATTGATTCCATGACATGTTTCTCGCTCATTCTAATTTCATAATTCCTTTAATGTTGTTGGGTTAACTTAATTGGTATCTTTTCAAAGAAAATCGAAAACTGTTTATGAAAGTAGGACAAATGTATTTGCAAATGCAAGCTAGCCACAGCTCCACTTGCCAAATAAGCATGTAGATGTTAGCACTATTGTCTCCTTTAATAGCTCTACTTGCCATACATTCCATGTATTGACCCTTCGGGGCTGCTACGTTTCATGTTGCAGGATATTCCGACTCTGAGTAATCGATTTAGGCCACGGTACTCCACTCGACACTTGTTCACTTGTGGGCAATTTGAAGAATGGAGGATTGACTATATTTATGTTGCTACTTGAATAACATTGAGCTAGCCTTGAGCTAAGACTTTATTGTAATAATGATACTCTGGATCTTTGTTATTTATGATACACGGATATTTTGCTATCTTATTCATCTTATTCTATTGTGAGCCAATGAACCGATCCAGGGATTGGCATGTCACATAGAAGCTACGGTCTTTTCAAAACCGTGGTGTTACATAAAGAATGGATTTTGAAAGAACACCGATCATGTGATGATGGTGATCTACTTCAAAGTGCAAGTCCAAAGGTATTAGTATTTGAATATACATGCTTTGTACTATGTGTCATGAATATGGCGTCACTATTGATGTTGATACATTCTTTTAAAAAGGAAAAGAAAATCCTGAAAGAGAATCTATAAAATATATTTGGCAGAAAAGAAAAGATTGGAAATATCCAATATAGGTATATAGATGATATACATGTTATGGTTGTATTCTTTGCTTGTTAAACAATGTGGTTCTTGGGTATTGGATACCGAATTGGTTGGTATGAAATTTCATACAGAACGCGTAATTCATGAACCACAATGGCCTAAGTAACTAGCAAGAGAATATGTGATGATGTTCATCAAAAACAAATAAACCGTTGTTTGTATTTCTCGTTAACATCAAAGCTTGCCTTCAAGATTTGTTTTAATAATAGTCATTTAAATCAGGTATTATGAGAACAAAGTTTGTTCAAATAATTACTATATTTCATATAAGATGGATGATTTACAAATCTAGTTGGAGAAATCACATCCATAAAAACTAATGCTAAAATGTCGCAAGACAAATGATTGAAACATCACTTACAAAGTGACATCGCCATTTAAATTATATTGGAAAGAAAACATGAAGAATCTCCATATTCATGGATTTTTGGAGTCTTTGATTTGATCAAGTGACGCCTGTGAGACTTTCCTCGGGATAATTAAAACTTTGTTCAAAGGCCAAAGAAGAACGAACGACTAAAATATTGGAATTTATACATATCGATGTATGTATTCCATTATGTATAGTCGTAAGCGATGGATTTCAACTTCATATCCTTTCTCTGGAATTTTGAGTGAATGTTCACTTAATGAGAAAGAAGTATGAAATATTTGAAAACATTCAAAGACTTTCAAGATGAAGTGGAAAATCATTGTAACAAGAAAATAAATGATTTATGATTTTATCATAAAGGGATTTATTTGAGTTGCAAGTGTAACAAGAAAATAAATGATTTATGATTTTATCATAAAGGGATTTATTTGAGTTGTAAGTTTAGCAAAACACCTAGATTTACATCTCCTGAAACACCATAGAATATGGAGTGTTTGAGATCTGTAATGAAACCTTGTTTGACATGGTTGGATCAAAGGTGTTATTTATAAAACTGCCATTATGTTTTAAATGATTAAATCTTTAGAGACTACCTCTTTTACACTAAAAAAAGCTCCATCTTGATCCGTTGAAATGACACCATATGAGTTATGGTTTGGGGTAAAACCCAAATTGTCCTTTCTTAAATTTTGGTATGCTAAGCATAAGTAAGATGTTTACAACAGTCGGATGAGCATGTATTTGTAGATTATTTCGAATAACAATTGGTTATTTCTCCATAACACCGAGGACAAAAGGGTTTGTCGCTTGAAACGTGAAATTTCTTGAAAAAGGAATTTTTCATAAAAGTTAAGTGGGAGGACAATAGAACTTTGATATGGTTAACAAACCTTAGCTAAATGTGATGAGTTGCGCAGCGCCGGAAATTGTTCCGGAGGCAACCATAATGCTCATAGCTTATGTGCCTCAAAGGTTGTGGTCACGGAGATCTAAAGTTCTTATTGAACCAAGTAGGTCGGATAAACAATCAAATGCTAAGATTTGAGAGTAAATTATTGTTGTTTGATAATGATGAACCGAATACATGCAAAGAAGCAATGATGGGCCCTGACTCCATCAAATGGCTTGAAGCCATAAAACCCGTGATAGTTCCATACATGAGAAATCAAGTTTTTTGAACTTGGAAGACCCTCCGGAAAGGTGTAAAAACCTATCGGTCGTATTTGGATCTATAAAGAAACAAACATGGATGTTTCATATCTATGAAATAGTCAACATGTCGTAAAGTATTTTTCGACAATGTTCAAGGAGTTGCTATGACAAGATTTGATCTTTCATAGCGATATTTATTCTGGACGGATTAAAGTAGCGACAACTACATATAATTTGGTATATGGTAGATGAATAAACAAAAAAAGTTCTTCTAATAGAATGGTTACCTAGGACGTGTACATGACACGGTCCAAAGGGTTTTGTTAAATTCAAAGGATGCTAAAATGACATGCAAACTTCAATGGTTGAAGTAAGCATCGCGTAGTTGAAATCTTGCCCATGATGAAAAAGGAGTGTTCATTAGGAGACGATGAAGATGCTTGCATTTGCAAGAAATTAAGTGGGAGTGCTGAGACATATTTATAATACATTATGTGAAGGACATCTTGTTGATTGGAAATGATGTATTTTTTATTGACAAAGGTTAAGAATTTCATTTCGATGAAAGACTTAGGCAAAACCCGAATATTTAGCATGAATGTTTATATGGATAGACTGTGACGCTAATATGGTTGTGCCAAATGTACATATATGAGATATTGAAGGAGATCAATATAGAAACGACGAGAACAATTTCTTGTCGCATGGAAAAGAATTGAATCAAGATTCAAGTGTATCGACACTTGATAAGTGAAACAAGATTCAAGTGCTTTGACACTTGATGAGTAAATTCACAGGAATGATTTGATCAATCATACCATGATATGTACACATCTAGATATGTCCTATGCTCTAAGTGTTATGAGCATATACCAGAATGAATCATATAATGATCATTGGACGATAGTAAGGATATTCTTATGATCTTTTGGAAGAACTAAGAATATATTTGTGTAGAGGTGAAAAACAATTACAAATAGTTCATTGTAAAGCGTTACATTGATAATAGTTTTGTCACAAGATACAAAATTAAGTTTATCTCAATTTAAACTATGGGTGGCACAATGTAATGGAAAGGAGATTACATGATGGATTTGGATGAATTCCAAAGTTAATACATTGTGACGAATACTAAAACAAAAGGCTAAGTAATGACTGCTATAGTAGCAGCAAAGGAGGGCATTTGTGTCAAACAGTTTGTTATCAAACTAAGGTGTGGTTTGCAATGGGCTAACACTAAAGATATATTGTACGACAATAGTATCGACATGATTTAACCCAAGGAACTAAAGGTCTCACCAAAATACTAAATTTATACAATGCCATCTCATTGGAGAATGAGTGATGCGTAAAGACGCAAAGACATGCAAATACACACGGACCTGAAAGCGTCAGATCCGTAGATTATGTTAACCACTTGAAATCGCGTATATGAAACTCCAGAAAGCCATAGGTGTTCAATACGCAAAATTTTCAAACTAGATTATTGTCTCTAGTGCAAGTGGGAGACTAAAGGGAATATGCCCGAGAGGCAATAATAAAGTGGTCATTATCGTATTCCTTGTTTATGATAAATGTTTATTTTTCATGCTATAATTGAATTAATATGGAAACGTTAATACATGTGTGTTTAATAAACAAAAAGGAAGTTCCTAGTTATGCCTCTCTTATAAACTAGCTCGTTGATTAACAAGATGATCAAATGTTTCCTGATCATGGACATTGGATGTTGTTAATAACGAGGTCACAAAATTGTTGGAATGATGTGATGAACATTCATCCAAAGTATATCATTACGATCAAGGTCATTGTGTTTATATTGCTATAACATCATACGAAGTAATCTTAGTCCTTAGACCATGAGATCATGTCAATCACTAACACCGAAAGAGTATCTTGATAACATCAAACATCACACCGTAACAGGGTGATTATAAAGATGGGTTCAGTGCTACAAAGGTGTTATGTTGAGGCTCATGGATCAAGAGTGGAATTTGTCCATCCATATGACGGAGATATATACTCTGGGCCCTCTCGGTGATATCATATTGGTTAGCTTGCAAGCAAGTTATTTGATCACTAGAATGTTATATCACAGGAACGAGAAAAGAGTACATATCGGTAACGAGATCAAATTAGGTATGGAGATACGATGATCTAATCTCGGACATGTAATATATCGCGAGACAAAGGGATTGAGTTACATGCGTATAAGGTTCACACGATCACAGAAGTCATCATTGAATATGTGGGAGTCAGTACGGATCTCCAGGTCCCGCTATTGATTATTGATCGGAGAGGGGTCTCGATCATGTCTACATTATTCGCGAACCGTAGGGTGACACACATAAGGGATACCGACACCATTCAGAGCAAATAATATGCCAGAGAAAGAAAAAGGAAAGCGTAGGAATTTATTTCACTAGACATCGAAACTGTTTCGGTTGAAATTGCTGAAACTGGTTCTGCATGTGAATTGAAATGTTATAAGGGGTTTTTGTTAATTAGAGTAATTAACAAAATTCTTAATAAATAAATAAAAGAGTTTTATATAATGAGAGATTGCATTAAATTTGGTGGAAATTTAATGGAGGTGAGTGGGATTTTGAGTGGGTGGCTATTTATGTGAGTGGGAGCTCCACCCACATGAATGTGGAAGAGGTGGGGGCACCTCCATGGCTGCCACGCCATGGGAGGGGGCTTCCCCTATCCCTATAAAAGGCACCCCACTCTCTCCTCTCATATCACACCTCCTCGCGAAGGATCTCTCTCACCCCTTTAGAATTTCCCCATGGTCTCGGATCAGCGAGATACATGTTCTCAGTGGTTTTTTCTAGAAGGATTTGTTGCTTCCGCTGATTCACTGGAGCAAGGGCGAGGAGGTTTTCGGGGTACCCGGACATGTGTGCGATCACGGATGCACCACTGCTTTGCGGTGCTGGACCGGCTGGACCAGATGGACTTCATCACGATCTTGAGATCGGCAAGCATTCTTCTACATCATCCATGAGTACAACCTCGTTAACGCTATTCGGTCTTAGAGGGTATGTATTCTATGGATGTATATCCACTCGTTGCTTGTATCTAGTAGATAGATCTTGGTACTTAGTTGTTCCCATCTTAGGAATTTTTTTGTTTTCTATGCTGCAAACCCTACACTCATTACTACTCTATGAATCTTTCTTGAAAAGTAATGATTGGATTAGAAGTTTTTTTGATAGAATTGGTTCATTGATGTGGGTGTAAATAAGACACTTCATTGTTATATTACTTAGTACATGAAACTATCTTACTCAATTATGCTATTTAAACATCCTAGTGTTCCTTGGCAAGATGAGATTTAACTAGAAGAATTGGATTGATTGCTACACTGCTAGTTATTCATATTGATATTAAACTCTACTTTGATTGTCTTGAATTTCCAAAGCTTGTATAGTAATCTTGTCATCTCTCTAACTTCGATAAGCCTCGCAAATGAATGAAGTGTTATGCACATATGACTACCAACCGTAAGTGAATTCTTATTCTCGTTGTTTCAAGTTTGAACGCTGAATTCCTTATAGTTCTTTTGTTTCTTCTTGCTCGAGGGAGATCAAGGTTAGAGCTTTGGGGAAGTTGATGACTCTGAAATTTTCTATCTTTCTCTATGTTTAAACATTGTTTATAGTCAAGCAATTGATAAGAAACTCTCAGCCCTTGCCACTAATGACTAATAATTGCAAAGATATGCCAAACCTTGCTTTGAATTATGTTGTGTAGTAAATCACGGGTTTTAATGCAAAATCAGGAGTCATAATGAAGGAATTAGAGGAAATCCACATGTACAAATAATTGGGAAGCAAATTCCAGGCGTTAGTGCGTGTAATGACTAACGTTATGGGCGGGGCCCGCCCGTCGGCTCGCACGTATGGGGTGCTGACGGCTTCATCTTGTCAAATCCTAGAACTTTTGTGAAGTTGCCTATATAATTTTGAGGCTCCAGTCACCGTCTAGATAGCCGCCATTCTTAGATTTCATCACAACACCACAAAAGGAGATCCACACCATTGTTCACCCATTCCACCATCCATCCCTCTAGTAGCCATAACCATTGATTTGTACTTAAGATATACTTGTGATTTGGCGACCATTGTAAGAATATTCGATTTCAATCTAAGTATTTTGCACAATGTTTTCTAGCCTTGATCTATTTGTTATGAGTGAGTAGTCCTCACGGGCTGCGGGTTAGAGAGTGACATGGATATACCCTACGAGTGCCTCACATTGGTATACCCGATCCAGCCCAAGTAAGGCCCGCATGAAGACTTGCTGCCCAAGGAGACTCCGGGTGGCCCCTAGTAGAAGTTCGACTCCTTGGAGAACACGACCAAGCTATAGATAGAATATTCAAGGGTGAAACCCTAAGTTGTAACTGACTCGACCTACCTCGGGACCTTGCCTATCTATATAAAAGCCAGGGGGGCACGGCGAGGAAGACCTAGACAACTCATACACACACGTCATGCCAGATCGCATCTATGCACCCCTGTAACCTTCGGTTCTGCCATAATCAAGAACAAACAAGAAGGAGTAGGGTTTTCCCTCTGGGGGCCTGAACCTGGGTAAACCTCGTGTCCCCTTGCTGCGTGTCTGTTAACCATCTCGCAATCTCCAGCATCCCCATCTTCTTCAAAACCCAAGTCCATAACAATGGGCATTGACGAGTCGAACCCTCGTCAATTGGTGCCGTCTGTGGGAACAAGGGACGCTGATCGTGCGGTCATGATGGTTCCATGCGGAGCGATCTTCGATTCCTCGGCGACAGAGAATCACCTTCTCTTTGGCGCTTTCGACTTCACCGCCCACTCTCCAGCCACTCGCAAAGATTTCAAGTCCGTAGGTGACGGATTCAAGATGCTATTCGGGAACTTCTTATTCCTTTGTCACCCTCCTATAGAGGAAGGAACCTACGGTTCTGGATATGAGAGTTGTGGGAGCAACGATCTCTCCTCACGCTACCTGAATCCTCGCGCTATGACCCTCATAATGGCAACATCGATGACGGAACTGAGCCACCACTGAATACCCCACCCAATCCCCTCCCAACCCCCAGGCTAAGAATAGAAGGAACAGGGCACCCTCGCTAGATCCCAACAGGAACCGGACACCTCAAGGCACCGAGGGCATATACCGTGTCCGCAACGAGATCCACCTCTCCAACGAGGATTGGGAGAGGGTGCACGATGCCGTACGAGGCATTCACCTTCTACATGTCGACGCTCCACGTGACATGCTAATGGGCTATTACTGGCGCCTCATCGGAGAGCACAATCGATAGATCAAGAAGCAAAGTGAGCTCGATAAGCGTAGGCGAGCGGCTGACGAGTCGAGCATGCGGCGAGCTGTGTTCTCTGCTGGCTGATCTACCTCGAAGGGCTATGATGGCCACAAGTAGTGTTCCCTCTTGGAACACATGGACCCCGCTGCGCGGCATGAGGCTACTAAGGCACTTGACATGTCCTTCATGGCGATGGACTCGCAAGGCAACATCATGCCCAAGATGCTGCAGGCCGCGGTCATGGCGGCTACCAGCTACCTTGCATCCAACCCGCCACCTATGGGAGACCCAAGAAACGCAATGCACAAATCCATGCTGGCAGGTCTCGGACTTGTCAGAGCTGCGCTCCATGACGAAACACCCACGGAGCCGAAGAAAAAGGCCACGATAAAATTCACTCAAAGCTGCACACCCTCATCCGAGGAGGAAGAACATGACCTGCCACGACACCACCGTAGCCCATGGCGCAGGAGCAGAAACTATGACGCTTGTACTGAGCTCGTGTAGTGCAAGATCGACAAGTCACACACAAAGCAAGCATGCTCGACCGAGTCCGAATATGAGGATAGGGAGCTATGCGGCGCCAGGTGCTTCATCAGGGCCGTGTGACAATCACGGATGCCTAGGAACTTCAAGCTCCCTTCAGACAACCCGAAATTTGATGACACGCAGGTGTCTTCAGCTGTAGTTGGCAGGCACAGCCAGGTCCTGGCTCAACAGTCTCCCCTCCGGATCCATCCATAGCTGGGAAGAGTTGGTGTACAACTTCATACGCATCTTCAAGAGCACCAGCAAGAGACCAGCTTCAATCGAGGAGCTACGGGCCTACTGTCAATGGTCCAACGAGTCCATCCGCTCATACATACTGCGCTGGTCCATCATAAAAAATTCAGCCACAAACATCTTGGAGGAGAGGGAAATCGACGACTTCAACGGCGGCGTTAGGAGCCATGAATTCAAGGAGGAGCTCGGGCGCGTCAAGCCCAAAACCATTAACCACTTGATGGACATCGCCAATCGCTAGGCCCATGGTGAAGATGTCGTTAACCGAGCACGTTCGGATGACGAAGATGACTTCGGCCGCAGGCTTGATCGCCGCGGCAAGAGAAGACTGTGCATCTACGATGATCGCGAGGAGGTCAACATGGTTGCGGCTGGCTATGCTGATCGACGTGACAATGGTAACCGCAAAATCCAATATCGTGGTGGCAACTACCGCGACAGCGGAAGACCCACCCAAACATGGCAGTGTCGCAACCGCGACAATGAGCCATCTGCATTCGAAAAGCTATCGGGTCCCTGCACCATCCACTTCTACATTGACAAACAGGATGGTAAGAGGAAGGCCAGCCATATGCTCAAGGATTGCAGGGAGTTTCAAAAACTCCACGAGGGCTTCGCCCAGATGCGTCGCCAAGCGGTGAACCCAGGATTCGCCCCCGCTCTAGGAGCCATCGCCCATGGAGCTCCACCACCACCACCCGGAGTACCCAGGCAACCTGCAGCCATGCCGGCGTAGAATAACGAGGCAGATGCATACCTGCCACCATTGGGGTCTATGATGATACAGAAGGGGCGCCCAACCAACATGGTGCAGAAGAAGATCACCCACCAGGTCAACTTGGCCATGACCTCTCCGCCAGCCCTACCTGAGTACCTCAGCGGCTCGGAGTCATGAATCACATTTGACCGCTCGGATCACCCATGCCAAATACCTCGTCCAGGTCAGTCTGCCCTTGTGCTCGAGGCCCAGATTGGAGGATTCGAGATGAGCCGTGTCTTCATGGACGACGACATCAATCTGATGTTCGCCAGCACACTCGTAGCTATGCGGATCCCGCTATGCAGCCTAGAGGTGTCGGACACAACATTCCACGACATTGTCCCAGGGAAGGGCATGTACCCCTGGGCAAAATATGGCTCAGCGTCATATTTGGCAAGCCCTACAACTTCAGGTGTGAGCGGCTAGAGTTCGAAGTGGTGGACTGGCCCTCATAGTACCATGCCATCCTCGGGCGTGTGGCATTCGCAAAGATTCCTGGCAGTGCCGCACTACGCGTACCTTCTACTAAAGATGCCAGGACCCAACAACGTCATCATCATCCCAGGAAGCTTCACCAAGTCGGACAGCTGTGACAGGGACTTCAATAGAATCTCCCAATTGTTCGGCATGCAAGAGGAGCTCTCAAGGCTGAAGGAGGTCACGGACAATGGGCAGCCCCAGTCACCACGCAAAACGCACCTGATATGTCGTTCGAATCCACAGTCAACACTAAAAAGGTGCAGGTCCACCCGATGGACGCCTCCAAAATGGTGTTGATCGCCAACGACCTGAGTCCTACATAGGAAAGCGCGCTTGTCGAATTCCTCCATGAGTGCTGGTAAATATTCGCATGGTGTCCTGCGGACATGCCAGGAGTTCCCAGGGAATTCACCGAGCATGCACTCAATGTGTTTCCGGATGAAAATCCAGTTAAGCAGTCAATGCGTCGACTATCCGAGCCAAGATACGAAGTCGTTGGTATCAAAGTTAACAGACTCCTCGATGCTAACTTCATAAGACAGATAAAAGAAAGCACCTGGGTAGCTAACCCCGTGCTGGTCCCCAAAAAGGACATAGACATCTTGCGGATGTGTGTGGACTTCACGTCTCTCAACAAACACTGCCCTAATGACCACTTCCCTCTACCACGGATCGACCAAATCATCGATTCAACTTCAGGTTGCGAGAAACTCTCCTTTCTTGATGCCTACTCAGGTTACCACCAAATTTGGATGAAGGTCAAAGATCAGGAGAAAACTCAGGTTACTACCAAATTCATCACGCCGTTTAGGGTGTTCTGCTACAACACCATGCCTTTCGGGCTAAAGAATGCGGGCACCACATATCAATGATGCATGCAGGCATGCCTAAAGAGCCAGATCGGTCACAACATGCAAGTCTATGTCGACAACATAGTAATCTAGACCAAGGAGGCCAGAACACTCATCGACGATCTCGTAGAGACATTCGACAAACTTGATCGCTACAAGATCAAGCTGAACCCGGACATCCTGTCTGGCCAATTACTCGGGTACTTCATCTCTCAACGTGGCATCGAGGCTAACCCGAAGAAAATCAGGGCTATACCAGCCATGTAGAATCCCAAGAATGTCAAAGGAGTCCAGAAACTAGCTGGGCGAATCGCGGCGCTCACCAGGTTTATCAGCCGCATGGGCGAGAAGGCCCTCCCTTTCTATCAGCTGCTGCGCTAGGCCAAAAAATTCGAGTGGACAGCCGAGGCCGACGAAACATTCGAAGACCTTAAGCGCCTGCTCTCCACATCTCCTGTACTGGTAACACCAAAGGAGAGGGAACCTTTGCTACTATACATTGCAACCACGCACCAGGTGGTCAGCACTTCCCTCTTGGTCGAACGACCCGAAGATGGCAAGACCCACGGGGTACAACGCCTAGTCTACTACCTCAGCGAGGTACTGACCCCGACAAAACAAAGGTATCCTCATTACCAGAACTCGCCTATGGCGTATTCATGATAGCACGTCGACTAAGACACTACTTCCAAGAGCACCAGATCATAGTCATCAACGACATGCCACTGTCGAACATCCTAAACAACCCAAAAGCTATTGGGCAAGTAGCCCTGTGGGGCATCGAGCTGTCACCTTGAGACATTGTCTACGAGTGCTGCACCGCCATCAAGTCCCAGGTGCTCCCTGACTTCTTCGTCAACTGGATGGAACTCCAGTTATCGGATACTCCGGACATGTCCCAATCCTGGAAAATGCACTTCGACGGCTCCAAGCTCGAGGCTGAAGCAGGAGCCGGCGTGATACTGACATCCCCTCAAGAGGATAAGATGAAATATGTCCTTCGGATGAAGTTTCGCGCATCCAACAATGAGGCTGAGTATGAGGCACTCCTACATGGCATGCGGATGGCCAAGGTGTGCGGCGCTACGTGCCTCGTCATCTATGGTGACTCCAACCTCGTCGTCCAACAGACGATGAATAAGTGCGACGCTCATAGCGCCAACATGATCGCATATTGTGAGCTCTACAACTCACTCGAAGGGGACTTGGAAGACCGCGAACTCCGGCACGTTGGCAGGAAAAGCAATGAAGAGACCGACAAGCTTGCCAACATCAGCTCCACCTTCTCCCTAGTGCCTCCAGGTGTGTTCCTCGAACAAATCTATGTGCCCTCCATCAAGCGTAAATTCCTGAAGGACACAGTCGAAGCCGCAGGACACTCGGGGGCTGCGCCACCCGAGAAATCCAAGGGACCCGAAGAGCTGGACATGGAGGTCGAACTGGTGAGCCTCATGCAAGTCATGGTGGTCGAGCAGACGTGGACACAACCATACCTCCGCTACTTGATAAGCAAACAGCTGCCTGAGGACTCGACTGATGCCTGGCGCATAGTCCACCAATCAAAGGCCTTCACCATCATAAATGGCAAGCTATACAAACACAACATTTCGGGTGTGCTCCAGCGATGCGTCACCAACAGTGACGGGAAAATCATCCTCCTCGACATCCACGAAGGTATCTGCAGCCACCATGTAGTCAGCCACGCCCTCGTCGCTAAAGCTCTGCGAGCTAGATTTTACTGGCCTACTGCAATGCGCCATTCCAAGGACATAGTACAGAGATGCAACGCCTGCCAAAGGTACGCCAACAAGCCGCATGTGCCTGGCTCAGAGTTGCATCCAATACCATTGGCCTGGCCCTTTGCCCAGTGGGGTCTCGACATGATCGGCAAGCTGCCAAAGTCCTCGCCAGGAGGGCACGTATTCCTCCTAGTGGCTGATACGTCCAATTTGCATCACTATTCTATATCATAATTTACTGCCATTCATTGATATATTTCATATTAAGAGGTGATACTTATGTTGTTTCATCTATTTTTTCATGTTGGATGACTCTTGGAGGATGAACTGCCGGAGTCAGGATTCTGATGGAAAAAAGCAGTGTTTGGATGCAATTTTCGCGAAGATCAGAAAATAAATGGAAAATCATATTTTTCCAGAAGACGAAGGATGCCAGAAGGGGAGGCTGAGATGGGCCACAGGGGACCCACACCCCCATGCGCGGGCCACCCTGTACCTCGCCACCAGGGGGTGTGGCCACCCTGACCCACCTCCTGCTCCACCCTTTCGCCTATATCTTCTCCTCGAAACCCTAATACACGGGGAGCAACCATAGAAAGATTCCGCCGCCTCTATAGGGCGGAAACTACAGAGAGAGAAAGAGCTCTCTGGTAGATAGATTTCTACCGAGGAAATTCCTTCCGGGAGAGGGGAGATCATCGCCATCAACACCGTCATCAAGCTAGACTTCATCGGGATCATAATCATCATCCTCACCACCATCTCCACTAGCACCATCATCACCACTCCATCCCGCTGTAACAATTGTGTTGAATCTTGCATAGTTCTTAGGGGAAACATTCTCGGTGTTGATTACTTTTGTAGTTGATGTTTGTGAGTGGAACCAATGAATTATTGTTTATGTTTAGATTGTTATTCATCATCATATCATCTCTGATCTTGATCCATATGATGTCTCGTGAGTAGTTCGTTTAGTTCTTGAAGACATTAGAGAAGTCATGTTGTTAGTAGTGGAATTGTGTTGAGGTATTATTCAATGGTTTGACATTTAAGTTGTGGTGATATTATTCTAGTGGTGTCATGTGAACATCGACTACATGATACTTCACCATTTATGGGCCTAGGGGAACACATTGTGTATTTGCCTACTAATTGTGGGGTTGCTGGAGTGACAGAAACCTGAACCCCCGTTAGGAAACCTTTGCACATGGGAGTGTAGGATCTCAGAGTTTAATGTTGTGGTTAGGTTTTTATCTTAATTATTTTCTTGTAGTTGGGGATGCTTTCAAGGGGTTTAATCACAAGTATGTATTAGTCCAAGTAAGGTCAGTACATTTGCAAAGGTTCACCCAGACAACACTTATCAAACCAAAGAAGATTAATCAACTATATGAAACGAAAGCACTTGACAATATTCCCATGTGTCCTCGAGAATGTTTGGTCCTCATAAGTATTACAACCGGCTTGTCCTTTGATAAGAAAGGATTGGGCCACTCACTGCATTTATTTGTTGTCTTTATTTACTTGCACTTTATTTCCTTGCATTATCAAAAACCCCTAAAAATCTGTTTGCTAAGTATTTACAGAGAATTCCTGCTCCAAACCACTAGTCAACACCTTCTGCTCCTCGTTGGGATCGACACTACTATTTATCGAAAGTACTACGATACACACCCTATACTTGTGGGTGATCAAGACTATTTTCTGGCGCCGTTGCCGAGGAGTAAAGCGCTATTGAAGAGTGGAACTGGTAAAGGAAACTTCTACTATGAGTATTTCTTTTTATTTCTGTTTGTTACTTTGTTTCGAATATGGATAACCCACTTGGTTTCCTATTTGGGAAAGCTACTACCGCTGCTAGGGTAGTAGATGAACCACCACTTGCTGAGATAGATCCTTTTAAGATACCTACAAGAATTTTTGATCGTGTTATGGATAATTATTATTTTGGGGATGGAAATGTCCATCCTGGTGATCACTTTGTTTTTATCCATGAATTATGCGGGTTGTTTAAGTGTGCAGGTATCACAACAGATCAAGTTAAGAAAAAGTTACTCTCTATATCATTGAAAGGAAGATCTGAAGAATGGTAAAAGCTGCTGAAGAATGGACAATCTATGGAATGGGAGGAAATTGTGCCTCTCTTTTATTCTAAATTCCATCCACATAGTGATATTCATAAGGATAGGAATCAAATATATAATTTTTGGCCTCGTGATGGAGAGAGTACAGCCTAAGCTTGGGGGAGAGTGAAGTTACTAATGCTTAAATGTCCTATTCATGAACTCCCTAATAATATTATTATCAATAAATTTTATGCAAGGCTTTCTCTTCATGATAAAGATTTATTAGATGCTTATTGTGATGGATCATTTAGACGTATGAAGGAAGAAGCTAAATGGTATCTTCTAGACCGTATTCAAGAGAATACTAAAGAATGGGAGAATGACAAAGGAAGAAAGTCAGGTATAAATTATGATTATGAATGCATTAATCTTTTATGGGAACTGATGATTTTCGTGATATTAGTACTGAGTATGGTCTTGATTCTCAAAGTATTGCCAATTGTTTTAAGGCCTTTGCCTCTTATATTGAAATTCCCAAAAAGAAGTGGAACAAGTACCATGCACCATATAAAGATATTGTTAATCGTGTTCCTGCTAGAAACACCGAAGTTTGAACTGTTGATCACATTTTGCCTGAACCTTATATTGAGAAAATACCTTTCCCTGCTAAGGTAAAGGAACATTCTATTATACCTAACGTGGTTAGCAAAAGTAGAAATAAAACTGTGGAACCTGATGAACAAATAAATATTGAACCTATAGTAGCCATTGTGAAAGATATTGTCACTAAAAATGTAGAAGATGGACACATTATATTTTGTGAAGATGCTTCTAATATTGTCTCTCATCCTAGTAAGGCTAGGAAAGCTAGTGTACCTATGCTTTCTATTAGAATCTGTGATCATTGCTATTATGGTTTATGTGATATTGGTGCTAGTTCTAGTGCTATTACTTATGAGCTTTACAGGGAAATTATGCATGAAATTGGTCCTTATGAACTTGAGGACATTGATGTGGTTATTCACCTTGCTAATAGAGAGACAGTCTGTCCAATTGGCATTGTAAGAGATGTGGAAGTTCTTTGTGGTAAGATTAAATATCCTGCTGATTTTATAGTGCTTGGTAAGGAAGCTAGTAAAACTTGTCCTATAATTTTTGCTAGACCTTTCTTGAACACTTGTGGAGCTATTATAGATTGTAAGAAGGAGAAAGTTTTAACTAAATTTGGTGGAGAATCTTATGAGTTTAACTTTTCCAAATTTGCTAAAACTCCTGATGAAAATGAATTGCCTAATGAGGATTTTAGGGTCGAACAACTTGCTTCTATTGATCCAGTTTATGATCTTAGACCTCTTTTTGATGATTTTCAATATGCTCATTCTGATGATAAAGTTGTTTCTTGTGACAGTTATATTGTCAACTTTATTCAAAGTGCTACTGGAAGTTATTATGAGAGAGGGAAACATGGTTTTATGCATCTCAATAATATTAAGTTTCCCCGCTTTATGTTAAAAGCATTGAAGTTGCACTTGTTTTGTCTTCCTATGATAGTGGCCTTTTGTTTCTTTAATTTGTTTTCTTATGAAACTCCCTTGCATAGGAAGTGGGTTAGACTCAAATGTGTCGGATATTTGCTTCTTGATGCTCTCTTTCACTTCAAATTCTATATCTCCTACGAGAGCATCATTGAAATTATCATGCCCATCTTAATGGCTATAAAGAAAGAGCTTTTGGGAGACAACCCATTTTAGTTTTCTTTCAGATTTTGTTTCTTTGAGTCTTGGAAGTTATTACCTTGTAATAACCACTCCTTATCCTTTTTGTTTGGTTTTTCTGTCAAGATCAACCTCTTTTGAGAAGTAGAGGAGTTGTGAGAAGTTGCTATCCTGGGACAGATTTTTGAGCTGTAATTTTCTGTGCTTGTACCCCATGTTGTTATCAAACTTTCATTATATTTGCACTTTTTGATTTGAGCAACAGAAGATTTTCGAAAAAATCAATCTTTACCTGCTGGTCTGTTTTGACAGAGTTCTGACATTACATTTGCCTCTTAAATCGGTTTCCTTTTAGATTATTTTTGGGATTTTTGAAAGGAGTTGGTACAGTAGTTTTTGTTTTGATGGATTTCAGTTGAAATTTGAACCCAAAGGTTCTTTGTTTTTGCATACACTAATGTTGCTATTGAAGATTGTGTGGAGCTTTGTGTGAAAGGAACTTTCAAGTGTTGGAGAGAAGGAATCTGCAGAGTCCATTTCCGAATAGGTAAAAGTGTTGAAAACAGAAGGTTCGAGAAATTTTTTTCTCTTTATATTTTTGTAGATTTTATTCTATACGGAAGGTAATGAGTCGGAACATGGGAGGAAACGGAGTCCGGGTGGGCAACACATCCCAGTGGCGCGGGACCTGCCTAGCCGTGCCACTGATACGTCAGAAATGTATCTATAATTTTTGATGTTCCATGCTTGTTTAGTATCTACTTTGCTTTGCTTTGTCTACACTTTGAGGTATTTTTATATGTTTTCTGGTACTAACCTATTAACAAGATACCACAATGTTAGTTGCCTGTTTTCTTCTGTTTTTGGTTCCAGAAAGGTAGAAAATCAACATTCTCGGAATTGGACGGGACAAAAGCCAAAGTTAATATTTTACCATGGAGAACACAAAGCCTAAATACGAGACGGAGGAGATCCACCAGGGGGCCACACCCCTGCCCGCGCGGCCAAGGTGGGCCCGCGCCTATGGGGGTGCGGCCTCCCTGGCGACCCGCCTGCCTCGCCTCTTCGCCTATAAAGTCCCGCCTATGCCTAAACCCTAAGGACCCGATCAATATTCCACGAAACCGTCTGTAGCCGCCGCCACCATTGTCCCTAGATCGAGGGGATCTAAAGCTCTTCCCGGCACCGTGCCGGAGGGGAGATCATCTAGGAGGCCTTCTTCTTCATCATGCCAGCCTCCGGTATGAAGCGTGAGTAGTTCCACCTTGGACTACGGGTCCATGTAGTAGCTAGATGGCTGTATCTCCTCCTTTGTGCTTTCATGTTTAGATCTTGTGAACTCCGTTCATGATCAAGATCTCACCTATTTGTAATCATGCATGTTGTGTTTGTGGGGATCCGATGGATATTGAGATTAATATGTCAGATTTATTAATGATTTTGTCTTATTGATTCTATCATGTCCGTGTTGTTTGAGATCTTGCATGCTCTCTGTTGTTAGTAGCTATCTTGGCCAAGTAGTTGCTAGTGACTCCAATAGGGGGTATTTATGCTCGATAGTGGGTTCATGCCTCTATTTAATCTAAGGGAAGTGACAGAAATCTCTAAGGTTGTAGATGTGCTGTTTCCACTAGGGAGAAAACAACGGTCTCTTGTTCATGGAACAAGTGGATTGTTTACCTTACACACTTTGCTTAAAGCAGTTGTCTGTTGCTTGCAACTTAATACTGGAGGGGGTTCAGATGATAACCCGAAGGTGGATTTCTAGTCATAGATGTAATTGGATGGTGGTGTATGTATCTTGTTGTATTGCCCAATCGAATATCATAGGATCATGAATGTCTAGTATTGCATTGTTATGCCTTGCTCAGTCCTATCAATTGCCCTGCTGTAATTTGTTTACCCAGCATGTCATGTTTGTTTATCTAAGGAGAACACCTCTAGTGAACTATGGACCCCGGTACAATCTTTACCATTGATACATCTTCCACTATTCCTATTTACTTGTTGCAAACCACTATTACCTTCCACACCATACAGTTAATCCTTTGTTATAGCAAACCGGTGAGATTGACAACCTCATTGTTCGTTGGGCCAAAGTCTTGAGTTTGTGTTGTGCAGGTCTCCAAGTTGCTAGCAACACCTTTGAGTCGTTTCCTTCCTCCTACTAGTTCGATAACCTTGATTTCTTACTAAGGGAAAACTTGCTGTTGTGCTCATCATACCTTCCTCTTGGGGTCTCCCAACGAAGTGTTCACGCACTTATCAAGACTTTTTCTGGCGTCGTTGCCGAGGAGGTTAAGGACGTCTTCACAAGGGGAGTCCTTCTCAACCTTTCTCTTTTCTTTATTTTTGTTTTGATTACTTTCTTTTGCTTGGTTTTGTTTGCCTCTTGTTATCAAAAACTCCAAAAAAAATAGTTTAGTTTGGTTTTCTTTCTCTTATCAAAAACACAGAAAAATTAGTTCCTACTCTAGTTGTCACCTTGCTCTAGCTCACCATCTTGATCCCCAAGTTCAACCTGAAAGACCTTTCATTGGGTAGTGGCTCTATAATTGGGATAGAAAATATTGAAGAATTCTTTAATCTTGTTAGCAAACATGAGGATATTAAGGATAGATCTATAGCAGAACTTGCTCCTAATTATGAAATTGTTGCAGCTTCTTTAGTTCATATGTTGGAGGCTAGGTTTATTAACCTTAACCCCATGATGCAAATTTTGTTTCTCAAACTAAAAGAAGAAATGGATCCTGAAAAGAAAGACTTTATACTAGAAACTTTACTAAAAGAATTCAATGATGTTGCTAAGGAAGCCAAAAAGGTCTTTGAATGTTTTGATATGCTAGGCTCATGTGTAGATGTTATGGGTACTTTAGATAAAACCAAACCTAGAGAGGAAGTTAAGATACCCATACCCTTTAAACTTGTAGGAATGCATGAAGCCTTAGAAAAGAATTTTGATTGGATTGTTCCAGAAAATCCTTTTGATGAAAGTAGTGAACCAAGGAGAGATGAGAAGGAATCCTCCAAAGTTCATTTGGATGAGATACCTTTCCTAGTTGAAGAGATTGCAAGTATTGATCTTATTCTACATTTGTAAACATTTGATTCTTGCTTCTTATGCCTAACTTAAAGGCATTAAAGAAAAGTACTTGTTGGGAGATAACCCAAGAGTTTCCTTGAGTCTTGGAAGTTATTACTTCAGTAATGACCTATCCTTATCCTTTTTGTTTGCTTTTTGTGCCAAGAATGACCTCTAATGAGAGGGAAGTAAGATTTGGGGAGTTGCTGTCCCGAAATAGATTTTTTTGCTCCACCGTAAAAATTCGTGAGGAATCTATGTAAGTAGGATTGAGCAGATATTTTGCGAATAAATCCCCCAGTATGTTATCCAACTTTCGTTAGTTCAACACTTTTTGATTTGAGCAATAGAAGGTCTTCGAAAAAAATCGGTTTCTACCTACTGGTCTGTTTTGACAAATTTCTGCCATTATTTGCATTTGCTTCTTATTGATTTCTTTTTGGGTTCTTTTTGGGAAATTGAGCTTTTTGAGGGAATTGCTACAGTATCTTGTGTTTTTAGTGAAATTTTTGCCATTCTAAAGCTAAACCCAAAGGTCTATTATCTTTTGAATACACTAATGATGCTAATGAAGATTGTGGGAAGTTTTGTGTGAAGGAAAAAATTTAGGTGTAGAGAGAGAATGATGTAATATGATGAAGAATGGACAAAAGCTCAAGCTTGGGGATGCCACCCTGTGTCACCCCAAGAAATATTCAAGAGGTACAAGCGTCAAAGGTTGGGGATGCCCAAGGCATCCCCTTCTTCATCAATAAAAAGCTTAGGTCTTTCTAGACACTTCGTTTTTATTGTTTCATGGACTATTGTGTTGTTCTTGGAGCGTCTTAGTTTTCATTTTCTTTGCTTAGTTTGTTTAGTTTGCTTGAATAAAGTAGTTTGGACCCCCTTTCTCGCTGTGTTGTTTCAAATAAGTTGATTGGTGTTGGAGAGGAGTAGAAAGTTCTTGCTTGAGTAGTACAAGAGGAGCTTGCTTTGACCGTGACTTAGACTTTATCATGTCATGCTACGTGTTGTTTTGACCTTATGCGTAGTGATTATTGCTGTATCATGACTTGTTCCAAACAATTGGGATTGCTTAGTGTGCCTTGAAGGAATCATGCTTGTTTTAGCATACAAAAGCATAGTATTGTGGTATTCTCCTTTGATGTTTTGTTTGGGTTGACTTGGCACATGCTCACACCATGTTATGACAATGAACAAGTCACCATAGCCTCTATGATCATTTAGTCCTTGACTTGTAGTACCACTCTATGCTTTGATTAGTAATGTTTTGTCGCTCTGCATGATTATGGCCATTATTGCTCTCTTAGTTGGTCGCTCCCAGTGTTTTGCTAGCCTCCACTTGTATGAGTAAGCTCTACTCATGCATCCAACTCCCAAGAAACCAAGTTATTCCAAAGTTTCCACTATAAATTACTATGCATGGTGTGTTACACCATTCCAAGTATATTCTTGTTGTCATCTATCTTCCAATTAAAAAGTATTTTGTTATGTGAAAACTTAGTGATTAAAGCTCTCACGAACTTGATGGCACACTTTATTTTTCTTGCCCCTAATAAACTTGAACCATTGTGTCATCTATCTTGTATATGCTTCCACTTATACGTTGGAATTAGCAAAACCATGTTGTCATGGGGAAAGCTTTCAACATTGCACTTGTACTTTGTACCCAGTTGATATCATGCTCTTTTGTTTATGGATGTTGTCAGTGTGAAATGAAAGGGGAGCTTGTTAATCCATGGAGTTATGTATGTGTGTTAGAGAAACGCCTGGGCCGCTAGCCTAAACCATGTCTAATCATGGTGGAAACTTGCAGCATCACCATAGTGACATCTATGAAGCATTCTTCTTAAAAAAAGAGATTGAAAAAAGGTTGAGAAAAATAAAAAAATATGAGAAAAGAGGAAGAGAGAAAAAAGCACCATATTCCCATGGTAAATAAGAAGAATACTAATATGCTCATTATCTGCTTGTCTTGTCATTTTGGTTATGGGATAGATCCTGTACCATGTGCAAGGGGTACCCCGTTGGCGGTTCTCTATGATACACATGTACTTACTATGACAAGAACTTGCAAGTAACTAAACTTGAGTAGCATGAGGAGCGACCCTCGTATTCAAGGTACATGAGATTGCCAATTTATACTTTGTCAAGCATATACTCCATAGTTTGTTCACTTTAACCTTAATCACTTCAAGATGCTTATGATAGGGGCAATGAGAGCTGAAAGCTAACAAGTACCATAATTTTTGGAAGCTCTTTTTGAGACTTGAAATCCCTGCTTCCCTTATGAAGGGCCTTTCTTCCACCATTATATTGAGTCTCCACCTTCTATCTTTAGGCACCAGTTAAGAGAGCATAGTTGCCATTATTAGTTCTATGTGCATTGTCCCAAAACTTATTGATTGATGCATATTGTTGATATTGCTTGTTCTTGTGCTATTTGTATCTAGCCACTCTTATGAACTTTGAAGGCGTCCTATGCATATATTTGCTACTCCATGGGGACAAGCTAAATGCCACTATGCCATGTTTTCTATTTTTGAAACAAACAAACGTTTTTCAATGCATGTTATTCATGATCTTTGTTTGTAGCCTTTCATGTTGCATGCATAGTTACTTTGTCTAATTGTTAGAACTCCATCTTTCATGCTCATGTTTAGAGTTCTTTGATCCCAGATTTCAATGCTTGCAAATGGTTTGATCTTGATTTTGATGGTGCATGTCACCTCAAAAATTATTCTTTTTATCACCTACCTACTCGTGGACGAGCATGAGTTAAGCTTGGGGATGCTTCATAAGTCGGAAACGTATCTATAATTTTTGATGTTCCATGCTTGTTTAGTATCTACTTTGCTTTGTTTTGTCTACACTTTGAGGTGTTTTTATATGTTTTCTGGTACTAACCTATTAAGAAGATGCCACAATGTCAGTTGCCTGTTTTCTTCTGTTTTTTGTTTCCAGAAAGGTAGAAAATCAATATTCTCGGAATTGGAGGTGACAAAAGCCAAAGTCAATTTTTTACCCTAGGGAACACGAAGCCTGAATACGAGACGGAGGAGAGCCACCAGGGGGCCACACCCCCTGGCCGCATGGCCAAGGTGGGCCCACGCCTAGGGAGGGTGCAGCCGCCCTGGTGACCCGCCTGCCTCGCCTCTTCGCCTATAAAGACCCCCTATGCCTAAACCCTAAGGACCCGATCAATATTCCACGAAACCATCTGTAGCCGCCACCACCATCGTCCCTAGATCGGGGGGGATCTGAAGCTCTTCCCGGCACCCTGCCGGAGGGGAGATCATCCCGGACACTACTAGGAAAATGGCTATAGGTAATCAACACATCCGTGGCTCACATGGTTGAAGTGCCCCACGGCTAAAACAGGCGTGGCTCACCTATGGGCAGTGCCCTACTATTAACTAGAACAACCATGGCGCACATGACAATAGTGCACCACAGATATGTGTGGGCCAGGGCCTTGTTGGCCGCACGCCAAACATCTGTAGCGCACATAGGGCAGGTGCGCTACGGATGTTAGTGCCAACTGTGGCGCACATGGTGGGGGTGCGCTACGCCTAAGCGCATGCCCCCCTCTGCTGTGAAACGGCCAGAAACATCTGTGGCGCACTCTGCCTAGTGCGCCACAGGGAGTAGGAACATCCGTGGCGCACATGCCATAGTGCGCCACGGATTTCCTACTCCCTATGGCGCACTAGGGCAGAGTGCGCCACGGATGTGTCGATTTTTTTTGACAGCACTTTGACACCACATCCACCACCCCACACTTCACTTTCCCCTTCTTCTTCCTCCTTAGATCTAGTCGGGATCTTCTCCTTCCCACCTCAATTTCTCCACCCATTCACCATTTTTAGCATGTAGAACTTGCCTTGGATGTTACATAAGTAATAGAGGAAGGTCTCCGGTCTCTCATCTCCTTCTCCGGTCGACGCGCGCACCTCTCCTTTCCATCTTTCTCGCGATCGGTCTCTCATCTCGGTAAGTTGTCCATGTAAGGATGTGTTCATGTGTATATGGATGATATTCTCATATGTATGTAGATGATCAATGCTCATGATGTGTGTATGGAGAGGATCGATCGATGGTCATATGTGTGTGTATATGGAGAGTATCGATGATGCTCATGCATGTGTGTATGGAGAGGATAATGATATGTTCATGTGTGTATGGATCGGTCTCTCTCTCTCTTGTGTTTGTATGTGAACAAGTTGACATTTGTTTTGCCAAAATGTTGATTCATTTCCATTTTGGCAAGACTTTGGCATTTCGCAAAGGTCCTAATTTTAGGATAGATCATGCCAAAATTTTCTATCGACCATTGCATGCATGCATTCATTATGTGGTTCTAATAGACTTCAAATTGTACCGTGTACACCGTGCAGGCAAAAATGGTCCGCATAATGAGCGAAGGCATTGTGGCTAGATTTTTGAAATGTGCGACGGCCGACATGATACGAAATAACAAGACGGATATAAGATGTCCGTGCAGAAGATGCAAACTCAACTGGGTGATCGACCCAGATTCCAGGAATCTGCAGGCGCACCTGCTCCGCCATGGTTTCATGGATGGATACACTCGTTGGATAAGCGATGACAAAGACGATGGAGACGGTGAAGGTGGCCAACATGACGATTATCATCATCACGTCGAGAACGGGCGAGATGATGAAGAGTCTCCTGGAGATGGTGAAGGTGCGGAAGCAGACCGAGATGATGGTGATCTAGATGCCGGAGGAGCAGAGAGAGAGAGAGAGAAAGCCAAGCTTGCGCAACTTGAGAAAGACGCGGTTACTCCATTGTATGAAGGATGCAGGCCCGATGATACCCGGTTGAATGTAACTCTCAAGGCTATGGAGATGAAGGCAAAACACAAATTGACCGACACAAGCTTCGACGATATGATGGCATTCTGGCACGATCGTCTCCCGGAGGGGAACACATGTCCAACTAGTATCGAGGACGCCAAGAAAATCGTCTGTCCTCTCGATCTACCGCATGTTAGATATCACGTATGCATCAACGATTGCATCATTTATCGGGGCGAGGATGCGGAGAAAACCACATGTTCGGTGTGCGGCGTGAGTCGATACAAGAAAGGGAAGAAAGCACCTCGAAAAGTGGTATGGTACTTTCCTATCACTCCTCGTCTGCAGCGCTATTTCGCAGACCCTAAGGAAGCGAAGCTCATGCGATGGCATGCGGAAAGGAAGAAGCCAGGAGATGATGATGATGATGACCCCAAAAAGGATGATTCGCCGACGCACCTTCGGATGCTAGCTGCTGGAAAGCATTGGACCTCGAATTCCCAGAATTCGGTGGAGATTCGAGGAACATCAGGCTTGGTGCAAGCACCGATGGACTCAATCCGTTCGGTAGCCAGAGCAGCACGCACAGCACTTGGCCCGTGTTTGTATGGATGTACAACCTCCCTCCATGGTTGTGCATGAAGAAGAAGTACATACAAATGAGTATGCTAATTCAATGGCCGAAACAACCTGGTACCGACATCAATCTGTATCTCGGGCTGTTGAAAGAGGAGCTAGCCACATTATAGGAATCTGGAGCCAATACTTACGACGCCATCGCACAAGATTATTTCACTATGAGTGCCGTGTTGGTCACTACGGTGCAAGACCATCCAGGTTGTGGGTATATCTCGGGGCAGGTTATCCAAGGATTCTACGCATGCGTTAGGTGCATGGATAACACAAGCTATCTCCAACTAGAGAAATATCCAGGGTCATCGAAAACCGTGTTCATGGCGCACCGGAGGTGGCTCGGCAAGAATGATCCATGGAGAAAACGTGGAGACCTGTTCGATGGCAAATCAGAGACCTAAGGAATCCCAGAGCGTAGGAGCAGCGAAGAAGTGGAACAGTTGCTGAAAAACTGGAAAGATTGTCCTAAGCCTGGAAAGAAGCGAAAGAGGCAGCAACAAGACAAGCCACTGATGAAGGTATGGAAAACAAGGTCTGTTTTCTGGGAGTTGCCATACTGGAAGTTTCTCCGCACGCCTCATAGCCTCGACATCATGCATATCACGAAAAACGTGTGCGAGAGTCTAGTCGCCACCATAATCAACATGCCAGATAGGACGAAAGATGGTCCGAAAGCAAGGCACGACCTGATATGGTTGGGTATCCGGAAGGAGCTTCACGGAGGATGCACTACTCCTGATGATCAGGAAGATGACGATGATCATGAGTCGGAGACAACACAAGGTCGTCAGAAGGGTAAAATGTTCAAGAAGAACGAATATTACTGCCCTCCTTCTTGCTTCACTCTAAGCCAGGATGAGATCAAAAAGTTTTTAAAGTGCCTTCTAGGAGTAAAATTTCCTTACGGCTACGCGGGCAAGATAAGAAGATACCTAGACGAGGCGAAGCAGAGGTTCAGTGGCATGAAGTCTCACGACTGTGCCGTGCTAATGACGCAGGTACTTCCGGTCGCACTAAGAGGGATAATGGACGAGCACGTCCGTGAAACGTTATTTGGCCTATGCAAGTTTTTTGACGTCATCTCTAGGAAGTCGATTGGCGTGAAATAGCTCGGGAGGCTACAGGAGGAGATCGTGGTGATACTATGTTAGCTTGAGGTCTACTTCCCACCCGCATTCTTCGACATTATGGTGCATCTGCTGGTCCATGTCGTGGAGGACATCGTACAACTCGGGCCGATGTTCCTCCGCAGCATGATGGCGTTCGAAAGGATGAACGAACACATCAAAGGATACATTCGCAACAGGTGCCGTCCAGATGGAAGCATAGCCAAGGGCTTTCTGGCCGAAGAGTGCATCTCTTTCTGCACGAATTATCTAGACATCGAGAACCCTGTCGGTCTTCCCGTCAACAGGCACCTTGGCAAGCTCGACGGATCTGGTCACCGAGAGGGTCGTCGCATACTGCATGCAGACTTCGATTTTCGACGCGCAGACTTTGATCGAGCAAACCTCGTCGCGCTACAGCATTTAGAACTGGTCGATCCTTGGGTACAGAAGCACAAAAGGTTAATCGAGAAGAAGTACAGTGACCGGGGCATACAGAGGATGCAGGGAGAAATAATCAAAGAGCACAACTCAGATTTCACGCGTTGGTTTAGGCAGACGCTCCTTGATAATCCCCCGCGATCGCATTCTTCTGACACGGAAAAGATCATATTCACCTTGTCGCAGGGACCGATGCAAAACCTGGTGACCTATCAGGCGTATGATATCAACGGCTACATGTTCTACACGAAGGAAAAGGACAACAAGTGTGATTATCAGAACTCAGGCATAATGTCAGAATTCTACACCGATGACAACATGAAGGAAAGATTCTACGGAAGAATCGAGGAGATCTGGGAGCTCAACTACTGTGGAGAGAAGGTGCCGATGTTCCGTGTCAGATGGGCAAAGAGCGTCGAAAGAGAAGAACGGTATTTCACAACCATGGTTATACCCGAAGCAGCCAAATCCAAGGCCGCCGGTGCAAACGTGGCCGCGAAAAATGAACCGTGGGTACTGGCTACCAAAGTGGACCAATGTTTTTTCATTGCCGACCCGACAAAGCCTAGCCGTGTTGTTGTGAGGAGAGGAAAAAGAAACATCATCGGAATGGATGGAGTCGCCAACGAGCAAGACTTCGAATAGTACGGCGATCCAAAGATTGAAGATGACGACGACTACGATGCAGCAACATACATCACAAGAAGAAAAAGGACAACCCTACCCAAAAAAGGTAGCCCGTTCGAAAGAAGAAACATTAAAGTGCCGGGGCTAAAGTATTCAACCGCGACAAAGAAGGAAAAAAATATTGTAAAACGCTAGCTCAAAAAATATTGTAAAACGCGTGGTCGAAAAAGATTGTAATATTCACGGATCTGTTCTTATGAAATTTAGTTATACTTTAAATCATATTTTTACCACTTTTATGACATATATTATCACTTTTGGGCATTTTTGGAATATTTAAAAGTATTTTAAAATGAAAACAAAACTTCTATGGCATATATCACCACTTTTGGGCATTTTTTGGAACATTTAAAAGTATTTTTGAAATAAAACAAAAAAGGTGGGCACCAGGATTCGAACCTGGGTGCTCACAAGTTTAGAATAGAGCTAAGGGCGGAACCAGTGGGATAGGCTAGTGTAGTTGTTAGATAGTGGGGCTGTAGTTTTCTTATACAGTAGTTAGAAGCCGATAGGCGTAGCGCACTAGCCCATAGTGCGCTACAGATATCCGTAGCGCACTATGCCCCAGTGCGCTACGCCTAAGTGGCTTTATCCACACGTGGCGCTCGACCCCCCCTCTCTCATCCCCATCTCTCCATCTCTCAGCCCGATCGAGCACGATCCGCCGCCGCCGCCGCTCTTGATCCGCTGCCGTGTCTGAGGAGGAGGAGGCCTGCCCGTGTCCGAGGAGGAGGAGGTCCGCCCGTGTTCGAGGAGGAGGAGGCCCGCGTCTCAGGAGGATGCCCGTATCCGAGGAGGAGCAGCCGCCGCGTCTCAGGAGGTGGAGGCCGCCGTCGTCCGCCCATCATCCGCCCGTCAGAGGTGAGCGTTGCCTCTCCCCTCTCTCCCTCTCTCCCTCTCTCTCCCTCTCTCCCCTCTCTCTGCAGGCCATCGTTGCCCCTAGGTTTAGGCTTGTAGGTTTAGATTTTTTTTTAGAAACAGAGAGCAAACAGAGAGCTTGAAGATTTTTTGTTAGAAACAGAGAGCAAACAGAGGCTTGATGTTCTGTTAGAAACAAAGAGCAAACAGAGAGCTTGTAGGTTTAGGCTTGATTTTTAGCTTGTAGTTCTTGTAGGTTTAGGCTTGTAGTTCTTGATTTTTAGCAAACAGAGAGCTTGAAGATGTTCTAGCCATGACTTAATCTGCTTGCTCTTTTTTCTATTAGCATGTAGCTTGTAGTTCTTGTCTGTTTGCTCTCTGTTTCTGCTTGTAGTATTGCCCAACACCCACTATCTAGCTAGATACCTACCTACCAGGAGATGAGGTTTTCTTGGCAAGGAAGAGTGGTTCATACTTGAGAAGCAACAGTGAGTTTTTGGCTTCTTGGTGTCCCTACTGCTGGTTTATATAGAAGTTGGGGGAGGGGTAATGGTAGAGAGAGAGGAGGAGGGGGAGGAGGAGCAGAGAGAGTGGAAGGGATGATAATACCAAATCATTACTGCATCTCTATTAATGGAGAAGATGGTAGTGTGGGCAGTGTCAAGAAAGGGCCCCGGTGTCTCTTGTTGTAGGATGAAATTAATAATGGAAAAGAGATGCCCATCATCTATCAGTGATGAGTGTGTAGCTCTGAAGTTTATTTGATAGGATCCCTTCTTCTTCTGTACCCTTTTAGCCAAGTTGTGTCTGCAAGCGCACAACACATATTTTCAAACCCTGCCTACAGCTATTACTCATGCAGGTACACATATAATTAGTTAACATTTCTATACAGATAGAAATAGCTTGAAGCTGTGTAGGTGACTATTAGTGGAGTGTTTTGTTAAGATACCTTATTCCCGTGCAAGTCAACATTAGGTAGGTTTAACCAGTATCTTCTTGTTTGAAGAAAATCATGCATCTGCCTTTCTAGCAAACTTCTGTAATATAGCCTACAAACTAAATAAACTTAGTTCAATACTGAGACCTATACTCCTGATTGCATTTCTATACAGATAGAAATAGCTTGAAGCTCTGGCACTGTTGCCTGTACAGGGTGCTGAGAGCTCAGTTGGTTTCTGTTTTTTCTATATATAGAGAGAGAGGGACAAGAGTGAGGGACTGAACTGAACCACCCAATTTGTCTGGACTCCAACTGAGGTGTTGCTGGGGACACAATTCCATTTCTCTCCACTATGTATATTACTATTAGTTTTCTCCTATATATAATCCTCTTTAGATATAATCCTGTGTTTCTCTGCTCTTGTCACTATATAATTACTCTTTTTTTTTCTACTGGATTATTGTTGTTTGTGCTGACCAAATGCCTCTCTTGTTTCTATTTCATCTATATTTTGGCTGGATGGATTACTGTGTGTGGTCGACCATATGTGGGTGCTAGCTGTGAGTCTATGGGTGCAATGCTGGCCATGCTGGTTAGGGTGTTTGTTTATGTTCTTGTCTGAATGTCTGGCTATGATGGCCATTTATCGTGTGCTGGCTATGCTGGCCATACATATACAGGTTCTTGTATGAAATGAGTCTCGATTTTTGCCGGAATGTTGATTAACTTCCGTTTCGGCAAAAATCGGGCACTCCTAGTTTAAGAAAATTAGCAAAGGTCATGCCGGATTTTTCCGTGCATTTAACCAATTATTTGTTTTTTATTAGTGCGAAGATGTGTGACAACGACGAGGCTGGATGTTCTAAGCGCATCAGCGCTGAAGGAGAACTCAGACCTCCGAATAAACAATTGACATTCTGGGAGGCGGCCCAGCGGCTAGAAGACGATGAAGAATACCATCCTTCGGAGAGCGAGGATGATGAGATGGAAGACGCGGAGGAAGAAGCCGAAGGAACGGCGGACTATGAAACCACTGATGGCGGCGAGGGCACAGGGAGTGGTAGCAATCCTCCTAAGAAGAAGAAGAAGCCGAAGGACCGGCGCCCGAACATGGTCGGCATGGTCAGGGAGGAAATTACCGAAGTGATCCCATCAGGGGTTCCTTTGGAGCCTGCCCTTGTCGTCAAAGGGTACGGTGGGCAAGTGGCGGCGATCACCCGGACAACCATCTCGATCAACACAGAGAATCTCCGGCATAAAGATAATGGCCACTTGCGCACACTCCTCTTCGAGAAGCTGCATGCAAGATACAAGTTCCCTGCTAAGTATCAGAACACAAATTATCATGGGAATGAAGTAAACAAATCCGCCCTCACAAAGATGAGCACACCTGGCCATTGGAGAACCGGATAAAGAAGAAGATCTATAAAGAAGGCAAAAGTATCGACGAGATCCAGAAGATTGACCCGCAGATCACCAAGATCAGTTCCGGAGTTCAAGGAGAGGTGTGAATGAAAGAGCCCCGCCAATAGTAATCGGGAAAGGTGCTGCAGCGATGAATATAGGTCATCACCATCTCGGATCTGGTGGATCTGTAACGCGGAGGCCAAATGGAATAAGGAGGACGAAGAGTATAGATCCAAGGGGATAGAAAACCCCTTTGCTAAATTCGAACCCGGGCAGGTTCGAAACTTCATCAGGGCCCGTTACCATATGGACCCAAAAACCAAACAACTCACCGCGGATCCTGCGGTGAAGGAATTCGAGGAAATTGTGGTAAGTATAATCTAATTACTGCGGATCAACTCGATTGCAATCTAATCGATGATCTAAATGATTCACTGTTACTTCTTCTGCAGGAGGAGGAATTGTTGCTAGTCATGGATCCCAGGGTTCCTCATCCTAGGGGTCGACGACGGCCACCCGGTGGGATAACCCTTTTAACAGGGCGATGAACCGGGCCAAGAAAATAGAGCCGGTTACGAAGAAGCCGTCGTCGGCTGGCCGTCTGCCGCCTCGGGGTAAGAATTGGGTGGATCATTTTGGTCCACCGCCGAGGACGCATGTGGCGCCGTCGGGAAGGAGCGAGGAGGAAAACCGCGAGGTTCAAGAACTTAAGGCACAAGTGGCGCGGATCCCGCAGATCGTCCAAGACAACCTGGCAATCACCCTCACATCCTTCCTGCCTACCTTGGTGGAGTCAATAGCGAACTGGAGTGCGGGTGGTCGAGTAGGGACGTGCCCGGTTCCAAGCATGGTCAGCAGCCACTCGAACAACGCGGCGCCGACGAATCAGGCAAACTACGTGTTTGTGACTCCGCCCGCTAGCACCGCGGCGCCGCAAGTGTTGGTGACTCCCCCTGCCATCACCCCGGCGCCGGAGTACATGTTGGTGCCCCCCTGCCATCGTCGCGGCGGCACCGGAGCTCCAAGCACCCGTCGGTAGGGAGAATACACCGGCGGCCAGCACCACGCCATCAAGCAGCCCTTCCGTCTCTTGCACGCCCGTCGCCAGATGCGTGCGGCCGACATTAGCCGATCTCGACGCCATCACGGTAAACAAATTGCTTTAATTACCGCCTTTCACGCCATCTATTACTCTTATGGCATCTCTGACGACGCTGTACATGTTTTCCGCAGACGGATGTTCCTTGCACTCTCTTATGCTACGTGAACAACGAGCTGAGGGATGTTGCGAAGGGTACCATCGTTCAACCCTTGCAGCGCACGTTCCACTCAAGGACGATGTCAGATAGCGTGCACAGGGTTAAAATTAGTCGGGTGCTAAGGGGCTGCGACGACCTGGAACCTCCCATTCAACCCCCAGGAGCGGATGAAGAAGAGCCGTCTGTCCTCAGAACTTGCTTCGGCTTATTCTTGCTATGGCCAAAGAGCATGATCTGTTTGGGGACGGCAGGGGCCATCACGCCACAGACAACAGCACCGCCTGTCGTGCCAGCGACAAGCGGTGGCAAGGCCCCCTTACCGCCCTCGCCGTCACCTCCACGCGGTGGGTCGGATGATCATGTTGATGATATGCACATGGCGCAGGATCCGGCCGAGGACGACGAAGACTGGAATGATCACTTCTTCAGCACTCAGTTTGGCAATGAAGAAGACCTAGCTGGTGGCCCCACAGAGAAAGCCACTATCACCAAGCGTCTGTTTGGTTCTCAGGAGACGCCTCCAGCTTGCACCTTTACAGAGCCAGCTGATACAACCAACCAGCCCTTTATTCTAAGCCCTGACACACTACATAGGGCGGCCGGTGCTCCGATTGCGGTGCCTGCCTGCTCTCCAAAAGGAAAAAGGGCAGGAAAAGAAAATCTAGCAGCTCGAGCTAGCCGGTGGCATCTACAACTACGAATCCGATCAGGTTTCGGGACGGGCCACCAAGACCCGAGGGTATTATGTGGAGGATTCATGTGGCGGGTGAGCCCATGCTACCTAAGAATTTGCGGAAGCTCGCCAGTTCAGAACTGCAGAGTGTGCATGACGGCGTGCTGACGATAGAGAGACGCCTTCCATCGGAGAAATATCCCTCGCACCCGGTATTCGTGGTTAAGGTTCCACCAGGCTTGGGCTTCGTCGACAATGCCCCTGTGGATCTGTTCTTCCTGCGGTTCGACGACATCTTCAATATGTTCCACCTATACCCGCTGCACTATACCATGGTCCGTCTCTTTTCTCTCAGCCTGGCCATGCAGATCATTAGAGAGAACACACCGGGCATCGCTATAGTGGACCCCTACTACATGCGTGACGGCTGCTTGGGTTCCCCGCCGAACGACGTATCGTGGTGTAGAGGTCCCAACCTTTAATAAGGTAGAGATCCCTGTGTTTACAATGCTAGTCCCTGGATCAATAGCTAGCATCCACAGTTAAGATGTAATATCAAGAAACAAGGGTCATAATACAACTTTATAACCAGGAATAATATAATTTTTATTACATCTTACATAGCTCATTTGGCTATTACATTACATTGCAGCAGATAATCTATAAGCATGGGGTCCTTCATCTTCAAAGTGCCACAGGCAAACATGTTGGTTGTAGACTTGTAATCCTAATCAATCAATTTCACTAATATCAAACAAACCTGCAACATAACAAGTTACAGCCACAAGGATACATTTGAATTGTATTGGCAAGTTTCACTACTATGTTGAATATAAGTGGATCCTATCATTACATGCATATTTGGCTTAGTAGGGTTTAAGGCTCATTTGCAGAAAGCAATAATTTATCCTATCTTTTCAAAATAGTTTTGATCTTTTGTCAAATCTTTCTGAACTCCTTGGTAAATCCCCAAGTGTTTCAAGTCTTTGTCAAAAATCTCTTGAGCTCCGTGTTAAATCCCCAAGTGCTTCAAGTTTTTATCAAAATCTCTTGAGCTCCTTGGTAAATCCCCAAGTGCTTCAAGTTTTTATCAAAATCTCTTAAGCTTCTTGGTACACCCCAAGTGCTTCAAGTCTTTTGTTGTCACTTTAAAGTTTTTCTTTTAGAAATTGGAATGTCGAGATTTCCCATAGCTTCAAGCTTTAGTTGCTCAGTATTGTCCATAACCGGGGACACGGCTAAGTACTTAGAATTTTATCTTCTGCAGAAGTTGTACACTTTACCCACATGACAAAATCTCATCTTGTTGCCACCAGTGGCCGCTGGATAAGTACTCACCAAGATGGAGTACTGGCAGATTGAGAATGTGACGAAGTCTTTCCATAGGGTCCTCCCATACACAATGCTAGCTTGTCTTCAGGCACCAATGTAGGGTTCCTAGTTCCTCATTTCAGCTAACCTGAAGACCAATGCATGGGTCTTCCCAATGTAGTTGACTAAGCGAGCCATATTAGCGGTGGTCAGACACAAGAATCGTTGGAGAAACATGTTCAATCTCTAAGTCCCAGGTGGTTTTCATCTGCACAACAAAAAGAGATTGCCATATAAACATGGTTCCTCTTGTTGCCACCTTGTCCAAAACTTGAGTAACCTTGTCCACCCAGGTGGTTCATTGAGTACTTGTTTTATTATATAAAAACACAAGTCTTTTCTCAACTTCACAAAATCTCAACATGTATCTCTTCTCAAAATTATGTAGCATGGCTAAGCATTTTACAACTACATTGTTTTCCCTAAGGAATGTAAAAGGGTATCCTATTAGGATTTAGCATAGCATAAAGTATAGAAATCCTTTTCATGCATGTTTTCAAAATCCACTAAGTATAATGAAATTAGTAGGACTTTAGATGGCAGTGTCACTTGCCTTTTTAGTAGAGGAAGTTGGTTCACTTCTTGATCTTGCTAGTTTCACACTTTTCTAACTTCACTACAAATCAATCAAGCAAACACAATATCAACTAGCATTCCAACCAATAATCAATCAAACAAATTAACACACATAAAATAATAGAAACAAAGTCATGCATGCAAGCATGCAAAAGATAGTTTTATTTGCAAAGGTGGTTTCTACTAGGCTCTAAACATTGTAAGGTTCAAAGTGGTCATTTTCCAAAGTGCCAAAACCATTTGCAAAAGGGTTTTATTTATAAGCCATTTCTTAAATCAATCATTATTTTATGTGGTGGAAAATGTTTTTATCAAAGCAACAATTTTATGTTGTTTACCAAATAAGTTGTTAATTATCAAACCTTGGTGTTTAGGGTCAGTAGGTTTGATTCAAATCATTTTTCCAAAGTTTTTACTCCAAAATCATTTTCATAGCAAAATCAATATTTTTATTTGACTAGAAATAGGCTAATTCAATTATTCAATCCTAATCTTCACCAAATACATTTTTAAATCCATGAGTTGGTTCCTAGGGTCAGTAGGTTCACAACAAACCAATTTGCAAAGATTTCAACCTCAAAATCATTTTGGAATAATTTTTATAACCTAAACAAGCATACAAATGTTTCTGCAAAAACAAACATTTTACCAGAAGCTTTTTACTAAAAAATTGCATGGTTGGCTAGGGCTTGTTTTTCTGAATCCATTGATATAAAATTTGCAATTTTTGGACGTGTGGATCAAAAGTTGTGAGGTTTACAAATTTGCAAACAAATCAGATTCTAAATCTATTTTAAATCAAAGGCTGGCCACGTGGCGTAATATTACTGGCTGATACCGATTCGGGTGGATCAGCCTCTGCGGGGCATTGGATTTAAATAGATCGCGCGGCTCAGGTGGCGTACCCCTTCGGCTTTAAGTGATCTAATCGCAGCCGCAGGATCTAAATCACATGACGCATAGCGCGCTAGCCATAGACGGGCGGTGCTGGTGGCGGCAGGCGGCGGCGTGTCTGGATACGGCAGAGCTGGCGCTAGAGGAAGCGAGGAAGAGGTTGGCGAGGCTTACCAGACTCGTAGAGGCTTGCTGAAGCTTGAGGTGGTACTGGCCGGGCGAAGGGCGACCGGAGTGGGAGTAATGTCCGCCGGAGCTGCCGCGAGTCAGCGTTCGTGGTCATCGAGGATGGGCCTGCAGTTCACTCTGAGGCAAGACAAGGGTACGGTTAGACGCGTACAGTCCTGGGGTTCACGTGAGCATGATTGAGAGGGCTCGGGGCGGTCTAGACTTACCAGGAAAACTCGCCGGAGAGAGAAGCAGACGCGGCGGCGCTCAGAGGTTGTCGAAGCCGAGGCTCTGGGGCGAGCGCGGGCGAACAGATGGCACGGGCAGGTGCGCAAGGATTTGGGGAGCAAGGAAGTGTGAAGCAGGGGTGGTGGGGTGGTTCGAGTTCGTCGGAATTTTGTCGGCTAGCTCGTCGGAGCAGTGATGCGCGAGCTCGAAATTACGACGGCCTGGGGGCGAAGAGGGTCTGGCTAGTGAGGGAGATCAGAGAGGGGAGAGGGATGCTTAAGTGCACACAGTCACGGGCTGAATCAATGCATGGTTAATGAGGAATCAAACGCGCAATCAATCGGCAGAAACGGCGACGAGGTTTGGGGGAGAAGAAGTCGCGGCGGGTGGAAACGACGAACAGTGCTGTGGGGTCGGTTGGTCAGCGAGAGAGAGGAGTGGGAGTTGGGTCCACCGGTCAGCGTCTGCGCGGGTGCGTGTTTGGGTGAAAACGTTTTGCGAGTGGGAAAAAAATAGTTGGGCTGAAATTGGGCTCGCTGGGCTGGCCAGTTGGGCTGCTGTCTGATTCTATTTTTTTCTTTCTGATTGCTTTATCTTTTTCTATTTCTATTTTCTGTTTTGAAATTCAATCAAACAAATCAATCAACAAATCAATTCAAAATTCCTCGAAACTTTGCATTGAGTTTTGGTTCTGTTTAACAACAATATTCCATGTCCCAAAATAATATAATATTTTTATTTTTGGGTCCATTTATAATTAAATAAAATAGACATTAGTTATTAAATCAAATGGATTTTGATTTATTTAAAAACTCCATTTGAAATTTAAATAAAGCCAAAAACACTTCAGTAAGTTTTATTTGAGAATATAAAATACTTGGAAAACTTATTTAAAATAAATAAATAAGTTCTGATGTTTAATTAAAATAGTAAAACCTTTATTTTTAAATAACTTGGATATTAAATCCTTATTATTTTATTTAAATAAACCTTCACTCTTTTAATCAAAGCAAAACATTTTTATTTCAAAAGCTTGGCCAAGGTTTAATTTGGCTCTATAAAATAATCCTTATTTATATTTTCTTCCTTTTTATTTCAAACCAAATCTTTTTATTAGAAGATTCAAAAAATAGCAATGCTAAATATTTTAACTTTATTGTTTATTTAACTTTTTAAATCCCTTTAGGATTTTATTTGATCCAAATAGGTTTGAAGGTTTCCAATTGGAATCAAAAAGTTTCTTCTCACCCTGAAAATCAACAAAGTTTTATTTTATTCATTTATTTTTCACATAACAAGATTTGGAAAATCTTGGGATGTGACAGGCTACCACCCTTAAAATAAATCTCGTCCCGAGATTTGGGAAGGCTAGGGTTACAAGTTGGCTCAAGCATCTAGGGTACTACCACCCTTAAAAATTTCTCAACTAAATTACATGTTGGCCTTCTTGGGATCCTGGGTAAACTTCTCCGGGCAAACATCTGCATAGTGTCCTTTGTTTGCACACTTGACACATGTGACAAGGCTGAGATCCTTCATAGGCTTGTTTATCTTGTGCTTCATCTTTTCTGGACAGTTGCTTGCATAATGTCCTGGTTCTTTGCAATTGAAACATGTGATAAGTTTGAGTTCTTCACGTGTCTCTTGTGGACAAGTTGCTGCATAATGGCCTAGCTCTTTGCAGTTCTTGCACCATACTTGACCAATCTCCTTATACTTCTATTTCTCTGGACATTCACTGGAATAGTGTCCCATTTCTTTACAATGATGACATTGCACATGACTTTTGTCCTTCTTTTTCTTGGGTTTCTCCAAAGCTAGGAGTGCATCCAGTTCATGTTGTTCATATGTTATCTTATAGGTAGGAATGTCTACTTGTTTCTTGGACCTTCTATTGCTCCTTGGATAATTCATATGCCTCTTCTTTGGTCCTTTGAATTGGGTTGTATTGCATGGAGGTATAAGTGGAGCTTTTCCTTTGTCCTCATTCTTCTTGGTGGACTTGGATCCTTCTTGATAGTTTGCAATCATTTGTTGCACTCCACCTTGTTTCCTTTGTTCAACTATGGAGTAGATGGGGCATTGGATAGGGACATGATTATTTCCTTCACATAGGTAACAAGTAGCTTGAGAGGTCGGACATTGGCCAACGGGATGTTTCTCTTCACAGTTAGGGCATTGATCTCCATGCTCCTTGGAGGTGTGATCCTTGTCTCCACAAATATTGCAAGCTTTGGCTCCTTTTAGAATAATATCCTTGTCATCCTTGTTGTTATAAACTCCTTTGGAAAAGTTGCTTTCCATGTTGAGCATTTGATCTGTCACCTTATGAAACATTTGGGCTTGGTTTTCCAAAAACTTTTGCAGGGTTGGATCTTCCCCACTAGTGTTGGCTATGAATTGAGCTGTCATTTGGTTCAACTGGTTTTGGGTTGCTATGAGTTCTTCCATGTTGTCCTCTTGGTCGGTGTCATCAACCTTGATGTTGGAGTCTCTTGGAGTAGTCATCTGTTTGGGTTGAATTGAGATTAGAATAGGCAATTGATTTTCTAAGGAATTAATTCTAATCACACACATCACAATTCACACAAACAATGTGCAACCAATCACAAACAAACACTCCTTTCAAACACAAGTTTCCAAGCATAATCTTTGGCAACCAAAAATATTTTTGTTACACTACATAAGTTGGTGGGTTTGTCTTAAACAAAATATGGCGGTCCATCTATATGGTTCACTTGTGATCTTTCCATCCTTCTGGGTTGATTCTTCTTGCATGAGATCATGGTTTCCTTGGGAAAAACTCTTGGTCACAAAACTTCAAAGGTGATGATGGCTCCTTCTAAGTTGTGCTTCCTTAGTCTCCAAATCTTGGGCAATATTTCTTGTCTCACTTGTCCATAGTGATATCCAAGGTTGAAGTCCTTGGTGAAAATGCTGAAGATGTTGAAGTCATTAGAGTTGAAGATGTTGAAGTCATTAGAGTTGATGAAGTCCTTAGCTCATGGTGAAGTCTTTGGCCATGGGGTAGGTTTGTCCATCAAGTTGAAGTAGAAGAGATGTAGAGTTGAAACCAAAATGGTTGAGGAAAGAGTTTACAAGATTGTTTGTAAATAATTTTTGGAACAAATACAACTCCTATTTTCCTAAGGGTTTTTGTCCAATCCTAGGTTTACAAATCCTACAGGCAACACAGTACTCTGATACCATCTGTAGAGGTCCCAACCTTTAATAAGGTAGAGATCCCTGTGTTTACAATGCTAGTCCCTGGATCAATAGCTAGCATCCACAGTTAAGATGTAATATCAAGAAACAAGGGTCATAATACAACTTTATAACCAGGAATAATATAATTTTTATTACATCTTACATAGCTCATTTGGCTATTACATTACATTGCAGCAGATAATCTATAAGCATGGGGTCCTTCATCTTCAAAGTGACATAGGCAAACATGTTGGTTGTAGACTTGTAATCCTAATCAATCAATTTCACTAATATCAAACAAACCTGCAACATAACAAGTTACAGCCACAAGGGTCAATACATTTGAATTGTATTGGCAAGTTTCACTACTATGTTGAATATAAGTGGATCCTATCATTACATGCATATTTGGCTTAGTAGGGTTTAAGGCTCATTTGCAGAAAGCAATAATTTATCCTATCTTTTCAAAATAGTTTTGATATTTTGTCAAATCTTTCTGAACTCTTTGGTAAATCCCCAAGTGTTTCAAGTCTTTGTCAAAAATCTCTTGAGCTCCTTGGTAAATCCCCAAGTGCTTCAAGTTTTTATCAAAATCTCTTGAGCTCCTTGGTAAATCCCCAAGTGCTTCAAGTTTTTATCAAAATATCTTGAGCTTCTTGGTACAACCCAAGTGCTTCAAGTCTTTTGTTGTCACTTTAAAGTTTTTCTTTTAGAAATTGGAATGTTGAGATTTCCCATAGCTTCAAGCTTTAGTTGCTCAGTATTGTCCATAACCGGGGACACGGCTAAGTACTTAGACTTTTATCTTCTGCAGAAGTTGTACACTTTACCCACATGACACCATCTCATCTTGTTGCCACCAGTGGCCGCTGGATAAGTACTCACCAAGATGGAGTACTGGCAGATTGAGAATGTGACGAAGTCTTTCCATAGGGTCCTCCCATACACAATGCTAGCTTGTCTTCAGGCACCAATGTAGGGTTCCTAGTTCCCTCATTTCCAGTTAACCTGAAGACCAATGCATGGGTCTTCCCAATGTAGTTGACTAAGCCAGAGCCATATTAGCATGTGGCTGTACACGGAAGCCACTGTTGGAGAAACATGTTCAATCTCTAAGTCCCTGGGTGGTTTTCATCTGGTGCACAAGAAAAAGAGATTGCCATATAAACATGGTTCCTCTTGTTGCCACCTTGTCCAAAACTTGAGTAACCTTGTCCACCCAGGTGGTTCATTGAGTACTTGTTTTATTATATAAAAACACAAGTCTTTTCTCAACTTCACAAAATCTCAACATGTATCTCTTCTCAAAATTATGTAGCATGGCTAAGCATTTTACAACTACATTGTTTTCACTAAGGAATGTAAAAGGGTATCCTATTAGGATTTAGCATAGCATAAAGTATATAAATCCTTTTCATGCATGTTTTCAAAATCCACTAAGTATAATGAAAATAGTAGGACTTTAGATGGTAGTGTCACTTGCCTTTTTAGTAGAGGAAGTTGGTTCACTTCTTGATCTTGCTAGTTTCACACTTTTCTAACTTCACTACAAATCAATCAAGCAAACACAATATCAACTAGCATTCCAACCAATAATCAATCAAACAAATTAACACACATAAAATAATAGAAACAAAGTCATGCATGCAAGCATGCAAAAGATAGTTTTATTTGCAAAGGTGGTTTCTACTAGGCTCTAAACATTGTAAGGTTCAAAGTGGTCATTTTCCAAAGTGCCAAAACCATTTGCAAAAGGGTTTTATTTATAAGCCATTTCTTAAATCAATCATTATTTTATGTGGTGGAAAATGTTTTTATCAAAGCAACAATTTTATGTTGTTTACCAAATAAGTTGTTAATTCTCAAAACTTGGTGTTTAGGGTCAGTAGGTTTGATTCAAATTATTTTTCCAAAGTTTTTACTCCAAAATCATTTTCATAGCAAAATCAATATTTTTATTTGACTAGAAATAGGCTAATTCAATTATTCAATCCTAATCTTCACCAAATACATTTTTAAATCCATGAGTTGGTTCCTAGGGTCAGTAGGTTCACAACAAACCAATTTGCAAAGATTTCAACCTCAAAATCATTTTGGAATAATTTTTATAACCTAAACAAGCAAACAAATGTTTCTACAAAAACAAACATTTTACCAGAAGCTTTTTACTAAACAAATAGCATGGTTGGCTAGATCTTGTTTTTGTGAATCCATTGATATAAAATTTGCAATTTTTGGACGTGTGGATCAAAAGTTGTGAGGTTTACAAATTTGCAAACAAATCAGATTCTAAATCTGTTTTAAATCAAAGGCTGGCCACGTGGCGTAATATTACTGGCTGATACCGATTCGAGTGGATCGGCCTCTGCGGGGTGTTGGATTTAAATAGATCGCGCGGCTCAGGTTGCGTACCCCTTCGGCGTTAAGTGATCTAATCGCAGCCGCAGGATCTAAATCGCACGACGCGCAGCGCTCTAGCCATAGACGGGCGGCGCTGGTGGCGGCAGGCGGCGGCGGCGTGTCTGGCTACGGTGGAGCTGGTGCTAGAGGAAGCGAGGAAGAGGTTGGCGAGGCTTACCAGACTCGTAGAGGCTTGCTGAAGCTCGAGGTGGTACTGGCTGGCGAAGGGGCGCACTGGAGTGGGAGTAATCGCTCGCCGGAGCTGCTGGCGGAGTCAGGCGGTTCTGGTGGTCATCGAGGATGGGCCTGCAGTTCACTCCGAGGCAAGACAAGGGTACGGTTAGACGCGTACAGTCCTGGGGTTCACGTGAGCATGATTGAGAGGGCTCGGGGCGGTCTAGACTTACCAGGAAAACTCGCCGGAGAGAGAAGCAGACGCGGCGGCGCTCAAAGGTTGTCGAAGCCGAGGCTCTGGGGCGAGCGCGGGCGAACGGATGACATGGGCAGTTGCGCAAGGATCTGGGGAGCAAGGCAGTGTGAAGTAGGGGTGGTGGGGTGGTTCGAGTTCGTTGGAATTTTGTCGGCTAGCTCGTCGGAGCAGTGATGCGCGAGCTCGAAGTTACGACGGCCTGGGGCGAAGAGGGTCTGGCGAGTGAGGGAGATCAGAGAGGGGAGAGGGATGCTTAAGTGCATGCAGTCACGGGCTGAATCAATGCGTGGTTAATGAGGAATCAAACGTGCAATCAATCGGCAGAAACGGCGACGAGGTTTGGGGGAGAAGAAGTCATGGGTGGAAGAAACGACGTGGGCAGTCTGCTGGTCAATGAGAGAGGAGTGGGAGTTAGGTCCACCGGTCAGCGTCTACGCGGGTGCGTGTTTGGGTGAAAACGTTTCGCGAGTGGGAAAAAAATAGTTGGGCTGAAACTGGGCTCGCTGGGCTGGCCAGTTGGGCTGCTGTCTGATTCTATTTTTTTTCTGATTGCTTTATCTTTTTCTATTTCTATTTTCTGTTTTGAAATTCAATCAAACAAATCAATCAACAAATCAATTCAAAATTCCTCCAAACTTTGCATTGAGTTTTGGTTCTGTTTAACAACAATATTCCATGTCCCAAAATAATATAATATTTTTATTTTTGGGTCCATTTATAATTAAATAAAATGGACATTAGTTATTAAATCGAATGGATTTTGATTTATTTAAAAACTCCATTTGAAATTTAAATAAAGCCAAAAACACTTCAGTAAGTTTTATTTGGGAATATAAAATACTTGGAAAACTTATTTAAAATAAATAAATAAGTTTTGATGTCTAATTAAAATAGTAAAACCTTTATTTTTCAATAACTTGGATATTAAATCCTTATTATTTTATTTAAATAAACCTTCACTCTTTTAATCAAAGCAAAACATTTTTATTTCAAAAGCTTGGCCAAGGTTTAATTTGGCTCTATAAAATAATCCTTATTTATATTTTCTTCTTTTTTATTTGAAACCAAATCTTTTTATTAGAAGATTCAAAAAATAGCAATTCCAAATATTTTAACTTTATTGTTTATTTAACTTTTTAAATCCCTTTAGGATTGTATTTGATCCAAATAGGTTTGAAGGTTTCTAATTGGAATCAAAAAGTTTCTTCTCACCCTGAAAATCAACAAAGTTTTTTTTTATTCATTTATTTTTCACATAACAAGATTTGGAAAATCTTGGGATGTGACACGTGGCCTCGTACCTAAAAAGAATCCTCGTGGCGAACAAGACAAAGGAATACATTCTCGTGCCTTACTTTCCCGAGTAAGTCGTTATTCACTCGCCACCGTCGATTGGCTTTATTAGATCATCATCATTCTTTTTCCAACACATTCCATTTGAATTTTTTGCGCAGAGATGAACACTGCACGCTCATCTCCTTATCGCCGAAGCATTCCCGCCACGATTTCGACTCGGGAGTCTAGAAAAGAAGAAAAACTACGACAAGATCAAGGAAGTTCGATGATGCTCTCACCGGCTTTGCCTCGACGGAAGGCACCACCTTTGTGCGCATGAAGGTCAAGTTCGCAGCACGCCTTCAACCACGAACGGAGTTCCCCCGCGTGAAGCAGCCGGAAAATAGTAAGAAGGAAGCCTACTACGCACTCCATCACATGAGGGCGTTCCTACTTGACCAGCAGAATTCTACGCTGCCAGATCATCTCAAACAGTGGGCCGAAGCAAAGGCCAAGATCAATGATTCAGATATTAGACAAGAGATGTATCGCATCCAGCAGCAGTTTGGGGCAATCATCTTTCGTGATGTCATGACTTCGGGGGGGATCTTCTACGGAGGAAATATCCCGAATAACCGTGACATAGAAGATCGCCTAGAGATGCAGGGTGACTATAGGAAGTTCATGACGAGACAAGGCCCCTCCCATTCCCTAAGCCGTAAGGCTTGATGTTGGCCTAGTTGTAGTTACAAACTATAGATGACCTTTGTGTGTGTGTGGACAAACTATGAATCATCGCTTACTTCTTTTGCTTATTAATATTATATATCAATCAATGCTTGGTTTTTTTTGCTTACTCTTTGGTCCTTTGCTCACTTTGGTCCTTTTTTTTCCTTACTCTTTTTTCGAGAATAATGCCGATGATTGAAATGTCGTGGCACACTATATATGTGAATGTGCTACGATGGGATTGTGAGCCTTGTGATATGCACAAGTCCAGGTCTTGTGCATCCTACTTGGCTCACCGTTCCATCATAGCATATTCCTGTGTCCAACGACCTATGTATATATATGAGGCATGCTTTTCGAGTTATTTTTGTCTTTTTCGAGAATAATGCCGATGATTAAAATGTCGTGGCACACTATATATGTGAATATGCTATGATGGGATTGTGATCCTTGTGATATGCACAAGTCCAGGTCTTATGCCTCCTACTTGGCTCACGGTTCCATCATAGCATATTCCGCTGTCCAACGACCTATGTATATATATGAGGCATTCTTTTCGAGTTATTTTTGTCTTTTTCGAGAATATGCCGATGATTGAAATGTTGTGGCACAATATATATGTGAATGTGCTATGACGGGATAGTTAGCCTTGTGATATGCACAAGTCCAGGAATTGTGCATCCTACTTGGCTAACCGTTCCGTCATAGCATATTCCTGTGTCCAACGACCTAGCTAGTTATATATGAGGCATTCTTTTCGAGCTACTTTGGTCTTTTTTAAGAATAATGCCGATGATTGAAATGTCGTGGCACACTATATATGTGAATATGCTACGATGGGATTGTACGCCTTGTGCTATGCACAAGTCCAGGTGTTGTGCATCCTACTTGGCGTACGGTTCCATCGTAGCATATTCCTGTGTCCAACAACCTAGTTATATATGAGGCATTCTTTTCGAGTTACTTTGGTCTTTTTCGAGAATAATGCCGATGATTGAAATGTCGTGGCACACTATATGTGAATGTCCTGCGATGGGATTGTTCGCCTTGTGCTATACACAGGTCCAGGTGTTGTGCATCCTACTTGGCGAACAGTTCCATCGTAGCATATTCCTGTGTCGAACAACCTAGTTATATATGAGGCATGCTTTTTGAGTTTGGTATTTTTGATTTAGGAGTACTTTCTATAAGTGTATCTTCATATGCGACTTTAATTATATATGTTTTTTTCAATCATCGGTTAATTATTATTGTCAACTTATAGATGACGTGGTATGTCGTGTACAAGGGACGGGTTCACGGAGTCTACGATGATTGGGAAGACTGCCGGAGACAGGTGCACCGTTTCAGCGGCAATAGCTACAAAGGGTACAACACTATGGCGGAGGCGGAAGCTAGATAGACTCGCTATCTACCGGGAGTTAGGACAAGGAACCGGATGAAGACCTACACCTTCGTCGCGGTGGTGATCATGCTTATCTTCTTTGGTTGTTTATCCTGCGTTTGTGTCTAGCTAGTTTAGATGTCTAGGCGAGCTTCCGAGCTCTAACTTGTTCGATCGACACATGTATTCGCATGTCACCAACTACTACTTTGTAACTTGATCGAAACAATGTAACTTATACTATGTATTAATGTATGAGACTTATCTATATGTATTTGTTTCAATCTTGTTTTTCATATTGTGTATTTATATATATAATTGTATATCTTGTATCTGTGTGTGTATATCTGCTGTAATATTGTATATAATGTGTATTGTATATAATCTGGCTCAGAAATTAAAAAAAACAAAAAACACACCTGTGGCGCACATGATCTACCTTCTGTGGCGCACTACACCTAAAGCGCACTATAGAATCTTAGTGGCGCACTAGGTAGTGCGCCACAGAAGATCCTAGGCGTAGCGCACCTGCCCACATAGCCGTGGCGCACTAGCAGGTGCGCTACGCCTATCTCTACACAACCGTGGCGCACTAGGCAGTGCGCCACAGCTGAGAGATAGCCGTAGCGCAAGGCACGTGGCGCACTGCGAGTGCGCCACAGATGGGCATTTTGGGTGCGCCACTAACTGCATGTTTCCTATTAGTGGGAGGCCTTCTTCTTCATCATGCCAGTCTCCGGTATAAAGCGTGAATAGTTCCACCTTGGACTACAGGTCCATGTAGTATCAAGATGGTTGTATCTCCTGCTTTGTGCTTTCATGTTTAGATCTTGTGAGCTCCGTTCATGATGTGGACATCCCTTATATTGATACAACCGTTGTACCTACAGCTACACACATACAAGGACCCATCACAAGATCTCGTGCCAAACAACTTAACTATCAGGTACTTTCGTTTCTTGGAACTATTCCTCACATACATGAGAATATGATGCTGCCTAAATCAGATGTATTTCTTACTCTTAGGAATGATGGACCAAGCATGGATGAGAGGGACAAGCATTGGAGCATGGCCATGCATGGAGATGGCAGCAAGCGTGTGATGATCCAAGAGAAGGCCACGGATGAAGATTTCAGAACTTTGAGGCCACCATAATGAAGAAAGAAGGCTTGGACGAAATATTCAAGATCAATACTTCACGAATTTGTCCAGAGCTTAATATGGTGCTCCGACACCTTTATTTTGGGCCAGGCCCATGTAATTTTCGCAGGATTTTAATTAGCCACTTTTTAGAGTCCGTATTTGAGGGGAAAATGACTTCTATGGTTGGATTCGGCCACCACTTCCATGGCTGGCCGAAACCCCACCTTTTCACCCTTAAATACTCCCCATAGCCGTCACCCTAGACTCGGATTTTGTTTAGACATTAAGTTAGCCATAGTCGCAACTTCGCCAAGGCTCGAGCGTCGTAGAGGCCTCTTGTACTTCACACCTATTCAGGATCCCACCTCTTCAATAAAGCTTTCCTTTTAATCCGCAATATCTTGATTGCAATATTGGTTCTTACTTGTTCTCGATTTCAGGTAGGAATTAAGACCCTCGCTGGTCAGGCTGATCGTGTTCCCGCAGGATCAGTAACCTCCAGGAGATTGTCCTAGCGATTGCATTGGCGCTCGTGCTCGCACGTGTAGTCGGATCGTCAAGCCCGAACTCCACCAAATCGATTATGTTCATCTCATCGAAAGATCACACACCTTTTCCCTATCAAGTGGTATCAGATTTCAGGTTGCTCGGTGAGATTTTACTGTTTTCGTAGATTAGATCTGTTTTTACCTATAACCCACGAAAAAGCCAAAAACACAGTTAGAGTTTAGATCCATCCCATAACCAATCTACGCCTCGCATTATCTTTTCAGGTTTTGCATTGTGGAATTTGTGTCTACATGGTCGCGTCGAGTTGCTGGTCTTAGTGTCTCGTCCCTTAGAGTTTCGAGTTCTGATCATACTAGTCACCGCCACACTCACCGATCACCGCCACCATAATCCGCCACCATATTCCGCCGCCATATACCCTGCCACCATAAACCCTAATACTCCACCACCGCCTTCCTACCGCGACACAGATCCGATCAGTTTTCCTGCCGCGGTACGAGTCCGAGTAGAGTTATTGTTTCCTAGTTATTTCTTTTTACTTTCCTTCTTTGTTATTTCCGTGTCGACCTAAAGTCCGTATCGAGCTCCGACTCCGGTCGTAAGTCCAGAAGGAGAGCAAAAAAAAAGTCTGGAACCGCCTCCGAATTTTTTTTCTGGCTATACTGTTTTTCGACCCCGGGGATCACTTTTCTCCATCGGCCGTTATAGCGATATTTTTTTTGGCACCTACGCGCTTTCTGGAGCAAAATAAAAAAATTCGAATTTTTTTTTGGGGCTAACCTATTTTTAGACCCCGTAGATCAGTTCTAGACACTCACCATCATAGTGATTTTCCGCATCTCGGTTCGCTTTTCAGGGTGCCATATCATCATACATTGCTTGTTGTGTCGCGTCGTGACATCGTTGGTGATCTAGGCTCGCGTCTCTAGTACGGTCTAGCCTAGGACCAGCATAGTACCGTCGTTGAGCATTCTTTCAACTTTTGCATTGCTGTTTTGATAATTGCTAACCCCCTTTGCTACGCCTTCCCAGAGCTCCACAAATATTCTCCACGTGCGGTGTTTCGACTCCTGGTAATCGCTTGGCTCAATCTCTGGACCCACTGATCCTCGCGGTTGCACATCGCCTTTTCTTGCTGTTTGGTAAGAACTTGTAAGAGCTTCGTATATTGCTTGACGTATTACGTGTGACTTCCACCATCTTTCCGTAGTATATACCTGTGCTTTTTAAGGACTAACCATGACAGATACTTCGCGGAACCCTGCCACAATGACGAACGAAGAACTACATGCCCACTTCTCCGCGCTCGTGGTCAGTCGTGCTGAAGACGTGGATACGCGCCTAGGGGAGTTTGACACCAAGCTCACCAACGCCATGGACAAGATCGATGGACTCGAGAAATCCTTCAACGCCAAGCTTGACGTTCGGTTCAAGGAGATTTTGAACAGATTGCCCGCACCCGCACCCACACATGGCACACGGCGCGTTCCGATCACGGGTCGGACTGCTGGTTCGGCTGCCGCCGCACCGGCTGACTACCGGCGCGGGCCGACCAGATCAGATTCCGCGCGCTGCTGCTGCGACATTGGGGACAAACGACGGGTACTACTACGACCCCGACGACGACGATCTGTTTGACGAGGAGGTTGAACAACCTCCACAGGTACCTGCTGGCCGTCCCCGACATTACTACCGCACGCCGACCACGATGCGTGATGATGATCATGTTGCAAAGCTTAAATTAAATATTCTATCTTTTGAGGGTAAATATAATCCTGATGCATATCTTACATGGGAGATGGAAGTAGAACAACGTTTTGCATGCTTAAAATATCCTGAGAATATGCGTGTTAGTGTTGCTACATGTGAATTTACTAAATTTGCTTCCCTTTGGTGGTTTGAGTATTGTCGTTTAAATCCCACTACTATTCCTAGTACTTGGACTGCTTTAAAAACTGCTATGCGTGTTCGTTTTGTACCTCCCACTTATCAACGTGATTTACTAAAGAATCTTACACATTTAGAGCAAGGGAAAAATTCTATAGAAGAGTATTATCAGGAATTGCAAACGGGGATGGTTCGGTGTGGTCTTGTTGAATCTAATGAACAAATGCTTGCACGTTTCTTTGGTGGATTAAACAAGGGCATTCAGCACATATTAGATTATAAGGAATATAATTCTATCACTCGTTTGTTTCATCTTGCTTGCAAAGCTGAACGTGAAGTACAGGATCGCCAACTACCATGGAGGAGGACTAATAATTCTGCAGGTTGCACATCCACTTGGACATCCCGACAATCAGCGCCTCCTCGTGATTCGCCACCAGCTACTACCACATCCAAGGCCACCACAAGATTTCCAGCTGCTCCTCCACCATCATCCAATGCTCCTGCTTGTAGTGCCTCTTCTATGGCTTCCACGGGTAAGACAAAGGATATACAATGCCGCAAGTGCTGGGGTTTTGGTCATATTGAGAGACAGTGCACAACACAACGTGTGATGATGGTGCGGGAAGATGGTCAATACGATTCAGCGAGTGACTTTGATGAAGATACACTAGCCCTTATTTCTGCTCGAGATGGAGACAATTCTGATGCTGATGAAGAGACAGAGGTAATGGGAGCTGAAGCTGCTGATCACTACAAGAGCTTAATTACACAACGTGTGTTGAGTGTGCAATTGAGCAAATCTGAGCAAGATCAACGCCACAACCTGTTCCAAACACGTGGTGTTGTCAAGAAAAGAGCTATACGGATCATCATTGATGGAGGGAGTTGTAATAATCTGGCCAGTGTTGACATGGTAGAGAAGCTTGCGCTTCCAACAAGACAACACCCACATTCATATTACATCCAATGGTTTGAGAGTTCTCGCAAGATCAAGGTAACAAGAGCGATGCAGCGTGCATTTTACTATTGGTATATATTCTGATTTTGTTGATTGTGATGTTGTACCTATGCAAGCTTGTTCTTTGTTACTTGGTAGACCATGGCAATTTGATAGAGAATCTGTTCATAATGGCAAAACTAATCACTATTCTCTTATGCATGATGGAAAGAAAATTGGTCTAAAACCTATGACTCCCGAACAGATTTTAAAAGATGATCTTGCTAGAGCTAGTAGAGCTAAAACTGAGGAGAAAAATAAAAGTGAGAATCAGATTGTTGCTGCAGATTTTATACCACCAAAGAACACTAAATCTGATTCTACACATGCTACTGAAATTCGTTTGAAGAGTCCATGTATGCTTGCAAATAAAATTGATATTGCTGAACTAGATGTAAACAATACTCAATGTTATGCAATTGTCTACAAAGAGGTTTTGTTTTAATTTGAGGATATGCCTCCTACTTTGCCACCCGCTATTGCTAACCTTTTGCAGGAATATGAGGACGTCTTTCCCGCTGACCTGCCACCAGGACTACCTCCTATTAGAGGAATTGAGCACCAAATTGATCTAATTCCTGGTGCCACGTTGCCCAACCGCGCGCCATATAGAACCAATCCAGAGGAGACAAAGGAGATACAACGCCAAATTCAGGAACTACTCGACAGAGATCATATTCGTGAGTCCCTTAGCTCCTGTGTTGTTCCTATTATTTTGGTACCTAAGAAAGATGGTTCTTCGCGCATGTGTACTGATTGTAGAGCTATCAATAATATTACTATTCGATATCGTCATCCTATTCCACGTTTAGATGACATGCTTGATGAATTGAGTGGCTCTACCATGTTTTCTAAAGTTGATTTGCGTTGTGGTTACCACCAGATTCGTATGAAATTAGGAGATGAATGGAAAACAACATTTAAAACTAAGTTCGGTTTATATGAGTGGTTAGTAATGCCATTTGGTTTAACTAATGCACCTAGCACTTCCATGAGATTAATGAACGAAGTTTTACGTGTTTTCATTGGACGTTTTGTGGTAGTCTACTTTGATGATATTCTGATTTATAGCAAATCTTTAGAGGATCATTTGGACCATTTACGTGCTGTTTTCAATGCTTTACGTGATGCACGTTTGTTTGGTAACCTTGAGAAGTGCACCTTTTGCACCAATCGAGTTGCGTTTCTTGGCTATGTTGTTACATCACAGGGTATTAAAGTGGATCCAGCCAAGATTGAAGCTATTGAGAATTGGCCGCAGCCTAAGACGGTCACACAAGTGAGGAGTTTTCTTGGCCTCGCTGGGTTTTATAGGCGCTTTGTCAAAGACTTTGGATCCATTGCCGCGCCGCTAAATGAGCTTACCAAGAAGGATGTGCCCTTTGTTTGGGGCGATGCACAACAACAGGCCTTCGTCATATTGAAAGATAAGCTAACACAACCTCCCTTACTCCAACTTCCTGATTTTACTAAGACTTTTGAGCTTGAATGTGATGCTAGTGGAATTGGTTTGGGAGGGGTGTTATTACAAGAGGGAAAACCTGTTGCATATTTTAGTGAGAAATTGAGTGGGGCTAGTCTGAACTATTCTACTTATGATAAAGAATTATATGCATTGGTTCGGACATTAGAAACTTGGCAACATTATCTATGGCCTAAAGAATTTGTTATACATTCTGATCATGAATCGTTGAAGCATATTCGTAGTCAAGCTAAGTTGAATCGTCGTCATGCAAAGTGGGTTGAATTTATTGAGTCTTTTCCTTATGTTATCAAACACAAAAAAGGGTAAAGATAATATTATTGCTGATGCTTTGTCGCGCCGTTATACCTTGTTATCTCACCTTGACTTCAAAATATTTGGATTAGAAACTATTAAGGAACAATATGTGCATGATGCTGAATTTAAAGATGTGTTGCAAAATTGTAGAGATGGTAGAACATGGAACAAGTTCGTATTCAATGATGGATTTGTGTTCCGTGCTAACAAACTATGCATTCCGGATAGTTCTGTTCGTCTTTTGTTGTTACAGGAGGCGCATGGAGGAGGATTGATGGGACACTTTGGTGTCAAGAAGACGGAGGATGTTCTTGCTGCACACTTCTTTTGGCCGTGTCGTCGAGATGTTGAGCGATTTGTACGCTGCACTACTTGTCAAAATCTAAGTCTCGCCTTAATCCACATGGTTTATATATGCCTCTTCCTGTTCCTAGTGTTCCTTGGGAGGATATTTCTATGGACTTTGTTTTGGGATTGCCACGAACACAGAAGGGGAGGGATAGTATTTTTATTGTTGTGGATCGGTTTTCTAAGATGGCACACTTTATTCCTTGTCATAAAACGGATGATGCTGCGCATATTGCTGATTTGTTCTTTCGTGAAATTGTTCGTTTGCATGGTGTGCCAAATACTATTGTTTCTGATCGTGATACTAAATTTCTTAGCCACTTTTGGAGATGTTTATGGGCTAAGTTGGGGACTAAATTGCTGTTTAGTACTACATGTCATCCCCAAACTGATGGACAAACTGAAGTAGTAAATAGAACTTTGTCTACTATGTTGCGGGCTATTTTAAAGAAGAATTTAAAATTGTGGGAAGAGTGTTTACCTCATATAGAATTTGCTTATAATCGTTCGCTGCATTCTACCACAAAGATGTGCCCATTTGAGATTGTGTATGGTTTTGTTCCTCGTGCACCTATTGATTTATTGCCTTTACCTACTTCGGTGCAACATAATTTGGATGCTACACAACACGCTAAAATGATATTAAACTTGCATAAGCCTACTAAAGATAACATCGAACATATGAATGCTAAGTATAAACTTGCTGGGGATAAAGGGAGAAAGCATGTTGTGTTTGATGTTGGAGATCTTGTTTGGTTACATTTGCGTAAGGATCGCTTTCCCGATTTACGCAAGTCTAAGTTAATGCCGCGTGCTGCTGGTCCCTTTAAGGTGTTAGAGAAAATAAATGATAATGCATATAAACTTGAGTTGCCTGCAGACTTTGGTACAGTTAGTCCTACGTTTAACATTGTAGATTTGAAGCCTTACTTTGGTGAGGAAGAGGAGATTGCGTTGAGGATGACTTCAATTCAAGAAGGGGAGCATGATGTGGACATCCCTTCTATTGATACAACCATTGTACCTACAGCTACACACATACAAGGACCCATCACAAGATCTCGTGCCAAACAACTTAACTATCAGGTACTTTCGTTTCTTGGAACTATTCCTCACATACATGAGAATATGATGCTGCCTAAATCAGATGTATTTCTTACTCTTAGGAATGATGGACCAAGCATGGATGAGAGGGACAAGCATTGGAGCATGGCCATGCATGGAGATGGCAGCAAGCGTGTGATGATCCAAGAGAAGGCCACAGATGAAGATTTCAGAACTTTGAGGCCACCATAATGAAGAAAGAAGGCTTGGACGAAATATTCAAGATCAATACTTCACGAATTCGTCCATAGCTTAATATGGTGCTGCGACACCTTTATTTTGGGCCAGGCCCATGTAATTTTCGCAGGATTTTAATTAGCCACTTTTTAGAGTCCGTATTTGAGGGGAAAAGGACTTCTAGGGTTGGATTCGGCCACCACTTCCATGGCTGGCCGAAACCCCACCTTTTCACCCTTAAATACTCCCCATAGCCGTCACCCTAGACTTGGATTTTGTTTAGACATTAAGTTAGCCATAGTCGCAACTTCGCCAAGGCTCGAGCATCGCAGAGGCCTCTTGTACTTCGCACCTATTCAGGATCCCACCTCTTCAATAAAGCTTTCCTTTTAATCCGCAATATCTTGATTGCAATATTGGTTCTTACTTGTTCTCGATTTCAGGTAGGAATTAAGACCCTCGCTGGTCAGGCTGATCGTGTTCCCGCAGGATCAGTAACCTCCAGGAGATTGGCCTAGCGATTGCATTGGCGCTCGTGCTCGCACGTGTAGTCGGATCGTCAAGCCCGAACTCCACCAAATTGATTATATTCATCTCATCGAAAGATCGGACACCTTTGCCCTATCAGTTCATGATCAAGATCTCACCTATTTGTAATCATGCATGTTGTGTTTGTGGGGATACGATGGATATTGATATTACTATGTCAGATTGATTAATGGTTTTGTCTTATTGATTCTATCATGTCTATGTTGTTTGAGATCTTGCATGCTCTCCGTTGTTAGTAGCTATCTTGGCCAAGTAGTTGCTACTGACTCCAAGAGGGGGTATTTATGCTCGATAGTGGGTTCATGCCTCTATTTATTGATTCTATCATGTCTGTGTTGTTTGAGATCTTGCATGCTCTCCGTTGTTAGTAGCTATCTTGGCCAAGTAGTTGCTACTGACTCCAAGAGGGGGTATTTATGCTCGATAGTGGGTTCATGCCTCTATTTAATCTAAGGGAAGTGACAGAAATGTCTAAGGTTGTAGATGTGCTATTTCCACTAGGGAGAAAACAACGGTCTCTTGTTCATGGAACAAGTGGATTATTTACCTTACACACTTTTATTAAAGCAGTTGTCTGTTGCTTGCAACTTAATACTGGAGGGGGTTCGGATGATAACCCGAAGGTGGATTTCTAGTTATAGATGCAGTTGGATGGCGGTCTATGTATCTTGTTGTATTGCCCAATCGAATCTCATAGGATCATGAATGTCTAGTATTGCATTGTTATGCCTTGCTCAGTCCTGTCAATTACCGTGCTGTAATTAGTTTACCCAACATGCCATGTTTGTTTATCTAAGGAGAACACCTCTAGTGAACTATGGACCCCGGTCGAATCTTTACCATTGATACATCTTCCACTGTTCCTGTTTACTTGTTGCAAACCACTATTACCTTCCACACCATATAATTAATCCTTTGTTACAGCAAACCAGTGAGATTGACAACCTCACTGTTCGTCGGGGCAAAGTCTTGAATTTGTGTTGTGTAGGTCTCCAAGTTGCTAGCAACACCTTCGAGTCGTTTACTTCCTCCTACTGGTTCGATAACCTTGGTTTCTTACTAAGGGAAAACTTGCTGCTGTGCTCATCATACCTTCCTGTTGGGGGTCTCCCAACAAAGTGTTCACGCATTCATCAGCCACCAGGGGGTGTGATCACCCCGGAGTCCGTCTCCATCCTGTTTTCACCCAGTACCTTCCTTATGTCGTAAAAATTCGTAATATATAATCACCCGGATCCCCCGAGGTTCGTATATCATGTTCTCATTATGTTTTTGTTTCGATCTGTTTCTATCAGGCTAATTCTCAGTTTTGGAGCCACAATGTCTTCCTCTGGATCACCCATGGAGGATTCCTCCGTGGACCTCATCAACCCGTACATGTATGAGTTGAAGATTCACCCCAAGGAGTTGTTACTCAAGCACGGGAAGGTACAGATAAAGGAGGTTTAGGGTCCTAAAGGAGAAGGCAGTCTGGAAGCATTGGAGAAAAAAGTTTTTAGGTACAAGAAGATGGCGGAACAGGAAGTGGACGTCATACATAAGATAAGTTCAAAACTCTTCGCCAAGGACAAGAAGGGGACTGCCAAGCTTTGGGACGATATCCTCTCTCTCCACTAGACCACCAACCAATTACAAGCACATCTCTACAACATGCAAAATCAAAACTATGAGTATGAGGCTAGGCTTAAACGCACAAGCTCTACTGCTAGTTTCAGGATTGTGGAAACCAAGACATCTTTTGTGGATGGGGATCCTTTACCTTGGAAGTCCGACGATGACAAGAGAACACCACCACCATCAAAGGAGTAATTCGTCATCAGGTTTTGGCATCCCCTTGGCTTGTTCCAAGCTTGGGGGAGTGCCGCAGTATCACATCATTATCATTATCTTTTTACCTTTTTAGTAGATTCTTATTTTGAATAGAGAAGTTATCATTTAGGATGGTTTGCATTGTGGAAGTATCTCTCCTTTAGTTGGTTATCTATGTATCTCTTGGTGTGAGTGCCTTTACGGAATATTAATGAGAAGTTTCATCTTTTACTCTTTGGACATCTTATTTTAGTTTGCAATCTATATTATATGATTGATCTTGTTTGTTAGTATTGGTATCACTTTGGGAGCATCAAGTAAATCTAAATTGGTTTTGGCAAACCGAGTCCTGTTCAGTAGCAACACTTTTTGAGGTTTGAAAGGAAAAGAGAAAAGCACTTACATGTATTTTATAGCGATTTCTATTTCCATGCCCTTGGTTCGTTAGTTGTACTCAGTTTTCCCCAGCCGCTTAGTTTTTCCTCACTTTTCCCCTCGCCATGTTAAGAAACCCTCGCGGGCCCTCACAGGCGCTCGGAAGGAGGGATACCGTCAGGTCAAAGGCTTGACCGTTACATGCTGACTGAAGGGACCGCGTTGGGGCGGGTCGGGCGTTGAGAGTTACTTGACGAGGCCTCGACCGCTACATGCCTGACAGGTGGGGCCGCTTTGGTGCGGGTCTTGCCGTGGTCGATACGTGCTTACGGGTGGGGGCCAGGATACACGTCGGACCCGCCATCCTTCTCTTGCTGCCTTGTGGGCCGCTTTTTTCCTAATTGGGTGGCCGGTGCAGTCAATGAAAAATGGGGCCATTCTGTGGGGCTATCGAAGCCAATGAACGATGGGGCCGTCATGTGGGGTCGTCGAAGCCAATGACTGATGGGGCCGTGATGTGGGCTGGAGGGGAGGATTTGCATATTTGCCATGTTTTACATTGCAACTTGCATATTTGCCATTTTTGTTGTCGCTAACATGTGGTGGTCATGTTGCAAATATGTAAATACGAAAGAAAATGTTCGTTCCGTGGGGCCATCGAAGCCAATGAACGATGGGGCCGTCATGTGGGGTGGGGCCTCGAAGCCAATGACTGATGGGGCCGTGATGTGGAGCTAGAAGGTGGATTTGCATATTCACCATGTTTTACATTGCAACTTGCATATTTTCCATTTTGTGCTTCGCTGACATGTGGTGGTCATGTTGCAAATATGTAAATTTCAAAGAAAAGGTTAGTTCTATGGGGCCATCAAAGCCAATGAACGATGAGGCCGTCATTGATCAACAGCTTAATCACCTAAATTCCAAGAATATTTTAGTGCATAATTCACTTACATGTGATGCTTTATTGATCATTTATGTTACTGGAATACTACAATATAGGCAATGTTGATTATATGACCCACTTTACAGCCTAGTTGCCATATTTGCAGGAAAGGTGCGCAAAGGCACCAAAACCCCTGGGCACTACACATTATTCATAGAAGGCAGTATGAGAAGGACCACTTGGGAAAGAAGCAGAAGAAGAGGAGGGACTAAAGGGCAAAAAGGCAGTGCACGCGCACTAAAAGAGCAGCAGTGCAGACACGCAGAAGGGGATTCGAACCCACAGACACGCACGGTGGGGGGGACCAGAGGTCGTGCACGCAAGGCGTGTGAGGCAGCGCACCGCAGGAGGCGGAACCCTGTCTCCTTCTTCTTCCTGGCGATCAATTCCTTTGGCAAGTTCTTCTTCCTGACGACTTAGGGATCTGGAGCAGCACCTCTCTCGGCGATTCTTCCTCGACATCTTCTTCCTCCCTTTGTACTCTCTTGCTGATCTCTCCCTCTCCTCTCTGTATCTGATCTTCTGCTTGGCTTGAACTTGTTGAGAAATTGAAGTTGTACTCTGAATCTCTATATCCCTTTTGCTGTGAAATTAATCTGAGTATAATTGTGATTGTGTGGTTTCTGTACTTCTAGCCCTTTGCTGTTATGTAATCTCTGCTTGTATGCTCAACTCTGTCTCCTTCATCTGACTGCTGTGTGTATTGCCTAGTTCTCTGTTTCTGCACTGCTTGTCTGATCATCTTCTTCCCTTCTATTCTCTCTCTTACTCTCTATCTCTCTCTAGATCTCTCTATTTCCCTCTCCCAAACCTGTTCCTCTTATCTTGTGCTTGTTTCTGCTCTGTTTTGGTTAGATGCTGCCTAGATCTCTAGATAGTACTGCCTGCTTCTTCCTCTGTTCTTCCAGTGTTTCTCAGTTCTGTATGAAAACTGCTTAGTGTGTGCAATAGAACTACTCTCTTCTAGTTGTTCTGCCTCTTCTAGTGATTTCTACTGCCTGTTTCCATTGTCTCTTTCCTTAAATCCTTTGTTGCTGTGTAGAATCCGTGCGATCATACCCTCCTTATACCCCTATTTCTCCTTGATCCTTGACTGTTTCTTCTATGTTCTGTTTAATCACTGCTTGACAACCTCTAAAACAATTGTGCTTGCTAAGCTATGTGAATCCAGACTTATGTAGCTTGATCCCTATGGAAAGAACACGACAACAATCTATATTAAAATCTCATATCAATTTTGGCGCCGTTGCCGGGGATCAACTATAGTTAGGAATGGTAGTAGTGCAGACTTAGTGTTATTTTCTGCATGTTTCATCAGATGCTTGTGATCTGTTTTTCCTGTGATTTATGATGCGCAGGGAATAGGTGTATGAGTGATAGAGAAGAAGTGATACTGAATAATTTTGATCTAGAAATTGAGGGAACCTTTATAAGAAGAAGAAGAGAGAAACAAGCAGCAACTGTAGCAGTCATGGGTGATAACCAGAGGGTTTTGCTCAGGGACCTGTGGATTCCCAAGGACCAAGGGATTGCTTCTGGGATTATTTCTCCTGTAATTCAGGCCAACAACTTTGAATTGAAGCCAGCTCTGATCAACATGTTGTAGCATTCTCAGTTTGGTGGTTCAACACTTGAGGATCCTCATGAACATATCAGGACATTCCTTGAGTACTGCAATACATTGAAGCAAAACAGAGTTCCACCAGATGCCATCAGATTGTCTCTGTTTCCATTCTATCTCAGGGATGGAGCAAGGTTGTGGCTGCATTCTTTACCAGCTGACTTGACAGATACCTCAGAACATCTGTTGCAAGCTTTTCTTGAGAGATATTTTCCCCCAACCAAGGCAACAGATTTCAGATACAAGATTACTAGATTTGTTTAGTATGATGGTGAGAGCCTGTATGATGCTTGGCAGAGATACAATACAATGATCAGAATGTGTCCACACCATGGTTTGGAGAAGTGGTTAGTGTTGCAAACATTTTACAAGGGATTGACACATCAAACCAAAGCATATGTTGATTCAGCAACTGGAGGAGGAATAATGAACAAAACTCTTGATGAAGCTTTTGCTCTGATTGAAAGTATGGCATCTCATCACTTCCAGTGGTCCAGTGAAAGAGCAATAGCACCTCAGCCTTTGGAATGCATGTTCTGCAGCAAAAAGATTCTCTACCAGCTCAAATTGAGTTACTGAACAGGCAGATGGCCAGTGTTATGTAAACTTGTGGAGCAACCTCAGTGGCATCAGTCCAAACTGCTCAGCAAATTTGTGAAGCTTGTGGTCAGCCTGGGCACTTGATAGCAGAATGTACACTCTATGCAACAATTGGTCCATTTGTGTCTAAAGTGAATTATGCTCAAGGACAGAACCAGGGTCCATTCTCTCACAGTTACAATCCACCTTGGAAGAATCACCCCAACTTGTCTTATAGAAGCAATGTGCCACCACCTTCTGGTCAGTCATTTGTAAGTTTAAAAGGAAACAATCAGCCAGCTGGGAAACAATATTACAAGCCACTAGAAAATCCAGTTGCACAGAATTCGAGGATGGAAGAGTTGATTGAAATGCAGATAAAGTTGATGGCATCTATGCAGTATCAGTTCAAAGGCCTGAGTAGCAAAGTTGACACCATTTGTGGAAAATTGGGTGAGGATAAAACAGAAGGAAGATTACCCTCTCAACCTGAATAGAATCCAATGGCAAATTTTCAAGCAATCTCAGTTATAGGAGCAGTTACTACAGGATCAGGTGAAGGTCTTTTGCCAACACCACAAATATATCAACCTCCTGCAATGAGAAGGGTAAATGCAGATGAACCAGTGCCAGAGAAGAGAGACTCTCAACAGGAAAAAGGAAAGGAAGCAATGGTTGAAAACAATGATAAAACAGAATTGACAGTATGAACAGAGAAGTTCAGAGTTCCATTTCCTGAAAGGCTGGAGAAAACTAAGAATGAAAAGCAATTCAGCAAGTTCTTGGAAATGATGAAGGAAGTGCAAATTACAATTCCCATTCTGGATGCTATAATGCATGTTCCAATGTATGCCAAGTTTCTGAAAGATTTGCTGTCAAAGAAGAGAAGCCTGGATGAGCTAGAGATTGTTACATTGTCTAAGGAGTGTAGTGCAGTGATTCGGAATGCTTTGCCAACTAAGTTAGAAGATCCAGGAAGCTTCTGTGTTACTTGCATTATTGGGAGCAAAACTTTTATGGCAATCTGTGATCTGGGATCATCTGTTAGTGTTTTGCATCTGTCAGTTAGTCAGGAATTACATTTAGAAGACATGCAACACACATCCATCACTCTGCAACTAGCTGACAGATCATTTAGGAAACCAGCAGGGATGTTGATGGATATACCAGTTGCTGTGGGTAAATTTGCTTATCCTGTGGATTTCATCATTCTGGATATGAGTGATAAAACTGAAACAATAATCCTGGGAAGACCATTCTTAGCTACAGCTGGTGCTTTGATTGATGTACAAGAAGCAAAGCTAACTCTGAGATTTGGTCAAGATGAAGTAATGTTTGATATAAAACATCCAACTCATATTCCACAGAGCAATGAACAATGCATGAGAATTGATACAGTCAGTAGTTGTGTTTCAGACTTGTTCTGTGAAACAAAAGTTGAAAGCATTGAGTTGAATGGGGACAGAATTTTAGAAGAAGGACATCACTTTGCTATCTATCAAATTGCTGATGACAGAAAGAGTGTAGCTATGAATCCATCATAGGAACAAGTTGAATACAAACCCTTGCCAAACCATTTGAAATATGAATTTCTGGGGGCAGAGAAAAACTTCCCTGTGATCATGAGCTCAACTTAGACTGTTGATCAGACTGCTGCAGTGGTGCAATTACTCAGAAAATACAGAGAAGTTATTGGATACTCCATTGCTGATATGAAAGGAATAAGTCCAGCTGTTTGCAATCATAGGATATTCCTGGAAGAAGGAGCTAAGCCAACCAGAGAGCACCAAAGGAGATTAAACCCAACTCTACAGGAAGTGGTAAAAAAATAAATCCTGAAACTGTTGTCTGCTGACATAATTTATCCCATCAGTGATAGTGAATGGGTGAGTCCTATTCATGTTGTCGTGGGAATGGTCACGGCAGATGCTGCAATCGGCAGCGAGTAGTAGAACGAGGGGCAAGGGCGGCCAGCCATCTGCGGTGCGAGATGAGGGCGGAGACACAAGGTTTTACCCAGGTTCGGCCCCCCGGAGGGTAAAGACCTACTCCTGCTAGATTGTATTATGGTGGTGGTACAATGGACGAGCTCGGAGGCTACGTGTAACACCCTCAGAATCGACCCTATGCAAGTTTTAGCGCTTCCCTCCAAACCCGCATAGAAACGATTCAAAGATGCCCACCAGGCACTTGCGTGCGGGTGGAAAACGAAGTAATATCATTACACAATAGTCCTCGATGGAACCCACAAAACATATATATATACAACAGCGACTCAATGAGTCAAGAATACAGATATACAGTACAAAGATCCAAATCACCTGGAAAACGATATAGTGTCCGAGTACGGACAAGATGCAAATTGGGCTAAGAGCCCTGAAGAATAACCAATGGCGTCCATAACCCTGCCCAGGCCAAGCCGGAAGGGTAACCCTGCTAACGACGTCGATCTCAAAACCTGATTAAACAAAAGGGGTGCCGACAAAGGGAAAAGGAAAAGAGAAGCGGTCGATCGAGGCGCGATTACGGCGAGACTAGAACTTCGTCCTCGCCTACATAGGTATGGTGGACTGGCGGCAAAGATGCACTAAACAACCTATAGAGACTCGATATAAGCGGCTATCGAGAGGGATGAGAAAGACCTATTCGAACCAACTGATGCTACCACCCAACCTACCCATCCTGGTATTTCCCCCTCGAGACCAAACGAGGAAGTCAACCGAGGAACTCACACGTTGGCGCTTTATTTATTCGATGATCGTTGCAGCAATTACTAGTCAGGTATAGATAGTCATCCTGATATAATAAGCAGTGGGCAGTTTTAGTTAAGCATTCCGTTGTAGTTGCAACACTTACTAGTCAGATACGATTAACATGAGATATCCCAAACCCAGCAGTTGTTGGTACTTTTATTTAGCCATTCCGTTGTAGTGAAGCTGATTACTAGTCATATCGGATACAAGTCAAATTATAACAGTAAACTTTAGTTATAGTTGTCTATGATCGAGAACTATGCTCCAAGTCGTCCATAACCGGACACGGCTTTGAAAAGATTTAACCTGTAGGGTGCACCAAAGTATCCACACGCACTTGACCCTTTTACGGATCGTTAACATACACCCATCGGTATGTCGGAGGGCCTAAGTCATGACGTTTCCCGGACCAAAGCAAGTACATGGGGGCCACCCCAATAAGCTACCCGCAACAAAGTTGGCCGGCTCCGGAACGGACCCAGGGTTTGCGTCAGTGGCTGTAAACGACTGGGAACCCGAAAGTGTGACTGGGCTTGTCGATACCGCGAAAACACTCCGCAATCCTAAACAGTACTGGTGCTCCACGCACAATCTTAAATAAAGCAGTAAAGCATGGCATAAGTACAGGATAGTAATAAAGCCCCAAACTACTTTGTGGCCCCCGGTACAATACTTTGAAATCAGGTAGTAAGCCGATGGGGGTGCCCACACACCCCACCTGTGGTTAGCGCTCGATCTCTAACAGTGTCAAGAACTCGGGTCCTGGGACACCGGTGAGTGATTAAAACCAAATATTGTCTATTACCCACCGGTGCCTCTGCATTTACCTACTTTCAATTTTAGTTATTAAACAGTAATTAAAGCCATGATCATCTCCAACATAAAGCATATGGCATCCTTCCAACAGCTGTGGTACTTGACGACACGCAACAGCACTTGAGCAAGCGACTACGATGCGCAAGTCCAACTATCTACCAAACAACAGGTAATAGGATGTGTCCAAGGCAATATAAGGCTGCAAGGGATATCACGGATACGAAAACTAGAGCATCGCAACACAGATAGCAATAGATCAACATGGGGGAATAAATACTATAAAAGTAAGATAGGTAGAAAGGGGGAGGTGCTCGCCTGAAAACATTGTCGAAGGTTCAACCAAAGATCGGGTCGACACTCGCATCAACTGAACGGCCTTATCTGCGAAGAACCAAAACACTAGCAGAAACACCGGATACATATTTAATACTACGGCAAAAGATCGAGCATGATGCATGTATGATGTATGACATGGCAAAGGTACGATGCAATTAGGCAATATTAAGCGGAACCGGGGGTCCTGACAATTTATTGGATGGTTCATGTTGTTTAGATACCCCACAATTTAAATGTTGTCTTAACATGGCAAAACATAGCATTGGTTTGATACACAATTTTAAATAGAGCCCATATAAGACTAGATTCGTCGGCATATGGACTCCATATTTAATTATAAGGTGAATCGGCATAAGGCCCCCAACCCACATGACAATATGTATGCAAGCATGGCAATTTTATATGCAACAAGTAATATTATTTATAAAATATAGGTCACGGAAAAGAGGTTCACACTTTGGGGTTCGACGAACTTGGGGCTCGGAGGGGTCACACATTGGCGTCGGCGAAGATCTTGGCTCTGAAGGGGTTCGGGTTCGGTCTCGGCAAGATCAGTCTTCGGAGCTTGGGGATCGGTCTTCGGGAAGGTCTTTGGGATCGGTCTTTGGTCCGCGAAGGAGATCTTGGTTCGGAGCTTCGGATCCTCGCGACCGAGTCCATCAGTTCCCTCTTGACAATCTTGACGAAACAGAACACCAAATGGATGAAGACCTCGAGTAGAATACACACGCAGCAACCTCTTCACCTCAGTGCACATAGTCATTCTTGACTTGGTCACACACGTCTTCACGAGCCCGTTGTAGTACCAATAGCACATATCCCATCATAAGAACATGAATATAGGGCGAGTGCACATCGACAGCTGATTACACTATGCCGTTGGCATACGTCGGGATGCACGCGGCAGGGATCGGGTCGGGTATGCAACTTGGTAGGTAGTAGGGGTGAAGGCGACGACTACAGAGACGGACATGGAGGGGATGGATTGCTGCAGCACTCCGGGCGCGGAGGAGAACTGGCCATATGCGATGCAGAGGGCGATGGACGAGGGCGCGCGACAGCAACCGGAGTTCGGTCCTGGGCGACACGACGACAAGGTGGAAGCATGGATATCGGCACGGCCTAACAGCAGTGGGCCCAGGGGAGACGCCGGTCGACGAGACGACAGCGCGGAAAGACGACGAGGGTCAGGCGCATGATGACGGAGATCGATGCCGGCGAGGTTCGCTGGCGGCACGGGGATGGCGGCGGAGTGCTCGCTCGAGGCGCTTCGGTGGAGCTGGGTGGCGGCAGGGCGACGGCGAAGCAAGGGAGCGGTGGAGTGGTGCTCGACAGGAGGTCCAGGACCAGGAGAGGACGAGGATGGCGAGGCAGGAGGATGCACCGTGTGGGACAGAGGACGGGGGCTCGGGGTCGGCCAAGGGTCGTGGTGCAGTGGCTTGGAGGAGGAGGGGGCCATGGCGGAGAAGGGAGAGGCGAGAGGGGGCGGCGGCGGGGAGGCGGATGGAGGAGGCAGGCGGCGACCTTGCTTTCATGGTGGAGGCAGAGACGGAGGTAGGGATGCGGGGGGGGGGGGGAGGACGTGCAGGAGTGGGGAAGCCGACGAGGGGGAGGAGGTGGACCTGGTGGAGAGTGGGCCAGGGGTGGTTAGGTGGCAAGAGCTGAGTGGATGGAGTGAGGTGGTGACGGTGGAGGATCAGGCGGGAGGTATGGTCGGCAGGGGGGTGTTGGGGCAGGTGGCGGTCCAGGCGGGTTGGGTGGCGGGCTGGGATTGGTGAGGTGATGTGGAGGGGATGAGGTGGCAAACCATGAGTGGGGGGAGTGAGGTGGAGGGGCTAGGTAGCTAGGCTGGGTAGGTTATCTGGTAGCATAGGTTTTGGGTGTTCTGGGGTAGGTAGGGTTTTTGTCTGGAGGTGGCTGGCTAGGCTTTCGGGCCTGGCTGGCTGCCTCCCAAAATAATTTAAATATTTTTTTTATTAAAAACGAGGCGTTTGAAAACTGTTGGTAGACAAAACAAAATATTCCGGAGACCCGGGTTTTGTGTTTGAATAAAGACGGGGTGTTTAGAAGACAAAAACAGATTTTTCGAAGATAGTTTTATGCAAACAAATGCAAGATAACATGTCGATGCCCAAATGCAATGTGGCATGATGACATGAGCATGCGGTCATGATGATGCAATGCACAAAAACAACGCAATTTTTTTAGTAGTGGTTTTTGCGGGGCGCCACAATTCGACACCACTAACAATGGATCTCGCCCTCGAGATCCGCCTCATGGTACCGGAAGGAAGGTCGGCGATCTGCGTCTTCTCACTTCGTGTAGATCCTCGCGACACCACTAACAAGAGGTCGTTGTCCGTGATCGTCGAGAGAACACTCCGGGAAACAAAGGCGAAGGTAGAGGTATCAACAAATAAAGCCACCTCTAACCCGATAGAAAGAGGGAACCGATGCATTCTCATCCACTTCAATGTACAAAAGCGAATAGAAGGGGTAGTCGGCATGGGGGCCAATCCATCACGCACCCAAACTATTACTCCGCACAATCAGTAGAAAAGCGTACAACCATTCTCGGAATCAGACTGAAGATCTCGACAATCGAGGTTCAGAAACAAAGGAGTGATGCAGACTCTGCATCGGATCTGGCATAGATGATGTCGTCGCGTCAGAAAACACCGGAAGGCACAATTAGGAACAAAGAGAAGTCCACCAGACGAAGGATTCCTCGGATAGCATGAAGACCAGATGTAGAAGCATCGTTACCAAAGGAGGAAGCGAATCCCTGAAGGTACGACGGAAAACCCAACCACGAGAAATCCTGGACTAGAAGAAGGGAAGAGAACATATCCAAAACACGCAGAGGTAAGAGGAGAACAACAGAGGGGTAAGGAATAAAAGCAGACCTAATCAGATCTATCCAACCGATTTTCCAAAATAGTTTTGACACTCTACTTCGGCCGTTAGCTAGGTTATCCTACAGGCTGGACTTGTGGGGTATCGCAACTGCTGGGCTCTGATACCACTCTGTAACACCCTCAGAATCGACCCTATGCAAGTTTTAGCGCTTCCCGCCAAACCCGCATAGAAACGATTCAAAGGTGCCCACCAGGCACTTGCGTGCGGGTGGAAAACGAAGTAATATCATTACACAATAGTCCTCGATGGAACCCACAAAACATATATATACAACAGCGACTCAATGAGTCAAGAATACAGATATACAGTACAAAGATCCAAATCACCTGGAAAACGATATAGTGTCCGAGTACGGACAAGATGCAAATTGGGCTAAGAGCCCTGAAGAATAACCAATGGCGTCCATAACCCTGCCCAGGCCAAGCCGGAAGGGTAACCCTGCTAACGACGTCGATCTCAAAACCTGCTTAAACAAAAGGGGTGCCGACAAAGGGCAAAGGAAAAGAGAAGCGGTAATCGAGGCCGATTACGGCGAGACTAGAATTCGGTCCTCGCCTACATAGGTATGGTGGTGGCGGCACAGCATGCACTAAACAACCTATAGAGACTCGATATAGCCTGCCGGCTATCGAGAGGGATGAGAAAGACCTATTCGGAACCAACCTGATGCTACCACCAAACATACCCATCCTGGTATTTCCCCCTCGAGACCAAACGAGGAAGTCAACCGAGGAACTCACACAGTTGGCAGTTTTATTTATTCAGTGATCGTTGCAGCAATTACTAGTCAGGTATAGATAGTCATCCTGATATAATAAGCAGTGGGCAGTTTTAGTTAAGCATTCCGTTGTAGTTGCAACACTTACTAGTCAGATACGATTAACGTGAGATATCCCAAACCCAGCAGTTGTTGGTACTTTTATTTAGCCATTCCGTTGTAGTGAAGCTGATTACTAGTCATATCGGATACAAGTCAAATTATAACAGTAAACTTTAGTTATAGTTGTCTATGATCGAGAACTGTGCTCCAAGTCGTCCATAACCGCGGACACGGCTTTTCGAAAAGATTTAACCTGCGGGGTGCACCAAAGTATCCACGCACTTGACCCTTTTACGGATCAGTTAACATACACCCATCGGTATGTCGGCGGGGCCTAAGTCATGACGTTTCCCAGACCCAAAGCAAGTACATGGGGGCCACCTCACTAAGCTACCCGCAACAAAGTTGTCCGGCTCCGGAACGGACCTGGGGTTTCGTCGATGGTCTGTAACGGGAACCCGAAAGTGTGACTGGGCTTGTCGATACCGCGAAAACACTCCGCAATCCTAAACAGTACAGGTGCTCCACACACAATCTTAAATAAAGCACTAAAGCATGGCATAAGTACAGGATAGTAATAAAGCCCCAAACTACTTTGTGGCCCCCGGTACAATACTTTGAAATCAGGTAGTAAGCCGATGGGGGTGCCCACACACCCCACCTGTGGTTAGCGCGCTCGATCTCGGAACAGGTGTCAAGAACTCGGGGTCCTACGGGACACCAGTGAGCGGTTAAAAACCAAATATTGTCTATTACCCACCGGTGCCTCTGCATTTACCTACTTTCAATTTTAGTTATTAAACAGTAATTAAAGCCATGATCATCTCCAACATAAAGCATATGGCAGCCTTCCAACAGCTGTGGTACTTGACGACACGCAACAACACTTGAGCAAGCGACTACGATGCACAAGTCCAACTATCTACCAAACAACAGGTAATAGGATGTGTCCAAGGCAATATAAGGCTGCAAGGGATATCACGGATACGAAAACTAGAGCATCGCAACACAGATAGCAATAGATCAACAGGGGGAATAAATACTATAAAAGTAAGATAGGTAGAAAGGGGGAGGTGCTCGCCTGAAAACATTGTCGAAGGTTCAACCGAAGATCGGGTCGACACTCGCATCAACTCAACGGCCTTATCCGCGAAGAACCAAAACACTAGCAGAAACACCGGATGCATATTTAATACTACGGCAAAAGATCGAGCATGATGCATGTATGATGTATGACATGGCAAAGGTACGATGCAATTAGGCAATATTAAGCAGAACCGGGGGTCCCGACAATTTATTGGATGGTTCATGTTGTTTAGATAACCCACAATTTAAATGTTGTCTTAACATGGCAAAACATAGCATCGGTTTGATACACAATTTTAAATAGAGCCCATATAAGACTAGATTCGTCGGCATATGGACTCCATATTTAATTATAAGGTGAATCGGCATAAGGCCCCCAACCCACATGACAATATGTATGCAAGCATGGAAATTTTATATGCAACAAGTAATATTATTTATAAAATATAGGTCACGGAAAAGAGGTTCACACTTTGCGGTTCGGCGAACTTGGGGCTCGGAGGGGTCACACATTGGCGTCGGCGAAGATCTTGGCTCCGAAGGGGTTCGGGTTCGGTCTCGGCAAGATCGATCTTCGGAGCTTGGGGATCGGGCTTCGGGAAGGTCTTCGGGATCGGTCTTTGGTCCGCGAAGGAGATCTTGGTTCGGAGCTTCGGATCCTCACGACCGAGTCCATCAGTTCCCTCTCGACAATCTTGACGAAACAAAACACCAAATGGATGAAGACCTCGAGTAGAATACACACGCAGCAACCTCTTCACCTCAGTGCACATAGTCATTCTTGACTTGGTCACACACGTCTTCACGAGCCCGTTGTAGTACCAATAGCACATATCCCATCATAAGAACATGAATACAGGGCGAGTGCACATCGACAGCTGATTACACTATGCCGTTGGCATACGCCGGATACTGTGGCGAGGATTGGGTGGGTATGCAACTTGGTAGGTAGTAGGGGTGAAGCGCGACTCTGAGACGGACATGGAGGGATGGATTGCTGCAGCACTCGGCGCGGAGGAGAATCGCCATATCGTCTGAGAGGCGATGGGCGGTATGACGACAAACCGGAGTTCGGTCCTGAAACACGCGACAAGGTGGAAGCATGGATATCGGCACGGCCTAACAGCGGTGGGCCCAGGGGAGACGCCGGTCGACGAGACGGCAGCACGGAAAGACGACGAGGGTCAGGCGCATGATGACGGAGATCGATGCCGGCGAGGTTATTGGCGACGCAGAGGATGGCGGGCTGGAGCCGTGCTCTGCTGAGGCGCTTCGGTGGAGCTGGGTCGGTAGGGGTCGGCGGCAGCAAGGAGGCGGTGGAGAGGAGCTTCAGGGAGGGCAGCGGGACCAGGAGAGGCGAGGATGGCCGAGGCAGAGGAGGCACCGGCACGGTGGACAGAGGACGGGGCTCGGGGTCCGGCCCGGTGAATGGTGGCTTGGAGGAGGAGGGGGCCATGGCGTAGAAGGGAGAGGCGAGAGGAGGCGGCGTGACCGGCGGGCATGGGAGGCGGATGGAGGAGGCGGGCGAAGCTTGCTCATGGTGGAGGCAGACGGGAGGTAGGGATCACGGGGGAGGACGGGCAGGAGTGGGGAAGCCGACGAGGGGGAGGAGGTGGACCTGGTGGAGAGTGGGCCAGGGGTGGTTAGGTAGCAAGAGCTGAGTGGATGGAGTGAGGTGGCGACGGTGGAGGATCAGGTGGGGGGTGTGGTCGGCAGGGGGGTGTTGGGGCAGGTGGCGGTCCAGGCGGGTTGGGTGGCGGGCTGGGATTGGTGAGGTGATGTGGAGGGGATGAGGTGGCAAACCGTGAGTGGTGGGAGTGAGGTGGAGGGGCTAGGTAGCTAGGCTGGGTAGGTTATCTGGTAGCATAGGTTTTGGGTGTTCTGGGGTAGGTAGGGTTTTTGTCTGGAGGTGGCTGGCTAGGCTTTCGGGCCTGGCTGGCTGCCTCCCAAAATAATTTAAATATTTTATTTATTAAAAACGAGGCGTTTGAAAACTGTTGGTAGACAAAACAAAATATTCCGGAGACCCGGGTTTTGTGTTTGAATAAAGACGGGGTGTTTAGAAGACAAAAACAGATTTAGCGAAGATAGTTTTATGCAAACAAATGCAAGATAACATGTCGATGCCCAAATGCAATGTGGCATGATGACATGAGCATGCGGTCATGATGATGCAATGCACAAAAACAACGCGATTTTTTTAGTAGTGGTTTTTGCGGGGCGCCACACTACGCGGCGAGTCGCTTGGGTGTATGATGGAACGTATCTCTACACGCCCTGTAGGGAGGTTTATACAGACTCACCTCCCCTAGGGTTTACATATCTCAACCGAATCAGTTAAGGCTTCGGTAATCGTTTAACCTAACTCGACTGGGCCTTCAGCTTCCAGTCGCTTGGATCCACACCGGGCCTTGATCCAGTCGCCGTCTTGCAGGCCCACTCGCCAGTTCCTGGGCTAGTCGGAAACGTCCTGCTGGGTATACCCCGGCAGGCATATCCCCATCAGTAGTCCCCGAGGCCGTCGTTGATTGGGCGCAGGTGGTTGATGGCAGTCGGAGTATGCGGCTTCAAAGCAGAAATCCAGTCGAATCGTGGGCGGGCTCCTGAATAAAGGAAAATACTAGTCATTCTGATCGCAGCTTTGGCGAGTCGAGTCGGCGAAATACTCAGTCACTGTCGTAGTGATCGGGTCGGCGAGCCGAGTGGCTAAAGTTGGACCGTTAAACGCGGTCAAACTAGCTGTTGGGGTAATCCACCGGTAACTTTTGGCGTAATCACCGCGTAGTAACGGCCCCCTGATTTGGCGGGTAACAACCGCTATATAAGGGGAATGACAGGCAATCAGAGAACCATCTTCTCATCATTTCCTCCGATTGCGCACACTTTCGCCTCCCTCCGCATCGCGATCCAGCCGACCCGAAATCCTCCAACCCCCACGAATCCTTCTGCCAATGGCCCCCTCCACCGAGCCTTGGGGCAGATCCAAGTGTACGAGAGCGCAACTGGCGTCCTTCGAGGAGGCCGGGATCCTGCGTGCCGGCAGGTGGCGCATCCCTGCGGCCGGAGAGGTGACCCCGAACCTGCGCGAGGGATAATTCATCTTCTTCACCAGCCACCTAGAACGGGGGCTGGGATTCCCTACGTCCCTGTTCTTCCGGCGCTTCTGCGCCTACTACGGGATCCAACCGTCGGACTTAGGTCCACACAGCATCGAGCAGCTCGCCATCTTCGTGGCGTTCTGCGAGTGCTACCTGGGCTGCCGGCCCTACTTCCCTCTATGGCAAGATCTGTTCCACGGACGGATCAGTCGCGAAGAAGCGGGCGACCCAATGCTTGCCGCGGGCGGCCTGACATTCCAGCTGAAGTCGAAGGCCTCGTTTTTTGACTTGATGCTTCCCGCCAAGGCGGCGAGCGAGTGGAAGAAGTCTTGGTTCTACGTTACCGAGGCGACTCCGGAGGGCGAGGCGGCGATCCCACGATACTCCGCCGACCGGCCCGAACCGCGCCGACTCCAAGTCGGCAAGCTCCCCACCGACCAGCGGATGGTCGTGGACGAAATGCTTCAGACCATCCGCGGTCTGAAGAAGAGGGGCCTCCAGACAATTAACCTTTACAATTGCTGGCTCGGGCGGCGGCTCTTCCCTCTGGCTCAGCGCGACCACTACATGTACCAATACACGGGCCGGGAGGACTCGACAAAGTCGTGCCCCGCCGAGTGGAAGCTTGAGGACTACACCTCAGCACTGAAGAAGATCACCCAGGCGGTGTACCTAGACGCAAAGGCCGGGGTCGCCCCCTACACCGCGAAGCATCCAACCCCAATGGTGAGTCACCTCGCAACATTCGCAGTCGCAGTTTATGCAGTCGCGGTCATTCTGATTTCATTTTGTGCTCATTGCAGCTATTCCAAGTGGTGGAAGGATGGCTCCCACCTTCAGACGACGAGAACTCGAGCTCGTCCGTCTAGGACATGGGCGAGTCGCCTCCTGCCAAGGGCGACACCGAGAGCGACGAGAGCAACAGCGACGACGAATCCGAGGAGGAGGTCGCCCCGCTGGTCCGCAAGACCCGCGGGCAGCGTCAGCGTGAGCTTGAGGCGAGCAAAAGCCTCGAGCGTCATGATGATGATGATGACGAACTTCCGGAGACTACCTCGCGCCGCCAGGCTACTCCGTCGAAGAAGAAGAAGAAGAAGAAGAAGAAGAAGAAGGAGAAGGAGGTGAAGGCCCCTTCGAAGAAGAAGACGAAGCCGGTGAGACCGGCCACCCCGCCGCACTCGGCGAGCAGCTCGGACGCCCCCAGCCTGGCCAAGGGCGAGGCGCCGCCAGTGGTAACCGCGCTGGACACGGCCACTGTCCTGAGCGAGGTGCCACTGGCTTCGATGCCTCCGCCATTCGCCCCAGTCTCTAGACTAGGGGCCGCTCCAGTCGCGGCGGCTTCACCTCGCAGGGAAGCTCCCACTGAAGATGTCTCAGAGGCTCCCGTCGCAGCCTCGACGACGAAGAAATCATCCGTGTCTTGGGCACACGACATCTTGGAAATGGGCCTCAGTCGCCGACGGGCCCGAACTGAGAAAGCCGGCCAGCATCCGCACGGGGCTACGCTTCATTCCGGTCGCTAAGTGAGTTTGCTCACCTTCTTTCGTCTTTCATTGTGATTGAATTATTTTGCTCACGCAATCAATTTGTAGGACCGGAGCGAAGAAAAAAGGCCATCTGACCGTGGCCAAGGTGCCACCCGTCGTCAGCAAAGAGGATCCCTCCCAGAAGAGGAAGGCGGACAAAGTCGTCGTCCCTGCGGATGGCGCCAAGAAGGCCAAGGGCGACGATGTCGTCACGATCTCTGACGACACGGCGGTCGCGCCGAACGAACCCGCAACGGAGGCGGCCGTACCCACGAAGGAGGGTGCTCCCTCGCTTGGGGCAGCCGAGCCGTCCTCCTTTGGTGCCGGTGCCTCTATCGCAATGTTCCCGTGCTTCATGGCCAGAGCGGCTACAGCGAGTGGGAACTCGCCCTCGAGCCGTGCACCTGGGGTCACCGACGCGGAGGTCGAGCAGCGTCGTGGGCACACGCCGGCTCTCCTTGCGTCCGTGGATGCGATACAACTTCATGGCATGCTTGGCGCAACCATCCAGGTATGTCCAGACCCCGAGGATCAGGTCGGTGTGTTGTAGCGGTCTGACTCTTTTAGTGTTTTGTTGTTATTTTTCGCGTCCAGTCCCCGAGTGCGCATTCGCTGAATTTCAGCGGGTGGGCACTTAGAATTTTTTGATCGCCGGTCCCTGAGTGCGTACTCGCTGAATTTCAGCGGGTGGGCACTTAGGATTTTTTGATTGCAAGTCCCCGAGTGCGCACTCGCTGAATTTCAGCGGGTGGGCACTTAGGATTTCGCTTTGGTTAACTGTTTGAATTGTGTGCAGGGTCTGCAACGTGAGTCAGCTGACCGATTGGCAGCGAAACACCGCGCGGAGAAGGAACTGGCCACCGTCCAAGAGGCGAATAAGGGGCTTCAGGCAGTTGCCGCGAAGGCAGAGGAGGCTCGCCAGGGACTTGTCCCAGCGGGTGAGTTGGCAGCGGCTCAATTGGCATTGAGCTCGGCTGAGAAGCGGATCGCCGACCTCGAGCGCGAGCTAAGGGAGGCGAGAGAAGAAGCGAGTTCGGCGGATGGTCGAGCCAAGGCCGCTGTTACGGCCGCCGCGGAAGAACGTAAGGTTTCTGACGCCCATGTTGCTGGGCTTCAGGATGATTATACTTCTCTTAAGAGCTTCATCACGGATATCTCCCGTCCCTTGATTGGTGAGTGTGTCTGCCCCTGCCTATTGCATGTGCCTTTTTGTGATATCCGACGTACTCACTGTTATCTTCTATTCGCAGGTTGCATCCTTGATAGCGCGGAAGAGGCGAGCTCATTTGACGCGCGGCAATGTGTGGCCACGCTCGTCGACTCGGCGACGTTGTTGGCGACATGCATCCGAGCCTACCTCCAGGAGATATCGCCCACGGAAGTAATTCCCAGCAACCTCGTCGAGGTGTGTAAGTACTTGGAGAAGGCACCGTCGGTCATTGATTTCATGACGCGATCGGCGTTTCGGCGCGGAGCAGCGACGACGCTTAGCCTTGGGCTTGCTCACTCTCCAGAGGATTTCGATATGGATGACGTGACGAGTGGCTATCCGTCATCGACTGGCGCGGTGGAGATCTCAGAGGTGCTCAAGTTGACGGGTCGCGCCGCGGTGTACTCCGAGCGCGTCTGGGCGATGGGCGACCTCCTTCCTTACCAGGAGACGATCGTCACGCCCAACGACCCCGAGCCGCAGCACCGGGACTTCAAGGTCGAGCAGCCCTTTCGTGCGGCGATGGCGGGTGAGCTGACGACGTATCCGTCGAACCCGTACACTCCCTTCATCCGCAATCGCAAGGGTTCTGGCGAGTCGTCGTCGAAGCCTGCAGAGTGAACTTGTTTGCCCTAGGGCGTTAGCAACAGTTCTGCCGTTTGGGCATACTATGTATTTTGAGACAATTTGCGACATGCTATTTAATGAGATATCGTGTTTGTTTTGTGATTTATCATGTGTTTTTTGATTGAGGGTTGAACGAGTCCCCGGGCGCGTCCGCCCTTTTTATGGGGTTGACCTCGTTTGTAATGTGTTTGCGGTTTTTGGATATTTTGTTATTGCGGTCGACTCGCCCGGACTCGGAGAGCCAGTCGCAAGGCGACTCCCTTGAGCGCTCTGTACTTCACCGTTTTCCCTTGCGCGAACGAGGTCGAGTGGCTGAGTCCCTGAGCATGGTACTTGGTTGTTCTAGGCGCAACTCGAGGGTGGGTGAGGACTTGGCGCGTTAGTTCGAGTGCATCACTCCTGCCTGGCCCGTTGGGTCAGTCGCATGGAGAGTCCTGGGCATGCTCTCATACTTGGCATTTTCCCAAGCCGCTCGTGCTGAACTGGTCGTCAGTCCCTGAGCGTGGTACTTGGCCGTTCGAGTCGCTATGTCGAGGATGCGGAGGATCATGGTCACTGTAAGAAGCGGCGATTGTCTTGGCTCGTGAAACCCGATCCTAAGCGACTCCAATGGGGCTCCGGGTAGGCGTTTTTCGTGGACGATGCAAGACCTGAGGTGACCCAGTGCTCTTGCACCGCACTACTTAGCCGTGTCGATCGCTGTACCAAAGGTTGACTTCTGCGGTTAGCTTGACGCTGTTATTACGAGTGCGAGTGGCACAAGACACGGAGAGTAGGCGCGATTTACGGTAACCGATTCTTTTTATTTCATAGAGACTGGAGGGTACATATGTGGGGTTCTAGGAGTAGAACTTCCGTAGGAGGTTTACATTCCATGGTCGCTTGACGTCGAGTTTGCCGTCCCCGCGGACGTCGATGAGGTAGTAGGCGTCGTTGCCGAGTACTCGCCCCATGGCGAATGGTCCCTCCCACGGAGGGGAAAGCTTGTGCATGCCCTTCTTGTCCTGGATGAGGCGCAACACCAGGTCGCCTTCTTGGAAGGTGCGAGTTTTCACCCGCCAGCTGTGGTAGCGGCGGAGTCCCTGCTGGTAGATGGCGGTGCGTGACCGAGCGAGGTCACGTGCCTCGTCGAGTTGATCGACTCCATCCTGGCGGGCGAGTTCGTTTGCAGCCTCCGTGTAGTGGACGACCCGCGGCGAGTCATGCTCGAGGTCGGTGGGCATGACTGCCTCGGCGCCGTACACCATGAAGAAGGGGGTGAATCCTGTCGACCTGTTGACCGAGGTGCGGATGCCCGAGATGATGGAGGGTAGCTCCTCGACCCAGCACCCGGCGGTGCGCTCGAGTGGTACTTGGAGTCGCGGCTTCAGGCCATGGAGGATGCTTTGATTGGCCCGTTCTGCCTGGCCGTTGGATTCCGGGTGGGCGACTGACGCGAGGTCGAGCCGGATCTGGAATTCGGCCGTGGCTCCTTTGGCAAAGTTGGTGCCGTTGTCCGTGATGATGCTCTTTGGGAACCCGTAGCGATATATGAGCTCGCGTAGGAATTTAGTGGCGGTCTTCCCGTCACACTTCCGGACTGGTTTGGCCTATACCCACTTTGTGAATTTGTCGACTGCGACCAGGAGGTGGGTGTATCCGGAGGGAGCCTTTTTGAAGGGGCCTACCATGTCCATGCCCCACACGGCGAATGGCCAGGTGATGGGGATTGTCTTGAGCACTGAGCTCGGCACGTGCGTCCGGTTTGCGTACTTCTGGCACCCGGCGCACCGCTCGACAATGTCGACGGCATCGGCGTGTGAGGTGGGCCAATAGAAGCCATGCCGCATAGCCTTGGCGACCAGAGAGCGGGCGCCAGCGTGGTGGCCGCAGTCGCCGGAGTGGATGTCGTGGAGGATCTTGCGTCCTTCGGCGGGTTGGACGCAGCGTTGGAACACGCCGGTGACGCTGCGCTTGTGGAGCTCGCCGTCGATGATGGTGTAGGGCTTGCATCGGCGTACAATCATCCGGCAAGGCAGTGCCGTAAGGTACCTCGGTGGCGGCGTAGGGCTTGGTCGATCGTGCAGCTCGGTGACGAGTGCGACCAGGGCTGCATCCGGCTGCAGCGGGACTCCGATGTCGATCTCCCTTGGGGGAGAGACTGATGGCTTGGTGATCGTGTCGAGGAAGACGCCGGCGGGTGGTGCGAGTCGAGCCGACCCAAAGCGAGAGAGTGCGTCGGCCTCCTCGTTCTTCTGCCTGTCAATCCACTCGACAGAGTAGCCTGCGAAGTGTCCGCCCAGCTTTTCCACTGCTTGGCGGTATGCCGCCATGGTGGGGGAGACTGCATTGCAGGTGCCAGCGACTTGTCCGGCGACGAGGTCCGAGTCTCCGTAGCAGCGTAGGCGGTTGACGTTCATCTCCTTGGCAGCTCGCATGCCGTGGAGTAGTGCCTCGTACTTGGCCATGTTGTTGGTGCAGGGGGTGAAGTCGAGGCAAAGGACGTAACGGAGCTTGTCTCCCTTCAGGGAAGTCAGCACGATCCCTGCTCCTGCGCCGTCCGCGTTCTTGGAGCCGTCGAAGTGCAGGCTCCAGTAATGGAGGTATGGCAGCTTTTCTGGCTGCTGGGCCTCTTCCCAGTCGGCGATGAAGTCCGCTAGAGCCTGCGACTTAATCGCTTTTCAAGGCTCGTACTTGATATTGTGGACGCCGATTTCGACGGCCCACTTGGTGACTCGCCCAGTCGCCTCACGGTTGCGGATGATGTCCTGCAACGGTGCTGAGGAGACGACCGTGATCGGGTGCTCCTGCAAGTAGTGCGGCAGGCTCCGCTGTGCTCTGAAGACCGCATATACCAGTTTCTGGTACTGCGGGTATCGTTGGCGCGACTCGGTGAGGACCTCGCTGATGTAGTACACCGGTCGCTGTATTGGGCGCTCCTTTCCTTCCTCCGGCCGCTCGACGACCATGACGGCGCTGACGACGCGCTCGGAAGCCGCGACGTAGACCAGCATGGGTTCTTTGTCGGCGGGGGCGGCGAGTAGCGGTGCGGCGAGTAGCACCTTCTTGAGGTCGCGGAGTGCGTCGTCCGCCTCCTTGTCCCACTGGAAGGTGGGGTTCTTAGCATCGACGCGTTATAGGGGCATCGCCTTTTACCCAGCGGGGGATGAAGCGGCGAGCCGCTACTCGCCCACCAGCTTGGGCGTCGCGCAGGCACTCGGGTTTGCCGAGTCGGGCGATCGTGTCAATCTTGGTGGGGTTCGCCTCGATCCCTCGCTTGGAGACGACGTACCCCAGTAGTTGTCCTGCTGGTACACCGAAGGTGCATTTGCCTGGGTTAAGCTTTATCTTGTATTTTCGCAAGTTGGCGAATGTTTCCGCCAGGTCGGCGAGTAGATCACCCTGGCGAGCAGATTTGACGACCACGTCATCGATGTAGACGTGGATGTTGCGGCCCATTTGGCTCGCGAGGCACTCTTGCATGCACCGCTGGTAGGTCGCCCCGGCGTTTTTGAGGCCGAAGGTCATGGCGGTGTAGCAAAAGGCTCCGAATGGCGTGATGAACGCCGTCTTCTCCTCGTCTTCGACAGCCATTTTGATCTGGTTGTATCCAGAGTAGGCGTCGAGGAAACATAGCGACTCCGAGCCCGTGGTGGAGTCGATTATTTGGTCGATCCGCGGGAGGACGAACTGCTCCTTCGGGCAGGCGCTGTTCAAGTTTGTGTAGTCGATACACATCCTCTAGGTCCCGTTCTTCTTCTCGACCAGGACTGGGTTTGCCATCCACTTGGAGTACTTGATTGGCCGGATGAAGCCTGCAGCGAGTAGATGCTGCACCTCCTCGGCGATTGCTCGGCGGCGCTCTTCATTGAAGGGCCGCAGCGACTGTTTGACGGGTCGCACTTTGGGGTCGGCGTTTAGTTTGTGCTCAGCGAGCTCCCTAGGGACACCAGGCATGTCAGAGGGCTTCCATGCGAAGATGTCCCTGTTCTCACGGAGGAACTCGATGAGCGCGCCTTCCTAGGCTGGGTTCATTCCAGTTCCGATCGTCACCGTCTGGCTGGAGTCGCCTGGGACCAGCTCGACGGTGCGGGTGTGCGTCGTTGCCTCGAAGGTTGAGGTGTTTGTGCCCTCTGAATTGGGCTTCTTGAGTATGGTGGGGTCGTCATTGTTCACCCCGCTCGCGTACTTGGCGAGCTCGTCAGCTTGGTTGGCTTCTGCCGCGATGACGGCATCGGCGAGTTCTGCTCCTTTGGCTTCACACTCGGCGGCCATGTCGGGGTCGCTGTTGATGGTGATGACGCCGCACGGCCCGGGGAGCTTCATCGCATTGTACGCGTAGTGTGGCGCTGCCATGAACTTGGCGAACGCCTGGCGCCCCAAGACGCAGTGGTAGGGGCTGTCGAAGGGCACCAGCTCGAAGACGATCCGCTCGGTGTGGAAGTTTGCTGGTGTGCCGAAGGTGACTGGCAGCGTGACCTTGCCGATCGGGTACGCCTTCCGACCAGGGACGATGCCGTGGAACATGGTGTGGGTTGTCTCGATCATCGACTGCGGGAGCCGCAGCCGCCTGAAGGTGTCCAGGTACAGGATGTTGATGGAGCTGCCGCCGTCCATCAATGTCTTGGGGAGCCAGTAGTCGCCCACCTTTGGCTTGACCACCAGGGCGACTCAGCCTGGGTACTCGATGCGCGACGAGTGGTCCTGGCGGCTCCAGGTGATGGGCTGCTCTGACCAGTTGAGGAACTGGGGAACATCCACCTGGGCCACCGCGTTGACGGCGACGGCGCGGGTGATGACCTTCTTCTCGCCCTTCGTGTTGAAGCCTGTGAAGGTATGGAGCGAGCCGGCCACATTGCCGAACTTTCTGCCATTTGGCGGGTTGTTGTCGGGGTCCTCCCTTGCTCGCCGTGCCTTCTCAATCTCCCTGAGGGTGTGGCAGTCGGCGGTAGTGTGCATTGCGGGTTTGCCCTCCCTGCTATGAAACGCACAAGGTTGGTTAAGGAGGGCCGCGGGGTCGAACCTTGGCTTGGCCTTGTAGCTGCCGTCGTCGCGGCGTTGTCCTCCGTCGCGGCGGAAGCTTTTGGGCTCGCGTTGTGCGTGCCCGGCGTTGGCGACGAAGTCGACTCGCCCGTCACTGCGGCGCTTGCCAGTGAGGCGAGTGTTGCTGTAGCGTAGGTCGGACCGTCGTCCGCTGTCGTTGCCGCTCGTGCGGCGTTGGCCTCCCGACTCGTCGTCGGTTTCCTGGTTTGGATCTTCCTCCGCGTACCGTTTGGCGATCTCGAGGAGGTCCGGTATGTTGTCGAGTGTGCGAGAATGTCACTTGAGCTTGGCGACCAAAGGCTCGTAGCGGCACGAGGTCTTGAAGCAATGGATCGCGGTGTCCGGGTGGATGCCGACCGCGTTGTACCAGAGTTCTTGCCACCGCTGGACCCAGTTGCGGGTCGACTCGCGGGGTCCCTGGACGCATCGCTCCAGGTCCTCGATGGTAGTGGCACGGGTGTAGGAGCACTCGAAGTGCCTGACGAAGGCGTCGCGCATCTCCTCCCAGGAGTCGATGCTATCCTGGGGGAGGGTGTTGATCCACTGCCTGCACGTCCCCTCCATCATCAGGGGGAGGTAACGGGCGGCTAGCAGGTCGGTGTGGCCTGCGATCCCCATCGCCATGAGGTATGTATCGCCTTCGGCGCCTTGAAGGATCGTACTTTTCTATCTCCTTCGGCGCCTTGAAGTTCGGCGGGTACTTCTCGCCTCGGATCATCGGTCCGAAGCACTTGGGGCCGAGTTGACTTAGCGACCCCATTGGCTCGCCGTCGCGGGGATTGGTTAGGGTGTGTCACAGGTCGTCGGGCTGGTGTGCGCGCCAGCTTTGATTGTTGATGATGTGGGTGCGGGCGTCGATGGGTTGACCGTTGGCGGCGACGAAGTTGGTCGCTGGCCTGGGGTCGTTGGTGGAGAGCGCCGCGTTCGCGGGTCGGTGTTGGAGCTGCAATGGCTCTGGTGGCGGGCAGTTGAGGGTGTTTGCCGCCATTGGGCGACCGCTTGAGGCCGCTATGCTTCCCGAAGAACGCGAGTACACTCGACCCTGCGAGTCGGCGCCTGCATTTTGCTGCTCGACGACCTTTGCGAGCAGGGCCCTGACCTACTGGATCTGTAGGGCACCGTCGCCGGTGGCCGTGATGTTGTCGGCTACTGCTCGGCCCGCCACGAGGTTGTCCATCGGGGTGGAGAACAGTGGGAGGCCGTTCGCGTCCCTCTCCCGTGAGGAGACTACTATCCGCGGCTGATCCCTGGGGGGTGTGCGGTTGGGTGGAGGTGGCGCGCCCATCGCCGTCGACCCTGGCGGGGGCCGGGCGCTTTCTCCTGGTGGCGCGTTCTCGCAGATCGCGCACTGGGCCACGCGGGCCGGGTCGTTTTCGTCGTCGAAGTTCAGGGCGCGCCCCTGGACGGTGGGGTTCGATCGACCTGATTATTGCTGGTGGTAGCGCGATAGCTCTGCGCGTCACCTGCTCGGCGAAATTTTTTCGCGCTCGGCTCTCCTGCGCCTTTGCCTCCGCCAGCTTCAGGCGGAGTTCCTCGACCTCCGTTGCCGTGGCGTTAGGAGGGATCGGGGTGGAGAAGGGATCCTCCGGCGGATCGGTGCCGGTCGCCATGTAGGTCGCGGCGTGGCGACCGGTCCCGTCGCGGAGGTCGGCGGAATTTTCCGACCCGGAGTCGAAGTCGAAGATCCCAAGGATGGAGGGATCCTCGAAGTCTCCTACGTTGGAGACCTGGGTGATGGAGCCCGCGGGTGAACCCGCGGTGATGGATCCGGCGAATGACGCCGGAGTCGCCGAGTCGGCGTCGTCGTTGAGGGCAGCGTCTTCTGCGGCCGAGTTTCGGCCGCGTTCTTGTGGGCGAGTTATACTCGGGCGGCGATGGATCGTGCGGATCTGGCTCTCGGAGAGTCGATCGCGTGGCGGCGACTTCGCGGATCTGAGCCGAGTCCTCGAAGCGATGGCGTCGGTGAGGCCGGCGAAGAGGCTGATCGTGCCGACCGGCAGGATCACGCTGTGTGTGACGGGTCGCCGCCGCGACGTAGCTGCTCGGCAAGATTTGGAGCATCTCGCCGATCGCTATCATGCGGCCGATGGCGACCGTCTCGTTGATGGGCAGATTGGATCTCGCCGCAGAACACCGGCCAGACCGGCCAGGCCCCACGGTGGGCGCCACTGTCGTGGGAATGGTCACGGCAGATGCTGCAATCGGCAGCGAGTAGTAGAACAAGGGGCAAGGGCGGCCAGCCATCTGCGGTGTGAGATGAGGGCAGCGACACAAGGTTTTACCCAGGTTCGCCCCCCCGGAGGGTAAAGACCTACTCCTGCTAGATTGTATTATGGTGGTGGTACAATGGACGAGCTTGGCGGCTAGGCGGCGAGTCGCTTGGGTGTATGATGGAACGTATCTCTACACGCCCTGTAGGGAGGTTTATATAGACTCACCTCCCCTAGGGTTTACATATCTCAACCGAATCAGTTAAGGCTTCGGTAATCGTTTAACCTAACTCGACTGGGCCTATCTACTCACCTGGGCCTTCAGCTTCCAGTCGCTTGGATCCACACCGGGCCTTGATCCAGTCGCCGTCTTGCAGGCCCACTCGCCAGTTCCTGGGCCAGTCGAAAACGTCCTGCTGGGTATACCCCGGTAGGCATATCCCCATCACATGTAGTTCCAAAGAAGGGAGGAATAACTGTGGTTGAGAATGAGAAAGGAGAACACATTCCCACCAGAAAAACCACAGGTTGGAGAATGTGCACTAACTTTAGAAAATTAAATTGTGCAACTAGGAAAGATCACTTCCCTCTCCCATTCATTGATCAAATGCTTGAGAGATTAGCTGGTCATGAGTACTATTGTTACATGGATGGATATTCAGGTTTCCTGCAAATTCCAATTCATCAAGCTGATCAAGACAAAACAACCTTTAGCTGTCCATATGGTACTTTTGCCTACAGAAGATTGCCCTTTGGCCTATGCAATGATCTAGGCACATTTCAGAGATGTGTAATGTCCATATTCTCAGAGGAAATTGAAAGAATTATGGAAGTTTTCATGGATGATTTCACAGTCTATGGAAGTGACTTTGAGAAATGCATGGAAAATCTGGAAACTGTATTGAAGAAATGCCAGCAGCACAATCTAGTGCAAAATTGGGAAAATGTCACTTCATGGTAAAGGAAGGAATTATTCTTGGACATCTCGTGTCAGCAAGAGGTATAGAGGTTGACCAAGCAAAGATTGAGGTGATCTCTCATCTGCCAGAACTAGTAAATGTTAAGCGGCTAAGAAGTTTTTTGGGACATGCTGGATTCTATAGAAGATTCATCATGTTTTTTTCAAAGATTGCTAGACCACTTACCAATCTGCTGAATCAGGATGTAAAATTTGATTTTGATGAAAATTGTTCAAATGCATTTTCCCAACTCAAACAAGCTCTGGTTTCAGCTCCAGTTGTCCAACCACCAGACTGGAAATGGCCTTTTGTCCTGATGTGTGATGCAAGTGATTTTGTTGTTGGAGCAGCTTGGATAGAAGAAAGACAAGGTTCTCCATGTGATCAGTTATGCAAGCAGAACAGTTGACAGAGCCCAAGCAAACTACACAACTATAGAGAAAGAGTTGCTGGCAATTGTCTATGCATTTGACAAGTTTAGACAGTACCTGGTGGGAAACAAGTGTGAGGTGTATACAGATCATGCTGCAATCAGATACTTGATGAACAAGAAAGAGGCAAAACCAAGGCTCATCAGATGGATACTACTCCTGCAAGAATTTGATAAAGAAGTAAAGGATAAAAAGGGGACGGAGGATCTTGTTGCCGACCATCTGTCAAGAATTCTAGATATTCCAGCAGAAAATTTCCCCATTAATGAGAATTTTCAAGGAGAAGGATTGATGCAAGCATTTCAATTGCAAGGAAAATTCCCATGGTATACTGATATAGTCAATTATTTGGTATGCAAAATCATTCTAGTGGATTTCAGTTATCAGAAAAAGAAGTTCTTGCATGATGTCAGAGAGTACTTCTGGGACGAACCTTACCTATTCAAGCACTGCAATGATGGAATAATGAGAAGATGTGTTCCTGAGGAAGAAATATAGAGTGTAATCTCTGATTGTCACTCTTCTCCTTATGGAGGTCATGCAGGTCCATCCAAAACACAAGCAAAAATTCTATAGGCAGGATTTTTTTGGCCAACAATGTTCAGAGATACATATCAATTTGTCAAGAAATGTGATCCTTGCCAGAGAACTAGAAAGATTTCTAGGAGAAATGAGATGCCTCAGCAAGGAATTTTGGAAGTTGAATTGTTTGATGTATGGGGAGTTGATTTCATTGGTCCTCTGCCATCATCACAAGGATTTAAGCACATCTTGGTAGCTGTTGACTATGTTTCCAAATGGGTTGAGGCAGTTCCCACAGTAAATTCTGATTCAAAAGCAGTCTGCAAATTATTCAAGAATGTAATATTTCCCAGGTTTGGAGTACCCAGAGTTGTAATCAGTGATGGAGGTGCACACTTCAATAATTTCTAGCTACAGAATCTGCTGAAGAAATATGGTGTGGTAAACCACAAAGTAACAACTCCTTATCATCCTCAAGAAAATGGCCAGGTTGAGCTCTAAAACAGAGAAATCAAATCAATTCTGGAAAAAGTAGTTTCCACAACAAGAACAGATTGGTCAATGAAACTGTCAGATTCTTTGTGGGCATACAGAACTGCATATAAGACACCAATTGGTATCTCACCCTTTAGGCTAGTCTATGGGAAAGAATGTCATTTACCTGTTGAGTTGGAGCACAAGGCTATATGGGCACTGAGAAAATTAAATCTGGACATTGACAAGGCTGGCAAAGCAAGGAAACTTCAGCTATGTGAATTAGAGGAGCTGAGGTTGGATGCTTATGATAGTGCCAGAATTTACAAGGAGAAAACAAAGATTTGGCATGACAAGCATATACTCAGAAAGAAATTCTGTGATGGAGAGCTTGTGCTTGTTTATGACTCAAGATTCCACCTGTTTCCTGGTAAATTCAAGTCCAGATGGTATGGCCCTTGCCAAGTGAAGCAAGTATACAAAAATGGGGCAGTTCTGGTTCAGAGTCAATCACAAGGAACATTCCTAGTAAATGGACAGAGACTCAAGCACTATCATGTTAGTGATCCAATGGAAATTGTTGAGGAAGAAGAAGCAAATGGAGATGCTGAAGTGGAAATTCCAGCTGCTCAGCAGCTGTGATCATCTCAGGAGCTTGGTCCAGCTAATGACCTTAAACAAGCGCTTGTCAGGAGGCAACCTGACCTGTAAGTTCATATTTTATTGTCTTTCTTAGTTCCTTTAATTATTAGCTTGTTGCTTTTGTTTTGTGTTTGTTGTTTGTCTTTGTTATCCTTCAGGAATAATAGCATTTGATCAGAAGCAGAGGAGAGAGCAGAGTATCCAGGAGGGCAATATAGTGAAATCCTGCTGAGCAGAGCATCAATGGGAAAGAAAGCCACCAGGCAGTACAAGCCCCTTGCTGAAGCAGTGCAAATGCAACTTGGTGAGCTGTTTCTTACCCCAACTTGTTTATACCTATTGCAAATCATAAGTGTGGGGGAGATTCATTTGCTGCACCATCATGTCATTGCTGTGCTTTTCCTGAGCTGTTGTCACTTTTGCAATGCAAATCTCTGCTGCTAGCTGAAATTTTTTGGTGAAACTTTTGGTTTCAGTTTTTAAATCTTACCTTGGCAAACTTTCTTTCAATCTGGAATTTATTGAGCTCTGTATCTAAAATATTCATGGAAATCCTCTGTTAACTTTCTTATAATATATAAGATATGTTTGGTAATTGCTAGATTTCTTTGCTTACTTACACTGAGGAAAATTGATCTATTGAGATAAAAACTAAAACTATATGGCAGTCCATTTCTGAGCCTTTTAGGCAGTACTAGCACTAGCCTGGTGTGTTCCTAGGAATGGCCAGGTGAAGCAACAATGTACTAACCTATTGTTTATGTTGCCCAATCTAAAATCTAGTACATGCATTAGCCCGGTGTGTTCTTGGGAATGGCCAGGTGAAGCAACAATGTACAACTATCAACTTATTCTCATGAGCAACAAAATCAGTACATGCATTAGCTTGGTGTGTTCCTGGGAATGGACAAGTGAAGAACATTGTACAAGTTTTAAATATTTCACAGATGCAACCATTTAGCATGAGCATTAGCATGGGGTATTCCTGGGAATAGCCATGTGAATCAAATGGTGCTAGGCTTTGAAATGTTTGTTGTCTCTCTATTCTGAATTATCCCTGCAAACCTTTTGAGAATTTAGCTTTTTGTTTGGACCCATCCTTGGACATCATCATAGTTTTTCCTTCTATCTCATAGATCAGTTCTCATCAGTGTAGATAAATCTAGAATACTACCAATTGACAGCATATTTATATTCTAGAGCAAGTGAACATTTCATTTGCATGATTGTGTTAGAGCAAATCTTACATAAACTCCAGATTGTTTGAAAATGTTTTTCACTGAAAGGTTTAATGCTGAAACCATTTGATTCTATCTCTGCATATTTACTTGAGGACAAGCAAAGATTTAAGTGTGGGGGTGTTGATCAGCAGCTTAATCACCTAAATTCCAAGTATATTTCAGTGCATAATTCACTTACATGTGATGCTTTATTGATCATTTATGCTACTGAAATACTACAATATAGGCAATGTTGATTATATGACCCACTTTACAGCCTAGTTGCCATATTTGCAGGAAAGGTGCGCAAAGGCACCCAAACCCCTAGGCAATACACATTATTCACAGAAGGCAGTATGAGAAGGACCAACTTGGGAAAGAAGCAGAAGAAGAGGAGGGACTAAAGGTCAAAAAGGCAGTGCACGCGCATTAGAAGAGTAGTAGTGCAGACACACAGAAGGGGATTCGAACCCACAGACATGCACGATGGGGGGGACAGAGGCCGTGCACCTAAGGCATGTGAGGCAGCGCACCGCAGGAGGCGGAACCCTGTCTCCTTCTTCTTCCTGGCGATCAACTCCTTCGGCAAGTTCTTCTTCCTAACGACTTAGGGATCTGGAGCAGTACCTCTCTCGGTGATTCTTCCTCGACATCTTCTTCCTCCCTCTGTACTATCTTGTTGATCTCTCCCTCTCCTCTCTGTATCTGATCTTCTGCTTGGCTTGAACTTGTTGAGAAATTGAAGTTGTAATCTGAATCTCTGTATCCCTTTGCTGTGAAATTAATCTGAGTATAATTGTGATTGTGTGGTTTCTGTACTTCTATCCCTTTGCTGTTACGTAATCTCTGCTTGTATGCTTGACTCTGTCTCCTTCTTCATCTGACTACTGTGTATATTGCCTAGTTCTCTATTTCTGCACTGCCTATCTAATCATCTTCTTCCCTGCTATTCTCTCTCTCTTACTCTCTATCTCTCTCTAGATCTCTCTATTTCCCTCTCCCAAACCTGTTCCTCTTATCTTGTGCTTGTTTCTGCTCTGCTTTGGTTAGATACTGCCTAGATCTCTAGATAGTACTGTCTGCTTCTTCCTCTATTCTTCCAGTGTTTCTCAGTTCTGTATGAAAACTGCTCAGTGTGTGCAATGGAACTATGTTCTAGTTGTTCTGCCTCTTCTAGTGATTTGTACTGCCTGTTTCCGTTGTCTCTTTCCTTAAACCCTTTGCTGCTGTGTAGAATCTGTGCGATCATACCCTCCTTATACCCCTGTTTCTCCTTGATCCTTGATTGTTTCTTCTTTGTTCTGTTTAATCACTGCTTGACAACCTCTAAAACAATTGTGCTTGCTAAGCTGTGTGAATCCAGACCTACGTAGCTTGATCCCTGTGGAAAGAACACGACAACACTCTATACTAAAATCTCATATCAGTCATGTGGTTGAAGACAATAACTGTTGGGGCCGTGATGTGGGGTTGGGGGGGGGGGATTTGCATATTCGCCATGTTTTACGTTGCAACTTGCATATTTTCCATTTTGTGTGTCACTGACATGTGGTGGTCATGTGGCAAATATGCAAATTTGAAAGAAAAAGTTCGTTCCTTGGGGCCATCGAAGCCAATGAAAGATGGGGCCGTCATGTGGGGTCGTCGAAGCCAACGACCGATGGGGCCGTGATGTGTGGCTGGAGGGGGGATTTGCATATTCGCCACATTTTATGTTGCAACTTGCATATTTGCAATTTTGTGTGTTGCTGACATGTGGTGGTCATGTGGCAAATATGTAAATTTCAAATAAAAGGTTCGTTCAGTGGTGCCATCGAAGCCAATGAACGATGGGGCCGTCATGTGGGGCCGTTGAAGCCAATGACCGATTGGGCCATGATGTGTGGCTGGAGGGGGGCTTTGCATATTTGCCACGTTTTAGATTTCAACTTGCATATTTACCATTTTGTGTGTCGCTGACATGTGGTGGTCATGTGGAAAATATGCAAATTTCAAAGAAAAGATTCGTCATGTGGGGCCATCGAAGCCAATGAACGATGGGGCCGTCATGTGGGGCCGTTGAAGCCAATGACCGATGGGGTCGTGATGTGTGGCTAGAGGGGGGGGGTATGCATATTTGCCATGTTTTAGATTGCAACTTGCATATTTGCCATTTTGTGTGTCGCTGACATGTGGTGGTCATGTGCCAAATATGCAAATTTCAAAGAAAAAGTTTGGCAGATATGCAAAATTGGCACATATGCAAAAAAGCCCGGAGCAGCTACTCCACCAAAAATTGTCAGGTGGGGTCGTGTAGGACACACGTGAGGTCGGCTCTCTCTCATCCGCTCCTAGCCCCTAGCCCCGAGCAACTCCTACCCCACCGGCGGTCAGAGCAGCCATCGTCGGCGCATCGGCGGCTCCGTCCTACGGTGGCGTTGGACAGACTGCCGCGATGCAACTCAACCACGGCTCCAACACCTGTTTCGTCTGCACGCATTCGACGTTGAGGCAGTACCGACCACAGGCAGGTCCGCCACCCACGACGACCAGGATTTTGTTCTGCCGCCATAGCTCGACGCACGGTCGCAACAATTGCTAGTAGTGATTGGTAAGACCTTCACTCCTGCTCCGCCCACCCTAATCGATTCGGTTCCCGTAATTTCCTCGATATTGCAAGGGTAAATTAGTCTTCAATGTCTAGTCATAGCGGGTACACCGGCGAGGGTGGGGATTCGATCATGTCGTGGCCACGTTCTCCTTCTCCTACCATGTCAGAAGTGCATGTAGCTCCTTCTCTTTGTACTACTATTGAATTTGAAGTTCTTCCATGGCTTGTCGGGCTGATTTTAATTGGGTTTGTTTTGGGATTGTTACAGTGTTATGCAGGCGGATGATCCATGGTACATTGCATACCAAGATGAATCAACCTAGTGGTCTAGCCAGAGGATGGATTTGGAGGAGATGGTTGCCAATAAAGGTGATGAATTGGCCCTAAAAACCTGTTGATATTAGAGATGACGCATACTGTCAAGGAAGAAAAGAACTCAGAGCTTATTCGCAACGAGAAGTTGACACTTGAGGCTTATCTTGCCGTATCTGATCAAGTGGTAGAAAATCTAAAACATGAACTTCAAGTGAAGGGGGAGGAGAATAGTACATTCATGTGGGAAGTTTTAGTAGTTGTCATCCCCATCCTAACAGTTACACTATGGGGTTGTGGTGAAGGTGGCACATGTAATGATTAGTTCAATTGATAGCTAATTTAGATGGTAGAATTGTTATTAGATGGATGGTTGTGAGTTCCTGCAAATTTAGTCACTTTGCGGTCCCAAAGTTATCATGAGAATGCATTGCGGGGCCCGAGTTGCTTGCCATTGGATCTAGCTTCCCATAGTTGGCATGCCATATTCCATGTAGACTTGCAGCGTTGATGGCAGCATCCATTCCCCGTTCTTCCTGACGCCCCATTCTTCTTCTCCAAAGAGATGATCTATCAAAGAAAGTACTACTCCCTCTAATCCAATTTAGTTGACTCAAATTCGTCAAGATACGGATGAATCTAATACTAATTCATGTCTAGGTACAATCGAATCTAGACAAATCTAAATCAACTAATACAAGCCCACCGGAGATTGTCAAAGCAAGTACTGCTACTTATGAATCAGCATATCTACCGGTCTCACGGCTCAAATACATACTCCCTCCGACCCATATTAGCAGTAAAACTTGACTAGATACGTTTCATATCTAGATGAATCCAAGTCAACTAATATGGGTCGAAGGGAGTATAAAATTTATTCAAATCGGTTCACGGGGGCTTGATCTGCGTCGTCGCGGTGATGTTGCGGATGATGGCTTCAATCGTTGTCGCATCGATGACCACTAACGGCGCTGCCACCGCCTCGGTGTCTTTAATCAGCAACGGATTTGAGGAGGTGAACATGAGTGAGACGAACAAAGACAAAAATTTCAGACGCTTAGATCCTCACCGCCGCATGTCGTTCCAGCCGCCACGCTTGGATCCGCGCCGCTGCAAGACGTTTCGACCCCCATGCTTAGGTATGCGCCGCCACACACCATTTGGACCGCCAGGCTTAGATCTGCGCCGCCGCACACCGTTCTGACCCCCACGCTTAGGTCCGTGCCGACGCACGCCGTTCAGACCGCCAGGCTTAGGTCCGCGATACCGCATGCCGTTCGGACCGCCATGCTTAGAACCACGCCGTCGTACGTCAATAGGGGGAGGAAGACGCGGCTGGTATATGTGCGACGGGGAAAGGGAGGGAGATACATCCAGACCGTTGGGATCTCCTCTCCATACAAGTTTGGTGCGCCCATCAGGAGAGAGAGACCTCCAGCCTGTCGGGCTCTCCTCTCCGTACAAGGTAGGTGCACCCATCGGGAGAGAGAGAGAGACCTACATCCCGTCGGATCATGATATATCCAACGGTGGTTAACCAAGATCCGCGTGACATGCATCTCGACCAATCAGAGCGCAACAGATGTTGTGAGGGTTTGAGTCAGGAGAGAGGGGAAAAGTGAGGAAAACTTTAGAGGGACGGTAAAAGTGAGGAAAACTTTAGAGGGAGAGGAAAACTGAGTAGAGCTAATGAAAACAAGGGCACTCAGATAAAAAAATGAGTAAGGGAAATTCAAGCTTTTGGCATAAAACATGGAAAAATGTGTTATTTGAACAAAATAATTCATCTTGGCCGACATTATATTGTTTGCAACTCAGATATACACACGTGTTCCAAATTTTGCCTCATTTAGACAAAGTATGTTTTGGGATGGGTTATTTTGGAGGTTGATCGAGTAGAAAGCCATGCATCTTCATAGCTAGTAGCTCATTCCAACAAGGGTTTAAGAAGTGGTTTAGGGGATAAGTCTATTTATCTTTATTTCTTTTTCCTTTTATTATTCATGCTAGGTTGTAGGCAACATAACAAGACTCCATTTGAAGGTTGCACTGTGTTTTGACTTTTTTTGAATTAAACTAACCCTAAAACCATTTTTTGAATTTAATCACTTAGAAAAATAAAAATGTGGCTAATTACAAGTTAATCCAAAATTTCCAATTTCATATGGTAAATCAATCTAACATACACAAGTGTGCCAAATTTTGGATCAATTGGTCAATGTTTAAGCCATGAACTAGCTAAACCCCATGTGTTGACCACATGTAGAGGGAAAAACTGAGCAGTGCTAAGCAACTAGGTGCATGACCATAGAACTTGCAATAACGCATACATTATGGGATTATCCAACATACAAATTTGGGGGCGTCACACTAGTTCGAATTAAATACAAACATTGACGGTAGCTAAAATTTATCATACAAATTTAAATTAATAATTCAAATCCATTTTTTCTTGCTCCTAGTGTTTTTCGCTGGGTTCACCACCTTGCTCCTGGTGATCCTAGATGGAGCTGGTTTATACGGTTGAAAAAGCATTGTCCCCATTTCTGCCATATCCGCTGGTGTAATTCCTTTACACTTGAACTGTGCTACAATCTCCCACGCAGTTGATGTAATATCATCCCGACCGACTGGTTCAATCTCCCCTACATTTGGTTCAATATCCTCTCGATAGACTGGTTCAATCTCCCCTGCATTTGGTTCAATCTCCTCTAGATCGACTAGTTTAATCTCCCCTACATTTGGTTCAATCTCCTCTGCATTTGGTTCAATCTCCCCTGGATCGACTGGTTCAATTTCCCCTGCATTTGGTTCAATATCCTCTGCATTTGGTTCAATCTCCTCTGCATTTGGTTCAATATCCTCTCGATCTATTGGTTCAATCTTCCCTGCATTTGTTTCAATCTCAAACGCTTCATTCTCATTTGCATTTGTTGCTCCCGCTTGATCATCCATTACATAAGCTGGGTCCACTACATTTTTACAAAGCATAGCAATGTGCCCTAGGATCCCACAATGTTTGCAGTTACGTCGTTGAGGTGGTGCACCACCCTCTGCACTATCTCTTATCCTATTCTTCCTTGGCCTACCTGCTGGTCTAGTAAAAAATGGAGGGTATAGCTTGAAGCCTGGATCCACTTCCATCCATTGGTATTTTCCCAATAAGGCTTGAACATTCTTAGCATATGCTGCCCTAAATTTGGCAACGGAGAAATACTCCAACACGTACTGATCAATTTCACCCTCTTCACCTCCTAGAACACCCATGAAAAACAATGCATGTATGGAGGGTTTCCCACGGAGCTGCCATTGCCTGCAATGGCAAGTCCTACCAACCAAACTCACTAGATACCTCCATTGCATATCTTTACTATCAGTGTACGTTATCTTAGCCTCCATTCCTCTTATAATGCATTTCATATTCAATTGTTTTGCCCTGGCATGCAAAGCCTTAATCAAAGATGGGAGGATGAGATGGCCAGCATATACTGTTGATGCAATTCTTTCACGCAAATCAATCTTTATCATGATCATCTGCCTAATCTTATCAAATATTTGCCACATCATAAGCCCTTTCAGTGACTTGACCTTTGCATTGAAACTCTCTGCAAGGTTACTTGTTACATAGTCTACCTTGCAAATTTCATTAAATTGGCTTCTTGACCACACCATTCCATGATGTGCATCCAAGTACTCCTTCACCACAGGTTTTTGTTTATACAACACTTACAAATGATACAAATGCTTCCTCAAACTGCATGTGCATGAAGCTGGCCATAGGTTTCCAGTATAAACTTTACCCTTGAATTTATTTGTAAAATTCTGCACTAAGTGTCGCATACATTCCCTATGCTCCACTCCAGGGAATACCGCTTCTACAGCTTTCTCCAGACCTTTGCAAGCGTCCGTGTGGATAGTAAGTCCTGGTGGATGACCTATAAGGTCGTGCAAATTCTCCAGAAACCAAGTCCAACTTTCCTCTGACTCAATCTCCAAGAATCCATAAGCAATAAGGAACATCCAATTGTGGCCATCAACTACAGTAGAAGCTACTAGCTGTCCTTTAGATCTGCCATGAAGAGCTGTTGCATCCATGGCCAAATAAGGCCTGCAACCATCCAGAAACCCTTACCAGCAAGCTTTGAAACAAACAAAAGCCCTTCTAAAGCACTCCTTCTCCATTGTCTTCCCTCTTATTTTGTACTGAACTTCATGCCTGTCTATCAGTACAACACTACATGGACTAGCCATCTCCACTTCAGCTTTCAAGCTGTAAAGCAAATGGAAACTTTCATTCCATGGACCATTGATCCTCTCAAGAGCCATTTCCTTTGCATAGAACATCCTCATGTAGGGTCCTGTAATAGTAAAAAAATTAGAAACTTCTTTTATGAGCGTTGTTGCACCAAGTGATGGGTTCGCTCTCATCCAATCCATGATTGCATCTGCCAACCACCTAGTCTTTGCTAGTTTTTTGTCCTTTGGTTTCCCCCCTTGAGGTGGACAAGAATGTTCGAACTGGTTAATTTTTATCTAAAACATAATTAAAATGTCAGGTAGAGCTAAAAAACTCTACACAGTGATCTAAAATACACAAGTGGTTGTAATACCTGAACAAAACTTCTCTTGATCATAGTGGATGCATGCATCCTCGACCTACACCTCTTGTATGGGAACTTCACTGTGAACCTTGTTGGATCACTCTTAATAACATCATAACCATTATTGGTGTGAATGCAATATGTAGTAAGGGAATTACAATAGTCCCGCATCATTTCAAATATGGTGCCTTCTGAAATCTTAGGATCGTCCCTGTCCCACTCAATTACTGGCAAGTCCTCACCATCATACTCGGCTAAAACGAGGCTGTCATTGTTTCCTCGTTCTCTTCGTCATTAGTATCATCAAATCTGGCACCCTGGGAAATTTCATCCGTGTATTGATCCTCTAGTGCATGTTTACTGAATCTATCTACAAATTCAGGAAACATCAACTCATCCTCATCATCTAGTGGAGGCACTCCCTTGTCAGGCTCTGCCTCGTCCTCTAGGGGAATTTACAATAGATTTTACCTATTAAATCTTCCTGAGTTATGGAGGTTGCAACCACCGTCGGGAAGTAAAATCTAGAGAGATATTGTCCACAACCATGAATTACGCTAGTATCCAGCCTAATCGCCAGTCGAAATACCAGCACTGGATCAATCCTATTCGAAAAGCAAGGCAGTTAGTTGAGCACCAGCGATTCGCGCTCAAATACTGCCAATAATCAACCACAAAAGGGAAACGATGCTTGCCCAGATGGAATGCATGCGTTAGATCCCTATGATTCCACCCAATCTTCTCCTTGCTCGACGCGGATGGACGGTGCACCAGCCGGTGTTGCATACTATTCCGCGAAAGGGGTAGCTCTAGGGCCGAGGATGACATAAGGTAGGAGGGCACAATGGCGGAGCAGTGGAGGGGTGGTGTGGGAGATGTTTAGGCTTGGGGGAAGCGAATGCTTTGTGTGAGCAAGAATGGCCGGTCCGATGTGTTTCCATGTGGCCCCACCCTTCACCATGTATGCAAGACCCGTCCCAACATGGCCCCACCCTTCACTACGTACGCAGGACCTGACCCACACACGGCCCCACTAGTCAGGCATGTAACGGTCGAGGCCTCGTAATGTAACGCTCAACGCCCGACCCACCTCAACGTGGTCCCACCGGTCAGCATGTAACAGTCAAGCCTTTGACCTGTGGCATCCCTCGGTCTGAGCGCCCACGAGGGTTTCTTAACATGGCGAAGGTAAAAGTGAGGAAAAACTAAGCGGATGGGGAAACTGAGTACAACTAACAATCCTTGGGCACGAAAATAGAAATCCCTATTTTATATCATTTTCTTTCGTTCTTGATTGGCTCATAAGCTTAGTATTCTGTAGTTAAGATCTTTTGTGTTTTCAAGGAAGATTGCATGTTTGTCTTTATCACTTGTATGTTTGTTTATTTCCTTCAACTCTTTTGTTTGCTACCCAGCCTTGCTAGCCAAAAACCTGTACTGAGAGGGAATACTTCTCGTGCATCCAATCCTTTAAACTTAAACCTATGCCATTTGTGTCCACCATATCTACCTATTAGCATTATTGCTATTCCAAGTAAATTCTCAAGCTCCATCTATCTTTCAAATTAAAAATTCTTTTGTTATGTGAAAACTAGTTAGTAAAGCTCTCACGAACTTGATGGCACACCTTATTTTTCCCGCCCTTAATAAACTTGAACCATTGTGTCATCTATGTTGTATATGCTTGCACCTATAGGTTGCGAATTAGCAGAACCGTGTTGTCACGGGGAACACTTTCAATACCTGTAAATATCTACCCCGTTGATATCATGCTCATTTGTTAATGGATGTCGGCGGTGTGAAATAAAAGGGGAGATTGTAAGTCCACGGAGCTATGTAATGTGTTAGAGAAACGCCTGGGCAGCTAGCCTAAGCCATACCTAATCATGGTGGAAACTTGTAGCATCACCATAGTGAGCAATCTATGAAGCATTCTTCTTATAAAAAAGAGAGAGATAGAAAAAAAGAGGAAAAGAAAAAGAGGAAAGAAGAGAAAAAAGCACCATTTTCCCATGGTAAATAAGAAGATTGCTGAGATGCTCACTGTCTGTTGCCTTGTCATTTTGATATGGGATAGCTCCTGTGTCTTGGGGCAAGGGGTAACACGTTGGAGGTTCTCTATGATACATATATATTTACAATGACAAGAACTTACCAGTAACTAAAGTTGAGTAGCATGAGGAACGACCCTCATACTCAAGGGACATGAGATTGCCAACTTATATTTCGTCAAGCATATACTCCATCTTTGTTCATTTTAACCTTAATCACCTCAAGATGCTTATGATAGGGGCAATGAGAGCTCAAAGCTAGTAAGTACCATAATCTTTTGAAAGCTCTTTATGAAACTTGAAATCCATTCTTCCCTTTGTGAAGGGACTTTCTTTTACTTCTTAGTTGAGTCAGTGAACCTATTCCTTTATATCTCCAGCAAGCATTTGAGTTGTTGTGTTTCAATCATTCATATGATGATTTATTCAATCATGTTTCTTATCTTCCTTGTTTTGCACATTGTTCTTATCTGAATGAGTATTACTTTGAAAGCCATTATTTTGAAAAGCCTTTTATGTTTCAGCAAAAAGGACTCCTGTTATAAACTTCTTTACAAAAGTTTTGCTTGAAAAAGTATGATTTGTCATCTGTTCTCTGACCAAGAACAAAGGTTGCCATTATCAATTATGATTTGTCTTTATGCATCTTTATTGTGACTCCCATACTCGTTGCAAGTTAAGTTATATAATGGTGAGTTACTTTCTTTTATGAGTTGTGTATTGGTGAATGTGATTCTTCTTGTCCGTATTATTTTTATCGACACTTCACTCCATAAACGTGTGGACATGTTTACTGAGCTCAGTTTTCGCTTGGGGACAAGCGAGGTCTAAGCTTCGGGGGAGTTGATACATCCAATTTGAATCACTATTATATATCATAATTTACTGTTATCCATTGATATATTTCATATTAAGAGGTGATACATATGGTGTCTCATCTATTTTTCATGTTGGATGACTCTTGGAGGATGAGCTGCCGGAGTCAGGATTCTGATGGAAAAAAGCAGTGTTTGGATGCAATTTTCGTGAAGATCAGAAAATACCAGAAAATACATGGAAAATCATTTTTTTCCAGAAGACGAAGGATGCCAGAAGGGGAGGCTGAGATGGGCCACAAGGGGCCCACACCCCCCATGCACGGGCCACCCTGGGTCGCGCCACCAGAGGGTGTGGACACCCTGGCCTACCTCCTACTCCACCCTTTCTCCTATATCTTCTCCTCGAAACCCTAATACACGGGGAGCGACCACAGAAATATTTCGGCGCCTCTACGGGGCGGAAACTACAGAGAGAGAAAGAGCTCTCCGACAAACAGATTTATGCCGGGGAAATTCCTTCCCGGAGAGGAGAGATCGTCGCCATCAACACCGTCATCAAGCTAGACTTCATCAGGATCATCATCATCATCATCCTCACCACCATCTCCACCAGCACCATCATCACCACTCCATCCCGCTGTAACAATTGTGTTGAATCTTGCATAGTTCTTAGGGGAAACTTTCCCAGTGTTGATTAATTTTGTAGTTGATGCTTGTGAGTGGAACCATTGAATTATTGTTTATGTTCAGATTGTTATTCATCATCATATCATCTCTGATATTGATCCATATGATTTCTCGTGAGTAGTTCATTTAGTTCTTGAGGACATGGGAGAAGTCATGTTGTTAGTAGTGGAATTGTGTTGAGGTATTATTCAATGGTTTGACATTTAAGTTGTGGTGCTATTCTTCTCGTGGTGTCATGTGAACGTCGACTACATGATACTTCACCATTTATGGGCCTAGGGGAATGCATTGTGTATTTGGCTACTAATTGTGGGGCTGCCGGAGTGACAGAAACCTGAACCCCCGTTAGGAAACCTTTGCACAAGGGAGTGTTGGATCTCAGAGTAATGTTGTGGTTAGGTTTTTATCTTAATTACTTTTTTGTAGTTGCGGATGCTTGCAAGGGGTTTAATCACAAGTATTTATTAGTCCAAGTAAGGTCGGTACATTAGCACATTTTCACCCACACAACACTTATCAAACCAAAGAAGATTAATCAACTATATAAAACGAAAGCACTTGATAGTATTCATGTGTCCTAGAGAACGTTTGGTCCTCATAAGTATTACAACCGGCTTGTCCTTTGGTAAGAAAGGTTTGGGACACTCGCTGCATTTATTTGTTTCCTTTATTTACTTGCACTTTATTTTCTTGCATTATCAAAAACCCATAAAAATCTGTTTGCTAAGTATTTACAGAGAATTCCTGCTCCAAACCACTAGTCAACACCTTCTTCTCCTCGTTAGGATCGACAATCCTATTTATTAGAAGTACTATGATACACCCCCTATACTTGTGGGTCATTACTGGTAGTCAACAAATTCTCGAAGTGGATCGAGGCCATGCCCGTCACTAACCAGTCTGGTGTCGGCGCCGTCAAGTTCTTTGAGTCCATTGTCTATAGGTTCGGAGTGCCCCACAACATCATCACCGATAATGGATCGAACTTCACGTCGAAGGATTTCTGAGGCTTCTGCGAAAACCTCGGGATCAACCTCACATACGCCTCCGTGTCGCATCCGCAGACCAACGGGCAGGTCGAAAAGGCCAACGGTCTCATCGGCAACGACATCAAGAAGCGGCTGCTACGCACACTCGAAAGGCTTGCGAGAGCTTGGGCAGACGAGCTACCCTCCGTTCTATGGAGCCTGCGCACAACACTAAACAGCTCAATTGGCTACACACCCTTCTTCATGGTGCACGGAGCGGAAGCCATGTTGCCTGCTGATGTACGCTACAAGGCCCCGCGGGTCGTTGCCTACAGCGAGGCCGAATCATCGTCCGCACTCGAAGACGCCGCTGACACACTGGACGAAGCTCACGACATCGCCGTAGCCCGTTCGGTGGTGTATCAACAAAGTCTTCGCAACTACCACAGCCGTCAGCTATGCCCAAGGTCCTTCGTCGAAGGAGACCTCATTCTGCGAATCAAGCAGGAAGGGCACCTAAAGCTCGGATCACCTTGGGAAGGACCTTACATAGTCACTAAAGTAACCCAGGTGGTGCTTACCGCCTAAAGGAGGTAGAGTCAAGAGTCGAATACTCCAACCCCTGGAACATCACAAAACTGCGATGCTTCTACCCATAGTTGTATTTTACTTTTAATAAGGCTATTCAGCCATATATTGTACCCTCTACATTACGATGAATAAAAGCTAAGTATCTTGGCCCAAAATTCTCTCCATTTTACATTTACGTGGCTAAACACGCTCAAGGCTACGCCTCACCTTACGACTTCGTCGATTGACAATAACGCATAGCAACTGAGTAGCTGACCACGTCAGGCTAACAAAAAGGACATGCACAATCTATAGTCAAACAATACACTGCGTGCTAATACATAAAACTTTACAAAGGCGTTAACAGCCCACTCGACAATATACAGACTTTACATTGTTTCGTTTTCTACTTACAAGACTCAACCATGCTGGAGCAGGACGGTCGTCCGCTCCTCAAAAACATCTACGATCTCCTTAGTATACTGCGCCACGGCCGCATAATGCGGACACATGTCCCAGGCCATACTATTCGGAGGTGGAGGTGGCCCAGCTGCAATCTCCGCAAGGTTGACATCGCAACGATGCAGCCAAACAAGTGATAGGGCTGCCTTCACACCCACCACCAGCTGATGACGCACTAGCTCTTTCACGGCGCTCGTGTCACAAAATCTTCCAAGCAAGCCAAAAAAGCTGGAGGGAGCCGAATCCAGAGGGAACATTGTGGCCCAGATCGCCGTGAGTGACGATCGCGCATGCTTGAGCCCCTGAAGCACCTGATGGACGCGGTCTTGCACTATCGGAAGAACAATTGCTCGGTCGCGGTCTATCCAAAAGAAGCCCCAAGCCTCCAACTCCTGTTGCGTCAAGCAATTCATTCGAATTGCAACACGCTCTTTCTCTTCCTTCTGAAGAAGATTGACAACTGCACAAAAAGCAGTAGGTGAGAAGACATAAACACCCGGCACAGTCGAAAAGACAAAGGCTTATGGTGACTTACACTGGAGTTGCTCGCCAACCTACCAAAATTCCTCAAGGAAAATTCTTCCCTAGTAGTGGCCCGTTCAGCCTTGGATTTCCAAACATCCGCATGACCACAGATCATGAGAACATCCTTCTGTAGGATTCAGATGCGATGACACAGAAACGGCAATTGCGACACCTCACTCGATGGCGGACGGGCGCCAAACATAGGAAGAGGCGTAACCATCGGTTCAGCACTCGAAGGACCCTAAGGGTATACAAGCAACAGAGCATCAAAATCACAACATTTGACAACAGTCAAAAGGTGCACTTAGATTTACATAAATTAAACACTACGTGGTAGAGTGAACTTGTCTATCATAAAGCATTACAAGCGCAAGGGCTAAACAAAATCAAAATATTGCTACAACTACAAGGCAGAAGACCTAGGTGGCAGCATCCGGAGTAGCTTCGGACTCCGAAACTCTAGCTTTGGCCGCCTGCTGCTTCTCCAGCGCATATGTGGCTAAGAGGTCAATCATCTTTGGGCCAAAATTCTTGCACTTTGAGGCGAAGGGAGAAAACACTACCTCGATGCCATCCGCTGCCATCGGCATCCTGGAGGTGATCTGCTCAAGGTCCAGCTGCGCGCCAGATGCCACCGCCATCGCCAACCCCATAACAGCTCCCACGCCCTTCTGCGTCCGCTTGTAGCTCGCAGGAGCATCACCCGCCAAAGCTTTTGCGAGGGAGTCGACGTTGTCAAGGGTTATGCCCTTCATATTAATCTCCTTGTAGAAGTGGGCGAGAACCTCCTTAGTCTTTCCCATCGAATCCATAGCAGAGTTGCAGCAATCTTCGATCGTTGCAACGACATCTGCCATGGGATCCCTATGCTCCAAGACACTGCGATCAAACACAACGCCAGTAGCATTTGTAAGGCCTGGAAAAACATCGGATGAGAACAAAAGGACATGTACCTGAATAAATCACAATCTAAATAAGAGAAGCTTGGTGACTTACCGGATAGTGCTTTGGCAACAGCCATGAGCTTCTCCGCCATAGCCTTCTCCTGAGATGTCGTGGCAGCCGCAAGCTGCTACTCACTATCCTGGGCTTCTTGCTGTTGGTGTTGAAGGGCCTCCGCAACATCCTTTGCCTTGCTCTCCGCCTGCCCGAGACTCTATTCGAGTGCATTCAGCTTGCAGAGGGCATCATTGTTCTCATTTGCAAAACCCAACAAGGAAACATCAAAACAAACAGGTCCTAGTAAAACTCACAATCAAACAGAAGGAATCCATGTACCTTGGAGCTTCTTGAGGTTGCCCTCCAGAGCAAGGTGTTGCTGGCCCAGACGATTGATGTCACAGATAAAGGGCTACAAAGAGAAACAACACACTAGATGAATAAAGGACTCGGGGGTTCGTCCAAGAGAGGAAATAGACTACTTACGTGGTCACCCGAAGACTCCGACGGTTTTGCTTGCATCTTCCGAGCAACAATTGCATGAGCCCTTGGCCTCAGGGAGCTCGAGTTGTCGTCTTCGGAGTCGGCCACCATCTTTGGGAATGTCGAAACAACTTTTGACTCCCCATGCATCTCTTCGAGTTCCTCCTTGAAAGATTATTCCGAGGAGTTCCTCCTAGCACATTCGACGAACCAAGTCAATAGCAAGCTAATACTTAGCATACCAAAAATCAACAAGAAGGGATCAGAAACTCACGAGGGAATGTCGGATAAATCAAAAACTGGAGCCTCATTCTGCTCCTTCTTCGTCTTCTTCTACTTATTCTTGGCCGGTGGTTGAGGAGCCACGACTCGAACATGCTCGACAGGAATGGGGGACTCTACACCCTCATCCCCACCATGACTCCCATCCGAACTCTCGCTCCGGGATCTCTTCCGAGATAGCTCTTCACTCTGCTCAGGGGCTTCGGTAGTAGGCGATTGAGCAGGGGAAGCTCGGAATCAGACTCCTTGTCCCCACCGTCTGGTGCGTCCTCGAACTTCTCGGGCAGAGATAGCATCATTCCCTTCACCTTGAAGTTCTGTGAGTTAAAAGCCAAAGAAGAAGATCAGTCAAAAAATAGCAAGCAAGAAACATTCGAAATGGCACTACATGCAACTACAAGTTTTACCTGAGGGACCACTTTCTTGGCATGAAAAGGGGAAGTCCCAGATTTCCATGGCAGATCCTCTTCGGCCTTGTGCTTTAGCAGAGGCCGAAGCACCTGGTCAAGGTCAGTCGAGGACATCTCCTCTATAAAAACTCTCGTCACATCATTGGGGACAGAGTACAAAACATCGGATGCGCCCTCGCTTGGAGCGACTGCACCTGATTCTTGAGGAAGGTGCGAATAATATCAACACCATTAACCTCCTTGCCCGCAATTAGCTAGAGCTCGTCCACCCGCTGATACAACTTCTCCACCTCTTTGGATTCACCCTCCATAATGTCGTTTTACCATGAACGCTTTCGGGTGATCTTCTTGGTGGAGTCGAAGGGAGCAAGCCCGTAGTGTTGGCCATCCAGCTTGACATCGCGGATGTAGAACCATTTGTTCCGCCATTGCTAGACGGACTCGGAGAGATAGAAGGAGAAAACTAGACAGTGGGGCGGATGGTAATCTCGCACCCACCCAGTGGATACACGCCACCGGTGCCAGATTGCCTCTTCACAGAGTAAAGTCTCCGGAGGAGGCCAAAGTGTGGCTCGATACCGAGCCAGCACTCGCAAAGCATGAGGAAGCACGCAATGTGGAGAAGATATTTGGGTGAAAACTAATGGAGTTGAAGCCCATAAAGAAAAAGAATCCCACACAAAGAAATTCGTGGGCATACAAAGAAAGGCCGCAAATAACAAAAGCGTAAAACATGACTCGAAACCCTTCAGGTGGACGTGGGATTAACTCCTGATCAGGAAGGAGAGCGTCGCCCTTGTTCTTGGAGATCAGACCGGACTCACGCAGCTTGCGCAAGTCTGCATCCCTAATCTGGGAGCACCGCCATCCACCATTGGTGGTGTGGCTGGGAGCGGTGACCTTCTTGGCGGTGCTAGCAGCGCTCGATCCTACTGCAGTGGATGAGCTCTTCTTCGCCTTGCCCATCTTGGCGGCACGGTGAGCGCGGCGATGAGAGCGGAGGAAATCAGAAGGGAAAATGCGGAGAATGTCCAGCACGCAGCACGAGCTCTAGAAATGGCAGCAGCAAGAAGATGATGGCAAATGACGAAGGAGTAGATTACTCTATTTTCACCATGGTATAAGAACACGAGGAAGAGGAAGAGGAGTCATTGATACAGAAGCTCTAACGCATGCCCTTCATCTCACCGTACACGTGTCAACAGCCGCCCGAACCGTCATGAACACGCTGCCCACTACGCACGGGAATCAAAGAGGTGCCATAATTTTCGCCAAAGTTACGCGTGACTAGTCAAATCCACGCCATAAGGTGGGACCCACGATCGTCATGTCGCATATTATCTTCTACCGTAGACGGTTGAGATCACCAGGCGTCAGCAATAACATCATCAAAGCAGAGCTAGTAATAGCTTGACACTTTTGACTAAACAAAAGTACTTACTCGAGTCTACGACTTGACTAACTACTCGGGGGCTACTCCTATCAGGAGCACTGGCCCCGCACCTGAGAAGTAACAATAGTAAAAATGCCTCGACGAAATCTTTGATTCCTACGTCGAGTCTGCGACTCCACTATAGACTCGGGGGCTACTCCCATAGGGAGTGCTGGTCACGCATTCAAAAAAATACGTCCTTCGGACAGACACTCAAACATCCACATCTGCAGAACTAAAGTATCCGCTCGAGTCTATGACTCGAACAGACACTCGGGGGCTACTCCCATAGGGAGCGCAGGTCGCGCACCATATGAACTATTCGAATGACGTATGAACAAAAATCTTTTTGGCAACTTTGCACAAATTAAAACTGAGTGAGAAGCTGTCTCCTTGGTCACCCGAAACACCTCCGTGGTGATAAACTTTCTGATGCTGTGTCTACGACGCAAAGATAAGCCCTACAGATATCATCTGATGGCCTGGTAACGCACCAGACTGCACTCTGCCATTAACATACCGTGACAACATGCACGATGAAAAATCCCGACGGACGCGTTGGGTATCTGACTTAAAACACTGGAATTCGACTCCTGAAAGACCTCAACGGCCAGAGTCAAATTACGCCAGCATTATTCTGGATTCGAGTCCGGGGACTCGAGTCTGAAGATCATGTTGTTTTGTCCAATGATAATTAACTAACCCTAATCTGTTGGGTGAGTCAGGCACACATATCAGTAATCCCTATGAAATAATGTATTGATTGGAAAGACAAGTTCGAATGAGAAGCACTCGAAAGATTATAGAGTCTCTAGTCGAATCTACGATTTGACTGAACACTCCGGGGATACTGACATGGATATAACCTACTGGTGCCTCACATTGGTATACCGGATCCAGCCCAGGGAAGGCCCACATGAAGACTTGCTTCCCAAGGAGACTCCGGGTGGACCAAGTCTAGTACAAGTTCGACTCCTTGGAGAACATGGCCAAGCTATAGATAGAATATTCAAGGGTGAAACCCAAACTTGTAATCGACTCGACCTACCCTGGGACCTAGCCTATCTATATAAAAGCCAGGAGGGCACGTCGAGGAAGACCTAGACAAATCATACACACACCTCACGCCAGATCGCATCTGCGCACCCCTATAACCTTCGGTTCCGTCGTAATCAACAACAGACAACCATGAGTAGGGTTTTCCCTCCGGGGCCCTGAACTTGGGTAAACCTCGTGTCCCCTTGCTGTGTGTCTATTAACCGTCTCGCGATCTCCAGCATCCCCATCTTCTCCAAAGCACAAGTCCATAACAATGGGCATTGACAAGTCGAACCCTCGTCAGGGAGAAACCTCACAGCAATTATGTTCATCTAATCATGGGAGTATGGTATTTTGTTTGCAACTAAGATTTGTATCTTTTGTTTCTTTGTCTCTTGTCTCGATCTGTGGACTTGTAGGTACCCAAGATCCCATAGATTGATAAAGGCTTGAGGTGAGATACTTGGCTGCGGTGATCTCATAGGAACCCCATTGACAGAAAGGGCAGTACAGTCTTTGCTTAGCGACCCATTCGGGATCACAACAACATCATCACTTAATGCTTTAATCTATGTTCTTCACTTTATAATCTTTTGTAGCCCGTGGCTTCGGTGTGCACTCGGTTGGATTAAAAGGCTATTGCTATGCCCGCTGCATCACGGGGGGCTTTAGTATACTAGGATGTCTTGCCCACAAGAGATTATCTCCATTCAAACATACATATGACTATGATTATTATTATCTTTTATCCCATATGATGTGCAGTTGCAGGTGGATCTTCAACGCTAGCCTATCTCCATCCATTGATTCAACCCACTATAAAAAGTAAACTAGATTGGTCTGGTAAACTAAGGTAAAACAAAGAAACAAAGTCTTGTATATGTGTCCTTATTTATTTCCTTTTAGCATTTCGTTCCAAGGTCCGATTAAACCTAGGTCTTCTAGGGAAAAAGCTATTATAATACATCTGTGAATCCGGATCGAAGGTATCAATGTCTAGGGTTTGATATCCCAATGATTGATCCCCTTTAAGGTAGGAGTAGCTATAACATCCCAGCATTAGAGCCCAAAAATAAGTTGAACCCAGATGTGTGCATTGCATTCATGCATAGAAAATCCGAATATTTTTCGCGCTTTTGAACAAAACTTGTCAAAGTGATTGAAGTTTCTCTTAACTTGATGAAATTACAGCAAATCATCAAGTTAACTGCGATAAGTTTCAATATGACCTTTGTTAAACCTTATTTTGGGTACACATGATTTGATCTAAGGGTAGATCAAATGCAGTAAAACTAAACCACCAACATATTACTTAAGGATTGATGTTAACCTTTAAGAGATCATACCCTAGTATTCATCACACAACTCATGAATACCAAATTGTAAATATAACTTACGTAATAGGGATGAAACAACTAAATCTTGACCTATCTTAATCTTGTCTACCTACACCATGAGTATCATGGTAACACCTAATCTTAACTTTTAAGTGAGGTTGAGTAGGAAAGAAACTAAGACATGATCATTCATCATATATCTTTCTTTCCACCTCAATCCTTATCATCTATATTGAATCAATATGATAGTTTGTGGAGTTAACTCACTCCTAAATGGATAGAAGAGTTATCTTGATTATATATTCATATGGTGACCAAGAAGATTACAAGGATGAATTCTGAAGATAGTTACCATGGAGTAATCCTATTGAGTCAAGTAGGTATAGTCAATAAACAAATCTCCTAGTAAAAATTAAGATACTAAAAAGAGAATTATATACAACTATAACATAGTATTGATAAAGCCTTCATTAGTCAATTGGAAATCTAAGCCATAAATTATACAAGGACTATAATGATCATGCTTAAGACATTAAGAAGGAATGATAATATTAAGTATAAATGGCATTGGTGGTTGGAACTTAACTACACTCCAGTGTGAATATGTTATCTTAAGTTAGTAATAACAAGGCACCATAATATGGTGTGTGATTTGGATATAAGTTATTGGAGTTTAGTAGTCATAAGATAAGATGACTAAGCTGAAGTTAGAACAGCATGGAGTTATTGAAGTAGTGTTATTCTTCTTACAAGATATTAAACACTTGAGGAAAGTAGGTTTTGGTAGATACACCTAATGGAATAATGTTAGTAATAGAGGATAAAGGAATTATACCAAGGGAGTTAGAAGAAACTACCAAATGAATTAGAGGATGATCATTCAAGTGAAATTAGATTCATAAGAAAACACTTTAAAGAAAAGGATGATCCCTATGGGGACATCATGTTAAGCTTCGTGTCAAGCTCCTTGGATTACAAATGGATTTAGAAGGTGGAAATGTTGGTAATAATGTTATTGTGAAATAAAACTCATCATGTTAATCCATGAGGATGAATTTGAAGAAGTAAATATCTAGGAAAGGAATTCCTTAATCAGGAGTCCAAACTCATGAAAAATGGAAGATAGGAATTCTTGGTAAACACTCAGTTTTAAATATTTAACCACACATATTATGCATCTTATCTGATTGATTTATCATCCTATTTCCATAATGCTTTATATGGATATTTTCCTATAACAAATCCCTAAAATATGTTTTGTCACTTTCCAAACATTTAAACCATACAACCTAGGAACTTTAATTATTAAACCTTACTTTCAAGCCATTATAAAAGATTAACTCCATTACTTTACCTCAAATAATGGTATCATTTCTAATCATGAGCATAAAGTCAATAAGTCTTAAACCTTAAATGATATCCGTAAATCTAAGATCTCATATAAAATTAAAGCATTATAAAACAGATAGTAAGAAATGATAATCTTAAAACCTAAATTCTATGAAAGGTATAACCAACCAATTATCTTAATATCATTTAAGTCTATGAGGATAGCACTAGCCAATTTAGTTCTCAAGAATTATATGTGTCATATAATAAGCTGGATCACTATTTAAAAATTTCTTTAATGATAAGTTGATAACAATCAAATCTCATGAATTAATAGTAATGCATTCCCTAATAAATTATGCTTTATTTAGGTAAATTAAATTCATAACAAAAACCTCTACAAAATATTAATAAAAGAATGACTTATATGAAAGGAAATAAAGAAAATATATAAACCATATATCATAAAGGTTCACAAAATAAATCACAATACATATCATTTGTTGCTGCAAGCATTCAGCAACTAAACCTTAGAAAGAAAATTCAAATCAAATGAGTAAATTAAAATCTAAAATCAAAACAGAAAATAGAAAAAGGAAATAGAAAAAGGAAATAGAAAAAGAAGAAGGATCTGGCCCGAGTAGCAGGCCGACCCAGCATTTTCTCTGCCTATCTGTCACTCGCGAGCCACAACCAGCTTCCACCGCTCAGTTCGTCGAAGCCCAACAATGGCCCAGGCCCGCATACCCTTTTCTCCAATCTATCGTCATCGTCCACCTCGCGCAGCCGCCAAAGCAGCTCGCTGGCAGCAGCGCCGCTGCTCGCTGGCGTGGAGATTCGTGTTGTCGCCCGCCAGAGGGGATAAGGAGTCCACGACGATGCAACTCTGCCTCGTCCTCATCCACTCCCTCTCCCTCTGAATCTCTCTCTCGATTTCTTCCTCGAGGCCAAAACCCTGGCTAACCTCGCCGTCGTGTTGCACCTCCCCACTCCTTTCCAAGTAGCCATGGAGTAGCCCCGTGCTCCATAGATCCTCTGGGTGGAGTCCAGCATTAAGGGGAGCACTAGGAAGGGAAAATTTTGCCGTTCCTTTCCGTGGAGGTTCGTCAGAATCCTCGTCGGAGAGCTCGCCTCCGACCGCGTCCGTCCTCACCGACACCACCGCTGCAACCAGGGTGATTCATTGATGCTCAAGCATCTTTCCTCTACCCCTATCGCACTCTCTAGCATGCTCGCATCGTAGCGCCGCCATACGCCGCCGTTAGTCGTCGTCGTCGTCGTCGTTATAGTGGTTCCGATGACCAATCGGGGGCGGCGCCACCACTAGTAGACTCCCCGTGAAATACTCGTTCGAACGTGTGGTCTCGCTCGACTGCGCATGCTCGCAAACGCCTACTCCGATGACCATCTGGTGGTGGCCGGCGAAGAGGGGTCGCGCTGACGTCATCCTGAAGCCATGCTCGTGTCACCCTTGACCCAGTCCACTAGTTGACTAGTCCACGCCTAGGTGGCATACTAACGTGGCCCTAATCCCACTGGTTAGTGACCTAGGGTAGCTCTGGATGTGGTGTAAAAAGTTATTTCCTGTTTAGGAAAATAGATAAAATGTTATAAGTCCAAATTTAAATATTCCAGAAATTTAATAAAATTATTAAATCTTGTTAAATCAATAACTTTTATTTTATAATTCAGAAAAATATGTGTAATATATGAAAATGTTTGGAAAAATAAAATCTATAATTCAATTGTGTCATCCAACATCATTATAGTAATTATTTAAATAAATATTATTTAATAAATATTTTATAAATAATAAAACTTTGATAATTCATATTTTAATAATGGTAAATGATAAAATATAAATAATATACCAAAATTCTTAAAAAAATAAGAAATAAATTTAATATTATAATCATGTATTATTATTTCACCTAATTAAATATTTATTATTTATTAAGTGTTTATTCAATATTAAATATTATAAAAATCATATCTTATTATTTACCAATCACAAAAATAAATATAATATACCAAAATGATCACAAAAATAATACCTACATGTTAAAAATATAATATTCCACTTTTGAGGTAAATAAAAAATTTAAACAACTTAATAACTTGAATTTTAACCTATTTCCTTAGTTGATAATTCATATAAGGGTAAATAAAAATTTCTAATATTTCTAAACTTAGCTAATTGAGTTTAATAAATAGTATTAGTCTTAAATATTGATAATATGAAGCCAAAATGGTTCAATACATTTTAAATACAATCTTATTGAATTATCATTCAACCATAAGTGTAGATTATTTTCTAAAAAAATCCTTATCAAATATAAAATCTTTAAGAATAAATTTGTGACTAAATAAAATATTTTCTCTTACTTCAACCACAAGTTTATCAATATACCAAGACACTACAGTGAATTCATAAGTAGTTAAGTAATATTAATTCTTTACTCATAAACCATAACCACACTTTTATAAGAAGAGAAATGTTCTTAATCCATTATAATAATAAGAAAACATAATTCAAATAAAAGTAATATCACTCTAAAGTAATTTTAAAGAAACATTATAAAATAAATAAGTACAAATACCATAAGCATTACACTTTAAGTCCATCAATGTTTTTAAAGTTAACTTTAGCCTACAAGATTTTAAATATAATGCTAAAAACTTTGTTATGTATTTTATAGTTAACTTTGGTCTATTTTAATTAAGTCATAAAGAATCTCAAATCCAAACCATTCAAGCAAAGCATAGATAACATTAATCACATTCTATCAATCATATTCTAAAAGCCGTCAAGGTTGCTTAAACCTTAACAAAGAAATATTTTCTTCAAATGTTATTCTTTTTGCCACGTCAAATAACAAATCTTAAGATAATGTATCCAACACTTAATAACTAAACTTAAAAACTTTGATCATCATCAACAGATGACAATTAGTCATAATCACATTAATTTAAACCTTACTTGTATACTTTGGATTGTAACACCTAAGTTCCTTATAAATATTATTAGTGAAAAATAAAAATTCAAAGATAAAACAATTCTTATATAAGCAGTATTGTATATCATTCCTCATCTGTATACCTTATTGGTTGTGTGGTATTTTAAATACACATTGTTCTACACACCCTCACCAGCCTCAATAAGAAGCACAAATGCGAAACTTATCCAAAAGTGTAACAAATTCTAAAGAAACCTTTCCATTTTCCAAACCTTAGATCAACGCTTATTCTGGGAATACGAATTTACCAAATTGCATTACATCACTTATGCATAATAGCATCCTGCTTCTTTAAACATTAGTCCTTACCGGACCAATGATGCTGATTTCAGATATTGGATCTTATATTGTCTCGAAGACCGTGAGTGCATAATATTGCAATCACAAAAGGCAAGTTCACACTAGCTCATGTCCTTTGATTATTTTTTGTAAAGTATTTTGAAAATCCAGTGTTTTCATCACCTGCATTTCAAAAAGGTCAGAAAACATTGTTTTCATAATAATATGATTATAGGTTATTTACAATGAGGTAATAACCAACTATGAAAAGTTCCGGTGGTAAAAGAACATATTATATAGGACTTAACAACCAATGTCGCCAGTGATTCTTGCGTCGTATATTACGCGTTAACCATGATATTTGGAATGGGACAGAGAAGTTAGCTGTATCTTCTTCCTCTCGCATGTAGCCGGATGTGCAGGTCATGGCTGTTATCCTCGTAGCGTGCATTTTAATTGGTAATTCGTAGAGGATATGCAGCATATGGGTGGGAACCCTCATCGTCCCACGATAGTTCTGGCATCTAACAGTCTGTACAAACCATTGCCGTAATTCAATGGGTGGGCATGGTGTACACCAAGGAGGCATGCGGGGTCGTGAAGGGGGCAGTGATTGGCTTGGATCATCTTCTGGGCCCCACATCATGGAATTGTGGACGGGAATAAGCTGCCCGGTTGTGCAACAAAGAGTTGATCTCTCATGGGTAAAGTGACACACCTCTGTAGAGTGTAAGAACTGTAACTTGTTACTCCCTATTCCGGGAAGGAGCTGCAAACGTGGCGGGAAAGGAACTCCATGAAAGTTCTGGTAAACCCATGAAGGCTGACGGACATAGATTTTCAGAATAAAAGCAACCTTTGAAGAAATGTTTACAAAACTTGCATTGCCTATTACCTATGGTCTGTGGCTGTAGATATAGTGCATCAAACACTCCTTTTTAGTGAACTTGCTGAGTACGCTCGTACTCAACGTATCTTCTTAACCCTTGCTAGATTCTGAAGCCATTAAGACGATGTATACATCAAGTTATGCTCCAGGGATCATCATCAAAAACTCAAGATCTTCAATAAAGTAAAGGAATTCAACGTATACATAAACTCAAGTGAGGACGAAGTTGCTGATTAGGTAGAAAATAACCTCTAGCCATAGAACCTACTTCTGTAGATGGTTGCAATAGCAACAATACCAGCCAAATAGTTTGGTGATAACCTTATTAGCATATTAGTTTTGAGTTATTTATTTCGGATTCTTCTTTGAAAGAAGTTTCTTTCTCTCTCTTTAACCTAGAATGTACTTTGGATCTTATGAAAAGAGTTGAGTTTTAACCTTTAGACATGTCTTGGACCTGTTGTGTTTCTGTTGTACCACTCTGAGGGATGTAATACTAGTGAATGGTGTTACATTGGTGTTATGTCCATGACCATAGTATACTTCATCATGTAGTGGTATGATAGGTCACGGCAGTAGCCCTCCTTTTATAATGGAGTCAGGCCTCTTCCCCCAAATCTTGGGTGAGAAGGGTCACCACACTGTCGTCCACCGAAGTCCTGGTCTACGAGACTACTTTGCATGGAATATGTATTGGTTTGTTTGCTTCCCACTGGTACTTCGTAAAGCTGGAGATGTTGGCGTCTCTTGTCGCTACACAAATCCACATGCTCCCTTATTTTCACCAAAACGACAAAGGGTGGCACTGTCAGTGCTGAGGTCACTTTGCTTTTGCACTGAAGGAGCCGGACCGCCTCGTCTTTATCGAGGTGGTCCATGTGGTCTAAAAAGTCTTGGTGCCACTTATCGGGTTTCGCCGTCTTCGTTGCTTTTTTGCGAGATTATGAGTCTGCCCTTAGGACACGCTCCAAGGTATCCTAGGCCCTTTGGGGGCCGAGGAATCATGAGAGACTTCCCCTCATGAGGCAGCCTCTCGAATCCGAGCTGGGTGAGGCTAAGGCTTGAGGCTCGTGAGGGACTAAACCCCCGGTGTTTGGCTTATGGGCCCCTGATTGTATCCCCCGGGAGCTTGTGGCGCACGTGTCCCTTGATGAACACGAAGGGGCAAGGGCCCAAACATTTGGTGGGCCCTGCCACCACTCAGGTCAACACCAAACTGCCATCACACACATCTCGATCGTCCACATGGAACGACATCATGCTTTCACCATCGGATGCAGCGAGGCCTGTGGAGAAGCCTAGTCTGCCTTGGGAGTTGCTCCCTCGTGATTTGACGGCACGTGGGGTGAGCCAGCGGTTAATGCCACACACCATAGGCGGCGACGTGACCTCTCATCTTGTTAATTAGGGGCACAAGCGCGATGCCTTCTTATTGACGTCACTTCCCCTGCTCATCCATACCTTCCCCCTTTCCAAAGATAGGTCCTCACTTCTCCACATGGTGCCCAAGCGCTTTTCTGCCGCCAAAAAAGGAAAGTCTGTGATGGTGGAGGCAGAGGAAGCTCCACCGGTGAAGCACGGCCATGGGCGGCCAAGCAGGAGCGATCATGGGAGGTGTGGCGGTCATGTTGCCCATCAGGCTGCCACCTCTTCTCCTAACGCTGTCGTTGCAACCGAGGGGGAGGCGCCGGAAAAACACGATCGCAGTCACCCTCGTGGTAGCTGCCAGGGGTACCATGGGGGCATAGCGGAGGGCAAGGCAGTGGCCCGGAGCCCGTATTTATCCCACCTCAGCCTTACCGTATTTATCCCACCTCATCAAGATCAAGGATGACCCTGATCCCGTCCGAGTCATCAATTTCATCCTCATCCTCTAGGATGAGGACTGATTCACGAGGGTGAAGCTTCCTCAACTTTTCGCACTTGGGGTCACGGGAAAAATTCCTGGAGGTGTGTTGCAGCAACATTCTGGCAGTCACGATTGGTGGAGCATGAACGTCGAGACCCCCGCTCTCCGGGTGAGATGTACCTCACCAACGATTGGGATCACTTTATCTGCGACCACAACATCATGTGTGGATCTGTGTTGCGGTTCCGCTATACCAGCGGTGAGGATTCTCTGTGTCGGTGTTCGACCCCCTGATGTGTCGCGTCAACTGCCCGTGCCACCTAATGTAACATCCCAAAAATCATGAATTACAAAATCATGCATTGCATTCTTATTGTCATAGCATTTAGGGTTAGCATAAAAATTTTCATAGTTTGAAATCAAACAAAACCATTTATATGCCCATTTTACTTTTTATATGAGGCATGGTTTTGTTCTTATTTTCAAAGGACCAAGGTTTGTTTGTGTAAACAGTAGTGTTTGACACACATTTGAGTGCAAGGATCACACTACAAAAATCCAGAAAATACTTGAATTCAAACAAGTTTGAAAAGGGTTTGAAAACCATTTCTGAAAAATCAAACAGAAAAATAAAAGGTTAAAAGAAAAAAATAAAACCAGCGCTGCACTTTGAGCCTAGCTCCAGAACAGGCCCAAAATCCCACCCGGGCCATTTCCCCTTCCCCCTCTCTCTAACCGGCGCTCACCTTACCCCACACTCGTTGACAGTGGCCCTAGTCTAGCTCAGCATTGTCTCCCCCAAATCTTGCGTGACGACCATGCCGTTGTCGTACCTCGCCGAATCAATTCGATTCAATTCCGTTGATGCAGGCAGTAATTCGTTCGGCCCTCACCTTCTACTTAATCCCCACACCACCACGGCCATTTCCCCTCAACTCCCCTCACCAGAACGCCACCAGGCTGCACGCATTTGAGCTCGAAACTCTGTTGTCCAACAAACTCAGACGAGGTATTCCGGTGAGCACCGTCCACCCCGTCCCCTATCGTTCATGTTGCCGTACTCCCCTTGCTCGTATGCTTCTTCTCATGCCTTTTATTCATCTTCTCGTGACCCAGAACATCGGCTACGTTGACGCGTGCACCAACTGTTGATGTGGAGCACTTCGTTGGAACCCCAAGAGCAAGGTGTGATGGAGCACAGCAGCAAGTTTCCCTCAGTAGAGACCGAGGTTATCGAACCAGAAGGACGAAGGAAACGTCACACAGGTGTTGCTGGCAACATGGAGATCTGCACAACACAAACTCAAGACTTTGTCCCAACGAATCAGTGAGGTTGTCAAGCTCACCGGTTTACTTTAACAAAGGATTAAACGTATGGTGTGGAAGGTAATGGTTTGAAGCAAGTAAACAAGTAACAGTAGAAGATGTATCTATGGTAAAGATTGGACCGGGGTCCATAGTTCACTAGAGGTGCTCTCCTTAGATAAACAACATGACATGAAGGGTAAACAAATTACAGCGGGGCAATTGACAGGAACTGAGCAAGGCATAACAATGCAATTACTAGCTAGCAAGATCCTATGAAGTTGATTGGGCAATACAACATTATACATATACCGTAATCCAACGACATCTATGACTAGAAGTGCACCTTCAGGTTATCATCTGAACCCCCTCCAGTATTAAGTTGCAAGCAACAGACAACTGCTTTAAGCAAAGTGTGTAAGGTAAACAATCCGTATGTTCTCTGAACAAGGGACCGTTGTTTTATCCCTAGTAGCAACAACACATCTACAACCGAAGAGATTTCTGTCACTTCCCTTGGAAACTAGAGGCATGAACCCACTATCGAGCATAAATACTCCCTCTTGGAGTCACTAGCAACTACTTGGCCAAGATAACCACTAGCAACGGAGAGCATGCAAGATCACAAACAAAACAGACATGATAGAATCATAAAGATAGAACCATTAATCAAACCAACATAATAATCTCAATATCCATAGGATCCCCGCAAACACAACATGCATGATTACAAATAGATTAGATCTTGATCATGAACGGAGCTCACAAGATCTATACATGAAAGCACAAAGGAGGAGATGCAACCATATAGCTACTACATGGACCCATAGTCCAAGGTGGAACTACTCACGAATCATACCGGAGAGAAGGCCTCCGGGATGATCTCCCCTCCGGCAGGGTGCCAGGAAGAACTTCAGACCCCCCCCGATCTAGGGACGATGGTGGCGGCGGCTACAGAGGGTTTCGTGGATTTCTGATTGGGTCCTGAGAGTTTTTGTATCGGGGGAATCTTATAGGCGAAGGGACGAGTCTGGGAAGCGACCAGGGTAGGCAAACCCTACCTAGGCGCGGGTCCATGTGACCCCGCGCCTAGGGGGGTTTGGCCTCCCTGGACCACTTCTCCGTCTCCCCTCTGGACTGCTTGTTCCCCACGGGAAGTTATTGACTTTAATGTTCGTCCCGTCCAATTCCGAGAATATTTCTTTACTAACTTTTATAAAACCAAAAACAGAAGAAAACAGGCATCTGGCACTGTTGCAACTTGTTAATAGGTTAGTACTAGAAAACATGTAAAAGACACCTCAAAGTGTGGACAAGTAAAGCAAAGTAGATACTAAACAAGCATGGAGCATCAAAAATTATAGATACGTTTCCAACATTTCATACGTCCAGCACCGTGAGCACCCGAAGCCGGCCTCATCTCCGACAAGAAATCCCGGTAAGATGCGACCGTCCCTTGGCCTCTTAATCAAATGATCTTGTTCGCCTGAACCTTCCGCATGTCCTGATACACTTGGTTTGCGCTAGCGTGATCCAGAGCATCGACGTCGTCTTCGCCAACTCGTACCCGACGCTGTCCGCAACTCCGACGAGCCCCATCGACCACAACAGCTCGCCCCCGTCCAAGCCAAAGCCACATTGAGCTTCCTCGCGACTTTGCGACACTGGTAAGCCACCACACAGCCCCTAGCCTACTCTAGAATCGACAGAGAATCGCTAGCCGAAGAGCCACCGCCGCCAGCCCCCATTCGTGTCGCCCATCTATGGTTGCATGTGTTAGCGCCATCATATCTAGATCCTAGGGTTGAGATTAGTTCGTAGGCCGAAGTGGTATCGTTAGATATGAGCCACTGGATCTGACTTAGATCCAACGTTCCATGCGCTCGATCCACGCGAAGCGGTACTGACCAATCAGGAGCGCCCACGTTTCTAGATTTTAGATTTAAAATCTGTTTTTGAATCTATTAGAGATTTAAACTTGTGAAATTCATATCTTTTATTCTGTTTATCCAAAAATGCAAATAATATAACATTGGATTCAGAAAAATAAATCCTACATTACCGTGGGCTTAAATTTGTATTTTGCTTCTAGAAATATAGAATTTGATGCAGAACACTTTATATGCATATTTTGACTATTAAAATGTTTATATAATTGTTTTGAGGCAAATATAAGTTTGTTTAGACTTGAACTAAATGGTTTTATGTTCAGTACTGTTTGATTAGACTTGTTAGTATATAAAATTCATTCCATTGCATTTGCATGCATTCATATATATTTTTGCTTGAATTATTTGAATGTGAATTTGGTGCTATTATTTTATGTGTAGATTTTGGTGCTAGTGGTGATTGTGAGTGTGAGGATTGTTGCTACTCCCCCAACTACTACCAAGGCAAGTGGTGCTTCATGTATTTTGTCCTACTATTTTTGACTATGCATTAGTGATATTTTGAATAGGACTTGCATGGAATTTTTGCTAAGTATAAATATATGCTATGCCATGTGAAATCCTAGTGGTTGTAGTCTTGGTAGAATTTTATCTAAGTTAAGATACTTGATATGATATCATGCTTAGCCTAGCTAGTAGCAAACAAGGGTGGATTATATTACATGCTATGGAAATTTTGCTAAGTCTTTGACTTGTGTTTTTGTTTAATAAAACAACTAAGTGAATGAATCACCTGGGTGGAATGGTATGATGGTTTGTGTTGAGTGGTTACACAAGGCCCATGTCTATGGTCTACCTTGTGTATCACACTTGTGGAAAGCCACCCAGGAACAAAGGGATTTGAGATAATTAGTGTTTAGAAGCTTCTAGTGCAACCACATGGCATATGGGCTCTTCCTTGATCATATAGGTTGCAATAATGCCAGATGGACAGATGGTGGTAGGGTGATAGGTTGGAATGCGTCCATAGTGGTCTAAGGGAAGGCTTCTGAAAGATCTCGTCTCGATGCATGTCGAGTCTTGTGGGAGAAGTGCACCACCTCTCGAGAGGGTAAAACCTTACTTAGTCGTGTCCCCGACAATGGACAATTTGAGCATCAAGACATTGAAGCTATAAAGGATCTCCTCATCCCAATTTCTAAGTTAAAATCTTGTGGTTAAACAAGGGTTAAAGGTTCACCAATGTCTATTGTGTTGGGCCACACAGAGATAAAACAAAAAACTTTTTCCTCTAACGTGGTGATCCCAAGATCTAGCTGAGGTAGAAGGCCACGAGGTTTACCACTAGACGCGCAGTTGCGGATTACTGATGTAGCGCGTTAGTTGATGAAGTGCAGTCCTTTGCGATCCAATCGTCCTGGTGCTGATCGTACAACACCTCTGCTGGTATCCACACGTACAAGGAGGAGCACCGGCGGCGAACTGCTAGGTTCGAAACGACGGCAGGACTGCTGTGGAGCTAGGGTTTCCAACACATGGAATGACCTAACCGAACAACGATTAACCCTTCTGGGTTGCGGTGCTCCACTATATTTAGGGAGTGAACGTGGGCTCCACTCTCGTGGCCCATTCACTAAAGCCCATATAACACCAGTCACCGTGAGTCCAACTCACTAACTCAGTCCTAATCCGACTTGGGTCCAACCCAACAAGATTACCGGTTCAGATCCAATCCGAACTTGCTCCCGCTCTTAAGTGTGTGACCCCGCAGGCTCATGGATACTTGGACACGATTAGAGTCCGACTCTCAATCGATCAGCCGGTAGCGGCTCCTAGCAGAACGTGTCGACTCCCAAATACCAATGAGTCATGACGACTTGCCTTTCCAATGCGACTTGCGTCTGAGTCCCTTTTGCCTCACAATATGCCTTGTCAAACTATAGGCGAATATTTTTCATCCCTTAAATAGTGCGACTCTCTTCTCGATACGAGATAAGTGATAAACCCGACTTACTCTTAGTCGATCGCCTCTGTTAACACTTAACCGAGCCGTGCATGCTCATGCTTTCCGAATCATATCATCCGAGAGGGCCCAGAGAATATCTCTCCGAGTGGAGGGGCAAAATCCCATCTTGGTTATTCACATCACGCATCTTGATTCTCAGTCGACCCGAACTCTGCCTTTATAACTGCCCAGTTACGGATCAGCATTTGAAAGAACCTAAGTCGGTGATCCTCAACTTGGACTATACAATAACCTCAGGTCTAAGGATTACATTGATTGAGATATACAAATGACAACTTGTTCGTTGTACCTCAATATGGGTCAATCCGAATCGCTAAACTCTTTAGCCGAATCTGTGTAAGTTGGAATAGCATCTCCATGCCCATGACAAGTGGAACCGAGTCATCAAGCCAACTTTCACATTGGTTTGCGGCGTTCCGAAACACCGTTCCTTTGCGGCGTTCCTGGAGGAGTAAGTTGAGGAACTATTTCAGAACTTTTCAGATGGTCATCAAACTCATGGATCATGTACTCGCCTCCTTGGTCCGACCGAAGAAACTTTATTTTCTTGCCAAGTTGATTCTGTGCTTCATTCTGGAATTCTTTGAACTTTTCAAAGGCTTCCGACTTATGTTTCATCAAGTAGATATATCCATACCTACTCAAATCATCAGTGAAGGTAATGAAGTACTCATAACCACCCCTGGCTATCGTGCTCATTGGTCCACATACATCACTATGTACTAGTCCCAACAAGTTGGACGCCCTTTCACAACTCTTTGCAAAAGGTGTCTTGGTCATTTTGCCGAGTAGGCAAGATTCACATGTCTCGAACGACTCCAAGTCGAACGAAGTTAGGAATCCATCATCATGGAGCTTCTTCATGCGTTTCCAACTTATATGACCAAGCCGACAGTGCCAAAAGTAAGTCATATTCAGATCATTTGGTTTCAACCTTTTAACATTTATGTTATAAACCGACTCACCATCAAGATTCAAAATAAATAACCCGTCCTGGACGGGTGCAAAGCCATGAAACATATCATTCAAATACAAAGAACAACCATTATTCTTGATATTCGACTCATAGCCTTGCCTCATCAAACATGAAGCCGAAATAATGTTTCGACTAAGTACTAGAACATAATAACAATTATTCAGTTCCATAATGAATCCGGAAGGTAAATGAAGCTGCATCATGCCGACTTCCAACGCAGCAACTCTTGCTTTGTTGCCGACTCGAATATCAACCTCGCCTCTTGCTACGTTCCTAGTTCTTACCAGTCCGTGCAACGAGTTGCAGATGTGAATAACTAATCCGGTATCATATACCCAAGAACTATTAGGTGCATCAGCAAGATATATGTCTATAACATTGCAAACAAGTGTACCTGAGTCGGAAGTCATACCTCCACTCTTGGCTTTGTCGGCCAAGTACTTGCTGCAGTTCCTCTTCCAGTGGCCATCCACCTTGCAATATAAGCAAGTGGATCCGGCTGAAGTAGATGGCTTAGCCCCTGAGGAAGCACTTGGGACCGAGTCCTGAGCCTGCTTTCCTCCTCACTTAGCCTTCTTCTTAGTCCAAGAACTCTTCTTGAACTTAGCCTTATTATGCACCATCAACACATGACTGGCACCCTTCTTGAGATCCGCCTCTGCCTGCTTGAGCATCCCATGCAATTCAGTGAGCTTCTTATCCATACCATGCATGTGGTAGTTCGAAATGAACTGCCCATATGCACTAGGAAGAGAGTTCAGAATTATATCCATAGCGAACTCTTTGCTAATGGGGTAGCCAAGCCTCTCCAGAGACTGCACGTAACCAACCATTTTGATCACATGCGGACTCAGTGGATCACCATCCTTAAGCTTTCAACTCAGCAAAGCCAGAGAGACTTGATACCTCTCAGTCTTCTCCTGAGCCTGGAACATACTTTTGAGGCTTTCGATCATATCGTAGGCCTCAACATGCTCGAACTGCTTTTGCAAGTCCGGTTCCATGTGAGCAAGCATAAGATAGCTAATATCCGTGGACTCATCCTTAGCCCGACGGTAGGCATTGGTGGCAGCGACAGTCGCATTCTCATTCGGCTCATCTGGAAGTGGGTTGTCTAGGACATGGTCCTTCTTTTCTTGTTTGCGAACAATTCTCAGGTTTCGATACGAGTTGGTAAAATTAGTGTCGTTCAGTTTATCTTTCTCAAGAATGGTTCTCAACGCAAAACCGGATATCTGAGAGTGACTGCTACTTCGTGCCATGATCTACAATAGAAAAATGCAAAACACTTAAGACATGTATTCATAAAAGAGCAAGCATATTAAACACTTTAATATTTTATGCTCCCACTAGAACCAACACCCCTTCGATGGTTGCTTAGTGATTCAGGACCCTAAATAAGCAAGTCGGCTAGTGAGCTTTAGCATCACCGCTAGCCGCCAAGTGATCTAGGTAGACAACTCCTTGTCAATCGCATCTCATACGACTCCTGTTGGACGGGTGGCATCACATGCCCCGGCTCCCGTCCGACTTTTCCCTGAGCCCCACAACCGTAGTGATAGACCCGTCTAGCTTACCGAGTGTTTCCAGAGTAAGAGTCCGACTCGAACCCACCTAGTAGGAAAGAATTGGCAGCACCTCAATTTTATGAGCCCATTACCAAAAATGTCCGACTTGTGATGGTGCAAACACTGGCGGGGAAAACCGACTAGACCTTCTTTGAGGGATTAAATTTTACCAACTATCTAATAGAGGTAAAATAGAGACAAAATAATAACACAAAATAAAGCAATTATAATGTGAAATGGTATGGCTCCCTTCATGGAAATCTCCATCTCCACAAATCCTATAATCCGACTCGTGCCAACTCTTGCCACTTGCCGTCTTACTCCATGTCGCCGACATGTACAACGCCTTGCATGCCTTCTGGGTTCCCCAAACAGCTACACTAGCTTAGTAAAGTAAATTACAAGGAGAATCTGACACGCAGGTCGTTATACAATAATATGACAGCACCTAGGCTCTAGCCAGCTGATAAAACCGTGATTCGCAGATTAGTATGGATTACACACATACATCACATGCACATGAACCAAACCATTCAGAACTTCCTGCAAAAACAAGTTATGCATAGATATGCTATCTACCGGTGTTGTGAAACTCGCAACGACATCTAAGGCGCTACGACAGGGCGAAGCCGGAGGTCCCGAAAACGTAGATCTCATCTATGATCTGGACATGGATTCCGACCATTGTTCTGATTTGATCAAACTTTTTGATCTTTGATCACCACATCTGGATTTACTTGTCACATTCTACCCCGATGGCGGAAGCCGACCGGTATGGGTATGTTGTTCCACGACCTCAGCAATATGATCATGGAAATTAGATCTACCATTCCCCGAGTACAGTTGATCCAATGAACCTCGTACAAAATTGATCTATCTCATAGATCGACCACCAAAACATCATATAGATCTCATCTACAGCCTACCGCATATAATATATACGAGATCTCAAGCCTAAAACCAGAAGCTATCGCTCTGTTACCACTGTTGGGCCACGCAGAGATAAAACAAAAAACTTTTCCCTCTAACGTGGTGATCCCAAGATCTAGCTGAGGTAGAAGGCCACGAGGTTTACCACTAGACGCGCAGTTGTGGATTACTGATGTAGCGCTTCAGTTGATGCAGTGCAGTCCTTTGCGATCCGATCGTCCGGGTGCTGATCGTATAGCACCTCTACTGGTATCCACACGTACAAGGAGGAGCACCGGCAACGAATTGCTAGGTTCGAAACGACGATAGGACTGTTGTGGAGCTAGGGTTTCCAACACATGGAATGACCTAACCGAACAACGATTAACCCTTCTGGGTTGCGGTGCTCCACCATATATAGGGAGTGAACGTGGGCTTCACTCTCGTGGCCCATTCACTAAAGCCCATATATCACTAGTCACCGTGAGTCCAACTCACTAACTCAGTCCTAATCCGGCTTGGGTCCAACCCAACAAGATCACCGGTTCAGATCCAATCCGAACTTGCTCCCGCTCTTAAGTGTGTGACCCCGCAGGCTCCTGGATACTTGGACACAATTAGAGTCCGACTCTCAATCGATCAGTCGGTAGAGGCTCCTAGCAGAACGTGCCGACTCCCAAGTACCAATGAGTCATGAAGACTTGCCTTTCCAATGCGACTTGCGTCCGAGTCCCTTTTGCCTCACGATATGCCTTGTCAGACTATAGGCGAATATTTGTCATCCCTTAAATAGTCCGACTCTCTTCTCGATCCGAGATAAGTGATTCACCCGACTAACTCTTAGTCGATCGCCTCGGTTAACACTTAACCGAGTCGTGCATGGCCATGCTTTCTGAATCATATCATCCGAGAGGGCCCAGAGAATATCTCTCTGAGCGGAGGGGCAAAATCCCATCTTGGTTATTCACATCACGCAACTTGATTCTCAGTTGACCCGAACTCTGCCTTTATAACTGCCCAGTTACGGATCAGCGTTTGACAGAACCTAAGTCAGTGATCCTCAACTCGGACTATGCAATAACCTCAGGTCTAAGGATTACATTGATTGAGATATACAAATGACAACTTGTTCGTTGTACCTCAATATGGGTCAATCCAAATCGCTAAACTCTTTAGCCGAATCTATGTAAATTGGAATAACATCTCCATGCCCATGACAAGTGGAACCGAGTCATCAAGCCAACATTCACATTGGTCTAAGTTGTGTGTCCAACACAACCTCAATGACCAAGGATATTTAGTACAAACAACATGAATATATAGTTCCACAACCGAATCACATATTCAATGATACACATCAGATGTTTATACGAGGACAACTTAATATCTTTATGAATACAATGGGAAATCTCATCATACATGATTGCATGTAGGGCATATTCCCAACATATTGGTGGTTCCTTGGATGATTTGACAAACAAAAACATAGTGTTTTCAACTGATAAGGAAAAGCTATTTTGAGCAAAGCAAGCCTAAGCTACACTTAGCCAAATTCATGTAGATGTTAGAAATTACTATTCTACTATGGTATCACTTGCCAATACAATTCCAAATGTATTGACCCACTATGGCTGTAACTTATGACGTTGCAGGTTACTCTGATGGAGAATAAGGTTGTGAGTGTACACTCAACATGCTTGCCTGTGGCACATGAAGATGAATAATTATAGTTATTTACTTTATGTTATGAACTCTTGTACTAAACTTTGGCTATTGAGTTGTAAAATACTATTTTTATCTCTGGAATGACAACGTAATAAAGACCTTTGTATCTATGTACTTCATCTTAAACTGTGGATGCTAGCATTTGATCCAGGGACTAGCATTGCAATCACAGGGACCTTTACCTTATAAAGGTGGGGTCTTATAGATGGTATCAGAGCACTGTGTTGCCTGTAGGATTATGACCCTAAGTTGGATTAGACTAAGAAAACCACTAAGGAAAAATGAAACTCTTTGGAAATTCCACACTTGTCTTTTTCTTCTCGTAAAACTCTTCTAATCTTATTTCTCATCTCTATTTGTAGATGGCCGCCATCAACGAAGATGTCAAGAAGGGACCACTCATGATCATGACTTTAGAACGTGAGACGGAGTTTCCCAAAGCACTCAAAACCCTTATGGTTAGCTTGGGGATACATGGTGAGCCTGTGTACAAGGTATTTCCAGTTATGGATGAAGGAGAAGAATATTGGTGGGTGCAACTTCACTTATACAAAAACAAGGGAGACAACCACAAAGAGTCGGGATTCTACATGGGCACCAACTCAGAAATGTATACGACATTCTTTGACTCTGCAAGGAATGCAGCTTGGAATGCTATCAAAGAGCTTGGTGAAAGACTCAAGTGTAGAATGCTCAACACTCAAAATGATCTTAAGGAGGAGAAGAATTATACCCAAGACTTAGAGAACGCCATAAAACGTCTAAGGGAAGATATCATAGACATAGCATATGGGTGAGAATTGTAACGTACTCCGCTAGTTGGACCACCACACTTGTCGTTTTCTCGCAAAAAATTGTCTAAGTTATGTTCAAACCTTAGTGTTTGTGGTAGACTTTGTATGCCATGACTTGTATGTTTTATGGATGTTTGTACGCCTTTTGCTTTCATTTTACTGTCTTGATTTTCTCTTACTTGTGTTGTTCTAATAATTCTCTATCTTACATTAGATGCCTAGCTTTGTGATCAGCACTGCCGAGGATTTCAATGGAACTTGTTTTGGTTCACGTATCGTGCAGTTCACTAGTGTGCTCAACCTCCCACTTACTAGTATCAAGGCACTCCAGCTTACCAAGTTTGAGAGGAAGGATCTTTGGGGCTTTAGAGTCACAAAGCCGGGACGCCAGATGGAGCCACCCACGGAGGAGATTACCTTCAAGCTTGATGCACGATGACAAGGAGAAGGGACTTGAGGTAGTCATGCAGGAACTACTCGAACGTTTCTGCGGACGCCACGCCACCGAGATTAGAGGCCTCTACTTCCACCCGTTCGGGAGACGTGACAAGGAGGGAGAGGCATTGGTGTATGAGGGCGCTTCTAGAGAGACGATAGATCCAGTTCGTCTGTACCTCCAGGATCTGGAGGGTCTTATTAGACACTTCGACACAGATAGGACCAAGGTCATGCTTAGGAATGACGATCTCTAGGTTTAGTTGAGGGAGAAGGACAAGCTCTTCGCGAAGAAGGACGAGATCGTCAAGGAGATGGAGGCCAGATTCGAGAGCTAGGACAAGAAGTTCAAGAATCAGGAGAAAAGAGTCCAAGACAGAAACAAGAAGATTAAGGACATGAAGGCTGAGATAGAGGCCAAGGACTTCGAGCTCGAGACCCAGCAGGGAGTGATTGAGAGGCTGCGCTCACAGAAGAGAGCTCTACGTGCGAAGGTCGGGGCCTTGACCACTAGTGTCGAGGAGTACAAGATAGCCAAGGAGACAGCCGGACTTACACTTGTTGACGTGGAGGTCGACATGGAGGAGTAGTGTAGACTACTCGACTATCTTTTACCTATCATACTTTGATTATTGAGTCGCAATGACCATCCAACATGTGGATGGCTTGCTAGTGTATTTACATTTCCAAAACTTGTTGTTTACATTGTTCAAACTCTATGCTATCTCATGCTTGATTATTTTGTGATTGTTGCTATGTGATGTATTATGCATATTAAGCATCTATGGGTTATATCTCATTCCTTACCTTATTGAAACCACATATGCCTCCCCGTCGTGCCAATCCCAACCAAAACAACAACAATAACATCAATCCCGAGATGTAGCAGCTGATGATAGCTCAAGCACAGTTGATGTAGATGATGACCCAGTTCATGGCAAATCAGAACCAGAATAACAACAACAACCAACCAACCAAAACAACCCACTAGCATTTGACATGCTTACAAGGTTCTTGAGGTTGAGGCCAGTCAAGTTCTCGGGAACCACTGATCCAATGGTAGCCAATGACTGACTATGCTCTGTGAATAAGGACTTGGTCACTATTGGCTGCACCGATGAGGAAAAAGTCAGGTTCGTAGCACACCTTCTTGAAGGACCAGCAGCAACATGGTGGGACAACTTTCATATCACCACTCCCCTTGAGGATGCGACTTGCGCTATTTTTGAGGATGGATTCCGTACAGCTCACATCTCATCAGGAGTGATGAACTTGAAAAAGAAAGAGTTCCACAATCTGAAACAGCGTGACCGTAGTGTGGCTGAATACATTGAGGAGTTCAACAATCTGGCGTGCTACACTGGATGAGGTTGATACTGATGCCAAGAGGAAGGAGAAGTTCCTTGAGGGACTTAATGATGAGATGAACCTGCAGCTATCTTTTGCCTATGTCCCAACATATCAATCACTTTGTGACAAGGCCACCATCTTGGAAAGCAAGATGAAGCAGGTTGAGAGCATGAAGAGAAAGCATAACTTTGATAAGCACAGCTTAGGATCGTATCACAAGCATCCCCATGGTGATGATAGTGGAGGTTATGGATCCCACAAGTATGGGAAGTATAACAACCACCACCACAACAACTGTCACCATGACAACAAGCACCACCGCAGTCATGATAATGATAGATACAAGAACCATAAGAGTGGACATAAGAGCCACCATAGTGGAAATGGCAATGGAAGTCAGCCTTCTAAAAGAGATATCAGTCAGGTTGAGTGCTTCAAATTCAAGAAAACTGGGCACTATGCAAATGAATGCCCAGAAAAGAAAGTTGAACGATCCAACAAACCCAACCCTTTCTAGAAGGTACAAGTGAACCACATCAATGTGGAAGATATCTATGAGGAATCTGATGCTGTGGCTGGTAAGTTCAAGCTTAATTCTTTTCTAGCACTTGTTCTTTTTGATACTGGCGCATCGTATTCATTCATATCAAGAGAATTTGTTGATAAAAATGGACTTCCAACTGAAACAATTGGGTGTCCTATAAAAGTAAGCTCTCGCGGTGGAGAGATGATAGTGAACTTTGGATGTCATGATCTTGTAATAGAGTTTGGAAAGTATAAGTTTCCAGTTAGTTTGATAAACCTAGATTCCCAAGGATTGGATGTTATTCTGGGCATGGATTGGATGACTAAGTTTGAAGGAGTACTAGATTGTGCCAATCGTACTGTCACACTTACAACCCCAGATAAGAAACGGATTAGGTTCAAATCTAACTTTGAATCTAAAGGAAGTAAGTTAAATTCTCTTAAGGGGATTAGCATAGACAGTGTGCCAATTTTGAAGGAGTATCCGGATGTGTTTCCGGAGGAATTGCCTGGAATGCCACCAGATAGAGATGTAGAGTTTCTAATTGATTTGCTGCCAGGATCTGGGCCAATAGCAAAGAGACCCTACAAGATGTCAGTTGATGAGTTGAAGGAACTCAAGAAACAACTTGGAGAATAGTTGTAGAAAGGTTTTAATCAACCAAGTTCTTCGTCTTGGGGTGCACTAGTTTTGTTTGTTGAGAAGAAAGATTGAAGTCAAAGGCTATGCATAGACTATCATTCACTCAATGAGGTGACTATCAAGAACAAATATCCTTTGCCTAGAATCAATGATCTATTTGATCAACTAGAAGAAGCCCGTGTGTTCTCAAAGATTGATCTCCGATCAGGTTATTTTCAGCTAAAGATTAGAGAGCAAGACATACCTAAGACTGCTTTCACCACTAGATATGGATTGTATGAGTACACCGTGATGCCATTTGGTTTGACGAATGCACCAGCCTATTTCATGAACATGATGAACAAAGTGTTCATGGAGTTTCTTGACAAGTTTGTTGTCGTATTCATCAGCGATATTTTGATATATTCCAAGAGAAAAGAAGAGCATGAAGAGCAATTGTGTTTGATACTTGAGAAACTCAGGGAGCACATGTTGTATGCCAAGTTCAGTAAGTGTGAATTCTGGCTGAATGAAGTTGGATTTCTCGTACATATTGTGTCGGGAGATGGTATAGTTGTCAATCCTGCAAAAGTGTCAGCTGTGACTGAGTGGGAATCTCCCAAGTCAGTGAAAGAAGTTCGTAGTTTCCTTGGCTTGGCGGGATACTATAGAAGATTCATTGAGAATTTCTCAAAGGTAGCTAAGCCAATGACAGAATTAGTCAAGAAAGAAGAGAAGTTTGATTGGACTGAAGGATGTGAAGTCAGTTTCCAAGAATTGAAGAATAGACTAGTGTCATCACCAGTCTTATGTCTGCCAGATTTGGAGAAGGATTTCCAAATCTATTGTGATGCATCTCACCAAGGACTAGGTGGAGTTTTGATGCAAGAAGGGAAATTTGTGGCTTATGCCTCGAGACAACTCAAAACTCATGAAGTAAATTATCCTACTCATGATTTAGAGTTAGCCTCTGTTGTCCATGCACTCAAGACATGGAGACATTATCTTTTGGGAAAACGTTGTGAGGTGTTCACAGATCACAAAAGTTTGAAGTATATCTTCACTCAGAAGGAAATCAATATGAGACAAAGAATATGGCTAGATCTCATCAAGGACTATGACTTGAGTTTGCAATACCATCCCGGTAAAGCAAATGTTGTAGTGGATGCTTTAAGCCGTAAGGTTTATGTGAAGGGCCTTACTAAGGGACAATTTCCAGATGATCTGTGTGCCCAATTCAAAGATCTCAGGTTGGAGATAGTACCTGAAGGACATCTCATGTCATTGGATGTTCAACCCACATTGTTGGACAATATCAAAGAAGCCCAAAAGTTGGACAAGGAAATTGAAGAGATTAAGGATAAAATTAGTAAAGGGAAAGATAAAGGATTCCATGAAGACGAACATGGTACTTTATGGTATGGAAAATGTATCTGCATTCCGCAAGATCCAGAACTTCGGAAACTGATTCTGCAAGAAGCACACAACTCACCATATTCCATTCATCTGGGTAACAGCAAAATGTACATGGATGTGAAGGAAAGATTTTGGTGGAATAATGTCAAGAAGGACATCGCAGTACATATTGCTTTGTGTGATGTGTGTAGTCGAGTGAAAGCGGAACATCGGAAACCGGCAGGATTATTACAACCACTACCTATTCCTGATTGGAAGTGGGATAAGATTGGCATGGATTTTATCAGCGGACTGCCAAAGACCAAATCTAGATACGATTCTATTTGGGTTGTTGTAGATCGCCTAACTAAAGTGGCTCATTTAATACATGTGAAGACAACCTATACAAGTGCCAAGCTAGCCAAAATATATATGAACAGGATTGTATCTCTGCATGGAGTACCTAAGAGTATTATGTCTGATAGAGGGACTTAGTTCACTTTGCATTTTTGGCGACAACTGCATGAATCATTGGGAACAAGATTAGAGTTCAACACAGATTTTCACCCCCAGACTGATGGACAGACAGAAAGGACCAATCATATTCTGGAGGATATGTTGAGGGCATGTGCCCTAGACTATGGTGCTAGTTGGGATGAAAGTCTGCCTTACGCAGAATTCTCTTACAATAACAGCTATCATGCCAGCATTGAGATGGCACCGTTTTAATTTCTTTATGGAAGGAAGTGTACTACACCATTGTTATGGAGTGGTATAGGAGAAAGAAGTTTGTTCTGACCAAGACTGATTAAGGAAGCTGAAGAGAAAGTCAGATTAGTAAGGGACAGATTGAAGATAGCATAGTCCCGACAAAAGAGATACACAGATCCAAAGCGTAGTCGATTGCCCTCTCCTCGGAGATGTTTGCGGTGGAGTTATTGATGATAGACCAACGTAGTATGTATGAGCGGATGGACTCATTAGTCCGTTGGGTGCAGGCCCGCATCTCTTCGATTGAGACTGGCCTCTTGTTGGTGCCCTTGAAGTTGTGGATGAAACTGTACGCTAGTTCTTCCCAGCTTCGGATGGAGCCAGAGAGGAGGCTGCTGTAGGGTTCGCGGCATAGAAAACAAAACAATTCCTACGATGGGAACAACTGTGTACCAAGATCTATCTACTAGATACAAGCAACGGGCGGATATACATCCATAGAGAACATACCCTTGAAGACCGACAAAGCTTAACAAGGTTGAACTCGTGGTTGATGTAGACGAACTCTTGCCGATCTCAAGATCGAGAGGAAGTCCTAGCGCCGCAAATCAGCGGCACATCCGTGCTCGCACACATGTCCGAGGAACCTACCAACCTCCGCCTCCTCGCTATAGCGATGCAGCGGAAGCACAACTCTTTCTTTCCGAAGAGCCATCAGGAACATGTATCTCGCTAGTCCAAGACCATGGGGATAAACTAGAGGAGGAGAGAGATCTTTCACGAGGAGGTGTGAGTGAGAGAGAGAGAGGGAGAGGGGCTCCTTTTATAGGAGGAGCGGGGACCAAAGGGGGTGGCCGCCGGCCATGGGGCTGCCCCCTCCCCTCCTTCATTCATGTGGGTGGAAGCTCCACTCACAAAATGCCCCTTCAATTCTCCACTCAAAAATTCCCATTAAATTTCCACCAAATTTAATGCAAACTCTCTTTAAATAAAACTCCTTTTACTTATTAAGAATTTTGTAAATTACTTTAATGACAAACATTCACATATAACCCCTTGCTAGTATTTAATTTCACATGCAGAAACCCTTTCTGCAATTTCACCCAAAAATAGTTTCGGTGTCTAGTGAAATAAATTCATGCGCTTTGTTATTCTTTTCAGCATTAAACTATTTGCTCCAAATGGTGGCAGTGTCTCTTAAGTGTGTCACCCTACGGTTAGCAAATAATGCGGACATGATCGACACCCCTCTCAGATCAATAATCAGAAGCGGGACCTGGAGATCCATACTGACTTCCACACATTCAACGATGACTTTCTTGTGATCGTGAGAACCTTTTACGCTAGAATCTTAATCCCTTTGTCTCGCGATATATTACATGTCCAAGATTCTATCATTGGTATCTCCATACCTAGTTTGATCTTGTTACTGACATGTACTCTTTTCTCATTCCCGTGATATAACATTCTAGTGATCAAATCACTTGCTTGCAAGCTAATCAATGTGATATCACCGAGAGGGCCCAGAGAATATCTATCCATCATCGAGATGAAAAAATTCAACTATCGATCCATGGGCCTCAACATAACACTTTAGTAGTACTGAACCCATCTTTATAATCACCCTGTTACGGTGTGACATTTGATGTTATCAAGATACTCTTCTAGTGTTAGTGATTGACATGATCTCATGGTCTAAGGATTAGGATTACTTCGTATGATGTTATAGCAATATAAACTCAATGACTTTGATCGAAATGCTATACTTTGGATGAATGTTCATCACACCATTCCAATAATGTTGTGACCTTGTTATTAACAACATCCAATGTCCATGATCAGGAAACCTTGATCATCTTGTTAATCAACGAGCTAGTTTATAAAAGAGGCATAACTAGGAACTTTCTGTTTGTTTATTAAACACACATGTATTAATGTTTCCATATTAATACAATTATAGCATGCAAAATAAACATCTATCATATACTTGGAATATACATAATAACCACTTTATTATTGCCTCTCAGGGCATATTCCCTTCAGTCTCCCACTTGCACTAGAGACAATAATCTAGTTACATAGTGATAAATCTAACACCCATGGAGTTCTGGTGTTGATCATGTTTTGATCTAGGGAGAGTTTTAGTCAACGGATCTGCTACATTAAGATCTGGGTGTACTTTACAAATCTTTATAACTCCATCCTTGACATGCTCGTGGATGAGTGAAACCGACGCTTAATATATGGATGTCAGGCCTAGCATGCTCTTAATTCGTCTTTCCCTTAATAAGTCATCAAATTTGGTGCTTTTGATCCCCAGTTGCTATGGGGATTAAATAAAAAAATCCAAGTCTTGAATGAAAGGATCTGGTTGGAATCTTAAAGTGTGGTGGAAAGGTTGTGGATGCTGCACCAGTTCTTGTCGGTGCGCTCGGCTTCGCCCCGCATCTCCCTTCGGGGGTACTCGCAGGTGGAACCAACTAATAGGTTTGTTTGCTTGGAATTCTTGTGAGACCTTGGTTCTTTGGCATTGACTATGGAACCATTGTTGTCACAATAGACCACCATTGGGTCCAACACGCTCGCAACCACACTTAGTTCGGTTATGAACTCCTTCATCCAAACTGCTTCCTGAGCCACTTCCGAAGCAACAACATATTCAGCCTCCGTTGTTGATCCCGCCACCACGGGTTGTTTGGAACACCTCCAACTAACCGCTCCACCATTCATGAGAAATTTGTATCCGGATTGAGACTTAGAGTCATCCGGATCGCTGTCAAAGCTAGCGTCGACATAACACTTAGCGACGAGCTCTTCTTCACCTCCGTACACAAGAAACATATCCTTAGTTCTTCGAAAGTATTGAAGGATATTCTTGATCGCTATCCAGTGTTTCGATCCTGGATCAGATTGGTATCTACTAGTCAAACTAATAGCATGTGCCATATTCGGTCTTGTACATAGCATGGCGTACATTATAGAACCTATGGCTGAAGCATAGGGGACTTTGTCCATTATCTCTCTTTCTTCCACCGTAGCCGGACATTGAGTCTTACTCAATGTCTTGCCTTGCAACATAGGTAAGAACCCCTTCTTACTTCCGTCCATTTTAAACTTCTTTAAAATCTTATAAAGGTATGTACTTTGCGATAGCCCTATTAGGCGCCTAGATCTATCCCTATAGATCTTTATGCCTAATATGTATGACGCTTCACCTAGGTCCTTTATTGAAAATTTGCTGTTTAGATTACTTTCAACACTGTTTAAAAGATCTATATTATTTCCAATCAATAATATGTCATCCACATATAATATCAGAAATGCCACATCACTCCCACTCACTTTCTTGTAAATACAAGCCTCTCCATAAGTTTGGATAAATCCAAACTCTTTGATCACCTCATCAAAGCGGAGATTCCAACTCCGGGATGCTTGCTTCAATCCATAGATGGATCGCTGAAGCTTGCATACCTTGTCAGCATCCTTAGGATCGACAAAACCCTTTGGTTGTACCATATACAACTCTTCTTCAATGTTGCCATTGAGGAACACAGTTTTGACATCCATCTGCCATATCTCATAGTCGAAATATGCATCAATTGCTAACATAATCCTAACTGACTTTAGCATCGCTATGGGAGAGAATGTCTCATCGTAGTCAACTCCTTGAATTTTTCGAAACCCCTTTGCGACAAGTCGAGCTTTATAGACGGTTACATTACCATCAGCATCAGTTTTCCTTTTAAAAATCCATTTATTCTCCACGGCCCTTCGGTCATGAGATTAGTCCACCAAGGTCCAAACCTGGTTTTCGTACATGGATTTCATGGCCTCTAACCATTTGTTGGAATACGGGCTCATCATCGCTTCTTCATACGTCGCAGGGTCATCAATTTCATCGACCATGAAATTCATAACAGGATTTCCGTACAGCTCGGGAGCTGCAGGCGTCCTGCTAGACCTGCGAGGTTCAGTAGTATTCTCTTTCGGAGCTTCATGATCGTTACCATTAGTTCCCTCTTCATTTGGTGAAGTCAACTCTGAAACGACTTCCGGCGCTGCGCTACTCACCATATTATGAAGAGAAGGTTCTACAACCTCTTCGAGTTCTATCTTCCGACTACACACGCCTTTCGCGAGAAACTCTTTCTCTAGAAAGTTTCCATTCAGGGCAACGAAAACCTTGCCCTCGGATCTGGGATAGAAGGAATACCCAATAGTTTCCATAGGTTATCCTATGAAGACGTATTTTTCCGCTTTGGGTTCGAGTTTATCTGGATGAAGTTTCTTCACATAAACATCGCATCCCCAAACTTTAAGAAATGACATCTTAGGTTTGTTTCCAAACCACAATTCATACGGTGTCTTTTCAACGGATTTAGATGGTGCCCAATTTAAAGTGAATGCAACAGTTTCTAGTGCATAACCCTAAAATGACAGTGGAAAGTCCGTCAGAGACATCATAGATCGAGCCATATCTAGTAAAGTACGATTACGACGTTCTGACACACCATTTTGTTGTGGTGTTCCGGCAGGTGTGAGTTGTGAAACTATTCCACACTCTTTCATATGAGTGCTAAACTCGTAACTTAGTTACTCACCTCCACGGTCGGACCATAGAAATTTGATCTTTCTATTATGATGATTTTCCACTTCACTCTGAAATTCCTTAAATTTCTCAAAGGTTTCAGACTTGTGTTTCATCAAGTAGATATAACCGTATCTACTCAAATCATCCGTGAAAGTAACAAAATAACAATATCCACCTCGCGCCAAAACACTCATTAGACCACACACATTAGAATGTATGATTTCCAATAAATCTATCGCCCGTTCCATTGAACCGGAAAACGGCGTTCTAGTCGTCTTGCCCATAAGGCATGGCTTACATGTATCAAATGATTCGAAATTAAGTAATTTCAAAAGTCCATCCGAATGGAGCTTCTTCATGCGTTTAATGCCAATATGACCTAGACGGCAGTGCCACATATATGCGGATATATCATCATTAAATTTAATCCTTTTAGCATCAACATTATGAATATGTCTAACACTATTAACGAGATCCAACAGAAATAAACTGTAACATCCCAAATTTTGCATTAAGATGTTACTAGAAGCATGTATCATATTTTTGCATCATGGCATCTCACAAATTTTAATTGCATTAGAACCCCTCTCCCTAAACCTGGACCTTTTTCTCTTATAGTCCTATAAGGACATGATGGGTTTATTTAAACCAAATCCTCAAAAGGCTATGCAAAAGGTTTACTCTATGACCCCATGTTGATCTCCTCCTTTTTACAAAAATTTAGAAGCTGGTTTCATTAAATTCGAACTTGTTATGCAAAAGTTATTAAAGAAAAGGTACAACATAAATTAATAAAAGTATTAAAAAAACTAACCTAAGCAGGCTAGCTAGACCAGCCCGCGACCTATCTACCACCGCGCCTGGCAAGAGAGCAGCACGCAGCGCTGTGGGTCGGCCCAGCCCCCCATCCACAAGCACAGCCCCGCAGCCGCTAACCTGGGGGTCCCACCCCGTCGTCGTCTCCGTGGAGTTCGGAACGAACTCGGCCCCACCGCCGCGCCAGGAACGGATTTCCATCTGAATCGGAGTTGAACTCCGCGACCCTCGCCCCAAGTCTCCTGGCCTTTTAAACCACGCACCCTGCCGCTTCAAAACCATAAACAAATCCCAACCTACCGCCACCAGGATGCCTCGCTTTGATCTCTTCGGAGCAGCCGCCGTCGAAGCTTCGATTTCTTCGGCGATATGGATCTCCCTTTTCCCCAATTTCTTCTCTAATGCGGCCCTCTCGCTCGACCATCTCTCCTCATCCGCTTCTCCCCTTGTTTGTCGCAGTAACCCCTCCGCAATTCCTCGCCGACGTTCCGCCGGAACTCGCGAAGATGGGCGGAGCACAGCAACTGGACGAGGAAGCGAAGCTCGCCACCGTCTGTGCCAGGGGAACCGTGAGGACCTGCTGATCACCGTCGGCCACTCCATCGCGATCGCCGCTGCCTTGTAAGTCGTTGACATCTCCCCCGTCCGTTAGATCGAGAACCTACAGCCTAGATTAGATGGATCGGCAAAGTGCTGACCCTATCGCCACGCCGCATTGTTAAGCGCGTTAGCTGCCGCCGTAGCCCAATCGAATCTCGACATGTGGCGCAATTTGTTCAGATTAGATCTATGTTATTTTAAATAGGCAGAAAACATTATAAACTTGCGAAATTCATAGTAAATAGACCACTTACAAATAATATGTCATTGGATTTCTAAAATTGTGTAGAACATAGATCTGAAATAATATTGCGAGTTTGCTGCAGTAATATCTATGTAGATTTTAATCTCTAGATTGGAGTATTTAATTTATAGAAAAATAATTAAAATTCCGTTTTAGTTGATTCTCGCTGCGTTGGTTTTGTTTTTACGATGCCAACTGTCTAAAATTATAAAACCTTGCTTAGGATCTTTAGATCTGTTTCGTGGCAGATTAGAAGTTTGGATCTTATTATGAGCATATAAAATAAAGTAATAACCCAATTTGCCTAAAATCTGTGGGAAATCTATTATATATTAAAAGTATATTACGGGCTAACCAGAAATTAGAGAATTAGGCTACAAAATCCCACAAAAACCAGTCACATCTAGCCATTAATTTTTTCAATCATAAAACGTCAGCCGATGGATCATGGACCATGAAATTAAGTTAGATAAATTACCCACCATTGCCACAGTTAAAAGTTGCTTCCCTATCTCAAAACGTACGTAGTTAAAAAAAACCTAGGTTAATTTTTCCTCTCGCATCCTTCTCTTCCATGTCCATAGCAAGCCCATGGCCGCCGTCCCAAAGCCTTCTTTAGCCGCCCTCCTCCTGGACTTATTGCGTGCTGCATCAGTTATCATCTTCTCTGTTTTACTCACGGGCTTGACTTCACTGTTACTTGGATGAGATGTCGAGATCGCTGATCGAATTTGCATAAATTAATCAACTTTATCCTGTTGCGTACGGGCCTTATAAGGTAGCTAGATTGGTGTGTGGTTGATACTGTGTACAGCGATTCAACTCGATGAGGTATGCTTGGGTTCTTCCGATCGGAAAGTACATGCGGCGGCAGTTTGTGGGCTCTCCTTCTATTCTTTGTTGTTGTTCCCTATTTCTCGTCAATTGATCATTAGATGGCCTTTCTTGGATTGATTTTGATTCCTTCTGGTGTACTAGCGTTGAAGTGGATGCAATCGGGAAGATGGGAGAATGACCAACGTCCATGTGTCCGGCCGGCCGCAGTGTGAGTTTTTCATCGATGGCTTCCATTTAAGTACTGTTTGCAAATATTAGGACGGAAATGATTGGAAAAACATAGCTAGGTACATGGTTGATTTTTTATTATTTCAAAGAACGTGATTAGCTGATACGTAGATCCGTCTTTGCAAAAAAAAATTCTACTTGGTATAGCTAACACAAGAACTTCCTACTTTGGTTCACGATGCTCATGTTCATCAGATTGGAAGGGGTTAGGAGGAGATATATGTCTATTTAATGCTGGTGTAGTTGATAGTTTCATACATCATATATAACCTGTAGATCTTATTCGAATTAGAGTTAAATACAAGTTGGAATACGACAACAAGGACTAGCCTCATAGGAGATAGGAATATATTGTTTCTACAAAAGAAAAAGAAGTGTGTTGCTCCTAGAAATTTATTATGATGCAATAGTTCGGATACATACTGATACATAATTTTCGGTAATGACATGTTTTTTCAGAAAGCTAAGGGACAAGATCCGAATTGCACATGATTTTCCTGTTTGCTGCAAGAGCATCAAGAATGAAGATCGATTAGACATCGATAAAAAATGTTATTTAGTCTTTAGTTTCGATCTATTCATCGCTATCTATTAGTTGCCGAGTACGCACCAACACTACTAAATTTAGATTTGGTTGTTCAACTGCATTCATGAAAATGGCAGCTACTTTGATTTTGCTGCTAAATGATTATAGGTTAATAACTATATTCTCAAGAGGTTCATCATAGGCATGTTGGCATCAAATTAAGAATATTTACTGTATGTCACTCACCTATTGGTAGACAGGTTTTCCAGAAAATTGATCTATTCAATTAGTCTAGCATGTAACTGTACACTTAATTGTCAACATATTTAGTAAGAGGGCCACATTCATATTTAAGGTTGCAAAACAAGGTTCAGATGGTGGAGTACGGATTGAACACTTATTCTTAGAAGTCATACTTTCTACAATTATGGTTAATATAATGTCTGAATTAATCTAACATATAACAATGTTGTTGACATTTCAGGTTGTAACAGAAGGTTGAAATCGTGGAGTATGGATTGAACACTAATGCTTAGAAGCCATACTATCTACAATCGGGATTAATGTTATAGGAATGACTAGAGTTTTAAGTGACTCTTCTTTGTGCCACTTAATTTCTTTACTATCAAAGAATAACTTCCCTTACGCCTTCACACTTTAAGGAGCTCATATGGAACGAGCGCATGGTATGTAACGATTTGTGCTTACCATAAAGATTGAATTTACAGTTCATAGGCTAATATGGTTGTTACTTCAAATATTCTCCGAACTGAATGACAATAGTAGGATAGAAATTCTAGGAAAAATAGAAAAAGATTTAACCATCTGTTATGTCACCCTATTTTTTAATTGCATGATTCATGGTTTATATGTAGCTTAGAGAGGAAAAAATATGGTCGCTGGAAATTATGGCCTCCCCACATCTACAAGTAGCCTCTACTTTCTTTGGTGGAGGTCATCAAATTTATGATATGTAACTAAAAACCACTCATCCATTCGTGACACATTTGTCACAACTATGCCTTGCCCGGCCACATCACTACAACTAACCATATGTGTGGGACAATATCTTCCTTTCTTCCCTCCACAAGTCTTATTTCCGTACCTTTTCCAAGCACATCAAGCTTGACCGTACAACACATATCCCCTCTCCTAATATAAGTCTCCTTTCAACCGATGCCTTGCATTAATCTACAATACTTCTCTGATATATTAATATAGTCCACTCAGAGTGATGTTTTTAAGATTTTCTCAATCATGTGGTGTTCATGTCATACCTACTGTCAATAAAGAGTGTATTACCATTTCTTGAGGTAAGATGTTTCTCATACAGTATTACAGGCAAACAACAAGCTTCCTAACATACAAATCAACTATGGGCTCAGGTGACCCATTTCGATAATATTAGAGCTTGAATAACCAACACAAGGGTGGATTAAGATTTCATTAGATCACACTCTAGATGTGAAATATTTGATCTAGATCATAGTTAGACACATAATAAGACAAGAAAATATGTAGGGGTCTCAACCTAATAAGGTAGATTCCTCCTGTGTTTACAATGCTAGTTCCTGGATCAATAGCTAGCATCCACAGTTAAGATGTAATATCAAGAAACAAAGGTCATAATATAACTTTATAACCAGGAATAACATAAGTTTATTACATCAAACATAGCTCATTTGGCTATTACATTACATTGCAGCGGAATAACTATAAGTATGGGTCCTTCATCTTCAAAGTGCCACAGGCAGATGTTGGTTGTAGACTTTGTAATCCTAATCAATCAATCTTCACTAAAATCAATCAAACCTGCAACATTACAAGTTACAGCCACAAGGGTCAATACATTTGAATTGTATTGGCAAGTGATACTATAATGGTATAGTGGAGTCTATCATCTATATGCATTTGGCTAAGTGGAGTTGAGGCTTGCATTGCTCAAAATAGATTTTTCCTTAACATTTGAAAATACTAAGTTTTTGCTTTGTTAATATCATTTTTCTCAATCAAAGATTGGAGATCCTTTACAAGGCATCTCTCAATCAAAGATTGAAGATTTCAAACAACCCTTGTTCAAACCACAATTTTTTACTTAGAAGTTGGAGTGATGAGATCCTTGATTGCTTCCATGTCTTGATGCTCAAATTGTCCTTTACCAGGGACATGGCTAAGTACTTAGATTTTACACTCTGCAGAGGTGGTGCACTTTCCCCACAAGACTTGGTTTCCCAAGACAAGATCTTTCAGAAGCCTTCCCTTAGACCAAAATGGACGCGCTCCAACCTATAAAACACTACCACCCTCTGTCCATATGGCTAAGTTCTTGCAACCTATATGATCATGGCAGAGCCCATATTGCCAAGTGGTTGCACTTGAAGTTTCTCAACATTTGACATCTCAAATCTCTTTGTGCCTGGGTGGCATACCACAAGTGAGATACACAAGCCAAGTCCATGGCCTTGTGTAACCACTCAACATAAACCAATCCTTCCATTCCACCCAGGTGATTCATTAACTTAGTTGTTTTATTAAACAAAAACATAAGTCCTCAGACTTAGAGATTTTTCCATAGTGTGAATATATTTTCCACCCATGTTTTCTATTAGCTAGGCTAAGCTTGATAGTAGTAGGAATCTTAACTTAGGAAGATTTCCACTAAGGTTTCATCTACTAGTTTTCCTATAGTAAGGTTTATACTTAGCAAAATCCATGCAAGTTTTACTTAGCAAAATCACTAATGCATAGTGAAAGTAATGGGACAAAAAGTATGAAGCATCACTTGCCTTTTTGGTAGAGGGTATAAGCTCACTCCTTGTCCTTGCAACAATCACATTCTTCAAGTCACTACAATTCAATCAAGCAAGGCACAAACTCAATCTACCAATCAAGCAAAACAACACATAAAATCATAGAACCAAGATAATGCATGCAAGCATGCCAAACTTTGTTTTGTTTGAAAAAGTGGTTCCTAATGGGTCATGAACATTTGAAAACATCTATTGGTCATTTTGTAAGGTGGCAAAGTCATTTGCAAAAGGTTTCACTTCATAAACCATTTTCAAAACAAAGTATCATTTTATGTGGGGTAGAAATATTTCTACTAAAGCATTTATCCATAGGGTTTACCAAATATGTTTTCAAACCATAAAACTTGGTATTTGGGGTTAGAGAGTTTAAAACAAAACATTTTCCAAAGGTTTTCTTCCAAAACCATTTTTAATAAATAAACCACATTTCTATTTGACTAGAAATGGTTTTAAATCAAAGAATCATTATTTTGTTTCACCAAACTCATTTTTGACTCCACAAAGTGTTTCCTAGGGTCAGTAGGTTCAACATACTCCATTTGCAAAAGATTTTAATCCCAAAATCCATTTTAAACAATTTTTACATCCTTAACAAGCATACAAATGTTTCTGCAAAAACAACCATTTTTCCAGAAGTTTTTTGCTAAACAAAGGGCATGGTTGGCTAGGGCTTGTTCCACTGAATCTATTGATATAAAATTTGTAATTTTTGGACGTGTGGTTTGAAAGTTACAGCAATTACAAATTTGCATTCTAATGAGGTTCAAATTCTATTTTCCAAACTTCTGGTGACACGCGGCACGTTCTAATTCGCTGAAAACGGTTCGCGCGGATCGACTGACATCAGCCGTTAGATTTAAAGTGGATCGTGCGGCACAGGGGCAAGCGTACCTCTTCACTCAGTCAATCTATCGTGGCCACGCGATTAAGATCCTACGGCTACCAGCCGCTTGCCAGGAACTGGCGCTGACGGCGGCTGCGCGGCGGCGAGGCTCTGGCAATGACCTTGCCAGCTATACCAGAAGCTAGGGAGAGAGGGGAAGGGCTCACCGAGTTCGCCGAAGCTTTCTGATGCTCGACGTGCTCTTTGTTGGCCAAGGGGCGCACGGGGTCGATGAGAATTGCTCGTCGGAGTTGAGCCGTGCCTCGGGTGCGGTCAGTCGTCGACAGGGGCGAGGTTGCAGGCCACGCGCGAGTGATTGGCGAGCACCTGGAGATGCAGAAGACACAGACTAATCAAACGGCATGATTCACTGATCAAGGCGCGCACGGAGTCGAGTGCTAGAGCTCACCGGAGTTGCGGGGGTCGTCGGTGGCGTACAGGTGGAGACGTTGCCGACGTTCTGGGGCGCTCGGGGGCAAGCTGGCGCTACAGGGATGATCGCCAGGAGGTGGGGATCACGTGAGTATGGTCGAGGAGGCAAGGGGCGGTGAGGGGCTGCCGGAATCGGCCGGGGAAGTTGTCGGAGACAGAGCTGCTCGGGGAGAAATTGGAGCGGCCTAGGGGCGTGCTTGGGGAAGGAGACAGAGGGGAAAGAGAGAAGAGTCACTAGCGTTTTATCAGGCATGGTCAATGGCGGGTTTAATCCATCCTTCAATGCGAATTACGTCGGGTTTAACTCGCCTGCAACGGCCGGCGAGGGGGAAGGAGTGGTCCGCGGGTGGGGAAGAAGGGGAGTGTGGCGGTGGGGTCCTTTGGTCAGTGGGAAAGGGAGAGGGAATGGGGTCTACTTGTCAGTGACCTAGCGGGCTGCTTCTGCGGTGAAAAACGATTCACTCGCTGAGAGGGGGAGGTGGGCTAGGTGGGCTGTTGGGCTGGAGCTGGGCCAGATGGTGGGCTGCTCTATTTTTTTTCTGTCTGAAAATTTTTCCTTTTCTATTTTCAATTTACTGATTTGAAATTCAAACAAATGATTCATTCAACCAAATCAATTCAAATAAACACCACACTTCACAACTTTGAACTTGGTTCTGTTTATCAACATAAACCAAATCCCAAAATAAAATAATATTTTTATTCATTTTAAGATCCATTCATCAATTAAATAAAATGGACCTTTATTTATTTAATAGGGTTTGATTTATTTAATAAAATCTTCATTTGAAATCCAAACACTTTCAAAACCAAATCAGTAGGTTTTATTTGAAAATAAAGAATACTTGGAAAACTTGTTTAAAACAAAATAATATTTTACTTTAGGGTCCATTAATAATTAAATAAAGTGGACCTTAGTTAATAATTCAAATAGGATTTGTTTATTTAAATTCTTTATTTTGGAATCTAAAATAGTACCAAAACCTATTCAGTAGGTTTTATTTGAAAAAATAAAACACTTGGGAAACTTATTTTAAACAAATAAACAAGTTTTGATGGTTTAGAAATAATAAAACCTTTATTTAATAAAACTTGGATATTAAATCCTTTTTGTTTTATTTTAATTAAACCTCTACTATTTTAATCAAAGCAAAACCCCTTTTGTTTCAAAGTCTTGGCCAAGGTTTAACTTGGCTTTATAGAATAATCTTTATTTAAAAACCTTTCATTTTATTTTGAGAACTAAAACCTTTTTTTACAAAAAGATTTCAGGTAGTAACAAAATACTTTTATTTTACCTTTATTAATTATTTTATCTTTTTAGTCCCTTTAGGATTTATTTGTCCCAAATTGGTTTGAAGGTTTCCAGTTGGATTCAAAAGTTTCTTCTGGCTCTGAAAATCAACAAAGTTTTATTTTATTCATCTATTTTTCACATTACAAGATTTGGAAAATCTTGGGATGTGACAAAATATTATACACTCGTAAAAATATGTAATGTAATGCGGAAACCAAAGACAATTCTTGGTTGACTAATATTTATATTTTTTAGTCTACTAATAAATATCATGTTTTTTCAAACAATTCAATTTCAAATATTAGTTACCATTTACATAAATAATATAAATATTATAACAATGAAAAAATATACAAGTATACACTTGCCATGGGTTGAAATTTAGATGCACACATTTTATTTGATGGCAGCAAGATTGGCTTCATGTTTTAGTGAGGAAAACGTTGAAGGTATCAATGTACAATTGTAATAATTAAATGAATTACAAGTAAATTATTGTGAAAACTTGCATAATATAATTTCCTATAAGTATTTTCAGAAAAATAACAATATTCATTATCTTCTAGGTCTCTTGGATAGGTTATATTATTGTTTCATGGTAAAACTATATCCATGTTAATCACACTAAAATACTTTCAACTAAATTTATTTCGCAAATCTAAATCCCAATGAAAATGCTCTTAAGTTTTATTTGTATTTTCAACCATATAGAAAAACCGATCAAGATGTTGCCTGCGCGAATGCGCGGGCCACTATGCTAGTTAATACTAACAGCATCCCAAACACATTAGCAACCCAGAAAGAATACCTTGGTCGAATTGGAATTCAATCTTGCATATTATTATGTTGCATACATGCATATTATTTCTGTGGCATTATTTTGTGCAAGTTGTGATTGGACCTATGTTTGTGTTTCATTAGATTGTTCGGAGTGCGCTGAGAAGTACTGTTGTGTACAGTGCTGCTCGGATCAAGGCAAGTTACACCACTTGTTCATATTATTATCTCAGTTTTGACTCTATGCATGTGATCTCCAATTTCTGTAGTATGCATGTGTAGGATGTTCTGGTAGAATTTTTTCTTAGTATTATTTTGCAAGTACGATGATTTGTAGTATGCTGAGTAGCTCTATAATTAGGATTTTCCCCTCCTAATAGATTACCCCTGTTTTTGTTAAGTCCTTGCTATGATATATATATAAAGTACCGTTGGGGGTTCGAAAGACAAGGAATTTTCTAAGTATAAAGGCTCTCTTGAGCGATTTTTTCTTCTCAAATCCACTTCAAAATAAAACTAAGTTTTCTTCTGCCATGTTTCGGAATTCAGAAGCTTCCAAGTGCAACCACAATACATATGGATTCTGTCTTGGCCTAGTACTTAGTGGGAAACCTCACCGGGGTACCAACATTTGGAAGTTCTTGGCATGGTTGGATCCAGCTGATAGAGGGGCTACTAAGGGAAAGCCTCTCCATGTTCTTGTCTTTAAAAGGACTTGGTCGTGGATTGTGGGTAAAGTGCGCAAACTCTCGAGTGTATTGCAATATGATCGATTAGCCGAGTTCACGGAAAAGAACACTTGAGCATCTGAAGGATGGAGCCTCTGAAGGATCTTCCTCTCTCTCTTTCCAAACTTAAAGTTTTCGAAAATACATGGCGTGAGTCATATCGCCAATGGATGGGATTTTGGGGACTTGGTGAGTAATATCCAAGTGTTAGGTTGTTTGGACACTTGGTGAGTAATATCCTCATGTGCCATTCGACCCTATATTACTTAAGCAAATGTTTACAAAGTAGGAAAACTTTCTCTCTCTTTTCTCCATACTTAGAGAAAACTAGCTTTGTGCAAATGAACTCCACAGCCTAAATTAGCCTTGCATGTAGTGTTAGTCTTTTCTTTCCTTGGTTTAATTTGCCAATACATTCAAAGTATTAACCCAACTTGTTGGCTGCACGTATTATTGATAGGTCCAATTTGCATCACCATTATATATCATAATTTGCCTCTATTCATTGATATATTTCATATTAAGAGGTGATACTTATGTCTTTTCATCTGTTTTTGCATGTTGGAAGATTCTTGGAGGATGGGCTGCCGAAGTTAGGATTCTGATGGAAAAAGAGGTGTTTTGATGCAATTTCGCGAAGATCAGAAAAATACCAGAAAAACTATGAATCATATTTTCCCAGAAGACGAAGAATGCCAGAAGGGGAGGCGGAGATGGGCCACAGGGGCACCACACCCCTTAGACCGCGCCTACAGGGGGTGTGGCCCACCTAGCCCACCTCTAGCTCCGCCCTCTCGCCTATATCTTCTCCTCGAAACCCTAATACACGGGGGGTGACCACAAAAATATTCTGCCGCCTCTGCGGGGCGGAAAACACCGAGAGAGAAAGAGCTCTCCGGCAGATAGATTTCTACCGGGGAAATTCCTTCCCGGAGAGGGGAGATCATCGCCATCAACACCATCATCAAGCTAGACTTCATCGGGATCATCATCATCATCCACACCATCATCTCCACCAGCACCATCATCACCACTCAATCCCGGGATGCATAGTTCTTAGGGGAAACTTTCTCGGTGTTGATTACTATTGTAGTTGATGCTTGTGAGTGGAACCACTGGATTATTGTTTATGTTCAGATTGTTATCCATCACCATATCATCTTTGATCTTGATCCATATGATGTCTCGTGAGTAGTTCGTTTAGTTCTTGAGGACATGGGAGAAGTCATATTGTTAGTAGTGGATTTGTGTTGAGATATCATTCAATGCTTTAGTATTTAAGTTGTGGTGCTATTCTTCTAGTGGTTTCATGTGAACATCGACTACATGATACTTCACCATTTATGGGCCTAGGGGAATGCATTGTGTATTTGGCTACTAATTGTGGGGCTGCCAGAGTGACAGAAACCTGAACCCCCGTTAGGACACCATTGCACAAGGGAGCGTAGGATCTCAGAGTTTAAGGCTATGGTTAGGTTTATATCTTAATTGCTTTCCTGTAGTTGCGGATGCTTGCAGGGTGTTTAATCACAAGTATGTATTAGTCCAAGTAAGGTCAGTACATTAGCACAGGTTCACCCACACAACACTTACAAAACCAAAGAAGACTACTCAGCTATTTTAAGCGAAATTACTTGACAGAATTCCCATGTGTCCTCGAGAATGTTTGGTCCTTATAAGTATTTCCACCGGCTTGTCCTTTGCTAAGAAAGGATTGGGCCACTTGCTGCAATTGTTTGTTGTCTTTATTACTTGCACTTTATTTCTTTGCTTTATCATAAAACCCCTAAAAATCCGTTTGCTAAGTATTTATAGAGATTTCCTGCTCCATACCACTAGTCAACACCTTCTTCTCCTCGTTGGGATTGACACTCCTATTTATCAAAAGTACTACGATACACCCCCTATACTTGTGGGTCATCAAGACTATTTTGTTGCGCCGTTGCCGGGGAGTGAACACTACTAGGAAAAGGCCTATCAGTGGCGCACCATTTTGGGACTTCTGTGGCGCATATGGGATATGCCACTGTTATCTCGCCACTAAAGCCAAGTTCTGTGGTGCATATTGCCAAAATGCGCCACAGAAGTCCCGAACCAGATCTCAAACTTCCGTGGTGCATTTTGCCAATATGTGCCACAGAATGTTTTTTCAAATTTCAAAAAAAAACCAGCCAGATCTGGCCGGAGGTGGTGCTCGCCGGAGGTGGGGGTCGCCGATGGAGGAGAGAAGGTCGTTGGTGGAGGAGGCGGAGGTCACCGGTGGAGGAGAGGAGGAGGCCACCGGAGGAGGAGGAGGAGAAGGTCGTCCGAGGAGGAGCTCGCCGGGGTGGAGGAGGAGGTAGGTGGGAGGAGGAGGAGCTCGCCGAGGTGGAGGAGGAGGGAGGTGGGAGGAGGAGGAGCTCGCCGGGGTGGAGGAGGAGGGAGGTGGGAGGAGCTCACCGGGGTGGAGGAGGGAAGAGCTCACCGGAGTGGAGGAGGAAGGAGCTCACCATGGTGGTGGTGGAGGAGGAGGAGGAGAAGCTCACCGGGGTGGAGGAGTAGGAGAAGGAGGAGGAGGAGGAGAAGGTGAGGAGAATGAGAGAAGAAGGTGAGGAGGGTAAGGGTGGAGGAGTGGAAGAGTATAAGAGAGGGAGAAGGGGCAGGATTCAAATTTCGATTTTTGGCCAAGACTTCTGTGGCGCATATGGAAGAAATGCGCCACAGAAGTTTGTCCTCCTTTTTTATTTTTTTGCAGGAAAAAACAATCTTTTGGCCATAACTTTTTACTCTTTTCGAATTTTGAAAATCTAAATAATCGCTAAACGACCTTAGGTCATTGCGAGCGGATGCGAAATATCGTTCTCGTCATTTTGGTATATTATACGTATTTTTCTGACATCGTATGCAAAAGTTACGGCCGTTTTACCGTGGCATAAACTTTTTTTGCATAAAAAGTCGAAATGCATGTTTGTTAATTTTCCTACAAACTAGACCATATTACCTATCACTATGTGAAAGAATTTTATTTTTTGAAGTGTTTTTCATTTTCTATTATTTATTGCAAGGCCAAAAAGGCGATCCACGGGGGGGGTGGTAGGTGGTAGAATCTGTTTTTCCTACTCGACCTTCTATGGCGCATGCATCTATATGCGCCACAGAAGATCTGTGGTGCATATAGCCATATGCGCCACAGAATGTTGGTCAGAGTACAGTCAATGAGATTCCGTGTAGGGTCCACCCGAGCTTTCTGTGGCGCATATGTCCATATGCGCCACAGAAGTTGGAACTTCTGTGACGCATGTGGACATATGCGCCACAGAAGTTCCAACTTCTATGGCGCATTTTTCTTATATGTGCCACAGAAGTTTGAAGACTTCTGTGGCGCATTTGATGAAATGCGCCACTGGATAACTTTTGTGGCGCATGGTCAGAACCATGCGCCACAGAAGGTCTGTCTATCTATAGCTAGTTTCCTAGTAGTGGAAGCGCTATTGAAGAGTGGAACTGGTAAATGAAACTTCTACTGTGAGTATTGCTTTTTATTTCTATTTGTTACTTTGTTTCCATAACCCACTTGGTTTTCTGTTTGGGAAAACTACTACCACTATTAGGGTAGTAGATGGACCACACGCTATTAACATAGATCCTTTTAATATACCTACAAGTATTGTTGATCGTGTTTTGGATAATTATTATTTAGGGGATGGGACTGTCCATCCTGGTGATCATTTGCTTTTTATCCATGAATTATACGGGTTGTTTAAGTGTGCAGGTATCACAACTGAACAGGTGAAGAAGAAGTTACTCTCTATATCCTTGAAAGGAAGAGCTGAAGAATGGTATAAGCTGCTAAAGAATGGACAATCCATGGAATGGGAGGAAATAGTGCCTCTCTTTTATTCTAAATTCTATCCTCCTAGTGAGATTCATAAGGATAGGAATCTGATATATAACTTTTGGCCTCGTGATGGAGAGAGTACAACTCAAGCTTGGAGGAGATTGAAGTTACTAATGCTTAAATGTCTTATTCATGAACTCCCTAACAATATTATTATCAATAACTTTTATGCTAGGCTTTCTCTTCATGATAAAGATTTACTAGATGCTTCTTGTACTGGATCATTCATATGAAGGAAGAAGCTAAATGGGATCTCCTAGAACGTATTCAAGAGAACACTGAAGCTTGGGAGAATGACAAAGGAAGAAAGTCAGGTATAAACTATGATTATGAATGCATTAAATATTTTATGGGAACTGATGACTTCCATGATATTAGTAATGAGTATGGTCTTGATTCTCAAGTTCTTGTAAAATGTTTTAAGGCCTTTGCCTCTTATATTGAAATTCTCAAAAAATGAGTGGGACAAGTACCATGCTCCTTATAAAGACATTGTTACCCACGTATTTCTTTTGTGCAGCAGAGAGGATAATCCTCAAATTCATGGCCTAGTCGGTAAAGTTTCTACCGTTCGTTGCAAGTTTCTCTTTGTCCATGAACACATTGAAATTAAAAGCAGGTGGTGCCATCAACAACAGAATTTGTAAAGTTTAGACTAAGTTTATGATAGATTGAGTTCAACTAATCCAAATTAAGAATGAACTCCCACTCAAAAACGACATCCCTCATGCCTTTTTGGTGATTACATGAACCAAATCCACTACACCAAGTCCGATCATCACGTGAGTCGGTGTAGCTTCAAAGGCAAGCATCAAATTGGCATCATATCTTTCATATGACTCGTGCTTAACCTTTTGGTCCGTGTTCCGAGGCCATGTCTGTACATGCTAGGCTCACCAAGTAAGAACCTCAGTATTCACGTGTGTAAACTGTCTTACACCCGAAATATGATCGTGGATCCAAGAACACCCGATCATCACGTGATGTCTTGGAGAGACAAAACATAATCGGTGCATACTTAAAGGAAAGCACATGTTTATCTTGATATCTAAATGAGGGATCATCTTATTATGCTAATAAAATGCCAAACAAGCAATATAAGATGCAACAAACATCACATGTGAATAAGTGAAATGATATGGTTCTTGCACTTGATCTCCATCATGTGCATCGTGGTATGATCCTCATCATTCCTTTATGTGTAAGGCCAAGGTCTATGGAAATTACACGTTATGTGTGTTGTAAGAGTATCGAATTATACTTTTACTTACAACATCACCATATCATGACACTAGCCCAGCAACAATCTAAACTAGACGCTTCTAATTTATCCATTGCAAGTTTTACGTGGCTTAGGGATTTCGAAGATAGAACTGTTCTTGCCTACGAACATGAACCACAACGAGGATGACCCAGTTGTTGACAACTCGTTGCAAATTAGATATTGACTATAGTAGGAGAGACAGATACCCGCTAGCCACTTATGTAAAACTAGTTGCATGTCAAGCGTGGAACAGGTCTCATGTGCTAGGACATGTAAAGTTTGTCTGGGCCGCTTCATCCCACTATGCCTCCAATATCCAAAGTACAAATAAGAAGCAATAACATGATCATCATCGCCCACATATACATATGTGTACTACCCATGCAAAGCATCTACGCATAGATCCGGCTCTGATACCACTATAGGGTTCGCAGCATAGAAAACAAAAAATTTCCTACGATGGGAACAACTATGTACCAAGATCTATCAACTAGATACAAGCAACGGGCGGATATATATCCGTAGAGAACATACGCTTGAAGACCGACAAATCTTAATGAGGTTGAACTCGTGGTTGATGTAGATGAACTCTTGCCGATCTCAAGATCGATAGGAAGTCCTAGCGCCACAAATCAGCGGCGCATTCATGCTCGCACACACGTCCAAGGCACCGAGCAACCTCCGCCCCCTCGCTCCGGTGATGCAGCGGAAGCACAACTCTTTCTTGCCGAAAAGCCACCGGGAACATGTATCTCGCTAGTCCGAGACCATGGGGGATAAACTAGAGGGGGAAAGAGATCCTTCACGAGGAGGTGTGAGTGAGAGAGAGGGAGAGGGGATCCTTTTATAGGAGGAGGGAGGACCCAAGGGGGTGGCCGCCGGCCATGGGGCTGCCCCCTACCCTCCTTCATTCATGTGGGTGGAAGATCCACTCACAAAATGCCCCTTCAATTCTCCACTCAAAAATTCCCACTCAAATTCCCATTAAATCTCCACCAAATTTAATGCAAAATCTCTTTAAATAAAAATCCTTTTATTTATTCAGAATTTTTCAATTATTTTAATGAAAAACATTCACATATAACCCCTTTCTACTATTTCATTTCATATGCAGAAACACTTTCTGCAATTTCACCCGAAAACAGTTTTGGTGTCTAGTGAAATAAATTCCTGCGCTTTGTTATTCTTTTCAGCATGAAACTATTTGCTCCAAATGGTGTCGGTGTCTCTTAAGTGTGTCACCCTACGGTTCACGAATAATGCGGACCTGATCTAGATCCCTCTCAGATCAATAATCAGAAACGGGACCTGGAGATCCATACTGACTCCCACACATTCAATGATAACTTTCTTGTGATCGTGAGAATCTTTTACGCTATAATCTTAATCCCTTTGACTCGCGATATATTACATGTCCGAGATTCGATCATCGGTATCTCCATACCTAGTTTTATCTCGTTACTGACATGTACTCTTTTCTCGTTCCTGTGATATAACATTCTAGTGATCAAATCACTTGCTTGCAAGCTAATCAATGTGATATCCCCGAGAGGGCCCGGAGCATATCTATCCGTTATCAGGATGAACAAATTCCACTCTCAATCCATGGGCCTCAACATAACACTTTAGTAGTACTAAACCCATCTTTATAATCACCCTATTACAGTGTGACGTTTGATGTTATCAAGATACTCTTCCAGTGTTAGTGATTGACATGACTCATGGTCTAAGGATTAGGATTACTTCGTATGATGTTATTGCAATATAAAATCAATGACTTTGATCGTAATGCTATACTTTGGATGAATGTTCGTCACACCATTCCAATAATGTTGTGACCTCGTTATAAACAACATCCAATGTCCATGATCAGGAAACTTGATCATCTTGTTAATCAACGAGCTAGTTTATAAGAGAGGCATAACTAGGAACTTTCTGTTTGTTTATTAAACACACATGTATTAACTTTTCCATATTAATACAATTATAGCATGCAAAATAAACATCTATCATATACTTGGAATATACATAATAACCACTTTCTTATTGCCTCTCAGGGCATATTCCCTTCAGCTGCTGAGCTAGGCCTTGGTTGCGCCTATCAGCTGCATCTGAAGGCACTGTAGGGCGGTGTTCTTGTTCCCTCCGTGGATCTTGACTGATGACAGATGATCGACGACCAGGTTTTTTCCTGCTGCATGCCATCGAACTTCGTGTTGTCCGAAGGGAGCTTGAAGTTCCTCGGCATCCGCGATTGCCGAATGGATCTGCTAAAGCATCTGGCTCCGCACAGTTCTCCGTTGTCCTCCTCAGACTCAGTTGAGCATGTGCGCTTAGCGTGATTTGTTGATCTTGCGCTATGTGAGCTCCCTATGAGCGTCGTGGTTGCTGCTGCGGCACCGTGGGCTCCGACGGCGTCGAGGCAGGTCATGCTCCTCTTCCTTGGATGAGGGCATGCGGCTTCGAGTGAACTTGATCGCGGCCTTTTTATTCAGATCCGTGGGGTTTCATCGTGGAGTGCAGCTCCAACGAGTCCGAGGTCTAGTAGCATAGACTTGTGGATCGCGTTCTTCGGGTCTCCTGCTGGTGGCGGGTTAGATGCGAGATAGGTGGTGGCCTCCATGATCGCAGCCTGCGGCGTTTTTGGCATGATATTGCCTTGCGAGTCCATCGTCTTGAAGGACGTGTCGAGTGCCTTGGTGACCTCGCGCCGTGCAGTAGGGTCCATACACTCCAGGCGAGATCGGTATTTGTTGGCGTTGTTCCCGTGTGAAGAGGAGCCGCCAGCGGAGAGCACAGCTCGCCGCATGCTTGACTTCGTCGGCGGCCCGCTTGCGCTTTTAGAGCTTGCCCTGCAGCTTGACCTGTCGATTGTGCTCATTGATCAGGAGCCAGTGATAAGCCATCAGCAAGTCATGGGAGGTATCCACAAGTAGGATGTGATTTCCCTGCATGGATTCGCGTGCGATCTCCCAACCCTCTTCGTTGAGGTGGATCTTGTTGCGGGGGCGATTGACGCCCTTAGTGCCTCGAGCTCCCCTATTAGGTAGGTTCGCCCTATTTCCCGCATTCACAACCTGAGGGTTGGGTGGGGGATTGGGAGGTGCGTTGGGAGTTTCGTCTAGCGGTGGATCGGCTCCATTTTTGACGTTGCCACCATGGATGACAGCGCATAGATAACGCTCACGGAGAGGGTCGCTGCTTCCGTAGCTCTCAGATCCGGAACCGTAGGTCAAGGGGGATCGCACATATCGGAGTTGCAGCTGCTGCTGTCATCCGAATAGCCCGCCAACGTCGATGTACGCAGGGCATCGATGGGTGGGACCCATGAAGCAAGACTGATTGATGGAAGTGGCACCAGTTTTGGGATACAGAGGGTGCCGATTTGCCCCACCTGCAAGTAGAAGCTCCCGAACAGCATCTCGATTCCATTGCCTATGGACTCAAAATATTTGCAAGTGGCTGGCGAGTGGGCAGTGAAGTCGAAAGCACCGAAGAGGAGGTGATTCTCCATTGCCGAGGAATCATAGATCGCTCCGGATGGGACTGTCATGACCGCACGATCAGCATCCCCGCTTCCCACAGACGGTGCCAATTGACGATGGTTCGACTCGTGAATGCCATTTTTATGGACTTGGGTTTAGGAGATACAGTTAACAGGCAAGCAACACGGGGACACGAGGTTTACCCAGGTTCAGGCCCCCGGAGGGAAAACCCTACTCCTGCTTGTCTGTTCTTGATTACGGCGGAACCGAGGTTACAGGGGGTGCGCAGATGCAATATGGCATGAGATGTGTGTATGAGGTGAGTTCGTCCTTCTCGCTGTGCCCTCCTGGCCTTTATATAGATAGGTTTGAACCCTTTCAAATTATATCTACAGCTAGACTTGTCCTCCAAGGAGTTGAACTCGCCATGGGCTTGGCCCACCCAAAATCTTCCTGGGCTGCAGGTCTTCACATGGGCCTTCCTTGGGCTGGACCGGGTATACCAATGTTATGCACCCGTAGGGTATATCCATGTCAGACGCAACTATATGGTCAGAACTATATGGCCGGAACACTTGTTCCCGCCGTATAGCTGGTTTAACGGCAAAATTTTAGGGTTTCTAGGGTTTTTTTCCTAGCGGCTATAACTATACGGCCAGAACTTTTGTTCCCGCCGTATAGTTGGTCGTTAAACCTTCTATATACTAGGATGAACTTCGATGGGTCAAATATCTATACAGACGGAGCTATACTGCGAGAATTTTTATTCCCGCTGTATAGTTGGCCGTTAAAGCTTCTGTACTCATCAAAAAAATTATATTTCTTCAAGAATTACTTTTAGACTAAAACTTAGCGACACAGCTTGTTTTGACAGAAAAATGACAGACTAAATTGTCGACCAACTTTGGCGTGTATAAAACAGGAAATTTTAGTACCGCGGAATCTCTCCTTCTCACTGGAGTTTTCTAGCACTCTTTATTCTATATAAAACTTAAAACTTTAACGTTATGTTCTTACCTTCATGGATGACTTGAGTAGATATGGGTATATATATTTCATAAAACATAAGTCCGAAACTTGTGAGAAGTTTAAGGAATTTCAAAGTGAGGTGGACAATCAACGTAACAAGAAGATTAAATTTCTACGATCTGATCGTGGAGGTGAATATCTAAGTTACGAGTTTGGCGAGCATTTGAAGAAATGCGGAATACTTTCACAATTGACACCGCCGGGAATACCACAGCGTAATGGTGTGTCCGAATGTCGTAATTGAACTCTCTTAGATATGGTTCGTTTTATGATGTCACTTATAGATTTACCGCTATCGTTTTGGGTTATGCATTAGAAACAGCCGCATTCACTTTAAATAGGGCACCATCTAAATCCATTTAAACGACACCATATGAATTATGGTTTGGGAAGAAACCTAAATTGTCGTTCCTTAAAGTTTAGGGTTGCAGCCGGACAAGCTTGAACCCAAAGCAGAAAAATGCGTCTTCATAGGATACCCGAAGGAAACTATTGGGTATACCTTCTATCATAGATCCGAAGGCAAAATCTTCGTTGTCAAGAATGGATCCTTTCTAGAGAAAGAATTTCTCTCGAAAGAAGTGACTGGAAGGAAAGTAGAACTTGACGAGGTTGTTGAACCTTCTCTCGAACTTGCGAGTAGGGCAGCACCAGAAGTAGTTCCTATGGCGCCTGCACCAATAAGAGAGGAAGCTAATGATGTAGATCATGAAACTTCGGTTGAAGTTACTACGGAACCTCGCAGGTCAACAAGAACTCGTACCACTCATGATTGGTATGATCCCGTTATGAGTGTCATGTTGGTGGATAACACCGATGAACCTGCGACATATGAGGAAGCAATGATGAGCCCAGATTCCAATAAATGGCAAGAAGCCATGAAATCCGAGATTGGATCCATGTACGAAAACCAAGTATGGACTTTGGTGGACTCACCGGATGGCCGGAAGGCTGTCGAGAACAAATGGATTTTCAAGAAGAAAACAGATGTTGATGGTAATGTTACTGTCTATAAAGCTCGACTTGTCGCAAAAGGGTTTCGACAAATTCAAGGAGTTGACTACGATGAGACTTTCTCACCGGTAGCGAAGCTAAAGTCTATGAGGATTATGTTAGCAATCGCAGCATATTATGATTATGAGATATGGCAGATGGATGTCAAAACAGCTTTCCTCAATGGAGACATTGATGAAGAGTTGTATATGATGCAACCCAAAGGTTTTGTCGATCCTAAAGATGCTAACAAGGTATGCAAACTTCAACGGTCCATATATGGATTGAAGAAAGCATCCCGAAGTTGGAATCAATGTTTTGATAAGGTAATCAAAAGTTTTGGTTTTATACAAATTTATGGAGAAGCTTGTATTTACAAGAAAGTGAGTGGGAGCTCTGTAGCATTCTTAATACTATATGTAGATGACATATTGTTGATTGGGAATGATGTAGACCTTCTTAATAGTGTCAAGGATTATTTGAATAATAGTTTTTCAATGAAAGATCTTGGGGAAGCAGCTTACATATTAGGCATAAAGATTTATAGAGATAGATCAAGACGCCTAATATCATTGTCACAAAGTACATATTTGGACAAAGTTCTAAAGAGGTTTGGAATGGAAGATAGCAAGAAAGGGTTCTTGCCCATGTTGCCCAATACGACCTTGAGTAAAACTCAAAGTCCAAAGAACGGGAAGATAGAGAAAGGATGAGTAAGAATCCCTATGCCTCAGCCATAGGATCTCTAATGTATGCCATGCTATGTACTAGACCCGACATTGCATATGATGTTAGTTTGATTAGCAGATATCAAAGTGATCCAGGAGTGGATCATTGGACAGCGGTCAAAAACATCCTTACGTACTTGAGAAGAACTAAGGATATGGTTCTTTCTTATGGAGGTGATGAACATCTCGTTGTTAATGGTTACACCGATGCTAGTTGGAACACCGATCCAAATGATTCTAAATCTCAATCTGGATACGTATTTACTTTGAATGGTGCAGCAGTTAGCTGGTGGAGTGCAAAGCAAAGCGTTGTGGCGAGATCTTCAACTGAATCGGAATACATAGCTGCTTCAGAGGCTTCACAAGAAGCGATATGGATGAAGGAGTTCATTACAGAGCTCGGTGTGGTTCCAAGTGCGCTGGACCCAATGTCTATCTACTGTGATAACATGGGAGCCATAGCCAATGCGCAAGAACCAAGGTCACACAAGAAGCTGAAGCACATCAAGCTACGTTTTCACGCTATTCGAGAACATGTCAAAGATGGTGACATAAAGATTTGCAAAGTACACACAGATCTGAATGTGGCGGATCCGTTTACTAAACCTCTCCCGAGGGAAAAACATGACCAGAACCAAACCGCCATTGGGTGTTCGGTATATTACCATGTAATCTAGATTAGTTGACTCTAGTGCAAGTGGGATACTGTTGGAGATATTCCCTAGAGGCAATAATAAATGCAGTTATTATTATATCTTTGTGTTTATGATAAATGTTTACATTCATGCTATAACAGTATTAACCAGAAACATTAATACTTGTGTGATTTGTAAACTAAATTAGAGTCCCTAGTAAAGCCTCTTTAATAATACTAGCTTGTTGGTTAATAGATGATCGTGGTTTCTCGATCATGAACATTGAGATATTATTAACAACAAGATCATATCATTAGGAGAATGGTATGATGGACATACTCCTATAGATAAGCATAGCATAAAGATCAAGTCATTTTAATAGTTCAATTGCTATAAGCTTTCTGATACATAGTAACCTAATTCCTTCGACCATGAGATCATGCTAATGAACATCACTGGAAGGATGCTTTGATGACATCAAACACCACACCGTAACTTGGTGGTTATAAAGGTGGCATTGAGTGTTCGGAAAGTATGGGTTGAGGCACATGGATCAAGAGTGGGATTTGTCCATCCATATGACGGATAGATATACTCTGGGCCCTCTCGGTGGAATGTCATACAATTAACTTGAAAGCATGTGACTGGCTCACAAGGGATCACATACCACGGGAACGAGAAAAGAGTACTTATCGGTAACGAGGTTGAACTAGGTATGCAGAGATACCGACGATCAAAACCTTGGATAAGTAAACTATCGTGAGACAAAGGGAAATTGGTATCGTATGTAAGTGGTTCATTCGATCGCAAAGTAATCGTAGAAATATGTGGGAGCCATATGAATTTCCAGATTCCTCTATTGGTTATTGATCGGAGAAGTGTCTCGGTCATGTCCGCATAATTCACGAACCGTAGGGAGACACACTTAAGGATTCGATGTTGTTGTGTAGTTATGGAATGATGAGTAAGAGACCGAATGTTTTTCGGAGTCTCGGATGGGATCCAGGATATCACTAGGATATCCGGAATGGTCCAGAGAATAAGATTCATATAAGGAAAGTCCCGTTTCGGAGTTCGGAAATGATTCCGGTGTTTTCACCAGGAATGTTCTAGAAGGGTCTGGAAGGTCCGACACTCCGGAGGGGGAAAGGTACATTGATGTGCCATGACAATATGGAATGGTTGCATCATGTACTAGGTCACTTGGCTGGGCAATATGAAGAGAGAAATCAAATCCAAGTTTGAAAGTCAAACGCAAATTTGAAAAGTCAAATCCGAAGTTTGCTTGGTGGAGGGAGAGTAGGAAACCTACCTAGGGTAGGAGACCTACTCCCTCCACCCGCCGGCCAAGGAGGAGGAGTTGGAGGAGGACTCCCTCCTCCCAACCGCCTCCCTCCCACCTATATAAGGAGGGGTAGGGCGCCCCTACCCCTCACACCAAAAACCCTAGCCCCAAGTCGCCGACGCCACCACCTCCAAGTGATGCCGCCGCCTAGGGCTCCTCCCAAGTCGCCGACTAGGGTTTCCCCAAATCCTAGACGCCGGATACACCACCCCCCTTGGTGCTTCTAAACCCTAGATCGCCAAGGCCCCTCTCTTGCTCCACCATACTCGCTCCGGCTTAAGGCGAAGCCCTGCGAGATCTCCCCTCTACTTCCGACACCACATCATCGTGCTGCCGGAATCGCGAGGAGAGTGCTACAACCTCTGCTGCCTGCCGGAACAAGGGAGAGGAAGGTCTTCATCGAGTACCGAACGTGTGATCGACTGCGGAAGCGCTGCCGGAACGCAGCGCCGGAAGGATCGTCTATGCAATCTTGAGATCGGCAAGAGTACGACTACATCACCCACGAGAATCTGCTCTCTTTAACCGCTTTGGAATCTTCGAGCGTGAGTTCGTTTATCGACTCGTTGCTACAATCTAGTAGATAGATCTTGGCTTGTTCGTGTGCATGCGGTAGAATTTTTTTGTTTTCCATGCTACGAACCCCAACAATAAGGAGGGGTGAGGGCGCCCCCTATCCCCTCACCTCAACCCTAGCCGCCAGCGCCACCCCTCTCTCCTCCATACCCTGCTCTGTCTTAGGCGAAGCCCTGCAGAAAACTCTCCTCCTCCTCCACTGATACGTCGTAAACGTATCTATAATTTTTTATGCTCCATGCTTGTTTTGTATCAACTTTGTTTTGTTTTGTCTACACTTTGAGGTATTTTTATACATTTTCTAGAACTAACCTATTGACAAGATGTTGCTGTGCCAGTTGCATGTTTTTTGCTGTTTTTGGTTTCAGGAAAGCCACAAAAGAAATATTCTTGAAATTGGACGGGACAAAAGCCAAAGTCAATATTTAACCCGACACGACACGGAGCCCGAAGGAGAGACGGAGGAGGGCACTAGGGCGTCCACACCATACTATGGTGTAGGCCCTCCTGGTCGCGTGGCCACATGGTGTGGGCCCCCTGGACCTCCACCGACCTTGCCCTTTCTCCTACATATACGTCTCCTCAGGACGTAAACCCTAACGCGGGCAAAAATTCATGAAAAGTTCTGTAGCACCACCGCCACCGAAGGGGAGATTCGGGGGACAGAAGTCTCTGTTCCGGTACCCTGCCATGACGGGGAATTGCCCCCGGAGCCATCTCCATCGAATCCACCACCATCTCCATCGTCGTTGCTGACTCCCATGATAAGGAGGTAGTAGTTCTTCCTCGAGGCCAAGGGCCCTACCGATAGCTATGTGTTCATCTCTCTCTCTCTCTCTCTCTATGCGTGATCTTATTGTGATCATGATCTTTGTAATCAAGTAGATCTACTCTGCTACTCAAGTTCTTTAATTATAATCTCTGGATATCCCCACATGTGTGAAGGTGACAGTGTGCACACCATGTGGCGCTTAGGATAAATATTACATAAATACTTACCATGAGTTATATTTGGAGTTGGATGTCTCTATGAAATTGTGGTGTTTGTAGGAACCATCTAGCGCTCAAGGTGACGGTGTGGGGTTATCTAGATGGGGAATACGAACTTTAAGGAGTGCTTTTGTAGCCCTGCCATGGATTAGAGTTGTCCAACTGGAGAGTAGTTCAGAGTAGAATAATAAAGAGAAGATATTTATATGAGAGTGTCCACTAGTGAAAGTATGTTCCCTAGGCCTTGTTTCTAAGCATTGAAACACCATTTACAACTAGTCCTGCTACATGTTTGCTTTCTTCCATCTTTATTTTAGATTGCCTTTAGTCTCTTCCTCCCCGTCAAGCTCTTTTCTGGCCCCATTGTATTATAATCATCCATATTACTTGTATTTTCACTATCTCTTCGCCGAACTAGTGCGCCTATACACCTAACAAGTGTATTGGGTGTGTTGGGGACACAAGAGACTTCTTGTATCTTGATTGTGAAGGGTTCGCAGCATAGAAAAAAATTCCCACGATGGGAACAACTATGTACCAACATCTATCTACTAGATACAAGCAACGGGTGGATATACATCCATATAATACATACCCTCAAAGACCGAATAGTGTTAAAGAGGTTGTACTCGTGGATGATGTAGTCGAACGCTTGCTGATCTCAAGATCGAGAAGAAGTCCATCCGGTCCAGCAGGTCCAGCACCATCTAGTCTAGCACCGCAAAGTAGTGGTGCATCCGTAATTGCACACACGTTCGTATAGCCCAACAACCTCCACGCCCTCGCTCCATCGAAGCAGCGGAAGCAACAAATCCTTCCAGAAAAAGCCACAGGGAACATGTATCTCGCTGATCCGATACCATGGGGAAATTCTAAAGTGGGAGAGAGATCCTTCACGAGGAGGTGTAAGAGTGGAGGATGAGGAGGTCCTTATATAGGGTAGGGGGAGCAGCCCAAGGGGGCATGGCCGCCGGCCATGGAGGGTGCCCCCACCTCTCCCTCATTCATGTGGTGGAAGCTCCACTCACATAAAGAAGACCGTCCATTTTCTCCACTCAAATTCCCATTAAATTTCCACCAAATTTAATGTAATCTCTGTTTAAATAAAACTCTTTTATTTATTCAGAATTTTGTTAATTACTTTATTAACAAACATTCACATAAAATCCCTTGCTAGTATTCAATTTCAGATGCAGAACCAATTTCAGTAATTTCAACCAAAACGATTCCGGTGTCTAGTGAAATAAATTCCTGCGCTTTCCTTTTTCTTTCTCTGGCATATTATTTGATCCAAATGGTGTCGGTATCCCTTAAGTGTGTCACCCTATGGTTCGCGGATAATGTAGACATGATCGAGACCCTCTCCGATCAATAATCAGTAGTGGGACCTAGAGATCCGTACCGACTCCCACACATTCAACGATGACTTATGTGATCGTGTGAACCTTATACGAATGTAACTCAATCCCTTTGTCTCGCAATATATTACATGTCTGAGATTCGATCATCGGTATCTTCATACCTAGTTTGATCTCGTTACTGACATGTACTCTTTTCTCGTTCCCGTGATATAACATTCTACTGATCAAATCACTTGCTTGCAAGCTAACTAATGTGATATCACCAAGATGGCCTAGAGTATATCTCTCTGTCGTCGGGATGTACAAATTCCACTCTTGATCCATGAGCCTCAACATAATTCATAGCACTGAACCCATCTTTCACCCTGTTACGGTATGACGTTTGATGTTATCAAGATACTCTTTTGGTGTTAGTGATTGACATGATCTCATGGTCTAAGGACTAAGATTACTTCATATGATGTTATAGCAATATAAACACAATGACCTTGATCGTAATGCTATACTTTGTATGAATGTTCATCACATCATTCCAACAATGTTGTGACCTCGTTATTAACAACATCCAATGTCCATGATCAGGAAACCTTTAATCATCTTGTTAATCAGCGAGCTAGTTTATAAGAGAGGCATAACTAGGAACTTTCTTTTTGTTTATTAAACACACATGTATTAATGTTTCCGTATTAATACAATTATAGCATGCAAAATAAACATTTATCATAAATAAGGAATACGATAATAACCACTTTTATTGTTGCCTCTCGGGCATATTCCCTTTAGATTACAGGGTTGCTTGAGAGGGATATCTTTGACCACTTCCTCCCTGAGTTCGATAAACCTTGGGTGATCCACTTAAGGGAAACTTGCTGATCTTCTACAAACCTCTGGACTTGGAGGCCCAACACTGTCTACAAGAATAGAAGCGGCGTAGACATCAAGCTCTTTTCTGACACCGTTGTCGGGGAATTAAATAAGAAGCTCCCACGTCAACAACATGCCATCAAAGCTCTTTTCTGGCGCCGTTGCCGGGGAGGTAAGGTAAAAGGTACTCACATCCTCTGGCTACTAAGCTATATTCTAGTACTGTTGCTGGTGTGTGAGTGCTCAAAGTTATTTTCTTTAGATTCTGCAATTATATCTTTTTGTTTCTTGTTTTTATTTTCACTAGTTAGGCTTAATGGAAAACAACAACAAAATTAGAGAGCTTTATAGTATTTATCTTGAGTTAGGACATGAAGTATTTGAAGAGAAAATTAAAAACCTATGGAACATTATTTGCATGCTAATATCAATGTTATTAGTATGAATCCTTTGAACACCATTATTGCTAATGCTATGGAAACGTCTAAGCTTGGGGAAGCTAGTTTTTATGAAAATGATCTTTTTAGTTCCCCAGCTTTAGAGGAGAAAATTTTCCATGATGATACTATACCTCCAATATATGATGATTACAATGATGAATTTGATATTTTCAGTCCACCTACTATTGAGGAGAAAATTTGTTATGATGATACTGTACCTCCAATATATGATGATTACAATGATGAATATGATATTTTTAGTCCACCTACTATTGAGGAGAAAATTAATTATGATTACAATATGCGTCCTATATTGGATGATTATAGTGATAGGAATAATAATGATAGATATTTTGTTAAATTTGCTCCTACTACGATTAATAAGAATGACTATGCTTATGTGGAGAGTAATAATTATTTTATGCATGTGGCTCATGATAAGAATGTTTTATGTGATATTTATATTGTTAATTTTATTCATGTTGCTAGTGAAAGTTATTATGAGAGAGGGAAACAAGGTCTCATGTATCTCAACAATATTAAGTTTCCCCTCTTTATGTTGAAAATCTTGAAGTTGCACTTGTTTTGCTTTCCTATGTTTGTTGCTTTGTGCTTTCGTGACTTGATTCTTTACAAGATTCCTATGCATAAGAAGTGGGTTATACTTAAATGTGTTTTGAATTTGCTTCTTGATGCTCTCTTTTACTTCAATTCATATTTCTTATGTGAGCACCTTCTCAAATTATCAAGCCTAACTTAAAGGCGTTAAAGAAAAGTACTAATTGGGAGATAACCCAAATTTCAGTAGGTTTTTCTTTTGGTGAGTCTTGAAATTTATTACTTCTATAATAGCCTCTCCTTATACTTTTTTGTGTGGTTTTTGTGCCAAGAATAACCTCTAATGAGAGAGAAGTAAGATTTTGGGAAGTTGCTGTCCCGAAACATATTTTTGTGCTTCACTATAAAAATTCGTGAAAAATCCCTGTCTGTCGGATTGAGCTGTAATTTTATGAGCTTATGCCCCATATTGTTATCTAACTTCCGTTATTTGAACACTTTTTGATTTGAGCAATAGAAGGTCTTCGAAATAATCGGTTTTTACCTGCTGGTCTGTTTTGACAGATTTCTGCCATTATTTGCATTTGCCCCTTATGCACTGGTGAAAATGAGGCCTTTAGTTGAGGTCCAAATTGGCCTTTAACACCGGTTCTCCCACGAACCGGTGTTAAAGGGGCTGCCCGTACCAGCGTGGTCTAGAAAGCAAAAAGGCCCACCCCCTTTAACACCGGTTCGAGCCTCGAACCGGTGTTAAAGGCCCTACCATCAGTGAGACCCCCCCTCTTTAACACCGGTTTGTGGCTTGAACCGGTGTTAAAGGGTGTGCGCCTATATATAATACACCACAGCCCACCCCCTCTCTCTCATTGTTTCACTCTCTCATTTTGGAGCTTAGCAAAGAGGGTGAGAGGGTGCTAGTTTGTGTTTTCTTCCTATGCATAAGAGGTGTTCGTTGAAATACCCGAGAGCTCGAATTAAGTTTTCTCGTTGCTCTTTCCTCCTCGGTCGAGGTCAGCAACTTTATCATTTCATGTGTAATTGATGTACTGTAAAAGTGGTCAGCAACTTTATCCTTTCATGTGTCATTGATGTATTGTAAAAGTGGTCATCTCCCTATTAATTCATGATGTACTACAATGATTTTTGATATACGTAATTAATTATATAATGCATATGAACCGGCAATGGATGTACGGTGACCGACGCACTTCCGAGTACATTATGGGCCTCCAAAATTTCATCATTGTGGCTAAGGCAAACCATGGTCACAATGGTTTTATGTGTTGTCCAAGTGTTCACTGTCAGAACAAGAAAGACTACTGAAATACCAAAACCATTCACGCCCACCTGTTTCAGTCCGGTTTCATTCCCAGCTATAATTGTAGGACCAAGCACGGAGAAAGAGGGCTTATGATGGAATACAACAAAGAAGAAGAGGATGATGACAACTATCATAACAGGTATCCTGAATACGATGATACTGCAATGGGGGTAGATGAAGATCAAGAGGAAGCAGATGGGCCCGCTGATGACGATCTTGGTCGGGCCATTACTGATGCAAAGGAAGAATGTGAAACTGAAAAGGAGAAGGAGAAGCTGGAGCAGATGTTAAAGGATCACAAAACATTGTTGTACCCAACTTACGAAGATGGCCACAAAAAGCTAGGTACCACACTGGATTTGCTGTAATGGAAGGCAGAGAACGGTGTGACTGACAGCGCATTTTCAAAGTTGTTGGTAAAAATGAATAATCTGCTTCCAAGAAATAATGAATTGCCCGACAGTACATACCAAGCAAAGAAGGTTGTCTTCCCTCTAGGATTAGACGTGCAGAAGATACATGCCTGCATTAATGACGGCATCCTCTACCGCGGTGAGAAGTACGAGAATTTGGATGCATGCCCGGTATGCACTGCGCTGCGGTATAAGATCAAACGATACGACACTGGCGATGTTGAAGGCGAGGCCCCGAGGAAGAAGGTTCCTGCCAAGGTTATGTGGTATGCTCCTATAATACCACGGTTAAAATGTCTCTTCAAAAACAAAGAGCATGCCAAGTTGTTGCGATGGCACATGGAAGACCATAAGAAAGACGCGATGTTGAGACACCCCGCTGATGGGTCACAGTGGAGAAAAGTCGAGCGAGAGTACCCGGACTTCGCACGTGATGCAAGGAACTTAAGGTTTGGTCTAAGTACAGATGGCAGGAATCCTTTTGGGGAGCATAGCTGCAGTCACAGCACCTGGCCTGTGACTCTATGTATCTATAACCTTCCTCCTTGGTTGTGCATAAAGCGGAAGTTCATTATGATGCCAGTGCTCATCCAAGGCCCGAGGCAACCCGGCAACGACATTGATGTGTACCTAAGGCCATTAGTTGAAGAACTTTTACAGCTGTGGGCCAAACCAGGTGTACGTATGTGGGATGAGCACAAAAGGGAGCCATTTGACCTACGAGCGTTGCTTTTTGTAACCATCAATGATTGGCCTGCTCTTAGTAACATTTCAGGGCAGATAAACAAGGGATTCAAAGCATGCACACACTGTTTAGATGAGACTGAAAGTGTATATTTGGATAAATGTAAGAAGGTTGTGTACCTAGGGTATCATCGATTTCTTCTGAACCTGCATCCCGTAAGAAAGAAAGCCAAGCATTTCAAACGTTTGGCAGAACCCTGGAGGAAGCCTTTCCTCCGTATTGGTGAGGAGGTATTTGGTATGGTCAAGAACCTAGAAGTAATCTTTGGAAAGGTCCTGGCAGTCTATCTTTTTCGAAAGACGATGCCGGACACGCACCCATGTGGAAGAAGCAATCTATATTTTGGGACCTACCCTATTGGAAAGTCCTAGAGATCCGCTCTTCAATCGACATGATGCACGTGACGAAGAATGTTTGAGTGAACCGGCTAGGCTTACTAGGAGTGTATGGGAAGACAAAAGATACACCGGATGCACTGCAAGACCAGCAACATATGAAAGAATCTGAAAAGCCTATGCATCCTGAGAACGAGAAGGGTAAAGGATGTCACTTAACTCGTGCCAGCTACGCTCTTACCAAAGTAGAGAAGGAAATATTTTTTGAATGCCTGAGCAGTATCAAGGTCCCGTCTGGCTTCTCGTCGAATATAAAGGGAATAATAAATATGGCAGAGAAAAAATTCCAAAACATGAAGTCTCATGACTGCCATGTGATTATGACGCACTTGCTTCCGATTGCATTGAGGGGGCTTCTACCTGAAAATGTTCGAGTACCCATTGTGAAGCTTTGTGCATTCCTCAATGCAATATCTCAGAAGGTACTCGATCTATAAAGCCTACCAGGGTTACAGACAGATGTGGCCCAATGTCTTGTCAGCTTCGAGTTGGTGTTCCCACCATCCTTCTTCAATATTATGACGCATCTCCTGGTTCACCTAGTAGAAGAGATTGCCATTCTCGGTCCTATATTTTTGCACAATATGTTCCCCTTTGAGAGGTACATGGGAGTCTTAAAGAAATATGTTCATAACCATGCTAGGCCAGAAGGAAGCATCTCCAAGGGCTATGTAACGGAGGAGGTCATTGAGTTCTGTGTTGACTTTATTCCTGACCTTAAGGCGATTGGTGTTCCACAATCACGACATGAGGGGAGACTGCATGGAAAAGGCACCCTAGGATGTAAAGCAATGATATATAGGGACGGGCATTCTCTCAATCAAGAACGCTACACGGTTCTATAAAGATCTATCTTGGTTGCCCCGTATATCAATGAACACAAGAATTTTATACGCCTCAAACACCCGGGATAGTCTGATGAATGGATTATAAGTGAACACATGGCGAGTTTTGGCGGCTGGCTACAAAGACTTCTCACAAAAATACCACTGTTGGAGATCAGCTGTACTTGTTGGCCAGGACACCATCTTCGACTGTATGTACTTTCCAAGGGTACGAGATAAATGGGAATACATTTTACACGATAGGCCAAGATAAAAAGAGCACCAACCAAAACAGTGGTGTCCGCTTCGATGCAGTAGAAGACAATGGGCAAAATACCACGTATTATGGGTTCATAGAGGAGATATGGGAACTTGACTATGGACCTAATTTAAGGTCCCCTTGTTTTGGTGCAAATGGGTCAAGCTAACAGGAGGAGGGGTTGAGGTAGACAAGAAGTACAGAATGACAACAGTGGATCTCAACAATCTTATGAAGGTAGACAAGAACTTAGACGAATCATTCGTCTTAGCCAATGGTGTGGCTCAAGTTTTCTATGTGAAGGACATGTCTACCAAACCGAAAAAAGAAAAAAAATAAGCAAACAGATACATCACACGATGAGCCAAAGCATCACATAGTTCTTTTAGGGAAAAGAAATATCATGGGAGTGGAGGACAAGACAGACATGTCAGAAGATTATAATAAGTTTGATGAAATTCTGCCCTTCAAAGTGAAGACTAACCAAACCATCCTGTTAAACGGTGCTGATACTCCATGGTTACGGCCGACGCGATCATAAGATTGACTATATGTATTAAATGAGCCATTTTTGGCACACATATGTATCTCTACAAGGAAATCAATTTTATATTTCTTCTGTTAACACTATATGTATTAAATGAGCCATTTTGCTTCCCGCCATTTCTTCCCGCCATTTTTCTTCCCGCCATTTCTTCCCACCATTTCTTCCCGCCAGTTCTTCCCGCCAGTTTTCTTCCCGCCATTTCTCACTATATATATATGTAGGATTGGCTTCCATTGTCATTGCACATCTCTAGACTCATATCTGCAACCTCATCACTCTTTCCCATGGCTTCCACCGTACCACTAACCCTCAGGGAGGCGGAGGCGCTATGCGCCTCGAACTACCCCTGCCCGCCAGGCTACTGCGTCCCCGTCGGCTGGATGCTGAGCGTCGGAGGCATGCCGGTTCCTCCTGTCCCTCTAGGTGTGGCGCGCCGGATGGCCATCACGAACCACTACTACTTTGAACTCACGCTAGAGCAGCGGAGGAATCCCAACTGGCATCCCGACTATTTCTCGACTTGGGAAGCCTTCTTCGGGGATCGGCGTGAGAGGGCGCTCGCCAGGCACGAGGAGGATGGCCCGCCTCCTCCGAAATTCAACGAGGCCGGTCGTTGGCTGTGGTGGCGCGGCCGGACTCTCCAGAGCATCATGGCCTATGACATGGCCGCCGACTCTAACCCCCGCCTGCGCTACCCTCAAGTCCAGCCCACGCGTACTTAGCCTTCAAGGTTCAACTACGGCGACCCCAACAACGACAGCGACGATGGTCGCAGCGAGTACGACGACTATAAGCGAGTATTACAGGTGTAGGCAGGAGCATGACTGAATCACTCCAACATTCCAAAACTAGTAAGGCCGATTGTGACTTAATATGGCCATGTATCTTAATTTTCAGTTCTTCTATGTATCTTAATTTTCAGTCGTGCTTTATGTAACTTACTATTAGTTGCATTATGTACTTTAATTCTAGTTCTATCGTAATAAAATTTTCTTCCGGCCGATTATTTCCCGCCCATTTGCTCCCACGCATTCTGTCCGCCCTTTCCCATTTGTTACTAGTTTGAATAGTTAGAATTTTAATTTTTTAAAACAAAAAATGTTTTAGGATTAATTATTCAATTGCAAACAATTTTCATGTTGAAAGTTTTGTCAGATTCCAAAGTATACAAAAGATGCTAAATTTAAATATCCAAACAATTCAAAAATGTTACTACAAAATAAAATATGATTTGCTCTAATAAAATAGGGTTAGATTCCTTTTCAGATTCTTAATATTTCTTAAGTTCAAAATTTTAGGGTTTGCTATTTTATTTTTTTCTTAATTGAATAATCAAAATTCATATGTAAGTGTTTTAATCATTTTGAAAAATTTCATCTACAGTAACTATAAAATGTTTTTATATGAATGGATAGATCTTATTTTTCTAAAAATTATCATATATTATTCATATTTTTCTGAGTTGAAATGAAAAAGATATGAATTTTCTAAATTCTATCCTATTTTTTAATTAAAAATGCCCCCACCCTTTAATGTACGAAATAAATGCCCCCCTTTAACACCGGTTCCAGCCACGAACCGGTATTAAAGGGGGGGTGTGCGCCCGAAATGAAATCCCCACACCCCCCCTTTAACACCGGTTCGTGGTCGGAACCGGTGTTAAAGGGGGGGTTATAACGCACGCACCTCCTCTTCCTCTTCCCCCAGCCAGTTCGAGGAGCACAGAGGAGCACAGAGAGAGGAGTTGTCGCCGCCGCGCCCACCCACTCCGTTACCGCCACCTCGTCGTGATGTTCTTCCGCGTCCAAGGAATCGACGCGGGGCATCCGCAATCGACCCCAAGCATCGCTTCTTCTCCGAGCCCGACGACCACCACCGTCGCCATCATCGCCGTTTCCGACCCCGCCCGGCCTCACGGACCCCTCTGGTAGACCCACGGTGAGCCCACGGTTCTCACCCTCCCCTCCGCTTGCTCCCTCTCGCTCGGAGCTGTCGTTGCCTCGCTGCTCTGCAAGTGCCGCTGCTGGCTGTCGTCGTTGACGTCGCTCCGGTGACCTCTAGGTAGCGGCGCCGCCCGTTTTAGGTAGGCCGCATCACGCTGATTCGAACCCGCTACCTCGCACACCCTAGGTCGCTCTCCAGCGTCGCTGCCGTCTGGAGCATCCTCCGGTGAGCCCGCATGGCACATGTGTGGCTGTGACTTGGCCCCGGTCCCACACGTCAGCCACTGTGGCTAGCCCCTGTTTTGGTGGGTTAGGGTGTGCTGACGTCAGGATGACGTAATAAGTGGTTTAATAATTTTAGAAAATGTTTAAATCTTGTAAATTCAATAACTAATTATTTATAAGTCAAAAAAATACAAATAATATATCAAAATGATCAGAAAAATGAGAACTATCTATTTAAGCTATAATCATGCATTGTTAATCAACTTACATGACAAGTTTAATTAGAAGAATATAATGAACCCTCTCATATGCATCCAGGGTTTCTCCGAATTAGGGTTTGGACCCCTCGGACCTCATTTAAAATGATCAAGCATGCTTAGGGTTTTAATTTCATTTGTGTATTTTTGTGTATTTATTTGTGTGTATGAATAATATGTATATTTGTGTATGAATCCAAGTCCACTTGAATGTTTACTCTCTTACTCTAGATAATATTATTGTTTTAGAAACTATGGATTCACTTAGTAGAAACCTTGAAGAGGAAGAAATAATGGAGAACATGATCCACGAGGACACCTCACAATATCTGAACTTGGAGGGACATGATGACAGCTCAAGTAGTCATGGAGAAGATGACGACTCCAGTGAACGCACTTTAGTGATTACAAAGTTTGTCGAGGTATATGCATGGATTAAGATTCTGCTGACTTGCACCGATTGATTTGTATATATGTCCATGTATTAATTAACGCTTCTTTCTTCTTTTAGCCCTCCGGATCGACCAGCCAGCAACAATCTTCTTCTATGAAAAAGAGCAAGAGAGGCGCGAGCCATCGGTTCAAAGATCGTGCAAAGTTCACGATCGAAGCAGTCCGTGTTGATGGCAGGCCGATGGAGCCCAAGAAGGCCACAGACAAATTTATACGTCAGGATGTAGTTCTTGTTAGGGACCAAATCCCAATCACAATTGAATATTGGAATAAGCCAAAAAAGGGCGACGGTACCTTTGTCGATGAAAGATCCAAAGAAACGCTTTGGACTTTGTTGTTGGTAAATTTCACCCTACCGCCAGAGAACGATGAATATAAACCGGTTATAAAGTAAAAGGTCAAAGATTGGACTCTAATGAAGATGGCTAAATCTTTCCACAACTGGAAGACAAAATTGAACAAATTTGTCAAAGCTCGCGAGACTCCAGATTTCGAAGACGCATATTATGCAAAGATAAGACCCCACTGGCCCGAATTTGTGGCATACAAGGAAGGTGCTATAGCTACAAAGAGGTCAGAAACCAATACGCTAAATGCCTAGAAGAAGGAATATCACCAAAGGACGGGGTCAGGTGGCTACATATCTCAAAGGCCTAAGTGGGAGGAAGCTGAGAAGGCCTTGCGAGCTAGAGGGATCACACCCCAGACAGAGGGGTGGGACCTAGGTGCAAAGACTTGGTTCTACGGAATCGGGGCAAGGTTGGACCCAGAAACGGGATTGTGTATCTTCCCAATAATTCTTGCCAAACCCGTCAATGAACTCATCACAGCATACGAGGAAACAACCGCTAGGACCTTCCATCCTGATAGAAAGAATGACCAGCTGACACGCGCCATCGGTAAAAAAGAACATGCTGGACTAGCACGAGGCACAAGGGGTATGACGTGGAAGGATGGGTTTGCCGAGTGGGGCGACTCTTACAGATGGCGCGAAAGAAAATAAGAAGAGCGTACAGACCGGATGACACAGATAGAACATGCACTTGTGGTGTTGCAGGCGCAAGTGAATGCACAAAATAGCCAGTAAGCTACCGTCCCACCTCAGCGGCACGAAGAGCCTGCATTGGAAGCTACCGGCAGCCTAGACTCTGCGCCGAAAAGCAGCATGGCTTCCACGGAGAATGTGCAGCCCACGCTTGAAATGGCGGGTCCTTGATACCCCGTGGATGAGATCACAGAGAGCGAACACGCTGAGCTACATGTGATATTAATGGTCTTATCCATTAAGGTGGCGGTCGGCTATGCCTTACCTCTTCTAGCTGGTGGAACTTACCACTCCCGACCGATTCCAGATGGCTATGCTATTGTCGGGGTGGATGAGGTTGTGAAGGAATATGAGGAAGCACAGCTTGACGATGCTACAGGTGAAGGGGAAACTCAACTGAAATTTGCAGTGAAAACAACCATTCTTTGGAAGAAGGAACACATCGTGTTTCCAAATTGGAGGCCACTGGCACCCTCGCCATCTCCGCAGCGTCAGCAGTCTAAGCCGCCTCAGCCGTCTCCGGGTCATCAGAATACTCCCATGTCGTCTCCGCCGCGTCAGCCGTCTCCAGTGCTTCAGCCATCTCCTGCGCGTCAGCCATCTCCGGCGCGCCAGCCATCTCCTGCACGTCAGCCATCTCCGGCGCGCCATCCATCTCATGCGCGTCAGCGTAAGCGGAAGAGCACTGCCACAAAGAGCACTAGCACTGCCACGAAGAAATCCGCAGGAAACCATACACCAAAGAGTTCAAGAAACTACGTCCCACAGCCTTCCGCCAAGCCATTGCCAGTATTACCATGGAATTGCAGCGACGAGGAGAACAAGAGGATCTCGGAAGAAGAGGTCAAGAAATTCTTTGCACCTAGACGGGCCGAGCCAAAGGAGAAACTAGATCCAGCGGTGGTGGAGAAGTTTTACAATAATCTTTTGAAACCTGAAACCCCACTTGTGCCGGACTATGAGCGCCAGATTATAAAGGGGGATGCAAGGCGGAGGGAGTCTGAAAGTAGTAGTCATGCACCCCAGAAAATAGTTCCCATGCTCGGAGAGTAGGAAAACCAATCGTGCGCCCCGCTCCAAGTGTTCGACACATGGATAGCTCCTCCTGTAAATGATTACGAGGAAGAGCTACAAAGGAAGGCCGATGAGATGGGGATGAGTTACATTGCATACTTGAACATCATGGGAGACCACTTGCCCAAAGGCGATGTCAACCCCATACAGCCATGGAAGTACGGGAATAATCTTGTCAAGAAAGAGGAGCTCAAGAATCAACCAACAAAAATGCGAAGATTGCATAAGTGGTACCTTGATTTCTGCAAGACGAGAAAGGAAGAATGGATCACGGTGCATATAAGAGATCAGATTTTCTTGTGCGGAGACGACAAGATCACCTTCAACATTCAAGACTTGCATTTTTTATTAAATCAGAAGGAACTCGACAAAGCTGCCATCAGCCTTTATTGTGTCTAAGTACTATTTCTGTAATTTCTATCTCAGCTCATTCAATTCATCAATTGCATGTATATATATGCTCACCATATATATATACTATTATGCAGGAAAAAGGTTATGGAATGCATGAAAGGAGGCCCTTTTGACATTGGGTTTGTTGACCCAAATAGAGTTCATGAACAAGTGGTAAAACACAAACCCAGGCAAACAGAAGATTTCTTGCTAAGGTCTTTACTGAGAAAACAAACCAAAAGGGAAATACTATTGCCTTACAACTTCTCATGAGTGTTACCCTCTCTTGTACACATTATGTTTCGGTTTACTCGATCTTAAGTGTAACTGATGATGAGTTATGTGTGCGTAGGTTCCACTTTATTCTGCTAGTCATTCAAGTTGACTCAGGAAAAGTCCTTGTCATGGACTCATTACGAAAAGACCAAGAGCTATGGGCAGACTTTAAAGAGATGCTCCAGAGCTAATTTCAATAATATTATCGCACTAGATCGACAACTTTCGTGACAACAAGTAATTAATTACTCCTTTATCCATTTTCTTTGTCGGACAGGGTTTGGAAAAGGTTCACGGGCAGGGCCGTGGGTGAATGGTTAGAAGACTAAAATTTGTAGATCAAAATGAAGTAATACTAGCCAGCTAGGTCTCCGTATATCTTTGATTCTGCTTCCAATTCCATTATATCATGCTTTATTGATTATTATTTTGATTGAACTCTCTATTCTCGTAAAGTGCATGCATCAGGGACCCACAATAACTTATGTGGATACTATGTTTGCGAGTTCATTCGCAACACGATATGTGCGACGGGCCAAGCCTCACTAGAACAACTTAGAGTAAGTAAACAAAGTATACACAACATTATTTTATTACCATCAATTGTGTTGAGTTTCATTCTTATATATATATTGACCCCATTCTTCATATATATATTTAGATCGAACGGATGCGGGACAAACTCCTACCATTTGACCGCATACGAGCCATTCAAGAGGAATTGGCGGGGTTCATACTTGATGAGGTCGTCACGCCTGGCGAAGAGCTCTTTAGATATCCAAAATGAATGTGTACGGAGATGTTATATTGTATATATGCTTGAACGTGTTTGTCTTGTACTTGATGCTTCAACATGTACGGAGAATACCACAATGACGATGTTTGTGTATAATAATAGTTGCTTAATTATTCATGTACTCGTATGTACCGACGATGTATGTGTATACCTCTCCTGATCGATCCCCCTCCCCCCTCCCGTCCCCGTCGCGCCGCAGAAATCTGCCCAAAACGGGGCGGCGGCAGAACTTTGCCGCGGCAGAGATTTAGGCTGTTTTCCTGCCGCGACAGAGAACCTTTAACACCGGTTCATGTTACGAACCGGTGTTAAAGGGGGGGTTGAGCGCTGCGGCAGCCCCACGTGTGCCACCCTTTAACAGCGGTTCATATAAGAACCATTGTTAAAGGGGGGGCTCTTACACCGAACCCTCAACAGCGGTTAGAGGCCACCGTGTGCACTAGTGATGGGTTTCTTTTTGAGTTCTCTTTGATCACTTGATCTTTTAAAAGGAATTGCTACAGTAGCTTGTGCTTTAATGGAAGTTTTAGTGTGTTGAAACTAAACCCAGAGGCTGATTATCTTGAATACACTAATGTTGCTAATTAAGATTGTGTGAATTTTTGTATAAAGGAAATTTTCAAGTGTAGGGGAAGAACAAGGTGATGAGATGAAGAATGGACAAAATATCAAGCTTGGGGATGCCACCCCGTGTCACCCCAAGAAATATTCAAGAGGTAGAAGCATCAAAGCTTGGGGATGCCCAAGGCATCCCCTTCTTCATCAATAAAAATCTTAGGTCTCTTTTTAGACACTTTATTTTTATTTCTTCATGCACTATTGTGTTGTTCTTGGAGCGTATTTTTTTGTTTTTAGTTTTATTTTGCTTGTTTGCTGCAATAAGTTGGTTGGATCCCAGCACACTTCTTTTGGAGAGAGACACACCCCGTTATTCATTGCCTAAAATACTCTAGTTTTCATTCTTATTGTTTTGTGGGTGTTCTCTTTTGCTAGCACTCTGTTTAGCCTTAGTTTTCTTATGCTTTTTTCTTAGAACTTTTTAGTTCTTCTTTGAAGATTTGTGAGACAATCTCACTGATCTTTATTGATTATTACCCTTGTGAGTTGTTTCAAGTAAGTTGATTGGTGTTGGAAAAGAGTAGGAAGTTTCATGCTTAAGTGGTACAAGAGGAGCATTGTTTTGATTGTGGCTTAGACTTTATCATGTCATGCTAGATGTTCCTTTGACATTATTCTTAATGATTATTTTTGTATCATTACTTGTTCCAAACAATTGAGATTGCTTAATGTGCCTTGAAATAATCATGCGTTGTTTTAGCATACAAGAGCATAATATTATGGTATTCTCCTTTGATGCTTTATTTGGGATGACTTGGCACATGCTCACACCATGTTATGACTATGAACTAGTCACCTTAGCCTCTATGATCATTTAGTTTTTGAATTGTGATACCACTTTATGCTTTGATTGATAATGTTTTGTCGCTCTGCATGATTATGGCCATTATTGCTCTCTTGGTTGGTCGCTCCTAGTCTTTTGCTAGCCTCCACTTGTACTGAGTAAGCTCTACTCATGCATCCAACTCCCAAGAAACCAAGTTATTCCAAAGTGTCCACTATAAATTCGCATGCATGGTGTGTTACACCATTCCAAGTATATTCTTGTTTTATCTATCTTCCAAATTAAACTTGTTATGTGAAAATTAGTGATTAAAGCTCTCACAAACTTGATGGCACACTTTATTTTTCTTGCCCCTAATAAACTTGAACCATTGTGTCATCTATGTTGTATATGCTTGCACTTATAAGTTGGGAATTAGCAAAACCATGTTGTCATGGGGAACGCTTTCAACACCTGTAAATATCTACCCAGTTGATATCATGCTCTTTTGTTTATGGATGCCGGTGATGTGAAATAAAAGGAAAGTTTGTAAGTCCATGGAGTTATGTATATGTGTTAGAGAAACGTCTGGGCCACTAGCCTAAGCCATGCCTAATCATGGTGGAAACTTGCAGCATCACCATAGTGAGCAATCTATGAAGCATTCTTCTTATAAAAAAAGAGAGATAAAAAAAGAGAAGAGAAAAAGGAAAAAAAGAGGAAAGAAGAGAAAAAACACCATTTTCCATGGTAAATAAGAAGATTGTTGAGATGCTCATTGTCTATTGCCTTTATGTTTTGATATGGGATAGCTCATGTGTCATGGGGCAAGGGGTACCCCGTTGGCGGTTCTCTATTGTACACATATACTTACAATGACAAGAACTTACCGGTAACTAAAGTTGACTAGCATGAGGAACGACCCTCGTACTCAAGGGACATGAGATTGCTAACTTATGGTTTATCAAGCATATACTCCATACTTTGTTCAATTTAAACCTTGATCACTTCAAGATGCTTATGATAGGGGCAATGAGATCTGAAAGATAATAAGTACCATAATTTCTAGAAGCTCTTTATGAAACTTGAAATCCCTGCTTCCCTTTGAAGGGCATTTCCTACTTTTATATTGAGTCTCCACCTTCTTTCTTTATGCACCAATTAAGAGAGCATAGTTGTCATTCCTAGTTTTATGTGGATTGTCCCAAAACTTATTGATTGATTCATAATGTTGATATTGCTTGTTCTTGAACTATTTGTATCTAGTCACCCTTATGAACTTTGAAGGTGTCATATGCATTTATGTTTTCCTACTCCATGAGGGACAAGATGAATACCACTATGCTATGTTTTCTATATGTGAAACAAACAAACGTCTTTCAATGCATTGTTATTCATGATCCTTTGTTTGTATCCTTTCATTTTGCAACATAGTTGCTATGTCTTATTGTTAGAACTACATCTTTCATGCTCATATTTAGAGTACTTTGATCCCAGCTATCAATGCTTTACAAATGGTTTGATCAAGATTGTGATGGTGCATGTCACCTCAAAAATCATTCTTTTTATCACGTACCTACTCGAGGACGAGCAGGAGTTAAGCTTGGGGGTGCTTGATACATCGTAAATGTATCTATAATTTTTTATGCTCCATGATTGTTTTGTATCAACTTTGTTATGTTTTGTCTACACTTTGAGGTATTTTTATACATTTTCTTGAACTAACCTATTGACAAGACGCCGAAGTGCCAGTTGCCTGTTTTCAGCTGTTTTTGGTTTCAGAAAAGCCAGAAAATAAATATTCTCGGAATTGGACGGGACAAAAGCCAAAGTAAATATTTAACCCGACATGACACAGAGCCCGAAGGAGAGACGGAGGAGGGCACCAGGGCGGCCACACCATACGGTGGCGTGGGCCCCTGGTCGCGTGGCCACATGGTGTGGGTCCCCTGGCCCTCCACCGACCTTGCTCTTTCGCCTACATATATGTCTCCTCGGGGCGTAAACCCTAACACGGGCAGAAATCCACGAAAAGGTCTGCAGCGCCACCGACACCGAAGGGGAGATTCGGGGGACATAAGTCTCTGTTCTGGCACCCTGCTGGGACGGGGAATTGCCTCCGAAGCCATCTCCATCGACTCCACCACCATATTCATCTTTTTGCTGACTCCCATGATGAGGAGGGAGTAGTTCTTCCTCGAGGCTAAGGGCTCTACCGGTATCTATGTGTTCATCTCTCTCTCTATGCATGATCTTATTGTGATCATGAGCTTTGTAATCAAGTAGATCTACTCTGCTACTCAAGTGCTTTAATTGTAATCTCCGGCTATCCCCACGTGTGTGAAGGTGATAGTGTGCACACCGTGTGGCACATAGGCTAAAGGTTACATAAATACTTATCATGAGTTATATTTGGAGTTTGACGTCCCTATGAAATTATGGTGTTTGTAGGAACCATCTAGCGCTTAAGGTGATAGTGTGGGGTTATCTAGATGGGGAATACGAACTTTGAGGAGTGCTTTTGTAGCCTTACCATGGATTAGAGTTGTCTAACCGGAGAGTAGTTCAGAGTAGAATAATGAAGAGGAGATATTTATATGAGAGTTTCCACTAGTATATGAGAGTGTCCACTAGTAAAAGTATGATCCCTAGGCCTTGTTTCTAAGCATTGAAACAAGGGAGAGGAAAGTCTTCATCGACTATCATACGTGTGACCTACTGCGGAAGCGCTGCCAGAACGTGCCGCCGAAAGGATCGTCTACGTGATCTTGAGATCGGCAAGTGATCGACTACATCAACCATGAGATCTGAATCTCGTTAAACGCTTTGGATCTTCGAGGGTTAGTTCTCCACAATCTCGTTGCACCGATCTCGTAGATTAGACCTTGGATTTATGTGTTCCCGCGATAGAAATTTTTTGTTTTCCATGCTGCGAACCCTACAATACCTACTTCTCATGCAGATGCAACCACCTCCATTAAGATTATCAAGGAGATCATCTTATCCAGGTTTGGAGTACCCCGGTTGTTGATTACAGATGGCGGAACTCATTTTATGAAGGGACCTTTTAACAAGGTACTATAGAAATATAGGGTGGACCATCGAGTAGCCTCACCCTACCGCCCACAAACTAGTGGGCACGTGGAATTGTCTAACCGAGAGATCAAGGTCATACGTCAGAAAATTGTGCACATGTCAAGAAAGGATTGGGCTTTAAAGCTTAACGATGCACTATGGGCATACCATACATCTTACAAGCATCCTATGGTAATGACTCCATACAAGATGGTCTATGGTAAAACTTGTCACCTTCCATTAGAACTTGAGCATAAGGCTAGGTGGGCTATTAAACTATGAATTTCGATTTTAAAACTGCTGGGGAAAACGACTCTTAGATATGCATGCTTTGGATGAACCCAGGAATGAGGCCTATGAAAATGCTAGGATATTTAAAGAGAAAGTGAATAAATGGAATGATAAAAAAAAGAGGATAAGGAATTTAAATAGGGGATAAGGTTTAAGATTTTTGAAGGAAAGTTGAAGTCCAGATGGGAAGGACCTTATGAGGTCGAGGAGGCATACCCTTCGGGAGCAGTAAGATTAAAACCACTACACATTCTTCTTCATCATGGGTCATCAATGGGCAAAGGTTGACGCATTATAGAGTTGGGTAGATTAACACTACCAAGGTAGCTTCTTGGATTTCTATGGAGGAACTTAACGGAATGGGATAACAAAATCACAGGTTCATAGATTTTTGCTGGTTTGATATCTTTTTATCTTGTTTCTCCTTTTTCTTTGATTCTCTTTTCTTTTTCTGATCTTACTAGGCTGTTTTACGACCCGGTATAGGTGGACAGTACAGGCAGCCGCGCCTGTACCACTGGTCGTTATCAGCACAGAACCCTCTGAGCATTTTTTTGTATCGGTACGACCGGGCCATCGGGCATGCGTTCCCGTACCGCAGGTGTACCATTTTAGTCCTCTGTTCTTTCGTACTTTGCATCCATTAAAAAAGACAGATTAGGAGGTAAGGGTTAGTTAATGCAGTACGGACGGGTCCGCCTTACCGAATTTCAAGCATCGACTCTACATGATGTTTTATTAGCTCATATAATCGCCTCCTTTCTTTTTCTTTATCTTTTTGACTTCCATTGATTAATCTCATATCTTTAGCCACCCTTCTCCACCCTTGTAGTGAAATCTCAGATCTCACTTGATTGTTCGAAGGCTATGCAGCCTTTTCATGTCAAGAAAATCTGGACCAAGAAGGAGGACACCTTTGAAGCTCAAGCCAAAAAGAAGGGAGACACTTTGTCCTCCTCGCTGCATGAGCCGCCACAAGTCGTTCCACTCCCCAACTGGGAAGATATGTTTCCACAGAATTTGGAGATGCTCAGGCATGTAGATCAAGGGAAGACTAAGGAAGAGTCCCTGAAAAATCCATACAAGTATAATTTGAGTAGATCTTCTCTCAAATCTCCTCCTGGATCTTCTTTTCACAAAGAAGAGAAGCGAGGTGCGAGAAAAGATTGAAATCTTTGAGAAAATTTCTAAAGCTTGTGTTGAAAATATTGGGGAAGGAGTTGACTCTTACTAGATGATGGGCAAAGAAGTGGAAAGAAAGGTCGATGACATTGACGGTAGAGTACACTCCTAATCAAAATTATCATGGAGATGGCTGGTGACAGGAAGACTCTAAGCAAGATAATCACCAAGCTCCATGTCGGATTTATGGAGATGTCCACCAGATTCACATGTATTGCTCATTCCTACAGCCTCAAGGTGGACGAACAGGAAGGAGAAGACAATTTCTTCACCCCTAAGAAGGATTAAGCAAACACAAGGGATTATTTGATCCACCCGGTTTGATTCCAAGCTTGGGGGATCTGTGAGAGCCTTGTAATCTATATTTCAGTTTTTAGCATAATTACTTTCTTGCATGCATGTTAGGTTTTTATACCAGATCTTGCATTACTTGCATCAACTTCAAGTTCCCTTTGTTCGAGAGATGATTCATATGAAGGGAATATGCCCTGAGAGGCAATAATAAAGTGGTTATTATGTATATTCCAAGTATATGATAAATTTTTATTTTGCATGCTATAATTGTATTAATACCTAAACATTAATACATGTGTGTTTAATAAACAAACAGAAAGTTCCTACTTATTTCTCTCTTATAAACTAGCTCGCTGACTAACAAGATGATCAAGGTTTCCTGATCCTGGACATTGGATGTTGTTAATAAAAAGGTCACAACATTATTGGAATGGTGCGATGAACATTCATCCGAAGTATAGCATTACAATGAAAGTCATTGAGTTTATATTTCTATAACATCATACAAAGTGATCCTAATCCTTAGACCATGATATGATGGCAATCACCAACACTGGAAGAGTATCTTGATAACACCAAACGTCACACCGTAATAGGGTGATTATAAAGATGGGTTCAGTATTAATAAAGTGTTATGTTGAGGCCCATGGATCAAGAGTGGAATTTGTTCATCCCAATGACGGATAGATATGCTCCGGGCCCTCTTGGTGATATCACATTGATTAGCTTGCAAGCAAGTGATTTGATCGCTAGAATGTTATATCACGGGAACGAGAAAAGAGTACATGTTAGTAACGAGATCAAACTAGGTATGGACATACTGATGATCGAATCTCGGACATATAATATATCACGAGACAAAGGGATTAAGATACTAGCGTAAAAGGTTCTCACGATCACAAGAAAGTCATCGGTGAATGTGTGGGTGTCAGAATGGATCTCTAGGCCCCGCTTCTAATTATTGATCTGAGAGGGGTCTCAATCATGTCCGCATTATTCGCGAACCGTAGGGTGACATACTTAAGAGACACCGACACCATCTCGAGCAAATAGTTTCATGCTGAAAAGAATAACAAAGCGCAGGAATTTATTTCACTGGATACCGAAACTGGTTTCGGGTGAAATTGCAGAAAGTGTTTTTGCATGTGAAATGAAATACTAGCAAGGGGTTATATGTGAATGTTTGTCATTAAAGTAATTGACAAAATTCTGAATAAATAAATGAGTTTTATTTAATGAGAGTTTGTATTAAATTTGGTGGAAATTTAAAGGGAATTTGAGTGGGATTTTTTGAGTGGAGAATGGAAGGTGCATTTTGTGAGTGGAGCTTCCACGCACATGAATGAAGGAGGGGAGGGGGCAGCCCCCATGGCCGGCGGCCACCCCCTTTGGTGCCCCCCTCCTCCTATAAAAGGAGCCCCTCTCCCTCTCTCTCACTCACACCTCCTCGTGAAGGATCTCTCTCCCCCTCTAGTTTTTATCCCCCATGGTCTCGGACTAGCGAGATACATGTTCCTGGTGGCTTTTTAGCAAGAAAGAGTTGTGCTCCTGCTGCATCGCTGGAGCGAGGAGGCGGAGGTTGCTCGGTTCCTCGGACGTGTGTGCGAGCACGGATGCGCCACTAATTTGCGGCACTAGGACTTCCTCTCGATCTTGAGATCGGCAAGAGTTCGTCTACATCAACCACGAGTTCAACCTTGTTAAGCTTTGTCGGTCTTCAAGGCTATGTTCTCTATGAATGTATATCCTCCCGTTGCTTGTATCTAGTTGATAGATCTTGGTACATAGTTGTTCCCATCGTAGGAAATTTTTTGTTTTCTATGTTGTGAACCCTACAGTGGTATCAGAGCCGGATCTATGCATAGATGCTTTGTACGGGTAGTACACATATGTATATGTGGGAAATGATGATCATCTTATTGCTTCTTATTTGTACTTTGGATATTGGTGGCATAGTGGGATGAAGCGGCCCAGACAAACTTTACATGTCCTCGCGCATGAGACATGTTCCAAGCTTGACATGCAACTAGTTTTGAATAAGTGGATAGAGGGTGTCTGTCTCTCCTACTATAGTCAATATCTAATTCGCAACGAGTTGTCAACAATTTGGTTATCCTCGTTGTGGTTCATGTTCATAGGTAAGAACGGTTCTATCTTCGAAAGCCCTAAGCCACGTAAAACTTGCAATGGATAAATTAGAGGCGTCTAGTTTATATTATTGCTGGGCTAGTGTCATGATATGGTGATGTTGTAAGTAAAAGTATAAGTCGATACTCTTACAACACACATAACGTGTAAGTTCCATAGACCTTGGCCTTACACATAAAGGAATGATGAGGATCATACCACGATGCACATGATGGAGATCAAGTGCAAGAACCATATCATTTCACTTATTAACATATGATGTTTGTTGCATCTTATATTGCTTGTTTGGCGTTTTATTAGCATAATAAGATGATCCCTCATTTAGATATTTGTGTTCTCCCTTAAGTATGCACCGACTATGTTTCGTCGCTCCAAGACATCACATGATGATCGGGTGGTCTTGGATCCACGATCATATTTTGGGTGTAAGATAGTTTACACACGCGAATACTAAGGTTCTTACTTGGCGAGCCTAGCATGTACAGACATGGCCTCGGAACATGGACCGAAAGGTTAAGCATTTTTCATATGAAATATATGATGCCCATTTGATGCTCGCCTTTGAAGCTACACCGACTCACATGATGATCAGACTTGGTGTAGTGGATTTGGTTCATGTAATCACCAAAAAGGCATGAGGGATGTCGTTTTTGAGTGGGAGTTCATTCTTAATTTGGATTAGTTAAACTCAATCTATCATAAACTTAGTCTAAACTTTACAAATTCTGTTGTAGATGGCACCACCTGCTTTTAATTTCAATGTGTTCATGGAGAAAGAGAAACTTGCAACGAACGGTAGCAACTTTACCGAATGGGCCATGAATTTGAGGATTCTCCTCACTGCTGCACAAAAGCAATATGTGCTAGAAGCGCCGCTAGGCCCCCCACCGTTTGATGATGCCCCTAACAAGGAGAAGAATGTTTATCAGACTCGTCAGGAGGACCACAACTTAGGTCATTGCGGCTTATTGTATGGGCTAGAGCCAGAACTTCGAAAGCGTTTCGAAAACGGCAATGCATTTGATACAATGGGTGAGTTGAAAATGATTTTTGACACACATGCTGATGTAGAGAGCTATAATGCTTCAGAAAAGTTCTTTAGCTGCATGATGGAAGAGCACAGCTCCGTAAGTGAGCATGTACTCAAGATGTCGGGTTACGCTGATAACCTTGTGTCCTTGGGAATATTGATTCCCATTGACTTAGGCATCCATCGTGTTCTGCAGTCTCTGCCACCAAGCTATAAGAGCTTCATGGTGAACTATAATATGCAAGGCATGAAGAAGTCTCTCCCCGAGCTTCTGTCAATGCTTAAAACTGCAGAAGTGGAGATCAAGAAGGAACATCAAGTGTTGATGATCAATAAGAACACTGGTTTCAATAAAGACAAGAAGGGTAAACGGAAGGGAAGTAAGGGCGGCAAGCTGGTTGACGTGCCTGAAAAGAAACCCCGAGTTGGCCCTAAGTCTGATACCGAGTGCTATTATTGTAAGGGGACTGGCCATTAGAAGCGCAACTGCCCCAAGTATTTAGCAGACAAGAAGGCCGGAAAGGCAAACAAAGGTATATATGATATACATATTATTGATGTGTACTTGACTAGTGCTTGCAGTAGCATCTGGGTATTTGATACCGGTTCAGTTGCTAATATTTGTAACTCGAATCAGGGGCTGCGAAACAAGCGACCGCTAGCAAGGGTGAGGTCAAGATGCATGTCGGCAATGGATCAAGTGTTGATGTGATCACCGTCGGAATGCTACCTCTACACTTACCGTCGGAATTAGTAATAAAGTTGAATAATTGTTATCTGGTGCCAACACCGAGCATGAACATTGTATCTGGATCCTGTTTGATGCGAAGTGGTTATTCATTTAAATACGAGAACAATGGTTCTTCTATTTATATGAATGAAATCTTTTATGGTCATGCACCGATGATGAATGGTTTATTTTTGTTGGATCTCGATAATAGTGTTACACATATTCATAATGTTGATGCTAAAAGGATTAAACTTAATGATGATATATCCGCATATATGTGGCACTGTTGTCTAGGTCATATTGGTGTTAAACGCATGAAGAAGCTCCATTCGGATGGTCTTTTGGAATCACTTGATTTTGAATCATTTGATACATGTGAGCCATGCCTTATGGGCAAGATAACTAGAACGTCGTTTTCCGGTACAATGGAACGGGCGAAAGTTATTGGAAATCATACATTCTGATGTATGTGGTCCAATGAGTGTGTCGGTGCGAGGTGGATATCGTTATTTTGTTACATTCACGGATGATTTGAGTAGATACGGTTATATCTACTTGATGAAACATAAGTCTGAAACCTTTGAAAAGTTCAAGGAATTTCAGAGTGAAGTTGAAAATCATCGCAATAGAAAGATAAAATTTCTACGGTCCGACCATGGAGGAGAGTATCTAAGTTACAAGTTTAGCACTCACATGAAAGAGTGTGGAATTGTTTCACAACTCACACCTGCCGGAACACCACAGCGAAATGGTGTGTCGGAATGTCGTATTCGTACTTTATTGGATATGGTTCAATCTATGATGTCTCTGACGGGCTTTTCGTTGTCATTTTGGGGTTATGCACTAGAAACTGTTGCATTCACTTTAAATCGGGAACCATCTAAATCCGTTGAAAAGACACCGTACGAATTGTGGTTTGGAAACAAACCTAAGTTGTCATTTCTTAAAGTTTAGGGATGCGATGTTTATGTGAAGAAACTTGAACCGGATAAACTTGAACCCAAAGCGGAAAAATGCGTCTTCATAGGATACCCTAAGGGAACTATTGGGTATTCCTTCTATCATAGATCCGAGGGCAAGGTTTTTGTTGCCAAGAATGGATCCTTTCTAGAGAAAGAGTTTCTCTTGAAAGGTGTGAGTAGTCGGAAGGTAGAACTCAAAGAGGTTGTTGAACCTTCTCTTCAAAGTATGGCGAGTAGCGCAGCGCCGGAATTCATTCCGGAGTTGGCTTCTCCAGTTGAAGAGGGAACTAATGATAATGATCATGAAACTCCGAAAGAGAGAACTACCAAACCTCGCAGGTCTAGCAGGACGCGTGCAGCTCCCGAACTGTACGGAGACCCTGTTATGAATTTCATGGTTGATGAAATTGATGACCATGCAACGTATGAAGAAGCGATGATGAGCCCGGATTCCAACAAATGGTTAGAAGCCATGAAATACGAGATGGAATCCATATATGAAAATCAAGTTTGGAACTTGGTGGACTTACCTCACGACCAAAAGGCCGTGGAGAATAAATGGATTTTCAAAAGGAAAACTGATGCTGATGGTAATGTGACCGTCTATAAAGCTCGACTTGTCGAAAAGGGGTTTCGACAAATTCAAGGAGTTGACTACGATGAGACATTCTCTCCCGTAGCGATGCTAAAGTCAGTTAGGATTATGTTAGCAATTGCTGCATATTTCGTTTATGAGATATGGCAGATGGATGTCAAAACCGCGTTCCTCAATGGTAATATTGAAGAAAAGTTGTATATGATACAACCAAAGGGTTTTGTCGATCCTAAGGATACTGACAAGGTGTGCAAGCTTCAGCGATCCATCTATGGATTGAAGCAAGCATCACGGAGTTGGAATATCCGCTTTGATGAGGTGATCAAAGAGTTTGGATTTGTCCAAACTTATGGAGAGGCTTGTATTTACAAGAAAGTGAGTGGGAGCAATGTGGCATTTCTGATATTATATGTGGATGACATATTATTGATCAGAAATGATATAGATATTTTAAACAGTGTTAAAAGTTATCTAAACAGCAAATTTTAATGAAGGACCTAGGTGAAGCGTCATAAATATTAGGCATAAAGATCTATAGAGATAGATCTAGGCGCCTAATAGGGCTATCGCAAAGTACATACCTTGATAAGATTTTAAAGAAGTTTAAAATGGATGGAAGTAAGAAGGGGTTCTTACCTATGTTGCAAGGCAAGACATTTAGTAAGACTCAAAGTCCGGCTATGGCGGAAGAAAGAGAGATAATGGACAAAGTCCCTATGCTTCAGCCATAGGCTCTATAATGTACGCCATGCTATGTACAAGACTGGATGTGGCACATGATATTAGTTTGACTAGTAGATACCAATCTGATCCAGGATCGGAACACTGGATAGCGGTCTAGAATATCCATAAGTACTTGCAAAGAACCAAGGATATGTTTCTCATGTACGGAGGTGAAGAAGAGCTTGTAGCTAAGTGTTATGTCGACACTAGCTTTGACACCAATCCGGATGACTCTAAGTCTCAATCCGAATACGTATTTTTCATGAATGGTGAAGCAGTTAGTTGGAGGAGTTCCAAACAACCCGTGGTGGTGGGATCAACAACGGAGGCCAAATATGTTGCTACATCGGAAGCGGCTCAGGAAGCAGTTTGGATGAAGGAGTTCATAACCGAACTAGGTGTGGTTGCGAGCGCGTTGGACCCAATGGTGATCTATTGTGACAACAATGGTGCCATAGACAATGCCAAAGAACCAAGGTCTCACAAGAATTCCAAGCATATTAAGGGCCGGTTTAAGTCCATCCGCGAGCATGTCAAGGATGGAGATATAAAGATTTGTAAAGTACACACAGATCTCAATGTAGCAGATCCGTTGACTAAAACTCTCCCTAGATCAAAACATGATCAACACTAGAACTCCGTGGGTGTTAGATTTATCACTATGTAACTAGATTATTGTCTCTAGTGCAAGTGGGAGACTGAAGGGAATATGCCCTGAGAGGCAATAATAAAGTGGTTATTATGTATATTACAAGTATATGATAGATGTTTATTTTGCATGCTATAATTGTATTAATACGGAAACGTTAATACATATGTGTTTAATAAACAAATAGAAAGTTCCTACGTATGCCTCTCTTATAAACTAGCTCGTTGATTAACAAGATGATCAAGGTTTCCTGATCATGGACATTGAATGTTGTTAATAACGAGGTCACAACATTATTGGAATGGTGTGATGAACATTCATCCCAAGTATAGCATTACGATGAAAGTCATTGAGTTTATATTGCTATAACATCATACAAAGTGATCCTAATCCTTAGACCATGAGATCATGTCACTCACTAACACTGGAAGAGTATCTTGATAACATCAAATGTCACACCGTAACAGGGTGATTATAAAGATGGGTTCAGTACTACTAAAGTGTTATGTTGAGGCCCATGGATTGAGAGTGGAATTTGTTCATCCCGATGACGGATAGATATGCTCTGGGCCCTCTCGGTGATATCACATTTATTAGCTTGCAAGCAAGTGATTTGATCACTAGAATGTTATATCACGGGAACACGAAAATAGTACATGTCAGTAACGAGATCAAACTAGGTATGGATATACCGATGATCAAATCTCGGACATGTAATATACCACGAGACAAAGGGATTAAGATACTAGCGTAAAAGGTTCTCACGATCACAAGAAAGTCATCGCTGAATGTGTGGGAGTTAGTATGGATCTCTAGGTCCCGCTTCTGATTATTGATCTGAGAGGGGTCTCGATCATGTCCGCATTATTCGCGAACCATAGGGTTACACACTTAAGAGACACCGACACCATTTGGAGAAAATAGTTTCATGCTGAAAAGAATAACAAAGCGCGGGAATTTATTTCACTAGATACCAAAAATGGTTTCAGGTGAAATTGCAGAAAGTGTTTTTGCATGTGAAATGAAATACTAGCAAGGGGTTATATATGAATGTTTTTCATTAAAGTAATTGACAAAATTCTGAATAAATAAAAGGAGTTTTATTTAATGAGAGTATGCATTAAATTTGGTGGAAATTTAATGGGAATTTGAGTGGGATTTTTTGAGTGGAGAATTGAAGGGGCATTTTGTGAGTGGAGCTTCCACCCACATGAATGAAGGAGGGTAGGGGGAATCCCCCATGGCCGGCGGCCACCCCCTTGGGTGCCCCCTCATCCTATACAAGGAGCCCCTCTCCCTCTCTCTCACTCACACCTCCTCGTGAAGGATCTCTCTCCCCCTCTAATTTTTATCCCCCATGGTCTCGGACTAGCGAGATACATGTTCCTGATGGCTTTTCGGCAAGAAAGGGTTGTGCTTCTGATGCATCGCTGGAGCAAGGATGCGGAGGTTGCTCGGTGCCTCGGACGTGTGTGCGAGCACGGATGCGCTGCTGATTTGCGGCGCTAGAACTTCCTCTCGATATTGAGATCGGCAAGAGTTCGTCTACATAAACCACAAGTTCAACCTCGTTAAGCTTTGTCGGTCTTCAAGGGTATGTTCTCTAAAGATGTATATCTGCCCGCTGCCTGTATCTAGTAGATAGATCTTGGTACATAGTTGTTCCCATCATAGGAATTTTTTTGTTTTCTATGCTGTGAACCCTACATCATATCCGTTGGGTTGCGAGACTTTATGATATTTGAAGTGTGTTATGACTCGTGATTATTATATTAGATGATTTAACTAGGTTGAGTGTTATGATACTTATGCAGTTGTCGTGATTTTTATGGACTTCCACACCGATAAAAGTATTGATTAGGCTATGAGAAGAAAAATTCTGGTAGCATATTATAATTAAGAGTTTTCCTTGTAGCCATCAAAGTAGTGAGCATGATCAAATAGCTGTATAATATAAAAAAGGGAAAATAAAAGAATAAGATATTTATGCATGTTTAGACAAAATGCAAAAGAAGCAAAAAGAGAGAGCAGATATAAAAATATCAAGAGGAAAGAAGAGTGATTACGAATCTTCATTACTAAACTAAGCACTCAATATTTATAAACGCAATGATTATATGATATGTTAAATCACTAGAAGCTTCTTATAATTTCATTAATACTAGAGAAGGTGTGGAAGCCTCTAAGTCATGTAATGTATAAGGGTATGATAATACCCCCGACGCTTCTCTATTCGATGTTGCATTCCTGTTTCAATTTTTCTCCCATTTATTGTAATGACTCGTATCTCATGAACATGATGATCTTGTCCATAAGCCACCATATTGCTTGGGGACGAGTAAGAGCCTAGCTTGGGGGAATTGATGAGTCCAAAATTTAATCATATTTACCTTTTGTTCTTACATAAATAGAGTAGAGATATTTGTATTTCACTACATTCGTGCGCACCTTTTGTCTTTATTTCAAAAGGATCCCAAATCACTAAGTCTATTATGAACATATCAATTAAAGCTGTCATATTATACTATAATATGATATTTTTAAGTGATAAAAGTATTTTTGTGGAATTACCTTCGCACCTGGAAAAATATCAAGCGAGGAGAGGCAATCAGTGCTGGTAACAACCAGCGGTACGGGAAGGGCTCACCCGTACCGTCCGACCATACCATGTTCCACCGGGTTCGTCTCGTCAAATACTTTCTCCTGGCAAAAACGGAAGGAGGATGCGACATTCACAACCACCATAAACCACGAAAAACCACATCTAAAAGGGATCTAAAGGAGGAACTTGGCTAGGGATAAATCACTGCTGATCCACGGATCATTGGAGGAAAACTGCATCATCCCCTTCATCATCAACCGCTGCATCTACATCACCACCATTACTCTCATCCTTCATCTATTAGATCTTGTTGTAATTCCAGATTAAATTCACGATATCAGTCTGCTTCAATATAGGATCAAGACTAAGCACAAAAACAGTTTGTTGTCATGGATTGCTGCTCTCCATTAGTGTACATATTGTATATAGCTCTGTATATAGCTCTATCGGTCTTGCATTTCTTGTTCTATTTCCTAGTAGTGAGTAGTTCTCCCTTCTCTATGTCTTTCTTTTTGTTGTAATTTTGTAAAGCTCTGTAATTCTTGCTGGATTCTTTTTTATTTTAATAAATGCTGTGGGGCAGTTGCCTCACAGTCCCTTATGCTAAAAAAATTCAGATTCAATTATGGTTTGCACTAGATCTATTTCATTACTTTCATCCATCTATTTGATTATGATGATGGTTGATTGTTTTCATGTGTGAGTAGCCTTTGTTCTTGGGGAGATGGAGAAACCCTAGCACTATTATGAATTTTCAATAAATATGATATATTCTTTTGTCTATATGACATGTTAGTCTATGATAGATTTATCATTTGTGTTTGATCTCTCTCTTTAGCTGGTATGTGAAATTCGACCACATACCATTTGCCATCAGGACTAAAGGGAGGGAGAAATCCTTTGGACGTGCTTTGGGATCGTACCTGGAATAGCCCCGTGACAGATTGGCGCCGGCTCATGAACAACGTGGTCAAAGGAGGAATAAAGAGGGACTCCCTAAGATAATTACGATATCCACGGGGAAACCCTTAATTGCGGCGACCTATATGAGCGACTGTTCTCAGGCATCGCAGTGGTTATTTAGAGGTGACCTCACTCTTGGATCAACAAAGTGGCTTCCTACGAACCTTGTAGTGAACATATTATTATGGAGCTCTCTCCACACATCTCATGATACAAGAAGTATGTTATCTTAAATTATTAATAATGACAACACCATGCTAGAGTAGTATCCTACATCCCCGAGAACGTTTTAGCCCTATTGCAATCCACCACCGTTTAATATGAACTTGTTACTTGCTTTTTTTAATCGTTTTAGTTACATTTCTGCACACAACCAAAAACCTTCCAAAGACTCTTTACTTGATATCAAAGCCAACTTACAAGTATCCTTTGATAGATAGTGACGAGGGGCATAAAGACCTCTACCAATAGCTCTCTGTGGGTTTGATATCTTTACTTTGAAACTAGCTACAATTGATCTATGCACTTGCAGTGATCACTGAACCGCTGTAAGAACTTGAAGAGGTCACGTCAGGCTGATGGCGCACTTGGAGGATGTTGTAGTAGGCTAGGAGGCGCTCATAAGTTCTTTTGAAGTTGGCGATAAAGAGAACGTAGAAGGCGGGTCACACCACATCCTTTAGCCCCATGGGGCGGAACCATTTTCCCATGACGCGGCCATCACCTCCCGCGGCCTCGATGCCCATGGTGTAGAGTTGGAGGAATTCACACGGGTTGGAGGTTCCGTCATAGTGTGCCGGTATCTCTGGACGGAACTTGTGCGGCCACACCACACGGCGGATCTCCTTGGTGAAGGAGAGGCAGCCGTTGCTCTATAGCTCCTTGCCATTGGCAAGGGCCACGTGGTTCTGTTGACCCGTCATGGCGATCTACTTTACGATGCGGTCCTCCCGTCCTCGAGGGGGCGCGGTGACCGCCCGAGTGGCCTCTAGAGGTGAGATGATCTGGCAGCTGTTGCCGAGTGGCGGAGCAACGTCGCTAGGCTTGGGGGCGTCGACGGAGCCTAGAGCCTGGCGCGAACCCACAGTCCCCGATACCATATCCTCGGCTTGAGCCCCCTGCACTGCCTGGATGGTGGCGGTGATGTCGAGGAGCTCGGTCAGACGCTCTCACCACTTCCCTTGCCCATATTTGGCTGGCGGATGATGCAGTAGCTCCTGCACCATGCGCTTGGCAGCTTTCGGCATGGGCCGGTCAGTATTCTCGCGGGAGGATGCGGTGCGGGAGAGGGATGTGTTGCCAGGCGTGGAGAGCTGGCGCTCCCGCGACGGACAAAAGGATGAGCCCTTCTCATATTCCATCCACGAGGTTTGCTCCATGGTGGTGCGTAAGGGAGCGAGCTCCGTTTGAACCTTGCTGACAAGGTTGGTGAAGATCTTGGAAGCTGTCGTGGGAATGACCATGGCAGATGCTGCAATCGGCAGTGAGTAGTAGAACATGGGGCAAGGGCGGCCAGCCATCTGCGGTGCGAGATGAGGGCTAAGACACAAGGGTTTACCCAGGTTCGCCCCCCCCCGGAGGGTAAAGACCTACTCCTGCTAGATTGTATTATGGTGAGAGTACAATAGGTCGAGCTCAGCGGCTAGGCGGCGAGTCGCTAGGGTGTCTGATGGAACGTATCCTTTATGCGTCCTCTAGGGAGGTTTATATAGACTCACCTCCCTAGGGTTTACAGATCTCAACCGAATTAGTTAAGGATTCGGTGATTCTACGACGTAGTCCGACTAGGCCTATCTACGCTTCTGGGCCTTCATCTTCCAGTCGCTTGAGTCCACGCCTCATCTTGATCCAGGCGCCGTCCTGCAGGCCCACTCGCTGGCGCTTGGGCCAGAAGGAAAGGTCCTGCTGGGTATACCCCGGTAGGCATATCCCCATCAGTAGTCCCCGAGGCCGTCGTTGATTTGTTGCAGGCGTTCGCTGGAAGTCGGAGTATGCGGTTCCAATGCGGACGTCCAGTCGAATTGGCGGCGGACTCTTGAATAAAGGAAGAAGTACTCATTTTAGTCGCAATAACGGCGACCAATCGGGTCGCAGCTCGGCAAACGGGTCGGCGAATACTCAGTCACTGTTATAGTGATCGGGTCGACGAATCATCGAGTCGCGTGGAGCGACGAGTCGAATGGATGAAGTTGGACCGTCAATTGGGGTCAAACTAGCCGTTGGGGTAATCCAACGATAACTTCGGCGTAATTACCGCGTAGTAACGGCTCCCGAAATTGGCGGGTAGCAACTGCTATATAAGGAGAATGATAGGCGAACGGGAAAACACTTCTTCGTTCTTCCTCTGATCTTGCTCGAATCCGTTTCCCATTCCGCATAGCGATCTAAACAATCCAGAGAGCCCCGATCTCCATGAACTTCCAACCGATGTCCCCCTCCACCGAACCATGGGGCAGATCCAAGTGTACTAAGGCGCTACTGGCGTCCTTCGAGGAGATCGGGATCCTCCGCGCCGGCAGATGGCGCATCCCCGCGGCCGGAGAAGTGACTCCGAACCCGTGCGAGGGAGAATTCATCTGCTTCACCAGCCACCTGGAGCGGGGGCTGGGATTTCCTACCTCCCTCTTCTTCCGGCGTTTCTGTGCCTACTACGGGATCCAGCCATCGGATCTGGGTCCGCATAGTATCGAGCAGCTCGCCATCTTCGTGGCGTTCTGCGAGTGCTATCTGGGAAAGATCTGTTCCACGGGAGAATCAGCCGCAAAGAGTCAGGCGGCCCGATGCTAGCCGCGGGCGGCCTAACATTCCAGATGAAGTCGAAGGCGTTGTTCTTCGACCTGATGTTGCCGCCAAGGCGGCGAACGAATGGAAGAAGTCCTGGTTCTACGTCACCGAGTCAACTCTAGACGGCGAAGTGGCGCTTCCAAGGTACTCCGCCGACCGGCCCGAACCGCGTCGACTCCAGGTCGTCAAGCTCCCGCTGGATCAACGGATGTTTGTCGATGAAATGCTGTAGACCATCCGCGGCCTGAAGAAGAAGGGCCTCCAGACCATCAACCTCTACAACTGCTGTTTCGGGCGGCGGCTCGTGCCCTTGGCTCACCGCGACCATTACATGTATGAGTATACGGGCAAGGACGACCCGTCGAAGTCCTCCTTCGCCGAATGGCATCTCGAAGACTACACCCTGGCCCTGAAGAAGATTACCCAGGCGGTGTATCTTGATGCGAAGGCCGGGGTCGCCCCCTACACTGCAAGGCGCCCAGCTCCGACGGTAAGTCGTCATTTCGTCACCACTCGCAGTCATAGATAATGCATTCGCGGTTGTGCTAACGTTGTTTTGTTTTTATTGCAGTTATTCCAAGTGGTAGAAGGGTGGCTTCCACCCGCAGACGACAACAACTCGTTCTCGTCCGTCCAAGACGGGAGCGAGTCGTCACCCATCAAAGGCGATGCCGAGAGCGATGAGGGTGATGATGATGACGACGACAAAGACGAACTCGTGGAAGTCCCTATCCCCACAGTTCACAAAACCCACGGGCAACACCAGCGTGAACTCGAAGCGAGTAAAAGCCTCGAGCCTCACGAAGATGATAACGACGAGCTTCCCGAGCACACCTCACATCGTGAGGCCACGTCGTCGAAGAAGAAGAAGAAGACGGCGGCTCCGCCGAAGAAGAAGGCGAAGACGGCGAAGCGGACATCTCCGCCCTGATCTGCGACCAGTTCCGATGCCACCAGCTCGGCTAAGGACGCGGCGGCGCCCGCGACCGTGGCACCGGACGCTACCACCCCCATGGATGAGGCGCCGTTGGTGTCGTTACCGCCTCCATTCACCCCAATCGCTGGCTTGGGCGATGCTCCAGCCGAAGCGGCCTCGCCTCCAAGGGAGGCTCCCGCGGCAATTATCGCAGAGGCTCCTGCCGTGGCTTCCTCTTCAAAGAGGCTGTCAGTGTCTTGGGCACATGATGTGTTCGAGATGAGCCTCACTCAGAGGTTGGGGCCCGAGTTGGAAAATCCGGCTAGCATCCGCACCGGACTGCGGTTCATACCAGTCGCCAAGTGAGTGTTGTTCATCTTCCTGTTTTTCATTATAGTCGGGCAGTCTTATTCATATCGTTGTTTCACAGGACTGGTGTTAAAAAGATTGGCCATCCTTCCGTGGCCAAGGTTCCGCCAGTCGTCATGGAGGTGGACTCCTCGCGGAAGAGGAAGACCGACGAAGTCGCTGCTCCCGCCGAAGATGTTAAGAGGGCGAAAGGCGATGACATTGTCATGGTCTCTAATGACCCAGTGATTACTCCGAGCAAACCTCCGACTGTGACGGAAGTGGCCTCGAAGACCAAGGAGGCTGTTGCATCACCCAACGTGGCCGATCCGGCTCCGAGTGGTGCCACGGCATCTGCAGCGACCTTCCCTCGCTTCATGGCGAAGGCGGCCGCAGCGAGTGACTCAGTGCCAACGAGACGGATGCCTGGGGTCGCCGAGGTGGAGGTCGAACAGCGTCGTGGCCATACTCCGGTCGTGCTTGCATCCGTGGACGCGCTAGAGCTTCACGGCATGCTAGGCGCTGCCATCCAGGTATGTCCAGTCCCCTAGGATCGGGCCACTGAATTTTAGTGGCCGGATTCTTGATGTTTTTATGTCGTCCAGTCCCCGAGTGCCTATTCGCTGAATTTCAGTGGGTGGGCACTTAGGATTTTCAATGTCCAGTCCCCGAGTGCCTAGTCGCTGAATTTCAGCGAGTGGGCACTTAGGAGTTTGGTTGTTGTTGACGTTGCAGTTTATGCGCAGGGCCTGCAGCGCGAATCGGCTGATCGGCTTTCTGCAAAGTGTCGTTTGGAGAAGGAACTCGTTGCCGTCCAGGAAACGAACAAGGGGCTTCAAGCAATTGCAGCCGAGGAGGAGCAGGTCTGCCGGGGCCTTGTCCTGGTGGATGATTTGACAGCGGCTCAATCTGCTTTGAGCGTGGCCAAAAAGCGGGTCGCTGACCTAGAGCGTGAGCTCAAGGAAGCGAGGGCGGAAGCGAGTGCAGCGGAGGGGCGTGCGAAATCGGCTGTTACGGCTGCCGCTGAAGAGCGGAAAGTGTCCGACTCACTCGTTGCTGGGCTGCAGAACGACTTCTCCTCTCTTCAAAGCTTCATCACGGGCCTCTGTCGTCCACTAATTGGTAACCCTTTCTTCCTCTTCCTTCTGCCTGTAACAATTGCGTTGTGAAATCGTTGGTGTGCTTACTGCCTGCTTCTGTTCCACAGGCCGGATTACTAATAGCTGGGAGGAGGCGCAGTCATGCGACGCGCGGCAGTGTGTGACCACCCTGGTCGACTCGGCCGTGTTGTCCGTGACTTACATTCGAGCATATCTTCAGGAGATATCGCCCACGGAGGTGATCCCCAGCGACCTCGTCGAGTTATGGCGCTACCTGGAGAAGGCTCCGTCAGTCGTCGAATTCATGACGCGGTCAGCCTTCCGGCGTGGGGCGGCGACGGCGCTCAGCCTTGGGCTTGCTCATTTCCCGGAGGACTTCGACCTTGACAATGTGACGAGCGTCTACCCCTTGTCCACGGGCTCTGTGGAGATTGCCGAGGTGCTGAAGCTGACGGACCGGGACGCGGTGTATTCCGGTTGTGTTTGGGCGATGGGCGACCTCCTCCCCTATTAGGAGACGATTGTCGCTCCCAACGTTCCCGAACCGAAGCATCGGGACTTCAAGGTCGAGCAGCCATTCCGTGCGGCGATGGCGGGCGAGTTGACGATGTACCCGTCGAACCCGTACGTGCCCTTCATCCGTAACTGCAGGGGTGGCGGCGAGTCGGAGTCAAGACCTGCGGAGTAGAAGCATTGTGCCCTTGGGCGTTAGTACGAAATAGCTACTTTACTTTCCTTGTATTTTGGAACAACTTTGTGCTGCTATAAAGGAAATTCGTGTTGTTTTGTCATTTGCTTTGCGATTTCGGATTTTGATTGAACGAGTCCCCGAGCGCGTCCGCCCTGTTAATGGGGTTTACCTCGTTTGTTATGTGTTTGCGAATTCTTAATGGATTAAGGTCGACTCGCCAGGGCTCGGAGAGCTAGTCGCAGGGCGACTCCCATGGGTGCTCTATACTTGACCGTTTTCCTGTGCGCGAACGAGGTCGGGTAACCGAGTCCCCGAGCGTGGTACTTGGTGGTTCTGGTCGCAGCTCCAAGGTAGGTGAGGACTAAGCGCGTTAAAGTAAGTGCATCACTCCTGCCTGACCCGAAGGATCAGTCGCATGGCGAGTCCTGGGAACGCTCTCATACTTGGCGTTTTTCCCTAGTCGCTCGAATCTGAGTGGACGTCAGTCCCCGAGCATGGTATTTGGCCGTTCAAGTCACTGTGTCGAGGATGCGTAGGACCTTGGTCGCTGTGAGGAGCGAGGGCAGTTGTCTTGGCTCGATAAGCCAGTCGAGCTAGGCGACTCCAATGGGGCTCTAGGTTAGCCTTTTTCGTGGATGTTACGAGGCCTGGGGTGTCCCAATGCCCTCATACCACACTACTTGGCCGTGCTGGTCGCTTTACCAGAGGTTGACTTCTGCGAATAGCATGACGCTGTTATTACGAGTGCGAGTGGCACAAGACACGGAGAGTAAACACAATTTTCGGTGACCGATCTGCTTTATTTCATAGCGGGTGGAGAGTACATGTATGGAGTTCTAGGAGTAGAACTTCCGTAGGAGGTTTACATTCCACGGCCGCTTGACGTCGAGTTTCCCGTCTCCTTGGACGTCGGTGAGGTAGTAGGCGTCGTTGCCTAGGACTCGCCCGATGGCGAATGGTCCCTCCCAAGGGGGGGAGAGCTTGTGCATGCCCTTCTTGTCCTGGATGAGGCGTAGTACCAGGTCGCCTTCCTAGAAAGTGCGAGTCCTTACTCGCCGGCTATGGTAGCGGCGGAGCCCTTGCTGGTAGATGGCGGTGCGGGAGCGAGCTAGGTCGCGTGCCTCGTTGAGCTGGTCGACTCCGTCTTGTCGTGTGAGTTCGTTTGCGGCCTCCGTGTAGTTGACCACCCTTGGAGAGTCGTGCTCGAGGTCGGTGGGCATGACTGCCTTGGCGCCGTACACCATGAAGAAGGGTGTAAACCCTGTCGACCTGTTAACGGAGGTGCGGATGCCCCAGATGACGGAGGGTAGCTCCTCGACCCAGCACCCGGCAGTGCGCTCGAGTGGTACTTGGAGCCGTGGCTTCAGGCCATGGAGGATGCTCTGATTGGTGCGCTCCGCCTGGCCGTTGGACTCCGGGTGGGCGACTGAGGCGAGGTCGAGTCGAATGTGGTGTTCCTCGCAGAACTCGGCCATGGCTCCTTTGGAGAAGTTGGTGTCGTTGTCCGTGATGATGCTGTTTCGGAACCCGTAGCGATAGATGAGCTCGCATAGGAACTTGGTGGCGGTCTTCCCATCGCATTTGCGGACTGGCTTGGCCTCCACCCATTTTGTGAACTTGTCGACTGCGAGTAGGAGGTGTGTGAAGCCGGAGGGGGCCTTCTTGAAGGGGCCTACCATGTCCATGCCCCATACGGCGAATGGCCAGGTGATGGGGATTGTCTTGAGCCCCGAGCTTGGCACGTGGGTTTGATTGGCGTATTTCTGGCATCCGACGCACCGTTGGACAATGTCGACAGCGTCTGCGTGTGCGGTGAGCCAGTAGAAGCTGTGCCGCATAGCCTTTGCGACCAGAGACGGGCGCCGGCGTGGTGGCCGTAGTCGCCGGAGTGAATGTCTTGGAGGATTTTTCGTCCTTCAGCGGGCTGAACGCAACGTTGGAACATGCCTGTCACACTGCGCTTGTGGAGCTCGCCGTTGATGATGACGAAGGATTTGCAGAGGCGTGCTATCATCCGGGCATCTATTTCATCCGCTGGCAGGGTGCCTCCCTCCAAGTAGGCGATGTATGGCGTGGTCCAGTCGTCTGGCTCGGCGATTAGAGCGACCAGGGCTGCTTCTGGTTGCAGCGGGATTCCGATGTTGATCTCCGTAGGGGGAGAGATGGAAGGTTTGGTGATGGTGTCGAGGAAGACGCCGGCGGGTGGTGCGAGTGGAGCCGAGCCGATGCGAGAGAGTGCGTCGGCCTCCTCGTTCTTCCGCCTGTCAATCCACTCGACGGAGTAGCCTGCGAAGTATCCACCGAGCTTGTCCACTGCTTGGCGGTATGCCGCCATGGTGGGGGATACGGCATCGCAGGTACCAGCGACTTGCCCGGCGACGAGGTCGGAGTCTCCGTAGCCGCGCAGGCGGTTGACGTTCATCTCCTTGGCAGCTCGCATACCGTGGAGTAGCGCCTCGTACTCGGCCATGTTGTTGGTGCAGGGGGTGAAGTCGAGGCAGAGGACGTAGCGGAGCTTGTCGCCCTTCGGAGAGGTTAGCACGATCCCTGCTCCTGCACCGTCCGCGTTCTTGGAGCCGTCGAAGTGTAAACTCCAGTAATGGAGGTATGGCAGCTTCTCTGGCTGCTAGGCCTCCTCCCAGTCGGCGATGAAGTCTGCGAGAGCCTGTGACTTGATCGCCTTGCGCGGCTCGTACTTGATGTTGTGGACGCCGATCTCGACGGCCCACTTGGCGACTCGACCAGTCGCCTAACGGTTGCGGATGATGTCCTGCAACGGTGCTGAGGAGACGACCGTTATCGGGTGATCCTAGAAGTAGTGCGACAGTCGCCGCTGTGCTCTGAAGACCGTGTATACCAATTTCTGGTATTGTGGGTAGCGCTGGCGCGACTCGGTGAGGAATTCGCTGATGTAGTACACGGGTCGCTGCACCGGGCGCTCCTTTCCTTCCTCTGGTCGTTCGACGACCATGACGGCGTTGACGACGCGTTCGGAAGCCGCGACGTAGACCAGCATGGGTTCCTTGTTGACGGGGGCGGCGAGTAGCGGTGCTGCGAGTAGCACCTTCTTGAGGTCGCGGCGCGCGTCGTCGGCCTCCTTGTCCCACTGGAAGGTGGGGTTCTTGCGCATTAGGCGGTAGAGGGGCATTGCCTTTTCGCCCAACCGGGGGATGAAGCGACTGAGAGCCGCGACCCGCTCGGCCAGCTTCTAGACGTTGCGCAGACACTCGGGTTTGCCGAGTCGAGCGATCGTGTCGATCTTCATGGGGTTCGCTTCGATCCCGCGCTTGGAGACAACGTATCCCAGTAGCTGTCCAGCTGGTACACCGAAGGTGCATTTGCCTGGGTTTAGCTTTATCTTGTACTTCCGCAGGTTGGCGAATGTTTCCGCCAGGTCAGCGAGTAGGTTGTTCTGGCGAGCGGACTTCACCACCACGTCATCGATGTAGACGTGGATATTGCGGCCAATTTGGCTCGCAAGGCACTCCTGCATGCACCGCTGGTAGGTCACCCCAGCGTTCTTGAGGCCGAAGGTCATGGCAGTGTAGCAGAAGGCTCCGAATAGCGTGATGAATGCCGTCTTCTCTTCGTCCTCGACGGCCATTTTGATCTGGTTGTACCCAGAATAGGCGTCGAGGAAGCACAGTGACTCCGAGCCCGCGGTGGAATCGATGATTTGGTCGATCCGCAGGAGGACGAACTGCTGCTTCAGGCAGGCGCTGTTTAAATTTGTGTAATCGATACACATCCTCCAGGTCCCGTTTTTCTTCTCGACCAGGACTGGGTTTGCCAGCCACTTGGAGTACTTGATTGGACGGATGAAGCCTGCACCGAGTAGACGCTGCACCTCCTTGGCGATGGCTCGGCGGCGCTCTTCATTGAAGGGCCGAAGCGACTGCTTGACAGGTCGCACTTTGGGGTCAGCGTTGAGTTTGTGCTCAGCGAGTTCCCTTGGGACACCAGTCATGTCAGAGGGCTTCCACGCGAAGACGTCCCTGTTCTCACGGAGGAACTCGATGAGCGCGCCTTCCTATGCTGGGCTCATGCTCGTCCCGATCGTCACCGTCTGGCTGGAGTCGCCTGGGACCAGCTCGATGGTGCGGGTATGCGTTGTTGCCTCGAAGGTGGTGGGGTTGCCGCCCTCCGAGTTGGGCTTCTTGAGTATGGTGGGGTCGTCGTTGTTGACCCCGCTCGCATACTTGGCGAGCTCGTCTGCGTGGTTGGCCTCTGCCGCGATGACGGCGTCGGCGAGTTCAGCTCCTTTGGCCTCGCACTCGGCAGCCATGTCGGGGTCGCCGTGGATGGTGATGACACCGCACGGCCCAGGTAGCTTCATCGCGTTGTACGCGTAGTGGGGTGCTGCCATGAACTTGGCGAACGTCTGGCGCCCCAGGACGCAGTGGTAGGGCTGTTGACATGGATATGCCCTACGGGTACCTGATGTTAGCATACTTGGTCCAGCCTGACGGAAGGCCCACTCGACGACCTGCCAGGGTCCAGGACGCCCAAGACGTTTCGGCTGCACGAAGCACATATGGACACGGACTCCAAAGCGCACAAGACAAGGATACCTCAAGACTAGAGTTTGAATACAACTTGTAACCTACTCGTATTGGCACCCGAGACCTAGCCTCCCCATATATAAAGGCTAGGAGGGTCCAACGAGGAGGACACGACGACTACACACACGACCTACAGACGCCATAACCCCCGATCTCCACCTCCACAATAGATCTACAGATCTAAACTCGACTCATACTTTCGCACACGCATCCACGCCAGATCGAATCTGTGCACCCTGTAACCTTCGGTTCCGCCGTAATCAAAGAGCAGACAAGCAGAAGTAGGGTTTTCCCTCCGGGGGCCTGAACCTGGGTAAATCTCGTGTCCCCTGGTTGCTTGTCTGTTAACCGTGCCACGATCTCCAGCATCCCCATCTTCTCCAAAACCCAAGTCCATAACAATGGGCATTGACGAGATTAAACCTCGTCAGCTGTCAAAGAGCACCAGCTCAAAGACGATCCGCTCGGTGCGGAAGTTTGCCGGTGTGCCTAAGGTGACTGGCAGCGTCACCTTGACGATCGGGTACGCCTTCCGACCGGGGACGATGCCGTGGAACATGGTGTAGGTCGTCTCGATCATCGACTGCGGGAGCCATAGTCGCCTGAAGGTGTCCAGGTATAGGATATTGATGGAGCTGCCGCCGTCCATCAATGTTTTGGGGAGCCAGTAGTCTCCCACCTTGGGCTTGACCACCAGGGCGACTCGGCCCGGATACTCGATCCATGGCGAGTGGTCGGCGCGGCTCCAAGTGATTGGTTGCTCAGACCAGGTGAGGGACTGGGGGATATCTATCTGGGCCACCGTGTTGACGGCGACGGCGCAGGCGATGACCCTCTTCTCGCGCTTCATGTTGAAGCCTGTGAAGGTGTGGAGAGAGCCCGCGATGTTGCCGAATTTTCCGCCGTGTGGGGGGTTGTTGTCGGGGTCTTCCTGCGCGCGCCGTGCCTTCTCGATCTCCTTGAGAGAGTGGCAGTCGGCGGTCGTGTGCGTGGCGGGCTTTCTTTCCCTGCTGTGAAATACACAAGGTTGGTTAAGAAGGGCTGCAGGGTCGAACCTCGTATTCGTTTTGTAGTTGCCACCGTCGCGGCGTTGTCCCCCGTCGCGGCGGAAGCTCTTGGGCTCGCGCTGCGCGTATCCGGTGTTGGCGACAAAGTCGACTCGCCCGTCACTGCGGCGCTTGCCGGTGAGGCAAGTGTTGCTTTAGCATAGATCGGGTCGTCTCCCGTTGTCGTGGCCGCTCGTGCGGCGGTGTCCTCCCGAATCGTCATCGGTTTCCTGGTTTGGGTCCTCCTCCGTGTACCTTTTTGCGATCTCCAGGAGATCCGGTATGTTGTCGAGTGTGCGGTACGCCCATTTGAGCTTGGCGACCAGGGGCTCATAGCGGCACGAGGTCTTGAAGCAGTGGATCGCGCTGTCTGGGTGGATGCCGACCGCGTTGTACCACAGATCTTGCCACCGTTGGACCCAGCTGCAGGTCGACTCGCGGGGTCCCTGGACGCACCGTTCCAGGTCCTCGATGGTGGTGGCGCGGGTGTATGAACCCTCGAAGTGCTTGGTGAAGGCGTCGTGCATCTCTTCCCAGGAGTCGATGCTATCCGCGGGAAGAGTGTTAATCCACTGCCTACACGCCCCCTCCATCATCAGGGGAAGGTAGCGGGCGGCTAGTAGATCGGTGCGGCCGGCGATCCCCATTGCCATGAAGTAGGTATCCAGCCACACGGAGGGATCGTACGAAGGGTCGTACTTCTCTATTTCCTTCGGCGCTTTGAAGTTCGCCGGGTATCTTTTGCCTCGGATCATCGGTCCGAAGCACCGGGGCCTGAGCCGGCTCAGCGATCCCCTCGGCTCACCGTCGCGGCGGTTGGTGAGGGTATGCCGCAGGTCGTCGGGCTGGCGTGCGCGCCAACTCTGGTTGTTGATGATGTGGGTGCGGGCGTCGACGGGTTGCCCGTTGGCGGCGACGAAGTTGGTCGCCGGCCGGGGGTCGTTGGTGGAGAGTGTCGCATTCGCGGGTCGGTGTTGGAGCTGTAGTGGTTCGGGTGGCGGGCAGTTGAGGGTGTTCGCCGCCATGGGGCGGCCGCTTGAGGCCGCTCTGCTGCCTGATGAACGCGAGTACATCCGACCCTGCGAATCGACGCCTGCGTTTTGTTGCTCGACCGCTTTGGAAAGCAGAGCCTTGGCGTATTGGATCTACAGGGCGCCTTCACCAGTGGCCGCAATGTTGTCGACTGCTGCTCGGCCCGCGACGAGGTTGTCCATTGGGGTGGAGAACAGCGGGAGGCCGTTCGTGTCTCGCTCTCGTGAGGAGACCACGATCCTTGGCTGGTCCCTGGGGGGTGCGCGGTTGGGTGGTGGCGGGGCGCCATTGGTCGTTGCCCCTGGTGGGGGCCGAGTGCTTCCTCCTGGTGGCACGTTCTCGCAGATCGCGCGCTCGGCCGCGCGGGACGGGTCGTTATCGTCGTCGAAATTCAGGGCGCGCCCCTGGACGGTGGGGTTCAGTCGCGACCTGATTCGGAGCTGGTGGTAGCGCGACATCTCCTGCGCTATCACCTGCTCGAGGCAAAAAAAATTGCGCTCGGCTTGTTCCTTGTGGATTGCTTCCGCCAGCTGCAGGCGGAGTTCCTCGACCTCCGTTGCCGTCGCGTTTGGTGGGATCGGCGTGGAGAATGGATCTTCCGGCGGGTCGGCGCCAGTCGCCATGTAGGTCGCGGCATGGCGTCCGGTTCTGTCACGGAGGTCGGCGGAGTTTTCCGACCCGGAGTCGACGTCGAAGATCCCGAGGATAGAGGGATCCTCAAAGTCTCCGATGTTGGAGACCTGGGTGATGGAGCCCGCGGGTGACGCGGTGATAATGGATCCGGCGAGTGACGCCGGGGTCGCCGAATCGGCGTCGTCGTTGAGGGCCGCGTCTTCCGCAGCTGCGGTGGTTTCAGCCACGTTGCTATGGGCCGAGTCGTACTCGGAGGTGAGGCGGTGAATCGTGCGGACCTGGCTCTCAGAGAGCCGGTCGCGTGGCGGCGACTTGCGGATGCGAGCCGAGTCCTCCGAGATGATGACATCGGTGAGGCCGACGAAGAGGCTGATCGTGCCGACCGGCAGGATCATGCTATGCATGACGGGTCGCGCCGCCGGGACGTAGCTGCTCGGCAAGATCTGGAGCATCTCGCCGATCGCGATCATGCGGCCGGTGGCGATCGACTCGTTGATTGGCAGATTGGATCTCGCCGCAGAACACAGGCCTGACCGGCCAGGCCCCACGGTGGGCGCCACTTTCATGGGAATGACCACGGCAGATGCTGCAATCGGCAGCGAGTAGTAGAACATGGGGCAAGGGCGGCCAGCCATCTGCGGTGCGAGATGAGGGCTGAGACACAAGGGTTTAGCCAGGTTCGGCCCCTTGGAGGGTAAAGACCTACTCCTGCTAGATTGTATTATGGTGAGAGTACAATAGGGCGAGCTCAGCGGCTAGGCGGCGAGTCGCTAGGGTGTCTGATGGAATGTATCCTCTATGCATCCTCTAGGGAGGTTTATATAGACTCACCTCCCTAGGGTTTACAGATCTCAACCGAATTAGTTAAGGATTCGGTGATTCTACGACCTAGTCCGACTGGGCCTATCTACGCTTCTGGGCCTTCAGCTTCCAGTCGCTTGAGTCCACGCCTCATCTTGATCCAGTCGCCGTCCTGCAGGCTCACTCGTTGGCGCTTGGGCCAGTAGGAAACGTCCTGCTGGGTATACCCCGGTAGGCATATCCCCATCAGAAGCGCACCTCATCCCCCTACCTAGCGTGCCAAATGTCGGAGTATGTGTCCTATGAAGGAACAAGGGTTCCAACGAGCCCTAAGTTCGTGAGGGGGCTGAACACGCGTTCGGAGCTTCTCAACGATGATGGTGACAACGGAGCACACACACGACAGAGAGTGGACACATGTTTTTTTACCCAGGTTCAGGACCCTCGTGAGGATGTAAAGTCTCTACTCCTGTTTTGTTGTATTGCTCCTAGTGTCTCGCTAGGGTACAAATGTGAATGAATGTCTAGGGTTTGAGATCCCAAGGATTGATCCCCTATAAGGTAGGAGTAGCCCTCCTTTTATAATGGCATCAGGCCTCTTCCCCCAAATCTTGGGCAGGAAGGGTCACCATACTGCCGTCCACCGAAGCCCTGATCTATGAGACTACTTTGCATGGAATGGGTCTTGGTTTGTTTGCTGGCATCGCTTGTCGCTACACAATACCACCCGCTCCCTTCCTTTCACCAAAATGACAAAGGGTGGCACTGCCAGTGCCAAGGTCATCTGCGTTGCTTTTGCATCGAAGGAGCCGGACCGCCTCCTCTTTACCAAGGCGGTCCGTGTGGTCCGCAAAGTCTTGGTGTCGCTTGTCGGATTTCGCGGTCTTCGTTGCTTTTGCTACGAGATTACGGCGTGCCCATAGGGCACGCTCGAAGGTATCCTAGGTCCTTTGGGGGACGCGGAATCATGAGATACTTCCCATCGCGAGGCAGCCTCTCGCAGCCAAGCTGGGTGAGGCTGAGGCCTGAGGCTCATGAGGGACTAACCCCCCCTCCCCCGGTATTTGGCTCACGAGGCGACGTTCGTGGGCATCATAGCCTCATGAGGGCACCGTCGCTCAGACGGTGGGTCTGCCGACTGGCGGGTCGTGGCACCCCCATTGCCAGGACCCTGACAGAGATCACACTGGCTGGGGAGGAGTGTAAAGTTGTAGATCAAACCTAGGTGATGGTAATAATCATGTATGTGTGAACTATTGATCTTCGTGAATTGCAGTGAGACAAGTTCATGAGTATGCCATCCCACCATCATCTTTAAATAGCGATAAGGAATCACTAAGCATTGCCCTTTGAGTTAGAATAATTAGTTGAGCCAGTGGCACGTGATTTAGTTGTTGCTTTACATAATTGGCTAAGCTAATTGATTTGTTGAACCACTTTGGAAGGGACAGAAAAAAGGCAACCTTATCCTCTCACCCCGTCCTCTCACCCCCATCCCCGTTCCCCTTGAGAGTCGGCCCCCGGCCCGATCCGCTGCCCTCTCCGCCGGAATAGCCGGCCGGAGTAGGGAATGGAGAGGCGCCGAAGTTAGCTTTAGGTTAGGTAGGTTTTGTTTGCGGCCAGATGCCGTGGACTGGCGCTATGTCGGGATTAGAGGATTAGCTCTTCGGGACGAGCTCCCTCCCCGCCTGTTGGTTATTCTCCTCCTAGTGGTGCTCCGGTGGTCGGAGATGATGGTGGAGACAGCCACAACAACTCCATGAATAAGGTCTTCGGCATCTTTCTTGTTGGTGTGCCTCCTCTGTTTCTTCCCTCCATGTCGGCTGGCCGTGGCGGCGAGGGGCTAGGGGCTGGAAGCATGGATGCGCACCAGCGGGAGGAGGCTAGGATAGCTTTCCCGAGGTGTTGCTTGGGTGCGGTGCCAGCGGAGCGCTGCCGAGCTTCGGTGTCGAGCCTCCATGGAAGAGGACGGCAACGTGCTTCTTGGCGGCGAGCTTCCTAAATAAGCTCCTCCGCCACCTTCACTATGGTGTGGCTGTCGATCTCAGTCTCTCGGTCGGCCGTGGCGGCGAGGGAGAGGGTGAGGTTGACATCTCCGCCGTTGGCTTTTGGCGGTGTTTCCGGGTGTGGTTGGAAACTGCGCACTTTGCAGCAATCTCCAAGCGGCGGGGCGACGTCGCTATATTTGGCCACAAGATTGGCCTTGATGCACTCGACTAGGTGGTGTCGAGCATACAAATCCTCGATGTGAGGATCCTCTTCGGCTCAGATGTGGTGGAGTTCGGTGTCTTTGGCGTCCCAAGTGGTTTCATCCCCGGTGGCGTTTGGAGCGGTTGCATCTGGAGGCTCGACGGTAGAGATCAAGGGCTCGGTTGCGTCCAGCGGGCCGGTGAAGTTTCTTATGAGGTACAATATGTATTATCAAGGACTTGTGTGTACATAGAGTGTACCGCTCAAATCATTTCTGTCAAATTGTATCCACCGTCTTATTAATACAGTTTCCATGTCTCTCGGGACCTTTACCGTTTAATTTTTTTTTGATTTGTTGAGCCATGTCGCTGTCTAATTTAAGAGCTGATTGCACATCATACACTATAAATATTCCGGTACACATATGAATCAATCGGAACATATTAAAGTGATATGTATTTATAATGCGTACAGCATATATGGTCGATACATGTACTTGTGTGGTCAATGATGTAATCATTTCTAATACTCCTGCTTAAATTTTACTTCCTCCATTCCAGAGCATAAGCGTAAATATTTTTTTCAAATTTTCAAAAAAAAAGAAGGCGCAGGATACGGCATGGATCGATTCTGCCCACGATGGTCCAAATCCTTTACCCCTTCCTCATCTTAAGTAGCTCTATAGTTATGGCTGAGTGTTGATTTTTTTTTTTGCATGGAGCTTTTGCTAGCCAACCTACACACGGGAATTAATGATAGGGAAAACGAAGTGAGATAGTGTGATGTGAATGGGCTTGCATGTGAGCGGTTATTCTGAGGTTGGGAGAGGCCGCCGTGAGCTAAAAATGAGGGGTCACAAAGAAACAAGTATAATACTTCCTCCGACTCATATTAGTTGAATTTGTTCAGATTCGGATATATCTAACAGTAAAACACGTCTAGATACATTCAAATTTAGATAAATTTAAATCAACTAATATGGGTCGGAGGGAGTACTTTGATGTGAGACTTTTCTTATGGTTACTACGTTGGATTTTTTAAAGCTTATGGTTATCATATTAGATTTTTGTTTAGTTGGAGATGAGAGAAATCAGAAAGAGAAGATTGTCTTTGTTTAGCTAATAGATGATCTCTTAAAAATAAGAGAAACCTATTATCTTAAATATACCATATGTCTTTCCTTAAAAAACATTTTTTTATTAAAAATAGTTAATTCTTATTAATTGTTAGAATTGACAATAAGAGAGAATGTATTGTACAACTTGTATATAGTGTCTTTTTTAGATGACATGGAAGGCTAAGGAAAAACATGTCTTCTCCAGCATTGTACGTTTTAAGGTAGATCTCTCCCATTAATCGCTCTTTAATAATCGCACCTATATATATATGAATATAAGGCATATGCCAGTAGCGAAGAAAAAACATGAGTGGGACCACGATTGTCGAGTATCCGTGCATGAAACCCAGAGGATCTCGAATCTTAATCTTCCTGTACAGGCACATTGCTAAGAAAATTAGGGTATCTCTAACCGATTCCTAATAATTGGTTAGAGAGTAAAAGATGCTCTTTTACTTTCCTAATCGCATCTAATCAATGTTTAAATGGTGTTAGAGGAGTAAAAAATTTACTCATCTGTGCGACCGATGAGTAAATATAGGAGTCGGTCACACCGATAAGTAAAAGATTCCCCTCGTTTTCCTTATGTTCATACCACTCGCCTCGTGCCCCCCTCTGTCTCCAGCGACCACCGACACCCCCTGCCGCCACCACAGCCACCGGCAGAGCCCCGTGATGGCCAGATCCTCTCGCCGACCGTCTCCGTCACCAATCCCCAGCGCTCGCCGGCACCACAGCCCCCCGCCACGAGCTTAATCCTCTTCCTCTTCCCGCCGTTGTTCCCCTCCTCCTCCGCGGTTGGCACCACCCAAGTGCCAGAGGCAGCCCCGACGCTCTGCCAGCACCCTCGGCTTGCCGGTGCCACCGACGCCGGTCTACCGCGGCGTGCGGCAGCGATCGTGGGTCACCAAAATCACCAACCACAACACCCACCGGAAGGTCTAGATCGCCAGCTTCGGCGCAGCAGGCGGCGCTGGCGTACGACGTGAAGAACGTCGAGATCCACCGCGCTGACTGCGGCGAGCTCAACTTCCCGCTAGGGTGCGGCATGCTGCCGGACTTAGAGTCGGCTGGCCTCTGACTCGTCATCGATCGCGAGCGGCGGGAGGACAGGGAGGCTCGCGAGCGCCTCGAGGCGGTGCACCGCGACGCGGCGATAGCGGCAAAGCTCGCCGGGCTCAAACCAGAGCTCGTCAAGGAAGAGCGGAAGCGGATCGAGGAATTTGCCGAGGCCAAGCGGAAGGCCGACGCGGCAAAGAAGAAGGGGGTCGCCGATGTTGCGGGGCCGTCGACAACTCCGACGTCGGCCAGGGTGAGGGAGGAGGACGTCAGCAGCTCCACTGACCATTCGACAGCGTCGGCGGTCATCGAGCTCGACAACGACTCCTCCTCCTTTGAATGGGATGAGGATTAAGTTAGATTTAGTTCAAATCCGGTTGAATTTAGTTAAATTCGACCGGCTTTTGGTTTAAGTATGTATATATTATGTTAAATAGATGTGTTGGTTTCAAATTCGGTTTAAATTATGTCGAATTTGATCGATTTTGGAGATGATCGTTTGATTTACTCCGCTAACTTTAGGAGATCGGTTAGAAACTGATATCGGTTAGAGGAGTATTTTACCCCTCTAACCAATTTTGAGCGGTTTACTCCTCTAATCGATTGGGGATCGGTTAGAGATGCCCTTACTCTTGAATATAAGCGATTCCACCTCTGGTTTAGCTTGCAAAAATAGTTGGAAGGAAAAAAGAATTTAGAGTGAAACACACTCAATTTACTTTGAAATGCACTTTATGAAATGTTATACTCTCTCCTGAAGACAATAATAGTTGATTGTATTGCTAAATTGATATGTAGACACGATTGTACCAGCTCATGTTGGCGAAGCCGAGCCGATGAGGTGGCGACGTGCAGACGGAGAAGCCGGCGACGGCACATGAAGGCGTCTCTTAGGGTGCCGCGCATAACGTCATTGGCACAGTCGTTGGCAAGAATTTGCCAGAGATGAGTCGATGCCGAGGTTGGAGTAGAGGCGCGTGATGACGACATGCGGTGGTATGCACACAATCCGATTTATGATCGGCGAAAGAAGAAGAACCGCCGGTCACGAGTTGCTCGGCCCCCCAGTGGAGTTTGTTCTTCCCGGGGGCGGCACGGCGGAAGCGGTGGGTTAAACCCTAGGTCGAGGAACGAAAGACTCTAATACCATGAAGACAATAATAGTTGATTGTGTTGATAGATTGATATTGCGTATTACGTTATTACAATGTGATTTCTTTGGCTGTTTATATAGTAATAGAAAATTTGGGACTAAGAAGTCTAGTAGAGTTAGAATCCTAAACTAGCAAATATCTCAAACCATGACCTACTCTCGCTGGTCATCGTTGTAAACAAATCGAGGGAGCAGGAGAAAACAAACTGAAGCTTGGAAATGGGAAGAAAGAAAAGAAATAGACAGGGGAGGAGACGATGAGCCTCTTCTTCTCACCACTGTAGACTGTAGCCATCTCTCTCGCTGTAGTAAATCTCTACAAGAACCTCAGGTTCTGAATCCATGGGTGCACTGACCACACCCGCACTTCATAATTTCACTGTCATAACAAAGAAGGGCATGTATCAAAGTAGTCTCATGATCCAATTCGAAATGGAAAGGAAGTTAGGAGCTTAGTAATTGCTTAGTGCTCATGGTCAGAGAAGAGGGGACCAATTTGGTTAGCATGTAGCTGCACACTGTCGATCATAGCAGATAAGGATACCTGTGCAGTAGTAAGGCTGGTTCAGGAGATTGGACCATAGTAAGCTGTAACAAATGCGAACTCCAGTACAAAGTTCTGTAGAAATAAACTATGCAACTTGCATCAGCATATCTCTGAGGAGTCATTTCCTCATTTGCACTTAACAGCTTCAGTTGTGCATCTCTGAAAATTCAGTAAATCCTCGTTGTAGATAAAACACATTCCAGTATCCCCGCAGATTAAGTTGGCTTTTCTCGCCAACTGATCTTATACACTTTTTATGTATGCGCTTTCCCTGATGAAGTGAATAAGCACAGAGATAAGATACATTTAGGAACCAGTTCCTGATGGCCTAGAACTGGTGCGGTGTTGAATGCTTGTTTAAATAATATGTAGAGATGAGTTCCTGATGGCCTAGAACTGATGTGGTATGTTCTATCTGAGTAATTGCGTTGAATGCTTGTTTAAATAATCTGTAGAGATGAGACACAACTAGGATCAGATCATGTTTAGGATCGAAAATAAGCATACACTTGACCACTATTTTTGAGAACCGCACATGGACTCCGGTATATATTCAGGTTTAGATAGATGAGCTTAGTCCCAGGAAACCATCAGGTATGCATAAGACAAAGAAGCAGGTTATGCGATGTTTGCAAATAGATTTATATCCCTGTTTTAGTATGTCAGATAGACATGCTTAAAACTTTTTTTTTGCGAATGACATGCTTAAAACTTAAACTATGTTATGCCATCATTGACTTTAGATGAAACCATTTTAGACGATTCAAGTGTCCTTCATATGACTTCACTATGTTGGTTCAGATTTAGTTGCTGTAAAAGGACCAAATAGATGCAAACGCTGCGGACCTACAGTTGAGAACTTCAGAACCTAGATAAACCTAATGGTTCAGACTTAGCCCAATGCTCTCAAACCATGAGCTTGGCGACTAGATTAACCATATCAGGGAACTGGTAGCTCCAGGATTCCAATTACATCATAGTTTTTTTTTTTTTGAAACTAGCCAATTACATCATAGTTGTGATTGTGTGACACTAAACACTAAACAGGACACCAGTATGACCATCAAATGTCCAGCAAACCACATGTGCACATAGCTACTTCATAGGTTGATCAGCAAAGTTAATTATCAGAATTAATTCCCATTTAATCAATCGATTATTATTAGGTGACCATATTCCCTGTGAATCGCTAGCAGCATAAAACAAGCCATAAGCTAATCAATCTGTGGACTAGTGGAACCATCAGAAGCAGAGGATTTGAGCCAGAGCACAAATACGATGGCAAGCCAAGTAGCTGAGGTTAAGTAGATCATCAGGTGCACATTCACACAAGAATTAGGCACATATGCATGCGTGTCTAGTTAGAGTATCACAGACCACTTGCTTTCGTTTAGATTAGAATCAGATCCATAACATCCTTGACAAGATACTAGCAGAATCAATTAATGTTAGTTGTGTTGTGAGTAAAAATAAATATTTCGACAATGTTTACCCCAGAGTTAGAACTATAATATCTCAAAGGGTAATAAGTTCGTTATTTCCTTTAGCATGCATTACAGTTAAACAGAATCATTTTCCTTTTCTTCGAAAAGGGGAATCGAACCCAGCCTCTGCATCAAGTGATGCATACAGCCTTTTACTCCCCCTGTCCAGAAATAAGTGACTTGGATTTTTCTAGATTTTCATTTATATATAAGCTTTTTATAGATACATGAAAATCTAGACAAATCCAAATCACTTATTTCCGGACGAAGGGATTGTTAAAAATCTAGTATCCAAAGTTATTACAAGTGAAGGATCGATCAAGGTTGACAAAGATCAACCCGCAAAAAGTAAAAAAAAAATAGCAACTAGACATCATGTAGTCGACTTTGCTGCCAGCAAGCCCGGCAATAAATATCTTGTGCAACCGTTACCAGTCAGTTGCATCCAATAGCCATAATATCCCTCTAGCAGAAGGAGTGCCCATAGCAGCACCCAATTCACCATCATATGAATAAGCTGCAAAAGGTTAAAATTTCTCTTTATATTAAAAACAACATCGTTTCTGCATCTCCATATTGACCAACATAAGGCTGAAATTCCAATAAGAATTCTAGCCTTATTATTTTTGTCAAATCCGTTCAACCAATTTCCAAACATATTCGTGATATTAGTTGCAGGTGGAAGATCATAAGTAAAATTTACTATTCTCCATAAAAGACTAGCAAAAGGACACACGATAAATAAATGTTCAATGGACTCTTGCGCCCTACGGAAGCAACATTTCGCTAAGTTATCCTTTGTTAATAAAACTTTATTATAAAGGAATATATGAATAGTTTAATCTTTAATGGAATTTTCAACTTCCATAAGTAATTGCGAATAAAAGGTGTATCACCATCCATAAGTTCTTCATACATTGATTTAACTATAAAAATTCATGATGTTGATTGCTTTCATACAAACCTATCCGGTTCATCCTACAAATTTTTTCGAAATGCAGAAATATCTCCAGCGTCTACATCAATAGATGCACATAGCCCTTTATTACTCAGTTACATCTCAAGGATCTAAGAGAGTTGAAACAAAGATCAACCATCTAAAAAGGAACAACATGCTCACCAATCTAAACATTTTGTATCCTATTAATAGGCCTCCAGGTAGCCTGGTAGAAGATATCATGTGTGACCATCAGGAGCCGGTTGTATCCAGAAACCATGCATTCCTGATGATCTTTCGGGAGTAAAAAGCGCCATAGCTAAATCCAGTGAATAGACATGTGAATAACCTGCAAAAAGTTTAGTAGAATATTTTCTGTTAAACACAATATTATTCCTAAAATTCCATATCGACCAAACCAAAGATGAAACCCCTATGTGAATCCTAACTTTAGTTTCTTTTGTCAATCTCATTCAACCAATTCCCAAACATGTTTGTGATAGTGGTTGGTGGAGGTATGTTATATGTATAAAATACAATTCTCTAGACTAACTTGGCAAAAGGACATGAGAGAAATAAATGTTCTATTGTTCCCAGCAGAAGCAACACTTTTTACTCCCATTCCAATTCCTTTTAGCCAAATTATCTCTTGTTAACAACTCTTTTTTATTAGGAACCACATAATTTTTTAAATCTAGTGGAATTTTTAATTTCCATAGATATTTATGTAGAAATCTTGTGTGTCCATTAATCAAATCAGCATACATCGACTTTGAGTCAGTTAGATTCCACATAAATTCACATGTTCATTATTAAAAGATATCCCTATTAATCTTTAGCATAAATGTAACCAAGCATTCCACTTATTACCTGTCATATGCCTCCTGGAACCAATGTTCAAGGGTGTTGTTGACAAAGCACTTGCAATAGTAACATGTTTGCGTTGCACAATGTTTAAGGGGGGTCATCCTACAATTGTACCATCATAGAAGCATTTCCATTAGAAGAAACTTCTAGGATGCTTAGATAACTACTGACATTATTATGTGTTATCTTTAGCATAATAACAAATAATCAAGCAATAAATGGACGCTTGTATATTTATGTGGTAATCAATGCTTACTCATCATGCTAAATAATAGATAATTACATCCCATCAAACCAACCACTTATTTGTACTAAGTAAGATTTTGGATGTAATATCATCCACGAACTCATAGCAAGATCTACATGAAAAATCTATTTATTGCCTGGTGTCATACACTAAGAAATAAAATAAATAACAAAGGATGATATAAGTTTATCGTCCACACTCTAGTATGAATAACTACCACTATGACATACATCTGCATCATATCCCATGTTGCGCACTTTGGTGTTAGTGTTGATTAAACTTAGGTCACATTTTATAGTTTGGATCTTATTTGGAATTCTTATGGATAAAACGAATCTTCATGTTTCGCTTATCTTCCGGGTCTCAGGCAAGTCTAGCTCTTAGACAAATCTGTTTGAATACTTTTATCAAAAAACTTGAAACATAGTATTATGATATCACCTACATCAAAGTTCTTAAACTAGATAAACCTTGAATTATCCAATTGATTGATCTCCCTTCACACTATTTATGTCTAGTAGTAGGAACCCTGGTCCGAGGCGGTTTTCACTACAAAGGGTTATCACCATAAGGTTTTAAACAACAATGCCTCCTTGTGCTAAAGCGTATTAGGGACCATGTTGACCACATGAACCTTTATGGGTGGGCGGGTGAAAGGGCATGTGTGCCCCCAATGTGTGGTTTTCGTAATTAATGACAATCTCTATAGACTAATGTTTGTATTGAGTTATACTTGTAGGGATAATCCATAGATAATGCTTGAATTATGTGTTGGCTTCAAGGTTCAAATAAGAATAAAGCAAAGAAGATCAAGTGATGACCAAGGTGGTTTTTAAAAGAAGATCCAAAGAATGGTCATGTGAGAGGTGAACCTATTGCAAGCATGTCTTGAAGAATGAGAAGTATAAGTGAGCCGTCAAGTTAATCTTCAAAAAATCATCTTCAATATGAAGTGAGAAGATAATATAGAAGGTTATGGATTCATGAAGATGTGATTAAGTGAGGCTTTCCCATGTTGAGTATGGGAAGCAATATGTGAGTCTTCATCAAGCAAGCGCTGTCAAGAATGGTGCTCCAACTTGAAGTGGACAAGATCATCATCACCTAGCTCAAGTGGAATGCGCAAGGAAAAGGTATGATCTTGATAGGTTTTCTTTTTTACCGGTCTCTTAGTGTTGGCTGAGAGACCGGGTTATATGACAGATAGCCATACTATCAAGAGGGGTCTCGAGTGAGTATCTTGACCGGTTCGTTTGGAGCAAGATTAAACATTTGCATATTTGGCATCATATTTATTTGTTATTATTTGGTTATTATCCATGTGAGGATTTAGAGTTTATGTTAATCTTCATGACAAGCTCAAGTTCATCGAAACAGGTTTCAAATGCATTCTCTATTGCAGTTTTTATGTTGGAGGTTTTGCTGGTTTGTCTTTTATAGATAGGTTAAACCTTCCATCATTTGGTTATCCTCCTTTTATGGACTATGATTTTTCTATGCATGATATTTTAGAGCTTGTTGTCCTCTTCTAAACGATACCAAGATCATCGAATTCCAAGTCCGAATTCAAATGTTATGGTCATTTTCATATTTGTATTTCTGCCAGGTTTTGCAAGGCCGGAGCCTCCGGACAATCTCTGGACCGTCTATAGAAAGGTGCGCATTTGCCCCCCCGAATGGTCTGGGTACACCGGAGACTCGAGCCCCAGTCTGGAGACTCAATCCCTCTGTAACACCCCCGGTCACTCCAGACCGACGGTTGTCACTTCTGGCAGCTCATTAGGATCTCTAGACTAACCTCACAGACCAACACTAGTCCTTTCTGCACACTTTGTCCTCACTCATGCGCACCCGGTTACCCACTTCCTGGTCGGTCACCCATCCTAGAATTGCTTTAGGCCAAGCACGCTTAACCTTAGAGTTCTTTTCGAATGAGCTTCCGGAAAAGAAGTTGCAACTTGTTGGTATGAGTTTCCTATCAATCCTATTGAGCCATGCGCCAGGATATCACATACACCCACCCTTAGAAGATCGACGTCCTCGTCGATCAACCACAAGCCAGGAACTTCCCCTCTTGGAATACGTCTGTGCGTCCAGTGCCCGCACATGTGCCATGCCGTGTCCACTCCAGGCCACACGCGCCATGCTACACATGTCCGCCACTGACCCGCACACGCCCATGTAACCGAGAGGGTCGGCTCTAATACCACTTGTAACACCCCCGGTCACTCTGGACTGATAGATGTCACTTCTGGCAGCTCAATATGATCTTTAGACTAACCCCAGAGACCAACACTAGTCTTTTATGCGCACTTTGTCCTCATTCGTGCGCACCTGGTACCCACTTCCTGGTCGGTCACCCATCCTAGAATTTCTCTAGGCCAAGCACGCTTAACCTTAGAGTTCTTTTCGAATGAGCTTCCGGAAAAGAAGTTACAACTTGTTGGTATGGGTTTCCTATCAATCCTATTGAGCCATGTGCCAGGGTCTCACACCCTCCAATGATTCTTCCATATTTTTAGGGAAAAGAGAGAGGATATCTAGATCCATATTTCCACCAATCACTCTCTCCTCTAAGTGAGGTAAACCCATTGGATCCAATTCTTCAAGTGATTTGGTATTCTCCTATTTGTTCTTCCTATCTTATTCCCCATAAGCTTGTGTAGCTTTGTTGGAATTTGAGAGAGAAGCATTTGATCATTTCTTATGTTCTTGTGTTCTTGCCATTGCATTTGGTGCATCGGTTTGAGTTCTCTTCAAGGATTTGGTTGGGTGAAAGAAAAAGTCTTTTACTCTTGGGTTCTTGAAACCCTAGATGGCTCATTGTGGTGTTCTGAATATTTTGGGGCCTCCAATTAAGTTGTGGAGCTTCCCACCAAGCTTGTCTGTTGGGAGCCTCCAATTGAGTTGTGGATAAGTGCCCCAAGATTTGTGCGAGGTTGCGGATTGCCACCGACAAGTGTAACAAATAGTGGATCGAGCACCTATCATTTGTGGTGCGTGCTCGGGAGAAGAAGGTTAGGACTTTGTGGCGATTGGGAGACCTTGTGTGGACCCAACACCTCTCCAACAGAGACATATTGGCCTTAAAAAGGAAGGAACTCCGAGAACTACATCCTCATGTCAACTTGCGGTATCTCTATACCCGAGCTCTTTACTTATGCACTTTACATTGTGATAGCCTTGTTGCTTGTCCTGCTTAGCATAAGTTGGTGATGCACATAGTTGAACCTTAGCATATTTAGGTTTTGTTATTGATAAGTTAAATACTAGTTTTATTCTGCACTTATTAGTGTCAAAACCGTAATAGTTTTAAAACACTGATTCAACCCTCCTCTACGCGACATACTTGTACTTTTAGCGGGGCTGAGCTAAAGTAATGTCATCTTATATGTCATGTCTCCTAGAGATGGTAGTTTGGGGTGTGACCTTTACTGGAGGTGACCAACTTTTGCAGGCCTCTACCGAAGGAATGAAACTATGTGCGAGTAGCCAGTGTGGTGTTGCTAGCTACAATGGGAGACATGTCAAACAAGAAGGGTGGGAAAACTGTGATCTGAAGTCTGGTTGCAATGTCAAGCATGATCACCGGGGTTGCGGATGGTGTGTGGGTGAAGTAACTAACCCACTACTAGGAAAAAAGCTTATCAATGACGCACATTTTTGGAATTCTGTGGCGCATATGGGATGCGCCACTGTTACCATGCCACTAAATTGTAATTCTGTGGCGCATATCAATATGCGCCACATAAATCTCAAAATTTTGTGGCACGTATTGCCAATATGCGCCATAGAATTCTTTTTTCAAATTTCAAAAAAAGCGGGCGAGATCTCAATTTTTTGTGGCGCACATTGCCAATATGCGCCATAGATGTTTTTTTCAATTTCAAAAAAAGCAGGCCAAATCTAGGCCGGAGATGGTGGTGGCCGGAGGAGGGTTAAGCCGAAGGGGAAGGGGAGGCCGCCAGAGGTGGTGGAGGCCGCCAAAGGAGGAGGAGGCCGCTGGAGGAGGTGGTGAAGGAGGAGGTCATCGGAGGTGGTGGAGGAGGAGGAGAAGGAGAGGAGAGAATAAGGGGAGAAGGGGATAAGAGGAGGAGAAGGGGAGAATGGGAGGAGAAGGAGAGTGGAAAGGGAGGAAGGAGAAGGGGAGGAGAAAGAGAGGAGAAGTGGAGGAAGGAGAAGTGTGGAGGAGAAAAAGAGAGAGAGATGGGGCGTCGGTAGGATTCAAAATTCAAATGCCGCCCAACAATTATGTGGCGCATATTTAAATAGGCGCCACAGAATTTGTCCCCCCCCCCCCCCCCACAAATTTGCAAGAAAAAATCTTCTTTTTTCCATAACTTTTTACTCTTTTCGAATTCGGGGAATCTATAAAATCCAGAACGACCTTTGGTCGTTGAATTCGGATGGTAAATTTCGAGATAATCATTTTGATAGGTAAAACATTTATTTTTGACATCGTATGCAAACGTTATGGTTGTTTTACCGTGCCATGACCTTTTTTACAAAATACATCGAAAATCATCTTTTCCAATTTTGCCTACAACTATACTCCAAAATATAACTACATCTCAAAGGAATTATTTTTTCGAAGCTTTTATCATTTTCATTCTTTCACAAAACTTAACAGGAGGTCCATAGGGAGGTGAGGGTGGGATCTATTTTTGACTTTCTGTGGCACATATGTCTATATGCGCCATAGAATCACATTATGTGGCACATATATACATAAGCGCCATAAAATTCTCTCTCCCCCTTAGTTGGTTCTGGATCCCATCAAAATTGTTTGGCGCATATGTCTATATATGCCACATAATCACCACTTTCTGTGGCGCACAGAAAAATATGTGCCACAGAAACAGACATTTCCGTGACGTATATGGGTTCCGTACACCACAGAATTGCCATATTTTCTATGGCGATTGTGTCTATATGCGCCACAGAAATAATTATGTGGAGCAATGCCCTTTTATATGAGCCACATAAAGCATTTATACATATAGCTAGTTTCCTAGTAGTGACATCTATAAAGTGTATCAAATTATTATAGTCACTCTTGATGGCTGCAAGTGCACAGATCGTTTGTATCTAGTTTCGAAGTTAAGATGTCGATCCCACAGGGAGCCCAAAGGTAAGTGTTTATGGGTGAAGTCTCTGTCACACTCAAAGTTATCATAGGTCTTCAAGTGAATTGATTGCAAGTGTTGAAATAAGAATATAATTTGGATTAAAGGAATGTATTTAAATAAAACTAAAATGTAAACTTCAGAAATAAAAAGCATAAAAGTAAAGAACAATTGCTTGTTTGTTGTTTTATGCAGATGGCAAAGTAGGCGCGAGGAGATTCAGTTCATGGTGATAGTGAATGAGCCAGGTGGATGAGTGATAAATGTAACAATTATAATCTTATAAGTATGTGTGTAGGCGAACAACCCATAATTAGTCGAAACTCCTCTTGGTAGATTTCATCCCAACTTCAATAACCCTACTAGTTTGTTACCAAAACCATGGTTAGTCACTAGACAATTAAGATCCTTCAGATTGCTTAGCAATTTAGCTCCTTGAATAGGAGTAATGCAATAGACATAGTGGTTCCTCGTGATCCTCGAGTCAAACTAGTTTCCCATTGATATCCTCGTGTCACTCGGTGGTCGCCTGTCTGCTAGCTAACAAGATCCTATCTATATAAACCAAAGCATCTTGTTGTCTGGGCCCTTAATTGGACAACAAGCATTAAGCATCCCATAGATAGTAAAGCGCACATAATATAATAATTAAAATCAACCACAAACTGAATGGAAATTATATAGGCATATCACATCTCACCAATCCCTTACATCTCCCACTCCAAAGGAGACATACTCACACATGAGAGAAGAAAGCATCATCGATATTATTAAATAAAGGGAGTTCTTCTTGATATTACCATGGAGATCCACAATAAGAATAGAAATAAATCCAACATAATTCAAGATGGGAATAACAATCTCAAACCCTAGTCTTGCAAGGTGGAGATCTCTCTCTCTCTCAAGTACAAGTAATGGCTATGGAGGTGTGGTGGCTAGGAGGTCGAAGATCATGGAGAGAGATGAAGAACGTCTTCTCCTTCTTCTCTGAATCTCTTCTTTCTCCCTTCTGGATCGGATGGCGGCTCGTGTGTTCTGTTTTCGTACTTGGCCTCTTCATGAAAGTTGTCCCTTTTAACAAGACATAAGAGATGGCATCTATACAGCGGGAACTATACAGTCGGAAAAATATTCCCTCCGTATAGTTGCTCGTTAAAGCTACTGTATGCCTCCTTTGATTGCTTCCAAAAAGAGACTTGCTTGTTTTCGTCTGAATATTGTGTTTTTCTATTAAAACCCTTTATTTTTTTAGGGAAAAACTGTAGGGGAGGGAACCCCCACTACAACTTTTTTTATTTATTATATAATCATCAGAATATGGTATAGAGTATAGTTACATGGTTACAATGGATTATTGATACATTGTGTTTACCAGAAGTAATCCACTAATGTACTTGAGTTTGAAACCAGCTATCAAATTGAGGACCATGTCTCTTTTTTTATTCTCGGTTTAAACCATCTCAATTCTTGAAGAAATACTGCCTTCTAGGTAGATCACTATGGTGTTACATTCTCAAATATTTTATTATTTCTACAGATCCATATTCCCCAAGCAGCTAAAATTATTATCTCCATGGCAAAGGGAAGCTTGAGTCTGGTTTTTATGTCTTGAAAAGCCTCAAACACAGAGAGTCCCTGATATCTATGGGGACAAATGTAATCCCGGCATTCAGCGGAAAAAGGGCAGTTCCAAAAAAGGTGAATCAAAGTTTCTTCTGAGTTACAATTTCTAACTACACAACTGTAGTCTGGTAGAAAGCAGTTTTTCCTTTTGAGAAAATTCCTTGTATTTAGTCTATCCATAAGAAGTAGCCAGAATAAGAATTTGTGTTTTTCCTGACAAGAAGAATCCCAGATCCAGGAGAAATGTGGAGGAGCAGGTTTAAAGCCTGCCATAACCTCATAGGCCCTTTTAACAGAAAAATTTTCACTGCCCCAAATGTGTGTCCATTTGTCAGGTGTTGTCAAGTGATTAATCTGTTGGCATCTTAATTCAAGTTGTTCAAACTTAGAAAAATCTTGTTGAGACAGGGGAATATTAAATAGATCAACAAGATATTCAGTCTAAAAAATCTCCTTGACAGTAATTCTAGTGTTTTTTGCATAGGAGAGCAGATGAGGCAGCTGAAATTGCATACATTCTTTATCCCACAAATCAGACCAAAAATAGGCAGTTTTTCCATTTCCAGGTTGACATCTAGCCATTGCCTTGTAGGCATCAATGAGTTTTAGGTGGGCCTTCCACCAAAAAGATCCTTCCAATTGGTAACCTGGAAGTTTACCTTGGTTATAATAAGATTCCCAGACAAGATGAACCCAAGGGATATCATGTTGATTGAAAAATTTATCAAGATTCTTGAGAAACAGAGCAGTATTTTGGATATTAAGATTAAGAACTCCCAGACCACCTTGTTTCTTTGGCCTGCAAACCTTTGTCCAAGCAACCATTGCAGTGCCTTTAGCCTGAACATCAGCAGTTTTCTTCCTCCATAGATAGTGTCTCATGTATTTAACTACCTGGTCTTTGATTGTAATGGGGATATCAAGAGATCTCATGAAGAAGAGTGGTAATGATGTTAAAACCGACTTAACCATTTGAAGTTTTCCCCCATAGTTCAGAAAGTCTACAATTCCACCAAGTCTGGATTGAACCCTTTGCACCATAGGAAGGTAGAACTCTAGAGAAGGCTTGGTAAGGCTGAGAGGGAGCCCCATATATGTGAAGGGGAGGCTACCCATCTTACATCCAAAGGTAGAAGATAAATGTAGTAGTCTTTCAGGGTCTAGGTTGATAGGCATCATACTTGATTTGGCATAGTTAACCTTGAGCCCAGTAGAAATGGCAAAACACTTTAACATTGATTTAAGGCAAAGTAGTTGTTTTGATTCAGCCTTCATGACCACTAAGGTATCATCAGCATATTGGATGACAGGGAAATCAGGACAAGCAGGGCAAGGAATGGGAGGGCTGAACAGATTCTTATTCATGGCAGAGTTTAGAAGAGTTTGTAGGAAGTCAGCTGCCAGCACAAATAGAAGAGGTGATAATGGATCACCTTGTCTGACACCTCTTCTACAGTAGAACTTTTTTCCAGGTACTCCATTTAGGAGCACAGATGAGTTCCCAGTATAGGAAATAATCTTAATCCAATTAATCCATTTGGTTCCAAATCCTCTTGCTTCTAAGATGCTTATAATGGTGGGATGTTCAATTCTATCAAAAGCTTTTTCAAAGTCCAGCTTAAGGATTAGAATCTCCTCTTTTGATTGATGACATTGAAAGAGGTATTCAAATTCCCAACCAAGGCAATCTTGAATGGATCTATTCTTGAGAAAGCCATATTGATTTTTATGCACAAGCTTGAGGATGATAGTTTGGAGTCTGTTGGCAAGAAGTTTTGTAATGATTTTGAACACACTGTTCAATAAAGAAATTGGCCTGAAATCATTAGTATGCACAGGGGATTCAGTCTTTGGAATGAGAGTTATGAAAGCAGAGTTAATGCTTTCCAGAGAAATCTTTTCATGATAAAAATCCTGAATCAATTGAGTAACATCTGCTCCAATAATGTTCCAACAGGTCTTAATGAATTGATTGTTGAAGCCATCAGGCCCAGGAGACTTGTTATTAGGAAGATCTTGAATGATTTCCTCAATTTCCTTTTCTGTGAAAGGGGCTTCTAGAATAGCAAAGCTATCAGGATCCATGTGTCCATTATACAGTTCTGGAAGGCTAAAGTGCATTGTTGGTTTGTCAAAGGATCCCAAACTATTTTTAAAATCATTCCAAATAATGCTGGCCTTTCCATCATGATCATAGATATCAGAGGAGTTCTCATTTTTCAGCATGGAGATATAATTATTTCTGTAGCTAGTGGTTGCTTTTGCATGAAAAATTTTGGTGTTCTCATCACCAAGCTTTACCCATTTTATCTTTCCTCTTTGTTTCCAATAAGACCTTTGATTCTGAAGTAATTGTATCAGGTGAGTTTTGAGAATGTCTCACAGATTCCACTCAAAAATGCTTAGGGTCCTGAATTCTTCCAACAAGTCCAAAAAATCAATGGACTCATTGACTTTTCCAATTATGTGTTTAAGGCAAGGAAGAGATTTTTCCCAAAGCTTGAGACCTCTTCTAACATTCTTCAGCTTGGCATTCATATTTTTTGCACTATCTGCATACCCCACAGGAATATCCCAGGCATTTTGCACAGTGTGCTTAAAGTCACTATGTTGAAGCCAGTAATTCTCAAATATAAACAACTGAGCCTTAGGGATTCTAGTGCCAATTGAGATCACAAAAGGAGTATGTTCAGATGTAGGTTTGGAAAGGGAATAGACAAAAGAGGATGGGTAAGAGATTGTCCATGAGGGTGATGAGAAAAACCAATCTAATCTCTCCAGAAGTGGATCTTTATGCATATTACTCCAGGAGAATTTTCTTCCTTTTAAAGGGAGTTCCACAAGACCAAGCTTACTGATGCCTTCATTAAAGAGAAGCATGTTGTTAACATCACCACCTACTTTATTTCTATCTGATGGTTTCCTGATAAAATTGAAATCCCCCATGAGCAGCCAGTCAATGTCATCAGGCATATCAATATTGGTCAACCAATCAATGAACAAGGCTTTTTTTAGGTTGACAAGGACAATAGATGTTGGTAAGAATCCAAAAATCATTGGAACGTCTAGAGGTAAATTTGACAGAAATGGAGAATTCATTTTGGAAGACCATCTCTCCATCAAAGAGATTCCCATTCCAGATGATAATTGCACCCAAGAGGCCCCAACTGAAGGTAGAAAAGCAAACTTATTCAATTTCTTTGGAGAAAATTTCCTAATATATTCTTCATCAAAATATTCCCTTTTTGTTTCCTAAAGGCAAATGATCTCACACTCTGGTTCTAGGATTTTTTGGGAAAGAGCCACCCACTTTTTCTCAGAATTGATGCCTCTCAAGTTCCAGTTTAAGATTTTCCAAGTTCGTTTACTATCCATGGAAACTATAATTGGGATAAAGGATTTGATGTCTATCAAAGCATGATATAACATCTAGTCCAAGTAGAGACATAGTGAGAAAGACATTTAAGTGGTAACATGGTCCATCAAAAGAAAGGAACTTCCACCATACAATATTCCAGAATCTCATGCTCTGATAAATAACAAGGACAATCCATTGGATCACAGATCCAAGGATGACAACCCAAAAGTAAAGTTTTCCTAACATTGGAAACTTATTTTTTCATATTATTTTTGGCCTGCTGCCCACATGGCCTAGCATCCTCCTTCTTCTTCTTATCCCCCTGACTGGAACTAGAAGCAACTCTAGTAGACCTTTTTGTTGCACCAGGTGGCCTTACTATCTTGTCAGCAACCTTGCTCTTCTTCTGCAACTTTGTGTCAAGGTTCTCCTCAGCCACCTTACAAAAATTAACAGCCAGGTTTTTAACCACCTTAGAGCCAAGAGTTGGAGGTTCAGCATGACAGGATAGACAATTAATATCAGAGAAATTGATATGGCTTTTGAAACCACCATTAAGTTCAACAATTCTGGGACTTCTTCTCACCTCAGTCTCAACAATGGGACTTGCACCTCTCCTTTTCTTTGAAGCAGGAGAGGGAGTTATCTCAGGAGAGCCAGGATCCAGAGAATCCTGAACACATATAGGGGCAGACTAAGTAACAAATTTCTTAGGTGTAACACCCCGGGTAAAACCACTACTAGAAAATCGTCTGTCTTTATTATGTGCATCATCATGACAACATCATGCATTTATTTGTCTAAAACTATTTCCCAAAAGTCTATTTTGTTTTCTAGATATTCCCCTCTTTGTTCAAATCAAAATCCTAGATTCGTTCGGATCTTTTATTTATCTAAAACCTTTTTGCAAATGTTTTGTTTTATAAGAAAGAAAAATAATAAATATAATTTTTTTTTTGTTAGTGGGGGAGGCAGCCCAGACGGCCAGGCCCAGCCAACAGGCCACCTACTACCCCACTGGAACAAACCCTAACCCTAATCCCTCTCCAACCCTAAACCCCACCTACTCCTCTCCGTGCCGCCGCCACCCACACAGCGCGCGCAACATACACACAACCCCACCACGGCTAACGCAACGCACACACAGCAACAGACCCTGCACTCACCCTGGTCCCATCCTTGGCCCCACCCTGCGGGTCCCACTCCCGCTCCTCTTCTCGTCGCTAGCGACATGGAACCCCCGCGTTCGACTCCTCCCTGATGCCAGGAACCTCCCGTCGCCTACAGCGTTGCCCCTTCTCGCCTCTTCTCCCACCACCACCAAGAGCTCACCGGCCCTCCCCCTCCTCTTTGGCCGGCCGCCCTCCCCCCAACTTGGTGCTTCCCGCGCGAGCCGCCCCGTCTCCTTCCCCTTCGCAGCTCCCCGTCGCCCTCGCCATCTTCCTGCACGAGCACTGCCGGTCCTCGGTCGCCCCCTGACCGCGCTCTGCTGTGCCACCGGCCGCTCGGCTACCTCGCAGCCGCCTCGCCCTCTCCCTGTTGTCGACCTTCACCCAGAAAGCGCCGCCGCCGTCCTGCCCAACCGCTCGCCTTGAAGCCCTCTTCCCCGTGCCATCCCTGCGAGCTCACGTAGGCCGCCGTTGCGTGTCTCCCTCTTCACCGCATCCGACCGCCACCTGCGCCCGTCTCCACCCCTTCCTCGAGCTCTCCCGACCATGCGCCCCCGATCCCCTCGTCCGTGGCCTCTGCTAGGACGTGTCCTCTGCTCCCCGGTCGATCTCGTCTCCACCGCCGGTCCCTCATGTTCGGCTCGGTCTCCGACACCAGGTCCATATCTGATGCAAGCCATGAGCTTTTTCTGCCAATTACATGTTGATCCAACCACTGTTGCGGGACCATATCTGATGCAAGACCGATCTGGGACGCCAAGTTCTTCTTCACGGATGCGGGTTCGAAGACCCATTCCGCCGAGACCGGCTTGAACCCTCAAGATTGCCAAACCCTCGATGTGTGACTCCTATCTGAGACCCCTATATTTTGATATATATATCTTGTTGCATATTAATTGATCATGCGCGTACATACCATGTGGGTTGGGGGCATTATGCCGATTCATCTCATAGTTAAATATGGAGACCATATGCGGATGAATCTAGTCTAATATCGACTCCATTTAAATTTGAGTAGGAAACCGATGTCATTGTTTTGGCTTGTTAAGACAACATTTAAATTGCAGGGTACCTAAACAGCTTGAATCTATTAAATTATTGTCGGGACCCCGGTTCCGCTTAATATGCCTAATTGCATTGCGCCATTGCCATGTCATACATCATACATGCATCATGCCGATCTTTTGTCGTAGTATTAAATAGTGCATCCGGTGTTTCTTCTAGTGTTTTGCTTCTTCACGGGATAGGCCGATGAGTTGATGCGAGTGTCGACCCGATCATCGGATGAACCTTCGGCAATGTTTTCAGGCGAGCATTCTCCACCTTTCTACCTATCTTATTTTTATAGTCTTTATTTCATCATGTTGATCTATTGCTATCTGTGTTGCGATGCTCTAGTTTTCGTACCCGTGGTATCCCTTGCAACCTTATATTGCCTTGGACACATCCTATTACCTGTTGTTTGGTAGATAGTTGGACTTGCGTGTCGTAGTCGCTTGCTCAAGTGCTGTTGTGTGTCGTAAAGTACCAAAGTTGTTGGATAAATGCCTTATGCTTTATGTTGGAGATGATCATGGCTTTAATTATCATTTAATAACTAAAATTGAAGTAGGTAAATAATGCAGAGGCACATGTGGGCAATAGATGTTATTTGGTTTTTAACCGTCCACTTGTGTCCCGTAGGACCCCGAGTACTTGATACCTGTTCTTTGAATATTCGCACTATCCGCATGCGGGACCATGAATCCCCCTAGCCAGAGCTTGAGTCATATATTATTTCTTGGGGCCACAAAGTAGTTTGGGGCTTTATTACTATCCTGTACTTATGCCATGTTTTACTGCTTTATTTACGATTGCTCGTGGAGCGCCTGTACTGTTTAGGAACAAATGTGGAATGTTTTCGCGGTATCGACAAGCCCAGTCACACTTTCTGGTTCCCAGTCGTTTACAGCCATTGGCACAAACCTCTGGGTCCGTCTCGGAGCCGGCCAACTTCGTCGCGGGTAGCTTGGTGGGGTGGCCCCCTGAAATTTATATGAATCTTGCAATTGCTCTATCGTGATGCCTCGTTGGGTTTTCATTTGGTTTTTCTCGAGGTTGATCGTGCGTGTGTTGCTATTTGTGCCCCCCTGCAGGGTAAAACTTTCTGAAAGCCGTGTCCGCAGTTATGGACGACTTGGAGCACAGTATCTCGATCATAGACAACTATAACTAAAGTAGTGCTATAAATTTGACTTTATAATGACTAGTAATCAGCTTCACTATAACGGAATGGCTAAATAAAAGTACCAACAACTGCTGGGTTTTGGGATGCCTCATGCTATATGTACTTGAATAGTAAGTACTACAACTACAACGGAATGGTTAACTAAAACTGCCCACTGCTTATTATATCAGGATGACTCATGCTATCTATATCTGACTAGTAATTGCCGTAACTATAACGGAATGAATAAAACTGCCCGCTGTGTGAGTTCCTCGGTTGACTTCCTCGTTTGGTCTCGAGGGTGAAATACCAGGATGGATATGCTTGGTGATAGTTTCAGGTTGGATCCGAATAGGTCTTTCTTATCCCTATCTAATAGTCGCTAGTTGTATTGAGTCTCTATAGGTTGCTTAGTGCATGCTGCGCTGTCGCTTCAGTCCACCATACCTATGTAGGCGAGGACCGCCGAATTTTAGTCTCGCCGTGTACTGGCCTCAGTATTGACCGCTCTTTTTTTCCTTTGCCCTTTGTCGGCACCCCTTTTGTTTAAGAAGGTTTTGAGATCGACGTCGTTAGCAGGGTTACCCTTCCGGCTTGGCCTGGGCAGGGTTATGGACGCCATTGGTTATTCTTCAGGGCTCTTAGCTCAATTTGCATCTTGTCCGTACTCGGACGCTGTATCGTTTTCAAGGTGATTTGGATCTTTGTACTGTATATCTGTATTCTTGACTCATGGAGTCGTTGTCGTATATATATGTTCTGTGGGTTCCATCGTGGACTATTGTGTAATGGTATTACTTCGTTTTCCACCCGCACGAAAGTTCCTGGTGGGCACCTTTGAGTCGTTTCTATGCGGGTTTGGCGGGAATCGCTGAAACTTGCATAGGATCGATTCTGAGGGTGTTACATCAAGAATCAAGAAAGAAATTGTAGATTCACTTGCAATAGGCTCTTTGATAATCTCCCAAAGAGGTGAAGAAAGGAAGTTCTTTGCCCAATTAAATTTCTCAGGGGTGATTAGTATAAGAGTAATGAAGTTAAACCAACTTACAGGATTCTCAAATTTTTACCTCTTCTGAGAAGAAGAATGACACTTGATGTGTGGAGCAAAGAATCTGTCCCAAATTTCTAGGCCCTGTTGAGAGAACCTGAACTTTGCTGCCAAAAGATCAGGAGTTGCCATAAAATAAGTGCATGCCATTACAATCTGGAGGTGAGCCTCATTTGTTTTAAGCAAGTTGGTGTCCTCCATCAAGAAATCACCATCCCCGTCCACATTGTCAGAAACAGCAGGGATGGAATCATCTTCATCAGAATCAGCATAAGCATCAAGAATATTGAGCATGCCATCTCCAATGCTAACATCTTGCTACTGAGTTCCAGCAAGTTCCTGTCCAGAAGTGGGGGCTTGGTTCACCTCCTGTTCACTGGAATTAGCAGGTTGGATAACAGCAAGGTCTACTGCCTGCTCAGGGGAGGAGTTAGTTATCCCACTGTGGACAACATGGAGAGGGGAATGTAGGTTGTCTGATTGAAGTTCTTCACCATCCTCTTGAATGGGTCCAGCAGGCACATTCTAGGTAACATTTTGCACCACCCACTCACTCGCCAGCATTGTCATCTTGTGGAGGGGGTGGAGGATGTGGTGGGGGGACAAAAGGAGCAGCCACAACATGACAGGGTGTTGGTCCTCCCCATCTTCAGGAGCAGGGTCTTCATCTGGTGACCCCCCTCCAAGAAGGTTGCTGAGCAGGATCTCCACTGAAAATGTCCAAGATTCAGAGTCCTCACTGTCTCCAAGTGTCATTCTGACACTCTTAGGAATGTCAGCCAGGTCACTCACTCTCACCTTAGCAAGGATTCTGCCTTTGTTCTCAGGATCTCTTTCCCACAACAGCATCTTGCTAATTCCATTAAATATAGCATTGAGGTCCTCTGTGTTCATATGGTCCAGGGGGGCCAACAAGCATAACCCAACATTCATTATTAAATTGAACTCGACGCCAGTTAATACCCTCATTATGCTTGACAAAGGAGACATGCACATATTGAAAAGCAATGGGACTATCCCTAACCAGTCTGTCTCTGTCACTAACATGGGTGAACTGCACATAAGTCGCACCAAAAGGGCAGGCCTGAACTTCACCAAAACCAAATCTGGCCTCATTATGAAGGAAATCCAGAAGCACATCACGAATATTGAAGGGGACAGGGCCAGGAAGCAGAGGATGAATTGAGGCAATGGAATACTGTTCATTCTGACGTTGACGGCAAGGAACCATCACCCTTCTAAGCCCCACCCGGCCTTCAACCTGCATAATCTCAAAGCCCTTAGGTAGGAAAGGCGCAGGGTGGATGGGAATATTCACCATTGTCTCTCTGACTGCTGGCGAGGAGGTATTGCCAGGGGAAGGATAAGTTGGGGTTTCTTGAGGCGGGGGAGTTGAGGAGACGGGGTGTTCTGCAACTGTTGCAGTAGTGGAAGAGTGGCCAGAAATGAAGAAATCATTTAGACAGGAGAAGACCTGGGGCTGAATTTTCGAATAGGGTCGGGCCTTAAACCAAGAAAGGAAAGAATCATTGAGCCATTCCCTTTTATGGAAGGAGGGGAAACGCATAAAAGGAAGGAGCCCAGGCAGAGTTAATGAGCCCGATTTCACGTGCGCGGGAGGATCGGCAATTTGGTCCTTTTGTCCAGGAGTACCAATAATGACAACATCAGGGAAAGACGTGGAGTGATTTGTCTTAAGATCAAAAGAAACCGCCGAATTAAGTTGACGATTGACTGGTGATTCTGTTTGTCGCAAAGGAAATTATAAACGGTCAAAAATAGACGTAATGCCCAAACGGCTAGTACCTAAGGTTTGACCAGAATTACGTGTCACAGATTTTGTGGTCGTGACAGTTTTCCAAGAAAGATCTTCCTCACGGTAAAATTTTATTTCTTCTGCCTGCCAATTAGGCCCACCATCACCCCAGAGATTGATGAACATAATAAAATGATCAGAAGTAAATTTTGAAGAATTGTAAATTTCAAATCAAACCGCCATGGAAGCAACTATAAATTTGAAGGTTCTGTCCAGAAGAAATCTAACTTGGAAGAGAGCAGCAGATCCTCCAAAGCAAGATTGCAGAGAAATACCCACAGTATGAACATCAAGTTTGAAATTAGCTCTGCCAAACGAGCAAACCATGAAAAAGGGCCTTCTACGAAAACCAGGACTAAAATTGACTGAATGGCCAAATTTAGAAAGAATATCACTGTCAAACCTATTCCCAATATTGAAATCCAATGGAATAGCACCAGAAAGAGAAGGATCCACTTGAACTTGCTCAGAAGCACATGTCTAGGAGACTCTTTTTAACAGGATTAATAGATTCAGTATTAACTTCCATCATATCCGCATGCATGCCAATTTTGGAAGCTTTTGAAGAGATCAAACCCATGACAAAATCCTTGTTTACCTTGGAGAATTTTGGACTGTTCTTGGACAAATTGGGAATAATTTGAGCACCAACACGGATTTTTAAAAGTGGCAATTCCATCTCTGCCCCTTCCACAATATTTTCATCCTTAAACAAATATCTAGCATCGATGACCACTTCATTTTGATTGAGAAGAACCAGTCTTTTTGCACAAGAATTCAAGATCAGAAACCCTGGAAATTGTTTATCAAGGGAGAAACAGAGAGCATGCCACCTCAGAGAGAAATCTTCATCTGTTCCATCTGGAGAAGGAGATCTACCAAAGAAACCATCCAGAGAGATCAAAACATCATTAGCTCTAGCTAGGCGAGAGGGGAACCTCACCACAGATACAGTCAAAACATCTTCTCCCCATTTTCGATAACCTTTCCATCCAAAGGCAAGCCTTTGGCATTTAGAAGCACCAGCCAATCATCCGAAGAAAGAATCAGAGCCTTCAACAAACTTACCACCAGATCTTGCACCCGTGTAGGTGACCTTCCAACTACCAACCGGAGAATCCATGAGAGTGGGCACCAACGCCGGAGTGGCACCGGCAAAGGCCGGAGAAGACTCACCTCAGAGCCACCACATGCCTCGGAATTCGTGCGGGTATACCCTCCCCCTTGTTAAAACCCTCTGTTGATGTTCAGAACCTGAAACACACATTAAAACCAAAGTTTTCTTTGCTGCCGAAGTATTAGCGTTAGGTAAAGCTAGAAAACCATCAAATCTAAATGAAAACTATCAATAGAAACCATAAAAAATGTGTTGAATCTCACATCTATCAACTCCCCCAAGCTTAGATGTTGCTCACCCTCGAGTTACAAGGAAATAAGAAAGGATAGCGGAGTTTCGATACCGAAATAGAAGAACTTACAAGCCTGAATTGGTGTCAAATTCTTTTCTTCACAATTCCTGCAATCTTAAACATAATCATACAAGTATTCACAAGATTGCACTAAGTTCACTTCCTAACCACATATATGTTCTAGCAAATAAATCATATGCCTGAGCAAGTGTCAAAAGTTTAGTTAGGAAAGTGAAACAAATCCTTTTGGTTTCTCTCTTATTGAGAGATGACATTTTTTTTCTCTTGTTCCTTTAATAAATTAAGAGTACTCAAGTTTGCACCAACAACATTTAATTTAAGAACAACTCATCTACTCCCATGTCAAAATTTCAAGACTCTCAAGCACATTTTCATTTCCTTGTTTTTCAAAAACTTCAGCTCTTTCATAGAAAAATCATGCCACTATTTTTAACATGTTAATTGGGACTGTGTTGTGCACTCGTGACCATGCCAATAGATAACTGTTGAGCAATAGTGGGTCAGATGAGTACTACAACTTCACTTGGAACGTAAAACCACGAGGATACTAAAATTTTACACGTCATGGCATTGCAGCTACAGACGCTTACGTAACTCAATAGCCGAAATCAAGTGGTTCCCACATTTAGATCGTTCGTTGGCCAGCGGAGTTAATAGTTCCCCATGAAATACGACAATGTTGTAACGACACGTGTAAAGCAATATCTTACTGTAATTATTAGAAAAAACAGTGGCATGATCTCTACTACTTCGAAGCATCCATTTTATCAGACAATTTCATTCAAGGGTGTTATCGAGTCTATTTACATTAAGCTCAATGGGGTTGAGTAGTTTCTAAAATAAAATCCTTTGGGCTAAACATGGACTCAAGTCATATCTTGGATGCCTTTTCTTGTTGTAAAAATGTCAGAAATATGTTAACCAAGTTCATTGCTCATTATTTCAAAGCTAAAAAGGGGACACTGGCAAAGGAATAGAATTTATAGGATAACAAGCTAAGTGGGGAGTGACTCAAGTGCAAGTGAGTAAATAGCTGTAGGGTCAATTTAAAGTTGCAGAAGAGGTGATGAAAGAAATGTGATACCTCCTCTTGCTTATTTCGTTCTCGTACTTGAGTCGAATCGCCTCTATATTTCCCTATTGCCAGGTCACCTGAAATTGAGCAATCTCCGAGAGAAACAAAGAAACAAATTTGCAATAAAGATTACAACTATTTTTTTGTGTGTTTTTGGTTTAAGAATGCAAACTGAAAGTAAACATGCAATTTTTGAAGAAGTGAAATAAATCAAAAGAAGAAATAAAAAATATGAATGCAAAGTTTGGAGGTTTTCAAACCTCCCCCAAACTTAGGATGTTGCCATGCTTAGTTGTTGTCGTTGTTCAGTGGCGGGTACGGATGTTGTTGGTAGTAGTCGGGGAAGTGGGTAAGTGACTAAATTTGTGAGTTAAGGCACTCACATCCTCATTCACTCCATGCAGAGTTTGGTCGATCTCCCCAACGCGTCGGTTGAGCTGCAGAAAATCTTCATAGGGGACATTGTTGAACCCCTGCCGTTGTTGCTGCTGATTGGGCCATGGGTCCCAAGGTCCCTCCTGCTACTGATGTCCTTCCCAAGAAGAGTTGTACTCCTGCTCCTGCTGCTTATCATCTTGCTGCTCTCCTTCTTCATCTTCCTTGGAGTCAGGATAGGGTGCTGCCATGATCTCCGTCACTTGATCCTTGGTAAGGATCCAGTTGTTCCTCTCCTGAATCGAGAAGGCTTGTGGACAAGGCAATGGCACCTGCTCATCCTATGCAACATCAAGATAACCAAATTGATAGGCTTGGAGCCTCCTGTTAGCTCGGTATACACCAAGGAAACCGCAAGCAGTTATATATTTGACATCCATAAGTATGGAGTCATCAACAGGTTGCACAATAGGTATTGGAATTCCACGGGTTTGGAGTAGGTGGGTTACCAATCCACTGATGGGAATATCACCTTTCTTTTTGTTGCTCTGGTGGCGGATGTGCTGGAGGAATAAAGCTGCAGGAGTGGGACTCTGCGGTGCATCAGAGAAGAGTGCCTTGGTGATCATGGCCATGTCTACATTGGCCATAGAGCCGGCTTCTCCTCTTCCCAACAAAGTGAGCAAGAAACAAAGCAAAGTAGCGGATGGCCGAGTTCTGAATAGTAGACATGTTCTTTTGGTAAAAGTCCCTGCCACCGTTAACAGAAATAACCTCCCAAGTTTCTCCACTTGAGACGCTATACGAGTTTGTAACAGTTGATTCCCCTTCTTGAGGGAATCCAAAATTTTCACAAAATTGCTGAAAAGTGATTTGATATGGCCGCTAGTTAACTATGAAACTCAGTGTGCATGCATTACCTTTCTCCTTGTAGTTGTCATAGAAGAAGGCGAGGAACTCATGGGTGAGATCAGTGTAGGTGTAGTGGCTTGTATAGGCGAGGTTGGATAGCCATGCATTTGCACACATGTGGTCAGAGTCTGCCCTCGTCCCTGCTGCACTGAGAAATCCATCATCGGCCCATCGTGTGGGCAGCACCTTCCTTGCTAAAATCATGGCGTACTTGTTGTCGAGCTTAGCCCGGATCCCACAACCTTCACCATGTTGGCACTTGCTCTTTATAAAAATACTACCGAGATTGTTCATCTTGATGCACTGAGAAATTTTAACATAAAACCTTAGGCATATAGTTTCTACATGATATATGAACGGTTCTACGTGAAGGAATTCAATCCTAACATGAGAAATCAAAAGGGAAAATCAATCAATCTTGAGTTCATCAACTAATTCAATGAGGGGATTTCAACCATGGAATTCTAAAAATAAAGCATGGATAGGGATAGAAATATACCGATCTGCTGATTCCCCCACTCAAACAAACGAATTCTAGGAAGAATCAAGAGTTCTAGGTGGATTTTAAGAGGTTTGAAGATATAATATGAGAGAAATAATGGGGACCAGGAGAAGCCCTAGCTACCCCAGCGCGTTTAAGTGGTCGCTCCGAACTATGCGGCGGGATCTATACGGGCGGGTTAGGTAGCTCCCGCCGTATAGTTGCGGCGTCGCTGAGGATTAGGATTTATCCAGCTAGACTATACGGGCACAACTATATGGCTGGACCAAAATGGTCCTGCCATATAGTTGGTCATTAAACCTTTTGTATTCGAGACCTCTTTTTTGAGAGTTTTATCGATAACTATACGGCTGAAATATATATTCCCAATGTATAGTTGGTCGTTACAACTCCTGGAACATGCTTTTTCGCCCAAATTTTCAGAGATTCACATTTTAATCTGGACAATATGATTAAGCTAGTTTCTGCATATAAAACTCAAACTTTATTTTCTACACTAAATCTATGCTTTATTCAGTCGATATTTTTACTACTTTTTGATAACTGCATTTTCACGGGCGCGCTTCCGCAAGAATGTCTATGAAAAAGTTGTAGGAATACGATGAAATTTTTATTATTTAACTTTATTTTATCATTGTGATGGGTTGACTCCCATTAAGCATTTATTAAGAATGGTTGAATATCTCAACCCTTTCTCTGTTCTCGAATTCTTACCTTGGGTTGCCCTTTATCAAAGGCACTTACCACATGGACTCCTTTTGCCGGTGGAATATACCTTTCTCCTGCTACTTGTTGCTTTGAAAAATACTGGATGATTTCAGCATCATAAACATTGAAGATTATTTTTCCTTCAGCACAATCAACTGACACTCCTACAGTCCTAAGAAAAGGTCTTCCAAGTATTATAGATAATTTTTCATCCTCCGGCATTTCAAAAATAATAAAATCAGTGGGAATAACATGCTCATCTATTTTAAGTAGAACATCCTCAATCATACCAATAGGTTGTTTAGTGGATTTGTCAACCATCTGTAAAGTGATAGTGGGGGAATACTCCCCTAATCCTAACCTTTTATAGAGGGAAATATGGCATTACACTAACTCCTGCACCTAAATCACACAAGGCATTATGAATATTAGTTTTTCCTATTGAACATGAAATAGTTGGTATTCCGGGATCTCCCGACTTAGACAATAACTCCCCATTAGCAGGATAACTAGTCATCATGGCAACGGTTTCAGTTATTTCTTTCTTTCTATTAAGGATATCACAGAGAAATTTATAATAGGTAGGAACTTTTATTGCATTCGCAAATGGAATTTCTAGAGGAAGCTCACCAAGTGCCTTTTTGAAAGAATCATAGATTACCTGATCTGGTGCTTTATTTTTTTATCTGTATAAGGAAGCTTTTGCTCACCTTTCTTATTCTTATCTTTTACCTTTTGTGGGGGATCAGGCTCTTTAGTTGATTTATTTTGTTGTTGCTTATCTCTTTTCTTCTCTTCTACTGCAACAACTTCATCTTCATTTGTTATCTCATTTTTTCTCTTGGATCTTGTGTTGCTTGAGCAGTTTCATCTTGAGGATCCACCAGTTTACCATCTTCTTGGCTTGCTTTGAGCAAGGATTTTTCCCTTCGCTCTTTTTCATCTTCATATTCTGGTGGTCCCAATGGCCATGTAATAACTGCACCTCTCCTTGTAACAATATTAGTAGAGACAGGAATATTTATATCCTCCTGAAGAAAAAATTGATAACCAGATGCTATTTGTTCACATTGGGTTTCAATCATACTAAAGTACTTGTGAAATAATTTTATTTCTTGGCCAATATCATCGTATTTTTTCATTAGTTCTACTAAAATCTTCTTATGTTTTTAAAATTGCTTATGTAGGTTATTATGAGTTTTAGCCTGTCGATGTTTTAATTTTTGAAAAACTTTTCTAGTTTCATCTTCTTCAGTAAAAACTTGTAACAAATATACCTTATTTCCCTTAAAAGTTCAGAAGGTATACCTTTCTCTTTTATTGTTTTGCGTACTTTAGGCATAAGATCAGGAATTATACGAAGTATTCCCTCTTCTGGCTTAGTCAGAAGATCAAGATTATATAAAGAATCATTCTTAGCCCTAGTAGACATCAATTCCAAACATGCTTTAATAGTTAAAGTATGTATCAATCCTCCTGCTGATAAATCAAGAAACTCTCTATTGAGTATTAAGACCGTGGTAAAATAAATGGAAAATAGTTGATTCAGAATAGCCATGATTAGCAATACTATTGATCATTCCAAAGAATCTATCCCAGGCTTGTGGGTAGTTTTCTCCCATGTTCTGACTAAATTTGCCTATATTCTTTCTAATTTCAGTTACCTTTTTAAAAGGATTAAACCTGTTTATGAATTTAATAAATATAGCCATGATTAGCAATACTATTGATCATTCCAACCTTCCCAATTTGCCTATACAGTTTTCCCAACCTTGTGGGAGAGAATATAACCAATCTAGAGCCTTACCTTTGAGAGACCAAGGAAAGAGTTTTAGACGAGAGAAATCTCTAGGCAAACCTTTTGGTCCAAGTGATGTTATCACATTGTCGAACTCTCTGAGATGTCTTCCTGGGTCTTCATCTTTCATTCCACTGAAAGCTTTTTCCTGTAAACTTTTAATAATCTCACCATCAAATCGATATTGTATAACTCCAGGACTAGGAAATTCTATTGGTTGTTAAAAAAAAGCAGAATTTGGATCACTATATTCTCTGAGAGTTTTCCCAAGTTTCTTGGGAGTTGTCCTATGAATGAACATGATTTCCATGAAATCACTTATGTTTTCAACTTCAACCTTGTTTGATCTCAAAAGTTTTCAATAATTTCCTCACGCCTTTGAACAGGCACACGATCAAGATAATCTGGTAGATAAGTCCTACGAAAGCGTGTAGACCCTTTATCTCCTAGGGAGACCATTTTGTAGTGGGGTAGCACCTGAAATGTCAAGAGACAAAACACGTAGCGCTTAGATCCCTCTACAACAGCGCCAGAAAATAGCTTGATGATTGCAAGTGCACAGATCGTTTGTAGCTAGTTTTGAAGTTAAGATGTCGATCCCATAGGGAGCCCAAAGGTAAGTGTTTATGGGTGAAGTCTCTGTCACACTCAAAGTTGTCACAGGTCTTCGAGTGAATTTACTGCAAGTGTTTAAATAAGAATATAATTTGTATTAAAGGAATATATTTAAATAAAACTAAAATGTAAACTTCAGAAATAAAAAGCATAAAAGTAAAGAACGATTGCTTGTTTGTTGTTTTCTCCAAATGACAGAGTAGGCACGGGGAGATTCAGTTCATGGTGACAGTGAATGTGCCAGGTGGATGACTGATAAATGTAACAATTATAATCTTATAAGTATGTGTGTAGGTGAACAACCCATAATTAGTCAGAACTCCTCTTGGTAGATTTCATCCCAACTTCAATAATCTTACTATTCTGTTACCAAAACCATGGTTAGTCACTAGACGATTAAGATCCTTCAGGTTTCTTAGCAATTAAGCTCCTTGGATCAGACTAATGCAATAGGCATAGTGGTTCCTCGTGATCCTCGAGTCAAACTAGTTTCCTATTGATATCCCCGCGTCACTCGGGGATCGCTAGTCTGGTAGCTAACAAGATCCTATCTATGTAGAACAAAGCATCATGTTGTCTAGGCCCTTAGTTGGACAACAAGCATTAAGCATCCCATAGATAGTCAAGCACACATAATATAGTAATTAAAATCAACCACAAACTTAATGGGAATTATATAGGCACATCACATCTCACCAATCCCTTACATCTCCCACACCCAAGGGGACTTACTCACACATGAAATAAGAAAGCATCATCGATATAATTAAATAAAGGGAGTTTTTCTTGATATTACAGTGGATCACAATAAGAACAGAAATAAATCCAACACCATTCAAGATGGGAAGAAAAATCTCAAACCCTAGTCTTGCAAGGTGGAGATCTCTCTTTCTCTCTCAAGTACAAGTAATGGCTATGGAGGTGTGGTGGCTAGGAGGTTGAAGATCGTGGAGAGAGATGAAGAATGTCTTCTCATTCTTCTCCGGATCTCTTCTTTCTCCGTTCTGGATGGGATGGCGGCTCGTATGTTCTCTTTTCCTCCCCAGCCTCTTGATGAAAGTTGTCTCTTTTAACAAGATGAAGGCGATGGCAACTATACGGCATGAAATATACGGACATAATAATATTCCCTCTGTATAGTTTCTCGTTAAAGCTACTATATGCCTCCCTTGATTGCTTCCAAAAAGAGACTAGCTTGTTTTCATCTGAATATTGTGTTTTTGCTGTTAAAAGCCTTTGTTGATGTTCAGAACCTGAAACACACATTAAAACCCAAGTATTCTTCGCTACCGAAGTATTAGCGTTAGGTAAAGCTAGAAAAGCATCAAATCCTAACAAAAACCATCAATATAAACCATCAAATCTCACTGCTATCAACTCTCTAGTTAGGAACTGCGAACATGGCGAGAAAGTAATCATTAGTGTATTCTAGTGGCTCATGAGACAAGATCATAGATTTCTAAAATATAACTTGAGACTCTTTCCTCAAAAGTATTTCCTAAAATTCACTAATCTTTGGAAAGATGTGTCCTATACATGATAGTACATTCAAACATTCTTCTGCTAGACTTGTTGAGTACCTCATGTATTCATCGCCTATGTAAAACATTCCTTATTAGATGACTGGCTCTGAGGTTTGTAAAGTATGTTATCACCAGAACCGGTGCGATAGGTGCGAAATATCACTACATTGGCACGAATCAAGGTTTCTTTTCTAAAGGGGTATTTCCATGGGTTTATCTTGGTATCATGTTCATACTGTCCTATGGAATGATCCGGGTCGATTACTTGCAGTGCATATAATGCACACAACACTATTTTCTAGTTGGGTTGGCTAGTGGATTTATACGAATTAGAAGTTTTTGATCCCTCTTATCCTGTTCTAGATCAAACATGGAGACAAGGTATGTTCTTCATTCCCTTCACGACTCGTTTAGGAATAACTGATCCCTGGGGTGCTTGGAGTATTTCAGGAGGAACTGTAACAAATCTAGGTATTCAGAGTTATGAAGGTGTGGCGGGTATGCATATTGTGTTTTTTGGTTTGTGTTTCTTGGCAACGATCTGCCATTGGGTATAGTATTGTGGGGATGGAGGCAGCGGTCTTAACCACGGGAGGCAGCGGTCTTAACAATGGAGGGTCAGGTTGGGTGGGAGATGAGAGGAGAGAGTGGAATCAGAGTGGGACCCATGTGTTGTGCATAGACGGGGAAGCAAAAATGACCACAAATGGAGGAGTTAATTGCATCAAATGTCTTGGAAGTTATCGGCTATGTCTAAAATAGTCATGGAACTCGGTATTTGTGAAAGAACATGTATGCCCCCATGTGTGGTTTTGGTAATTAATGACCATGTTCTATGGATTTATGTTTGCATTGAGTTTTACTTGCAGGATTTGTCCATAGACAATGCTTGAACCATATGGTGGCTTCAAGGTTGGAATAAGAAGAAAGTGAAGAAGATCAAGTGTTGATCAAGGTTTCAAGGAATGATCTGGAGATTGGTCAAGTAGAATTTGAGCCTATGGCAAGTGTGCCTTGAATAATAAGATGATCTCAAGTGTATCTATCCATCCTTATGGTGATCAAGGATATGTGAAGATATGCCTAAAAGAGAGGCTCTTCCATAGTGGAGTATGGGGGAGCAAATTCCAAGTCTTCACCAAGCTAGTGCAATCAAGAAAGGTGATCCATCTTGAGGTGTGGAATATACACAAGTCAAAGTTTTGATCTTGATAGGGTTTCTTTCTTACCCGGTCTCGTGGTGTTAGTTGGGGAGACCGATTTATAGGATAGATAATCGTACTATCAAGAAGGGCTCTCAAGTGAGTAACTTGATCATATCCCTCGGTGAGAGCTCAAACATTTGCATACTTGACATCATCTTTCTTGTTTATTATTTGGTTCTTATCCATGGGAGGATTTAGATCTTTTGTCAATCTATATAACAAGCTCAACTTCATCAAAAACAAATTTCATATGCATTCTCTATTGTTTTTTCGATATTGGAGGTTTTACCGGTTTGCCTTTTATAGACAGGTTAAAAAAATTATCATTTGGTTCTATCCTCTCTTGCTGTACTATGATGGTTCCCTGGATGATCTTGTAGATCTCGTTACTATCTTTGAAATAAGCCCAAGATCATCAAAATTGGAGTGCGAATGCAAAAGTTATGATGGTTTTGGTATTGCTGTTCCTTCCAGTTTTTGGAGAGGCGAATTATCCGGCCAAAAATCCGGGGGCGGGGGTGGGGGGGATAATACGCACCCTATACAGAGGGCCACGCCGTGAAGTCCTTAGCCATATTTTGGCCCGGGCAATCCATAATATCCGGGGGAGGGGCCGATTTTCCGGCCTAGGAGATCTCAAATGGTCATATTTCATTGGGGAGGGGTATAAATAGACCCCTTCTTCCTCCTTAGGCTGGTGGCTTGAATTCTCTCTCTCCTCCATTGTTTTGACCTTCAAGAGCTTGCAACTACTCTCAATCCCTCCCATATTTCTTGAATCTTTTTGGGGGGTTTGAAATGGGAGATCTAGATCTACAAATCCACCAATCCATCTCTCCTCTATGTGAGGGGAACATACTGGGATCTAGATCTTGGGGTTTCTTTTGTGGATTTACTCTTGTGTTCTTCCTCTCTTATTCTCCCACTAGCTTTTGTATCTTTGGTGGAATTTGGGAGAGAAGTACTTGAGCACTTCTTGTGTTCTTGCCATTGCATTTGGTGCATCGGTTTGAGTTCTTGGTGAGGATTTGATTGGGTGAAAGGTGAGAAGCTTTTTACTCTTGGGTTCTTGGAACCCTAGATGGTTTAGTTATTTTGTAGGTTTGTGGATTACTTGGGGCCTCCAATTAAGTTGTGAAGCTTTCCCCGAGCTTGTTTGTTGGGAGCCTCCAATTGAGTTGTGGAGAAGTGCCCCAACCTTTGTGAGATGTTACAGATTGCCACCGACAAGTGCACCGATAGTGGAGAAGTGAATCCGGCCTCTTTTGGCGAGGTTCATAGGTGAATAGGGTGAGGCATTTTGTGGCGTGATGGTCTTAGTACCACCCACCCCTCCAACGAGACATACTCCCTTTATGGGAGGAACTCGGTAATAAATCATCGTCTCCGTGTGCCTTTGTTATCTGTATATCCGAGCTATTTACTTATGCACTTTACTCTGTGATAGCCTTCGTGCTTGAAGTCTTTTATCTAACAATCACATAGTTGCTTGTTTTGCTTAGCATAAGTTGTTGGTGCACATAGGTGAACCGTATTTTATATAGGTTTTGTGCTTGACAAATTAAACGCTAGTTTTATTCCGCATTTGTTAATCCCATCTCGCAAAAGTTTTAAACCTCCTACGGGCATATGTATCCTTTTCAATTTGTACTAGTGAAGTTGCTCTGAATGTCCATCTACGGTCCTCGATACAAATCCCTATCGTATAGCGTTGATATGGCAATGCAGCGGAGCCCACTATGGCGAATCAGGTAGGCCCACGATAGGAGAAACGTATATACGGTCCTGAAACTTGTCGGCCATGTGTAAAACAGTCCAACACAAAAATGATTTAATCTTAATTTTTTATGATTTTGACCTCATATGTATATTTGAAAAATCATTTCGTTTATTAAATCCATTACGGGTTAGGCTTGAAACGAAGTTTCACCAAAACTGCTTTTTAACATTGCTGAAACTTTTTTCATTGCTACTACCAGAGATGTAATTTATAGTTACTATCTGCACAAAAATCATTTTCATGGATTATAAAATTAAAGATATGAGTACTCAAAATCCTCATTTGAAATCTAAATAATTCAAAAAGTCAAACTAAGGGTGGCATTTTACTCTTCCCAAGGTTTGCAGGAAGGCACAATTTGTAATTTTTTGATAAACAAAATAAAAGATATGAAGACTTGAACGGTTTTAGACATGGCCGACAATTTCTCTCATCGTGGATAAATCTAGTGTGCCATAGTAGGCCCACTTCATTGTCATGTCATAGTTACACAATACATATTCAACTGTAGGTGTACATCTAGAGCAACTTCTAGGACTATATTTGTGCAAATCGTGAGATTCACGACTGTTTTAGACATAGAAGATAACTTCGAGGATTGTTGGTGCATTTCATTGCAAATGGAGGCAAAAACAAATGGGGAAGGTTTAGGGGCAACTCGGTTTGTTGTCGTTTTTCCCGCATCTGTTAAAAAAATGTCTGCATCGGTTGAAGCACATATCTATTTTAATTGTCAAGTTATCGGTTAGAGAATAGAAGACACAACCCTGATGCTCGTTGGATCCATCAAAATTAAAAAAGGAATACAAAAATGCACTTATGTATTACTGAGCCCATTTCGTAACCACCTACCAAACCGGTTGATTAAAGCTCATTCGACCATCTCTAGTAAGTTGCACCCATAGTGATGAATCTTCCAAGTTTCCACAAGCCAAAGTAAGGATAAGCATAGATCCAATATGTAGTTTTGTTTATAACCCGCAAGTAGTTAAAAGATTTGATGTTGTTGAAGACAACATCATTAAGAAAATTTCAAATAGACTAGAAGAAGGCACTCACTAGTGCAGACGGGGGCCTTTAACACCGGTTCATAAGGCCCTCTAACAGCGGTTGAAGAACCGCTGTTGAGGGTTCGGTGTTAGAGGCCCCCCCTTTAACACCGGTTCTTATACGAACCGGTGTTAAAGGGTGGCGCACGTGGGGCTGCCGCAGTGCTCAACCCCCCCCTTTAACACCGGTTCGTAACACGAACCGGTGTTAAAGGTTCTGTGCCGCGGCAGGAAAAAGAGATAAATCTCTGCCGCGTCAGAGTTCTACCGCGGCAGGAAAACGACATAAATCTCTGCCGCGGCAGAGTTCTGCCGCAGCAGGAAAACAACCTAAATCTATGTTGCGGCAGAGTTCTGCCCCGCCCCGTTCTGGGCGTATTTCTGCGGCGCGGCGGGGACAGGGAGGGGGAATCGATCGGGAGCGGTATACACATACATCATCGTCGGTACATACGAGTACATGAATAATTAAGCAACTATTATTATACACAAACATCGTCGTATTCTCCGTAAACGTTGAAGCATCAAGTACAAGACAAACATGTTGAAGCGTATATACAACGTTCATTTTTTTGGATATCTAAAGAGTTCTCCGCCAGGCGTGACGACCTCATCAAGTATGAACCCCGCCAATTCCTCTTGAATGGCTCGTATGCGGTAAAATGGTAGGAGTTGGTCCCGCATCCGTTCGATCTGAATATATATGAAGAATGGAGTCAATATATATATAAGAATAAAACTCAACACAATTGATGGTAATAAAATAATGTTGTGTACTTTGTTTACTTAGTCTAAGTTGTTCTAGTGCGGCTTGGCCCGTCGCACATATCGTGTTGTGAATGAACTCACAAACATAGTACCCACATAAGTTATTGCCGGGTCCCTGATGCGCGCACTTTACGAGAATAAAGAGTTCATTAAAATAATAATCAATAAAGCATGATATAATGGAATTGGAAGCAGAATCAAAGAGATACGTAGACCTAGCTAGCTAGTATTACTTACATTTTGGTCTACAAATTTTAGTTCTTCTGACCATTCACCCACGGCCCTGCCCGTGAACCTTTTCCAAACCCTGTCCGGCAAAGAAAATGGATAAAGGAGTAATTACTTGTTGTCACGAAAGTTGCCGATCTAGTGCGATAATATGATTGAAATTACCTCTGGAGCATCTCTCTAAAGTCTGCTCATAGCTCTTTTTCTTTTCGTAACGAGTCCATGACAACGACTTTTCCTGAGTCAGGTTGAATGACTAGCAGAATAAAGTGGAACCTACACACGCATAACTCATCATCAGTTACACTTAACATCGAGTAAGCCGAAACAGAATGTGTACAAGAGAGGGTAACAGTACTCACGAGAAGTTGTAAGGCAATAATATTTCCCATTTGGTTTGTTGTCTCAGTAAAGACCTTAGCAATAAATCTTCTATTTTCCTGGGTTTGTCTCTTACCACTTGTCCATGAACTCTATTTGGGTCAACAAACCCAATGTCAAAAGGGCCTCCTTTCATGCATTCCATAACCTTTTTCCTGCATAATAGTATATATATAGATATATGGTGAGCATATATATATACATGCAAAATTGAATGAGATGAGATAGAAATTACAGAAATAGTACTTACACACAATAAAGGCTGATGGCAGCTTTGTCGAGTTCCTTCTGATTGAATAGAAAATGCAAGTCTTGAATGTTGAAGCTGATCTCGTCGTCTCCGCACAAGAAAATCTGATCTCTTATATGCGCCGTGATCCATTCTTCCTTTCTCGTCTTGCAGAAATCAAGGTATCACTTGTGCAATCTTCGCATCTTTGTTGGTAGATTCTTGAACTCCTCTTTCTTGACGAGATTCTTCCCATACTTCCATGGCTGTATGGGGTTGGCATCGCCTTTAGGAAAGTTGTCTCCCATGATGTTCAAGTATGCAATGTAAGTCATCCCCATCTTATTTGCCTTTCTTTGTAGCTCGGCCTCGTAATAATTTACAGGAGGAGCGTTCCGTGTGTCGAACACTTGGAGCGGGGCGCATGATTGCTTTTCCTGCTCTCCGAGCATGAGAACTGTTTTCTGGGGTGCCGCACGACTACTACTTTCAGTCTCCCTCCGCCTTGCATCCCCCTTCAAAATATGGCGCTCGTAGTCTGGCACAAGTGGGGTTTTAGGTTTTAAAAGATTATTGTAAAACTTCTCCACCACCGTCGGATCTATTTTCTCCTTTGGCTCGGCCCGTCTAGGTGCAAAGAATTTCTTGACCTCTTCTTCCGAGATCCTATTGGTCTCCTCGTCGCTGCGATTCCACGGTAAAACCGGCAATGGCTTGGCGGAAGGATGTGGGACGTAGTTTCTTGAACTCTTTGGCGTACGGTTTCCTGCGGATTTCTTCGTGGCAGTGCTAGTGATGCTCTTCGTGGCAGTGCTCTTCCGCTTACGCTGAGGAGATGGCTGAAGTGCCAGAGATGGCTGGCGCGCCGGAGATGGCTGGCGGGCCGGAGATGGCTGCCGCGCAGGAGATGGCTGAAGCACCGGAGACGATAGGGGAGTATTCTGATGACTTGGAGACGGCTGAGGCGGCTCAGACTGCTGACGCTTCAGAGACGGCGGGGGTGCCAGTGGCCTCCAATTTGGAAGCACAATGTGTTCCTTCTTCCAAAGAATGGTTGTTTTCACTGCAAATTTGAGTTGAGTTTCCCCTTCACCTGTAGCATGGTCAAGCTGTGCTTTCTCATATTCCTTCACAACCTCATCCACCCCGACAATAGCATAGCCATCTAGAATCGGTCGGCAGTGGTAAGTTCCACCAGATACAGGAGGTAAGGCATAGCCGACAACCACCTTAATGGATAAGCCCATTAATCTCACATGCAGCTCAGCATGTTCGCTCTCCGTGATCTCATCCACGGGGTATCGAGGACCCGCCATTTCAAGCGTGGGCTGCACGTTCTCCGTGGAAGCCACGCTGCTTTTCTGCGTAGAGTCTGGGCCGCCGGCAGCTTCCAATGCAGGCTCTTCGTGCCGTTGAGATGGGCCGGTAGCTTGCTGGCTCTTTTCCGCATTCACTTGCGCCTGCAGCGCCACAAGTGCATGTTCTATCTGTGTCATCCGCTCTGTACGCTCTTTTTCTTTTCTGCCGCGCCATCTGTAAGAGTCGCTCCACTCGGCAAACCCATCCTTCCACGTCATACCCCATATGCCTCGTGTATGTCCAGGGTGTTCTTTTTTACCGATGGCGCGTGTGAGCTGGTCATTCTCTCTGTCGGGATGGAAGGTCCTGGCGGCTGTTTCCTCGTATGCCATGATGAGTTCAGTGACGGGTTTGGCAAGGAGGGTTGGGAAGATACGCAATCCTGTTTCTGGGTACAACCTTGCCCCAATTCCGTAGAACCAAGTCTTTGCACGTAGGTCTCACCCATGTGCAGGGTGTGATCCCTCATCGTGAGGCCTTCTCAGCTTCCTCCCACTTAGGCCTCTGAGATATGTAGCCACCTGACCCCGTCCTCTGGTGATATTCCTTCTTCTGGGCATTTAGCGTATTGGTTTCTGACCTCTTTGTAGCTATAGAACCTTCCTTGTATGCCACAAATTCGCGCCAGTGAGGTCTTATCTTCGCATAATATGCGTCTTCGAAATCTGAGTCATGAGCTTTGACAAATTTGTTCAATTTTGTCTTCCGATTCTTGAGCGTCAGCCATCTTCTTTAGAGTCCACTCTTTGACCTTTTCCTTTATAACTGGTTTGTTTTCATCCTCCTCTGGCGGAAGGGTGAAATTTACCAACAGCGAATTCCAAAGAGTTTATTTGGATCTTTCATCGACAAAGGTATCGTCGCCCTTCTTTGGCTTATTCCAATTTTCAATTATGATTGGGATTTGGTCCCTAACAAGAACTCCAGCCTGACGTACAAATTTGTCTGTGGCCTTCTTGGGCTCCATCGGCCTGCCATCAACACGGACTGCTTCGATTGTGAACTTTGCACGATCTTTCAACCGATGGCTCGCGCCTCTCTTGCTCTTTTTCGTAGAAGAAGATTGTTGCTGGCTGGTCGATCCAGAGAGCTAAAGGAAGAAAAAAGCGTTAATTAATACATTTACATATATACAAATCAATCGGTGCAAGTCAGCAGAGGCTTAATCCATGCATATACCTCGACAGACTTTGTAATCACTAAAGTGTGTTTACCGGAGTCGTCATCTTCTCCATGACTACTTGATCTGTCATCATGTCCCTCCAAGTTCAGATATTGTGAGGTGTCCTCGTGGATTATGTTCTCCATTATTTCTTCATCTTCAAGGTTTCTACTGAGTGGATCCATAGTTTCTAAAACAATAATATGATTTTACAAATATCAGTAATACATCTATTGAAATGCTCAAGCAAAGATGATGATATGACAGGTTAAAAGTATTGAAATGTAACCCTAATACATGCTTGGTCATTCCAAACCCTAATTTGGAGAAACCCCGTATTCATATGAGAGGATAAATTCGGAAAAACCCTGGATTCGGAGAAACCCTAATGCTATATTGACAACGAGAGGTGTACTACGCGGTATTTGGCGGCGCTAGAGCGGGCCAGGATGCGTGGGTGTGTGTGTTCGAACCAGCACGACGTGGGCTACCTAAAATGGGCGACTCAACGAGGGCAGAGGATGATGATATGACAGGTTAAAAGTATTGAAATGTAACCCTAATACATGCTTGTTCATTCCAAACCCTAATTCGGAGAAACCCCGGATTCATATGAGAGGATACATTCGGAAAAACCCTGGATTCGGAGAAACCCTAATGCTATATTGACAACGAGAGGTGTACTAGGGCGGCGGCTGGCGGCGCTAGGGCGAGAGCGGGGCCGGGATGCGTGGAGGTGTGCATTCAAAAAATCGTGACGTGGGCTCCTAAAATGGGCGACTCGGCGAGGGTAGAGGAGGTCAGGGTCCACGGAATTGGAAAAGTAATCGGTCAAGTGATGCATATATACACATACATACATATATACACATACAAAAAATATATACATATATACACATACATATACAAATATATATATATATATATCATACAAAAAATATACATACATATACATATACACATACATATACATACATATACAAATACACATACACTAACCAATCACTAACAAATACACATACACATACACACACACATACATACACATACATATACATACATATAACACTATACTAACACTAACTAACCACTAACCAAAAAAACACTAACAATATACTATAACAAAAATCGGCGGCAGGCATGCTCACCTGCGGGCGGCGGCGCGGCGTGGGTGGCGCGGCGCTGTTGGGCAGTGCGGCGTGCGGGTGGGCGACGCGCGCGGCCGGGATGGGGCGGCAGAGGGGAGGCAGCGGGCCGATACGGCGGGGTGGGGACGGCGGAGGGGCGACAGCAAGACGGGGTGGGGACGGCGCGGCAGTCCCGGCAACGGCGAGACAGGGCGGGGACGGCGCGGCAGCCCGGCGACGGCGAGACGAGGCGGCGACAGCGAGACGGGGCGTCACCTCTGCTTTTCTTCCTCTCTTCTGCGCGCGCTTGATCTGGCTAGGGGAAGGAGGAAGTGGCGCGCGTTATAAATCCCCCCCTTTAACACCAGTTTGTGGCTGGAACCGGTGTTAAAGGAGGGATTGTTCAAGATTCTCCCCTTTAACATCGGTTCCAAAAACCGGTGCTAAAGGGGTGTCTGTACATAATGAATAATGTTCCCTTTAACACCGGTTCGTGGCTGGAACCGGTGTTAAAGGGGGGCATTTATTTCATGCATTAAAAGGGGTGGGGCATTTTTAATTCAAAAAATAGGATATGAATTTAGAAAATTCATAACTTTTTCATTTCAACTCAGAAAAATATGAATAATATATCATAATTTTCAGAAAAATAATATCTATCCATTCATGTAAAAACATTTTATATTTACTTTAGATGAAAATTTTCAAAATGATTAAAACACTTACATATAAATTTTGATTATTCAATTCAAACAAAAATAAAATAGTCAAACCCTAAAACTTTGAACATAAGAAATATTAAGCATCTAAAAAGGAATCTAACCCTATTTTATTAGAGCAAATCATATTTTATTTTGTATTAACATTTTTGAATTGTTTGGATATTTAAATGTCGCATCTTTTGTATACTTTGGAATCTGACAAAACCTCACTCAACTTGCATTGGATTTTTGATAAAATAGCATATTGTGAACCTAAAAATTATTTTTGTAAAAAATCATGAGCATCGTATCATGTACCTGTAGTTCATATCTGACGCACTTCCTGCCGATTCGGTAGGAATTTGTCTTTTTCACCAGAGGTGGATGGAAAGGTTTCAGATCCCCTGTTGGTACATTATCCATATAAGGTGGTCTAGTATTTTTGTAAAATGTGGTGGTAGTTTTTTGAATTATCCATTTGGTGGTTGCTTCACAAAACCGTCCGTTTTTTATGTTCGGAAAATGGAAAATGCCTTTTTGGTGCGACAAAAAGGAAAACTTCCTCTTGGAACATTGTTTGCCATCCCATGGTGCACATGTATGCATAATATGGCCACATTATCACAAACTATGCCTTGATTCTAGCCATAACAATGGTCATTTGACCCGAAAGCCAAGAAACCTCGAATGAGATAGGTCATTTTGTGAAGGTTTTTTTGAGACATAATCAATATACCAAGTTTGATATTTTTCCTTCTAACTATGTCACATAATATAACACCACGCAAAGGTTTCGCACTGTCTCGATATTTTTTTAATTTTTTATCCCCATTTTAATCTATCGTCAAACTTTGTCGAACAACGGGCATGAAGATTCTTAGCTCGGGGCCAAGCCTCGCTCAACTTGCATTGGATTTTTGATAAAATAGCATATTGTGAACCTAAAAATGATTTTTGTAAAAAATCATGAGCATCGTATCATGTACCTGTAGTTCATACCTGACCCACTTCCTACCGATTCGGCAGGAATTTGTCTTTTTCACCAGAGGTGGACGGAAAGGTTTCAGATCCCCCTGTTGGTACATTGTCCATATAAGGTGGTCTAGTATTTTTGGAAAATGTGGTGGTAGTTTTTTGAATTAGCCATTTGGTGGTTGCTTCACAAAACCGTCCGTTTTTATGCTCGGAAAATGGAAAATGCCTTTTTGGTGCGACAAAAAGTAAAACTTCCTCTTGCAACATCGTTTGCCATCCCATGATGCACATGTATGCACAATATGGCCACATTATCACAAACTATGCCTTGATTCTAGCCATAACATAGGTCATTTGACCTGAAAGCTGTCAACACCCGGATTTTTAATCCTAGATGCCTGTTATGCCATACATAGCAATCCCAGGATTACCATTTTTGCGGGACATAACAGAATTGGATACCATAGTACATCATCCATTACAAACTGTACATAAGTTCTTACACAAATAGGGATCTCATGATCCAGTTCTTAATACAACATCAAGCAGCGGAATACGTAATAATAACGGTAGGGTAGGCGAAGCTCCATCTTCAGGGTCACAGGCAATGCTGACGATGGGAGATGATCCTAGTTGTCGTAACCTTCCTGAGGTCCATCCTCCAGGTACTCCTCTTCATAGTCTGGCCATGGGAATAGCCAGGGACAAAGCCATGAGTACTCTTTAAGTACTCGCAAACTAATACTAACAAGTGAGAGGGGTTTTGATAATAGGACACTAGGCTCTAGAGTTATTTTGCAAAAGCCAGATTTATCTCTACTAAGTTCCAAAGCTAGTCACAATTTTATAACTCCTAAGGGGGATCTTGTACTCATGTCACAACTCTGTTGTGGTCAAGTCAAAGTATCAATTCATTTCACCAGTCATTTTTAAAAGTCTGACGGGGGAACAGTATCGCCACTCTAACTGTCCATAACCGTGGACGCGGCTATTCGAATAGTTTGACACTCTGCAGAGATTGTACACTTTCACCACAACATTCGATACATCCGTCAGGAACAAATCCTGAATTCACCATACTCAGTATGCGGATAATCAATCCTAACCTTTCAATTACACGCCCTAGTATAAGCACCTCTCCTGTGAGTTTGGCCTCCCAACCATGACCAACTGTCATCTTGGGTACTGCACAGGTGGACAATCTTCACAAGGTAGCCTCAGCTCAGACCTTGGCCGTGAGGGAACTAATACTAAGGTATATAAGTTTCCAGTCAAGCCCTACCCAATCTTCGGGTATTGTGGTTGTACGATAAAATTGGAATGGTATCGTATCCAGACAACCATCAGTTTTATAAAGGGCTAAGGCTCATGCCTCAACATTTTCATCACCAAAATCATCAGGTGTTCGGAAACACATGTCCAAAACATTTCAATAGAATGATCCATCATTCCAAGGTTTTCATAACCATTTTTCCACCAAGTATTCCCATCTAAAGTTGATCAAGTTTTATGCTTAGCACTAGCATCTATAGGTGGGGGTAAGCAATAATGAGGGGTGGTAAACTAGTGGAGTTCTAACTAAGTTCAATCTCATGCCTTAAGATGACATCAAGATTATCTAGCTTAGGCCAAATTTTATGCTCTTTATGCAACCTTCACATATCTTTCTAGTATCTACCATTCACTTAGGTAAAATCTAGGTAAGAGCTTTGATAAAGAAATAAAGTAAGAAGCTTGCAAGTAAAACTAAGATTGGTTTATCAAGTGAGTATAATCACATATGCTTAAGGCATATAGTTGGCATGGTAACAAATAGTGGTTTGTTGCATCAGTAGAGTAGCTTGCAAGGTTTAGCTTGCACATTCACTAGTAGTATTAGGCTTGCATGATTGTCGATATAAGCTTGCTAAATTGCAAGTGTTATCTTGCACAGTTAATAGCTTGCCTTGAGCAGAGCAGTGGTTGAAGTTCTCCTCGGCTTCTTCTTCGTAGTATCCTTCTTCCTCCTCGTATCCTTGGTCGGTACTAGCGTCTATAAATAAATATGAGGTACACAATCACCAAACAATGCTTAACTACTTGCAATCATCACACAAAAGGGTCCTATAGATGATCTAACATCATCTCTAACATTACAAGATTAAGGCTTGGTTTAATTCCTTTTATTTTTAGAAAAGTAATTTCTACTCATTGAAAAACTACTTAAGATTTAATATTCTCGAAACCAAACATGGGATCATGTTGACACATGTCATCACCACATATTTTAGTCCATGGGAATGTGATTTAAAGTGGTGTCACAATTTAATAAGGTTTTACCCTTTTATTTTAATTAATTAAAGTGGCTAGAAATGCCTATGGGGCATTCTTTTATTACTTGAACATTCTTTCTATAAGTAAACCTATATATTTTTATATATTCTGGAAGGTATGGTTAAATGTGATTTTTGAGAGTTGGAATGAACTCAAAAGCTATTATGGTTTAAATTTGAAAAATGTTTGAATGCAGAAAAGCTTCTGCCTTGTTATTTTTACCATGGGTGATCTATAGATCCAATTGACTTGAATCCAACGGGCCTAGATTCAGCATTCCCAGACCTTTCTAATAAAATTGGTTTCAATCAATTTGGTGCACTGAATCGATCTGGGTTGATTTTTGAAGTTGGGTACAGAAGTGAGTTTGAAATAAAATAGAAAAGGTTTAATTCAAATAACTGGGCTGCGCGGGAAAAGTTAACGGACCGGCCTGCTAAGCGCAGTGCTTCCGCCGGCTGCTTAAGTGGGTGTCCCCATTCGTCAGTGAGACATGGGGTGCAAAGCGGTACGGGGAAACATGGTGCGTTCGATCTGATTCTAATCCAACGGCTGAGAGTCATCGTCGACGTTGAGCAATGCCGGCGAGAAAGAAACCTAGAGCGGCCAGTGGGGGTTGTTGGGGGCTCACCGAGGTGCAGGCGAGGGTCGGTGAGGCGGGCGAACGACGAAGTCGACGACGGCGAACTCAGGGATGGTCGCGGCAGCTCCTGGGGTGGACGAAATCGATGGCACCCTTCTTCTCCAGAGGCGGCGGGCTCCGGTGAAATTCCGGCGAAGTGTTGCTCGCCTTGCTCCAGGAATGGTGTGGCACGATCAGTGAGGAGAGGGGAGTAGAATGGTGTGAATAATTCGAGCGGGGGAGTCCTCTATTTATAGTCGAGCGAGGGGACCGACAGGACGCACGGTGAGCTCGTTGGGGGCGATGGTACAGACGTCTATTGGCATGGGCGAAGGTAGGGGACAGTGCGGTGTTCCCTGGCGATGCTCAACGCTACGGTGGCGAGACGTGGGGCGGTGCGAGTTGGTCTGGAACACACGACGCTCTGCGCGGCAGAGGCGGCGTCTTCGACGGCGAGCGGTGGCTGTGCGCACGGGGCGGCGAACGGGGATGTCTGGCAGTCTCCTGGGTCGGTGGTGTTGTATATACCTTGGCAGGCGCGGCGTGGTCAGGCTTGGGCCGAGGGTGGCGCCTGGCGCACGCCGCATGGTCATGGCGTCCGGCACGGTCCGTGCGTGTGGTCCAGGGGTTGGCAAGGTTCGAGTGCTGGACAGGGAGTGGCGGTGGACGGTGGGCTGCCTCCCAGACATGCTGGCTAGGCTTGCTTCTCCTCCTAGGTTGTTGTCGACATGGGGGTGACATGGGTGTGCTCGGCTGTTCACCATTGATAGCAATGCCAAGCTTACAGTGGGGCTAGTGCTTGGTTGAACTTGCTAGATGATCTACTGAGATGGTTGTGAGCTAGAGAGGGAACAAGTTAGGCTTCAATCACTGCTCACTATAGTGTTTAGATTTTGTATGATTTGTGTCTGCAACCTGTTTGATGAAATGGCCGCATGAATTCAAGTTTTGAATTTTGAAAAGATTTTTGGTGGGTGTGCTAGGATGGTGCTAGGGAGTCTGCAGATGCTTGGCTTTTGAAAGTTGAGCTTGTTTGAGTGGTTTTTGAAAAAGTGGGATCTTCCCATATGATAAATATTCAATTTTGAATTGTCATTTAAACTATGCATTTGAAAGTTTCTGGATGATCACAAAGTGGGCCTTGATACTTTGTTATGATTACATTCAAGGGGTGCAAAGATCCAGAAAAGTTTCTGTTAGGTTCTGAAAGTTTGAGACAGCCAAAGTAGGCATGGGAGTTAAATTGGTCAAAATGACCATTCCTTTATTTTATTTGTTTTGATTTACTTGTCTTTGAGAAAAGTGTGGGAAATGTTTTAGATGATGTTTATTTCACCTAAGAAACATTTTACAAGCAAGGAAACATACAAACAAGGTGGTTCAAAAGAATTTCAAATTCAATGCATACTCATATGCATGCATTCCTAATTTTATTTAGAAAAGTTTTTGTTAACCCTAATTTTGATGATTAGAGTTTGGTGATCCAAGATAAGTATTTTTGGGATGTTACAAACCTTCCCCCCTTAAACAAAATCTCGTACCGAGATTTGAAAAAGGACGAAAAGATTACCTAGGATTTGAAGAGATCGGGAAACTCCGTCCTGATGTGATCTTCACGCTCCCAGGTAGCTTCCTCTTCTGTGTGGTTGCTCCACTGAATCTTGAGAAACTTGATGCTTCGGGTTCGGATAGTTCGAAAAGCTTCTTCCAAAATACGGATGGGTACTTCGGGATAGGTCAGGTCATCGTTGATCTCTATGGTCTGGTGATCGATATTTTTGAACACTTCGGTCTTCTCGGGGACTTCGAGACACTTGGGAAGTAATGAGATATGGAACACATTGTGCACAGCTGACATCTCTTCGGGTAGTTCCAATTGATACGATACTTCTCCTCGACGGTTCAGAATCTTGAAAGGTCCGATATATCTGGGGCCTAACTTTCCTTTGAGTTGGAAACACTGCATTCCCTTCAATGGCGACAGTTTCAGATAAACAAAATCTCCTATGTTGAAGGCAAGGTCTCTACGTCTCTTGTCGGCACAAATCTTCTGTCTGGATTGGGCGGTCTTGAGGTGCTCACGAATCTTGTGAACCTTCTCTTCTGCTTCTCGTAGGATGTCGGGTCCGAAAATCTGACTCTCTCCTACTTCCGACCAGTTCAAAGGGGTACGACACTTCCTTCCGTACATGAATTCAAAGGGGTCCATTTGCAAACTGGCTTGATAACTATTATTGTACGAAAATTCGGCAAACGGCAGACAGTCTTCCCACTTGGATCCATATTCTAACACACATGCTCTCAGCATATCTTCGAGTATTTGATTTACTCACTCTGTTTGTCCATCGGTCTGAGGGTGATACGCGGTGCTGAAGTCTAAGCGGGTTCCTAACCTTCTTGGGCTTTCTTCTAGAATCTCGAGGTAAACTGAGTTCCTCGATCCGATACGATGTTCTTGGGGACTCCATGCAAACTAACGATTCTAGCGATGTACAACTCCGCTAGCTTCAAACTCTGATATGTGGTCTTGACGGGCAAGAAATGGGCGACTTTGGACAATCTGTCCGCTATGACCCAGATAGAGTCATTTCCCCTACTAGAAGTAGGCAGTCCAGTGATAAAGTCCATTCCTACAGAATCCCATTTCCATTTCAGAATCTGCAAGGGTTGCAACAATCCAGCGGGTCTTTGATGTCCTGCTTTGACTCGCTGACAAATATCACACTTGGCGATATAGCTTCCGATTTCTCTCTTCATCTTATGCCACCAAAATTGCTCTTTCAAATCTTGATACATCTTAGTTCCTCCGGGATGGATAGAATAAAGAGTATCATGAGCCTCCTTCCAGATAACTTCTTTCAACAGAATCTGCTGGTACACAAAGGCGTCCTTTGTACCACAAAACTCCTTCTTCGTCTTCGGTGAATCTGGCTACTTTGCCTGTACCGATACGACGCTTGATTCCGTTTTTTTTAGGGTAAAACAGTAGGGTAAAATACCCCACTGCAATTTTTATATATCATAGAGAGTTACAAAAGGAATATTTACAAACTCAATCCACCTCAAAAAAGAGGGATAACATTCTAAGCAACTATCTCTTGACTAAATTAATTTCAATCCAATCTTTGAGGCCCTGATAATACTTCTTCTTAATTCTATACAGGACCCATCTTAATTCCTGGGCTACAATAGCTTTCCATTCCTCAAGCGAAGCATGCTTGTTGTTGAAAATTTCATTGTTTCTGCAAATCCAAAGGCCCCAAGCTCCAAGTATAAGAATTTCCATTGCAAAAGGGACATTAAGATTTTTTTTAATACTGGCTAAGGCTTCAAAAAGATTTTGATCAGCCACTTGGACATTCGAGATTTCAGCCCAGCAAGCTCATGCAAAAGGGCAGTCCCAAAATAAATGTAGAATGGTTTCTTCACTGATGCAGCCATGGAACACACATTCATAAGATGCCAGAGAAAAACATTTCCTTTTCAGAAGGTTTCTTGTGTTTAGCCTATCAAGCAGTAAGAGCCAGAAGAAGAATTTGTGCTTTTCTTGTGGGAGGATTTCCACAACCAAGAGAAATGTGGTACAGGTTGGCAACCAGATAAGGAACAATAAGCCTTTTGACCGAAAAATTACTGCCCCAAATGTAACTCCGGTTATCAGTTTCCCCACCGCCAAAGATTAAGAATTTGCTCAAGACTTTGATATTCTGGTAAGCTTCTTGTGTGAGGGAGGTAAAAGAGATCCTGAGTATTTTCAGTTTGCAGGAACTCACTGACAGAGATGTGTGGTTTTTTTGCATAGGAGAGGAGATGAGGAAGCTTATGTTGAAGACAACTATCATTCCACATATCAGACCAGAGAAGTGTGGATTTTCCATCTCCCACCAAGCACTTTGCAAGTCCTTTAAAAATATCAATCAATTTCAGATGAGCTTTCCACCAAAAGGATCCCTCAAGACTTCTTCCAGGGAGCTTACCATTACAGTAATAAGTGTTCCATATAAGGTGAACCCAAGGGATATCCTTGTGATTATAAAATTTATCCAAATTCTTCAAAAGAAGTGCAGAGTTTTGGATATTAAGGTCTAGAACTCCCAATCCCCCTGGTTCTTAGGTCTACAAACTTTCTTCCATGCTACAAGAGCATTACCTCTAGCTTGAACATCAGATGTTTTCTTTCTCCACAGACATTGCCTCATATATTTAATCAACTGTTCCTTGATAGTGACAGGAAGATCAAAACAACTCATGTAATATATGGGAAGGGAAGACAAAACAGATTTAACTAGCTGTACCTTCCCCCCATAATTAAGAAAGTCAGCTATCCCACACAACCTTCTCTCAACTCTCTGAACAATAGGCAGGAAATGTTCCACTGCAGGTTTATTCAAACTCAGAGGCAAACCAAGGTAGGTGAAAGGCAAAGTGCCAGTGAGGCAAGAAAGAGTATTAGCAAAGTGTCCAAGCCTCTCAGAGTCCATGTTAATTGGCATCATACTGGATTTGGAGTAATTAACTTTGAGTCCAGTGGACAGAGCAAAAGTATGAAGAATGGCCTTAAGGCACAAAAGTTGCTCAGAATCACCTTTAAGGATTAATGAAGTGTCATCTGCATACTGAACCACAGGGAAATCAGGACAGAACACATCTTCAATGGGAAGAGAAAGAAGACCAAGGTTCATTGCCTTATTGAGGATACTTTGAAGGAGATTAGCAGCCAAGACAAACAGTAAAGGAGATAAAGGATCCCCCTGTCTAACACCCCTTCTGCAGTAATTTTTTTCCAAGGCACTCCATTTAAAAGCACAGAGGAAGAAGCTGAACCAAAGATCAACTGGATCCAAGAAATCCATTTATCACCAAAACCTTTGGCTTTAAGAATATTGATAATTGTAGAGTGCTCAATTCTATCAAAAGCCTTTTTAAAGTCAAGCTTAAGAATTAAAATTTCTTCCTTTGACTTGTGACATTGATCAAGGAATTCAAAAGCCCAACCTAAACAGTCTTGGATAGATCTTTGTTTGAGGAAACCATATTGATTCTTGTGAACAAGTTTAAGGATGACTTTCTGCAGTCTATTAGCCAGAATTTTGGTGATAATCTTAAAGACACTATTTAGCAAAGAAATAGGCCTAAAATCAGCAGGGGTCAAAGGAGCTGCAATTTTTGGAATGAGGGTGATAAAAGAGGCATTAATGCTTTCCAAGGAAGTTTGCCCCTCATAGAAATCCACAAGGAGTTGTTTCACATCATCCTTAATAATAGGCCAGCAATGTTTCATGAATTCATTATTAAAACCATCAGGGCCAGGGGATTTATCATTTGGCAGATCTTTAATGACCTCATCAATCTCCTCATCAGAGAAAGGTTTTTCCAAAGCATCCCTTTCTTATTGTCTTAAGCATTCCCCAGCCAAGTCATTAAGATTGAAGTGCATTTCAAGCTTATCAGAATTACCCATTCTATTTTTAAAGGAATTCCAAAGGAGATTTGCTTTGCCATCATGATCATAAACCTCAAGATCAGAAACATCCTTTAGCATGGAAATGTAGTTATGCCTAAAGCTTATGGTAGCTCTGGAGTGAAATAATTTTGTGTTTTCATCCCCCAGCTTAACCCATTTAATTTTCCCCCTCTGTTTCCAATAAGTATTCTGATCCTGTAATAGAGAGATTATAAGATTTTTCAGGAGATCCCTGAGATTCCATTCTTGGACAGTAAGAGTTCTCATTTCCTCCATGATATCCAGAAAGTCAATGGTGGCATTAACATTACAGATTTGTGAGTTCAGGCAGGGCAGATTTTTGGCCCAGATCTTCAGCCCCCTTCTCACATTTTTGAATTTAGCATTCTTTTTTTTTCAGAATCCTGAAAACCCACACGAATATTCCAGGCATTTTGAACAATAGCTTTAAATTCCTTATGATGCATCCAATGATTTTAAAATCTGAACACCTGAGCTTTGGGAATCATTGTGCAAATGGAAATGACACAAGGAAGATGGTCAGAGGTAGGCTTTGCAAGAGGAGCAACAAAAGTTGAGGGAAAACTCTGAGTCCAGGAAGCAGAAGTAAGAAACCAGTCCAACCTTTCCAAAAGGGGATCTTTTTGCATGTTACTCCAGGTGAACTTTCTACCTTTAAGTGGTAACTCTATGAGACCCAAATTATTAATGGCTTCATTAAAGAGAAGCATACCATTCACATCTCCACCCAATTTGTTTCTATCAGAAGGCTGTCTACAGAAGTTCAAATCACCCACAATGAGCCAGTCCAAATCATCAGGCATATCAATGTTTCCAAACCAGTCCAAAAATTCAGCCTTTTTTCAGGTAAACATGGCCCATAAATATTGGTAAGGATCCATGATTCATTGGACAAGAGAGATGTCAAGGTGATGGAGATAGTAAACTCATTGAGGAAGGAAAGATGCCCAGAGAACAGGGAACCATTCCAAATGGTGATCAAACCTCCAGATGCTCCTCTGGAGGGAAGAAATTCAAAATTGGTAAATTTGGGGGGGGGCGGAATTTTTTGATGTAAGAGCTGTCAAAATCCTCTCTCTTAGTTTCTTGAAGACAAATAATGTCACAGCCAGACTCCTCAATTTTATTTCTGAGAGTAATCCATTTTTTTCAGAATTAATTCCCCTGATATTCCAGTTCAAGATCTTCCAAATTCTTTTGTTATTCATTAGGAAACCAAAAGCAAGTATAGATATGGGGTGATATAAATAATGTAATCACCCAAGAGTAGAAACAGCAATCGCATAGGCAAAAGGCAATCCATATCAAGGCACCACAGACATATTCCACAACAAGTACCAAACACGTGACAAGATCACAAGAACAGATCACATGACAGGGACTCAACAAGACTCCAGCAAAAGACTTAGTTTGATACATTTAAACACTTAAGAGGAGGGATTCTTCTTGGCTTGCTGTCCATAGGTACCAGCAGCCCCAGGTTTCTTCTTGCCACCAATGCCCAAGCTAGAGGAAGCACTTCCTTTAATGCTACCTTTTGGAGGAGCCTTAACTGCTACTTCATTGGCCTTCCCTTTCTTGAGCAACCTCTTCTCTAGGTCCCCATCCTTAACCTTGCAGAATGAGGCAGCAAGATTTTTAACCACTTTAGAATTCAGACAAGGAGGAAAAGCATTACAAACCAGACAATCAGCAATTAGACAATTTATGTGACTTTTAAAGCCCCCATTCAGTTCAACAATTCTAGGGCTTCTTCTCACCTCAGTGTCAACAAGAGGTTCCTTGCCCTTTCTCTTTCTGGCAGGGGTAGAGGGAGAGCTGGAAGATTTATTGGTTTCAATGCCTAGACAAGAAGGAGCCATCTGGGAAAAGCTCTCATTAGGGATGATAAAAGAAATGGAACTTTCCTCAGCAATAGGTTCTTTAATAATTTCCCATAAAGGAGAAGTAAGAAAGCCCTTGACCCAATTAAACTTCTCAGGGGTAGCAAGCAAGAGAGTAATAAAGTTAAACCAACTTACAGGGATATCACATTTGAGAGAGCCCATTGAATAAGTGTCCTTCTGAATATGGGGAGCAAAATAATTCTCCCAGAGATCCAAGCCTTGTTGGGAAAATCCCTGCTTAGCAATGTGCACATCAGGAATGGAGATAAAAGTTCTCACCATTCCAACCTGAAGATGAGCCTCATTTGGAGAAAGAAGGTGCTGATCCTCCAACATCCAATCATCATTATCAGGAGCCACAGTACTTGAGTCCATAGGGCTTCCCACCCCCTCCTCAGCATCAGAGTTGGCCTCATCATCATCAGCCAAATAGTTCTGAAAAATGTTTTGCAGGCCTTCACCAATGCCAACCCCTTGTGGTTCAATAGACACACCCTGCTCCTCAGCAGCCTCAGGTTCATTGACAGACTCATCATCATCAGACTCCCAGTCTTGGACAATGATAGCACATGTAACTCCACTGTTAACATCTTGAGGTGGCAGATGCTGATTGTCAACAGGCATATCTTCTCCAGGAGCAATGATAGGGCCTTGAACAGGAGCAGCAGCAGCTTCCCAGGGACCCCAACCATCATCATTACCACCATCAGGGGCAGGATCCTACACAGGGGCCAACCATTGTCCCCAACCACCCCCAGGAGCAGGTGGGGGAGGGGGAGGGGGTGGAATTTGGGGCCCAAAGACAGGGCCATGAACAGGAACAGGATGTGGGTCCACATTGTCATCTGGAAGTGGGTCCTCATCAGGTGGCCCCCCCAAGCAAGTTACTTTGAAGAACTTCAACAGAAAAAATCCATGGTTCAGACTCCACCAAGTCGCCAATGGTAAACCTCACACTCTTGGGGATGTCGACCAGGTCAGTAACACGAATCTTAGCAATAATCCTACCCTTTTGGTCTGGGTCTCTCTCCCATAAAAGAACCTTCCCAATATCATCAAAGACAGCATTCAGATCCTCCGTATGCCAGTGGTCAAGAGGAGGCCCAACTAGCATCACCCAGCACTCATTATTAAACTGAGCCCTCCTCCAGTTATCTCCCTCATTGTGCTTAACAAAGGATACATGCACATCTTGAAACGGAATCGGGCTAGCCGCAATGAGCCTATCTCGATCACTGACATGATGAAACTGCACATAAGCAGACCCAAAGGGACAAGCCTGGACATCTCTAAAGTGAACTCTAACCTCATTATTGAGGAAATCAACCAGGACATCACGAATATTCAAGAACGGAACTGGACCAGGGGGAGGGGATTAATGGTAGCAATGGCATACTGTTCATGCGACCTTGACCTCCAAGGCACCACCACCCTTTTGACACGATTCCGCCACCACCATAATAACTGGAAGCCATTCGGCAGGAAAGGCGCAGGATCAATCGGGATGTTCGCCATTACGACACTCTTCGCCGGAGACGAGCAAGAGGGGAATGGGGTTTCAGCGGACGGGGGAGTTGAGGAGACAGGGGAAAAGGCAGTTGTTTTTTGCAAAGAAGTGGTGAACTCGTGAAAACTGTTGTGAATAATGGGCCGGGAGTGTGTAACTGCCTGGGCTTTGAACCACCCCTCGTAAGAATTGTCGGGCCAAATACATTTTGGGAAAGAGGGGAATTTCAGAAAAGGAAGGAGACCAGGCAATTTAAATGCCGCGCGATTGGCGCCTCCCGAAGACCCGACCGGCGTTACAATCGACTTAATTCCGCCATCAGCGAGCACCTGAGCATAAGATTTGTCTTGAATTCCTGATTTGAAATCACCTTTAATATGTTGCGCAGACATAGGAGAAGAAACCGCAGGAGGCACATGAAATTTGAGACGTTGGAAAACCGAACCACCTTTACTGGAAGGCCTCAAGGAAGGAGATTTTTTTGCACTTTCTTTTTTGTACGTGACAACTTTCCATTCCCCAGCAGACTCTTTATAGAACTCCCTTTCTTCATGAATCCAGTTTGGCCCCCCATTACCCCAAAGGTTGACATGAATCACAAAAGAAGTACATGAAAACTTTGAAATATTGTAGATTTCAAAACCCACTACCCTTGAAGCAATCGAGAAACGAAAAGTTCTATCTTGCAGAAGCTTCACCTGGAATTTAGCAGCTTGACCACCAAAACAAGCCTGGAGTGCAAGACCAACCGTATGAAAATCCAACTTAAAATTTGCTCTTCCAAAAGAACAAACCAGATAAAAAGGTCTTTTCCTGAAACCACCAATGAAATTAACTTGACGCCTGAATTTATCAAAAATCTTCTTCTCAAAATCTCGCCCTAATGAAAAATCCAGGGCAGGCCGACACAAAGAAACATCTTTGGGAGCACACACCAAGGGGAGGTTCTCGGTGAAATCCAGAGATCTAGGCACTATCTTCTCAAAATTGGTGGAAAACTTCTTAACCAAAGGGCTAGGCAAAATCTGTGTACCGACAACAACCCTCTTCACCTGGAGATCAATAGAAATGCCTGAGGCCACCACCTCACCTTGAATCAAGTATCTAGCATCAATCATAACCTCATTGTGGTTGAGGAGTACCAGCCTTTTAGAACTAGGAAAAAGCATCAGAAATCCTTTAGAAGGCTCAAGATCATCAGTCGGCAAAGAGGAGCAAAGGGCATGCCATTTAAGACCAGTGTCCTCATTTGATCCATAGATGGTAGGAGATCTACCAAGAAATCCAGATGAGGGATCCAAAGAATCATTAACACGAGAGAGATGAGAGGGGAACCTCAGAACATATCCAATAGAGATCTTCTCCCCATTTTCCAAACATCGACCCTCAAGGGGAGAGCCTTTGGCATTAAGAAGAACCAGCCAAGAATCTGCCGAGAGAACGAGAGAGCCTTCAAGAAACTTACCACCCGTGGTCACACCAGAGTAGGTGATCTTCCAACAACCTCCTGAGGAATCCATGCAGAGCCTATGCCAGAGGCCGACCAACGGTCACCTCAGAGGAGCCTCATGCCTCGGAAATCGTGTGAGCTGGTACTGTCCCCGTCAAAATTTCAAATATAAACTATGTAGTAAAAATGACTAACGCAATGTTAGCGGATCCCAAAAGTGGGATCGTAGGGAGTTGAACTCACAACCTACTAGTTAGCAACAAAGAGTTCAACCAACACAGCCACCATACTCCTCTAAAATTGATTCTGTCAACACTAGCATTTCCCTTCTGCGCCTCTTTAATCTGACTGATCAAAGTGGGCTGAAGTTCTATACTAGCCAAAAATCCTTCACTTACTAATTCCATTCGAAAAGCTTCCATCTCTTTGTGCAAACTTGGTTGCTCCTTCAAAATCATGGAGTTCAAGCGGCACGGCAATCTGCTAAGGGCATCGGCTACCACATTGGCTTTACCAGGGTGATAGTGAATGTCCAGATTGTAATCCTTGATTAGCTCAATCCATCTTCTCTGCCTCATATTCAGCTCCTTCAGAGTGAACATATACTTCAGGCTCTTATGATCCAAATAGATCTCACAACGGTTTCCCATCAGGTAATGTATCCATGTTTTCAGGGCTAAAACTACGGCTGCGAGTTCGAGGTCATGGGTTGGGTAATTTTGCTCATGTTGCTTCAGTTGTCGAGATAGATAAGATTAACTTTGCCTTCTTGCATTAGCACACATCCGAGACCGATCTTGGATGCATCACAATACATATCGAAGGGCTTCGTGATATCTGGCATGATCAAGATTGGGGCTGAAATCAATCTCCTTTTGAGTTCTTGAAAACTCGCTTCACATTTGTCGGTGCATTCAAACTTCTTGTCCTTCTTAGGCAATTGGGTCATGGGTCTGGCGATACTAGAGAATCCTTCTACGAATTTGCGGTAATATCCCGCCAATCCGAAAAATGCACGAACTTGGGTTTGAGTGGTTGGGGCTTGCCAATCTTCTACATCTTTCACTTTGGCAGGGTCAACGGCAATTCCTCCGGCTGATACAATGTGACCGAGGAATCCTACCTCCTGTAACCAGAATTCACATTTGCTAAACTTTGCATACAGCTGATGCTCTCTAAGGGTTCCAAGAATGGTCCTTAGGTGTAGCTCATGTTCTTCTTCTGATTTGGAATAAATCAGAATGTCATCAATGAAAACAACGACAAACTTATCCAGGAAGTCCATAAAAATCTTATTCATGAGATTCATGAAATAAGCGGGGGCATTGGTTAGTCCGAAAGACATGACTATATACTCATACAATCCATATCTGGTGGTAAAGGCAGTCTTTGGAATATCCTCTGCACGAATTTTGAGTTGGTGATAGCCAGTTCTAAGATCAATCTTAGAAAACACTTTGGCACCGGACAATTTATCAAACAAATCTTCTATCTTGGGCAAGGGGTACTTGTTCTTGATAGTGACATCATTCAATTTCCGATAATCCGTACACAAACGGTTACCTCCATCCTTCTTATCCACAAACAAGACAGGTGATCTCCAAGGTGACGCACTTGGTTGAATCAATCATATTTCCAACATGGAATCCAGTTGCTTCTTTAATTCTACAAGCTCTGACGGGTTCATACTATAGGGTCTCTGAGCTATGGGTCCGGGTCCAGGAATTAGTTCAATGATAAACTCGATATCCCGATCTGAGGGCATACCGGGCAAAACATCTGGAAATACATCGGGGTATTCACAGACTATCCGGACTTGGTCAAAGGTAGGTTGGGTTATACTCTTGTTGCATTTGAATTGGCGAGGTAAGGTTTTAGATATATGCTCGACTGATGTTCCGGCGGTACTCGTCATGGTTATGGCTTTCTTGGCATAGTCAATCAATCCTTTATGTTTGGACATCCAATCCATTCCTAATACTACTTCCAATCCTTTAGTTCCGAGAACTATCAGATTTGCATAAAAATCTATGCCATGGATTCGGTTAGGGACGGCTTTGCAAATTTGCCTAGCCTTGGTGGTTGATCCGGGAATTTGAACAATCATAACATGCTTCAGTTTGGTTGGTTGAATTTTACTAGTGCATGCAAATTCTTCGGTGACAAATGAATGCGATGCACCAGAATCAAACAACACTCTTGCAAGTACTGAATTAACAGAAAACATACCCAGCACGACGTCTGGCGCTTCCTGAGCTTCTTCAGCATGCATGAGAAAAAGACGGCCGTTGCGGTTGAGTGAATTCCCTAGGGCAAATCTTCTTCCGGGCTGAACACGACGCTGCTACTGAGCTGGGACATTGGCATTGGGGGCTGCGGCATTCTTCTTGTTGGGGCACTCATTGGAATAGTGGCCTTTATTTCCACAGTTATAACAGGTCACTTGCGACTTGTCCTTTGCTGCTACAGGCACAGCATTGCTTCCAGTCCTAGGGGAAGTGTTGGTGTTGGCGGTAGCATTGTTGTTGTTGAACTTGGGTGGGGCACGATTGAAATTGCTAGTGTTGCCAGGGTTGTTGTGATTTCCTCCGGGTCTAGGGTTTCCACGGTTGAGATAGGTCGGACGGTTCATCGGGGGTCTGTTGGTTGTTGGGGCAAATCCTGGAGATACGTTGGGGCGATACTTTGGGGTCGGATGGGTTCCTGGTTGATGCATCATTCGACGCTTGCGGTTCTCATTGGCTTGGTTGATCTTTCCTTCCATCTGGATAGCAGAGTCGACAAGGGCTTCAATATCCGCAAAGGGGATATTGACTAACACTGTCTGCATCTCATCATGCAGACCATTCAGGAATCTTTCTTTCTTCTTGGCTTTGGTGTCAATCTCATCCGTGGCATACCTAGCTAATGACAAAAATTTGTCACGGTATTCCACTACAGTCATCCTTCCTTGCTTTAGTTCTCTGAACTCGTCTCTCATTCTCCTGATCAAACCTGGTGGCACATGGGTTCTGCTAAACTTGACCTTGAATTCCTCCCAGGTCATCATCTGGCCTCCGGTCATTGCGCGAACACTGTTCCACCATGCCTGGCATCTCCGGCTAGATAGTGGGTGGCGAACAGGACTTTCTCGTTGGCTTCCACTCCGGCGACTTCTAGGTTATTTTCTATGGTTTGCAGCCAATCATCGGCGTCTAGGGGCTCTTCTGACTTAGTGAAAATAGGTGGGTTGGTATTCTGGAAGTTCTTGAGCTTAGATCCATGGTTGTCCTGATTTCCGTGGCCTTGGTTGTTGTGGGCAAGTTGGGATATCTGCTGAAGTGTGGCTAGGTTGGCTTGACGTTCGGCTCTTTCAGCTTCGCGGTCAGAAGTCAACATTTGCAGAATCTGCAACATTGGGTCCGGGGTTGAACCACTTCCTCCACGTGACATCTGAAGATTGAGATAGATCATGAGAAAAGAGGGAAATTTCTAAAGTTTTGGGTCTTTGAAAAAAAATTAAAGTCTGACTCAGATTTTCTAGCAACTTGCTTTTTCATTCATTCATTCATTCATTCATTCATAGCACCCGATACAACACACACCACAACAAAGAAAAACAGATGGTTTTAAGAACCATTCTGGAAACTACGATACAATGGGACGGAATACTACTCACTACGCTAGTGCTCAAGTGCTACTACTCCTCGGAATTTGTGGCCTCATTATTCTCATCATCATCGATGAAGGCGACATCGTCCTCATCGGTGAAGAAATCCATAGCCTGATCCTCCAGAAAATCATCGTCATCGCTGAGATAGGAGTAGGGGTCTCCACGAAGATCCTCTCTGGCATTCTCCCTTTCCTCCAACTGCATGTCTCTCTCGTGGATGGTCTCCTCCAGAGATGAGATGCGGTGGCGAAGACGGGCAATAATGCGCTCCTTCTTGTCGAGCTGACGGCGGCGAGACTTGCGATCCTTTGCTAGCATGGCGATGGTTTGGTCCTTCGTCTTGATGATGGCAGATTTGTGGTTGCAGTAGTCATGGCAGTTGTCTAACCCCTGCTGACGATCGTACATCATGAAGCTAAGGTGGTCCAATTGAGTCTTCAGCTCAGGGTGGTATGGGGCTTCCAGTGGTTGTCCATTAGCATCACGCCTTGGGCAAAACTCAAAGCGAGTACCCTTGATCTGATTGATGCTCTGCCCACACAGATGGGAAAGAGCTTCCTGCATGGCCCTGGCAAGTCCATCGAGCCAGTTGTTTTCCCTCAAGGTAAACTGAATTCCCTCCGCAGTGGGAGGTTCTATCTTTCCTCGGAGACTTGCAACAATTAGCCACTGCAGATCTTCTCCTCCTTGATCATTGAGCTGAGCTCCGAAGAACTCAAAAGTGACGCTCCAGAAGTTCCGAAAGCTGGTCCAAATCCCTCTCAAAGATAAGGTCTCCTCCATTCCCCAACTGATAAAACTTGCTGTACTTCACGTCAATCTATAAGAATATAGGATGAGTAAGTTAGTAGAGTGATCAAGTGTGTCAAAATTTTATGTATTTACAATAGTTTTTGAGGAACATGAATTTTCATGAAAGAATCAAGGGGATAAGAATGAGAATAAGTTTTTGTAAATATTTGTTTTCTTTGGTTTTGGAAACTAAGTTTTTGATTCAAACGTACAATCTAACTAGGGTCTCCTATGGTCAGGATGGCTCTGATACCAACTTGTCAACACCCGGATTTTTAATCCTAGATGCCTGTTATGCCATACATCGCAATCCCAGGATTACCATTTTTGCGAGACATAACAGAATTGGATACCATAGTACATCATCCATTACAAACCGTACATAAGTTCTTACACAAATAGGGATCTCATGATCCAGTTCTTAAAACAACATCAAGCAGCGGAATACGTAATAATAACGGTAGTGTAGGCGAAGCTCCATCTTCAGGGTCACAGGCAATGCTGACGATGGGAGATGATCCTAGTTGTCGTAACCTCCTGAGGTCCATCCTCCAGGTACTCCTCTTCATAGTCTGGCCATGGGAATAGCCAGGGACAAAGCCATGAGTACTCTTTAAGTACTCGCAAACTAATACTAACAAGTGAGAGGGGTTTTGATAATAGGACACTAGGCTCTAGAGTTATTTTGCAAAAGCCAGATTTATCTCTACTAAGTTCCAAAGCTAGTCACAATTTTATAACTCCTAAGGGGGATCTTGTACTCATGTCACAACTCTGTTGTGGTCAAGTCAAAGTCTCAATTCATTTCACCAGTCATTTTTAAAAGTCTAACGGGGGAACAATATCGCCACTCTAACTGTCCATAACCGCGGACGCGGCTATTCGAATAGTTTGACACTCTGCAGATATTGTACACTTTCACCACAACATTCGATACATCCGTCAGGAACAAATCCTGAATTCACCATACTCAGTATGCGGATAATCAATCCTAACCTTTCATTTACACACCCTAGTATAAGCACCTCTCCTGTGAGTTTGGCCTCCCAACCATGACCAACTGTCATCTTGATCTGCAGGTGGACAATCTTCACAAGGTAGCCTCAGCTCAGACCTTGGCCGTGAGGGAACTAATACTAAGGTATATAAGTTTCCAGTCAAGCCCTACCCAATCTTCGGGTATTGTGGTTGTACGATAAAATTGGAATGGTATCGCATCCAGACAACCATCAGTTTTATAAAGGGCTAAGGCTCATGCCTCAACATTTTCATCACCAAAATCATCAGGTGTTCGGAAACACATGTCCAAAACATTTCAATAGAATGATCCATCATTCCAAGGTTTTCATAACCATTTTTCCACCAAGTATTCCCATCTAAAGTTGATCAAGTTTTATGCTTAGCACTAGCATCTATAGGTGGGGGTAAGCAATAATGAGGGGTGGTAAACTAGTGGAGTTCTAACTAAGTTCAATCTCATGCCTTAAGATGACATCAAGATTATCTAGCTTAGGCCAAATTTTATGCTCTTTATGCAACCTTCACATATCTTTCTAGTATCTACCATTCACTTAGGTAAAATCTAGGTAAGAGCTTTCATAAAGAAATAAAGTAAGAAGCTTGCAAGTAAAACTAAGATTGGTTTATCAAGTGAGTATAATCACATATGCTTAAGGCATATAGTTGGCATGGTAACAAATAGTGGTTTGTTGCATCAGTAGAGTAGCTTGCAAGGTTTAGCTTGCACATTCACTAGTAGTATTAGGCTTGCATGATTGTCGATATAAGCTTGCTAAATTGCAAGTGTTAGCTTGCACAGTTAATAGCTTGCCTTGAGCAGAGCAGTGGTTGAAGTTCTCCTCGGCTTCTTCTTCGTAGTATCCTTCTTCCTCCTCGTATCCTTGGTCGGTACTAGCGTCTATAAATAAATATGAGGTACACAATCACCAAACAATGCTTAACTACTTGCAACCATCACACAAAAGGGTCCTATAGATGATCTAACATTACAAGATTAAGGCTTGGTTTAATTCCTTTTATTTTTAGAAAAGTAATTTCTACTCATTGAAAAACTACTTAAGATTTAATATTCTCGAAACCAAACATGGGATCATGTTGACACATGTCATCACCACATATTTTAGTCCATGGGAATGTGATTTAAAGTGGTGTCACAATTTAATAAGGTTTTACCCTTTTATTTTAATTAATTAAAGTGGCTAGAAATGCCTATGGGGCATTCTTTTATTACTTGAACATTCTTTCTATAAGTAAACCTATATATTTTTATATATTCTGGAAGGTATGGTTAAATGTGATTTTTGAGAGTTGGAATCAACTCAAAAGCTATTATGGTTTAAATTTGAAAAATGTTTGAATGCAGAAAAGCTTCTGCCTTGTTATTTTTACCATGGGTGATCTATAGATCCAATTGACTTGAATCCAACGGGCTTGGATTCAGCATTCCCAGTCCTTTCTAACAAAATTGGTTTCATTCAATTTGGTGCACTGAATCGATCTGGGTTGATTTTTGAAGTTGGGTACAGAAGTGAGTTTGAAATAAAATAGAAAAGGTTTAATTCAAATAACTGGGCTGCGCGGGAAAAATTAACGGGTCGGCCTGCTAAGCGTAGTGCTTCCGCGGGCTGCTTAAGTGGGTGTCCCCACTCGTCAATGAGACAGGGGGTGTGAAGCGGTACGGGGCAACGTGGTGTGTTCGATCTGATTCTAATCCAACGGCTGAGAGTCATCGTCGACGTTGAGCAACGCCAGCGAGAAAGAAACCTAGTGCGGCTAGTGGGGGTTGCTGGGGGCTCACCGGGGTGCAGGCGAGGGTCGGCGAGGCGGGCGAACGATGAAGTCGACAATGGCGAACTCAGGGGTGGTCGCGGCAGCTCCTGGGGTGGACGAAATCGATGGCGCCCTTCTTCTCCAGAGGCGGCGGGCTCCGGTGAAATTCCGGCGAAGTGTTGCTCGCCTTGCTCCGGGAATGGTGTGGCACGATCAGTGAGGAGAGGGGAGTAGAATGGTGTGAAGAATTCGAGCGGGGGAGTCTTCTATTTATAGTCGAGCGAGGGGACCGATGGGGCGCACGGTGAGCTCGTCGGGGGCGATGGTACAGACGGCTATTGGCATGGGCGAAGGTAGGGGACGGTGCTGTGTTCCCTGGCGATGCTCAACGCTACGGTGGCGAGACGTGGGGCGGTGCGAGTTGGTCTGGAACACGCGACGCTCTGCACGGCAGAGGCGGCGTCTTCGACGGTGAGCTGTGGCTGTGCACACGGGGCGGCGGACGGGGATGTCTGGTGGTCTCCTGGGTCGGTGGGGGTCGTATATGCACACGACGAGGGCGGCGCGCGGTCTGTGGGCTTCGGTCGAGGGTGGCGCTCTGGCGCACGCTCGGCATGGTCGTTGGTGATCTGGGCGCGGTCCGTGCGTGTGGTCCAGGGATTGGCAATGTTCGAGCGGTGGACACGGAGTGGCGGTGGACGGTGGGCTGCCTCCCAGACATGCTGGTTAGGCTTGCTTCTCCTCCTAGCTTGCTGTCGACATGGGGGTGACATGGGTGTGCTCGGCTGTTCACCATTGATGGCAATGCCAAGCTTACAGTGGGGCTAGGGATTGTTTGAACTTGCTAGATGATCTACTGAGATGGTTGTGAGCTAGAGAGGGAACAAGTTAGGCTTCAATCACTGCTCACTATAGTGTTCAGATTTTGTATGATTTATGCCTGCAACCTGTTTGATGAAATGGCCGCATGAATTCAAGTTTTGAATTTTGAAAAGATTTTTGGTGGGTGTGCTAGGTTGGTGCTAGGGAGTCTGCAGATGCTTGGGTTTTGAAAGTTGAGCTTGTTTGAGTGGTTTTTGAAAAAGTGGATCTTCCCATATGATAAAGATTCAATTTTAAATTGTCATTTAAACTATGCATTTGAAAGTTTCTGAATGATCACAAAGTGGGCCTTGATACTTTGTTATGAGTATATTCAAGGGGTGCAAAGATCCAGAAAAGTTTCTATTAGGTTCTGAAAGTTTGAGACAGCCAAAGTAGGCATGGGAGTTAAATTGGTCAAAATGACCATTCCTTTATTTTATTTGTTTTGATTTACTTGTCTTTGGGGAAAGTGTGGGAAATGTTTTAGATGATGTTTATTTCACCTAAGAAACATTTTACAAGCAAGGAAACATACAAACAAGGTGATTCAAAAGAATTTCAAATTCAATGCAGACTCATATGCATGCATTCCTAATTTTATTTAGAAAAGTTTTTGTTAACCCTAATTTTGATGATTAGAGTTTGATGATCCAAGATAAGTATTTTTGGGATGTTACAAAAGCCAAGAAACCTCGAATGAGATAGGTCATTTTGTGAATGAGATAGAACTGGAATTAAAGTACAGAATGCAACTAACAGTAAGTTAGATAAAGCACGACTGAAAATTAAGATACATAAAAGAACTGAAAATTAAGATACATGGCCAGATTAAGTCACAATCGGCCGAACTTGTTTCGGAATGTTGGAGTGATTCAGTCATGCTCCTGCCTACACCTGTAATACTCGCCACTGTAGTCGTCGTACTCACTGCCGCCGTCGTCGCTGTCATTGTCGGGGTCACTGTAATTGAACCTTGAAGGCTGAGTACGCATGGGTTGGACTTGAGGGTAGCGCAGACGGGGGTTAGAGTTGGCGGCAGTGTCGTAGGCGATGACGCTCTGGAGAGTCCGACCGAGCCACCATAGCCGACGGCTGGCCTCGTTGAAGTTCGAGGAGGTGGGTTGTCCTCCTCGTGCTTGGCGAGTGCCCTCTCACATCGATCCCCAAAGAAGGCTTCCCAAGTAGGGAAATAGTCGGGATGCCATCTGGGATTCCTCCGCTGCTCTGGCGTGAGCTCGAAGTAGTAGTGGTTCGTGATGGCCATCCAGCGCGCCACACCTAGAAGGACAGAAGGAACCGGCACGCCTCCGGCGCTCAGCATCTAGCCGACGGGGACACGTAGCCCGACGGGCAGGGGTACGAGGCGCAAAGCGCCTCCGCTTCCCTGGGGGTTAGTGCTACGGTGGAAGCCGTGGGAAAGAGTGATGAGGTTGCAGATATGAGTCTAGAGATGTGCAATGACAATGGAGGACAACCCTATATATATATAGTGAGAAATGGCTGGAGGGAAGAACTGGCGGGAAAAACTGGCGGGAAGAAAAATGACGGGAAGAAAAATGGCGGGAAAAAATGGCGGGAAGAAAAATGGCGGGAAAAAATGGCGGGAAGAAAAATGGCTCATTTAATACATATATTGTTAACAGAAGAAAATATGACATTGATTTCCATGTTCAGATACATATGTGTGCCAAAAATGGCTCAATTAATACATATAGTCAATCTTATGATCGCGTCGGCTGTAACCATGGAGTATCAGCACTGTTTAACAGGATGGTTGGGTCAGTCTTCACTCTGAAGGGCGGAATTTCATCAAACTTATTATAATCTTCTGACATGTCTGTCTTGTCCTCCACTCCCACGATGTTTCTTTTTCCTGAAAGAACTATGTGACGCTTTGGCTCATCGTGTGATGTATCTGTTTGCTTATTTTTTCTTTTTTCGGTTTGGTAGACATGTCCTTCACATAGATAACCTCAGCCACATCATTGACTAAGATGAATGGTTCGTCTAAGTTCTTGTCTACCTTCATAATATTGTTGAGATCCACTGTTGTCATTCCGTACTTCTTGTCTACCTCAACCCCTCTGTTGGAGATATGCCCTAGAGCCAATAATAAAAGTAGTTATTATTATATCTTTGTGTTTATGATAAATGTTTACATTCATGCTATAATAGTATTAACAAGGAAACATTAATACTTGTGTGATTTGTAAACTTAATTTGAAGTCCCTAGTAAAGCCTCTATATAATACTAGCTTGTTGGTTAATAGATGATTGTGGTTTCCCTATCATGAACATTGAGATGTTATTAACAACAAGATCATATTGTTAGGAGAATGATATGATGGACATACTCCTATAGATAAGCGTAGCATAAAGATCAAGTCATTTTAATAGTTCAATTGCTATATGCTTTATGATACATAGTAATCTAATTCCTTCGACCATGAGATCATGCATATCACCTTTACCGGATGGATGCTTTGATGACATCAAACACCACACCGTAACTGGGTGGCTATAAAGGTGGCATTGAGTGTTCGGAAAGTATTGGTTGAAACACATGGATCAAGAGTGGGATTTGTCCATCCATATAACGGATAGATATACTCTGGGCCCTCTCGGTGAAATGTCATCCAATTAGCTTGCAAGCATGTGACTGGCTCACAAGGGATCACATATCACGGGAACAAGAAAAGAGTACTTATCGGTAACGAGGTTGAACTAGGTATGCAGAGATACCGACGATCATAACCTCGGATAAGTAAACTATCGTGAGACAAAGGGAAATTGATATCGTATGTAAGTGGTTCATTCGATCGCAAAGTAATCGTAGAAATATGTGGGAGCCATATGAATTTCCAGATTCCTCTATTGGTTATTGTTCGGAGAAGTGTCTCGATCATGTCCGCATAATTCACGAACCGTAGGGAGACACACTTAAGGATTTGACGTTGTTTTGAGTAGTTATGGAATGATGAGAAAGAGACCGAATGTTGTTGAGTCCGGATGGGATCCGGGATATCACGAGGAGATCCGGAATGGTCCGAGAATAAGATTCATATAAGGAAAGTCCCGTTTGGAGTTGGGGAATGGTTAGGTGTTTTCATCGGGAATGTTCTAGAAGGTTCTGAATGTCCGGCACTCGGAGGAAGGGTACATGAATGTGTTGTATCAAGTTGGTATGATTGCATCATGTACTAAGTGTCATCGCTGAACCAAATAAAGGATTAATTCAAATCCTAGTGTGAAAAGTCAAACAGCTAGTTTGAAAAGTCAAACGGCTAAATTTGGAAAGAGGAAAGAGGAGGAAGGGAAACGAGTTGGGAGGAGTTCCTCCTCCAACCGGCCCGCACCTCCAAGCCGAGTTGGGGAGGACTCCTCTCCCTCCCTTGGCCGGCCGGCCCTCCACCTATATAAGGAGGGCAGGGCTCCCTCCTAGAGACAGACAGATCCTCTCCTCCAAACCCTAGTACCAAGCCGCGCCGCCTCCAAGCCGCCCGGCCCTAGGGCACTCGCCGCCACGCCTAGGTGAAACCCTAGCTGGCACTAGCCCCTCCTCGTGTCTAAACCCTAGATCATCGAGGGACTCTCTCATACTCCACCATACTCGCTCGGCAAGGCGAAGCCTGCGAGATCTCCTCTACTTCGGTACCACGCCGTTGTGCTAGGAATCGCGAGGAGAGTGCTACAACCTCCGCCTGCTGGAACAAGGAGAGAAAGGTCTTCGTGAGTACGAGCGTGTGACCGATCTTGGGGCGCTAACGCAGCGGAAGGATCGTCTACGCGATCTTGAGATCGGGAAGAGTACGACTACATCACCCACCAGAATCCACTCTCGTTAAACACTTTGGAATCTTCGAGGGTGAGTTATTCCATCAACTCGTTGCTACAATCTAGTAGATATATCTTGGCTTGTTTTTTTGTATACGGTAGAAATTTTTTGTTTTCCATGCTACAAAACCCTACAGTGGTATCAGAGCCGTGTCTATATGTAGATCTGTTGCACGAGTAGAACACAATGGTCATTGTGGGCGTTGATGCTTTTATTGTCGATTGCTTCTTGTGTACTTTGCATCTTGCGGGATGTTGGGATGAAGCGGCCCGGGATAACCTTACATGACATCGTTCATGAGACTTGCTCCACGCTTGACATGCAACTTGTATTGCATAAGTGGCTTTGCGGGTGCCTGTTTCTCCTAGCATAGTTAAGATCCAATTTACAACGGGTGATTAACAATACTAGTATCAATGTTGTGGTTCATGTTCGTAAGTTAGAACGACACTTATTGAAAGCCCCAAACCACGTAAAACATGCAAAGAAAGTAGAGGCGTCTAACTTTGTTTTGCAGGGGTGTGCTGTGATGTGATATGGCCGTGATTGTGATTATATCTGATGTATGCAATGTTCCTTATTGTAAGTTGGCAACCGGCAGGAGCCATATGGTTGTCTTTAATTTATGTTAAGACCCGCGTGTCTATTCAAAGTAGTTGTAATAGTTGAAGCCGGTGGACGACAACCATGGAGAAGCGTCATTGACCTTGATGCAATACCGGTGATGATGGAGATCATGTTCGTGCTAGAAGATGGAGATCGGAAGCACAAAGAAGAAAGGCCATATCATATCACATATTATGAATTGCATGTGATGTTAATCCTTTATGCATCTTGTATTGCTTAGTAGACAACGGTAGCATTATAAGATGATCCCTCATGCACATGAATTTCAAGTCATAAAGTGTTCACCCTTAGTTAGCACCGTTGCTAAAGCTTGTTGTTTCGAAGCACCACGTGATGATCGGGTGTGTTAGATTCCGCAAGTGTATACAACGTGAGCAAGCCAGATTTGCTCATGCGGAAACTAAGGTTTGATCTTGACGAGCCTAGCATGTACAGACATGGTCTCGGAACACGGATCACCGAAAGGTAAAGCATGAATCATATAGTAGATATGTGAACATGTCGATTGTTTGCCATTGAAACTATATCAACTCTCGTGATGATCGGTGTTGATGTGGTGGATTTGGTTCGTGTGATCACTAAAACAATGTGAGGGATATTGTTTTGAGTGGGAGTTCACCTAGATTAATTTTATTATTAATTTGAACTCAATTTGTCATAAACTTAGTCTAAACTATTGCAAATATGTTGTAGATCAATGGCAGCCCCTACCATCAATTTTAATGCGTTCCTAGAAAAAGAAAAGTTGAAAAACAATGGAAGCAACTTCGCGGATTGGTTCCGCAATTTGAGGATTGTCCTCACAGCTGGTAATTTGACCTATGTCTTTGGATGCACATTGGGTGACCCACTGCGGTGATGCCGCCGATGAAGTAAAGAATGTTTACCTCACTCGGAAGACTCAGTACTCCACAGTTCAGTGTGCTATCTTGTATGGTTTAGAATCAGAGCTTCAGAAAGGTTTGAGAATTCAGACCCATATGATATTGTCGAGGATCTCAAATTGATCTTTGAGACTCATGCGGCAATTGAAAGCTATGAGGCTTGAAAAGTTCTTTAAGCGCAAGATGGAAGAGGGCAGCTCAAATCGTGAGCATGTGCTTAAGATGTGCAGACGCATAAACAAACTTCAAAGCTTGGGTATTGTGATTCCTAATGCTTTGGGGATTTACCGTGTCCTCCAATCACTACCACCAAGTTACAAGAACTTTGTGATGAACTACAACATGCAAAACATGAACAAGGCGTTGCGAACTCTTTGCCATGTTGAAGTCTGAAGTGGAGATCAAGAAAGAGCACCAAGTGTTGTTGGTCAATAAGACCACCAAATTCAAGAAAGGCAAGTCTAAGCAGAAGGACACTTCAAGAAGGGTGGTAAGAAAGTTACCACCGACGAAGAAGACCAAGGCTGGACCTAAGCCTATCTTGAGTGCTTTTCTTGCAAGGAGAAGGTCCTTTGGAAGCAGAATTGCCCAAAGTACTTGGCGGATTTGAAGAACGGCAACATCAAGAAGAAAGGTATATCGATATACATGTTATTGATGTGTATCTCACTAGTACGTAGTAGTGCTCGGTATTTGATCTTTGGTTCGGTTGCTCATATTTGTAACTCGAAGCAGGTCTTTGCAGAATAAACGGAAGCTAGCGAAGAACGAGGTGACGATGCGCGTTGGAAACGGATCAAAGGTTGATGTGATCGCGGTCGGCACGCTACCCCTTCATCTACCATCGGGATTAGTATTATACTTAAATAATTGTTATTTGGTGCCTGCGTTAAGCATGAATATTATATCGGGATCTTGTTTATTGCGAGACGGTTACTTATTTAAGTCCGAGAATAATGGTTGTTCGATTTATATGAGTAATATGTTTTATGCACATGCACCTTTGATAGATGGTCTATTCTTATTGAATCTCGATAGTGGAAATACACATATTAATAACATTGAGGCTAAACGTTTGAAATCGAGCGATAACTCAACCTATATGTGGCACTGTCGTCTTGGTCACATTGGAGTGAAGCGTATGAAGAAACTCCATTCCGATGGACTTCTTGAATCACTTGATTTCGAATCACTTGAAAGATGCGAAGCATGTCTAATGGGTAAAATGTCTAAGACTCCATTTTCTGGTATGATGGAGCGAGCTACGGACTTATTGGAAATCATACATACCGATGTATGTGGTCCAATGAGTGTAGCATCGCGCGGTGGTTATCGTTATGTTCTTACCTTCACAGATGACTTGAGTAGATATGGGTATATCTATTTCATGAAACATAAGTCCGAAACTTTCGAGAAGTTTAAGGAATTTCAAAGTGAGGTAGAGAATCAACGTAACAAGAAGATTAAATTTCTACGTTCTGATCGTGGAGGTGAATATCTAAGTTACGAGTTTGGCGAGCATTTGAAGAAATGCGGAATACTTTCATGATTGACACCGGGAACACCACAACGTAATGGTGTGTCCGAACGTCGAACTCTCTTAGATATGGTTCGTTCTTTGATGTCACTTACAGATTTACCGCTATCATTTTGGGGTTATGCATTAGAAACAGCCGCATTCACTTTAAATAGGGCACCGTCTAAATCCGTTGAAACGACACCGTATGAATTATGGTTTGGGAAGAAACCTAGATTGTCGTTCCTTAAAGTTTGGGGTCTGAAGCCTATGTAAAGAAGTTACAGGGACAAGCTTGAACCCAAAGCGGAAAAATGCGTCTTCATAGGATACGAAGGAAACTATTGGGTATACCTTCTATCATAGATCCGAAGGCAAAATCTTCGTTGCCAGAATGGATCCTTTCTAGAAGGAATTTCTCTCGAAAGAAGTGACTGGAAGGAAAGTAGAACTCGGAGGTTGTCGAACCTTCTCTCGAAATTGCGAGTAGCGCAGCACGGAAGAAGTTCTGTGGTGCTGCACCAATAAGAGAGGAAGCTAATGATAATGATCATGAAACTTGGTTGAAGTTGCTATAGAGCCTCATGGTCATGAGAACTCATACCACTCCAGACTGGTATGATCCCGTTATGAGTGTCATGTTGGTGGACAACACCGATGACCCTGAGACATATGAGGAAGCGATGATGAGCCCAGATTCCAATAAATGCAAGAAGCCATGAAATCCGAGATTGGATCCATGTACGAAAACCAAGTATGGACTTTGGTGGACTTACTGGGATGGCGGAAGGCTGTCGAGAACAAATGGATCTTCAAGAAGAAAACAGATGCTGATGGTAATGTTACTGTCTATAAAGCTCGACTTGTCGCAAAAGGGTTTCGACAAATTCAAGGAGTTGACTACGATGAGACTTTCTCACCAGTAGCGAAGCTAAAGTCTGTGAGGATTATGTTAGCAATCGCTGCATATTACGATTATGAGATATGGCAGATGGATGTCAAAACAGCATTCCTCAATGGAGACATTGATGAAGAGTTGTATATGATGCAACCCAAAGGTTTTGTTAATCCTAAAGATGCTAACAAGGTATGAAAACTTCAACGGTCCATCTATGGATTGAAGCAAGCATCCCGAAGTTGGAATCAACGTTTTGATAAGGTGATCAAAAGTTTTGGTTTTATACAAACTTATGGAGAAGCTTGTATTTACAAGAAAGTGAGTGGGAGCTCTGTAGCATTCTTAATACTATATGTGGATGACATATTATTGATTGGGAATGATGTAGACCTTCTCAATAGTGTCAAAGAATATTTGAATAATAGTTTTTCAATGAAGGATCTTGGCGAAGCAGCTTACATATTAGGCATAAAGGTTTATAGATATAGATCGAAACGCCAAATATCATTGTCACAAAGTACATATTTGGACAAAGTTCTAAAGAAGTTTGGAATGGAAGATAGCAAGAAAGGGTTCTTGCCCATGTTGCCCAATACAACCTTGAGTAAAACTCAAAGTCCAACATCGGCAGAAGATAGAGAAAGGATGAGTAAGACTCCCTATGCCTCAGCCATAGGATCTCTAATGTATGCTATGCTATGTACTAGACCCGACATTGCATATGTTGTTAGTTTAACTAGCAGATATCAAAGTGATCTAGGAGTGGATCATTGGACAGCGGTCAAAAACATGCTTAAGTACTTGAGAAGAACTAAGGATATGGTTCTTTCTTATGGAGGTGATGAACAGCTCGTTGTTAATGGTTACACCGATGCTAGTTGGAACACCGATCCGGATGATTCTAAATCACAATCTGGATACGTATTTATTTTGAATGGTGCAGCAGTTAGCTGGAGGAGTGCAAAGCAAAGCGTTGTGGCGAGATCTTCAACTGAATCGGAATACATGGCTGCTTCGGAGGCTTCACAAGAAGCGATATGGATGAAAGAGTTCATTACAGAGCTAGGTGTGGTTCCTAGTGCGCTGGACCCAATGTCTATCTACTGTGATAACATGGGCGCCATAGCCAATGCGCAAGAACCAAGGTCACACAAGAAGCTGAAGCATATCAAGCTATGTTTTCACGCTATTCGAGAACATATCCAAGATGGGGATATAAAGATTTGCAAAGTACACACAGATCTGAATGTGGCGGATCCGTTGACTAAACCTCTCCCGAGGGCAAAACATGACCAGCACCAAACTGCCATGGGTGTTCGGTATATTACCATGTAATCTAGATTAGATGACTCTAGTGCAAGTGGGAGACTGTTGGAGATATGCCCTAGAGGCAATAATAAAAGTAGTTATTATTATATCTTTGTGTTTATGATAAATGTTTACATTCATGCTATAATAGTATTAACAAGGAAACATTAATACTTGTGTGATTTGTAAACTTAATTTGAAGTCCCTAGTAAAGCCTCTATATAATACTAGCTTGTTGGTTAATAGATGATTGTGGTTTCCCTATCATGAACATTGAGATGTTATTAACAACAAGATCATATTGTTAGGAGAATGATATGATGGACATACTCCTATAGATAAGCGTAGCATAAAGATCAAGTCATTTTAATAGTTCAATTGCTATATGCTTTCTGATACATAGTAATCTAATTCCTTCGACCATGAGATCATGCATATCACCTTTATCGGATGGATGCTTTGATGACATCAAACACCACACCGTAACTGGGTGGCTATAAAGGTGGCATTGAGTGTTCGGAAAGTATTGGTTGAAACACATGGATCAAGAGTGGGATTTGTCCATCCATATGAAGGATAGATATACTCTGGGCCCTCTCGGTGAAATGTCATCCAATTAGCTTGCAAGCATGTGACTGGCTCACAAGGGATCACATATCACGGGAACGAGAAAAGAGTACTTATCGGTAACGAGGTTGAACTAGGTATGCATAGATACCGACGATCATAACCTCGGATAAGTAAACTATCGTGAGACAAAGGGAAATTGATATCGTATGTAAGTGGTTCATTCGATCGCAAAGTAATCGTAGAAATATGTGGGAGCCATATGAATTTCCAGATTCCTCTATTGGTTATTGTTCGGAGAAGTGTCTCGATCATGTCCGCATAATTCACGAACCGTAGGAGACACTTAAGGATTCGACGTTGTTTTGAGTAGTTATGGAATGATGAGAAAGAGACCGAATGTTGTTCGGAGTCCCAGATGGGATCCGGGATATCACGAGGAGATCCGGAATGGTCCGGAGAATAAGATTCATATAAGGAAAGTCCCGTTTCAGAGTTGGGGAATGGTTCCGGTGTTTTCATCGGGAATGTTCTAGAAGGTTCCGGAATGTCCGGCACTCCGGAGGGGAAGGGTACATGAATGTGTTGTATCAAGTTGGTATGATTGAATCATGTACTAAGTGTCATCGCTGAACCAAATAAAGGATTAATTCAAATCCTAGTTTGAAAAGTCAAACAGCTAGTTTGAAAAGTCAAACGGCTAAATTTGGAAAGAGGAAAAGAGGAGGAAGGGGAAACCGAGTTGGGGAGGAGTTCCCTCCTCCAACCGGCGGAGCACCCTCCAAGCCGAGTTGGGGAGGGACTCCTCTCCCTCCCCTTGGCCGGCCGGCCCCTCCACCTATATAAGGAGGGGCAGGGCTCCCTCCTAGAGACAGACAAGATCCTCTCCTCCAAACCCTAGTACCAAGCCGCCGCCGCCTCCAAGCCGCCGCCGGCCCTAGGGCACTCGCCGTCGCCGCCTAGGTGAAACCCTAGCCGCTGGCACTAGCCCCTCCTCAGCGTGTCTAAACCCTAGATCGTCTAGGGACTCTCTCATACTCCACCATACTCGCTCCGGCTTAAGGCGAAGCCCTGCGAGATCTCCCCTCTACTTCCGGTACCACGGTTGTCTGCGGAATCGCGAGAGAGTGCTACAACCTCCATTGCTGCTGGAACAAGGGAGAGAAAGGTCTTCGTCGAGTACCGAACGTGTGACCGATTAGGCATTGCCCGAATGTTAGCCAGGAAGGATCGTCTACGCGATCTTGAGATCGGGAAGAGTACGACTACATCACCCACGAGAATCCGCTCTCGTTAAACACTTTGGAATCTTCGAGGGTGAGTTATTCCATCAACTCGTTGCTACAATATAGTAGATAGATCTTGGCTTGTTTGTTTGTATGCGGTAGAAATTTTTTGTTTTCCATGCTACGAAACCCTACACCCTCCTCCTCTTAGCTTGACCCATTTGCATCAAAACAAGGGGACCTTAAAATTAGGTCCATAGTCAAGTTCTCATATCTCCTCTATGAACCCATAATACGTGGTCTTTTGCCCATTGTCTTCTGCTGCATCGAAGCGGACACCACTATTTTGGTTAGTGCTCTTTTTATCTTGGCCTATCGTGTAAAATGTATTCCCATTTATATCGTACCCTTGGAAAGTACATACAGTCGAAGATGGTGTTCTGGCCAACAAGTACAGCTGATCCCCAACAGTGGTGTTATTCGTGAGAAGTCTTTGCAGCCAGCCACCAAAACTCGCCATGTGTTCACTTATAATCCATTCATCAGACTGCCCCAGGTGTTTGAGGCATATTAAATTCTTGTGTTCATTGATATACAGGGCAACCAAGATAGATCTTTGTAAAATCGTGTAGTGTGCTTGATTGAGAGAATGCCCGTCCCTACATATCATTGCTTTACATCCTAGGGAGCCTTTTCCACGCAGTCTCCCCTCATGTCGTGATTCTGGAACACCAATCGCCTTAAGGTCAGGAATAAAATTAACACAGAACTCAATGACCTCCTCTGTTACATAGCCCTTGGAGATGCTTCCTTCTGGCCTAGCACGGTTATGAACATATTTCTTTAAGACTCCCATGTACCTCTCAAAGGGGAACATATTATGTAGAAATACAGGACCGAGAATGGCAATCTCTTCTACTAGGTGAACCAGGAGATGCGTCATAATATTGAAGAAGGATGGTGGGAACACCAACTCAAAGCTGACAAGACATTGGGCCACATCTGTCTGTAACCCTGGTAGGCTTTCTGGATCAATTACCTTTTCAGATATTGCATTGAGGAATGCACATAGCTTCACAATGGGTACTCGAACATTTTCAGGTAGAAGCCCCATCAATGCAATCGGAAGCAATTGTGTCATAATCACGTGGCAGTCATGAGACTTCAGGTTTTGGAATTTTTTTCTCTGCCATATTTATTATTCCCTTTATATTCAACGAGAAGCTAGACGGGACCTTGATACTGCTCAGGAATTCAAAAAAGATTTCCTTCACTGCTTTGGTAAGAGCGTAGCTGGAAGGAGTTAAGTGGCATCGTTTACCCTTCTCGTTCTCAGGATGCATAGGCTCTTCAGGGTCTTTCAGACGTTGCTGGTCCTGTCGTGCTTCCGGTGTATCTTTTGTCTTCCCATACACTCCTAGGAAGCCAAGCAGGTTCATGCAAACATTCTTCGTCACGTGCATCACGTCGATTGAAGAGCGGACCTCTAAGACTTTCCAATAGGGTAGGTCCCAAAATATAGATTGCTTCTTCCACATGGACGCGTGTCCGGCATTGTCATTTGGAACAGATATACTGCCAGGACCTTTTCCAAAGATTACTTCTAGGTCCTTGACCATACCAAATACCTCCTCACCGGTACGGAGGACAGGCTTCCTCCGGGGTTCTACCAGACGTTTGAAATGCTTGCCTTTCTTTCTTACTGGATGCAGGTTCGGAAGAAATCGACGATACCCTAGGTACACAACCTTCTTACATTTATCCAAATATACACTTTCAGTCTCATCTAAATAGTGTGTGCATGCATTGTATCCCTTGTTTGTTTGCCCTGAAATGTTACTAAGAGAAGGCCAATCATTGATGGTTACGTAAAGCAATGCTTGTAGGTCAAATGGCTCCCCTTTGTGCTCATCCCACATACGTAGACCTGGTTTGGCCCACATCTATAAAAGTTCTTCAACTAATGGCCTTAGGTACACATCAATGTCGTTGCCGGGTTGCCTCGGGCCTTGGATGAGCACTGGCATCATAATGAACTTCCTCTTCATGCACAACCAAGGAGGAAGGTTATAGATACATAGAGTCACAGGCCAGGTGCTGTGAATGTAGCTCTTCTCACCAAAAGGATTCATGCCATCTATACTTAGACCAAACCTTAATTTCCTTGCGTCACGTGCGAAGTCCGAGTACTCTCGCTCGACTTTTCTCCACTGTGACCCATCAGCGGGGTGTCTCAAAATCGCGTCTTTCTTACGTTCTTCCATGTGCCATCGCAACAACTTGGCATCCTCTTTATTTCTGAAGAGACGTTTTAACCGTGGTATTATAGGAGCATACCACATAACCTTGGCAGGAACCTTCTTCCTAGGGGCCTCGCCCTCAACATCGCCAGGATCGTCTCGTCTGATCTTATACCGCAGTGCAGTGCATACCGGGCATGCATCCAAATTCTCGTACTTCTCACCGCGGTATAGGATGCAGTCATTAATGCAGACATGTATCTTCTGCACGTCTAATCCTAGAGGGTAGACAACCTTGTTTTCTTGGTATGTACTGTCGGGCAACTCATTATTTCTTGGAAGAAGATTCTTCATTTTTACCAACAACTTTGAAAATGCGCTGTCAGTCACACCGTTCTCTGCCTTTCATTGCAGCAAATCCAGTGTGGTACCTAGCTTTTTGTGGCCATCTTCGCAAGTTGGGTACAACAATGTTTTGTGATCCTTTAACATCTTCTCCAGCTTCTCCTTCTCCTTTTCAGTTTCACATTCTTCCTTTGCATCAGTAATGGCCCGACCAAGATCGTCATCAGCGGGCCCATCTGTTGCCTCTTGATCTTCATTATCTACCCCCGTTGTAGTATCATCATATTCAGGATACATAATATGATAGTTGTCATCATCCTCTTCTTCTTCGTTGTCTTCCATCACAACCCTTTTTTCTCCGTGCTTGGTCCAACAATTATAGCTGGGCATGAAACCGGATCGAAGCAGGTGGGCGTGAATGGTTCTGGTATTTGAGTAGTCTTTCTTGTTCTGACAGTGAACACACAGACAGTACATAAAACCATTGTGACCACGGTTTGCATTAGCCACAACGATGAAATTTTGGAGGCCCGTAATGTACTCGGAAGTGCGTCGGTCACCGTACATCCATTGCTGGTTCATCTGCATTAATATATAATATATATCAAAAATTAATAGGGAGATGACCATTTATATATATTACATCAATGACACATGAAAGGATAGTTGCTGACCTTGACCGAGAAGGAAAGAGCAACGAGAAAACTTAATTTGAGCTCTCGGGCATTTCACCAAACACCTCTTGTGCATAGGAAAAAACACAAACTAGCACACCTCACACCCTCTTGCTAGGCTCCAAAATGAGAGAGTGAAAAAATGGAAGAGAGGGGTGTGGGCTGCGGTGTGTTATATAGCCCCCCTTTAACACCGGTTCAAGCCACGAACCGGTGTTAAAGAAACTCTGTAAACCACAGTGCAGGGTCCTTTAACACCGGTTCGTGGCACGAACCGGTGTTAAAGGGGGCTCCTTTTTGCTGCACGGACCACGCTGGTACGCCCCCCCTCCCCTCCCCCCCTTTAACACCAGTTCGTAGAAGAACGGTGTTAAAGCCCATTTCCAGGCTCAACCAAAGGCCTCGTTTCCACTAGTGACTAATATCCATTTTGATATGCGTCCTGTCAGGCATACTAACCACTCGTAACCATTTCTTGAACATATTTTGGATACTAATTGGAGGTGGTAGATTAAAGGCAACATGCACCGTTTTCTATAACATAATTGCGAATGGACATGATATAAAATATGATGGATAGTTTCATCACAACCGTAAGAGACACTTCTTATGGTCCTTACGATTATGCTTAATTAATTTGTTTTTGTTAAAATAACTCTTCAACTAAGGTGACAGTTGAAAATCTTAATCTTATTAAGGAGAACTTTTCATTCCCAAATGATTTTTCTAAAAAATGATATTATATTTAACCATGTCAACATACATTTTTTTTGAGAAGGATGTTAACATACATGAATTTCAGTGTAATGCTTCCTAACGACAGAAAGATTCCACCGTAAAACATCCGGTTCCATTAGAAAAATATAAATCCATCAATGCAGCCATGTTGTCCATTTATCACCAAATAAAGAATGTCTAAGACCAACCTTCAAAGGCATTGAATTTATGTTACACTATACTATAGAGGAAAGGATATTGATGACTAATAGGAATATCTTCTAACCAAGTATCCTCTCAAAACCTTTTGTAATGATTAGATAAGGTTTGGAGCAGTTGGTTTGGAGTCAATGACTGGAATATCATATGCCCAACATCTCCTTGCTCTCCTTTATCAATACCCTTTTGAGGTTCTCACCACTAAGATTTTTGTCATAATTTGTCTTTGGAGTGCACTATTTTTCTATATAGGGAGTGAGCTTTATTTTTGACCACTATGGCTATCTTTTGACCATTCAGGTATCGCACCCATAATTTTTCCACTACTATGTGATTTTTTTTAGGATATCACGTGATTGGGTTTACACAGTTGAATATTCCTCTTTTAGAGAACTTTATCATGGTCGTGAATTTGTCTCTATTAACCAAATATTGTACATTGCACTGGCATTTAAACTAAAGCCATTTACAAACTGGCGGGCTCCTTTCTTCGTAAGGCCTTGTTCATTTAATCCACTTCACTACTGGATTGGAGTGGTTAGGATGGGATTTGGGGGGATTTTGACTTAGATTGGCTTTATTCCCCCTCAATCCCTGCCAATCCCGCTCAAATTTCATGAAACCGAACAAGCCCTAAAGGGGGATAACACCCCGGACTCTGCATCGGTTGATGCACACGGTCTTTTGTTAAAGTGTATTATTCAAAGTTAGCAGATGGTTGCATTATAATCTTTGTCTACTCTCAATTTCTAAATATATTTGTGACATTAGTTGGCGGAGGAAGGTCATATGTAAAGTTAACTACACATCAAAGAAGGCGAGCAAAAGGACGTGAGAAAATAGATGTTTAACTATCTCTTGCACCTCACAGAAAAAACACTTCGTACATCCAATCCAATTATTTTTAAGTTATCTTTAGTTTAGAAAAACTTGATTAGTAAGCTTTTGTCAGTTTTTGCAAAGAAAAAAGCGTATGCTCGTTGAAATAGTCTTCATTCATCGATTTCACAGAGAAGGTTCCAGAGGCTGTTAGTTTCCAAACAAAACTATCCAGATCATTAGATATGTGTACCAACATTATGCTTTTGGCATAAGTGTAATCTTGTTGTCCACTTATTACCCGATAGTGTCCGTCTGAACTCAATGTCATAGGTATCATGGGCTAAAACATTTGCAATAAATATATTTTTCTGTTGTATAATGTTATACAATGATGAATATTGTTGGGCTAACATCACCCATACATACCTCTTCCCAAAACCTTATAGAGGAGTCATCTTCAACTACAAAATTACCTTTATTAAATAAATCATTCTTCACCCGCATAAGCTCCTTCCAAAAGGGGAAATCCATTGGTTTTGATTAGACTTCAAATCATAGTTTTAAAAACCGGACCTGTCAGTGAACCGGTGAGGCGAATGGTTCACTGGTTTGCTGGTCGGACCACCAGTTCATTCAATTCGATGGCGATAAAAAACCGTTCTTTTTCATCAAAATTTAAGCAAACTTTAAAAAAATGATCATAAAAGGTATATATAATGTATATTTTAATATGTAATCACAAAAACATGGCATGTATAGGTGGTATTGGCTTTATGTGTTGGTATTTTTGCCTAGCATAAGGTTCACGAGTTCGAGTCCTCTAGTAAACATCTTTTTTCCCTTTTTTGTTGTTTGGACCGGCGTCTCTTAAAAAACCGACGAGTCTATTGGTTCTGGTTTTTTCTGGTTAAACCACCGAACTGGTCTGGTTTTTAAAACTATGCTTCGAATAGTGTTTCTTGCTTGAGATATTTATTGTGTAGCATTTCTTGCCACACCTCTTTCTCCTTTAGAAGTTTATAAAACCACTTACTTAATAAACACTTATTTTTAAGTTCAAGTACCTTAATCCCCACGCCTCCTTGATCTTTGGTCTATAGATTATATTCCAGTTATTAACATGTATTTATGCTTATTCTTATCACTTTGCCCGAAGAATAGTGACCTATAAAGTCAAGTTGTTTTCTTACCTCTTCAGGATTTTCAAGAAAGACAACATGAACATAGGTAAATTTGTTAAAACGAAATTGATAAGGACTAAGAGATCTCATATGATATATAGCTTGCCCTTCCATCAACACAACTTGGCCATCCTCCTTTCTCCCGCACAATTAAAATAGTTAACATATCTGCAACTATATATGTTGAAAATCATAGGAGATAAAGGATCTTCTTGTGTTAGACCTTTCACAACTAGACGAGCTCCTATTGTCCTTATATTTACAATAACTAGGATTCACCTGTTCTTTCACCAATATTGTTGCGCAATTGTTAGTTCAAACTGCCCATCCTACAATTTATTTTACCCTCTCCAAACTCCTTGTGGAATGTCTTCACATGATTGTTGCTACACGTGTAGTAACTTGTAGACAGTACAGGAAACACCTCATTTGCCGGGTGTCAGGTACGGGTCGGCAAAGGGCCGCAAAAGCTCGGCATACGGACACACTTGGCAAACACAGCTATGCCGAGCAGGATCTGCGGGCTGTCAGCAAAGGTCCACTCGTCAAACACCCTGATGGAGACGAGGAGCTAACGGCGTGGACAACATATGTCTAGCGGGTGGACGCTCGGCAAATACCTCGCGGCGATAGGCAGAGCGTTTGCTAGATCGCACCACGTGTACCAGATATGTCAAGTGGAGCTCCCCCAATTGCAGAGTATGCCGAGTGTATATACGCTAATATGTATGCTTACTCTGCCATGTGGAGCAATTTGGGATTGCGAGGCTGCCTGGCACACGCTGTAATACGCTCAGCATATAGCTACATGACTTTTTGTTTGTTTTCTGAAATTCCCTGCAATTTAAAGTACCAGACATACGGTATATATTTTTCATATATCGCTTTGTACATCATAACTCACCACCATATTCCACATAGTTCATCATGGACAAATTCACCACCATATTTTACAAATACCATGGAGTAAAAGACCGGACTTGGAATTGTAAGATAGGGAGATAGGGGAAACCACGCATTGTGCTGCCTTGTATTGCTTGTTATATAGACTTACAAGGCTAGAGTCCGTACCGTACAATACACGGATAGTTATACATAGACTATACATATACAACCATATATCTATACAAATACAATATGGTTATATATTCTAACACCCTCCCTCAGTCGTAAACGGGCGTCGACGAATATTAAGACTGTCCCGAAAATCCAAAAAGAGAGGCGACGGTTGTCCGTTGGTAAAAATATCCGCAAACTGGGAAGAACTCGGAACGTGTAGAACCCGAACCTCGCGGGTGGTGACGCGATCTCGTACAAAATGCAAGTCGATCTCCACATGCTTGGTGCGCTGATGATGTACAGGATTCTGTGTCATGTATATCAAGCTCACATTGTCACAGAAAACCACAGTCGCACCAGACACCGGTCGATGAAGCTTCTGAAGAAGCTGCCGTAACCAACAAGTTTCAGCCACCACATTCTCAACCGCCCTGTACTCGGCCTCGGCGCTGGAGCGAGAGATTGTGTGATGCCGCTTAGCAGACCATGACACTAGATTAACGCCGAGGAAGACACAGCAGCCTGAGGTAGACCGTCTAGTGTCTGGGCAACCTGCCCAATCAGCGTCAGAGTAGGCCGTCAACTTGATGGAGCTACCCCGAAACAAGGTGAGACCATAGTCGGTGGTGCCGCGGATGTAGCGAAGAACACGCTTGACGAGAAGCAAATGATTAGCCCGAGGATCATGCATATGGAGACAAATCTGTTGCACGTCATAAGAGATGTCTGGCCGAGTAAACGTAAGGTACTGAAGACCACCTGCAATACTACGGTACTCGGTCGGGTCTGTAACAAGATCACTGGACTTGGCTGAAAGTTTGGAGGCAGTATCAACTGGAGTAGAGATGGATTTGCACTGTAACATACCAGCTCTGTCAAGAAGATCCAATGCATACTTCTCCTGTGAGAGGAACAGACTGTCCTTGCTGCGTGTCACAGAGATGCCCAGAAAATAATGAAGATCGCCCATATCTGTCATACTGAACTCTGTACGAAGAGAGGCAATCAAACTGTGCAACAATGTTGAGGAAGACGCAGTCAGGATTATGTCATCCACATAGAGCAGGAGATAGGCCATGTCAGCACCACGCCGATAGACGAACAACGAACTGTCGGACTTGGAGCCAATGAAACCAACCGAAGCAATGAATGAGGCAAACCGCTGAAACCATGCTCTAGGCGCCTTCTTCAAACCATAAAGTGATTTGTTGAGACGATAGAACTTATTAGGATTATTAGCGATTTATTCTTGTTGTAATCAGTTTGGACTCTTAGGTCGGTTTGGCTCTAAACCCTAGCTGGTTTTGGCCCTCATATATAACCCTGTAATCTCTACACAATACATTAAGTTATTATTCTTCCCAAATGTCATGGTATCAGACGCCTAGGTTTTTCCGCACCTGGCATGGCTCCGCCTACCCCACCTCCGCCGCCGCCGTTGGTCTCTCTCTTCTCCCTGGTGGAATTCCGCGCCGCCGACGCTCCCTCCTCTTCTTCCTCTCAAACTCTAGTCCCCCTTCACACCGCCGGCGCACCCTCTCCTCCTACCACCGGCGTCACCACCACCCAAACCCTAGCCACCATGTCTTTCACCGACACGATCACAGATATATCTCCCTTCATCACCATTACCCTTGATCTCTCAGCCCACAACTACTATCATTGGTGCCATCCGTTCGAAGTTCACCTGGGGCGCTGCATGTAGGGATACGGGTAGGCTACACTAGAGCAAATCAAAAAAATTCTACCGCGTATACCAAAATTACTGTTGTCATAGATCACGGGATTACCACTAGACACGCAGTTGCGGAATTGATGAAGCGCGTCGAGGCAGTGCAGGCGTTCCACGTCTCCTCCTTGTCCTCGTCCCACGAGCAGCTCCCCTTGCGCGGCTCGTCCAAGCACTACAGATGCAGCGCCTCCGAGGTATCCACACGTACAGGGTGGAAGTGTCAGATGCCGGACTGCTAGGTCCGCACGCGCGACACAGGCGTGAGGAGTGGCGGCTGGGAATGATCTGAGGTCTAACCCTGGCCAGCTCGCCCCACCCTCTCTTATATAGGCGTCCCTAGTGGGCTTCTACATTAGCATCCCATTAGTAGCCTAAGCCTGGTCTAATTCGGATCCAATCCTCATTAGGCTTGCAGCCCATTAAGTGTGTGACCCTATAGGTTCATATGCGTATAGACATGACACGAATACACTTATTCTGTCCATAGTTGGTAGCGGCCTCTAGCAAGACGTGCCAACTCCTAAACGCATACAAAGATCACATCGGACGAACCATCACAAGGTTTAGTACATGTCTTTCCTTTTGCCTCACGATATTTGGTCTAGCTCCAAGCTGACCTCCCTTTCTCGATACCGTGATTCAGAATCCCTTTACTAGGTTAACTCTTAAATATATGTAGCACGGCCATGCATTTCTGGATCCGATCACTCGAGGGGCCCAGAGATATCTCTCTCAAGTAGAGAGGGGCAAATCCCATCTTGATTGACCATGCCTTGCAGCATGCTTCAGGACAAATCCGAAAGCTACCTTTATAACTACCATGTTACGGTGCAACGTTTGATAGCCCCAAAGTAGGTTGATCCACATCTCAAGTACATGCGACAATCTCAGGTCTAAGGACAAAACATACACGATGTGTATAGAGAGCTGCGACTATTTGCCAGTCTCAGGTTGGGTCAGTCCAACCCCATGTTCATAACATGTGTCCACATCATTGGTTTGACATCTCCATGTCTATGACTTGAGAAACATAGTCATCAACCAATCGATGTGCTAGTCTAATATTCACGTGTGTCCTCACATGAACTCCAAATAGGGACAACTCTTAAATAACCATACAAGTAAAGAGTTTCACAAACAATTCACATAATTGCCAATCAATACAATTTGCCTGATATGGATATTCAAGGAACATTACAATAACTCATGGATATATATGAAATATAATCATCTCTATGATTGCCTCTAGGGCATATTTCCTTCAGTCTCCCACTTGCACTAGAGTCAATCTAAAATGTATCTAATACCAATTGCTCTTGTGTGCGCTTCATGCGCGGGCTGCGGGAGAGGCTTAGTCAAGCGATCAGCAACATTTGAGTCCGTATGTATTTTGCATATCATGACACTACCATCCTCAACGAACTCTCGAATCTGATGGTAACGCATGTGAATATGTTTGTTCTTCTGGTGCTGTCTAGGTTCCTTGGCATGTGCAATAGCACCATTGTTTTCACAATAAACGTCCAAGGGATTGGACGCGCCCTGAACCACACCGAGAGCGATCAGGAAATTCCTAATCCAAATATCTTCCTTTACTGCCTCCGAGGCAGCAATATATTCAGCTTCTGTTGAATAGGAGGTCACCGTATCTTGCTTGGAACTTTTCCAGCTCACAACACCACCATTCAAGACAAACACATAACCTGATTGCGATTTCGAATCATCTGAGTCGTTAAGGTAACTCGCATATGTGTAACCCTTTACACTGAGTTCATCCTCACCTCCATAAACTAGGAACACATCCTTAGTCCTTTTCAAGTACTTAAGGATGTTCTTTACCGCTGTCCAGTGACCTTCACCTGGATCAGCCTGGTATCTGCTCGTAACACTTAGAGCATAGGAAACATCTGGGCGAGTACATATCATTGCATACATAATGGATCCAATAGCCGAAGCATCTCATGCGCTCACGCTCATCAGTAGTCGAAGGACACTGAGTCTTGCTGAGTTTTATGCCATGAGACATGGGCAAGAACCCCTTCTTAGCCTCTTCCATGCTGAACCGTTTCAACACTTTGTCAATGTATGTACGCTGGCTTAATCCAATTAGCCTCTTTGATCTATCTCCATAGATCTTGATGCCCAGAATATATGCCGCTTCTCCCAAGTCCTTCATCGAAAAACTATTTTTCAATGAGGTCTTAACAGACTCGAGCATAGGAATGTCATTTCCAATCAGCAATATGTCATCTACATATAAGATTAGAAATACCAGCGCTCTCCCACTTTCCTTCTTGTAAACACAAGGTTCTTGTTCGTTTTTGATGAAGCCAAACTCCTTTACAACTTCATCAAAATTGAATGTTCCAACTCCGAGATGCTTGCTTCAGCCCATAAATGGACTTCAGAAGTTTGCATACCTTTCTAGCATTGTTTGGATCGACAAAACCTTCGGGCTGCATCATATACACGTCCTCAGTTAGGATTCCATTTAGGAAAGCCGTCTTGACATCCATTTGCCATATTTCATAGTCGAAATGTGCAGCAATGGCTAGAATTATCCGTATAGATTTAAGCATCGCTACGGGCGAGAAACTCTCGTCGTAGTCAACTCCTTGAACTTGTCGAAAACCTTTTGCAACAAGTCGAGCTTTATGGATGTGAACATTTCCATCCATATCAATCTTCTTCTTATAGATCCATTTGCACTCGATGGCTTTAAAACCATCAGGCAGGTCAGCCAAGTTCCAAACTTGATTGTCCCCCATGGACTCTATCTTGGATCTCATGGCGGTCAGCCATTTCTCAGAGTCTGGGTCCACCATCGCTTCTTCATAGGTCGTAGGCTCATCATTGTCTAACAATAATAATTCCCGTGCTTCGCGGAGCCTCGCCGACCTTCGTGGTTGTGGTGCTTCTGTTGCCACGGGTTTCTCAACTTGTTCTGCTACAATAGCATCACTCGTAGAAGCATCCCCAACTGGCTCATCTTGAACTTCTTCAAGTCGCACCGACCTTCCACTTGTTCCCTTTGTGAGAAACTATTTCTCTATGAAAACACCGCTGCGAGCGACAAACACTTTGCCCTCCTCTCGGTTGTAGAAGTAATACTCTAAGGTTTCCCTCGAATATCCCACGAAAATGCACTTATCCGATTTGGGTGTTAGCTTGTCCGACTGAAGTCGTTTGACAAATGCATCACAACCCCAAATCTTTAGAAAAGACAAACTGGGATTCTTTCCAGTCCACATCTCATATGGTGTCTTAACTACAGATTTAGATGGTACCCTATTAAGTGTGAAAGCTGCCGTTTCTAGAGCGTAACCCCAAAATGATAATGGTAAATCCGACTGGCTCATCATAGATCGAACCATGTCCAACAAAGTTCGATTACGCCGTTCAGAGACCCCGTTTCTTTGAGGCGTTCCGGGCGGCGTAAGTTGTGGAACAATTCCGCAACTCTTAAGATGATCGCTAAATTCGTGACTCAGATATTCACCTGCACGATCAGATCGCAAGGCCTTTATTTTCTTGCCACGTTGATTCTCTACTTCACTCTGAAACTCCTTGAACTTTTCAAAAGTTTCAGACTTATGCCTCATCAAGTAGACATAACCATATCTACTGAAATCATCAGTGAAAGTAATGAATTAGTGATATCCTCCTCTGGCTGTCGTGCTCATTGGCCCACATACATCAGTATGTATGAGTTCCAACAAGTCTGTCGCTCTCTCGGGTAAACCCGAAAAAGGTGACTTGGTCATCTTTCCAAGTAAACAAGCCTGACATGTCTTGTATGATTCAAAATCAAACGAAGTTAGAAGACCATCACCATGGAGCTTCTTCATGCGCTTTTCACTTATATGCCCCAAACGACAATGCCATAAATAGGTAGGACTCAAATCATTAGGCCGAAGCCTTTTAGCACTAACATTGTAAACATATGCATCATCAAGATTTAAAATACACAACCCATTCACAATGGGAGCATTAGCCATAAACATATCATTCTTAGAGATTACACAACCATTGTTTGCACTCGCGAATGAATAACCATCCCTCATCAAACATGAAGGTGATAAAATGTTTCGACCCATACTAGGAATGTAATAACAATTATTCAACTCCATAATAAATCCTGACGGAAGGTGAAGTTGCATGACGCCGATGAACAATGCAGCAACCCTTGCTTTATTTCCGACACGAAAATCCACTTTGCCTTTCTGCACTTCTCTAGTCCTTATTAGCCCCTGCATCGAATTGCAAATATGAGCAACCGATCCGGTATCAAATACCCAAGAGTTAACATAGGAATCAGCAAGAAGAATGTCCACAACATTTACAACAAGCGTACCTGAGTTGGAAGTACTCTTACTTCCACTCTTCTTCAAAGAAGCCTAGTACTTGCTGCAGTTTCTCTTCCAGTGGCCATGTTCATGACAAAAGAAGCACTCAGTGTCTTCTACAGGTCCAGCCTTTTGCTTGGGTGAAGACTTAGGGATCGTATCATTAGCCTTGCCCTTCTTCTTCCAAGAAGTACCCTTTATCTTGAAGCTAGGCTTGTTCTGCACAGCCATCACATGGCTATGCCCTGCACACTTCTTCATGTCACTTTCTGCTGTTTTAAGCATCCCACATAATTCATTAAGGCCCTTCTCCACCCCATGCATATGGTAGTTCGAAATGAACTGCCCATAGCTGGATGGAAGAGACGCCAAAATGAAGTTAGTGGCCAACTCTTGTCCTAGTGGAAAACCAAGCTTTTCCAAAGTCTAACTGTAACCAACCATTTTGATCACATGGGGGCCTACAGCTGCTCCCTCTGCTAGCTTGCATTCGACAAAGGACTTGGCAACATTGTACCTCTTAGTCCTTGCCTGATCTTGGAACATGTCCTTAAGCGCTACGATCATATCGTAGCTTCCTGATCCTCAAACTTCTTTTGGAGTTCAAGTTCCATGCATGCAAGCATAAGACAGCTAACCTCAAGAGAATCATCACATGCTCTCTTGTAGGCGTTCTTTAGGGCAGCAGATTCATTATCAGCAGGTTCATCGGGGATTGGGGTATCCAGAACCATTTCCTTTTTATCAGACCTGAGAATAATTCTCAGGTTACGGACCTAGTCCGAATAGTTTGTTCCATTTAGTTTATCTTTGTCAAGAATCGAACGCAAAGAGAAAGGTGATGTAGTGTTCGGTGCCATTGATCTACAACAGAAAACATGCAAAATACTAAGCCATGTAACCATGAAAGAGTAAAACATATTAGCATATACTCCCACTTAAATCAATATCCCTCTATTGATACTAAGTGATTCAAGATCAGCAATTAACAAGTCGACTAGTGAGCTTTAGCATCACTGCTAGAAGACAAGGTAAATCGGTAAGCAACACTTGCTAATCATATCACATATGACTCTTGTTGTTGGGTGACATCTCTATGTCAAAACTAGGCGCCCAACCTTTATGCCCCAAGGTCCTTAACTGTTAAGATGACCTTTTCAAGTTCACCAACCCTTATGCGTGTAGGTATCCGATACAAACCCATCCAGCCAAAGAAAACCGCGGCACCCTAATTTCATAGGCCCACCAACGATTGTACAGGGCATAGGATGGTGCAAGGTTTGGTTGGGAGGGCATGGTTTAACTTAAACTTTGTGAGGGATCGTTCTACTTCTATCATCTAAACATGCATAGTAGTAAAACGCATAAGAATAACATTCACATAGATGTGACACAGTATGGCCCATTTTCACATGGTGATCTCCATCGCCATGGAACCTGTCCACCATGATGATCTCCATCTTCATGTTCCATGTGAGCCATCCTCCAAGTGATGAGTCCTCCAAGAACTAATACAAGCTATTACTCCTAACAGCTAGTAATCAAAATTACATAGTATTGGGAACATCACAAGTTGGCACGCATGCCATTACAATAAATGACAACACATATGGCTCCAGCCGTGTTGCCCTACTCACGACACGCAGGTCATGCAAAATTTCATACATGCATCACATACATATATGGGCCATACTGATCACATACATCCTGCAAAAACAAGTTATGCATAGAATCGCATTCTACCGGATCATGTGACATCACAGCACCTAGTTACCTTAACGAGATACAGAAGGGGCTACGATTAAGGGGGGTCTAGGGGGTCTCCCCCTGCGGGGTTCGAAGGGGCAGCGCCCCTCGCGGTATTTTGACCGAATCTTCACAATTTTCTTTAAGGATTTTGATCGGCAAATCAAATTTACCATAAACCGACTCCTGTCCCGATTCAATCAAACTCCTTTGATCACGGTACATCGATTTTAGATCTAGGTTCCGATTCGATCAATCATATTGATCTTCGCGTGATTCAACAGGATTTATGTGTCATTGTCTACCCGATGGCGGAAACCGACCGGTAGGGGTAAGTCGTTCGACAATGTCAGAATTACGATCATGGAAAGCAAGATCATAGATCAATCCTGAACCACCGCCATATAAACAATCACATCATTCATATCAATCAGCATATCACCATATGCATACATCCCGAACCTATAACTGAACAGCATCGGCTCTGATACCACTATAGGCATACGGGTAGGCTACACTAGCGCAAATCAAAAAAATTCTACCGCGTATACCAGAATTACTGTTGTCATAGATCACGGGATTACCACTAGGCAGCTAGCTATGAATTGATGAAGCTGTCGAGGCGAGGCACGTTCCACGCCTCCTACTTGTCCTCGCCCCACGAGCAGCTCTCGTCCCAAGCGCTCTGAGATGCAACGCCTCCGAGGTATCCACACGTACAGGGTGGAAGCGTCAAACGCCGAACTGCTAGGTCCGCGCGCGCGACACAGGCGTGAGGAGTGGCGGCTGGGAATGATCTGAGGTCTAACACTGGCCAGCTTGCCCCACCCTCTCTTATATAGGCGTCCCTAGTGGGATTCTACATTAGCATCCCATTAGTAGCCTAAGCCTGGTCTAATTCGGATCCAATCCTCATTAGGCTTCCAGCCCCTTAAGTGTGTGACCCTATAGGTTCATATGCGTATAGACATGACACGAATAAACTTATTCTATCAATAGTTGGTAGCGGACTCTAGCAAGATGTGCCAACTCCTAAACGCACACAAAGATCATATCGGACGAACCATCACAAGGTTTAGTACATGTCTTTACTTTTGCCTCACGATATTTGTTCTAGCTCCAAGCTGACCTTCCTTTATCGATACCGTGATTCAGAATCCCTTTACTAGGTTAACTCTTAACCATATGTAGCACGGCCATGCATTTCTGAATTCGATCACTCGAGGGGCCCAGAGATATCTCTCTCAAGTAGACAGGGGCAAATCCCATCTTGATTGACCATGCCTTGCAGCATGCTCCACGACAAACCCAAAATTTACCTTTATAACTACCCTATTATGGTGCAGCGTTTGATAGCCCCAAAGTAGGTCGATCCACATCTCAAGTACATGCGACAATCTCAGGTCTAAGAACAAAACGTACACGATGTGTAGAGAGAGAGCTGCAACTAATTGTCAGTCTCAGGTTGGGTCAGTCCAACCCCATGTTCATAACATGTGTCCACATCATTGGTTTGACATCTCCATGTCTATGACTTGCGAAACATAGTCATCAACCAATCGATGTGCTAGTCTAATATTCACGTGTGTCCTCACATGAACTCCGACTAGGGAGAACTCTTAAATAACCATACAAGTAAAGAGTTTCACAAACAATTCACATAATTGCCAATCAATACAAGTTGCCTGATATGGATATTCAAGGAACATTACAATAACTCATGGATACATATGAAATATAATCATCTCTATGATTGCCTCTAGGGCATATTTCCTTCACTGCAATCTTCTTCATCACGTCGCCGAGGATTGTTTTCCTCGCCCCGACGACCCTCGCTGGGTCAAGGATGATCTAGCGATCATCCAATGGATCTACACGCGCGTCTCCACCGAGATCTTCCATCTCGTCTACCGCACCGCCTCATCCGTCGCCGCTCTTTGGGCGGCCCTTCGTCAGCTCTTTCAGGATAAGTCAACGCCCTCAACATCGAGCTTCGCAACATCGTCCAAGGCACCTCTCCCGTGGGCGTCTACTGTCAACGTCTCTCCTCCATCGCTGACGAACTCCACGAACTCGGTGATCCCATTGAAGATCGGCCACTCATCAACATCCTCCTCATTGGCCTTAGCGAGGACTTCGACAAACAGGCCTCGTTCATACCTCTGATGCAGCCCCGCCCCACTTTCGCCGAGGTTCGGTCGATCCTTCAAAGTGAAGATCGCACTCGTCAGAACCGGGAGTCGCGCCACCACGTCTTCGTCGCCACCCCACGGCCGCCCGTGTCCGCGCCTGCCGTGGCAGCTCCTTCTATGCAGCCTCCTGCCGCGGTAGCAAATTCAGGGAAAAACCCTGCCGCGGCAGCTCCTATCGGCTGGCTCCCTAGCCCCAACTACCGCGGCAAGAATCCCATCTACCGGCCCCCGCCGCCGCCACGCCCCCCTCCGACAGCGCCCCCTGCTGCACCAACTTGGCGCCACCAGCACGATCCCTGGACCGGTATGGTCCAGGCCTGGTCCATGTCGTGGACGGCTCCTGCATCATACGGCGCTCCACCAACTTGGAACTCCGGCCTCCGTCCGCCCACCGGCTCCCCTGGACTTCTCGGCCCTCGACCCCCTTCACAGGTGTCTGTAGCGCCAGGCTGCAGACTCGGCACACCACCTTACATATATGTCCCTCCTTTGGCTCCGCCGTACATGTACGCATCTTTGTCAACCGCGCCCGATCCATCGTCATCGCCTTCTACACCAAGCTGGGACCAGGCCGCCTTCATAGCTGCCATGAACAATTTTACCCTCAATAACACCGAAGGTACGAATTGGATTTTTGATTCTGGTGCTTCCTCGCACATGTCTTTGAATTTGGATTTTCTATCAGCTTGTTCTTCTTCTCCCTTTTCTTCCATTACCATTGGTGACGGATCTTCTATTCCCATCTCCGGCACCGGTGATTCCTATATATCGCATCCACATGTTCAATTTCTTCTTCGTCAAATTCTTTTAGCACCTTCTTTAATTAAAAATCTCATATATACCCCTGTAATCTCTACACAATACATAATTTATTATTCTTCCCAAATATCAAGGATAATTCAGATCAGTGAATCCAGAAGGCTGACGAGCATAAACAGTTTCTGTGAGAGTGCCATTGAGGAACGCATTCTTGATGTCAAGCTGATGAATAGGCCAGTCACTTGTTAACGCAAGAGAGAGCACTGTGCGAGTAGTGGCTGGCTTGACGACATGGCTGAAGGTTTCATCAAAATCAATACCTTCGTGTTGAGTAAATCCTCGAAGCACTCAATGAGCTTTGTATCGTTCTAAGGAACCATCAGACTTCATCGTGTGATGGTAGATCCACTTTCCTGTAACAATATTAGCATTGCGAGGTGGATCAATGAGGTCCCAAGTGTTGTTGGAGAGAAGAGCGCCATACTCCTCAACCATGGCAGAGTGCCAATTCGGATCCTTGAGAGCACCACGATAAGTCTTCAGTATTGGAGATAATCCCTCAACATGAAGATCAAAAATCATCTTGGGCTGCACAATCCCCCGTTTAGCACGAGTGACCATTGAGTAAGACGGTGGAGGAGGCGGGTCCCGCTAACAGCGGGGTGGAGGTGGTGGCGGCTCTCGACCGCGGCAGAAAGCGACGACGTTGCTTGGCCCTGGCCAAGGTGAAAATCACCAAACCGCCGCGACAGAGAGAAGCACTGAATGACGCGGCAATGGAGACAAGATGGCAGTGGCTCGGGGCAGAGCCCGGCGCTGCTGGGGGAGACGTGGCCGTCGATGACATGGTCGCGGATAGCGAACTCGGCGACCGTGGCGGCTTCAAGGGTGGCGCGGTGGAGCTCGCGGCCGGTGATGTCGTGCTTGGCACAGTAAATGGTGTCGATGACGTCTGCTGCTCAGGTTCCTGCAAAAGATCATACGAGTGCAGGGAGGGAGTAGGGGACGGCATGGACAGAGTAGAGGCAAAGGGAAACATGGACTCATCGAACACAACATGGCGAGAGATGATAATCTTTTGGGTGGAGCGATCAAGGCAGCGATAGCCATGATGCCGGGATGGATAACCAAGGAACACGCAGGGAACGGAGAGCGGTGCAAGTTTGTGCGGCGCAACGGAGGTGGTGTTGGGGTAGCATAAACATCCAAAGACCCTAAGACCATCGTAAGAAGGATCTATGCCAAGTAAAGCACGGAAGGGAACACGATCCGAAATTGTCTTGGAAGGAAGCCGATTGTGCAATAGAACGGCTGTGTTGAGGGCCTCAACCCAGAAATGAGGCGGCATGCTAGCCTGAACAAGAAGTGTGCGAGTAATGTCATTGAGAGTGCGAATAATGCGTTCGGCTTTACCATTCTGTTGAGAAGTGTATGGACATGAAAAGAGGAGTGCAATTCCATGGTGCTGGACAAAAGAATGGAGTTGGGAATTATCAAACTCGCGACCGTTGTCACATTGAATAGCCTACAAGTGCGTACTAAACTGGGTGAATGCAAGAGCGTGAAGGGACGACAAGTGAGAGAAAACTTCTGACTTGTCCCGAAGAGGATAGACCCATGCATACTGAGTAAAATCATCGAGACACACAAGGTAATACTTAAAGCCAGAAATACTCTCAACAGGAGATGTCCACAAATCACAATGAATTATATGAAATGGAGTAGTAGTTACACGATTGGTAGAAGAGAAAGGAAGACGAATATGACGACCTAACTTACACGCATGACACAAGCTACTTTTATTCTTTTCCCTAGGAATAATAGAAGAGTGAGCTAAAGTCTCCATGACTGGCCACCCAGGATGCCCAAGCCGGCGGTGCCAAAGTGCAGGATCTACGACGAGGAAGGCAGATGGCTGCCTGGTGGATGAAGGACGGATGGAGTAGAGAGGTCCGAAGCTATTGCAGCGAAGAATCTCGGTCCTGGTTAGAAGGTCTTCACAGAAAAATCAAGAGGGTCAAATTCGACAGAGACACGATTATCAATAGAGAACTGACGAACAGACAAAAGGTTTTTGACAATGGTAGGAGCAACTAAGACATTACGAAGGTAAAGAGGGCGCGAGGAAGTAGAGATAGGGAGACGTGCGTGCCCGGTGCCGGTGATCGGAAGGGTGGAACCGTTACCGACAATGACAGCATGTCGAGAGGAAGAAGGAGGAGACACGGAGGTGAGCATACCGAAATCGGAGGCAAAGTGAGAGGAAGCGCCGGTGTCCATCACCCACTCCCTGGGTGCTTGCAGTCCCATGGTCTGGAACTGGTTCATCAGCGCGGCCTGATCCCACGAGTCCGACGAAGGTCCCGGAGACGCCGGGGCACCGAGTCCATGGGCGGGCTGCGGGGGCGCATACCCGTTGTTGTGGGCGTAGGGGTTGGGGGCGACGCCGTACTGGTTCTGAGCGTAGAACGCCTGCGGCGCCGGAGCGTGCCTCAGCATGTAGCTGGGAGGCGGGGCGTAGGCGGGCTGCTGCCTACCGAGCACGGCACCCTGGCCGTATGGCCACATCTGGATGGCACCGTTCCAGGGATGCTGTGGGGACGGCCAAGAAGGAGGGGCGGCGGTCGGCGCAGCTGGGGGCGCGGGCGCCTATGGGGGCACGGCATCCTTGGCGGCCTCAGTGGCGTTCTTCTTCTTGTTCTTTCCCTTGCCGGTGCTCTTGCTAGAGTTGCCAGCGTTGGCGAAGAGGGCCGTGTCGATGTGGCAGGCGTGGCGATTCTTCCGCTTCATATCCTAAAGCGAGAGCAACGAGCGACACTGGGTGACACTAATCCCAGGCATGAGGGAGATCAGATCGGCGGCGGACTCATACTGCTCGGAGAGGCCATTGAGGCAGTGGATCACCATCTCAGCATCATCAACAGGGGAACCAAGATCCGCAAGTCCATCGGAGAGTGACTTGACCTTCTAAAGATAGTCGGTCATGCTCATCTCGCCCATCTTGACATCGCCTAGCTCGGCCGTGAGGTGGAGTTGGCGATTGACCTTGTGGTCGTTGAAGAGGCCGTTGATGCGGGTCCAAAGCTCGACGGCGAGGGGATTGTTGCCAGGTGTCATGACAGCGTCAAGGATACTGAGCAAGACAGATCCATAGAGCCATGAGTCAACCGTGGCGTCGAGGAGAGACCACTCCGGGGTCGGCGCGGCAGGGGCGTCGGTGACGAGGTGATCCATTAGGGTGTACTTGCGGCACGCGGTGCGGAAGAAGGTGCGCCACTGACGATGGATGGTGGTGTCAAGCACAAGCTCGACGAGGACGTGCCCCTTGATGGAGAATAGACCGACGACCTGGGCGTGCAACGAGGTCAGGGAGAAAGACCCCGCGCTCGACCCGGAGCCAGATGTGTGGGCGGCGGAGAGGAGGGCGAGCTTGGCCTTGTCGGCTGTGGCGTCCTTCTCGGCGACAGCGATCTTCTCAGCGTCAGGTGCGTCCTCGGTCCCCTTGGCCGCGCGAGGGCCTTGGAGACCTGATCTCCATCGGAGAGAGACATCGGAGGGGTGCGCGGGTGGGACGGCAGCATGTGGTGGTTTCAAGGGCGGAAGGAGGGGGGTCGGCGCAGGTCTAGGGTTTAGGGTTTTGCGTCTGATACCATGTAAGATAGGGGAAACCACACATTGTGGTGCCTTGTATTGCTCATTATATAGACTTACAAGGCTAACAGCTGCTCCAAAAATGATACCCCAAGAAGGAGAGCGCCGCCCAAGGCGCCGCCATAGTACGATAGTTGCCATTCCTTTTTTTTATAACTTAAGTGACACATTCAAATGGACATACTACTGGATGGACTCACTTTACAGTAATGTGTTTTCCTAAATTGTATCTACATACCCATTTTTATGTATTCTTTGTTGCTTAACTAGGCTCTATTAATACTCACTGAATAGTGTTTGTTTGATCTCCCTCAAAATAGTACTAGCAATGTGGCATCATCGGTTCTGACACATCTTTTATCTTTTGTGATTACAGTATGTAGTACATGATTGATGCGGTATGTTTTCTTTACTCCTTAAATTCTATTTACAAATGTCGGATCCGATAGTTCTCACACCTACTCACTCACTTTCCATTACAGTATGCACTCCTTATATTATTGATGCAGTGTTTGTTTCAGTTATTTTTCTATACTACGCAGTTTTATGTTGTAGACATGAAGGTTAAAGCACTGGATTGACTCATCGTAGTAACTCATGGCAGCATAGAATTTCGTATTGACACACAAGCACTTTATCATTATATTTCATGGTGTATACTATATAGAAAATACCTATTCAAATGTTCATCATAAAGTTTTGATATGGAAAATTTGCTTCTTCCTCTAACAATTATTTTTGAGTTTATTTATATATTGTACATTTAAAATGGGTTTTTGATAAATATGGAACAATATCACGAGTTGATCTCATAAGGGGCTTTTGAATTAATTATACTTAGGTGTTCTATAACCTTTTAACTCGTGAAAGTTTTAGAAAATTATCCTAGGGATGTGGATTTTCCCTTTCCTCCGTAAAGAAGAACACATATATATTATAAATTTAAAATGTGTCTGTTTGCTGAATGTGGAACAATATAACGAGTTAATCTCATACATGTGCTAGCTTTTAAATTAATTATCCTTAGGTGTTTTATGATTTTCGTGAGGAGTTTAGGGGATTATCCTAGGCATGTGGATTTGACATTTCCTCCATAAATAAGTACCTTGTGCTGGAAAATAATCAAGGGAAGCTAAGGTATGGTGTTCTTGGTCCTAATGATATGCATTACCAGGTACTTGTGTGCCAAGATCCAGTATAGTTGAGTGAAGGATGATAGACTATTATATCTCATACAAGAATGAGAGTCAGCTGCAAATATTCATTTGGGTTTGAATGCATCTAACCTTTATCTTAAGGTTGAATGTTTTTTTACATTTTAATTTAGGTAGTGCAATAGCCTGTGACCTTAAATTAATAGAAAAAATGAGTAACTCCTATAACTTATATACGATCTATATCCATTTCTTAATCAACATGTTCAGAAATATAACATGCTACTTTGTAATACCATCACATTTTCTGTTGGCCCTTATGTGCCAAGTATCTAAGCCACAACTCTTCTGATAGTCAAACGTATGATGTGAGTTTTTTTGGAGGGTGGCTTGGAAAAGGAAAGGAAATTGACCATGGGTACAATGAAGTGTTATCTAGAAGCATTCATGACTTTTTCCATGAGGTCGATGTAGCCGATATCCTACGTACTCCGGTAGACCGATAGGGAGCTGAGGACTTTCAAGCCTGGAACTTCACGAAGAATGGTGTGTTTTCTGTAAAATCGGCATATCATCTTGCCACTCAGCGCAAGAGGATGAGAGGTGGTATGGAGGAAACTTCTAATTCTTGTGCCGATCATAAAGGGTGGCTTGCGCTTTGGGCGGCTCAAATCCCAGGCAAGACTAAGGTTCATGTGTGGAGGCTGATAGAGAATGGATTAGCTATGGGAACTGAACTCATACATAGGAAGATTAAAGACAGTGTTGTCTGTCGAGTTTGCGGCAGAACAGAGAGTCTGGTACACCGGTTTTGGTCCTGTCCTCATTCAGTTTCAGCGTGGTCCTTTCTTGCAGAGCAAACGGGTGTGAAGTGGGATGGGCCACCGAGAAGAATTTCATGTCACACGGAGCTCAAAGGGTGGTTGCTTGAGTGGATTGGAAATGCAAAGTCAGATCATCTGGCCTGGATGTGTACCTTGTTGTACAATCTATGGCAGGCAAGAAACGATGCCAGAGAGACAAAAAAATCTGCAAGCACCGAAGGATGTAGCCATGAAAACCTGTGCTGCGGTGGAGGAATGGAGCAATGTCCATGCGTCAGTCCCTAGCTCGAGGGTGCTGGTCAATGACAGGTGGTTCCCGCCTGAGCAGCCTTGGAGTAAAGTCAACACGGACGACGCGTTTCGCCAGGAGGACAGCAGCGGTGGGGGAGGTGTGGTTATCAGAGACCACCATGGGAGGTTCTTATCAGGCGCCTGCCATTTTTTTGACCACGTCGCTGATGCGGAAGGCGCTGAGCTCCTTGCGTGCCGTCGGGGCTTGCTGCTTGCGAAGGAATGCCAGGTTCATAGGGTGTGGCTGGAAACGGACTGCGCGGCAGCTATGGCGAAATTGAGCATGGAAGAGCGGGACAGGTCAATATATGGATCACTGGTGGAAGAAATTAAAGCGCTGATGAAAGATTTCGATGGAATGAAGCTAGGTGCAGTTCGGCGAACGGCAAATGGCGCTGCACATCTCCTGGCAAAGGAAGGCTGCGACAATAAAACCTGTAGGGTATGGCTGGGGTCTCCTCCGGCGAGTATTAGTAGATCTCTTGTAATGGATGCTCTGAGTGATTAATATATTCACAGCGTGTTTGCTCTCAAAAAAAATCTAGAAGCATTTACTGTTAAACAACAGCTTATGAGGATGTTGCTTACTATATAGATGTATGCCAGGAAGGATCGGTATATATTTCATCCTAACGAATAACGATGTAATGTGCACGCTTCTATATTTTTATCAAGTTATTTTCACCAAATATTTGCTTTACTTCATTCATATTCACTTTAAATTGTTATAACACTACTTTGTTATCTCATAGATGTTTCATCAGCAATGTTGCAGTGGGCATATTTCATGATATGAATGGATAGTAAATAAAGTTCTTAGAACAAGTGACTGTCTTAGTTGAGAGAAAATGTGCCATCACTTCTGCTGCATGTAGGGCATACTAGGTTAGAATAAGGTGCAGGTGGCGCGACGAAGCGCGCATCTTCATCTAGTACAGTTAAAGTTGGAGACGTGTTCTATCTTACATAGCCAAAAATATTCTCGTAACTGTTACTACCACCGAGACACCATATGATAGGTGAAGTTCTCAAGTGTTACTGTGTTAGCGACATGTGTAGACGCGATAGAATCTTCGTTGCTTCTAGTGTTTAAGGTGCTAGCTGCCTAGCTATCCACGTGTATTCTTTCCTTAGCCGGAGTACTAATAATCCAACACAAGAGAACTGCTATAAAATTTAGAAATACGGTTTTGCTAGGTATCAGTCGACTAAAACTTTCTTAAGTTCCAATCGAACTCGTGCATCTTTGATTTGGTTAAACTAGTTGCATTTTTTTGCTAAACATAAATTTAATATGCAATTTTCTGGATCGACCGAGACTTAGCAAAATCTCAATCGGAGCCCCATAAAAATAACCTATTAGCTGTGACTTACCATTGTGCTGCCTATAAATTCTTATATTATTTCATCAAATGGCGTGAGCTAGAGAACATGCATATCTGTGGGGGCCGGTTTCTGAAATATGTTATTCCTATCTCTCATATGTTTCCACATTTGTGTGGTTTTTTTGATAAAAAATATTTAGGATGAACCAGGGTAGAACATATAATAAGTCAAGTTATATTAGGGAAGGAACGAGTATTTCTTTGTGTTGTGTTTCCCCTTTGGAAAAAAAAGATAGGCCAGCTTTACTTATTTGTATCGTTTTAATTAAATGGAGTGAGCCAGCTAGAACATGCATATATGTGGAACAAAAATATTTTATCTGTTTCCAAACATATTGCAAAAAATGTGCTGCCCTATGTAGATCCCCCATGCATGTCAAGTAAAGAGGACTACATAATTGCATTGCATGCATAACAGTAAACGTGCAATGATATATATACATCAAAAGCATGTTAATTATGTCATGCATTTTTGCGTACACTTGATGAGGTGGATTAACCAGCTTGCTTTTCCCCCCATAAACTAGCTTATGTACACACCTGAATTATACAAGCACACACATAAGCTACTTTCCTCAGAAGCAGCACACGATCATCCTTGCCTCGAGCTGCCTCTCCATGTTGAATCTTGCGATGAAGTCTTCAACTCTCCTGTTCAGCTCGTCAGTGGGCAGCTCCGTCGCCTCCTCTCCACAATATTCTTCCTTTGTCACCTCTTCAAGCAGTACATCGTCATCATTGGCCAGTAAGACATCACCCTCTTGTTCCCTCATCTCCTCCTTTCCACAGTGATCCAGCTGCTCCGTGCTCATGCGTGCAGCTGCTACGTTCACTCCTCGTTCTTGTTTGACCACCTCTTCTGCAGCATGGTTCTCTTTGATCGATGGCGCGAAAGCCACAAGCTGGCGTGCCACAACATCTATGGCATCCTCGCAGCCAGGAGATTGAGCAGCGCTGTTCTGTGAGAGCTTCGACTCCGTGGCGAGGAAGACGACGATGATGTTGGAGAAGACGAAGAGACACTTTGGGGTGACGATCCCCAAAGCGGCAGAAGGGAGTGACACAAAGAGGAAATTCCTCAGGTAAGAAAGCCCGTGCGGCACCCAGGTCACCATGGACAAGAGGACCAGGCCAAGAAGAGTGGCTTTGTAGAAGGCCTGGAGCTGGCTTGCGTAGCCTCTGTCCATGGCGGTTTTCGTGGTAATGGGGTGGTGTTGCGTTGTGTTCTTGTCTTTGCAATAGCGAAGAGAAGAACAAGCAGATGCATGAAAAAACACAAGGAACCTAAAGAGAAGACGCACGGCACTTAGCGCATGCGGGTGTGGGTCTATTTATAGTTGGGGCCGGAGTAGTGGCCGAAAGTCGTTGGTTTTTCCCTCTCCGGCTAAGTTATTCCCCCGTTGAAATCACTTGATTCCTTGCCTTATACCGTTGTCTGCTTTGCCCACCTTTGCTAAAGCAGTGAGGTGTGATGGTTTCGTGGTGCTTGGGGAATATGGGCTTGAATGCAAGGTGTGTGGCCACAAAAGATAACGCCGAGCGCTAAGGGCATCTCCATCGTGCTTTTGGGTCGGGTCCGACTTGTTCGGTCGATCACGCCCAGCAGCGCGACTTATTTATCCACGTTGACGTTCATTGGCGCCATCGCTAGACAAAAAATGTCAATCAGTTGAAAATATAAAATTAACAAGCCAGAAACACACAGATTGAGTATCAAACAACAAACAGACGTGTAGTTAGGGAATATGGGCTTAAATGCAAGGTGTGTGGCCACAAAAGATAACGCCGAGCGCTAGGCGTCCTCACGATGGGAACGTTCCCATCGTTCTGGTTCCTATGCAGGGCTGGCCCGGGGGTGGGCAGGGGCAGCCACCCCGGGACCCTGAAACCAACGGGGCCCCATATACCAACTAGCTAAGGCATACGCGGCTGATGTAGAACTAATTTGGCAGCGCCATTAGAGCTGCTCGGGAATTCCTCTCTCGTACGAATCGAGACGAAGAAACAGTTATGCTGCGTGCGATCTTATTGGACTGAAACTTGGGCCCTTTCTCCGTCTGCTAACTTGGCAGTTGGGCTTTATTATAGTTTCTAGTTAGCTTGGGCTTTCTTCATGTATTTAGTTTGCTGTACGAAGGGACTAAGTGGGGGCCGGTTTATTAAACACCCGGGACGAGACTGGCGGTCTAAACCAGGGCAGAAAGATCGAGTAAGGAATGCAGCTACTACTTATTTTGTTTTCTTCCACGAAAATAATCAACTCATTTCATTTTTATTTCACTAAAAAAGATCAACTCAATTTCCTTTACCCTACTAGTTGATTTATCTGATCTTGGCATACGGACGGGACTACAAGGCCATGTCAAGGTAATAGTCTAGTTCCCTACCAGATATGCATGGTTCACAACGTTTTGACTGTTTCATGGTTCATAACGTTTCGACTGTTTTCTCGACATGAGCTTGAGATTACCCATTGTCCACCTAAACCGGCCGCCGCGAGAAGAGAAGTCGAGTCGCCGAGAGTAGGCTGCATTTCGCCATGCCCGTCTTGGTGACCATGAATCTAGTTACAGTCAACGTTATGATCAATAGGATTGATATTGACATACCATCATCAGCATCTTTGCATATATAAATGTTAAAAGAAAACTCAAATACGATATATACACATCATTGGTATCAATATTGTTTCTATAAGCACTATAGGAGTTATTTTTAGATGCACTTTAGTGGTTCTCACATATGCATATTAAGGTGTCAAGGGGATCCCACAAATATTGACACTAAACTTTAAACAAGAAATCTCAAAATAAACTAGAAACGAGGTATTGGTTGGATCCCACTTGGATCGCTAATACATATATAAGTCCTCATTTTGATACATATAGGGGCCAGGATTTTAGTTCCGCCCCAGGCCCCCGTAATCTCAGGGCCGGCCATGATCCTATGCTGTTACGATCTCTCAAACACAGGCTCTAGTCCTGTTTTTACTACATGTGGTAGAAAAAATGGTTTGTTTATAGGATAAAAATTAAACCCAAAATCTAAGGAGAAAATGTGCCCTCCTCTCTAGTCTCTCGGAGCACACACAAACTTAAATTGCCAGGGTATTTTTCATCTTTTCTGATATTGTGTGTGTTATTTCTTGCACCAACGGATCAGAATCGTGCGGCCGGCCGGCCCCGGCATTCCGCTGGAAACTTGTAGTAAAAAGATTTACTAATACAGCAAACCTGACTTCGTAGGCGTAGACTCGCGGGGGGACTTTCGCCAGCAGACCTCGCCGAAGATCTCGTAGTAAAAATTTTGCGTTGTTATTGCAAAACCATAAAATGATGTAGCAAAAAAATATCCTAATGTAGCAAGATACCTCGTAGCAAAACTTAACGCTATTGTAGCAATACCAAAAAATCGTTGTGGATTTTTTTTGTCCTGATTTGTAAAGTATACCATGGAATTGTATTAGACTAGATCAACAATTGCTATATTTGGTAATTTAGGATTCTATCTTTACTTTCTTAGTCCCCGAGTGTTCTAGTACTATATAAACAGCTCAAGGTCTAACAATGTAATCAGCAACACGATACACAATATCAATCTATCAACACAATCAACTATTATTTCATTCATGATACTAGAGACTCTCATTTCTCGGTCTAGGGTTTAGCTCACTGCTTCATCCACGCCGCCCTTAGGAAGATCAATCCCCACCAGGGGACACACAACTCGTAGATTAGTTCCAATAGATTTCGTCAAAATTTTCTCGCCGGTCGCTTGACCGACGTTTTTTCTTCTTTCGCCGATCATAAATTGGATTGCATCGCCCACCACCGCATATCATCATCACAAGCCTCTACTCCAACCTCGGCATCGACTCATCTCTAGAAAATCCTCGCTAACGACCTGAAGGAAATATGCCCTAGAGGCAAATAATAAAAGAGTTTATTGTCATATTCCATTAGTTCATAATAGTTTCATATCATGATGTAACTATATCAATAGGAAACATTGATATATGTGTGATATATAAAAAAATTCAGATCTCTAGTAGCCTCTATTTAACTAGTTCATTGGTCAACAGATGGTCAAGGTTTCCTTACCATGTTGGTGACTTGGCCCTATTGATAATGGAGCCATCTTGTTAGAGAATGAAACAGAGGACAAGTTCCATGGATGATTTTTGCAACACGATCATATCATAAAGTTTTACAGTTGCAATTGTCAGAAACATAGTGACTTGTCATGGCGTCTCAGATCACTATAGAGCTTCGTTGGGAAACCCTAGGAGGAAGGGATGATGAGCACATCAGCAAATCTTTCCTCAGAAAGAAACCAAGGTTATCGAACCAGTAGGAGGAAGGAAACGACTCAAAGGTATTGCTAGCAACTTTGAAACCTGCATAACAAGAACTCAAGACTTTGCCTCAACGAACAATGAGATTGTCAATCTCACCGGTTTGCTGAAAACAAAAGGATTAAACGTATGGGGTGGAAGGTAATGGTGGCTTGCAGAAAGTAAACAGTAACAATGGAAGATATATCAATGGTAAAGATTGGACCGTGGTCCACAGCTCACTAGAGGTGTTCTCCTTAAGAATAACAACATTACATGCTGGGTAAACAAATTACAGCGGGGCAATTGACAGGACAGAGCAAGGCATAACAATGCAATACTAGACATTCATGATCCTATGAGATTCGATTGGTCATTACAACAATAAACATAGACCGCCATCCAACTACATCTATGACTAGTAATCCACCTTCAGGTTATCATCCGAACCCCCTCTAGTATTAAGTTGCAAGCAACGGATAACTTCTTTAAGCAATGTGTGTAAAGTAAACAATACAATTGCTCCATGAACAAAAGATCGTTGTTTTATCCCTAGTAGCAACAACACATCTACAACCTTAGAGATTTCTGTCACTTCCCCAGATTCAATATAGGCATGAACCCACTATCGAGCATAAATACTCCCTCTTGGAGTCATTGTAGGGCTTCGTAGCATGGAAAACAAAAAATTTCTACCGCATACAAAAAAACAAGCCAAGATCTATCTACTAGATTGTAGCAACGAGTCGATGGAATAACTCACCCTCGAAGATTCCAAAGTGTTTAACGAGAGCGGATTTTCGTGGGTGATGTAGTCGTACTCTTGCCGATCTCAAGATCACAGAACGATCCTTCCAAATGCGTTAAAGCAGCTTCCATGATCGGTCACACGTTAAATTGACGAAGACCTTCCTCTCCCTTGTTCCAACAGGGAGCGGAGGTTGTAGCACTCTCCTCGCGATTCCGGCAGCACAACGGCGTGGTACCGGAAGTAGAGGGGAGATCTCGCAGGGCTTCGCCTTAAGCCAGAGAGAGTATGGTGGACTATGAGAGAGATCCTCGGCGATCTAGGGTTTAGACGCACCAAGGAGGGGGCAAGGCCGGCGGCTAGGGTTTGCCCTAGGCGGTGGCGAGTTGCCCTAGGCGGCAGCGGCTATGGAGGGCGGCGGCGGCTAGGGTTAGGGTTTAGAGGTGGAGGTGTTGTGTACTTGGAGGGGCAGTCCTGCCCCTCCTTATATAGGTGGAGGGGGCGCGCCAGGGGAGGGGAGTCCCTCCCCAACTCGGTTTCCCAAGTGGGCCGGCGGTGGAGGGAGGGAACTCCTCCCCAAGTAGGTTTCCTACTTCCCCTCCACCTCACAAAATAGCCGTTTGACTTTTCAAATTGGCGTTTGACTTTTTCAAACTAGGATTTGATTAAACCCTTTATTTTTTTCAGCGATGACACCTAGTACATGATGCAATCATTCCAACTTGATATGACACATTCATGTACCCTTCCCCTCCGGAGTGCCGGACCTTCCGGAACCTTCTAGAACATTCCCGATGAAAACACCGGAACCATTCTCCAACCCCGAAACAGGACTTTCCTTATATGAATCTTATTCTCCGGACCATTCCGGATCACCTCGTAATATCCCGGATCCCATCCGAGACTCCGAACAACATGCGGTCTCTTACTCATCATTCCATAACTACTCAAACAACGTCGAATCCTTAAGTGTGTCTCCCTACGGTTCGTGAATTATGCGGACATGATCGAGACACTTCTCCGAACAATAACCAATAGAGGAATCTGGAAAATTCATATGGCTCCCACATATTTCTATGATTACTTGGCGATCGAATGAACCACTTACATACGATACCAATTTCCCTTTGTCTCACGATAGTTTACTTATCCGAGGTTATGATCGTCGGTATCTCTGCATACCTAGTTCAACCTCGTTACCGATAAGTACTCTTTTCTCGTTCCCGTGGTATGTGATCCCTTGTGAGCCAGTCACATGCTTGCAAGCTAATTGGATGACATTCCACCGAGAGGGCCCAGAGTATATCTATCCGTCATATGGATGGACAAATCCCACTCTTGATCCATGTGTCTCAACCAATACTTTCCGAACACTCAATGCCACCTTTATAGCCACCCAGTTACGGTGTGGTGTTTGATGTCATCAAAGCATCCTTCCGGTAAAGGTGATATACATGATCTCATGGTCGAAGGAATTAGGTTACTATGTATCAGAAAGCATATAGCAATTGAACTATTAAAATGACTTGATCTTTATGCTACGCTTATCTATAGGAGTATGTCCACCATATCATTCTCCTAACGATATGATCTTGTTGTTAATAACATCTCAATGTTCATGATAGGGAAACCACAATCATTTATTAACCAACAAGCTAGTATTATAAAGAGGCTTTACTAGGGACTCTATTTTAGTTTACAAATCACACAAGTATTAATGTTTCCTTGTTAATACTATTATAACATGAATGTAAACATTTATCATAAACACAAAGATATAATAATAACCATATTTATTATTGCCTCTAGGGCATATCTCCAACAGTCTCCCACTTGCACTAGAGTCATCTAATCTAGATTACATGGTAATATACCGAACACCCACGGCAGTTTGGTGTTGGTCATGTTTTGCCCTCGGGAGAGGTTTAGTCAACGGATCCGCCACATTCAGATATGTGTGTACTTTGCAAATATTTATGTCCCCATCTTGGACATGCTCTCGAATAGCGTGAAAACGTAGCTTGATGTGCTTCAGCTTCTTGTGTGACCTTGGTTCTTGCGCATTGGCTATGGCGCCCATGTTATCACAGTAGATAGACATTGGGTCCAGCGCACTTGGAACCACACCCAGCTCTGTAATGAACTCTTTCATCCATATCGCTTCTTGTGAAGCCTCCGAAGCAGCCATGTATTCCGATTTAGTTGAAGATCTCGCCACAACGCTTTTCTTTGCACTCCTCCAGCTAACTGTTGCACCATTCAAAGTAAATACGTATCCAGATTGTGATTTAGAATCATCCGGATCGGTGTTCCAACTAGCATCGGTGTAACCATTAACAACGAGTTGTTCATCACCTCCATAAGAAAGAAACATATCCTTAGTTCTTCTCAAGTACTTAAGGATGTTTTTGACCGCTGTCCAATGATCCACTCCTGGATCACTTTGATATCCTATGGCTGAGGCATAGGGAGTCATAGGGAGTAGTACATAGCATGGCATACATTAGAGATCCTATGGCTGAGGCATAGGGAGTCTTACTCATCCTTTCTCGATCTTCTGCCGTTGTCGGACTTTGAGTTTTACTCAAGGTCGTATTGGGCAACATGGGCAAGAACCCTTTCTTGCTATCTTCCATTCCAAACCTCTTTAGAACTTTGTCCAAATATGTACTTTGTGACAATGATATTAGGCGTCTCGATCTATCTCTATAAATCTTTATGCCCAATATATAAGCTGCTTCGCCAAGATCCTTCATTGAAAAACTATTATTCAAATATTCCTTAACACTATTAAGAAGGTCTACATCATTCGCAATCAACAATATGTCATCTACATATAGTATTAAGAATGCTACAGAGCTCCCACTCACTTTCTTGTAAATACAAGCTTCTCCATAAGTTTGTATAAAACCAAAACTTTTGATCACCTTATCAAAACGTTGATTCCAACTCCGGGATGCTTGCTTCAATCCATATATGGACCGTTGAAGTTTGCATACCTTGTTAGCATCTTTAGGATCGACAAAACCTTTGGGTTGCATCATATACAACTCTTCATCAATGTCTCCATTGAGGAATGCTGTTTTGACATCCATCTGCCATATCTTATAATCATAATATGCAGCGATTGCTAACATAATCCTCACATACTTTAGCTTCGCTACAGGTGATAAAGTCTCATCGTAGTCAACTCCTTGAATTTGTCGAAACCCTTTTGCGACAAGTCGAGCTTTATAGACAGTAACATTACCATCAGCATTTGTTTTCTTCTTGAAAATCCATTTGTTCTCGACAGCCTTCCGGCCATTCGGTAAGTCCACCAAAGTCCATACTTGGTTTTCGTACATGGATCCAATCTCGGATTTCATGGCTTCTTGCCATTTATTGGAATTTGGGCTCATCATCGCTTCCTCAAATGTCGCAGGGTCATCGGTGTTGTCCACCAACATGACACTCAAAACGGGATCATACCAATCAGGAGTGGTACGAGTTCTCGTTGACCTGCGAGGCTCTGTAGCAACTACAACCGAAGTTTCATGATCATCATCATTAGCTTCCTCTCTTACTGGTGCAGGCACAACAGGAACTTCTTCCGGTGCTACGCTACTCGCAAGTTCGAGAGAAGGTTCGACAACCTCGTCGAGTTCTACTTTCCTTCCAGTCACTTCTTTTGAGAGAAATTCCTTCTCTAGAAAGGATCCATTCTTGGCAACGAAGATTTTGCCTTCGGATCTATGATAGAAGGTATACCCAATAGTTTCCTTTGGGTATCCTATGAAGACGCATTTTTCTGCTTTGGGTTCAAGCTTGTCCGGCTGTAACCTCTTTACATAGGCTTCGCAACCCCAAAATTTAAGGAACGACAATTTAGGTTTCTTCCCAAACCATAATTCATACGGTGTCGTTTCAACGGATTTATATGGTGCCCTATTTAAAGTGAATGCGGTTGTTTCTAATGCATAACCCCAAAATGATAGCGGTAAATCTGTAAGTGACATCATAGAACGAACCATATCTAAGAGAGTTCGACACGACGCTCGGACACACCATTACTGTGGTGTTCCCGGTGTCAATTGTGAAAGTATTCCGCATTTCTTCAAATGCTCGCCAAACTCGTAACTTAGATATTCACCTCCACGATCAGAACGTAGAAATTTAATCTTCTTGTTACGTTGATTCTCTACCTCACTTTGAAATTCCTTAAACTTCTCAAAAGTTTCGTACTTATGTTTCATGAAATAGATATACCCATATCTACTCAAGTCATCCGTGAAGGTAAGAACATAACGATAACCATCATGATGCTACACTCATTGGACCACACATCGGTATGTATGATTTCCAATAAGTCCGTAGCTCGCTCCATCATACCGTAAAATGGAGTCTTAGTCATTTTACCCATCAGACATGCTTCGCATCTTTCAAGTGATTCGAAATCAAGTGATTCAAGAAGTCCATCGGAATGGAGTTTCTTCATGCGCTTCACTCCAATGTGACCAAGACGACAGTGCCACATATAGGCCGAGTTATCGCTCGATTTCAAACGTTTAGCCTCAATGTTATTAATATGTGTATTTCCAGTATCGAGATTCAATAAGAATAGACCATCTATCAAAGGTGCATGTGCATAAAACATATTACTCATATAAATCGAACAACCATTATTCTCGGACTTAAACAAGTAACCGTCTCGCAATAAACAAGATCCCGATATAACGTTCATGCTTAACGCAGGCACCAAATAACAATTATTTAAGTATAAAACTAATACCGATGGTAGATGAAGAGGTAGCGTGCCGACCGCGATCACATCAACCTTTGATCCGTTTCCCACGCGCATCATCACCTCGTTCTTCGCTAGCTTCTGTTTATTCTGCAGCACCTGTTTCGAGTTACAAATATGAGTAACTGAACCAGTATCAAATAACCAGGCACTACTACGAGTACTAGTGAGATACACATCAATAACATGTATATCGTATATACCTTTCTTCTTGATGTTGCCGTTCTTCAAATCCGCCAAGTACTTTGGGCAATTCCGCTTCCAGTGACCTTCTCCCTTGCAGTAAAAGCACTCAAGACGTGCTTAGGTCCAGCCTTCGTCTTCTTCGTCGGCGCGGTAACTTTCTTACCACCCTTCTTGAAGTGTCCCTTTTGCTTAGACTTGCCTTTCTTGAATTTGGTGGTCTTATTGACCATAACACTTGGTGCTCTTTCTTGATCTCCACTTCTGCAGATTTCAACATGGCGAAGAGTTCTGGCAACTGCTTGTTCATGTTTTGCATATTGCAGTTCATCACAAAGTTCTTGTAACTTGGTGGTAGTGATTGGAGGACACGATAAATCCCCAAAGCATTAGGAATCACTATACCCAAGCTTTGAAGTTTGTTTGCGTGCCCAGACATCTTAAGCACATGCTCACTGACGGAGCTGCCCTCTTCCATCTTACAGTTAAAGAACTTTTCAGAAGCCTCATAGCTCTCAATTGCCGCGTGAGTCTCAAAGATCAATTTGAGATCACGGACAATATCATGTGGGTCTAAATTCTCAAACCTTTTCTGAAGCTCCGATTCTAAACCATACAAGATAGCACACTGAACTGTGGAGTACTGAGTCTTCCGAGCGAGGTAAACATTATTTACTTCATCGGTAGCAGTAGCTGCAGGTGGGTCACCCAGCGATGCATCTAGCACAAAGGTCAAATTACCAGCTGTGAGGACAATCCTCAAATTGCGGAACCAATCCGCGAAGTTGCTTCCATTGTTTTTCAACTTCTCTTTCTCTAGGAACGCATTAAAATTGATGGTAGGGGCCGCCATTGATCTACAACATATTTGCAATAGTTTAGACTAAGTTTATGACAAATTGAGTTCTAATTAATAGTTAAATTAATCTAGGTGAACTCCCACTCAAAACAATATCCCTCACATTGTTTTAGTGATCACATGAACCAAATCGACCACATCAATACCGATCATCACGAGAGTTGATGTAGTTTCAATGGCGAACAATCGACATGTTCATCATATCTACTATATGATTCATGCTTTACCTTTCGGTGATCCGTGTTCCGAGACCATGTCTGTACATGCTAGGCTCGTCAAGATCAAACCTTAGCTTCCGCTTGTGCAAATCTGGCTTGCTCACGTTGTATACAGTTGCGGAATCTAACACACCCGATCATCACGTGGTGCTTCGAAACAACAAGCTTTAGCAACGGTGCTTACTAAGGATGAACACTTTAGAACTTGAAATTCATGTGCATGAGGGATCATCTTATAATGCTACCGTCGTTAACTAAGCAATACAAGATGCATAAAGGATTACATCACATGCAATTCATAATATGTGATATGATATGGCCTTTCTTCTTTGTGCTTCCGATCTCCATCTTCAAGCACGAACATGATCTCCATCATCACCGGCATTGCATCAAGGTCAATGACGCTGCTTCATGGTTGTCGTCCACCGGCTTCAACTATTACAACTACTTTGAATAGACACGCGGGTCTTAACAGAATTTAAAGACAACCATATGGCTCCTGCCGGTTGCCAACTTACAATAAGGAACATTGCATACATCAAATATAATCACAATCATGGCCATATCACATCACACCCCTGCAAAACAAAGTTAGACGCCTCTACTTACTTTGCATGTTTTACGTGGTTTGGGGATTTCAATAAGTGTCATTCTAACTTACGAACAAGAACCACAACATTGATAATAGTATTGTCAATCACCCGTTGTAAATTGAATCTTAACTATGTTGGGAGAAACAGGCACCCGCAAAGCCACTTACGCAATACAAGTTGCATGTCAAGCGTGGAGCAAGTCTCATGAATGATGTCATGTAAGGTTAGCCCGGGCCGCTTCATCCCACCATCCCGCAAGATGCAAAGTACACAAGAAGCGATCGACAACAAAAGCATCAACGCCCATAATGACCATTGTGTTCTACTCGTGCAACAGATCTACATATAGACACGACTCTGATACCACTGTAGGGTTTTGTAGCATGGAAAACAAAAAAAATCTACCGCATACAAACAAACAAGCCAAGATCTATCTACTAGATTGTAGCAACGAGTCGATAGAATAACTCACCCTCGAAGATTCCAAAGTGTTTAACGAGAGCGGATTCTCGTGGGTGATGTAGTCGTACCCTTGCCGATCTCAAGATCGCGTAGACGATCCTTCCGGCGCTGCGTTCCGGCAGCGCTTCCGTAGTCCGTCACACGTTTGGTACTCGACGAAGACCTTCCTCTCCCTTGTTCCAGCAGGCAGCGGAGGTTGTAGCACTCTCCTCGCGATTCCGGCAGCACAACGGCGTGGTACCGGAAGTAGAGGAGAGATCTCGCAGGGCTTCGCCTTAAGCCGGAGCGAGTATGGTGGACTATGAGAGAGATCCTCGGCGATCTAGGGTTTAGACGCACCAAGGATGGGGCAAGGCCGGCGGCGGCGAGTTGCCCTAGGTGGTGGCGGCTATGGAGGGCGGCGGCTAGGGTTAGGGTTTAGAGGTGGAGGTGTTGTGTACTTGGAGGGGCAGCCCTGCCCCTCCTTATATAGGTGGAGGGGGCGCGCCAGGGGAGGGGAGTCCCTCCCCAACCCGGTTTCCCAAGTGGGCCGACGGTGGAGGGAGGGAACTCCTCCCCAAGTAGGTTTCGTACTTCCCCTCCACCTCACAAAATAGCGTTTGACTTTTCAAATTGGCGTTGACTTTTTCAAACTAGGATTTGATTAAACCCTTTATTTTGTTCAGCGATGACACCTAGTACATGATGCAATCATTCCAACTTGATATGACACATTCATGTACCCTTCCCCTCCGGAGTGCCGGACCTTCCGGAACCTTCTAGAACATTCCCGATGAAAACACCGGAACCATTCTCCAACCCCGAAACAGGACTTTCCTTATATGAATCTTATTCTCCGGACCATTCCGGATCTCCTCGTAATATCCCGGATCCCATCCGAGACTCCGAACAACATTCGGTGTCTTACTCATCATTCCATAACTACTCAAACAACGTCAACTCCTTAAGTGTGTCTCCCGACGGTTCGTGAATTATGCGGACATGATCGAGACACTTCTCCGAACAATAACCAATAGAGGAATCTGGAAATTCATATGGCTCCCACATATTTCTACGATTACTTTGCGATCGAATGAACCACTTACATACGATACCAATTTCCCTTTGTCTCACGATAGTTTACTTGTCCGAGGTTATGATCGTCGGTATCTCTGCATACCTAGTTCAACCTCGTTACCGATAAGTACTCTTTTCTCATTCCCGTGGTATGTGATCCCTTGTGAGCCAGTCACATGCTTGCAAGCTAATTGGATGACATTCCACCGAGAGGGCCCAGAGTATATCTATCCTTCATATGGATGGACAAATCCCACTCTTGATCCATGTGTCTCAACCAATACTTTCCGAACACTCAATGCCATCTTTATAGCCACCCAGTTATGGTGTGGTGTTTGATGTCATCAAAGCATCCTTCCGGTAAAGGTGATATACATGATCTCATGGTCGAAGGAATTAGGTTACTATGTATCAGAAAGCATATAGCAATTGAACTATTAAAATGACTTGATCTTTATGCTACGCTTATCTATAGGAGTATGTCCACCATATCATTCTCCTAACGATATGATCTTGTTGTTAATAACATCTCAATGTTCATGATAGGGAAACCACAATCATTTATTAACCAACAAGCTAGTATTATAAAGAGGCTTTACTAGGGACTCTATTTTAGTTTACAAATCACACAAGTATTAATGTTTCCTTGTTAATACTATTATAGCATGAATGTAAACATTTATCATAAACACAAAGATATAATAATAACCATATTTATTATTTCCTCTAGGGCATATCTCGAACAGTCATTAGAATCTACTTGGCCAAGATAGCTACTAGAAACGGAGAGCATGCAAGATCTCAAACAACACATACATGATAGAATCAATAAGATAAAACCATTAACCAATCTTACATAGTAATCTCAATATCCATTGGATCCCCGCAAACACAACATGCATGATTACAAATATGATCGTGATCATGAACGGAGCTCACAAGATCTAAATATGGTAGCACAAAGGAGGTGAAACAACCATCTAGCTACTATATAGACCCATAGTCCAAGGTGGAACTACTCACGCATCATACCGGGGGCTGGCATGGTGATGAAGAAGGCCCCCGGGATGATCTCTCCCCTTTGGTAGGGTGCCGGGAAGAGCTTCAGATCCCCCCGATCTAGGGACGATGGTGGCGGCTACGGACTATTTCGTGGAGATCTGATAGGGTACTTAGGGTTTAGGTATAGGGGGCTTCTTATAGGCGAAGGGGGAGACCGAGGTGGCCACACCCCCCAGGCATGGGCCAGGCCTGGCCATGTGGCCAGGGGTGTGGGCCCCTCGAGGCCCTCCTCCGTCTCATCTTCTGGCTCCGTGTTCTCCTTGGTGAAATATTGACTTTGTCTTTTGTCCCATACAATTCCGAGAATATTCATTTTCTGGCTTTTCTGGAACAAAAAACAACAGAAAACAGGCAACTGACACTATGGCATCTTGTTAATAGGTTAGTCCCAGAAAACATATAAAAATACCTCAAAGTGTAGACAAAGCAAAGCAAAGTAGATACTAAACAAGCATGGAACATCAAAATTTATAGATACGTTTACAATGTATCAAGCATCCCCAAGCTTAAATCCTGCTCGTCCTCGAGTAGGTAAGTGATAAAAAGAATAATTTTTGAGGTGACATGCACCATCACAATCAAGATCAAACCATTTTCAAGCATTGAAAGCCGGGATCAAAGTACTCTAAACATGAGCATGAAAGAAGAAGTTCTAACAATAAGACAAAGTAACTATGCATGCAACATGAAAGGGTACAACAAGATTCATGAATAACAATGCATTGAAAGACGTTTGTTTGTTTTACATATAGAAAACATAGCATAGTGGCATTCAACTTGCCCCACATGGAGTAGCAATAAATGCATAGGACGCCTTTAAAGTTCATAAGGGTGACTGGATACAAATAGTTAAAGAGCAAGCAATATCAACAATATGAATCAATCAATAAGTTTTGGGACAATGCACATAGAAATAAGAATGGCAACTATGCTCTCTTAATTGGTGCCTAAGGATAGAAGGTGGAGACTCAATATAATAGTGGAAGAAAGGCCCTTCATAAGGGAAGTAGGGATTTCAAGTATCATAAAGAGCTTCCAAAAATTATGGTACTTGTTAGCTTTCAGCTCTCATTGCCCCTATCATAAGAATCTTGAAGTGATTAAGGTTAAAGTGAACAAACTATGTAGTATATGCTTGACAAAGTATAAGTTGGCAATCTCATGTCCCTTGAGTACGAGTGCTGCTCCTCATGCTACTCAACTTTAGTCACCAATAAGTTCTTATCATAGTAAATACATGTGTATCATAGAGAGTCGCCAACGGGGTACCCCTTGCACATGATACATGAGCTATCCCATATCAAAATGACAAGGCAAGCAGACAATGAGCATCTCAGCAATCTTCTTATTTACCATGGGAAAATGGTGCTTTTTTCTCTCTTTCCTATTTTCTCATCTCTCTTTTTTTATTTTTCTCAATCTCTTTTTTCTATCTATTTTTTATAAGAAGAATGCTTCATAGATTGTTCACTATGGTGATGCTGCAAGTTTCCACCATGATTAGGAATGGCTTAGGCTAGCGGCCCAGGCGTTTCTCTAACACACATACATAACTCCATGGACTTACAAGATCGCCTTTAATTTCACACCGATGACATCCATAAACAAAAGAGCATGATATCAACTGGGTAGATATTTACAGGTGTTGAAAGCGTTCCCCATGATAGCACGGTTCTGCTAATCCCAACGTATAAGTGCAAGCATATACAACATAGATGACATAATGGTTCAAGTTTATTAGGGGCAAGAAAAATAAAGTGTACCATCAAGTTTGTGAGAGCTTTAATCACTAAGTTTCACATAACAAGTTTAATTTGGAAGATAGATAAAACAAGAATATACTTGGAATGGTATAACACACCATGTATAGGAATTTATAGTGGACACTTTGGAATAACTTGGTTTCTTGGGAGTTTAATTTTTGTGCTCCATTCTCATTTTCAATAGTCGTACTATTAATATTATCAACCAATATAGGACCATCATCTGGAGCTTTATCATAAACATTTTCTAAGCAAAACTCTTTAGTACAATGCATTTCGAAGTTAGGCACAAATAAAGGATTATCATAGATAACAGGAGCATAATTACTATCACAAGTTTTACCCATAGTAGATATTTCAAAAGAATCCACAATAACATAACATTCATCCTCCTTTGGTAAGCATGGGGGACAATCAAATAAGGTAAGCGGTAAAGAGTTACTCTCATTAGAAGGTAGGCATGGGTAGATAATCCATTCTTCCTCCTCTTGATCATCACTCTCCTCCTCTTTTTCATCTAATGAGCTTTCAGGTTCAGTAATTTCTTCTTCCATAAGCTCCTGCAAGGCATTAGTCTCTTCCGTTTGTGGAAAGTATCTATTAATATATTCAAGAATATAGCCATTTTCTTCCTTGTAATTATCAAAGCAAAATTTAAGTATATCATAAATCTCATATTTGTAAGGTGAATCATCAGTATTTTCAAGCAAACTAGCAAGTTCAAATGCACCCTTCCAAGAAATAAATTCTTCAATTTGTTCCACATTATAAAAGTCATAATTTCCTTTAACATAAGAAGATATGGTAACATTATCATTATACTTACATTAAAAAGGGAGGTGTTTATACCTTCTACAGTAAGAAGATTTATCACAGCAATAAGTAACATTATAAGTAGAGCACACATTTCTAGCAATGGTATTCAATTTATCAATTTGTTCCCATAACTGTTTCCCTTTTTGTGAGAAGCGGTGTTCCATATAATAATATTTTTGTTCTTCCGTGAACCCACATTGCCAATAAGAACTAGCTTCAAAGAAATCAACCATTGATAGAAAGCATGACAAAGCAAGGCAATAACATACCAACAACTATAGTAGGAACTAATTTTTTTGTCTTTTTGAAAAGAAAAGACAAACCAAATGAAACAATTTTTTTTTGAATTTTTGATAAAAAGAAGCAAGCAAAACAAGGCAAAACAAACTAAGCAAAACAAAAACAAAGTAAAAAGAAAGGTTGTGAAGGACTCCCCTTGTGAAGCCGTCCTTAGCCTCCCCGGCAACGACGCCAGAAAACTCGTTGATGGCGGCTCGAATCACTGTAGAGCTTCGTTGGGCAACCCCAAGAGGAAGGTATGATGAGCACATCAGCAAGTCTTACCTCAGAAAGAAACCAAGGTTATCAAACCAGTAGGAGGAAGGAAACGACTCAAAGGTGTTGCTAGCAACATGGAAACCTGCACAACACAAACTCAAGACTTTGCCCCAATGAATAGTGAGGTTGTCAATCTCACTGGTTTGCTGAAAACAAAGGATTAAACATATGGTGCGGAAGGTAATGGTGTCTTTCAGAAAGTAAATAGTAACAGTGGAAGATATATCAATGGTAAAGATTGGACCGGGGTCCACAGTTCACTAGAGGTGTTCTCCTTAAGAGTAACCAACATAACATGTTGGGTAAACAAATTACAGCGGGGCAATTGACAGGACAGAGCAAGGCATAACAATGCAATACTAGACATTCATGATCCTATGAGATTTGGTTGGGCATTACAACAATATACATAGACTGCCATCCAACTACATCTATGACTAGTAATCCACCTTCAGGTTATCATCCGAACCCCCTCTAGTATTAAGTTGCAAGCAATGGATAACTGCTTTAAGCAATGTGTGTAAAGTAAATAATACAATTGTTCCATGAACAAAAGTTCGTTGTTTTCTCCCTAGTAGCAACACCACATCTACAACCTTAGAGATTTCTGTCACTTCCCCAGATTCAATAGAGGCATGAACCCACTATCGAGCATAAATACTCCCTCTTGGAGTCACTAGCATCTACTTGGCCAAGATAGCTACTAGAAACGGAGAGCATGCAAGATCTCAAACAACATAGACATGATAGAATCAATAAGATAACACCATTAACCAATCTGACATAGTAATCTCAATATCCATCGGATCCCCACAAACACAACATGCATGATTACAAATATGATCTTGATCATAAACGGAGCTCACAAGATCTAAACATGGTAGCACAAAGGAGGAGAAACAAACATCTAGCTACTGTATGGATCCATAGTCCAAGGTGGAACTACTCACACATCAATCGAAGGCTGGCATGGTGATGAAGAAGGCCTCCGGGATGATCTCTCCCCTCCGGTAGACTGCCGAGAAGAGCTTCGGATCCCCCGATCTAGGGACGATGGTGGCGAAGGCTATGAACTGTTTCATGGAGATCTGATCGGGTACTTAGGGTTTAGGTATCGGGGGCTTCTTATATGCGAAGGGGGAGACCAAGGGGGTGCTCAAGGCGGCCGCACCCCACCAGGCCTGGCCGCAAGGCCAGGGGGTGTGGGCTCCTCGAGGCCCTCCTCCGTCTCGTCTTCTGGCTCCGTGTTCTCCTCGGTGAAATATTTACTTTGGCTTTTGTCCCGTTCAATTATGAGAATATTCATTTTTTGGCTTTTCTGGAAGCAAAAACAACAGAAAACAGGCAACTAGCACTGTGGCATCTTGTTAATAGGTTAGTCCCATAAAACATATAAAAATACCTCAAAGTGTAGAAAAAGCAAAGTAGATACTAAACAAGCATGGAACATCAAAAATTATAGATATGTTTACAACGTATCAGCTTGTTCCTCAGACCGTGAGACCATATTTAATCACTGTCACCTCAAAGTGCTTAGGAAGCATAAAACGTCACTCATGAAATGGTGATTACAAAGGTGTGATCAAGTACTCAGTGGGGCAGGTTGAGGCGTATGTGTCAAGAGCATGATTTGTACATCCATGTGATGGAAGATACTTTGGTCCCACTTGGATAAGTTATATCTAATATGTAGCACAACATGTGACTAGGTCACGAGGATAGCACTTATCGGTATGAGTAAAAGTAGCATTGTCGATAACAAGGTTGAACCCGACATGGTGATGTCAATGATCAAATCTCAGACAATGGAAGTATCGCAGAGACAAAAGGAACATGACACAGATCGTTTGAGGTTCAATACGATGGAGAATCGTGAATGCATAGGGGTCACATGGGCATCTCGGTCCCTCTATTGACCATTGATAGAGATCATGTCTATTACATTCTCGAACCGTAGGGACGCACTCTTAAGGGCATTACGACGCTTAGAGATCGACCTGTAACAAGGAATCCCAAAAGAGAGAGAAACTGGAATCATTCTGGAGATCCAAAGATGTTCGGAAAAAGAAAGAAAGAAGGAAAATAACCGGAAGGAGTTTCAGATAAATAGCAATTTATAATATGTATTTATTATATGTTAATTGTGGATTAATATATTCTAAATAATATTTAAATTAATATTTATAAAGGTAACCTTCTTATTAGGCCAAAACCCCGGAGGGAATTGACCTAAAAAAGAAAACAGTAGAAAAGGCAGCAAACAACCAACATGGGTGGGAGATACTTCGTGCCGCACATGCAGCAGGTTGCTGCTGGCCACCGTTGCCAGCCTTCTCACCCCGGCCCATTGGGCGCACAGGGATCAAGGTAGTGGGTGGGCCAGCCACGCCTAATGGCTTGCGGAGGCACCCTGGCCTGCCCGGACTCGCCCTCTAGCCGTTGTGCTGGGTGCTAACTAGCGGGCCGCGGTCGGCCCACCTACTCACCGATGGCTATGTGCTGCTCGTGGCTTTGTTGGGCCATCGGGTTGAGATGCCATACCCTCCTCCTTGCCACCTGCGCGCTGGTGCTGGGCCACGCGAGGCCATCCCGCCTGGCCACCGCTAACGCTTGTTGCTGCTGATGTTTGCCTGTTGGGCTGGCTCCGGCTAGGAGCTGCTTTTTCCTTTATTCCTGACTTTGTTTAGTCCCACATGGGGCACCTAAGAGAGAGGGGACTCCTCCCTTACCCTATATAAAGAGGTGACGATGGGCGGGATAAAACACACAATAAATTCAGATATTCCCTTTGCTAGTGTGCGGTCCCAAATCAAGACTGTACAGGCAAGGCCTTCTATAACATCCCAATATTTAGGACTAAATGAAGGGCAGATTTAGGATTTTGTGCATCTGCATGCATGCATCTGAAAATCTGGATAAATTTTTCACCAAATTCAAAGACTAGAGTGATCAACATTCTCTCACTCCGATGAATTAGATTTAGTGTCATCCGAGGTGAGTGGGATGAATTTTGACATGACCTCTATTGAATTATGAGTTGAGAAATTTTGAATTATAAATAATTATTCACAATAATACAAATACAAGTATTATAAACAAAAGTATAAAGATTATTTAAGACCAACATTATGATGACCCACAAGAATAGGGGATCACAACAGTCTTCGCGGGTAGTATTACCCAATTTATTGATTCAACACAAGGGGAGCCAAAGAATACTTGCCAGCCTTAACAACCGAGTTGTCAGTTCAGATGCACCTGGAAATAATTCTTGCTCACAGAAGTTTATCAGTAGCAACAGTTTGGTAGTAGCAACAACAAAGTAACGGCAATAGCAACAGTGAAACATGAGCAATAGTAACAGTAACGGTAACAGTAGGATTCGAGTGCGGTAGGCATAGGGATGGATGGACGGGCGTTGCATGGACGAGTCTAAACATGTAACTTCAAGATCTAGGGCATTGCAGATAAATAATAACAAGCATCCAAGTACTAAACAATCCTAGGAATGTGCTCCAAACATAGTCATACATGCTCGCAATGAGAACTTGCACAATATCTTCTGTCTAGCCAGCCCGTGGCAGCGAAGCCTCTAAGGAACTACTGGCAATTAAGGTGCTCCTTTTAATAGAGCACCGGAGCAAAGCATTAACACTCCGTGAACACATGTGATCCTCACACCACAACCACCCCCTCCGGTTGTCCCAATTATTGTCACTTTGGGGCCTTTGGATCAGGACAATGATATGTGTACACAACTTGCAGATAAGATCACAAACAATACTATCATAATGATTCAATAATAAGTTCAGATCTGAGATCATGGCACTTGGCCCTAGTGACAAGCATTAAGCACAACAAGTTGCAACAAAGTCAAATAGCACAAGAGATACTAGGCACTATGCCCTAACAATCTTATTCGATTACATGATAAAACTCATCCAATCCCTACCACCCCCAAGCCTACAACAGGGGATTACTCACTCATGGATGAGGGAAACATCAGTGGTTGATGGAGATGCGTTGGTGATGATCCTCTCCAAATTCCCCGTCCCGGCAGGGTGCCAGAACGGAGTTTCTGGATCCGCATCTTGGTTTCTGGTGGCGGCGGCGGAGCGGAACTCTCTCTGGAAAACTATCGAACCCACCTCGGTTTTTAGGTCGAAAGGAAACATATATGCGCAGAGGGAGGCCGAGGGGGTGCCTGGGGTGGCTGCACCTCCGTGCACACGGCCAGGGCCCGGGCCAGGGCCCCCATGCCTCCTCTCCGTCTCTTCTTCTGGCTCCATGGATCTTCTGGTGAAGTATAATTTTTGGCATATTTTCTGGGATTTTTCCTGATAGTTCATTTTCTGCACAAAAACAAGACACCAAGGTAATTCTGCTGAAAACAGCGTCAGTCCGTGTTAGTTGTATCCAAATCACAAAAGTTTAGAGAAGAAACAATAGCAAAGTGTTCGAGAAAGTAGATATGTTTTGGACGTATCAACCCCCCAAGCTTAGCTTATTGCTTGTCCTCAAGCAATTCAGTTGAAAACTGAGTGCAATAAAAGAACTTTCACGAACACATTGTTTCATATGATGTAAATATTCTCAGCATAGGAGTAGATGCTTATAAAATTCATAATAAGGAGTATGCAACTAAGTCTACTCAATAGTCATTGCAAGCTATGAAAAGAAACCAACTCAATAATAATAAGTAGCATGAAACATAAACATAAGCAACATTGCAATGCTCATAATAAGGTATGATAGAGTGGTATCTCGCTTGCCTTTGTTTGAAGAGCAAAATATAAATGCCAAGGGACCTCTGAAGTTCACATGAAGACTAGAAGTAAAGATATCAGAGATACAAGCATCAAAGTCATGACATAATTAACCAAGTTTTGGAACAAACACAAGAATGACAACTATGCTCTCAAGAAGGTGCTCATAGAATAAGTGGTGACTCAACAAGGTTGTGAAAATGGTTTCGTGAAGTTTTGAAAGGCTTCCCAATGCTGAAAGGAAGGTACTCATTAGCTTTGATCTCTCATTTCCCCTATCATAGGCATCTTCATGTGGTTAAGGTGAAAGTGAGGTCCACTCTGAATCATATGCTTGACAGAGCATAGACTAGAAATCCCAAGTCCCTTGAGTACGAGGGTCGCTCCGCATGCTACTCAACTTTGGTCACCTAAAAGTTCTTGTCATTGTAAATATATCATCGAGAACCGCCAACGGGGTACCCCTTGCACATGGTATAGGAGCTTTCACATAACAAAAATGACAAGGCAAGCAGACAATGAGCATCTCAGCAATCTTTTTATTTACCATGTGCATAGCTTTTTATTTAAGACGCTTCATAGATGCTCATTATAGTGATGCTGCAAGTTTCCACCATGATTAGGTATGGCTTAGGCTAGCGGCCCAGGCGTTTCTCTAACACAATGTATAAACTCCATGAACTCACAACTTCCCCTTTTATTTCACATCGTCGACATCCATAAAAAAGAGAGCAAGGAATCAACTGGATGAGATATCCAAAAATTGTTGAAAGCGTTCCCCGTGACAGCACGGTTCTGCTGACTCCCAGCATATAATTAGCAAGCATATAACTTTCATGTACTAGTCACAATGGTTCAGAATTATTAAGCGCAAGGAATAAAGTGTGCCATCAAGTTCGTGAGAGCTTTACTAACTAACTTTCTCAAAACAGACAAACATTTTATTTTGGGAGAAAACACGGCATATAGAATATGCACTAAAATAGCAAATGATTCCAATAGGTAGGTACGATGGACACAGTTGGCAATGTTAGTTTTGGGGAGTTGGAAACACAGGTAGAGCTCGTACTCAGTGCAAGTGAAGTCTAGCAATAGAGAGGGAGCGACAAACGAGAGAGCAATAGCTGTCATAATCATGCTTGCAACAAAACATGACTAACTATGGCATGAAAGTGATACAAGAACTCTGAGGCAAAATAAATCATCGAGGCTTACTGACTATTGATTAGTCATATGAATGCGTGAGCATGTGCCAAGTCGATTCACATGAACAGTCAGAGGAGGATACCACAATATCATACCAAAGTATGAATAAAACAATGCAAGCAAATATTCATATGACATGCTACAAACTATTAGCAAGATGGAGCTAATCATAGACAAGCAAGAACTACTAAGCATCCATAATGACATACACCTTACACAAACAGGCTAAGCATGCTCACAATGATGAGTATATGTACAAAAATGAAACAAATAGAGTTTGTTACCAGCCTCTTACAACACCCGGAGTTGTCTTAATCTTCATTATTGCCCTTCACTTGTGTGACTTGAATAATTAACATGAAACCAAAATCCACTGAGGACGGCTGAACCCTGCAAAGAACTCACAAAACCAAAGAAGAACAACAAATATTTTTGGTGTTTTCGATTTTTTAGAAACAAGCAAACAAAGAAAAACCAAACAAAAACAAAGCAAACCAAACAAAGCAAAATCTTTTTGGATTTTTCTTTTCAGGCAAACCAAAGCAAAGAATCAAAGAAACAAACCAAGAGAAACAATGAACATATTTTTGGTATTTTTGGGTTTTTTGAAAGAAGCAACAAAAAATCAAAAATAAAGTGAAACAATGGATATACAAAGAACCGACCAAACATGATATATATATGAGTGTGACGTCGGTATACCTCCCCCCAAGCTTAGGCTTTTGGCCTAAGTGGGGCTCAATAACGCAGATAGTACCCCCATGCTTGTGGGTCATCATAGGATGATCATAGTCAGGCACCTGCGATGAAGAAGAAGATGCGCCCCAATCAAATGAGGGCTGATGGTATGAAGACTCTCCCAAGTTGGAGGGCTGAACCGAATTGTCTTCGGCATCCTCTTCAACATTCTCCTCTTGATGGTAGAGTTCCCCCACATAAGTGTCAACCTCTTCCTTCGTAAGCAACCATCCTTGCCTGTTATCAAAGTTAAACAAAGCAGGTGTAGGCAAATAAACTATTTTCTCAATCCTACCCTTTCTCCAACCTTGCTGGTAAAACGATAATTCATATGGTAAACTTCTCACATTAGCCCCTAAGGAAACAAAACCATGCTGAATCATGGATTCAATATCAAGCCTCTCTATGGGGAACTAAAAATCTGAATAATGAGGCTCTAAACCATGGAAAACTAGCAACCTAGAAGCAACGATACCTCCACAAATTCCACCCTTCTAACGGTTGGTGGTGAGACGGTGAGCTATCAAAGCACCCAAACTATAAGATCTATTCCTATTCAGAGCAGCTGCAATAAAAGCTAGATCAAAAGAAGACAACTTTCTAGCAAGAACACACATGGTAATGAAATAGGCAAAGTATCTAATAGCTGGGAGCTGAATGTTCCGAATTTTACCACTTTCCTTTGAGAAGTCGAAACCTTGGCAAATCTCAGTATACCAATCAATAAGTGACTTGGGCCTCTCCTTGATCATCTCACAAGATCCCCACTGAGGTACTCTAATTGCTGCACAGAAATCAGCAAAAGGCAGGTCAACAGGTATATTATGTATTTTGTAATGGACCATGGGATTAGAAGTATACCAAATGAACCGGAAGTCCTGCACGAAAGCTATGGTTAGCTTAACATATTGGGATGGTTCACCTTCAACAAAGTGTTCCAACCCGGCATTTGTGATCATAGTTTGGAAATCTTGGACGATCCCCGCAACTCTCATAAATTCATGGCATGGATATATGGAAGGAAAAACTGCCTCCTCATGATGAACCTTCATTGGCTCATGCACCATCAAGTCATATTGATTCAATGGATAAGCACTCATATTCCTTGCTGAAATTTTTAGACAAGCATCAAACCAAGTGATTTCTAAGTTGATAAATGATGAGCAACTACTATAGGAACTTGTTAGACGACTACACATGCATCAAAACAAAGTTTCTAAGCAAAGAACAAGCATGCAAGCTCAAACAACCTGTCACCTATAGCAGCAAAATACTCAAGATACAATCTACCAACAAATCTAATTGGACAAGTGGAGAAGGCACATACCAAGGAACAATCCCTCCAAAAATTAGCACTTGAGATGGGCTGAACAAGGAGATCGAAAATCACGATCAAGAACAACAAGAACTCGAGCTTGAGCAAGTTTTCCGGTGTTTTTCGGGAGAGAGAAAGAAGGTGGCTTTGAGGAGGCAGCCTGGAGGGCCCCGGGTAGGCCAGACTCCCCCAGGCGCCGCCACCTAGTAGGCCGTGCCTACCAGGGGTCTGGTGGTATGGGGTGGCCCCCTGGGTCACCTCAGGTGCCACTCTGCCCCTTTTTCCGAGGAAAAATTTATTTTGAAATTTTGGGATTTTTCAGGAAACTTTATTTTGGCCAATTTTCAGGGTATGAAAATTGATTTTCTCGCAGAAACAGTTTTTTTAGAAGAAGCAAAATCAAACCAAAAGCCAAACTACAGGAGCTCTAAGAAACTCAAACAAGCAAACAACCAGCAAAACTAAAGCTAAAGAAAAGACTAGGAAGGAGAAAGGAAAAAGAAAGCAAGTATAACCACAGTGGAAACATTATTTTGTTCATTAAAATATTTTTGTTAACAAGGTTGATCAAGTCTTGTTACCAAAAAAATCTTATATGAAACAAAACTTTTCATTCCACAAGGTGATTATGTTACCTCATACTTGATAGCAATAGTCCCAATCATAATAGTTTCAAAATTTTCTTGTGGAATGGGACAATATATTTCTCCAACCTTGATGACCTCAATATTTTCAATGGAATTCAGGCAATAGCTCTTAACAACCTTCTTGGGGAAATAGATAGTGTGCTCTTTGTCATTAATATTAAATGTTACTTTTCCTTGATTGCAATTGATGACAGCACCTGCAGTATTAAGAAAATATCTCCCAAGAATAATAGACATATTATCATCCTCAGGCATTTCAAGCACAACAAAATCAGTTAAAACCATGCAATTATGAGCTACTTGAATAGGAACATCCTCACATATACCAACAGGAATAGTAGTTGACTTATCAGTCATTTACAAAGATATATCAGTTGGTATCAACTTTTCTAGATGGAGCCTCTTGTAGAGAGAAAAAGGCATAACACTAACTCCAGCTTCCAAGTCACACTACTAGGAAAATGGCTATAGGTAATCAGCACATCCGTGGCTCACATGGTTGAAGTGCTCCACGGCTAAAACAGGCGTGGCTCACCTATGGGCAGTGCCCTACTAGTAACTAGAACAACCGTGGCGCACATGACCATAGTGCGCCACAGATATGTGTGGGCCAGGGCCCTATTGGCCGCACGCCAGACATCCGTAGCGCACATAGGGTAGGTGCGCTACGGTTGTTAGCGTCAACCATGGCGCACATGGAGGGGGTGCGCTACGCCTAAGCGCATGCCCCTCTCTGCTGTGAAACGGCCAGACACATCCGTGGCGCACTATGGCATGTGCGCCACGGATGTATAAACTTAGTAGTAGGGAACCTTGCCCTAGTGCCCTACGCCTAACTATCCTGCACCAACTCCACCCCCTCCCCCCGTGGATCGCCTTTTTAGGCTTTGCAAAAAATAAAAGATAATGATAAACACTTCAAAAAATTAAATCCTTTCATATTCAGGTAGGTAATGTGGTATAGCTTCTAGTAAAATTAACAAACATGAGTTTCGACTTTATTTGCAAAAAAAAGTCATGCCACGATAAAAAAGTCGTAACTTTTGCATACGATATCGAAAAAAACGTATAATATACCAAAATGACGAGAACGAGATTTCCCATCCGTTCGCAACCACCTATGGTCGTTTAGCGATTTTTTAGATTTTCAAAATTCGAAAAGAGTAAAAAGTTACGGTCAAAAGACCGTTTTTTCCTGCAGAAAAAAATAGAGGGCAACTTACCCGTAGCGCACCACCACCTAGTGCGCTATGAGTAAGTTGGGCGGGATTCAAAATTTGAATCCCCACCCCGCCCACCTACCCCTATTCCCTCCCTCTTCTCCTTTTCATTCTCCTCCCTCCTCCTTTTCCTTCTCTCTTCTCCTCCTCCTTTTCCTTCTCTCTTCTCCTCCTCCTCCTCCTCCTTTCCTTCTCCTCCTTCCCTTGCACTGACGATGGCGACGGTGGCCTTCTCCTCCTCCTTGCTCCGGCATCCTCCTCTCCTTGCAGTGACGGTGACGATGGTGATGGCGGCGGCGACCTTCTCCTCCTCCTTGCAGTCACGACGGTGACGACCTCCTTCCTTGCGGCCTCCTCCTCCTTGCAGTCACGAAGAGCGACGACGCCGACGACCTCCTTCTCCTTGCGGCGACCTCCTCCCTTCTCCAGCCACACCTCATTCTCCCTCTCTTCCTCGATGCCGGCGAGGAGTAGCATGACCACGGCCTCCCGCACCTTCCTGCGGTGGTAGGTCGTGGCCACGACCACCATGCTCCAGCGAGGCGACACGACGGCGGCGATGCGGACCCGATTGCTTTTGCAATTCAAAACGAGGGTGTTTTTTGCATTTTTTTATTTTTGAAAAAACATCCGTGGTGCACCTGTACCCCTACCTGTGGCGCACCTGGTAGTGCGCCACGCCTATCTCGATATAACCGTGTAAGTGAGCCCGTGGCGCACTGCTAGTGCGCCACGGAAGGCCTTTTCAGGTGCGCCACGAATAGGCGTTTTTCTAGTAGTGTCACATAAAGCAGTTCTAACATAATTATTCTTAATAGAGCAAGGAATAGTTGGTATACCTGGATCACCAAGTTTCTTTGGAACTTTACCATTGAAGGAATAATTAGCAAGTAGAGTAGAAATCTCCTCATTAGGAATCTTTCTTTTATTAGAGACAATATCCTTCATATACTTTGAATAAGGAGGCAACTTAATAGCATCAGTCAAAGGAATTTGCAAGAATAAAGGTTTCATCCACTCACAAAACTTGTTGTAGTGTTCCTCCTCCTTTGACTTGTGTTTCTTATCTGGAAAAGGCATAGGTTTCTGCACCCAAGGTTCTCTCTCTTTATCATGTTTATTAGCAACAAAATCTTCCTTTGTGTACCTGGTGTTATTAGTGTGCTTATCAGGTTCTTCCTCACCTTCCTTCTTATCAGGAGACTCATTTTTATCATTACCACTCTCAGTTTCAGCATCAGAGATAGATATACCATTAGGATCTACAGCAGGTTCAAGTGGTTCCTCAACTATCTTATGTTTCCTTCCTCTTACGAGGACTACCACTATCCTCACCTTGTTGAGAATCCTGCTTAATTATTTTAGGGTGTCCTTCAGGATATAAAGGATCTTGAGTAGCTATACCACTCCTAGTTCTAATTCCATAAGCATGTTTATCTCTTGAAGCATTAACTAGCATATCCTTTTGCACCTTAGAAAGTTGATAAAGTTGAGTTTGAGCCATTTGAAAGTGTTTACAAAGCATTTTAATGTCATTAGAAGTTCTTTACACAATATATTTTAACTCATGGATAGCTCTAGAGTTTTCCAATAATCTTGTTTCATCTGTTAATCAAATATGCTTCCCGCTTATTGTTCTGCTTCCATGTTTGAAAAATGGTTTGAGTATTGAAACATGGCAAAATTATGTTTCCATTCTTGGATAATGTCTTTCCATCCTAAAATAAGCATTGTTTTTATTTAATAGGTATATTTTCCTGGGTAGTCCATATTTTATTTTTATATAGAATTGACGTCATAATACAATCTCCAGAACTGTTTCCTAGCATATAGGGATTTTTCGCCGAGTGAACAAATAGATATTATTTGCATATGCTTCAAACAAACCATTGCACAAATTAAATCTGATCCTACCCAATATTCAATCCAAAGTTTGCCGTGTACACAATTTTTAACTGTTACCACATGTGTTCCTATCGTTTGGGTTGGGTGCTTCGTGTCCACAAGGATTGAATTTTTAGAGCTTCCAATTTATAATATATACAACCACCAATCAACTATGCTTCCAACAAGATTAATAAGCGCTGCTTGTCAAGTAACATAGTCTTGTGCCAAGAAAGCATTATTTTACAGTTACATAAGAAACTTAATATATCATTTCATTGGAATAATCATGGCCAATCTAACCATTGTTTCTAGCCGTGGTGAATTTTCTTGTCGGTGCAATTTAATTTTGCTTCTGTTGGCCGGCGAGATTGCTTCCAAGATTATAAAGGATGCAACAAATTTTCATTGTACCAACATTGCTTCCAGCAGATAATATAATTTTCTTACAAAGAAAATAGTGTTGCTTCCCGTGTAAGAAAAATTGTTTCAATCAACATTGCTTCTGAAAGATCATATAATTTTCTTTTGATGGAAGTAGTATTTGTTTGGAATTAAAAATATAATTTCTATCATGAATGCTTCTTAAAGGGGATATAATTTTCTTCCAAATATCAGATTTTTTTCCATATACAATAAAAATCAGTCACAGAGTTTGTGCCAGATGGCACAATGCCCACCATCCATGCTAATAGCACATGCCGGGAAACACACCTACAATATCATCAAAACAATCACGCCTGACATGTGTAGAAGGATGTTTTTGAGGACAACATCAACAAGGAATATCAGAGGCTCATTGTGACATGCAACAACTACCTTATGCCACCATTGGTAACTCTCCATGCTTCCTGATGAAGGACACCGGGGTACTAGGAGCATTACACCGGTATGCTTCCAGCGGCCTGAGAATTTGCTCCTCCTAGCGGCAATGCTTCAAACATTAGACATTGACTAACATAATATTGATCTCCATATGCTCATCATGGACGTCGTTGAAGCCAGGATATAGGAGCCAACAGAAAGAAGGTAATCTGCAATATGTGGTGACTTGAATGAGCAACATATGAGAAATATAGAAAGCATGGGGAGATGTTTAAAAAACAACGCATTGACAATTTAAACAAAAAATACTAAATGCTAGAAGCATGGTTCTATTTATGCAAACTGAAACACATATATGTATTGGAAGCATCAATTTATGCTATTCAACATAACTAGTATCACCTATTAGCTTGGAAGCTTGAGAACATAAATCATAGCACAAGGGCGATATTTAAAACACATTGATATAAAATTAAAAGAACCAAAATCAAGAAGGAAGAAGGAAGGGATCGCCTCAACATAAATCATTTGTATTAGAAGAGTATTGAAAATTAAAAGTGGAAGCAAAGAATTACTTCTATTATTATACCCAATCTGTATTGGAAGCATGGATATTTCATAGCGCCTTACTTGTGTTATCTTAATATAACTCATTTGTACTAAAAATAATGCATGACTCTTGAAAATTGTGTAGAAGTAAACATTCACTGCTTAGGAAACATAAGAATATTAATTCGTAAGCATGGAATCACAGAAACATCGATGTTATTTATTGAGAAATTAACATGGTAAATAGGGAGCATGAATATTGTTCTCACACAGCATAACAAGTAGTACATGAAAGAAGATATGATTGCTAATGTTTATATACAAAGATCTTAAACCCACTAGATGTCAGATATGAGCGCAACTATGTTATATGAATTGGCTGGTAAAATATATCTCACAAATGCATATACAAAAATTTGTGGAAAGGATGCACCAAAAAAGGAAGGAAAAGAACACATATTGGAACCAAAGTTTAGTGGCTATTACCTTATTCCCCAATCATGTTGTCGGTTTGACGGATCGAGATGGCTTCCCTGAGTGGTGGAATCAACCAATGACCCACTGATTCGGAGGAAGCATCCACAATAATACATCAATGCCTGCTATTGCCTCCTGCCGGTGACGGTGTCCTCGTCGATGTCTCCTCACATCGGAGCTTCATCTGTGCCGGTGTGCCGTGGAAGATCCGTAGAGAGGTGGGAGAGGACAGTGCACGGGCCGACGAAGAAAGCAGATAAAGGCGGGGATGTGGATAGGAGTGGACAGATTAGGGGATGTGTTTCCAGCATATCATCATATGCCTCAATTAGTGGAGGTTTTATATGGGAACATGCATACTAATTAAAAAAACTGATGCAGAGGAAGCAACACCAAGCGTTGGTTGAGGAAGCGATCGACGCTGCTAAAATGGTCCGAATAATCGTCTCTTGCTGGCCTCAGTTGTATAGTATTTACCATAAGTATAATGGAGACTGAGATTTTTTGTTATGTTGCTACTGGAAACATAATATTTTTGGATGATCTCGCATTCTATTTAATATTTGAGGGTATAGAGTATTACCATTAGCTAGTGTATGTTGCCTTTTGATAATTTTTATCGTGGAGCTGATACGTCTGTAATTTTGAACTCTCGCTATAGTGTCAATTGAATATACATTAGCCATCACACATGTATGCATCTACAAGGGGTCAGAAAGAGAATCATGTTGAAAGTTTTTGGCAATTTTTTGTGCCTCATCATCATCACAATGTTTGGCGGCGATGGCCAGAGAGGATGTTGTTGCCCCTACTTGCGTGGTTGGGAGGACCAATCGTCCCCTTGTGTGAGTGAGATGCATGTCATGATATTGCATACTCGTCACGGCTACGAGAGACTTAAGACGTAACACACAGGTAAAAGAATATGAGATAAAATTTTATTGAATGATTGTCTAAACGTGCATTGCACGTGGACGCTTACTAGTATCAAATAATAAGCAAAGGCAGGCTGAAATTTACATAGAAACAAGGTTGCAGTATTGTACTAGAAAATGACATAGAAACAAGGTGGACAGGGTAAGCTACACACAATTAAGAACCATGTAAAATATTTCTCCTAGTTCTAGTTAAGAAAGTCATTGAACAAACCCCATTGCATTGTAACACTTGGTCTATATATATTTACGGAATAGAAATAGCAGCCTCAAAAGAAGAAGGTAGTATCACTACCATTTCTACTATTCCAGCAACCTTAGTAGTGAGCACCAGAAATCTTCTCCCTTAGTGACCACCACTAAGTGTTTCATTATTTTAAATGCATTCTCTGCACACATGGAAAAATCATGTTTACCTACACCTTCTAGGACGTGATTTGGTAGCCCGCACAAAGTCCAGATAGTTACATAGTGTAAGGAGACCACAACCATTATTACGGATGAGCATAAGTTGATTACACAACTAATTGTTAGATAGCATACCACTATTTTTGTATTTTCGTTACTCGTTAAATACCATCATATTAAACTGCACTAACACACTATCTTATATATCGTAGGAGAACCCAAATCACATTGAGTTACTAACCATGCCCATAGTGAACTATGCTCAGATGAATACGATCTTCAAGCGGATGTTCATATTATCATAGTGAAGAATGGTACACCATGAGGGGGTCCTCGAGGCATGAAAAGAGAGGGGTGTGAGACGTGAGGATGTCCGGGACGGGGAGCACACAAGTTTACCCAAGTTTAGATCCAACTACGATGGTCAGATCCTACTCTTGCAATGAATCCACTATAATCAGTGAAGCGAGAGGTTACAGAGGGTTTGACTATGGTTCGCCTATGCGAGTTGAGATTGCTTCTTCCCTAAGGGTTGTCTATACATGTTGGCTTATATAGTCATCCAACATAAGGCTTACATGGAGGAATCCTATCCAGCTACGGTACAATTTACAACATAGTCAGTACCAACTACATATTGTACTTCAAGCCTTCTAGCATCAGGCCCAAGTCGGTAATTGTTTTGGGCCTTCTCATAGCCGTATGGGACTCTGTTTGTCTCGTTGACTGGGCCGGCCATGGAGCAATATGATCTATCCCTGGTAGGCCACCCTATTTTTCGAGTATAATTACCTTCTTTAGGTATACCCGAAAAGTATAACCCCGACAGTTCATACTGCCAATCTATCTTCAATCTGTATGCTTACTGATCCATGATATAAACTATCTTTCGGACAATGAAACCTTCAATCAGGATTCACAGATGCAGTATAGTTGTTTTTCCCTAGTATACCTAGGTTTAATCGAACCTTGCGAAACGATGCTAAAAGGAAATTAAATAAGGCACATCTACAAGACATTTTTTGTTCATTTTGCCTTCATTTACCAAACCTTTCTAGTTTACTTTAGATCGTGGGGTGTTTCAACGGATGGAGATAGGCCAGGGTGGAAGATTCACCTGCATCTGCACATCATATGGGATAAAGATAGTAATAAGCATATTCGTGTATAATGTTTTAATAAAGATTAAATTTGTGGAAGCACATACCGATATACTAGAGCCTCTGCGATTCATAGGAAGAGCAACAGTATTTTGATCTAACCATTGCACCACGAAATACCAGGATACAAACAATTATTAAGTGAAAACACACAGATGAAATCCTTAAGAAGTGATGTTGGTCTTGTTCCCGAATAGATTGCTAAATAAATATCGTACTTCCCTTTTTTCACTAGGTGACATGGATATACCCCACGGGTACATGACATTGGTATATCTGGTCCAGTCCAAGAAAGGCCCATGTCAGGACATGCAGCCCATGAAGACTTCGGGTGGCCCAAGCCCATAAAGTTTTCGACTCCCTGGAGGACAAGTATAGATTAAGGTAGAATTTCAAAGGGTATCAACCCTAATTTTTAACCGACTCGACCTAACCCGGTACCTGCCTATCTATATAAAGGCCAGGACGGTACGACGAGAAGGATCTCTCTGACCACCGCATACACACCTCCACGCCAGATTGCATCTGCGCACCCCTATAATCTTCGGTTCCACCATAATCAAGATCAGACAAGAAGGAGTAGGGTATTCCCTCCGGGGGCCTGAACCTGGGTAAATCTCGTGTCCCATGTTGCTTGTCTGTTAACCGTTTCGCGACTTCCAGCATTCCCATCTTCTCCAAAACCCAAGTCCATAATAATGGGCATTGACGAGATCGTACCTCGTCCTCGTCTTCGGCGCCTTCGACTTCACCGCCCACTCGCATGCCACCCTGAAGGATTTCGAGTCCGTCGACGATGGGCTCGAGATGCAGTTTGGGAGCTTCTGCTTCCAGGTGGGGCAGACGGGCACCCTCCGCCTCCCAGAGCGGGTGCCACCACCATCCATCAGGCCTGCTTCGTGGGTCCCACCCATCGACGCGTTGCACGCATCGATGTTGACAGATGACTCAGATGACAGCAATAGCTGCAACTCCGATATGTGTGGCCCCTCTTCGGATGAAGGAACCTATGGTTCTGGATCCGAAAGCTGTGGCAGCAGTGACTCACTCTGCGGACGCTACCTATGCGCCGTCGTCATCAACAACGTAATGGACCTGCCGTCGGGTTCGAGTGCGTAGCAAACACACAATCCCCCTAATCCACAAACTGGGAACAGAGGAAACAGGGGAGATCCGCCTAACAGGCCCAACGAAGGCGACGCTCATGCCTAAAACCAGATCAACCTCAACAAGGAAGGTTGGCGCCAAGCACGCCAGGCTATGGCAGGCAACATAATCCTCCACCACCACCAGGCGCATTGTCGCAACCTCCGGTCGCACCAGCGCCAAATAACGGCACAGGAGGGTACCCGCCACAAAAAGGGTCCCTAATGATCCAGAAGGGGCGCCCAACCAATAGGGTGCAGAAGAAGATCACCCGCCAAGTCAGCCTGGCCGTGATCTCTCCACCAGCCATACCTGAGTACCTCAGCGGCTCGGAGTCCTGCATCATGTTCGATCGTTCGAATCACCCACGCCAGATCCCTCACCCAGGTCATGCTGCCCTAGTGCTCGAGGCCCAGATCGGGGGATTCGATATGAGCCACGTATTCATGGACGGCGGCAGCTGCATCAATCTGGTGTTTGCCAGCACACTCGCAGCAATGCGGATCCCGCTGTGCAGCCTGGAGAAATCAGACATGACATTCCATGGCATAGTCCTAGGGAAGGGCATATACCCCCTGGGCAAGATATGGCTCGACGTCATCTTGGACCATCCCGAAAACTTCAGGCGCGAGCGGCTAGAGTTCAAAGTGGTGGACTGGCCATCACAGTACCACGCCATCCTCGGGCGCGTGGCATTCGCAAGATTCTTGGCAGTACTACACTACGTGTACCTGCTACTAAAGATGCCAGGACCTAGAGGCGTCATCACCATCCAAGGAAGCTTCACCAGGTCTGATCACTGCGACAGAGACTTCAACAGAATCTCCCAGTCGTTCGGTATGCAAGAGGAGCTCACAAGGCTTAGAGAGGTGATGGACAACGCGGCACCCCCGGTCAGCAGGCAAAACACACCTGGCATGTCGTTCGACTCAATGGTCAACACGAAAAAGGTGCAGGTCCACCCGATGAACACCTCCAAGACGGTGTTGATTGCCAATGACCTCAGTCTCGCATAGGAAAGCGCGCTCGTCGAATTCCGCCATGAGCGCTAGGAAATTTTCGCCTGGTGTCCCGCGGAGATGCCAGGAGTTCCTAGGTAATTCGCCGAGAATGCACTCAATTTGTTTCTGGACACAAAGCCAGTTAAGCAGTCGATCTGACGACTGTTTGAACAAAGAGCCAAAGCCGTTGGAATCAAAGTCAACAGATTTCTCGATGCCAACTTCACAGGGAAATCAAGGAGACCGAGTAGCTAGCCAACACCGTGCTGGTCCCCAAAGAGGACACGGACATCCTGTGGATGTGTGTGGACTTCAAATCGCTCAACAAGCACTGTCCCAAGGACCACTTCCCTCTACCGCGGATCGATCAAATGATTGATTAGACTGCAGGATGCGAGAAACTCTCTTTCCTCGACGCCTACTCAGGATATAAACAGATTCGGCTCAAGGTCGAAGATTAGAAGAAAATGGCATTCATTGTAATAGCCCAAGCTTGTATATATGTAATTAGTACCTAAGCATTGCATGCATCTGTTTAAATCAACAGAATGTATGCGTAAGTTCAAGTGTGTGGTTTAAGAATGCAAATTCAAAACCCTAATTCCCCCCTCTCTTTGAAACCACATTCAAATAGTTTGAATTTTTGAAAATGCCAAAATGTGGAGCCCAATTGGTTATAAGGGCCCCTGAATATTTTATAAATTTTACTAAAGTATCTGGTAATTTTAGAATGGTTCAAAAAACAGATTTGAAATGAAATTTACAAACAGAAAAAGAATTGGAAAACCATTTTTACAGAAAAAAATGAGCCAGAGCCCAACCAGGCCGCAGCCCAGGTCGGCCCAGCCTCTCTTCTCCCTCTCTGTCGCGCTACGCAGCCCGCATCAGTCCAGTTTGGCCCACCCGGGGCCCAGGAGCCGGCCCGGTACCCCTTCACTCTCTGTTCTTCGTTGTCTTCGATGACGACGCTAAGCAGCTGGGTGGCAGCGCCGCCGTGGTCGATTCCCGCAGCGCCCTGCGATGCTCGCCACCGCGCCGCCACCCCCAGAGCCCAGGATAAGAACGCCGCTGCTCGGCTCTCTCTCCTTATCCCCTTATCCCCTTCCCTCTTGCTCTCTCTCGGCAGAGCCCCTCCCCACCGAACCCTAGCCGCCATGGCGTGAGCTGAGCTTCGTTCCGTGCACCCGAGCCGTAGGTAGCTTAGGAGCTCCACCGTGAAGCCCTCGTCTCCTAGCCAGAGGAATCAAGCCGCGCATCCCCATCTGGCACGGATGAGCTCGTCTCCCCGAGGTTCGGCCGCCACTGTCGTCATCAAATCACCGTCAGTCCGAATCTCCTCCGGCCTCACCAACACCATCTACACGCTCAGGGTGAGCATACGGTGCTCAAGGCACCCTCCCTCTCCTCCCTAGTGCTCTGTATCGCTTCGCCGCCGTGTAACCTCCGCTGCCAACGCCAGTCAGCGTCGGGGACTTAGCTCCGGTGACCAAAAACTGGTGGTGCCACCATAGCTAGACTCCCCGTGTCGTTCCGCTTCAAGCCGTGTCAATCGCGCTTCCCAGATCATCCCGTAGCACCGTACCTCGCCATCGTCTGGCCGTTCTCCGGCGAGCCTAATGTGGCGCCACGGTGGCAACCAACCTGGCCCAGGCCCCGCCTGGCAGCCGAAGTGGCTAGAGCCAGCTCCAGTGAGAAAAATCCCTGACCCCATTTTGCGCGTGTGGCTGCTGATGTGGCTTCGGCCCCATAGGTCAGTCACAGTGGGTAGGATCAGCTGTGGTAACAAAAGCCCTGGGTTGTACTATGATGTCAGCCTGATGTAATAAATATTTTAATAATTTCAGAAAATGATATAAATTTGAAAATTCAATAACTAATTCATTATAAGTCAGAAAAATACAAATAATATATAAAAAATTTCAGAAAAATGAGTTCCACCTATTTAAGCTATAATCATACATTTATCAACAACTTTAATGACAAGTTTAATTAGAGAACAAAATCAACCCCTCTCATGTGTCTCCGGAGTTTCCCGAGTTAGGGTTTTCAACCCTCGGAACCCCGTTTAAGTTGTCAAGCATGACTTAGGGTTTTGTTTCAATGCAATTTAACTTGTCATATCATCATCCTTGTTTGAGAATTGCATTGATGCCATGTCTTGATTGTTTCCTTTCTTTCCGGTATTGTTTCTTCGCGATAGGATCCGAGCCCGAAGCTGAAGTCAACAACACCGACGATCCATACCTGTCTACTGACGGACAAGGCAAGCGTAGCCTCTCATTTTGAACCTACTTTTATAAAGTATATTACTTTCTCGCTATGATGCACACGATTCCAATGTGGTCTTTTGTCAGTAGCTAGTGTTACCTATCTGCTGCACTGTTTCCCTCTTGTAGCCTTATACTCCTGATCCAATGCTCCTAGCATATCTAGGTCTGGCATTTGAGCGTTGCTAGAGCTTCTGTGATCGACAGCTTAGCCATCTTAGTAACAACGTCTGATCTATCCGAGTGATAAATCAAAGATGCCAGAGAATCTAGAAAGGTAGGAGATGGTGACATCATCGAAGGAGTTAACTAAACATGCTAAGGCTTGTATAGGAGGCCATGTTGGGTGTGGTTTTTGTAGTCTCACTAGGAACTGAGTTCTTGCCTTTGGAACCGAGACGAGCGTACAGCCACACGGGGCCTGGACAACCCCTCGACTGACTAACTTGGCTAGTAGATTCCATGAGTCACATAGTTCGGGCTTTCCATTTGGCATACGCATTGAAAAAGTTTTCCAAAGAGGAGGTGATGGAGGTGCATCATAAAAGGTAGGGAAGCGTGGACCGGGTTGCTTGGGGTCGATGGAGCCCCTGGTGAACCAACCTCGCCTCACATCTTTAAGTACCGGCTTCGAGACTTGACCCGTTATGGCAGAATCATACTTATTGCGTGACTCATGGTGTCGGCGAAAGCAAGGTAAAGGTCGTGGTCAACCACCCTCTGCCGGCCCTCTAAGGAAGAGGGCTAATAATATTTGGCATTAAGAGTCGGTTGGTACGTGTGGGTAAAGTTATACACCCCTGTAGGGTATTAATATTTTCGAAAAGCCGTGTTCACGGTTATGAACGCTTGGTGACCAGATTCTAAGATCATAGATAAATTTACCCACTATAAAACTTGTTGATCCACGTGTGCTTAAGGATGCTTCCTCTGGGTCGAGGGGGTGATCCTAGATAGGTGGTTCTGATGAAGCTGGTGGTTATCGAGATATGATGAACAAGATGAAGAAGTCGCTATCTTATCCCTTTTAAAAGATTCTAAGTAGACGAGCCTCTTCTCTCTCTTGTTTACAAATAAAGATTGCTTTCCGCAAAAGAAAATCCAGAGAAAGCCTTTCTAGCCAGAGCATTTAGATACTAGGTTATCTAAGTCTTGCGGAGTACATTCTCGTACTCAGCCTTGCGCCATTGTTGTTTTTCTACAGAGGATCTGGTTGCAACTGAAGGTGGCTTCTATGTTGACATCGACGAGTAGTTGGGGGTCCCAGGTAGCAGCCTGAGGACTATGGGATGGACGTCACTTTTGTTAATGGCCTCTTAGGCCTTTTGCTAAGTTGTTGTGTAGAACAACATAATTTGCTTTCGCTGTGTGATGTAATGTTGGGTCTATGACCTCTGGTTTGTAATAACTCTAATATCTCACTCTGCTAAGAGTTTAAACTTATGCTGTTGAATCCATGTGTTCTGTAATGTTACCGAACATACTGTGATCTTTTGTGTTTGGGAGTTGAACTTATCTTAGATGGTGATCTGAGGTTAGTTTAACCCTAACCCCAGGGGGTGCTACAGGTTTTGGTATCGGAGCAGGACTGCCTGTAGGAAACCCTTTTATTGGTCGATGTTGAGTCTAAAAGTTGACAAAACTATTTGAAAGTTAAAACTATTTGCAGAAACTCTGACTAGGATTCTTTTTTCTCCTTCTCTGGTGTGTTTCTTATGCTGGAGTTTCTCTTACCTTATTTGGTTTAAAAGGTTTTCATTCCTTATCTTATATCTCAAAACTTTTAGGATCTTGGTTTCGGGGTTGTTTTTCTAAAGTACTTCGTACTTGGTTGCTATTCTCAGAGTTCCAAGATATCTCAGTTTTGCTTGGTGTGTAACATCTTTGCATTCCATTGTTATGGTTTGTAAGTTAGCTGGTTAGTGTATACATTAGTATGCTTTGATACTACCATGCTTGATAAGATGATACGTTTATATCAAGTACTCTTTGTTCATCTTTCTGTCTTGTTCCTTTGAATCCTTTGTCTAATCTTTTCTTCGTTCTTTTAGGATGGGTGACACCTCTCGTGCCCGTACTCGTGCTCACGCACGTGGTGCTGCAAATGAGGTTGAATCTTCCAACCTTCCTCCACCACCGTCCATGGTTCAACTCATGGCCATGTACGAAACCAACCGTGCTGAATATATGAGGCTCCTTAAAAGGATTGAGTGCAACACTGCTCAACACCAGAACAATCAAGTTGGTATCAAGGACTTCACACGTCTCACTCTGCCAGTTTTCAGTTATTCCGCTGAGCCACTTGATGCGGACTACTGGCTTCGCACTATGGAACGCAAACTTTAGGTTGGTCATGTTGCTCAAGCTGATTGGGTGACTTTTGCTGCCTATCATCTGGAGGGAGCAGCTAACTCCTGGTGGGAAAATTTCTTGGCTATGCAAGAAGCTCAACATGTTGTTACATTGCAAGAGTTCACTGAAGCCTTCCGATCTTATCATATTCCGGAGGGTCTGATGGATCAGAAGAGAGAGGAGTTCCTCAAGCTCAAGCAGGGCACTGGTTCCGTGTGTGATTACCAGCGCAACGTCAACCGCCTTGCCTGCTATGCTACTGAATAGGTCTCCACTGATGTTAAGAAGAAAGCTCTATTCCGCAAGGTACTTGATCCTGAGGTTCGTCATGATATCCACCTCATGGACTTTGGTAACTTCCAAGGTCGTGTCAACAAGGCTATGAAGGCCGAGAGTGGAAAAGTGGAGTATGAAGAAATTCGTAAGCGACCTCGGGATGGGTACAACAAGGCTAGTTCTGGTAATAAGAAGTGTCGTGTCTTCGTGCCTTACAGTGTTGTGCCACGTGCTCCTTACACTCCAAGGTCTTCTGGATATGCTCCTCGTCCGAATGCTACTCCAAGCAATGCTGGTGGATCAAACTACTCTCCTGCTGGCAATGCATCAGGTTTTATATGTTTCAACTGCCATCAGCCTGGCCACTATGCAAAGGAGTGTCCTCAAAAGAGTGCTTCTGCGAATGCACCACCACCAAAGAAGAATGAGAAGTACCAAGGTGCTGGAAGAGGTCGCCTGAACCATATCTCTGCTGAGGAGGCTCTGGAAGATCCAACCGTCATCATGGGTACGCTTCGTATCAATCAAATTCCAGCTAAAGTTTTGTTTGATTCTGGAGCATCGCATTCATTCCCGTCACAAGCTTTTGCTCAAATGCATGGGATAAGTTTTGAGGGGTTATCTGTTCCTCTGCTAGTTCAGTCTCCTGGTTCTAGGTGGTGTTCCACCATGGTTAGTCATGGGAATCTAATTGAAGTTGCATTTCAACTTTTCCCCACCTCCCTTATCGCCCTCAAGTCAACTGACATTGACATCATTTTGGGCATGGACTGGTTGACCCGTTATCAAGCCATTCTCGATTGTACAACCAAGTCTGTGACTCTGACTAGTCCTGCTGGCATAACAGTCAAGTATTGGACCGTAGGGTCACTATCTCCTTCAGCTGTTTCTATTCCTGAAGCGGAGTTGTATGCTCTTTAAGTTCTACCTCCGTTAGAGATCCAGGATGTTTCCGTGGTCTGTGAATTCCCGGATGTCTTTCCTGAGGAGTTGCCTGGCATGCCACCTGATCGAAGTGTTGAGTTTGTCATAGAGTTAGTTCCTGGAACTGCTCCTGTTTCTAAAATACCCTATCGCATGCCTCCTCATGAGCTTGTGGAGTTGAAGAAGCAATTAGAGGAGTTAGAAGGAAAAGAATACATTAGCCTAGCACATCTTCTTGGGGATGTCCTACCATCTTTGTCAAGAAGCAGGATACTAATATACCGCGTCTGGTTGTGGATTATCGCCCACTCAATGCTGTGACTATCAAGAACAAGTATCCTCTCCCTAGGATCAACGATCTATTTGATCAGTTAAGTGGTGCCACTGTCTTTTCCAAAATGGATTTAAGGTCAGGGTATCACCAGATAAAGATCCGTAAGGAAGATATTCCAAAGACTGCTTTCACCACTCGTTATGGTCTTTACGAGTATATAGTCATGTCCTTTGGTCTTAGAAATGCTCCAGCCACTTTTATGCGGCTTATGAACTCTGTCTTCATGGAGTATCTTGACAAGTTCGTTGTGGTTTACATCGATGATATTCTGGTCTATTCCAAGACTAAAGAAGAGCATGCTGAGCATCTTCATTTGGTGCTAACAAAACTCCGAGAACATCGTCTCTATGCCAAGTTTTCCAAATGTGAGTTCTGGTTACAAGAGCTCATATTCCTTGGTCATGTTGTTTCCGCTCAAGGGGTTGCTGTTATCCCCGATAAAGTCCAAACTATCCTCGACTAGGAGTCTCCTAAATCCGTCAAGGATGTCCGAAGCTTTCCCGGGATGGCTGGTTATTACCGTCGATTCATCGAGAACTTCTCCAGGATTGCAAAGCCGATGACTGATCTTCTTAAGAAGGATAAGAAGTTTGAATGGTCTGATAAGGCTAAGAAAGCTTCCAGATGTTGAAAACCAAGTTAACAACTGCACCAGTGTTGGTTCTTCCAGACACTAGCAAAGACTTTGTAGTTTTCTGCGATGCTTCTCACCAAGGTCTCGGATGTTTGTTAATGCAAGATGGGCATGTGGTGGCTTATGCCTCCCGTCAGCTAAAACCACATGAGAACAACTACCCAACTCATGATCTTGAGCTTGCAGCTGTTGTTCATGCTCTTAAGCAATGGCGACATTACCTTCTTGGTAGTCGTTGCGAGTTATACTCGGATCATCAGAGTCTGAAGTATCTTTTCACACAACCTGATCTGAATCTCAGGCAAAGAAGATGGTTGGAACTCATCAAGGACTATGATTTGGGTCTCAACTATCAACCTGGCAAAGCCAATGTTGTTGCTGATGCGCTGAGCCGTAAATCTTATTGCAACACCCTGCTGATCAAACAAGCACAACCTTCTCTTCATGAGGAATTCGCTTGATTGAATCTTGAAGTAGTTCCTCGTGGATTCATTTCTACCCTTGAAGTGAAATCTTCTATAGAGGATGAAATCAAGCTTGCTCAGAAATATGATTCGGAAATTGCTGAGATCAAAGGGAACATTACTAGCGGAGTTGCTAAGTGTTTCTCTGTTGATAATCAAGGTACTATTTACTTTGGTAACCGTATGGTAGTGCCGAAGAGAGCAAAATTGAGGGATTTAATTTTTCGAGAGGCTCATGAATCACCTATCTCTATCCACCCTAGAGGTACCAAGATGTATCGGGATCTTCGTCAAAGATTCTGGTGGTCTGGTATGAAGAAGGATATCGCTCGTTTTGTTGCTGAATGTGATGTTTGCCGTCGCGTCAAAGCTGATCACCAAAGACCTGCTGGTCTCCTGCAACCACATAAAATCTCGGAGTGGAAATGGGATGAGGTTGGTATGGATTTCATTACTGGTCTTCCTAAGACTCAAAAGGGAAATGATGCCATCTGGGTAATTGTTGACTACTTGTCCAAGGTGGCTCACTTTCTACCTGTTCGCGAGAGCATTAATGCTAATCAATTGGCTGATCTGCATATCTCTCGAATAGTTGTCCTTCATGGGGTATCAAAGAAAATCGTCTCTGATTGAGGGAGTTTGTTCACCTCAAGGTTCTGGGCAAGTTTCCAACAAGCTATGGGAACTCGTTTGTCTTTCACTACAGCTTATCATCCTAGCACCGGTGGCCAGACGAAAGAGTGAATCAAATCCTCGAAGACATGCTAAGAGTGTGTGTCATACCTTTTGGCAAGGACTGGGAGAAATGCCTTCCTTTTTCTGAGTTCTCCTACAACAACAGTTATCAGTCCAGTATAGAAATGGCACCTTTCCAATTCCCATATGGAAGAGCCTGTAAAACTCCTTTGAACTGGTCAGAAACCGGTGAAAGAAAGTTCTTTGGACCGAATATGATCCAGGAAGCAGAAGATCAAGTTCGTATCATTCGAGATCATTTGAAAACTGCTCAGTGTCGCCAGAAAAGCTATCATGATCTTCACCATCAACATGTTAAATATGAAGTTGGTGATCAAGCTTATCTCCGGGTCACTCCTTTGAAGGGTGTCCATCATTTCGGTATCAAAGGCAAACTAGCTCCTCGCTATGTTGGTCCTTTTCGTGTTCTTTCCAAGCAAGGTAAACTCGCATATCAATTGGAGATGCCTGCAAACTTTCCCGAAGTGCATGACGTCTTTCACGTGTCCGAACTCAAGCGTTGCTTCAAAGATCCTATCCATGCTGTTGATCACCAAACTATTGATCTCCAAAAGGATCTGACTTATCGTGAGTATCCTATTCGTATCCTTGATGAAACCGAGCGCAAAACTCGTCGTCAAAACATCAAGTTCCTGAAAGTTTAGTGGTCTCATCACTCTGAGGATGAAGCAACCTGGGAACAAGAAGATCGTCTTCGATCTGAGTACCCTGCCTTCTTTTCTAAAACTTAGGAATCTCGGGTCGAGATTCTTGTAAGGGGGTAGAGCTGTAACAGCCCAAACTTGTATATATGTAATTAGTACCTAAGCATTGCATGCATCTGTTTAAAACAATAAAATGTATGCATAATTTCAAGTGTGTGGTTTAAGAATGCAAATTCAAAACCCTAATTTACCCCTCTCTTTGAAACCACATTCAAATAGTTTGAATTTTTGAAAATGCCAAAATGTGGAGCCCAATTGGTTATATGGGCCCCTGAATATTTTATAAATTTTACTAAAGTCTCTGGTAATTTTTGAATGGTTCAAAAAACAGATTTGAAATGAAATTTACAAACATAAAAAGAATTGGAAAACCATTTTTACAGGAAACAAATGAGCCAGAGCCCAACCAGCAGCCCCAGGTGCCAGCCTCTCTCTTCTCCCTCTCTCTTAGCCGCATCCTTGTCGATCCAGTTGGCCCACCAGCCCGGGGAGCCGACCAGTACCCCTTCACTCTCTGTTCTTCATCGTCTTCGACGACGACGCTAAGCATCTGGGTGGCAGCATCGTCGTCGTCGATTCCCGCAGCGCCCTATGATGCTCGCCACCGCGCCGCCGCCCCCAGAGCCTAGTATAAGAATGCCACTGGTCGGCTCTCTCTCCTCATCCCCTTATCCCCTTCCCTCCTGCTCTCTCTCGGCAGAGCCCCTCCCCACCGAACCCTAGACGCCGTGGCGACGAGCTAGATCACGTTCCCGTGCACCCCGAGCCCGGCCGAGTAGCTTAGGATCTTTGCCGTGAAGCCCTCCATCTCCTAGCCATAGGAATCGATCCGCGCATCCCCATCTGGCACGGACGAGCTCGTCTCCCCGAGGTTCGGCCGCCACCGTCGTCATCAAATCGCCGTCACTCTGAAGCTCCTCCGGCCTCACCGTCGCCATCTACGTGCTCAGGGTGAGTATACGGTGCTCAAGGCACCCTCCCTCTCCTCCCTAGTGCTCTGTATCGCTTCGCTGCTGTGTAACCTCCGCTACCACGGCTAGTCAACGTCGGGGACTTAGCTCCGGTGACCAAAAACTGGTGGCGCCACCATAGCTAGACTCCCCGTGTCATTCCGCTTCGAGCCGTGTCAACCGCGCTTCCCAGATCATCCCGTAGCGCCATCCCTTGCCGTCGTCTGGCCGTTCTCTGGCGAGCCTGACGTGGCGCCACGGTGGCAACCAACCTGGCCCAGGCCCCACCTGGCAGCCACAGTGGCTAGAGCCAGCTCCAGTGAGAAAAATCCCTGACCCCATTTTGCGCATGTGGCTGCTGATGTGGCTTTGGTCCCACAACTCAGTCACTGTGGGTAGGATCAGGTGTGGTAACAAAAGCCCTGGGTTGTACTATGACGTCAGCCTGATGTAATAAAGGTTTTAATAATTTCAGAAAATGATATAAATTTGTAAATTCAATAACTAATTCATTATAAGTCAAAAAATACAAATAATATATCAAAATGTTCAGAAAAATGAGTTCTCCCTATTTAAGCTATAATCATACATTGATCAACAACTTTAATGACAAGTTTAATTAGAGAACATAATCAACCCCTCTTATGTGTCTCCGGAGTTTCCCGAGTTAGGGTTTTCAACCCTCGGAACCCCGTTTAAGTTGTCAAGCATGACTTAGGGTTTCGTTTCAATGCAATTTAACTTGTCAATCATCATACTTGTTTGAGCATTGCATCGATGACATGTCTTGATTGTTGCCTTTCTTTCCGGTATTGGCTCTTCGCGATAGGATCTGAGCCCGAAGCTGAAGTCAACAACACCGACGATCCATACCTGTCTACTGACGGATAAGGCAAGCGTAGCCTCTCATTCTGAACCTACTTTTACAAAGTATATTACTTTCTCTCTATGATGCACATGATTCCAACGTGGTCTTTTGTCAGTAGCTAGTGTTACCTATCTGCTGCACTGCTTCCCTCTTGTAGCCTTATACTCCTGATCCACTGCTCCTAGCATACCTAGGTCTGGAATTTGAGCGTTGCTAGAGCTTCTGTGATCGACAGCTTAGCCATGCTTAGTAACAATGTCTAATCTATCCGAATGATGAATCAGAGATGCCGGAGAATCTAGAAAGGTAGGAGATGGTGACATCATCGAAGGAGTTAACTAAACATGCTAAGGCTTGTATGGGAGGCCACATTGGGTGTGGTTTTTGTAGTCTCATGCTCGCCACCACTAGGAACTGAGTTCTTGCCTTTGGAACCGAGATGAGCGTACAGCCACACGGGGCCTGGACAACCCCTCGACTGACTAACTTGCCTAGTAGATTCCATGAGTCACATAGTTCGTGTAGGGATACGGGTAGGCTACACTAGCGCAAATCAAAAAAATTCTACCGCGTATACCAGGATTACTGTTGTCATAGATCACGGGATTACCACTAGACGCCTTGGAGGAATGGATGAAGCGGCCGAGGCGGGCGTTCACGTCTCCTCCTTGTCCTCGTCCCACGAGCAACTCCCCTTGCACGGCTCGTCCAAGCTCTACAGATGCAGCGCCTCCGAGGTATCCACACGTACAGGGTGGATGCGTCAGACGCCGGACTGCTAGGTCCGCGCGTGCAACACATGCGTGAGGAGTGGCGGCTGGGAATGATCTGAGGTCTCTTCCTGGTCAGCTCGCCCCACCCTCTCTTATATAGGCGTCTCTAGTGGGCTTCTACATTAGCAGCCCATTAGTAGCCTAAGCCTGGTCTAATTAGGATCCAATCCTCATTAGGCTTCCAGCCCCTTAAGTGTGTGACCCTATAGGTTCATATGCGTATAGACATGACACGAATACACTTATTCTGTCAATAGTTGGTAGCGGCCTCTAGCAAGACGTGCCAACTCCTAAACACATACAAAGATCATATCGGACGAACCATCACAAGGTTTAGTACATGTCTTTCCCTTTGCCTCACGATATTTGGTGTAGCTCCAAGCTGACCTCCCTTTCTCGATACTGCGATCCGGAATCCCTTTCCTAGGTTAACTCTTAACCTTATATAGCACGGCCATGCATTTCTGGATCCGATCAATCGAGGGGCCCAGAGATATCTCTCTCAAGTAGAGAGGGGCAAATCCCATCTTGATTGACCATGCCTTGCAGCATGCTTCAGGACAAACCCGAAAGCTACCTTTATAACTATCCAGTTACAGTGCAGCGTTTGATAGCCCCAAAGTAGGTCGATCCACATCTCAAGTACATGCGACAATCTCAGGTCTAAGGACAAAACGTACACGATGTGTAGAGAGAGAGAGCTGCAACTAATTGCTAGTCTCAGGTTGGGTCAGTCCAACCCCATGTTCATAGCATGTGTCCACATCATTGATTTGATATCTCCATGTCTATGACTTGCGAAACATAGTCATCAACCAATCAATGTGCTAGTCTAATATTCACGTGTGTCCTCACATGAACTCTGACTAGGGACAACTCTTAAATAACCATACAAGTAAAGAGTTTCACAAACAATTCACATAATTGCCAATCAATACAAGTTGCCTGATATGGATATTCAAGGAACATTACAATAACTCATGGATACATATGAAATATAATCATCTCTATGATTGCCTCTAGGGCATATTTCCTTCAGTTCGGGCTTTCCATTTGGCATGCGCATTGAAAACGTTTTTGAAAGAGGAGGTGATGGAGGTGCATCATAACAGGTAGGGAAGCGTGTACCAGGTTGCTTGGGGTCGATGGAGCCCCTGGTGAACCAACCTCGCCTCACATCTTTAAGTACCGGCTTCGGGACTTGACCCGTTACGGCGGAATCATACTTATTGCGTGACTCATGGTCTCGGCGAAAGCAAGGTAAAGGTCGTGTTCAACCACCCTCTGCCGGCCCTCCAAGAAAGAGGGCTAATAATATTTGGCATTAAGAGTCGGTTGGTACGTGTGGGTAAAATTGTACACCCCTGCAGGGTATTAATCTTTTCGAAAAGCCGTGTTCACGGTTATGAAAGCTTGGTGACAAGATTCTAAGATCATAGATAACTTTAACCACTATAAAACTTGTTGATCCACGTGTGTTTAAGGATGCTTCATCTGGGTCGAGGGGGTGATCCTAGATAGGTGGTTCTGATGAAGCTGGTGGTTATCGAGATATGATGAACAAGATGAAGAAGTCACTATCTTATCCCTTTTAAAAGATTCTAAGTAGACGAGCCTCTTATCTCTCTTGTTTACACATAAAGATTGCTTCCGAAAAGAAAATCCAGAGAAAGCCTTTCTAGCCAGAGCATGTATATACTAGGTTATCTAAGTCTTGCGGAGTACATTCTCGTACTCAGCCTTGCGCCATTGTTGTTTTTCTACAGAGAATCTGGTTGCAACTGAAGGTGGCTTCTACGTTGACATCGACGAGTAGTTGGGGGTCCCAGGTAGCAGCCTGAGGACTATGGGATGGACGTCACTTTTGTTAATGGCCTCTTAGGCCTTTTGCTAAGTTGTTGTGTAGAACAACATAATTTGCTTTCGCGGTGTGATGTAATGTTGGGTCTATGACCTCTGGTTTGTAATAACTCTAATATCTCACTCTGCTAAGAGTTTAAACTTATGCTGTTGAATCCTTGTGTTCTGTAATGTTACCGAATCATACTGTGATCTTCCATGTTTGGGAGTTGAACTTATCTTAGATGGTGATCTGAGGTTAGTTTAACTATAACCCCGGGGGGTTCTACATTCATCACGCTGTTCAGAGTGTTGTGCTACAATACTATGCCCTTCGGGCTTAAGAACGCAGGTGCCACATACCATAGATGCATGCAAGCATGTCTAAAGAACCAGATTGGTCGCAACATCCAAGTCTAAGTCGACGACATAGTAATCAAGACCAGGGAGGCCAAGACACTCATCGACGATCTCCGCGAGACGTTCGATAACCTTGGTCACTACAAGATCAAGCTAAACCCAGACAAGTGCGCCTTCGACATCCCATCTGGACAGTTACTCGGCTACTTCACCTCCCAACGGGGCATCGAGGCGAATCTGAAGAAAATCAGGGCCATACTGGCCATGGAGAAGCCAAAGAACCTCAAGGGCGTCCAATAGCTAGCTGGACGGATCGTGGCGCTAAGTAGATTCATCAGCCGAATGGGAGAGAAGGCCCTACCCTTTTACTAGATGCTTTGCAAGACGGACAAGTTCGAGTGGACACCCGAAGCAGACGGCGCGTTCGAGGACCTCAAGCGGCTGTTGTCCACATCGCCTGTCCTGGTCACGCCGAAGGAGCGAGAACCTCTGTTGCTATACATCGCAGCTACACATCAGGTGGTAAGCACCGTACTCGTGGTCGAACAACCCGAAGATGGCAAGACTCACGGGGTCCAACGTCCAATCTACTAGCTCACGAGGTACTGACCCCAACAAAGAAGAGGTACCCTCACTACCAGAAGCTCGCCTACGGCGTATTCATGACAACACGTCGGCTAAGACACTACTTCCAGGAACATCAGATTATGGTCGTCAACGACGCACCACTGTCAAACATCCTGAACACGCCGAAGCCATGGGGCATGTAGCCTTATGGGGCATCGAGTTGTCCCCTCTAGACATAATATACAAACGGCGCACCGGAATCAAGTCTCAGGTCCTCCCTGACTTCCTCGTCCACTGGATGGAGCTCCAGCCGTCGGACACTCTGGACATGTCGTAGTCCTGGACGATGCACTTCGGTGGCTCTAAGCGCGAGGCTAGAGCAGGGGTCGGCGTCATACTAACGTCCTCTCAAGGCGACAAGATGAAGTACGTCCTTCGTATGAAGTTTTGTGCCTCTAACAACGAGGACGAATATGAGGCCCTCATTCACGGCATGAGGATGTCCAAGGTCTACGGAACAACACGCCTCGTCATCTACGGTGACTCGAACCTTGTCGTCCAACAGACGATGAACGAGTGCGATCCTCACAGCGCAAACATGATCGTGTACTGCGTGCTCTACAACTCACTCGAAGGAGACTTTGACGGCTGCGAGCTTCGGCACATCAGCAGAGAAAGCAATGAAGAAGCCGACAGGCTCGCCAACATTGGCTCCACCTGCGCACGGGTGCCACTAGGCATGTTCCTCGAACAAATATGCGTACCCTCTATCAAGATGAAGTTCCCAAAAGGCTCAGCCGAAGAAACAGAGCACTCTGGGGCTGCGCTACCCGAAGGCCAGGAAGGACCCGAAAAGTTGGACATAGAGGCCGAGCTGGTCAGCCTAATGTAGGTCATGGCGGTTGAAGAGACGTGGGCGCAGCCGTACCTACGGTACCTGATAAATAATCAACTGCCCGATGACCTGACAGATGCCACGCATATCTCGCCGATCAAAAGCCTTCACCATAATCAATGGCGAGTTGTACAAGCGCAGCATTTTGGGTGTGCTACAAAGGTGCGTTACCATCGGTTACGGCAAAAGCATCCTCCAAGAAATTCATGAGGGTATCTACGACCATCATGCAGGCAGCCGCGCCCTAGTTGCCAAAGCTCTACGAGCTGGGTTCTACTGGCCAACAGCCATGAACGGTGCCAAGGACATCGTCCAGAGGTGCAACACCTGTCAGATATACACGAACAAGCCACACGCGCCAGGATCCGAGCTGAGGGCCATTCCGCTGGCCTGGCCCTTTGCCCAATGGGGCCTGGACATGATCGGCAAACTGCCAAAGTCCTCGCCAAGAGGTCACGTCTTCGACCTGGTCGTAGTCGACAAGTTCACCAAGTGGATCGAGGTCTGGCCCGTCACCAACCAAAGCGGCAAAACTGCTGTCAAAATTTTCGAGTCCATTGTCTACAGGTTCGGCGTGCCTCATAGTATCATAACGAACAATGGCTCGAACTTCATCTCGAAGGAATTCCGAGACTTCTACGTCAACCTCGGCATCAACATATGATATGCCTCCGTCGCGCACTCGCAGACCAATGGACAGGTCGAAAAGGCCAACGATCTCATAGGCAACGGCATCAAGAAGCGCTTACTTTGCCCACTCGAAAGGCTTGCGGGAGCCTAGGCAGATGAGCTACCCTCTGTTCTCTGGAGCATGCGTACAATGCCAAACAGCTCAACCGGCTACACGCCCTTCTTCATGTGCACGGAGTCGAAGCCGTGCTACCCACCAAGGTATACCACAAGGCCCCACAGGTCGTCGCCTACAGCGAAGCCGAATCATCGACAGCACTCGAAGATGCCGTTGACACACTCGACGAGGCACGGGACATCACCGCGACTTGCTCGGCGGTCTATCAGCAGAGCGTCTGCAACTACCACAGCCGCCGACTGTGCCCAAGGTCCTTCGTCGAAGGAGACCTCGTCCTGCGACTCAAGCAAGAACGTCACAAGAAGATCGAGTCACCCTTGGAGGGACCCTACATCGTCACTGAAGTCATCCCAGGTGGCGCATATCGCCTCATGGACATCGCATCAGGAGTCGAATACTCCAACCCCTAGAACGTTGCACAACTGCGACACTTCTACCCCTAGTTACCCTTTACTTTCAATAAGGCTACTCAGCCAAACAATGTACCTCCTCGTTTGCTATGAATAAAATCTAAGTTCCTTGGCCCAAATATCTTTTTCTCCTTACATTATTTCTCGCTAAATACGCTCGGGGGCATGCCTCACCTCATGACTTCGTCGACTAAGAACAATGCATACAACCTGAGTAGCTGACCACGTCAGGCTAACGAAAAGGTCATGCACATAACAAAGCACCACGTGCAAATACATATAAACTTTACAAAGGGCATTACAAGCCCACTCGAATACATACAAATTTTACATCACCTCATTTTTTCTTTACAGGACCTAATTGTTTTGGAGCAAAACATTTTCCCGCTGCTCAAACAAATCTACAATTTCTTTAGCATGCCAGGCCACAACCGCATAATGAGGGCGCGTGTCCCACAAACTGCCATCCGGTCGAAGGGGTGGCCCAGTCGCCACCTCCGCAAGATTGACATCATGACGATGCAACTGAACAAGAGAAAAGGCAGCCTTCACCCCAGCAATCAGCTGATGACGCACCAACTCCTTGACATGGCCGACATTCCCGAAATTTGCGCAAAAGACCCAGGAAGGTAGAAGGCGCAGCGTCCAAGGGGAACATGACTAACCAAATGACCGCAAGAGAAGATCTCGCCTGCCTCGGCACCCGAAGAACCTGGTGTACGCGATCTTGCACCGTCGCAAGGATGATGGCTCGATCATGGTCCATCCAGAATAAACCACCAGCCTCCAGGTCCTGTTGCGTAAGGCAGTTCATCTGAATTGTGACGCGCTCCTTCTCTTCCCTCGGAATGAGATTCACATCTACATAAAGCACGGAATAAGACGACATACAAATAAGGTGCACCCAAAAGAACATCGGTTCACGAAGACTTACATTGAAGTTGCTCACCCATCTGCCGCAACTCCCCAAGCAAGAACTCCTCCCTGACAGTGGCTCGCTCAGCCTTGGACTTCCACACATCCGCGTGGCCTCAGATGCTGAGGATATCCTTTTCCAGGCTATTGACGCGATCGTGCAGAAAGGCCAATTGCGATCCGTCATCCAAATATGGTCGAGGCTCAGGTGCAGTCGGAGTAACCACTGGAGCATCACCCGAAGGATCCTATAAGTAAGTAAGCAAGTATGAACATCAAAAAGACCTTTGGCAGCAGCTCAAAGATAAGCTTATATACATAATTAAAAGCCACCTCATGGCAAAGTGGAACTTGTTCATCCACAAGTTGTTAAAAAAACAGCAAAAGGAGAAGCTACACTAGCTACATTACAAAGGCCTAAGCACCCGCATCCGGAGCAGTCTCGGATCCAGACTGCCTGCCCTTGGCCTCCTACTGCTTATTTGCCGCATACTCAGCCAGGAGGTCGATGAGCTTAGGCCCAAAACGCTTACAGCGAGAAGCAAAGAGGGCGAAAGCTACCTCATAGCCATCTGCTGCCGTCGGCATCCGGGACGTGACCTGATGCTGGTCAAGCTCGGCCCTGGACGCCATCGCCATGGCCATCCCCAGGGAGGCGCTGATGCCCTTCTGCTTGCTCTTGTACTCCGCTGGAGCTTCCTCTGACAGAGCATCCACAAGGGAGTCGGCGTCGTCAAGGGCAATGCCCTTGGGGACGACCTCTTTATAGAAGAGCGTGAGCACTTTATTGGCTTGCTCCAAGGAGCCAGCAGTAGTGGAGCAGCGATCCTCGATCGCAGCAGCAGCATCAGCCAAAGCATCTTTGTGCTCCAGCGCACCACGATCAAACGTGATGCTAGAAGCATCTGACAAAGACAAAGACAAAGACAAGAAGACTCTAGTAAGAAAGGATAAAACGCACTCAAAGATCAGAACACCCAAAGTGTAAAAGAACAACTTACCAGAAATAGCCTTGGCAGCAACCATGAGCTTGTCAGCCATCTCCTTCTCCCGCGTGGCTGCAACGGCCGCGAGCTGCTGCTCGCGATCTTCGGCCTCCTTGGCCTCCGCAGCATCCGTGGCCTTCTTCTCCGCTTGACCGAGGATCTTTTCGAGAGCATTCAGTCTTTAGAGGGCATCATTATTATCATCTAAAGCATGAAGAAGTTTCGGGTGAACACAGACAACACACTTGGCAAACTTGAACAATAAGAAAAAAAGAGACAGCTACGCACCTTGGAGCTGCTTCAGCTGACCCTCGAGCGCTAGATGCTGCTAGATGAGAAGGTTGGCGCTGTGCCCAAAGGGCTGCAGAAGAAACAAAACAAAGACAATGCATAAAGGGCTCGGGGGCTCCCCCCCGCAAAGCAAAAGACGAACAGGTCAGACAAAAAGGACTCGAGGGCTCCCCCCACGGAATAAAAAGCAACACTTACGTGTTCATGTGTGGACTCTGAAGGTTCACATGCTGCCTTACGAGTTACGACTGCCCTAGCTTCCCGCCTGACGGGGTTCAGGTCATCGTCCTCAGAGTTAGCCACCACCTGGGGGATATAAGCTGTCGGCTTCGACTCCTCCATAACCTCTTGGGTGTCCCCATCAAGGGACTCCTCCGAAGGATTGCTGCAAGCAACTATCAGATTAGCAACAAACTAACACTATGCATACGAACATAGAAAGATTCAGGCAAAGTGACTTACGACTCTATGTCCGACAAATTGAAGACGGGAGCTGCCTTCTCCTTCTTCTTCTTTGCGGCGGCTGTGGAGCCACCGCCCGAATAGGCACGTTAGGGAAAGGAGCAGACAACACACCTTCTTCCTTGCCGTGCTGCTCGAGGAACGACGGACCCCTTGGAGTGGGTGGCGTAGACCCATCCTAAGATTCACTCTGGGTGCGCTTTCGGGTCCGCCCTTCGCCTGGCTCGAGGGATTACAGGGTAGGAGATTGTGCCGGAGGAAGCTCAGACTCGGTTTCCACAACTTCGTTGTCCGGAGCAACCAGAAATTTCTCAGGTAGAGGGGGCATCATCCCAGCTACCTTGAGGTCCTGCAAAAATAGACAGAAAATTAGTGACACTACAAACTGCAAAAACACTCGAAAAGCGCAACGCACAAACTACAAGTTTCCACCCGCGGAACTACATTTTTGGCGCAGAACGGGGAGGTCAAGGATTTCCTCGGGATGTCCTTGTCGGCCTTGTACTTCAGCAGGGGCCGAAGCGCTCTATCAAGGTCTCCCGATGACAACTCCTCAGGTGAAACTCTCGTCAGATCATGGCGGCCAGCATATAAAACATCGGGCGCGCCCTCGCTTGGAGCGGCTGCATCCGATGCTTGAGGAAGGTGCGCATGATGTCCATGTTGTTGACATCCTTACCGGCTACTAGTTGGAGTGCCTCCACGTGACGGTATAGCTCCTCCACATGTGTCGTCTCACCCTCCAAGATGTGGTTCTTCCACGACCTCTTCGGGACGATTTTCTGAGCGAAGTAGAAAGGAGCAGGACCATATTCTTGTCCTTCCAATTTGGCGTCGCGGATATAGAACCACCTCTTCCGCAAATATTGGACGGACTCGCACATGGATAAGTAGAAGAAAAGAATAGAAGATCGAATGGAGATGATGCAACCGCCGAGCGGATAAATACCGCCGGTGCCGGACTGCCTCTTCATGGAATAGAGCTTCCGAAAGAGGCCAAAGTGCGGCTCGATACTGAGCCAGCACTCGCAAAGGGTGATGAAACAATCGATATGGAGAAGAGAATTGGGAGACAGATGATCCAACTGAATCCCATAGAAAAATAGGAGTCCACGAAGAAAATCGTGGACAGGAAGAGAAAGACCGCGGATGACAAAGGCATAAAACATCACCCGAAACCCTTCGGGTGGGCGTGGGATTACCTCGTCGCCGGGGAGGATGGCGTCCTCCTTGTTCTTGGGGATCAACCCAGCAACACGCAGCTTGCGCAGATCCCCATTGCGAATTTCTATGCGCTTCCACCCGCCATGAGTGGCGCGGGCCATAGTGGCGACCTTCTTGCCACTGTGGCGGCTCTCAAACCAGCTCCAGCGGTTGTCTTCTTTTGCTGGCCCATCTTGCAGCAGCGAGTGCGGTGGTGCGAGCGCAAGAAGGAGGAAGGAAAAGTGTGGAGAATGTCCAGCACGCAACAGAGGGCAGCAAAGCTCGCGAAAATGGAGGCAAAGGAGATGAGCAAATGGCAAAGGGTAAAAAGAAATTCACTATTCCCCTGTGGTATAAAAGGACGAAGACGATGAATAGGATCCGTCGATCGAGAAGCCCTAACATGCCACCAAAATCTGACCCTACACGTGTCAACACTATACCGAACCGTCGCCAGCACGCCATCCACTACGCACAGAAACCGAGGATACGCCGTAATTTTTGCCACGTCTACGCGTGACTAGTCAACTTCAATTCAGGCAGTGGGACCCACGATGGTCTCGTTGCATCATCTCTATTGCCGTAGATGGTTGAGATCACCAATCTTCAGCAATGACGTCATCAAGACAAAGCCAGCAACGGCTCGGAATTTTCTACTGATCAATCAAGTACTTACTCAAATCTACGATTCGAGAAACTACTCGGTGGCTACTCCTATCAGGAGCGCTGGCCGCGCACCTGAGAAATGACTAAGGTACCTACACGTCGCAATTATCTTCGAGTCCTACGTTGAGTCTGCGACTCCACTAAAGACTCGGGGGATACTCCCATAGGAAGCATTGGCTGAGCATCCGAAAAAATTGTGTCCTTCGGACTTACACTAAAAACGACTGAATTATAGTCTCTTCTCGAGTCTACAACTCGAACAGACACTCGGGGGCTACTCCCATAGGGAGCACTGGCCGCGCACCCTATGAATTCTTCGACTGCGATCCTTCGGATCAAATACGACAAAATCTTTTGGCAACTCTTTCCAAACCAACGCTAAGTGAGAAGCACTCTCCGTGGCCACCCGGAACACCTCTGTGGTGATAAAATTTTGGATGATGTGTCTACGACACAAAGATAAGACCTACAGATATCATCTGATGGCCTGGTAACGCACCTGACTGCACTTTGCCAGTAAATTCCCGTGTCAACAGGCATGATGAAAATCCCGACGGACGCGTTGGGTACATCACTTGAAAATCACTGGGATTCGACTCATGTAAGACAACAATAGCCTGAGTCGAATCACACCAGCAATCATTCCGAATTCGAGTTCGGGGACTCGAGCTTGATGAAGATCGTGTTGTCTTGTCCTATGAAAGTTAACTGGCCCTGATCCGTTGGGCGAGTCAGGCACACGCATCAACAATCCCTATGAACTAAAACATTTATCCTTGAAATAGCAAGCTCAACAGCACCCAAAATATTGAAGAGTCCTCAGCCGAATCTATGATTCGACTGAACACTCGTTGGCTACTGACATGGATATACCCCACGGGTACATGACATTGGTATACCTGGTCCAGCCCAAGGAAGGCCCAGGTCAGGACATGCAGCCCATGAAGACTTCGGGTGGCCCAAGCCCATGACATTTTCGACTCCTTGGAGGACAAGTTTATATTAAGATAGAATTTCAAAGGGTATCAACCCTAATTTGTAACCGACTCGACAAAACCCGGGACCTGCCTATCTATATAAAGGCCAGGAGGGTACGGTGAGAAGGATCTCTCTGACCACCGCATACACACCTCCACACCAGATTGCATCTGCGCACTCCTGTAATCTTTGGTTCCGCTGTAATCAAGAGCAGACAAGAAGGACTGGGGTTTTCCCTCTAGGGGCCTAAACCTGGGTAAATCTCGTGTCCTGTGTTGCTTGTCTGTTAATCGTTTCGCGACTTCCAGCATCCCCATCTTCTCCAAAACCCAAGTCCATAACAATGGGTATTGATGAGATTGTACCTCGTCACTAGGTTTCCTACGAGATCTCCACTCACCAAGTATCTCACCTCAATCCTTTATTAATCTCTGGGGATCTTGGGTACCTACAAGTCCATAGATTGAGACAAGAGACAAAGAAACAAATATACAAATATCTATTCAAACAATACATAGTACTCCCATGTATTACATGCATTATAATCATTGTGAGGTTTCACCCCAACCCGCAGCCCATGTCGACTACTCACTCATAACAATAAGATCAAGGATAGAAAACATTGTGCAAAATACTTAGATTGAAATCAAATATTCTTACAATGGTAGTCGAATCAGAAGCAGATCTAAAGTACAAGCTAATGGATATGGAGAGGATGGAGGGTGGAAAGGTTGAACTATGGTGGTGAATCTCCTTCGATGGTGTTTTGATGCAATCTGAGAATGGCGGACCTCTTCACGGTGGCTAGGACCTCAAAATATATAGGCACCTTCATGAAAGTCGCTGGGTTTGACGAGACGAAACTGCTGCCACCTGGTACAGGAGAACCTTGCCCGTAGTAGTGGTAATTAAGGCCTCTGTCGACTGTTATTAGCACCAGATGGCTTGGCCGTGTAAACTTCCTCAAAATCTTCATCTATGGCTCCTGATTTTTCCTTCAAAGCATGATTTCCTACAAAACATAGTTCAAAGCAATGGATTGCACATCTTTGCAATAATTAGTCATTAGTAGCAAGGCTAGAGAGATTCTTGGTCAATTGCTTGACTAAAAACAAAGTTTAAACACGGAGAAAGATGATTATTTTCACAGCCATCAACCTCCCCAAAGCTCAAATTTGATCGTCCTCAAGCAAGAAAACAACAAAACCATAAATAACTCAACGTTTAAACTAAAATAATGAGAGTATGAATTCACTCATGGTCGGTAGTCATATGCGTACAACACTTCTTCCATTTGAAAAACTCATCAAAGTTAGAGAGATGCCAAGAATAATATGCGAGCTTTGATTACTCAAATTATTCAAAGTAGATTTTAATATAAGTATGAATTACTAGAAGTGTAACAATTAATCCAGTTCCTCTAGTTAACGCTCATCCTACCAAGGAACACTAGGATGTTTCATAATAGCAAAATTAAGTAAGAGAGATCATGTTTTAAGTATCATAACAACAAAGTATTTTATTGACACCCACATTGGTATATCAAGACTATCAAAACACTACTATTCCATTCATTGTCTTTCAAGAAAATTCATAAAGTAGTAACAAGACCATGCCAAAGACTTGTTGTGTGGATCTTCATTTTTCAAGGGTAATTCTCAACAATGATCATTTAGTGATTCTTTTAAGTAATGGTCCGCACAACCTTCAAGAGTACGAATACTTTTGCCCATTACGGTGACAAGTGTTACCCATGTCGTTAACTCATAGCCAAAATCAGGGGTTGTACCATCGATCGTTTGTAGGACAACGGATTTGTTGTCATCCAAAGGTGTGCATAAAAACATATAAACTTTTTAAATAGTATCAAAGTTTGATCCACATGGTTAGCTTTGTCATGAATCACAATTACCGCTAGACTTCATTTCAATTAAACAACTCCTTTCAAGAGTGTCGTCAAGTCTATCAAAACATCTATGGGGTTAAGTATCTTCAAAGGTAAACTCTCAAGACAATCACTCATCAAACAAGTCATAAATTTGAGCCCTTTTCTTGTTGTACTTGTTTGGCCAAATTATTTCCAAGGCAAGAATAGGTTAGATACAAGAACTAGAGAAGAGGCTTCCACAACTAATTGCTCATGCAAATAAAAAACTTTACTCTATTTATTTTGAATTACTCCTACTAGCATAGCATCTTAGAAAATCAAATAACTAAGATAAACAACTCAAACTTCTAAAGTGGGAGACAGGACATAACTCTCATGAATGACTTCATAATTCTCTTCCCTATGGGGATGTGTTCTTTCAAAACTCAAGTTAAAATCACTCTCAAAATAATATTGAAGCAAAGAGGCAATAGGAAAATCCACTTTCGCAAAAAAGGATAAAAGGAAAAATATTTTTGTATTTTTAGGAGGGGATTATAGAATAGAAAAGACTTGCGACTAAGCAGGAAACTAAGAAAAGAAAAACAAACGGAAAACAAAAGCAAACGGAAAACAAAAGAAAAAGTGAAGTGTTGGAACAAACTAACACGAGTGTTTCAAAGCTCACAAGGAGCTGGAGTATAACCGCATTATTACACAAATATAAATGTTGGGGGACACATCCCCAAGCTCAGGCTTTTGCAATCCCTTTTGTTGCTCATTGTGGTGGCGGATAATCTCCCAAGTTCCACTAGTTGCTCCAATTGCTGAACTGGGTTGAGAGGTTGGCAGTAGCATCTCGAAGGTTGATGGAGAGGTTGCTCATGTTCTAAATGCTTCCTTTGAGAGCATAAAGATCATCATAAGTGGTGTATAAGTTTGGTGTCTGCACATCTTGTTCGGGTCCTTCTTGTTCTGCTTTTTCATCTTCTCCTTCATTTGCGGGTTCTTCTTGTTTGGTAGACTTGCTTCAACGTGCATGTCAAAATTCAAACGTCCATCCTCGATAGAAAGAAGCTGAGATCAAGTGATACGCTCTAGGTATATCAAGAAAGTATTTACCATTGGATTTAGAAATCATACCACAAGCTCTTAGAGTAGAGAAACCGAGACGACGGTCACTGGCCAACGATTGGATATTACCTAGGTTGACATGAAGCGCATGTGCAAGAACATTTATAACTCCTCCTCTGCATATGGAACCACGTGACTGTAGAGCCCGATGTTTAAGATAAAAAATAAGGTCATCCAAATTTGGCATAAAGTTATAGTTTGGAATAGCAGCTCTAGCGAGGATTATCATATCCTCCATATTAACTCTAGTAAACTCACCACGTGCATCCAAGGTGTTAGCAATAAAATGGAACAAATAACGTACAACATGGTGATCAATTTGGTTTCCCTTGGGAATGTTTCCATGGATTCTCAACCTATTAAAGTACCCCAAGGGTGATGGATCAACAATAAATTAAAAGTGGTGGAGCATGTGACGGTGGTATTTTTGGCAAACCCGAAGTAATAAGCCCATTGGTCAAGTGTCAAGGCATACTCAAAATTCATAAGACGGAAGTTGATCAACCAACTCCAGGCATATGATCTTTGGTACTAAGGAATTCAAGCGTCAAGCGGTGATACATGGCGGTATCCTGAAAACAAAGCGTTACAAACCAACATTGTTGCAAAGTAATTCAAAATCATGACAAATTTCAGTTGGTTGAGGATGTAGGGACACGCCCACTTGGTGGACTTGATTTCTCGGTGCTCGAGACGATTCAAATGATTGATCTGAAACTGCTCCATGAACTCGATACCAAATGTCTTGGGGGTTAGCGTAACAATGGATGGTGCGGCTTGTTCCACAGCCACCACACGTGCACGTCTCCTCGTGTTCATCTAAAACAAAAATAATATTAATCAAAAATCTGCACCTACAGGAACATAGCATAAGTGATCCTCTACACTTCTTACAAAAGAAACTCCTCTAAAACCAAAACTAAGCATGCACATAATCAAGATTAGCTCAAGAATAAGACCTAAGTCTAGATTGATAATGATGAAAGATTGAGCAAGGTTTTGATGCAAATAAGTTGGGGATCAGAGGAGAAACATACCTTAGAGAAGAAACAACAGGCAGAATTGAAGATCCAATGGAGGTGGTTTGGAGTCTGGAGGAAGAAGAAAGAGAGATTGTGTTTTGGGATTTTAAGTTTACCTCTTCCTAGAGTTGATGTCGTGGCATAGTACGCGGTACGGGCGGGCGGTATGGCTGGAGTCTGCCCGTACCAAGTGTCTCACCTTAGGGTTAAAGGATCCCTCCGGTGCACTCGACGAAGGCGATCTGAGGTTGCCCGCCGCATTACATCGGTCGTTAACTCGTCAATATATTCTCTCAAACTTGATATTTTGCTCGAGGTACGGTATGGGAGGACTATATGGTCCACTTCGGTCATACCACCGACTGTTAACTCGCCAGTACATTTGCAAAATAAATCGAAGTTTGCATTTTCTTGTGCTGCAATGTGGTACGGGCGCGCGGTACGGTGGCCTCTGGTCGTACCAATGGTCGTTAAGCACCCTGGAAGTTTCAAAAACTTGGGGAATTAAGTTGGTAGCTTCAGACGCCTTTGCACATCTTAGCAACAACAAAATGACAACAAATAAACTTCATAAAAACTACAGTACCTTATGGCCATGTGTTAGCAAATATAAGAGATCGAGGATTACTTTGTTTTCTTCTCCTCTCTTCAAAGGACCTTCTTGAACACTCTTTGTCCTACGGGTGCCTAATGTTAGCCTACACGATGCCATCCTGGAAGAGGCCCATGAGATTACCCACTACATTACGGAGGGCAAAGCCCAGGAAGGATTCAGGTGACCAATGTTAGCCTACATGGTGTCATCCTGGAAGAGGCCCACGAGATTACCCACTACATTACGGATGGCAAGGCCCATACAGATGCGACTTCTTGGAGAACACGACTAGCTATAGATAGAATTTAAAAAGGGTCCAACCCTAATATGTAACCGACTCGACCTACCCCGAGACCTAGCCTCCTCATATAAAGGCCAGGAGGGCATGACGAGGAGGCTCTCTCAACTCTCATACCCTAGCATACACCACGCTATATCCAATCTGTGCACCCTTGTAACCTTCAGTTCCGCCATAAATCAAGATCATATAAGCATGAGTAGGGTTTTCCCTCCAGGGGACTGAACCTGGGTAAACCTCGTGTTCCCGTGTTGTGAATCTGTTAGCCGTTCCATGATTTCCAGCATCCCCTCCTTCTCCAAAACACAAGTCCATAACAATGGGCATTGACGAGTCGAACCCTCATCAATTGGCATCATCTGTGGGAACTAGGGATGTTGATTGTGTGATCGTGATGGCCCCATCCACCACGATCTTCGACTCCTCTGCTGTGGAGAACCACGTCCTCTTCGGCACCATCGACTTCACCGTCCATTCGCCCGCAACCCGCCAAGATTTCGATTCCATGGGAGACGGAGTCGACATGATGCTTGGAAGCCTATGCTTCTAGGTAGGCAAGATCGGCACCATCCGCCTCCCAGCTTAGGTGGTACTGCCGGCAATTGCGCCTGCTTCGTGGGTGCCGCCAATCGGTGTCCTGAGCGCACCGTTGCTGACAAGCGATTCGGATGATAGCAGCAGCTACAAATTCAACCTCTATGAACCTCCTATGGAGGAAGGAACCTACGGTTTCGTATCTAAGAGTTGTGGGAGCAACGATCTCCCCCATCGCTACATGTGCGTGGCTATCCACGATGTAACATTGACAATGGAGCTGAACCAACGGCTCCCTCTCTCAATCTGCAGGCTGCTAACGCCCAAAACGGAGGCAACGGCCCACCCCCGGCCAATCCGAATGGGAACGGGCCGCACGAGGCTACCAATGATGGCAGTCACAATCGTCAAGAGATCCATCTCAATGACGCTTACTGGGAAAGAGTCTGGGAGGTCGTACTAGGTACCAATCCTTTGCCAATGGACGCCTCTCGGGACATGTTGATGGGATATCACTGGCTCCTCATAAAGGAGCACAATCGACAAGCCGAGCAGCACAAGGACCTTGAACAGCGTAGGCGAGCAGACGATGAATCAAGCATACGAAGAGCTATGCTCTCCTCCGCAGGCGGATCCTCCTTGAAAGGCTACAACAACCATAAGCATCGCTCCTGGTTGGAGCACATGGACACTGCTGCTAGACGCGAGGCCACCAAGGCACTCGACTTGTCCTTCATGGCGATGGACTCGCAAGGCAACATCATGCCCAAAACACCGCAGGCCACGGTCATGGTAGCCACCACATACTTGGCGGCAAACCCACCACCGGCTGGGGACCCCAGACATGCAATCCACAAATCTGCGATTGCGGGCCTTGGGCTGGTGGGGGTTGTGTTACTCGGAGAAACGACCCCGGAGCCAAATAAAAAGGTTGCGGTAAAATTCACCAGAAGCCGCACACCCTCAGCCGACGAGGATGAGCATGACCTATCGCGGCGTTGCCACAGCCCGTGGCGAAGGAGCCACAACTATGACACCCGTGACGAGCTCACGTGGCACAAGATCGACAAATCACGCACAAAACATGCATGTTCCACAGAGTATGAGGAGGAGGACATAGAGCTATGCGGCGCCAGATGCTTTAGCAGAGCCATCCGACAATCCCGGATGCTCAAAGGCTTCAAACTCCCTTCAGACAATCCCAAGTTTGACGGCTTGCAGGAGCATAATATTTGGTGGATGACCATGTGTCATCAAAGAAGCTGCATGGCGGAAACATAATCATAGCCATGCAATGCCTTTAGCTGCAACTGAAGGGCGCAGCCAGGGCCTAGCTCAATAATCTTCCCTCCGGATCCATCCGCGGCTAGGAGGAGCTGGTATACAGCTTCATCCGCAACTTCAAAGGCAATTGCAAGAGACTTGCCTCAAGCAAAGAATTGTGCGCCTGTTGCCAACGCTCCAACGAGTCGATCCTCTCCTACATGCAGCGCTGGTCCGTAATCAAGAACTCTGCCGAGAACATCTCGGAAGAGAGGTCAATCGACGCCTTCAACGGTGGTGTGAGGCACCATGATCTCAAAGAGGAGCTTGGTTGGGTCAAGCCCAATACCATCGACCACCTGATGGACATCGCCAACTGCTAGGCGGATGGCGACGACGCTGTAAATCGCAGCGGTCGCAGACGCGACCGCCGAGGAAAGAGAAGGGCGCGTGTCTATGATGATGGCGAAGAAATCGACATGGTCACGGATGGATATGTTGAACACCATGACGATGGCAACCACAGCAGCGGCTATCGTGACATTGGAAAGCCCACTCAGTCCTGGCAATGCCGCAATTGGGACAATGAGCCCTCTACACTCGACAAACTATCGGGTCCTTGCACCATCCAATTCTACATCGACAATCAGGATGGCACAGGGAAGGCCATCTACCTACTCAAGGACTGCAGGTAATTCCAAAAGCTCCATGAAGGATACGCCCAGATGCAACGTGAGGCAGTGAATCAAGGGTTCGTCCCTGCCCCAGGAGCCGTCGCATACGGCGCCCCACCTCCGCCACCCGGAGCACCCGCGCAGCCTGCGGCTATGTTGGCTCAGAACAACGGAGCAGAGCCATACCCACGGTAGTTGGGGGCTATGATGATACAAAAGGGACGTCCATCCAATAGGGTGCATAAGACGATTACCCGACAGGTCAACTTGGCTATTACCTCTCCGCCTGCCATACCCGAGTACCTAAATGGCTCACAATCATGCATCACTTTCGATCATTTGGATCACCCACGACAAATACCTCGCCCGGGTCACTCTGCCCTTGTGCTCGAGGCCCAAATCAGAGGATTCAAAATGAGTCATGTCTTCAGGGATGGTGGCAGAGGCATCAATCTGATGTTCGCCAGCACACTCGCAGCTATGCGGATCCCGCTATGCAGTCTAGAGGCATCAGACACAACCTTCCACGGCATTGTCCCAGGAAAAGGAGTATATCCTCTGGGCAGAATATGGCTCTACATCATCTTCGGCACCCCCAAGAACTTCAGGCATGAGCGACTCAAGTTCAAGGTGGTGGACTGGCCCTCACAATACCACACCATCCTCAGGCGCGTGGCATTCACATGATTCATGGCAGTACCGCACTACGCGTATCTTTTGCTGAAAATGCCAGGTACTAATGGTGTCATCATCGTCCTAGGTAGCTTCACCAAGTCCGACAGTTGTGATAGAGACTTCAACAGAATCTCTCAGTCATTCGGCATGCAGGAGGAGCTCGCAAGGCTGAAGGAGTCAACAGACAATAGTCTGCCCCTATCACCAAGCAAAGCGCACCTGACATGTCGTTCGAATCCATAGTCAACACCAAGGCGGTGCAGGTCCACCCAAAGGACCCCACCAAGATGGCTCTGATCGCTAAGAACTTGAGTTCCGCATAGGAAGTCGTGCTCGTCGAATTCCTGTGAGAGCGCTGGGAAATCTTTGTCTGGTGTCCTACGGACATGCCAGGAGTTCCCAAGGAATTCGCCGAGCATGCACTCAACATGTATCTAGATACAAGGTAGGTCAAGCAGACGATGCATCGACTCTCCGAGGGTAGAGCTGAAGCAATTGGCACCAAAGTCAATAGACTCATCGATGCCATCTTCATAAAGGATATCAAGGAAAGAACCTGGGTAGCTAACTCCGTGCTGGTCCCTAAGAAGTACACGGACATCCTGCGGATGTGTGTGGACTTTATGGCGCTTAACAAGCATTGTCCTAAGGACCACTTCCCCTTGCCGCGGATCGATCAAATCATTGACTCCACCGCAGGATGCGAGCGTCTCTCATTTATCGACGCCTACTTAGTCTACCACCAGATTCAACTGAAGGTTGAAGATCAAGAGAAGACGGCATTCATCACACCGTTCGGGGTGTTCTACTACAAGACAATGCCTTTCGGGCTCAAGAATGTAGGCGCAACCTACCAACAGTGCATGCAAGCATGCCTGAAAAACCAAACTATTCGCAACATACAAGTATACGTCGACGACATAGTAGTCAAGACCAAGGAAAGCCGAACACTAGTCGACAATCTCCGCGAGATGTTTGACAACCTTGATCGCTACAGGATCAAGATGAACCCAGAAAAGTGCGCCTTCGGTGTCTCATCCGGGCAATTACTCTGAGACTTCATCTACGAAAGAGGCATCAAGGCCAACCTGAAGAAAATGAAGGCTATACTAGCCATGGAGAAGCCGAAGAACATCAAAGGAGTCCAGCAGCTAGCTGGGCAAATCACGGGACTCGGAAGGTTCATCAGCCGCATGGGTGAAAAGGCTCTCCCCTTCTACCAATAGCTCCACAAGGCCAATAAGTTCGAGTGGACGGCTAAAGCCGATGAGGCATTCGAAGACCTCAAGCGCTTACTCTCTACATCCCCCATACTGGTAACGCCAAAGGAGAGAGATCCCATGTTGCTCTACATTGCTGCCACACATCAAGTGGTCAGCATAGCCCTTGTGGTCGAACGACCTGGGACATCATCTACGAGCGTCGCACTGCCATCAAGTCACAGGTCCTTCCTGACTTCTTCGTCCACTAGATGGAGCTTCAGCTTCCGGATACTACGTACATGTCCCAACTCTAGACGATGCACTTCGACAACCCCAAGCACGACGACAGAGCGAGAGCCGGAGTAATCTTGAAATCCCCTCAAGGGGACAAGAAGAGGTATGTGTTGCGAATGAAATTCCACGCATCCAACAATGAGGCTGAGTATGAGGCACTCCTACATGACATGCGGATGGAAAAGTGTGCAGTGCCACACGATTGGTCGTCTATGGTGACTCCAACCTCGTCGTCCAACAGACGATGAACCAATGTGACGCTATCAGTGACAACATGATCGCCTACTGTGACCTCTACAACGCACTCGAAGGAGACTTTGATAGTTGCGAACTTCGGCACATCGGCTGGGAAAGCAATGAAGAGGCCGACAAGCTCGCCAACACCGGGTCCACTTGTGCCCCAGTACTGCTGGGCGTGTTCCTCGAATAGATCTATGAACGCTCCATCAAGCGCAAGACTCCCAAAGGCACAGTCGAAGCTGTAGGACACTCGGGGGCTGCGCCACCCGAAATGGCGGAGGCACCTGAGGATCTAGAAACAGACATCGAACTGGTCAGCGTCATGCAGGTCCTAGCAATCGAGCAAACATGGACCCAGCCATACCTCCGGTACCTGCTAAGCAAGCAACTACCCGACGGACGCCAGGCACATCGCTCGCTGATCAAAAGCCTTCACCATCATCAACGGCGAGCTATAAAAGCGCATCATTACAGGAGTACTCCAGCAGTGCGTCACCAACAGTGACGGGAAGAACATCCTCCTTGACATCCACGAGAGCATCTGCGGCCACCATGCAGGCAGTCGCGCCCTAATCGCAAAGGTTTTACGAGCTGGCTTCTACTGGCCAACTACGATGCGTGACGCCAAGGACATCATCGAGAAGTGCAATGCTTGCCAAAGGTTTGCAGACAAGCCACACGCGCCAGGCTCAGAGCTACGGCCCATACCATTGGCATGGCCCTTCGCTCAGTGGGGACTCGACATGGTCGGCAAACTGTAGAAGTCCTCACCCGGAGGACACATCTTCCTCCTAGTGCCAGTCGACAAGTTCATGAAGTGGATTGAGGCCATGCCTATCACTAACCAAACCGGCACCACTGCCATTAAGTTTTTCCAATCCATCGTCTACAGGTTCGAAGTGTCTCATAGCATTATAACCGACAACGGCATGAACTTCCTTGAAGGAGTTTCGAGACTTCTATGAAGGACTGGGCATCAACATCACGTACGCCTCCGTGGCACATCCGCAAGCCAACGGGCAGGTTGAAAACGCCATCAGCCTCATCTGCAACGAATCAAGAAGCGGCTGCTACGCCCAGTCAAACGACTGGCGGGAGCCTGGGAAGATGAGCATCCTCCATCCTCTAGAGCATGCGCACAACACCAAACAGCTCCACTGGCTACACGTCTTTCTTTATGGTGCATGGAGCCAAAGCAATGTTACCCTCCGAGGTACGCTATAAGGCCCCACCGGTCATCCCTTACATCGAAGCGGAATCAATGGCCACACTTGAAGACGTCGTCGACACACTGGACGAAGCTCGCGACATCGCTGCGGCATGTTCGACGGTGTACCAGCAAAGTCTCCACAACTACCATAGTAGACGACTACGCCCAAGGTCCTTCGTCGAAGGAGACCTCGTCCTGCGACTCAAGCAGAAAGAACATCTGAAGCTAGATTCACCATTGGAAGGACCCTACGTGGTCACCAAAGTAATCCCAGGTGGCGCCTACTGCCTCAAGGACGTCGAGTCTGGAGTAGCATACTCCAACCCCTGGAACATCGCACAACTGTGATGCTTCTACGCTTAGTTGTATTTTACTTTTAGTAAGGCTATTTAGCTAGGCTACTCAGACAAAACTTGTATCTGCTACTATGTGATGAATAAAAGCTAAGTTCCTTATCCAAACACACTTTTTCTCTCTTATGTGCATCTACATTCGTAAAAACGCTCGGGGGCTATGCCTCACCGTACGACTTTGTCGACTGTCGCAATAATGCATCACCCTGAGTAGCTCACCACGTCAGGCTAACGAAAAGGACATGCAAAAATTAACACCAACAACGCACTACGTGCAAATACATCTTCATAAATTTTACAAGGGCATAAAAGCCCAATCGAAATTATACAAATTTTACATTACCATGTCCAAAACCTACAAGACTCAACTACGCTGGAGCAAGACGTTCGTCTTCTCACCGAACAAGTCCACAATGTCATCGACATGATGAGCCACTGCAGCATAGTGTGGGCGCATATTCCATGTCATACCATCCGGAGGAGCGGGTGGCCCTGCCGCTATTTCCGCCAAATCAACATCACGGCGATCAAGCCAAACAAGCGCCAGCGCCGCCTTCGCACCCGCCACAAGTTGTTGATGAACAATATCTTTTACAGCATCCACGCTGCAGAACTTCCCTAACAACCCTAAGAAATTAGACGAAGTCGCATCGAGAGGGAACATTGCAGCCTAGATAGACGCAAGCGACAACCTCGCACGCTTCAAGACCTGAAGCACTTGGTGGACATGATCCTGAACCATTGCGACCATAGTCGCCCGGTCACGATCCATGCAAAAGAAGCCTCCGGCTCCAAATCCTGTTGGGTGAGGCAATTAAGCCGAATAGCAACGCGCTCCTTCTCTTCCCGTGGAAGAAGATTAACAATTACAAACAAGAGCAGTAGCTCCAAAGCCGCAAGGGTCGAGATCAGTCAAAAAAAAAACACTAACACCCACGATGACTTACATTGGAGTTGCTCGCCGATCTGCCAAAATTCTTCAAGGAGAAATTCCTCTCTCGCAACAGCCTGTTCCGTCTTGGATTTCAAAACATCTGCATGGCCACGGAAGATGATAACATCTTTCTCCAGGCTTCGGATGTGATCATGTAGCAAAGGCAACTGCGATGTCTCGCTTGACGGTGGACGGGAAACAACCAAGGCAGATGATGTGGTCTTGGGATCAGCATTTGAAGGGACCTAAGAGGCTCACAAGCGACGGGGTGTAAAGACAAGGGCAAGCGACAGTAGAAAAAGGAAATACGTATATTTACATCAAAATAACCACTGCGTGGTAGAGTCAGATTCACCCAGTATGGGGCATTATAGGCAAAGTGGAAAAGAAAACTCAAAAACTACAAAGCAACTACGATGCAAGGACCCTAAGAAGCATCCACATCCGGAGCAACTTTGGACTCTGAGTCCTTCGCCTTGGCTGCCCGCTGCTGCTCCAGCGCATATGTAGTTAGCAGGTCAATGAGGCATGGGCAAAAGTACTTGCAGCGGCAGGCGAAGGGAGCAAAGGCTACCTTAGTGCCATCCACTGCCACCGGCATCTTGGAGGTGACCTGGCTCATGTTCAACTGCGCGCCAGCTGTCATCGCTATCGCCAAGCCCAGGGTAGCACCCACACTCTTCTGGGTCTTCTTGTAGTCCGCAGGGGCATCACCCGCCAGGGCCTTCGCCAGGGAGTCGACGTCATTGAGGGCGACGCCCTTTGGGAAGATATCTCGGTAGAAGCGGGCGATGACCTCCTTGTCCTTGCCTAGCATATCAACGGTAGAACTGCAACGGTCTTCGACCGCCGCAAAAACATCCTCCATGGGATCCCCATGCTCCAAGACACCGCGATCAAACGCGATGTCAGTGGCATCTATAGATGACGACAAAAGAAATTTTGAGTGAGGCAAAAGAAATGCACCACAAAAAGCTTAGAGGAAGGTATGGTAACTTACCATACAATGCTTTGGCAGTGGCCATAAGCTGTTACGCCATTGCCTTCTACCAAAATGATGCGGCAGTCACAAGCTGCTCCTCGCGCTCCTGGGCCTCCTACCTACAGCGCTCAAGGGCCTCCACGGCATCCTTCGCCTTGGTCTTCGCTTGGCTGTGCCTCTTTTTGAGTGCGTTCAACTTACAGAGAGACTCATTGTTCTCATCTGCGAAAACCAAAAGGAACAAAGATCAGAAAAACAAAACCCATCATCAACATCCGAGGAAAACAAGTAGAAGTATACACACCTTGGATTTGACGAAAGCTCTCCTCCAAGGTGAGGTATTGTTGCCCAAGGCCGTTGATGTCACGTATGAAGGGCTGCAGCAAAGAAACAACAGACCAGGTAAATAAAGGACTCAGGGCCCGCCCATGTCAAATTGACAAAGTACTTACATGGCCACCTGAGGACTCCGAAGGAGTAGCTTGCGTCTTTCGGGAAAGAACCGCACAAATCCCCGGCTTCGAGGAGCTCGATGCGACATCACCGGAGTTAGCCGGTATCTTCAGAGAGGCGGTTGCATGCTCCGCATGCACCAACTTCGACTCCACAACAACTTCTTCAGTCTCATCCTTTACGGATTCGGCTGAGGAAGACCTCTTGATACAGCCAGAACGAACAAGTCACTCAAAACATCAAGCAGATCAAGCAAAACCTGAAACATAGAAGAATCCGGTACTTATGAAGGGATATCAGAGAGGTTGAAAACCGGCATTGCTTTCTTCTTCTTGGACGGTGGCTGAGGGGCCATGGACCGAAGGGGCACCACATGAATGGGGGAGGTAGCACCTTCATCCCTAGAGTGTTGCTCTAGGAAGGCGGGACCTTTCAATGATGGCGGCGTCACGCCATCCGAACTTTTGCTTCGAGTTCTCTTGCGAGAGATCCCTTCGCTATGCTTGGGGGCTTCCGTAGTTGGCGACTGCGCAGGAGGGGGCGTGGAATCAGATTCCGCATCCCCGCCATCTGGCGCAGCCGTATACTTTTTAGGAAGGGAAGGCATCATGTTCTCCACCTTAAGCTCCTGCGAATCATCGAAGACGCATGTCCAAATCAAGAACAAAAGACACAAGCAAAACAAAAGCACACTATGTGCAAGTACAAGAATTACCTAAGGAACTTCCTTCCTAGCAGTGAAAGGGGCAGTCAAAGAATTCCTTGTCAACTCCTCATTAGCCATGTACTTCAGCAGGGGTTGGAGCACCCGGTCGAGGTTGGATGAGGACATCTCCTCATCCGACACTCTCATCGGGTCGGTGGCACAATAATACAAATACATCGGGTACGCCCTCTCTTGGAGGGGCCGCACCCGACGCTTGAGAAACATCCGGATGATGTCGACGACGTAGACATCCTTGCCCCACACCAACTAGAGCGCTTCCACTCGCTGGTATAGATTCTCCACCACTTCGGTATCACCCTCCATAACATCGTTAGAACACACACACACTTTCCGTGACCACCTTGCTAGCGTCGAAGGGAGCTAATCCATAGTGCTGGCCGTCGATCTTGGAGTCGCGAAGGTAGAACCACGTGTTCCTCCATCCTTGGACGAATTCACAGAGGTGGAAGGTGAAGTACTAAACGATGGTGCAGATGGATATCCCGCACCCACCCGGTAGCGTAAATAGCACGGTACCGATTGATTGCCTCTTGAGAATAGAGTTTCTGAAGAGGCCAAAATGACTCGTTCGAGCCAAGATCAGATAGCGTGAGCGTGATGAAGCACGTGAATATGCAAAAGGGAGTTGGGAGACAGCTGGTGGAGTTGTAGCCCGTAAACAAAAATAAGCCCACGAAGAAATTTGTGGGCAGGGAGAGAAAGACCGCGGATGAAAAAAAGCGTATAACATAACCTGAAAACCTTCGGGTGGGTTCAGGGTTACCTTGTTACTAGGAAGAATGGCGTCGCCCTTCTCCTGTGAGATCAGTCCAGACTCGTGAAGGAGGCGGAAGTCTACCTCCCTGATCGAAGACCCCCACCAACCACCATTGGTGACATGGCCGGCGGTGGTGGCCTTCTTGGTAGCACCGGCGGCGCTCATCCCAGCGGCAGCAGAAGAAGATTTCTTTGTCTTGCCCATCTCACGTGCGATGCGATGGGTACGAAAGAAAAAATAAGGGAAAACGCGAAGAACGTCCAGTGCACAAGGCGTATGAGCTCCAGGAATGGAGAAGGCAAAAATACAAAGAAAGAAGAAAGAAAATGGCAAGGGGAAAATTACCACGGTCCCCCGTAGTATAAAAGAACGAGGACGATGACGCAGGGCCGTTGATCCAGCTACCCTAACATGTGTCCTACATCGTGACATACACTTGGCGGGCACCGCCCGAACTGTCACGAGCACGCCGTACACTACGTGCAGAAATCAAGGAGACGCAGTAATTATCGCGTAAACTATGCATGACTTGTCAAATCCCGGTCAGATAGTGGGACCCACGACCGTCTCGTCACATCATTTCTGCTACCGCAGACAATTGAGCTCACCAAGCGTCAGCAATGACGTCAGAAAAAGCAAAGGCCAGAAACAGCTACAATCTTTCGGCTGCAAATAAAAGTACTTAATCGATTCTACGACTCCACCAACTACTCGGGGGAGGGGGCTACTCCTATCAGGAGCGCTGGTCGCGCACCTAAGAATTTGATACTATCCTCAAGTCAGTTGAAGAACTTCCTAAAAGCTTCGAGTCCTTCTTCGAGTCTATGTGTCCACTATGGACTCGGGGGCTACTCTCATAGGGAGCACTGGCTGCGCATTCGAAAAAGCGCCAGCACTAGTCGTGTTTTGGGTCATCCGAAGAACTTCCAGATCTCCGTAATGCAAAACTGATAATTATAAGTCTAAGCTTGAGTTTGCGACTCGAATAGACACTCGGGGGATACTCCCATAGGGAGCGCTGGTCGTGCACCCTATGAATTACAGAAATGAAATCTTTTGGATCCTTCATGATTACAATAAAGCAAACATTTTATTCAGTAAATCTGCTCAAAATAGCACTAAGAGAGGAAACGTCTCCTTGGTCACCCGAAATGCCTCCGCGGCGATAAAATTTTGGATGTTGGTCTACGATGCAAAGGTAAGACCTACGGATACTTGTTATGGCCTGGCAACGCACCCGACTGTGCTCTACTAGTAATATTCCGTGTCAACAGGCTTGATGAAAAATCCCGACGGATGCGTTGGGCACATAACTTAAAACACTGGAATTCGATTCCTGTAAGACCTCCATGGCCTGAGTCGAATTACGCCAGCAATTTTTCAGATTCAAGTCCGGGGACTCGAGTCTGAAGTAGATCGTGTTGTTTTTTTCCAAAGATAGTTAACTGACCCCGATCCGTCGGGTCGGTCAGGCACACGTATCAAAAATCCCTAAGAACCACTTCACTGACTCGAAACTCGTTCGGATGAAAGCACCCAAAAAACTTAAGAGTCTCTAGTCGAATCTGCGATTCGACTGAACACTCGGGGCTACTAACATGGGTATGCCCTATGGGTGCCTAATATTAGCTTACCCAGTGTCATCCTGGCAGAGGCCCACAAGATTACCCACTATGTATGGCAAAGCCCTGGAAGGATTCAGGTGACCAAGGTCCATACAGATGTGACTTCTTGGAGAGGACAGCTAGCTGTAGATAGAATTTCAGAAGGGTCCAACCCTAATCTGTAATCGACTTGACCTACCTTGAGACCTGGCCTCCCCATATAAAGGCCAGGAGGGCACGACGAGGAGGCTCTCTCAACTATCATACCCTAGCATACACCATTCCAGATCCAATCTATGCACCCTTGTAACCTTTGGTTCCACCAGCAATCAAGAACAGACAAGCAGAAGTAGGGTTTTCCGTCTGGGGGCCTGAACCTGGGTAAACCTCGTGTCCCCGTGTTGCGAATCTGTTACCCGTTCCACGATTTCTAGTGTCCCCTCCTTCTCCAAAACCCAAGTCCATAACAATGGGCATTGACGAGTCAAACCCTCATCACTCTTAATTAAAATAAAAACAAAACTACCACAAGATTAAAAACTTTATTTCACATGGGTTGCCTCCCATGAAGCGCTTCTAGTTAAGGTCAATTAGCTTGACCTAGATGGTGATCATTTAGACTTTGCAAGTGGAACATCCACTCCAAAGTAATTAGCTTTCAAGGTGATTATACAATCATCATCATTAGTCTTGGCCTTCTTCTTCCTGGGGAAGTGGACTATAAAAGGATCTCTACATGGTAGCCATATTCTGATATTCCAACCATGTAGATTAATCAACGCTTTAATGGTTTTAAGGAAGGGATTTCTATTTCCATGCCCCTGGTTCGTTAGATGTACTCACTTTTCCCTAACCGCTTAACTTTTCCTTACTTTTTCCCATCTCCTCGTCTAAAAATCTTGCACAGACTAGAACTCGATGTCCGTCGGGTCCCGTTAGTGGACCCTCGCTGTTACATGCGGACAAGTGGGACCGCATTTGACGAGGTTTGATCTCGTCAATGCCCATTGTTATAAGCTTGGGTTTTGGAGAAGATGGGGGTGCTGGAGATCACGGAACGGTTAACAGACAAGCAACCAGGGGACACGAGATTTACCCAGGTTCAGGCCCCCGGAGGGAAAACCCTACTCCTACTTGTCTTCTCTTGATTACAGCGGAACCGAAAGTTACAGGGGCGCGCAGATGCAATCTGGCGTGGAGGTGTGTATGCGGTGGTATGAGAGGTGCCCTTCTCGTCGTGCCCTCCTAGCCTTTATATAGAAGTAGGCAGGTCCTGGGCACAGATCAAGTCGGTTACAGGTTTTAGGGTTTGCCTCTTGGAATATTTTATCTAATCTAGTCTTACTCTCCAAGGATTCAAAGACGTCATGGGCTTGGGCCAACCGAATATCTTCATGGGCCACACACATTCTCGTGGGCCTTCCTTGGGCTGGACCAGGTATGCTGAAGTCGTGTACCCGTAGGGTATAACCATGTTAGTAGCCCCCGAGTGTTCAGTCGAATCATAGATTCGGCTGAGGACTCTTCAATCTTTCAGGTGCATTTGTCTCTATTCTTTAGCGAAATGATTCTGGTGTGTAGGGATTGTTGATGCGTGTGCCTGACTGTCCTGACGATGAGGGCCAGTTGACTGTCTTAGGACAAAATAACACGATCTTCTTCAGATTTGAGTCCCACGACTCGAACCCGGAACAAATGCTGGCGTAATTCAACTCAGGCCATTGTGGACTTACAGGAGTAGAATTCCAGTAATTTTTCGAATGGTGTACCCAACGCGTCCGTCAGGATTTTCATCGCGCCTGTTGGCACGGATTTTTACTAGCAGAGCGCAGTCGTGTGTGTTACCAGGCCATCAAATAGTATCTGTAGGTCTTATCTTTGTGTCGTAGACACAACATCCAAAATTTTATCACCGCGGAGGTGTTTCGGGTGACCAAGGAGGATGCTTCTCACTTAGTGTTAATCGGGGCAAAGTTGCCGAAATTTTTTGCATTCTGATCCGAAGGATCGCAGTCGAGGAATTCATAGGGTGCACGACCAGCGCCTCCTATGGGAGTAGCCCCCGAGTGTCTGTTCGAGTCATAGACTCGAGCAGAGACTTTAATTCAGCAATTGTTTGCTTCAGGTCCGTAGGACACAATTTTTTCGGATGCTTGAATCGATCCTCCCTATGGGAGTAGCCCCCGAGTCCATAGTGGAGTCGCAGACTCGACGTAGGACTCGAAGTATAGTTCATTGGCGTAGGACACTATTCAATCTTCGGGTGCGCGGCCAGCGATCCTAATAGGAGTAGCCCCCGACTAGTTGCTCGAATCGTAGATTCGAGTGAGTACTTTAGCTGTTGAGTCGAAAATTTGTAACCGTTGCTAGTATATCTTTGATGGCGTCAGTGCTAACGATCGATGACCTCAAGCGTCTGCGGCGCCAGAGGTGACGCGACTGGATGAACGTGGGTCCCACTTTCTGACTTGGAGTTGACTGGTCACGCGCGACGTGGCTATAATTACGGCGTCTCCTCGGTTTCCATGCATAGTGGATGACGTGCAAGCGACGGTTTGCTACTGTGCTGACACGTGGATGGCTAGATTTGATGCTGGCTCTAGGGCTTCCTGATAAACGGTCCCTGTTCATTGTCTTCGTCCTTATAAATGTGGGGAAATATTTGTTTGTTTTCACCGCAGCCACTTTCTTGAGCTTTTCTTGCTGCGCGTTGTAATTTCTTTGATCCTTCCCATCCTCTTTTCTGCGCTTACACCGCCGCTGTTGCCGTACTGCAATGGGGAAGTCGAAGAAGGCCTCCACCATGGTGGGCACCAGCGCTGCTGCCGATGGCAAAAAGGGCACCGCCGCCACTCGCGTCACCGATGGTGGGTGGCGACGGACGGAGACGCGCGAGGGCAACCTGCGTAAGCTTCGTGAGTCGGGTTTGATCCCGCAGGACAAGGAGGCCGTCAAGATTTTCTCCGTGGACTGCTTTTTTTCTATGGCATCCAACTCCATCATCTCTCGCCAAATTCTCTTCTCCACATCGCATGTTTCATCACCTTCAGTGAGTGTTGGCTCGGTATCGAGCCACACTTTGGCCTTTTTCGGAAACTCTATTCCGTGAAGAGGCAATCCAGCTCCGACGGGGTTTATCCGATTGGCGGCTGCATTATTTCCCTTTGATCCAATTTCCTCTTCTTTTTCCTTTTCGATGTTCGAGTCCGTCCAATACTGGCGGAGGAGGTGGTTTTATATCCGCGATTCGACAGTGGACGGGAAAAACTTTGGCCTTGCCCCTTTCGACTCCACCCAGACAATCCAGCCGAAGAGGTCCTGAAAGAACCACATCCTGGAGGGTGAGGTGGAGGAGATAGAGGAGCTCTACCATCAGGTGGAGGACCTCCAGGTGATTCCGGAGAAGGAGGTGAACGGTGTGGATATTATCCGCACCTTCCTCAAACGTCGGGTGCAGCCGCTCCAGGCTAGGGAGCACCCGATGTTCCTTTATTCTGGTCGCCATGACCCAACTAGAGTTGCGGCTGAGGATCTCTCCAAGGGGGACCTCGATAGAGTCCTTCGGTCGCTGCTGAAGTTCAAAGCTGACAAGGACGTTCTGGGGAAATCGCTGACCCCTCCGTTCAGCGCCTCTCGACGGGTGCCGCAGGTGTAGATCTGGGATGTGCGCGTAGCGCTTTTTTTGACAGCGTTTTCGTGTACTTCCATATTTCGAAAGTTTGTTTCCATTGTGCAGGAGTTCAAGGTACCTAGCATGGTGCCTCCACTACCCAAACGTTTTCCGGATGCGCGGGCAAACGAGGTAGTGGAATCCATGTCTGAGCTTCCCTAAGCGCGATCATCGGTTGAAGAGACCGCTGAGTCGAGTGAGGAGCAGACCCGAAAGCGAGCGTGGAGTTCGAGCGAATCGCCGGATGCTTCGACTCCGCCGACGCCTAGGGATCCGCCATGCCTTGTGCGTCATAGTGGAGGTGATGATGGCTCTTCCTCCCCTATTCTGGCCGTGCCTGTGCGGGCTATAGCGCTGCAGCCGTCGGCGAAGTGAAAGAAGGAAGAGAAGAAGGGCAAGAGGACCTTGCCTGTCTTCAACCTGAGCGATATGGACTCGTAAGTTTCTTCGGATACCTTTTGCTGTCTTTCCTTGTTGCTTTGCTTGTCTTTGACTAGTGTTTTCGTTTGCAGCCACTCCTTTGAGGGCTCATTTAGCAATGGCACTCAGGAGTTAGTAGGGGAGTCGAAGATGGCGCCTCCTCCTTTGCAGATGGTGGCCACCTCTAGGGGCGTTGCTCCGAACCCCTCTCCGCGGGAGGCTCGGTTGATCATCTCCCAGAAGACTACTGCCAGACCTTCGGAGTCTCCGTCTGATCATGTGAGTATTTCCCTTCTTGCCGTGGGGGAAGCCCCCGAGCGTTTTTCGAATGATCTGCCGATCATTGCTTTTGTTTTGTGCGCATCTCAGGGGGAGCCCCCGAGCGATTTTCATGTGCTTATTTTTTCTTTGCTCGTTTCTTGGGCGTAGCCCCCGAGCCTTTTTTCCTGATAATTTCCTCTTCTTGCAGCCTTTTGTGAAAGGCGCCAATCAGCTTGTGAAGCAGCACTTGGCGTTGGAAGCCAACCTGCAGCGGCTTCAAGGTACATCCTCAACTAGGTCTTCTACTTCTTCGTCTGCTTGCCAACCTGCAAAGCTCATGCATGCTCTTGTTGCTTTTTGCAGATGAAAATAACACTTCCCTCCATGAGCTTGATGCTCTCAAAAAGAGACTCGGGCGAGTGGAGAAAAAGGCCGAGGATGCCGTTGGCACTAAGGAGCGCCTTGAGCAGGAGCTAGCCGACACAGCTACGACCAAGGAGCACCTGTAGCAAGAGGTTACGGACCGCGAGGACCAGCTCGCCACCGCCGAGGCTTCACGCGAGAAGGAGGTAGCCGACAATCTGATGGCTGCTGTGAAGGCTATTTCGGGTGAGTAATTTCGTCTGTATTTGTTCCATTTCGGTTGTCTTGTATCTCTGGTGTTGTTTGATTCTCACTTTGCTTTTTCCTATCTAGATGCCGCGGGCATTGAGTTCGATCGCAGTGCTCTGGATGATGCTACTGCGGCGGTCGAAGACCGCGGCAGCACTGTGGTTGGCTCCCTTGCCAAAGCCAAGGAGGTTCTCGGGCGCTTCTACAAGGATCTCGTCCCCAAGGGTGTTTCCCTTGAGGATGTCGACTTGCTGGCGGATGCTCTATCAGCCGAGGCGCCCGCGGTGTACAAGCGCAAGCAGAAGGGCATCGGTGCATCCATGGGGCTGGCGATGGCCATGGCGTCCGGGGCAGAGATGGATCTTCATCAGGTCACCTCCCAGATGCTGACGGCCCCTGACGGATCCGAGGTAGCCCTTGCCCTCTATGCTGCCTGCTGTAAACGCTGTGGGCCAAAGTTGATTGACCTGATGGCGGAGTACGCGGTGAGACAGCAGGAAGAGGTCAAGAGCAGGCAATCTGGCTCCGAGACCACTCAGGACGCAGCTTCTTAGACCTTGTAGTTGTAGGATAGTTGTCGTCTTATTTTGTTGTAATATCTTTATGAACACTTCTAGTGCCACACAGTGGCTTTTGTTGTATATAATGAATCTTCGAGTTGTTGCCGATTCGTGTGTTGTTCATATTATTGTTTGTTTTCCATCTAGGGACCTTGGGTGATGACCCCATCGATACCTCGTCTGCTCCGCAACCGCGACCATCCTTGGATGATGCGTTGCAGCTTGTATTTCTTCATGACCGCGTCCGTAGCCTTGAGAAGGATTTGCTTGGCATCCGAGGCCACGCGGACGTTTGGAAGTCGAAGGCGGAGCGGGGCACTGACAGAGAGGAATATCTCATGGGTGAGCTGCGGCGTTTGGCCGAACAACTGCAATGTAAGTTTCTTCGAGCTGCTGCTAATTTTCGGATGCACCTGTTGGCTAGTCATCTTACTTTGTAGGTGTTGCAGATGTTAACCTTGTTTCGAAGGAGGAGAAGGAGCGCGTTGCAGTTCGGATCAACTGCCTGACCCAGCAGGATATGGAGGATGGTGGCTTTTTCTGGATGGATCGCGACTATGCCATGGTCCTTGCGACTGTGCAGGATCGTTCCCACCAAGTATCGTGGGTGCTGCGGCAAGTGAAGTCTTCCTTGGCGTCAATTCTTCACGTCATGTTTCCTTTGGATGAAGCGCCATCGACTCTCTAGGGCTTGTTGGCAAAGTTTCGAGATGTGCATCATATCAGGGAGCTGGTGCAGCACCAATTAGTTGCCGGTGTGAAGGCCGCTCTTTCCCTTGTACGGCTGCCCTTTGATGTAAAGGTTGGTTGTTTGTATATATTCGACTGGGCGTGTTATGCCCTTTGATGTAAAGGTTGGTTGTTTGTAGCACGTTGTGCTTTGTTTGTATGCATGCCCTTTTCGTTATCCTCACGTGATCAGCTACTCAGGTGTACATGCGTTATTCTCAATCGACGAAGTCGTGAGGTGAGGGGGAGCCCCTGAGTGTGTTGTAGCATAAAGAGATGCGAGTGAAAGATAAATTTTGGGGCGATATACTTAGCTTTTATTCATATCATAATGAGGAGGTACATTGTTCGGCTGAATAGCCTTATTGAAAGTAAAGGGGAGATAGCTAGGGGTAGAAGCGTCGCAGTTGTGCGACGTTCCATGGGTTGGAGTATGCGACTCCAGACTCCCCGTTCTTGAGGCGATAGGCGCCACCTAGGATGACTTCGGTGATGACGTAGGGTCCTTCCTAGGGTGACTCGAGCTTCTTCGGCCGCTCTTGCTTGAGTCATAAGACTAGGTCTCCTTCGACGAAGGACCTTGGTCGCAACCGACGGCTGTGATAGTTGCGGAGGCTCTGCTGGTAGACCGCCGATCGAGCTGCGGTGATGTCGTGTGCCTCGTCAAGTGTGTCGACGGCGTCTTCGAGTGCGGCCATCGATTCGGCTTTGCTGTAGGAGACAACCCGTGGGGCCTTATGGCGTACCTTTGCAGGTAACATGGCTTTGGCTCTGTGCACCATGAAGAAGGGCGTGTAGCCAGTTGAGTTGTTTGGAGTTGTGCGCAGGGTCCAGAGGAAGGAGGGTAGCTCTTCTGCCCAAGCTCCCGCGAGCCGTTCGAGTGGGCTCATTAGGCGCTTCTTGATGCCACCACCGACGAGGCCGTTGGCCTATTCGACCCGCACATTTGTTTGCGGGTGCGCCATGGAGGCGTACGATATGCTGATCCTGAGGCCTTCACAGAAGTCCTGGAATTCTTTGGAGATGAAGTTTGACCCATTGTCGGTGATGATGCTATGTGGCACGCCGAACCTGTAGACGATGGATTGGAAGAACTTCACAGCCGTTTTACCCTTTTGGTTGGTAACGGGCATGGCTTCGATCAACTTGGTGAATTTGTTGACTGCGACTAGGAGGTAGACGTGGCCTCCTTTCGAGGACTTGGGCAGTTTGCCGATCATGTCGAGGCCCCATTGGGCGAAGAGCCAGGCCAAGGGTATGGGCCTGAGCTCCATCCAGGTGTGTGCGGTTTGTCTGCGAACCCCTGGCACCCGTTACACCTTCGGACGATGTCCTTGGCGTCGTTCATGGCTGTTGGCCAGTAGAACACAGCTCGTAGAGCTTTGGCGACGAGGGCGTGGCTGCCCGCGTGATGGCCGCAGATGCCCTCATGTATGTCTTGGAGGATAGTTTTGCCATCACCGATGGTGACGCACCTTTGGAGCACACCCGAAATGTTGCGCTTGTACAGCTCTCCATTTATGATGGTGAAGGCTTTGGACCAGCAAGATATGCGCCGGGCATCTGTCGGGTCATCAGGCAGTTCCCTGTTTATCAAGTACTGTAGGTATGGATGCATCCATGTTTCTTCAACCGCCATGACCTGCATCAGGTTGACCACTGCGACATCTATGTCGAGCTTTTTGGGTCCTTCCTGTTCTTCGGGTAGCGTAGCCCCCGAGTGCTCTGCCTCTTCGGGTGATCCCTTGGGGAATTTCCTTTTGATGGATGGCACGGAGATCTGTTCGAGGAACACACTTGGTGGCACCCGTGCACAGGTGGAGCCAATGTTGGCGAGTCTGTCGTCCTCTTCGTTGCTTTCTCTTCCAATGTGCCGAAGCTCGCAGCCATCAAAGTCTCCTTCGAGTGAATTGTAGAGCGCGCGTGTCGCACTCGTTCATCATCTGTTGGACGACAAGGTTTGAGTCACCGTAGATGACCAGGCGTGTTGCGCCGCAGATCTTGGCCATCCTCATGCCGTGGATGAGGGCCTCGTATCCGGCTTTGTTGCTGGAAGCTCGAAATTTCATCCGGAGGACGTACTTCATCTTGTCGCCCTGCGGGGATGTCAGTATGACCCCAGCTCCTGCTACTGCCTCGCGCTTGGAGCCATCGAAGTGCATCGTCCATGACTGTGTCATGTCCGGGGTGTCCGGCAGCTGTAGCTCCATCTAGTGGACGACGAAGTCCGGTAGGACCTACGATTTGATCGCATGGCGCTTCTCGTACACTATGTCTAGAGGGGATAGCTCGATGCCCCACAAGGCCACGCGTCCTGTGGCATCCGGGTTCATCATGATGCTATTCAGGGGTGCCTCGTTGATGACCATCACCTGGTGCTCCTGGAAGTAGTGGCTCAGCCGACGAGTCGTCATGATCACGCCGTAGGTGAGTTTCTGATTGTGACGGTACCTCTGCTTGGTCAGCTTCAATACCTTGCTGAGGTAGTAGATTGGGCGCTGGACCCCATGGGTCTTGCCATCTTTGGGTCGTTCGACCACGAGCACGGTGCTTACCACCTGGTGTATGGCTGCTATGTATAACAGTAGATGCTCGCGTTCCTTTGGCGTGACCAGGACAGGCAAGGTGGAGAGTAACCGCTTCAGATCTTCGAATGCGTCGTCCGCTTCGGGTGTCCACTCGAATTTGTCTGCTTTGTGCAGCAGCTGATAGAAAGGCAGGGCCTTTTCACCCATGCGGCTGATGATGAACCTTCTTAGCACCGCGATGCGTCCAGCTAGCTGTTGGATGCCCTTGAGGTTCTTTGGTTTCTCCATGGCCATTATGGCCTGGATTTTCTTCGGGTTTGCCTCAATCCCTCGCTGGGAGATGAAGTAGCCAAGCAATTGGCCAGATGGGACGCCGAAGGCGCACTTTTCTGGATTCAGCTTGATCTTGTATCGATCAAGGTTGTCGAACGTCTCGCGGAGATCGTCGATCAGTGTCTTGGCCTACCTTTTTTTTTATTACTATGTCGTCGACATAGACTTGTATGTTGCGGCCGATCTGGCTCTTCAGGCATGCTTGCATGCACCGCTGGTATGTAGCACCTGCGTTATTCAGTCCGAAGGGCATTGTGTTGTAGCAGAACACTCCAAACGGCGTGATGAACGTTGTTTTCTCCTGATCTTCGACCTTCAGTCGAATCTGGTTGTAGCCTGAATAGGCATCGAGGAAGGAGAGTTTCTCCCATCCTGCAGTTGAATCGATGATCTGATCGATCCGAGGTAGATGGAAGTGATCCTTCAGGCAGTGCTTGTTCAGCGAGGTGAAGTCCACGCACATCCGCAGGATGTCCGTATCCTTTTTAGGGACCATCACGGTGTTGGCCAGCCACTCCCTTTCTTTGATCTCCCTGATGAAATTGGCGTCGAGTAGTCTGTTGACTTCGACTCCGATGGCTTCGGCCCGAGGCTCGGACAGTCATCGGATGGACTGTTTCACGGGCTTGGCATTTGGAAACACGTTGAGTCCTTGCTCAGCGAATTCCCTGGGAACTCCTGGCATGTCCGTAGGACACCAGGCGAAGATTTCCCAGTGCTCACGAAGGAATTCGATGAGCACGCTTTCCTATGTGGGGCTGAGGTCGTTGGCGATCAGCGCCGTCTTGGAGGGGTCCGTCGGGTGAACCTGCACCTTTTTCGTGTTGACTATTGAGTCGAACAACATGTCAGGTGCGTTTTGCCTTGAGACTAGGGTGCCCCTTTGTCTGTCACCTCTCGGAGCCTTATGAGATCCTCCTGCATGCCAAATGACTGGGAGATTCTATTGAAGTCCCTATCGCAGTGATCCGATCGGGTGAAGCTCCCGTGGACCGTGATGATGCCCCTGGGTCTTGGCATCTTGAGTGGCAGGTATGCGTAGTGCAGTACTGCCAGGAACCGTGTGAATGCCACGCACCCGAGGATAGCGTGGTATTGTGATGGCCAATCCACCACTTCGAACTCGAGTCGCTCGCACCGAAAGTTATCGGGCTTTTGCCGAAGATGACGCCAAGCCATATCTTTCCCAGGGGGAATATGCCCTTCCCTGGGACGATGACATGGAATGTTGTGTCGGATTGTTCCAGGCTGCACAGCGGGATCCGCATTGCCGCCAAGGTGCTAGCAAACATCAGATTGATGCCGCTGTCGCCGTCCATGAAGACGCGGCTCATATCGAACCCTCTGATCTGCGCCTCGAGCACCAGGGCAGCATGACCTGGGCGAGGGATCTGGCAGGGGTGATCCGAACGGCTGAACATGATGCAGGACTCCGAACCGCTGAGGTACTCAGGGATGGCGGGTGGAGCGGTCACAGCCAGACTGAACTGGCGGGTGATTTTCTTTTGCACCCTGTTTGTTGGGTGCCCCTTTTGGATCATCAATGACCCTTTCGGCACGGGGTACCCATTTCCATTGTTGCTCTCCGCGGGTGTGATTGGGTGATTCGAAGGTGCCACTAGTGGTGGTGGAGGAGCTCCGTGGGCGATGTCACCTGGTGCGGGTGCGTGCCCGTACCCAGGGTTCGGGGTTTGCTGCCTCATCTGGGACATGCTCTCGCTGAGTTTCTGGAACTCGCGGCAGTCTTTGAGCATGTGACTTGCCTTCTTTTTACCATCCTGCTTGTCGATGTAGAAGTGGATGGTGCATGGGCCCGACAACTTGTCATATGCCGAGGGCCCGTCGTCGTGGCCGCGATGTTGCCACGATTGCGCTGGGCGTCCTCCATCGCGGAAGTTGTTTCCACGGTACCCATCGCTGCTGCGGTTGCCTTCGCTGTGGCGGTCGGCGTAGCCAGCCGCGAGCATGTCAGGTCCGCCGCGATCGTCGTATACACGTGATCGTCGCTTGCTATGGAGCTCGTGTCGGCGGCCGTAGTCATCTTCCTCTTCCGAGTGTGCTGGGTGGACGGAGTCCTCACCGTCTGCCCACCTGTTGGCGATGCCCATGAGGTGGTCGAGTGTTTTGGGTTTGACGCGCCCAAGTTCTTCCTTGAAGTCTTGGCGTTTGACGCCATCCTTGAAGGCGTCGATTGTTCTCTCCTCAGAGATGTGCACCGCGGAGTTCTTGATGTTTGACCAGCATAGTATATACGAGCGAATGGATTCGCCCGTTCGTTGGGTGCAGGCCCTCAGCTCTTCGATCGAGGCTGGCCTCTTCCTGGTGCCCTTGAAGTTTCGGATGAAACTGTACGCTAGTTCCTCCCAGCTTCAGATGGATCCCGACGATAGGCTGCCGAGCCAGATCAGGGCTGCGCCTGTCAGCTGCAGCTGAAGGCATTGTAGGGCGATGTTTTTGTTGCCGCCATGCAGTTTGACGGACGACAGGTGGTCATTGAGCCACGCCTTAGGTTCCTGCGTGTCGTCAAACTTTGGAGTGTCCGAAGGGAGCTTGAAGTTCCTCGGCATTCACGTTCGCCGAACAGATCTGCTGAAGCATCGAGCCCCGCAGAGCTCTCCTTCATGGTCATCCTCTTCGGATTCGGATGAGCACACGGATTTGGCCCATGCCTTGTCGATCTTGCGTTGGGTGAGTTCGCTTCGAGTGTCGTAGTCGCGGTTGCAATGTCACGAGATCTTATGCCGTCGAGGTAGATCATGTTCTTCCTCGTCGGATGAAGGTGTGGGACTGCGGTTGAACCTAACCATAGCCTTCTTCTTCGGCTCCTCAGGAGCTTCCCCGTGGAGCGCAGCTCCAACGAGTCCGAGTCCGGCTAGTGCGGAGTTGTGCATGGCCCTCTTCGGGTCCCCCATCGGAGGTGGATGGGACGCGAGGTATGTGGTGGCTGCCATGATCGCAGCTTGCGGCGTCTTCGGGATGACGTTGTCGTTGGCGTCCATCTCCATGAAGGATGTGTTGAGGGTTTGGGTCACCTCACGACGCGCGGCGGGGTCCATGTTCTCTACGCGAGAAGGATGCTTGTTGGCGTGGTTGTTGTGCGAGCTAGAGCCGCCAACGGTAGAGAACGCAGCTCACCGCGCGCTAGACTCTGAGGCCGCTTGCTTGCGTTTGTCAAGCACCTCTTGCATCTTCACCTGCCTTTTGTGCTCTTCGATGAGGAGCAGGTGGTATGCCATCAGTAGGTCCCGTGAGGCACCCACAGGCAGGATCTTGTTGCCTGCCACGGCTTCGCATGCTTGGTTCCATCCCTCCTCGCTAAGGTGGATTACCCGATTGGCATCGGTGTCATCCTCATTGGGCGGGGGGGATTGGTTCCTCCTGTTTTCGCCGTTTCTACCTTGCGGGTTGGGTGGCGGGTTGGGTTGTTGCTGATCCACGTTGCTCTAGATGACCACGGCGCATTGGTAGCGTCCGTAGGTTAGATCGCTGCTGCCGCAGCTTTCAGATCCGGAATCGTAGGTCCCTTAATTCGATCGCGGATCGCACAGATCTGAGTTGCAGCTGCTGCTGTCATAAGACTCATCTGTTGATGGTGATGCACGTAGCACGGGATGCGGAGCCCACGAGGCAGGCCTGATTGATGACAGTGGCACCCGCTATGGGAGGCGCAGAGTGCCGGTCTGTCCCACCTGGAAGCAGAAGCTCCCGAACAGGATCTCGAGTCCGTCGCCTACGGGCTCGAAGTCCTTCATGGTGGCTAGCGAGTGGGCGGTGAAGTCGAAAGCGCCAAAGAGGAGATGACTCTCCGTCGCCGAAGAATTGTAGATCGCTTTGGTTGGGACCATCACGATCGCACAATCAGCGCCCCTAGTCCCCACAGACGGTGCCAATTGACGAGGTTTGATCTCGTCAATGCCCATTGTTATGAGCTTGGGTTTTGGAGAAGATGGGGGTGCTGGAGATCGCGGAACGGTTAACATAAAATCAACCAGGTGACACGAGATTTACCCAGGTTCAGGCCCCCGGAGGGAAAACCCTACTCCTGCTTGTCTAGTCTTGATTACGGCGGAACCGAAATGATGGGGATATGCCTACCAGGGTATACCCGGCAGGACGTTTCTGACTGGCCCAGGAACTGGCGAGTGGGCCTGCAAGACGGCGACTGGATCAAGGCCCGGTGTGCATCCAAGCGACTGGAAGCTGAAGGCCCAGGCGAGTAGATAGGCCCAGTCGGATTAGGTTAAGCGGTTACCGAAGCCTTAACTGATTCGGTTGAGATATGTAAACCCTAGGGGAGGTAAGACTATATAAACCTCCCTACAGGGCGTGTAGAGAGACGTTCCCTCATACACCCAAGCGACTCGCCTCCTAGCCGCCGAGCTCGCCCATTGTACCACCATCGTAATACAATCTAGCAGGAGTAGGTCTTCACCCTCCGGGGGGCCGAACCTGGGTAAAACCTTGTGTATCCGCCCTCATCTCGCACCGCAGATGGCTGGCCGCCCTTGCCCCTCGTTCTACTACTCGCTGCCGATTGCAGCGTCTGCCGTGACCATTCCCACGACAGTGGCGCCCACCGTGGGGCCTGGCCGGTCCGGCCGGTGTTCTGCGGCGAGATCCAATCTGCCCATCAACGAGACGGTCGCCGCCGGCCGCATGATAGCGATCGGCGAGATGCTCCAGATCTTGCCGAGCAGCTACGTCCCGGCGGCACGGCCCGTCACGCACAGCATGATCCTGCCGGTCGGCACGATCAGCCTCTTCGTCGGCCTCACCGACGTCATCGTCTCGGAGGATTCGGCTCGCATCCGCGAGTCGCCACCACGTGATCGGCTCTCCGAGAGCCAGGTCCGCATGATCCATCGCCTCGCTTCCGAGTACAACTCGGCTCACAGCAATGTGGCCGAAAACTCCACCGCCATTGAAGACGCGGCCCTCAACGACGACGCCGACTCGGCGACCCCGGCGTCACTCGCCGGAGCCATCACCGCGGCTTCACCCGCGGGCTCCTTCACCCAGGTCTCCAACGTGGGAGACTTCGAGGATCCCTCCATCCTTGGGATCTTCGACTTCGACTCTGGGTCGGAAAATTCCGTCGACCTCCGCGACAGGACCGGTCGCCACGCCGTGACCTACATGGCGACCGGCACCGATCCGCCGGAGGATCCCTTCTCCACCCCGATCCCTCCTAACGCCACGGCAACGGAGGTCGAGGAACTCCGCCTGAAGCTGGCGGAGGCAGTCTGCAAGGAACAAGCCGAGCGCGAAAAATTTCGCCTCGAGCAGGTGACGGCGCAGGAGCTATCACGCTACCACCAGCAGCGAATCAGGTCGCGCCTGAACCCCACCGTTCAGGGGCGCGCCCTGAACTTCGACGATGAAAACGACCCGGCCCGTGCGTCCAAGCGCGCGATTTGCGAGAATGCGCCACCAGGAGGAAGCGCCCGGCCCCCGCCAGGGTCGACAAGAATGGGTGCCCCACCTCCACCCAACCGCACACCCCCCAGGGATCAGCCGCGGATAGTAGTCTCTTCACGGGAGCGAGACGCGAACGGCCTCCCACTGTTCTCCACCCCGATGGACAACCTCGTGGCGGGCCGAGCAGCAGCCGACAACATAACGGCCACCGGCGACGGCGCCCTACAGATCCAGTATGTCAGGGACCTGCTCGCAAAGACCGTCGAGCAGCAAAACGCAGGCGCCAACTCGCAGGGTCGAGTGTACACGCGTTCTTCGGAAAGCAGAGCGGCCTCAAGTGGCCGCCCAATGGCGGCAAACACCCTCAACTGCCCGCCACCAGAGCCATTGCAGCTCCAACACCGACCCGCGAACGCGGCATTTCTCCTGTGACCCCAGGCCAGCGACCAACTTCGTCGCTGCCAACGGTCAACCCATCGACGCCCGCACCCACATCATCAACAACCAAAGCTGGCGCGCACGCCAGCCCGACGACCTGCAACACACCCTAACCAATCGCCGCGACGGCGAGCCGATGGGGTCGCTAAGTCGACTCGGTCCCATGTGCTTCAGACCGATGATCCGAGGCGAGAAGTACCCGGCGAACTTCAAAGCGCCGAAGGAGATAGAAAAGTACGACCCTTCGTACGACCCCTCCGTGTGGCTTGATACGTACCTCATGGCGATGGGGATCGCGGGCCACACCGACCTGCTAGCCGCCTGTTACCTCCCCTTGATGATGGAGGGGACGTGCAGGCAGTGGATCAACACCCTCCCCCAGGATAGCATCGACTCCTGGGACGAGATGCGCGACGCCTTCGTCAGGCACTTCGAGGGCTCCTACACCCGCGCCACCACCATCGAGGACCTAGAGCGATGCGTCCAGGGACCCCGCGAGTCGACCCGCAACTGGGTCCAGCGGTGGCAAGAACTCTAGTACAATGCGGTCGGCATCCACCCAGACACCGCGATCCATTGCTTCAAGACCTCGTGCCGCTACGAGCCCTTGGTCGCCAAGCTCAAGCGACATTCTCGCACACTCGACAACATACCGAACCTCCTCGAGATCGCCAAACGCTACGCGGAGGAAGATCCAAACCAGGAAACCGACGACGAGTCGGGAGGCCAACGCCGCACGAGCGGCAACAACAACGGACGACGGTCCGACCTACGCTACAGCAACACTCGCCTCACTGGCAAACGCCGCAGTGACGGGCGACTCGACTTCGTCGCCAACGCCGGGCACGCGCAACGCGAGCCCAAGAGCTTCCGCCGCGATAGAGGACAGCGCCGCGACGGCATAAACTACAAGGCCAAGCCAAGGTTCGACCCCGCGACCCTCCTTAACCAACCATGTGCGTTTCATAGCAGGGAAGGAAAACCCGCAACACACACGACCGCCGACTGCCACACCCTCAGAGAGATCGAGAAGGCACGGCGAGCACGGGAGGACCCTGACAACAACCCGCCAAACGGCGGAAAATTCGGCAACATGGCCGGCTCGCTCCATACCTTCACAGGCTTCAACACGAAGCGCGAGAAGAAGGTCATCACCCATGCCGTCGCCGTCAACACGGTGGCCTAGGTGGACGTTCCCCAGTTCCTCAACTAGTCGGAGCAGCCCATCACCTGGAGCCGCCAGGACCACTCGCCGCGCATCGAGTACCCAGGCCGAGTCGCCCTGGTTGTCAAGCCAAAGGTGGGCGACTGCTGGCTTCCCAAGACATTGATGGACGGCAGCAGCTCCATCAACATCCTGTACCTGGACACCTTCAGGCGGCTACGGGTCCCGCAGTCGATGATCGAGACAACCCACACCACGTTCCACGGCATCGTCCCCGGTCGGAAGGCGTACCAGATCGGCAAGGTCACGCTGCCAGTCACCTTCGGCACACCAGCAAACTTCCGCACCGAGCGGATCGTCTTCGAGCTGGTACCCTTCGTCAGCCCCTACCACTGCGTCCTGGGGCGCCAGGCGTTCGCCAAGTTCATGGCAGCGCCACACTACGCGTACAACGCGATGAAGCTCCCCGGGCCGTGCGGCGTAATCACCATCAACGGCGACCCCGACATGGCCGCCGAGTGCGAGGCCAAAGGAGCCGAACTCGCCGATGCCGTCATCGCGACAGAGGCCAACCACGCTGACGAGCTCGCCAAGTACGCGAGCGGGGTGAACAATGACGACCCCACCATAATCAAGAAGCCCAATTCGGAGGGCACAAACACCTCAGCCTTCGAGGCAATGACGCACACCCGCACCGTCGAGCTGGTCCCAGGCGACTCCAGCCAGACGGTGACGATCGGAACAGGGATGAGCCCAGCCTAGGAAGGCGCGCTCATCGAGTTCCTCCGTGAGAACAGGGACATCTTCGCATGGAAGCCCTCTGACATGCCTGGTGTCCCTAGGGAGCTCGCTGAGCACAAACTAAACGCCGACCCCAAAGTGCGACCCGTCAAACAGTCGCTGCGGCCCATCAATGAAGAGCGCCACCGAGCCATCGCCGAGGAGGTGCAGCGTCTACTCGCTGCAGGCTTCATCCGGCCAATCAAGTACTCCAAGTTGCTGGCAAACCCAGTCCTGGTCGAGAAGAAGAACGGGACCTGGAGGATGTGTATAGACTACACAAACTTGAACAGCGCCTGCCCGAAGGAGCAGTTCGTCCTCCCGCAGATTGACCAAATAATCGACTCCACCGCGGGCTCGGAGTCGCTGTGTTTCCTCGACGCCTACTCTGGGTACAACCAGATCAAAATGGCTATTGAGGACGAGGAGAAGACGGCGTTCATCACGCCATTCGGAGCCTTCTGCTACACTGCCATGACCTTCGGCCTCAAGAACGCAGGGGTGACCTACCAACGGTGCATGCAGGAGTGCCTTGCAAGACAAATTGGCCGCAACATCCATGTTTACATCGACGACGTGGTCGTGAAATCCGCTCGCCAGGGCGATCTACTCGCCGACCTGGCGGAAACATTCTCCAACCTGCGGAAGTACAAGATAAAACTCAACCCAAGCAAATGCACCTTCGGTGTACCAGCAGGGCAACTACTGGGGTACGTCGTCTCCAAGCGCGGGATCGAGGCGAACCCCATGAAGATCGACACGATCGCTCGACTCGGAAAACCCGAGTGCCTGCGCGACGTCCAGAAGCTTGCAAGGCAAGTAGCGGCTCTCAGTCGCTTCATCCCCCGCCTGGGCGAAAAGGCAATGCCTCTATACCGCCTGATGCGCAAGAACCCCACTTTCCAGTGGGACAAGGAGGCTGACGATGCACTCCGCGACCTCAAGAAGGTGCTACTCGCAGCACCATTACTCGCCGCCCCCGTCGACAAAGAACCCATGCTGGTCTACGTCGCGGCTTCCGAGCGTGTCGTCAGCGTCGTCATGGTCGTTGAGCGACCAGAGGAAGGAAAGGAGCGCCCGGTACAGCGACTGGTGTACTACATCAGCGAGATCCTCACCGAATCGCGCCAACGATACCCGCAGTACCAGAAACTGGTATACGCGGTCTTCAGAGCACAGCGGCGCCTGCCGCACTACTTCCAGGAGCACCTGATCACGGTCGTCTCCTCAGCACCGTTGCAGGACATCATCCGCAACCGTGAGGCGGCGACGTAAGCCATTAAATCAAGGCGTCCATAATATCAAGTACGAGCCACGAGCGATCAAGTCGCAGGCTCTAGCGGACTTCATCGCCGATCGAAGAGGCCCAGCGGAAAAGCTGCCATACCTCCATTCTGGAGCACATGCCCGGCGGCTCCAAGAACGCGACGGCGCAGGGCGAGGATCGTGCTGACTTCACCGAAGGGCGACAAGCTCCGCTACGTCCTCTGCCTCGACTTCACCCCCTGCACCAACAACATGGCCGAGTACGAGGCACTACTCCACGGCATGCGAGCTGCCAAGGAGATGAACGTCAACCGCCTACGCTGCTACGGAGACTCCGACCTCGTCGCTGGGCAAGTCGCTGGCACCTGCGTCTCCCCCACCATGGCGGCATACCGCCAAGCAGTGGACAAGCTGGGTGGACACTTCGCAGGCTACTCCGTCGAGTGGATTGACAGGCGGAAGAACGAGGAGGCCGACGCACTCTCTCGCATTGGGTCGGCTCGACTCGCACCACCCGCCGGCGTCTTCCTTGACACGATCACCAAGCCATCAGTCTCTCCCCCAAGGGAGATCGACATCGGAGTCCCGCTGCAGCCAGAGGCAGCCCTGGTCGCACTCGTCACCGAGCCAGATGATTGGACCAATCCCTACGTCGCCTACCTGGAGGTCGGCACCTTGCCGGCAGACGAGACGGACGCCCGGATGATCGCACGCCAATGCAAATCCTTCACCATCATCGACGGCGAGCTCCACAAGCGCAGCGTCACCAGCATGTTCCAACATTGTGTCCAACCCGCCGAAGGACGCAAGATCCTCCACGACATCCACTCCGGCGACTGCGTCCACCACGCCGGCGCTCGCTCCCTGGTCGCCAAGGCCATGCGGCATGGATTCTACTGGCCCACCGCACACGCCGACACCGTCGACATTGTCCAGCGGTGCGCCGGCTACCAGAAGTACGCCAACCAGACGCATGTGCCGAGCTTCGCGCTCAAGACAATCCCCATCACCTGGCCATTCGCCGTGTGGGGTATGGACATGGTAGGCCCCTTCAAAAGGGCTCCCTCTGGCTACACCCACCTCCTGGTCACGGTCGACAAATTCACAAAGTGGGTGGAGGCCAAACCAGTCCGGAAATGCGACGGGAAGACCGCCACTAAATTCCTATGCGAGCTCATATATCGCTACGGGTTCCCGAACAACATCATCACGGACAACGGCACCAATTTCGCCAAAGGAGCCATGGCCGACTTCTGCGAGGAACACCACATCCGGCTCGACCTCACGTCAGTCGCCCACCCGGAATCCAACGGCCAGGCGGAACGGGTCAACCAGAGCATCCTCCACGGCCTGAAGCGGCGGCTCCAAGTACCGCTCGAGCGCACCGCCGGGTGCTGGGTCGAGGACCTACCCTCCGTCATCTGGGGCATCCGCACCTCGGTCAACAGGTCAACAGGGTTCACCCCCTTCTTCATGGTGTACGGCGCCGAGGCAGTCATGCCCACCGACCTCGAGCACGACTCGCCACGGGTCTTCCACTACACGGAGGCTGCGAACGAACTCGCCCGCCAGGATGGAGTCGATCAACTTGACGAGGCACGTGACCTCGCTCGATCACGCACCGCCATCTACCAACAAGGACTCCGCCGCTATCACAGCCGGCGGGTGAAAACTCGTACCTTCCAAGAAGGCGACCTGGTGCTGCGCCTCATCCAGGACAAGAAGGGCATGCACAAGCTTTCCCCTCCGTGGGAGGGACCATTCGCCATCGGGTGCGTACTCGGCAATGATGCCTACTACCTCATCGACGTCCGCGGGGACGGCAAACTCGACGTCAAGCGACCGTGGAATGTAAACCTCCTACGGAAGTTCTATTCCTAGAACCCCTCATATGTACCCGCCAGTCGCTATGAAATAAAAAAAAGAATTGGTTACCGCAAATTGCGCTTACTCTCCGTGTCTTGTGCTACTCGCACTCGTAATAACAGCGTCAAGTTAACCGCAGAAGTCAACCTTTGGTACAGCGATCGGCACGGCCAAGTAGTGCGGTGCAAGAGCACTGGGTCACCTCAGGTCTTGCAACGTCCACGAAAAACGCCTACCCGGAGCCCCATTGGAGTCGCCTAGCCCGACTGGCTCTATGAGCCAAGACAACTGCCTTCGCTTCTCACAGCGACCATGATCCTCCGCATCCTCGACATAGCGACTCGAACGGCCAAGTACCACGCTCGGGGACTGACGACCAGTTCAGCCGAGTGCTAGGAAAACGCCAAGTATGAGAGCATGCTCAGACTGCCATGCGATCGACCCAACGGGCTGCAGGCGATGCGCTCAAACTAACGCGCCAAGTCCTCACCCACCCTCGAGTCGTGCCTAGAACAACCAAGTACCACGCTCGGGGACTCGGCCACCCGACCTTGTTCGCTTAAGGGAAAACGGTGAAGTATAGAGCGCTCAAGGGAGTCGCCTTGCGACTGGCTCTGTCCGGGCGAGTCGACCACAATAACAAAACATTCAAAAAAAGCACACACATAACAAACAAGGTAAACCCCATAAAAAGGGCGGACGCGCTCGGGGACTCGTTCAACCCTCAATCGAAAAACACACGACAAATGAAAAAACAACACGATATCTCATTAATGTCATGTTGCAATCGTCACAAATTACAAAATATCCCCAACGGCAGAACTGCTACTAACGCCCCAGGGCAAACTATTCTACTCCGCAGGCTTCGAAGACGACTCACCAGCACCCTTGCGACTGCGAATGAAGGGCGTGTACGGCTTTGACGGGTACGTCGTCAGCTCACCCACCATCGCCGCACGGAAGGGTTGCTCGACCTTGAAGTCCCGGTGCTGCGGCTCAGGGTCGTTAGGTGCGACCGCCGTCTCCTGGTAAGGAAGGAGGTCGCCCATCGCCCAGACGCGCTCGGAGTACACCGCGGCACGATCCGTCAACTTGAGAACCTCAGAGATCTCCACCGAGCCAGTCGACGACGGGTAGCCACTCGTCACGTCGTCCAGGTCGAAGTCCTCCGGGAAGTGGGCGAGCCCAAGGCTAAGCGCCGTCGCTGCTCCACGTCGGAATGCCGATCGCGCCATAAACTCAACAACCGACGGCGCCTTCTCCAAGTACCGCCACACCTCGACGAGGTCGCTGGGAATTACTTCCGTGGGCGACATCTCCTGGAGGTAGGCCCGGATGCATGTCGCCGACAACATCGCCGAGTCGACGAGCGTGGCCATTTGCAGCTGCCGCGAGCTTCGCCTCTTCCGCGCTATCAAGGATGCGACCTGCGGATAGAAGATAACAGTGAGTACATCGGATATTACAAAAGGCACATGCAATAGGCAGGGGCAGACACACTCACCAATCAAGGGACGGGAGAGATCCGTGATGAAGCTCTGAAGAGAAGTGTAATCATCCCGAAGCCCAGCAACAAGGGCGTCAGAAACTTTACGTTCTTCCATGGCGGCCATAACGGCAGCCTTGGCTCGACCATCCGCCGAACTCGCTTCCTCTTTCGCCTCCCTCAGCTCGCGCTCGAGGTCGGCGATCCGCTTCTCAGCCGAGCTCAACGCCGATTGAGCCGCTGCCAACTCACTCGCTGGGACAAGTCCCTGGCGGGCCTCCTCTGCCTTCACGGCAATTGCCTGAAGCCCCTTATTCGCCTCTTGGACGGTGGCCAGTTCCTTCTCCGTGCAGCGTGTCGCAGCAAGCCGGTCAGCTGACTCACGTTGCAGACCCTGCACACAATTCAAGCAGTTAACCAAAGCGGAATCAAAAGTGCCCACCCGCTAAAATTCAGCGAGTGCGCACTTGGGGACTGGCAATCAAAAAATCCTAAGTGCCCACCCGCTGAAATTCAGCGAGTGCACACTCGGGGACTGGCAATCAAAAAATCCTAAGTGCCCACCCGCTGAAATTCAGCGAGTGCGCACTCGAGGACTGGCAATCAAAAAATCCTAAGTGCCCACCCACTGAAATTCAGCGAGTGCGCACTCGGGGACTGGACGCGAAAAATAACAACAAGATACTAAAAGAATCAGACCGCTGCAACACACCGGCCTGATCCTCGGGGACTGGACATACCTGGATGGCTGCGCCAAGCATGCCATGAAGTTGTATCGCATCCATGGACGCGAGGAGAGATGGCGTGTGCCTGCGACGCTGCTCGACCTCCGTATCGGCGACCCCAGGTGCATGGCTTGAGGGCGAGGTACCACTCGCTGTAGCCGCTTTGGCCATGAAGCGCGGGAACGTTGCGATGGAGGCACCGGCACCAAAGGAGGCCGGCTCGGCTGCCCCAGGCGAGGGAGCACCCTCCTTGGCGGGTAAGGCCGCCTCCGCTACGGGTTCACTCAGCGCGATCGCCGTGTCGTCAGATACTGTGACAACTTCGTTGCCCTTGGCCTTCTTGGCACTATCCGCAGGGACGACGACCTCGTCCGCCTTCCTCTTCTGGGAGGGATCCTCCTCGCTAACGACGGGTGGCACCTTGGCCACGGTCGGATGGCCTATCTTCTTCGCTCCGGTCCTACAAATTGATCGCGTGAGCAAGATAATCCAAGTACAATGAAAGACAAAAGTAGGTGAGCAAACTCACTTGGCGACTGGAATGAAGTGTAGCCCCGTGCGGATGCCGGCCGGCTTCTCCAGTTCGGGGCCCAGTCGGTGACTGAGGCCCATCTCCAGGACGTCGCATGCCCAAGACATGGACGGTTTCTTCGTTGTCGGTGCCTTAACCTCCTTCTCCTTCTTTGGAGGGGCCTTAACCCCCTTCTCCTTCTTCTTCTTCTTCTTCGATGGAGTGGCCTCGCGATGCGAGGTGTGCTCGGGGAGCTCGTCGTCATCATCGTCATGACGCTCGAGGCTTCTGCTCGCCTCAAGCTCACGTTGCCGCTGCCCGCGCATTTTCCGGACTAGCGGGGCGACCTCTTCTTCGGATTCGTCGTTGTCGCCACTCCCGTCGCTCTCGACGCCTCCCCTCGCTGGAGGCGATTCGTGTAGGGTTTTGTAGCATGGTAAACAAAAAATTTCTACCGCATACAAACAAACAAGCCAAGCTCTATCTACTAGATTGTAGCAACGAGTTGATAGAATAACTCACCCTCGAAGATTCCAAAGTGTTTAACAAGAGCGGATTCTCGTGGGTGATGTAGTCGTACTCTTTCCGATCTCAAGATCGCGTAGACGATCCTTCCGGCGCTGCGTTCCGGCAGCGCTCCCGCAGTCGGTCACACGCTCGATTTCGGCGAAGACCTTCTCTCCTTGTTCAGCAAAGGCGGAGGTTGTAGCACTCTCCTCGCAATTCCGGCAAAGACAACGGGTGTGGTACCAGGAAGTAGAGGAGATCTCTGAGGCTTCGCCTTAAGCCGGAGCGAGTATGGTGGAGTATGAGAGATTCCCTCGGCGATCTAGGGTTTAGACACGCCGAGGAGGAAGCTTGGCCGGCGGCTAGGGTTGCTAGGCGGCGGCGGCTTGACCTAGGTCGGCGGCGGCGGCAGTGGAGGTGGCGGCGCCGGCGGCTAGGGTTTGGAGGAGAGGATCTTGTGTGTCTCTAGGAGGGAGCCCTGCCCCTCCTTATATAGGTGGAGGGGCCGGCCGGCCAAGGGGAGGGAGAGGAGTCCCCCCCAACTCGGCTTGGAGGGTGCGCCGCCGGTTGGAGGAGGGAACTCCTCCCCAACTCGGTTTCCCACTCCTCCTCTTTTCGTCTTTCCAAATTTAGCCGTTTGACTTTTCAAACTAGGATTTGAATTAATCCTTTATTTGGTTCAGCGATGACACTTAGTACATGATGCAATCATACCAACTTGATACAACACATTCATGTACCCTTCCCCTCCGGAGTGCCGGACATTCCGGAACATTCTAGAACATTCCCGATGAAAACACCGGAACCATTCCCCAACTCCGAAACGGGACTTTCCTTATATGAATCTTATTCTCCGGACCATTCCGGATCTCCTCGTGATATCCCGGATCCCATTCGGGACTCCGAACAACATTCGGTCTCTTTCTCATCATTCCATAACTACTCAAAACAACGTCGAATCCTTAAGTGTGTCTCCCTACGGTTCGTGAATTATGCGGACATGATCGAGACACTTCTCCGAACAATAACCAATAGAGGAATCTGGAAATTCATATGGCTCCCACATATTTCTACGATTACTTTGCGATCGAATGAACCACTTACATCCGAGGTTATGATCGTCGGTATCTCTGCATACCTAGTTCAACCTCGTTACCGATAAGTACTCTTTTCTCGTTCCCGTGATATGTGATCCCTTGTGAGCTAGTCACATGCTTGCAAGCTAATTGGATGACATTTCACCGAGAGGGCCCAGAGTATATCTATCCGTCATATGGATGGACAAATCCCACTCTTGATCCATGTGTTTCAACCAATACTTTCCGAACACTCAATGCCACCTTTATAGCCACCCAGTTACGGTGTGGTGTTTGATGTCATCAAAGCATCATCCGGTAAAGGTGATATGCATGATCTCATGGTCGAAGGAATTAGATTACTATGTATCAGAAAGCATATAGCAATTTGAACTATTAAAATGACTTGATCTTTATGCTACGCTTATCTATAGGAGTATGTCCATCATATCATTCTCCTAACAATATGATCTTGTTGTTAATAACATCTCAATGTTCATGATAGGGAAACCACAATCATCTATTAACCAACAAGCTAGTATTATATAGAGGCTTTACTAGGGACTTCAAAATTAAGTTTACAAATCACACAAGTATCAATGTTTCCTTGTTAATACTATTATAGCATGAATGTAAACATTTATCATAAACACAAAGATATAATAATAACTACATTTATTATTGCCTCTAGGGCATATCACCAACAGTCTCCCACTTGCACTAGAGTCATCTAATCTAGATTACATGGTAATATACCGAACACCCATGGCAGTTTGGTGCTGGTCATGTTTTGCCCTCGGGAGAGGTTTAGTCAACGGATCCGCCACATTCAGATCTGTGTGTACTTTGCAAATCTTTATATCCCCATCTTGGATATGTTCTCGAATAGCGTGAAAACGTAGCTTGATATGCTTCAGCTTCTTGTGTGACCTTGGTTCTTGCGCATTGGCTATGGCGCCCATGTTATCACAGTAGATAGACATTGGGTCCAGCGCACTAGGAACCACACCTAGCTCTATAATGAACTCTTTCATCCATATCGCTTCTTGTGAAGCCTCCGAAGCAGACATGTATTCCGATTCAATTGAAGATCTCGCCACAACGCTTTGCTTTGCACTCCTCCAGCTAACTGCTGCACCATTCAACATAAATACGTATCCAGATTGTGATTTAGAATCATCCGGATCGGTGTTCCAACTAGCATCGGTGTAACCATTAACAACGAGCTGTTCATCACCTCCATAATAAAGAACCATATCCTTAGTTCTTCTCAAGTACTTAAGGATGTTTTTGACCGCTGTCCAATGATCCACTCATGGATAACTTTGATATCTGCTAGTTAAACTAACAAAGATATGCAATGTCGGGTCTAGTACATAGCATGGCATACATTAGAGATCCTATGGCTGAGGCATAGGGAGTCTTACTCATCCTTTCTCTATCTTCTGCCGATGTCGGACTTTGAGTTTTACTCAAGGTCGTATTGGGCAACATGGGCAAGAACCCTTTCTTGTTATCTTCCATTCCAAACCTCTTTAGAACTTTTTCCAAATATGTACTCTGTGACAATGATATTTGGCGTTTCGATCTATCTCTATAAATCTTTATGCCTAATATGTAAGCTGCTTCGCCAAGATCCTTCATTGAAAACTATTATTCAAATATTCCTTGACACTATTAAGAAGGTCTACATTATTCCCAATCAATAATATGTCATCCACATATAGTATTAAGAATGCTACAGAGCTCCCACTCACTTTCTTGTAAATACAAGCTTCTCCATAAGTTTGTATAAAACCAAAACTTTTGATCACCTTATCAAAACGTTGATTCCAACTTCGGGATGCTTGCTTCAATCCATAGATGGACCGTTGAAGTTTGCATACCTTGTTAGCATCTTTAGGATTAACAAAACCTTTGGGTTGCATCATATACAACTCTTCATCAATGTCTCCATTGAGGAATGCTGTTTTGACATCCATCTGCCATATCTCATAATCGTAATATGCAGCGATTGCTAACATAATCCTCACAGACTTTAGCTTCGCTACTGGTGAGAAAGTCTCATCGTAGTCAACTCCTTGAATTTGTCGAAACCCTTTTGCGACAAGTCGAGCTTTATAGACAGTAACATTACCATCAGCATCTGTTTTCTTCTTGAAGATCCATTTGTTCTCGACAGCCTTCCGGCCATCCGGTAAGTCCACCAAAGTCCATACTTGGTTTTCGTACATGGATCCAATCTCGGATTTCATGGCTTCTTGCATTTATTGGAATCTGGGCTCATCATCGCTTCCTCATATGTCTCAGGGTCATCGGTGTTGTCCACCAACATGACACTCATAACGGGATCATACCGATGCAGGTGGTATGAGTTCTCATTGACCTGCGAGGCTCTGTAGCAACTTCAACCGAAGTTTCATGATCATTATCATTAGCTTCCTCTCTTATTGGTGCAGGCACCATAGGAACTTCTTCCGGTGCTGTGCTACTCGCAATTTTGAGAGAAGGTTCGACAACCTCGTCGAGTTCTACTTTCCTTCCAGTCACTTCTTTCGAGAGAAATTCCTTCTCTAGAAAGGATCCATTCTTAACTGAAGATTTTGCCTTCGGATCTATGATAGAAGGTATACCCAATAGTTTCCTTCGGGTATCCTATGAAGACGCATTTTTCCGCTTTGGGTTCAAGCTTGTCCGGCTGTAACTTCTTTACATAGGCTTCGCACCCCCAAACTTTAAGGAACGACAATCTAGGTTTCTTCCCAAACCATAATTCATACGGTGTCGTTTCAACGGATTTAGACGGTGCCCTATTTAAAGTGAATGCGGCTGTTTCTAATGCATAACCCCAAAATGATAGCGGTAAATCTGTAAGTGACATCATAGAACAAACCATATCTAAGAGAGTTCGATTACGACGTTCGGACACACCATTACGTTGTGGTGTTCCCGGCGGTGTCAATTGTGAAAGTATTCCGCATTTCTTCAAATGCTCGCCAAACTCGTAACTTAGATATTCACCTCCACGATCAGAACGTAGAAATTTAATCTTCTTGTTACGTTGATTCTCTACCTCACTTTGAAATTCCTTAAACTTCTCGAAAGTTTTGGATTTATGTTTCATGAAATAGATATACCCATATCTACTCAAGTCATCCGTGAAGGTAAGAACATAACGATAACCACCACGCGATGCTACACTCATTGGACCACACACATCGGTATGTATGATTTCCAACAAATCCGTAGCTCGCTCCATCATACCAGAAAATGGAGTCTTAGTAATTTTACCCATTAGACATGTTTCGCATCTTTCAAGTGATTCGAAATCAAGTGATTCAAGAAGTCCATCGGAATGGAGTTTCTTCATACGCTTCACTCCAATGTGACCAAGGCAGCGATTGCCACATAGGTCGAGTTATCGCTCGATTTCAAACGTTTAGCCTCAATGTTATTAATATGTGTATTTCCACTATCGAGATTCAATAAGAATAGACCATCTATCAAAGGTGCATGTGCATAAAACATATTACTCATATAAATCGAACAACCATTATTCTCAGACTTAAATAAGTAACCGTCTCGCAATAAACAAGATCCTGATATAATGTTCATGCTTAACGCAGGCACCAAATAACAATTATTTAAGTATAAAACTAATCCCGATGGTAGATGAAGGGGTAGCGTGCCGACCGCGATCACATCAACCTTTGATCCGTTTCCAACGCGCATCGTCACCTCGTTCTTCGCTAGCTTCCGTTTATTCTGCAGCACCTATTTCGAGTTACAAATATGAGCAACCGAACCAGTATCAAATACCCAGGCACTACTACGAGTACTAGTGAGATACACATCAATAACATGTATATCAGATATACCTTTCTTCTTGATGTTGCCGTTCTTCAAATCCGCCAAGTACTTTGGGCAATTCCGCTTCCAGTGACCTTCTCCCTTGCAGTAAAAGCACTCAGTATTAGGCTTAGGTCCAGCCTTGGTTTTCTTCGTCGGTGTGGTAACTTTCTTACCACCCTTCTTGAAGTGTCCCTTCTGCTTAGACTTGCCTTTCTTAAATTTGGTGGTCTTATTGACCAACAACACTTGGTGCTCTTTCTTGATCTCCACTTCTGCAGATTTCAACATGGCAAAGAGTTCTGGCAACGTCTTGTTCATGTTTTGCATGTTGTAGTTCATCATAAAGTTCTTATAACTTGGTGGTAGTGATTGGAGAACACGGTAAATCCCCAAAGCATTGGGAATCACTATACCCAAGCTTTGAAGTTTGTTTGCGTGCCCAGACATCTTAAGCACATGCTCGCTGACGGAGCTGCCCTCTTCCATCTTGCAGTTAAAGAACTTTTCAGAAGCCTCATATCTTTCAATTGCCGCATGAGTCTCAAAGATCAATTTGAGATCCTCGACAATATCATATGGGTCTGAATTCTCAAACCTTTTACAAGCTCGATTCTAAACCATACAAGATAGCACACTTGAGCGTGGAGTCTTGAGTCTTGAGTGAGGTAAACATTCTTTACTTCATCGGCAAGATCATTGCGGTGGAGTCACCAATGATGCATCCACACATAGGTCAAATTACCGGTGTGAGGACAATCCTCAAATTGCGGAACCAATCCATGAAGTTGCTTCCATTGTTTTTCAACTTTTCTTTCTCTAGGAGCATTAAAATTGATGGTAGGGGCTGCCATTGATCTACAACATATTTGCAATAGTTTAGACTAAGTTTATGACAAATTGAGTTCAAATTAATAAATTTAATCTAGGTGAACTCCCACTCAAAACAATATCCCTCACATTGTTTTAGTGATCACACGAACCAAATCCACCACATCAACACCGATCATCACGAGAGTTGATATAATTTCAATGGCGAACAATCGACATGTTCATCATATCTACTATATGATTCATGCTTTACCTTTCGGTGATCCGTGTTTCGAGACCATGTCTGTACATGCTAGGCTCGTCAAGATCAAACCTTAGTTTCCGCATGAGCAAATCTGGCTTGCTCACGTTGTATGCACTTGCAGAATCTAACACACCCGATCATCACGTGGTGCTTCGAAACAACAAGCTTTAGCAACGGTGCTAACTAAGGGTGAACACTTTATGACTTGAAATTCATGTGCATGAGGGATCATCTTATAATGCTACCGTCGTCTACTAAGCAATACAAGATGCATAAAGGATTAACATCACATGCAATTCAAAATATGTGATATGATATGGCCTTTCTTCTTTGTTCTTCCGATCTCCATCTTCTAGCACGAACATGATCTCCATCATCATCGGCATTGCATCAAGGTCAATGACGCTTCTCCATGGTTGTCGTCCATCGGCTTCAACTATTACAACTACTTTGAATAGACACGCGGGTCTTAACAGAAATTAAAGACAACCATATGGCTCCGGCCGGTTGCCAACTTACAATAAGGAACATTGCATACATCAAATATAATCACAATCATGGCCATATCACATCACACCACCGCAAAACAAAGTTAGACGCCTCTACTTTCTTTGCATGTTTTACGTGGTTTGGGGCTTTCAATAAGTGTCGTTCTAACTTACGAACATGAACCACAACATTGATACTAGTATTGTTAATCACCCGTTGTAAATTGGATCTTAACTATGCTAGGAGAAGCAGGCACCATAAAGCCACTTATGCAATACAAGTTGCATGTCAAGCCCGAGCAAGTCTCATGAACGATGTCATGTAAGGTTAGCCGGCTTCATCCCAACATCCCGCAAGATGCAAAGTACACAAGAAGCAATCGACAATAAAAGCATCAACGCCACAATGACCATTGTGTTCTACTCGTCTGTACAGATCTACATATAGACACGACTCTGATACCACTGTAGGGTTTCGTAGCATGGAAAACAAAAAATTTCTACCGCATACAAACAAACAAACAAGCCAAGATCTATCTACTAGATTGTAGCAACGAGTCGATAGAATAACTCACCCTCGAAGATTCCAAAGTGTTTAACGAGAGCGGATTCTCGTGGGTGATGTAGTCGTACTCTTCCGATCTCAAGATCGCGTAGACGATCCTTCCGGCGCTGCGTTCCGGCAGCGCTCCCGCAGTCGGTCACACGTTCGGTACTTGATGAAGACCTTCCTCTCCCTTGTTCCAGCAGGCAGCGGAGGTTGTAGCACTCTCCTCGCGATTCCGGCAGACTGTGTGTGGTACCGGAAGTAGAGGGGAGATCTCGCAGGGCTTCGCCTTAAGCCGGAGTGAGTATGGTGGAGTATGAGAGATTCCCTCGGCGATCTAGGGTCTAGACACACCGAGGAGGAAGCTTGGCCGGTGGCTAGGGTTGCTAGGCGGCGGCGGCTTGACCTAGGTCGGCGGCGGCGGCAGTGGAGGTGGCGGGCGCTAGGGGTTGGAGGAGAGGAACTTGTGTGTCTCTAGGAGGAGCCCCTGCCTCCTAATATAGGTGGAGGGGCCGGCCGGCCAAGGGGAGGGAGAGGAGTCCCTCCCCAACTTGGCCTGGAGGGTGCGCCGCCGGTTGGAGGAGGGAACTCCTCCCCAACTCGGTTTCCCACTCCTCCTCTTTTCCTCTTTCCAAATTTAGCCGTTTGACTTTTCAAACTAGCTATTTGACTTTTCAAACTAGGATTTGAATTAATCCTTTATTTGGTTCAGCGACGACACTTAGTACATGATGCAATCATACCAACTTGATACAACACATCCATGTACCCTTCCCCTCCAGTGGGACATTCCGGAACATTCTAGAACATTCCCGATGAAAACACCGGAACCATTCCCCAACTCCGAAACGGGACTTTCCTTATATGAATCTTATTCTCTGGACCATTCCGGATCTCCTCGTGATATCCCGGATCCCATTCGGGACTCCGAACAACATTCGGTCTCTTTCTCATCATTCCATAACTACTCAAAACAACGTCGAATCCTTAAGTGTGTCTCCCTACGGTTCGTGAATTATGCGGACATGATCGAGACACTTCTCCGAACAATAACCAATAGAGGAATCTGGAAATTCATATGGCTCCCACATATTTATACGATTACTTTGTGATCGAATGAACCACTTACATACGATATCAATTTCCCTTTGTCTCACGATAGTTTACTTATCCGAGGTTATGATCGTCGGTATCTCTGCATACCTAGTTCAACCTCGTTACCGATAAGTACTCTTTTCTTGTTCCCGTGATATGTGATCCCTTGTGAGCCGGTCACATGCTTGCAAGCTAATTGGATGACATTTCACCGAGAGGGCCCAGAGTATATCTATCCGTCATATGGATGGACAAATCCCACTCTTGATCCATGTGTTTCAACCAATACTTTCCGAACACTCAATGCCACCTTTATAGCCACCCAGTTACGGTGTGGTGTTTGATGTCATCAAGCATCCATCCGGTAAAGGTGATATGCATGATCTCATGGTCGAAGGAATTAGATTACTATGTATCAGAAAGCATATAGCAATTTGAACTATTAAAATGACTTGATCTTTATGCTATGCTTATCTATAGGAGTATGTCCATCATATCATTCTCCTAACAATATGATCTTGTTGTTAATAACATCTCAATGTTCATGATAGGGAAACCACAATCATCTATTAACCAACAAGCTAGTATTATATAGAGGCTTTACTAGGGACTTCAAAATTAAGTTTACAAATCACACAAGTATCAATGTTTCCTTGTTAATACTATTATAGCATGAATGTAAACATTTATCATAAACACAAAGATATAATAATAACTACATTTATTATTGCCTCTAGGGCATATCACCAACAATTCGCCCACCTCCCGGACAGACGAACTCGAATTCTCGTCGTCCGCGGGCGGGAGCCACCCTTCAACTACTTGAAATAGCTGCAATAGGCATAAACAACATCAGTATGACCGCGACTGCATTTAACTGCGACTGCGAATGACGAAAGGATGACTTACCGTTGGGGCTGGATGCTTTTCGGTGTAGGGGGCGACCCCGGACTTCGCGTCGAGGTACGTCGCCTGGGTGATCTTCTTCAACGCCAGGAGGTAATCCTCGAGCTGCCACTCGTCGAGGCAGGACTTCGTCGAGTCCTCCCGGCCCGCGTACTCGTACATATAGTGGTCGCGGCGGGCCAGGGGGACAAGCCGCCGCCCGAGCCAACAGTTGTACAGGTTGATGGGCAGGAGACCCCGCTTCTTTAGGCCACGAATGGTCTGAAGCATTTCGTCCACGACCATTCGCTGGTCTGTTGGAAGTTTACCGACTTGAAGTCGGCGTGGTTCGGGCCGGTCGGCGGAGTAACTTGGGATCGCCACCTCGCCGTCTGGAGTCGCCTCGGTGACGTAGAACCAAGAGTTCTTCCATTGGCTTGCCGCCTTGGCGAGTAGCATCAGATCGAAGAAAGAAGCCTTCGATTTCAGCTGGAACGTCAGGCCGCCCGCGACGAGCATTGGGCCACCCGCTTCCTCGCGACTGATCTGCCCGTGGAATAGATCTTGCCACAAGGGGGAAGTAGGGCCTGCAGCCCAGATAGCACTCGCAGAACGCCACGAAAATGGCGAGCTGCTCGATGCTGTGCGGGCCCAGGTCTGATGGTTGGATCCCATAGAAGGCGCAGAAGCGCCGAAAGAAGAGAGATGTTGGGAATCCCAGCCCCCGCTCTAGGTGGCTGGTGAAGCAGATGAACTCTCCCTCACGCGGGTTCGGGGTCACCTCTCCGGCCGCGGGGATGCGCCACCTGCCGGCGTGCAGGATCCCGGCCTCCTCGAAGGACGTCAGTTGCGCCCTCGTACACTTAGATCTACCCCAAGGCTCGGTGGAGGGGGCCATTGGCGGAAGGATTCGTGGGGGGTCGGGAGATTTCGGGTCGGCTGGATCGCGATGCGGAGGAAGGCAAAAGTGCGTGCAATCGGAGGAAATGACGAGGAGGTGGTTCTTCGATCGCCTGCCATTCCCCTTATATAGCGGTTGTTACCCGCCAAATCAGGGAGCCGTTACTACGTGGTGATTACGCTAAAGGTTACCGTTGGATTACCCCAACGGCTAGTTTGACCACGTTTAACGGTCCAACTTCAGCCACTCGGCTCGCCGACCCGATCACTACGACAGTGACTGAGTATTTCGCCGACTCAACTCGCCAAAGCTGCGATCAGAATAACTAGTTTCCTCCTTTATTCAGGAGCCCGTCGACGATTCGACTCGATGTATGCTTTAAAGCCGTATACTCCGACTGCCAGCAACCACCTGCGCCCAATCGACGATGGCCTCGGGGACTACTGATGGGGATATGCCTACCAGGGTATACCCGGCAGGACGTTCCGATCGCGAGAACTGGCGAGTGGGCCTGCAAGACGGCGACTGGATCAAGGCCCGGTGTGGATCCAAGCGACTGGAAGCTGAAGGCCCAGGCGAGTAGATAGGCCCAGTCAGATTAGGTTAAGCGGTTACCGAAGCCTTAACTGATTCGGTTGAGATATGTAAACCCTAGGGGAGGTAAGACTATATAAACCTCCCTATAGGGCGTGTAGAGAGACGTTCCCTCATACACCCAAGCGACTCGCCGCCTAGCCGCCGAGCTCGCCCATTGTACCACCATCATAATACAATCTAGCAGGAGTAGGTCTTTACCCTCCGGGGGGCCGAACCTAGGTAAAACCTTGTGTCTCCGCCCTCATCTCGCACCGCAGATGGCTGGCCGCCCGTGCCCCTCGTTCTACTACTCGCTGCCGATTGCAGCGTCTGTCGTGACCATTCCCACGACACGAAAGTTACAGGGGTGCACAGATGCAACCTGGCGTGGAGGTGTGTGTGCGGTGGTATGAGAGGTGCCCTTCTCGTCGTGCCCTCCTAGCCTTTATATAGAAGTAGGAAGGTCTTGGGCACAGATCGAGTTGGTTACAGGTTTTACGGCTTGCCTCTTTGAATATTCTATCTAATCTAGTCTTGCTCTCCAAGGATCCGAAGGCGTCATGGGCTTGGGCCACCCGAATATCTTCATGGGCCACGCACATTCTCGTGGGCCTTCCTTGGGCTGGACTAGGTATGCTAAAGTCGTGTACCCGTAGGGTATAACCATGTCAGCATTCAGCCTTTTCCGCTTTATGTCGCTAACAGTTGTGTTAATTTTTGCCCAAAAAGGTAGCGAATCTAGAGTATCTTCTCTCTTCATTCATGGTTCCTTTTGGCCCTCGTTTTTTCCCAATCTGGTACCAAATCTAGAGCAGCAAATCTAACCAGCACCATAAATACATTCAGTAAACATAGCAGATGTAGATAAAGCGGCTAATATAGGATATATAAACAGAGCAGATGTAGATAAAGCAGCTAATATAGGGTATATATATAGTACGATACTTAAACAAGGTTCGACAATTAGGCTGCTCAGCAGCAGCAGACAAGTTCAACACAGACAACAAAACAAAAGAAGCTATTTATAGCAGCAGCATCAACACAAGATCAGTGGCCCCTCATGGCCTCTGCTAGGAGGGCCTCCTCCCTCTGGATCTTCCTCCACTTCTTGCTTCCTAGTCCCTTGACCTTGGGCGCCTTGGGCTTGATCGGGGGCATGCGACCCTCCTCGATGGCCGCCTTCTGGAGGTTGCATAGGTGAAAACCGAGCGCCTGGTGCTTGGCTCTGAAGCTGTGGACGTTCACGGACAGGCTGCAGGTCTTCACGTCCTCGGCATGCCTCACGAGGGAGTTGAAATATGTGACGTGTAGCCTCCCGGTGCAGAAGGGGCACCTGTAGACGTCGCCGGCAAAGAAGTTGTCGTACTGGCCGGACTTCAGCTTCCTCAGCACCTAACGAGTCTTGGTGTCCGTGGACTTGTCGTCGCTGCAGACGTCGCTACTATCCACCTATTGGAAAAAATAGTAGAGTGCAATAAGGACATGATTGAGATACCTTGATTATCTGGATTGATTACTTGCATAAATTAACCGATTGAGATCCCCTGATTATTCCCTAATCCCCAAATCTCTAACCAAATAGAATTCTGATCCCAGCTACATATCAGTGCTAGTACTAACTAAGGAATTCATCAAAATACGAGATCTAACACAAGAGGATTAGCTACTATAAAAATACCTAGCATCCAACGATTGAAAATACGAACAGTCGAGCCCTAATAACACATGATCTAGCATCCAACAATGGGAATGGGGGAAGAACAAAGGAAGGGGAGAAAACCCTAGTTACCTCCAACCATGGGTCGGCGATGCTTGTGTTGTAGGGGTTCTCCGGCCTCATGTAATCGTTCTCCTTGTAGGGGTCCCAGCCATGTGGGATCTGCCGGAGACCCGTGGGGGCCTCCTCGTTGGCGGATATGATGAAAGCGGAGATGGGGGTCTGGACGGGGACGGCGGCTGCCTTCGATGCCTTGACGGGGGCATATACGGGGACAGGGGCCTCCTCACCGGTGCCTATGGCGGAAGCGGGGACGGGGGTCTAGACGGGGACGACGGCTGTCTTCGATGCCTTGATGGGGGCCTATACGGGGACGGCGGACTCCTTGTTGGCGGCCTTGGAGGCGACGATGGCCACCATGTCATTCTTATCAATCGCCGGCGTGGTTGTGGTTTTCTTGGGGGTTTGCAGAAGGTGATGGGACAGTGGAGATGGTTGGCGTGAGTGAGTGAGCGAGTGAAGAGTGAGAGTGAGGAGGCCTCTATAAAGGTGAAGGGACAAGGAGTTTCGTTACACCACCGTGCACCGCATAACCGTGTACGCTATTGCACTGTGCACAGCCACATGCATCCGCTACCTCCTCGTGCACCGTGACACACGTATCGTGTGTCACGTTTTCCCCCTCGTGTCTAACCTTGGCCACTTAGTTGTGCTCAGTTATACCCTTGAGTGTAACACTGGCAGTTTGGTTGAACTCAGTTTTGACCTCCAGTACTAAACTATTGTGTGCAATATACTCACTTTTACCCTCCGGTGGCTAGTCAACGGAGAGTCAACGAGTGGGTTTTAGCTAGCTAATCGAGTCATTTTATGCACAATAAATTCAAAAATATTAAAACATAGTGGCATCTACCTAGGGAGTCTTATTATGTTACCTAACACCATAAGAAATATATATAAATCAAGTTTTAACCTAAATCACCACTTCTCAAATCACCTACTATCTATGAAGGTTCATGGCTTTCTACTCAAGCCTCTTCCCAAAACATCCCTTCCCAAAACATAATTTGTCTGAATGAGGCAATAATCGTTAAACTGATATATATTTGAATTACAAAGAGTTTTATGTATGCCAAGATGTATTTTATTGTATAAAAGAAATATTTTCCATTTTTAAATCTCTTTATGTTTTCTATTTGAACCCCTTAGTCAGTGTTGCCCTTAGTTTTTATGTTATACTCAGTTTTGCCCTTGGTTTTTAAGTTCTACTCAGTTTTCCCCTCTCTCTTAGTCACAAACTCTCACACATGTGCTCATCTTGGCTGCTACGCTCCGATTGGTCGAGACAGTTGTCACGCGAATCATACCCACCAACCGTTGATCCTCTGTGATCTAGCGGACATGATAACCCCTGTATTTGTCAGGGGGCACCCTCTATCCATGCAAAATAATGATTTTTCAACTGATACTTTAACTCCATAAACAAATGATTTTGAATATAACTTGAAGGGAAAGTGTTCAAAGGTGTATAATATTCGTATATGCAAGTTTATGCATTATATTTCACTCCATGAAAATGATAAATGATCAGGACTTTATTAGCACAACATTATCATGTCCTAAGTGCGATTTCAAAGAGTTCAAAGGTGTATAATTTTTTCCATATGCAAGTTTATGCATTACATTCTATGAAAATGACAATCTCTCAAGATTTTCTTAGCACATCATTATCACATATTAAGTGCGATTTTACAGAGTTCAAAGGTTTATAATTTTCGTATACTCAAGTTTAGGGATCACTTTTCACGCTCTAAAAATGGTAAACTCTCAATATTTTCTTAGGATGCTATAATTTTTTACATTAAGAGTTATATAATTTTTTTAATTTGAAAGTGTTCAAGAGTTGTGTCAATTATATACACTCTTTTATATTAAGAGTTGTATAATTTTTTAAATTTGAAAGTGTTCAAGAGTTGTGTCAATTATAAACACTCGTCTACATTAAGAGTTGTATGACTTTTTTAATTTGAAAGTGTTCAAGAGTTGTGTCAATTATAAACACTTTTTTACATTAAGAGTTGTATATTGTTTTTTTAATTTGAAAGTGTTCAAGAATTGTGTCAATTATAAACACTTTTTTACATTAAGAGTTGTATATTTTTTCAATTTCAAAGTGTTCAAGAGTTGTGTCAATTATAAACACTCTTTTACATTAAGAGTTGTATAATTTTTTAATTTGGAAGTGTTCAAGAGTTATGTCAATTATAAACACTCTTTAACATTAAGAGTTGTATAATTTTTTTAATTTGAAAGTGTTCAAGAGTTGTGTTAATTCTAAACAATCTATAACATTAAGAGTTGTATATTTTTTTAATTTGAAAGTGTTCAAGAGTTGTGTCATTTTATTATTTATTATACATCCATCTCCCTATTTTTAATTATAAACACTTTTTCACTTGATTGCAGCCGAGACATTAACTCGATAAACCAATTAAATCATCGGAATGGCTCACCGGCCGCATTCTCCACAGCAAGCGCCCCTGTCTAATCAGAGCATTTTGGTGTGAGATCTAACCTTCTCTCGCACAGTTGCCATTTTCATCCTTCATACAGGTCAAAGGGACGGCACCATACTGTGGCCAGGACGAACGGGAGGCCGAAGTAAAGATCGACAAAGGGCCATCATTGTCAGAGAAGGGCCGTCATCGCTGGAGAAGAAGAAGAAAGGGGAGGCAACGGCACGAGCACGGGCGTAGGGCTGGCTCTCGTTGATAAGATGTGGGTCCGACGCTCACGTGGATAAGTTGTGGTTCCCATGCTGATCAGGATAAGTGGAGAGAGGTGTCCACTACGGGAACCAACTTAACACGGCCCCACTTGTTAGCATGTAATGGCAAGGGTCTACTACGGGACCTGACAGATCGCAACCCCACTTGTCAGCACGTAACGGCGAGGGTCCACTACGGGACTCGACTGAATGCGTCCCCATTTGTCAGCATGTAACGGCAAGGCTAACGGACAACGAGTTTCAGACCGTGCGAGAGTTTCATAATAGGAGATGGGCAAAAGTAAGGAAAATTTAAGCGGCTGGGGAAAAATGAGTACAACTAAGGAACCAATGGCACGAAAATAGAAATCCCTTTAAGGAATGGCCTACCTAGAATTATAGGTGATATGGTATCTTCAAGCATTTCCACTATAACAAGATCAATAAGAGAAAGACATCCTATAATTTCAACAACTACATTTTCTTTTATCTCAACAACTTGTTTATAAGTTGAATCGGCAAGATGGAGTCTCATTTCAGTATTTGTGAATGGCCCTAAGTTTAACTTATCAAAAAGACTCTTGGAATTTTTTGAGACGCTTGCTCTAAGATCACAAAGGGCAGATATATCATTAATCACAATTCTAAATTTAATAGTAGGCTCAAAAATATCATCAAGCTTAGCTAGAATCTTATCGGCTAGTTTCTTACACTCCATTTCTAGTTCACGAACCTTAGATGCTACTCCGTTTATAAGTTGTTGGTATGTAGCATTGTTACCTTGTTCTATATCGGGATTCTTCATGGTGATCTTCTTCAATAAATCTTCCATGGTATAATCCAGTGATGGAGCATTGCTATAGTCTAACTCTTCAGGATTCTCGTATTTATTTTCTGCCCTCATCATCTTGAGGTCTTCCATCGGGTTTGGCTTTGGCTTTCCAGCAAGTTTTGCAAGCATGAGAGCTTGGCTCTCATCTACTTTTTCCAATTGTGCCTCCATGGTCTTGGTTCTTTCATGTAGACCCTACACATCATTTCTAATTACAACGGCCTGGTTAGATAATTTTCCAATACTAGTCTCATGGTTCTCCATGATTTTAATAAGCAAATTATTTTGCTTGGTTTGAGCTTGCATGAAAGTTGTAACAGTATGCAAAAGAGAGATTTACATGATTTTCTCCACTATGGTTATCATAAGTATTATTATGTGGAGCACCTGCAGGATTAGGATTTTTTTTTGAAATTCTGAGCCAAAGTTTTAAAATTTCTAAGCAGGATTATAAGGATTACGAGCTATAAAATTAAATTCATTAGCATCAGTAGTGATAGCATTAATTTGGGTATCTTCCTTAACCTTCACAATATTGAGTAACTCGTCTACCTTTGCGATAAGCTCTTCATTGTGTTCCTCGGCGATTGAATTCACCCTTTTTGATGATGTTTCTACATGCCATTGGGCATGGTTATTTTGCATATCATCAAGTAATTTCTTTACAACACTCACTTGCTTTCCCATGATGGTTCCTCCTGCTGTGGTATCTAGCATAGACTTAGAGATTGGGTTAAGGCCATTATTAAAAAATGTAATATAAGTCATTCTTCCATCCGATGACTAGGACAGTTCAATACGGCTTCTTTCATCCTTTCCCAAGAAGGCGCTAGTGGCTTGCAGTATTCTTGTCTAAAGCTTGTAATGTTAGACGTTAGCCGCATAGTCTTAGCTAGAGGAACAAATTTAGTCATAAAAAGATTAGTGCATTCCTACCAATATGTAATAGTGCCTTTAGGCAAAGCTAGCAACTAATATTTAACATTTCCTATTAGAGAGAAAGAAAATAAACGTAACTTAACCGCATTTGGGTCAACATCTTTAATGTGCATCATGTCACAAATTTCAGTAAAAGTATATAGGTGCAAACTTGAGTCCTCAGCAGATGAGCCTCCAAATTGGTCCATTTGAACTAAACTCAAAAGGTTAGGATTAATTCCATATGCTTCTGCATCAATAGAGGGCTGAGTAATAGGTGCATGAATAAAATCATCAGTGGGAGTAGCATACTCCCCAAGTTTCTTTTGAGCCATGCCTCTTTCCTTTTTGGTGTTTTTGAATAAGAGAAACAAATAAACAAGTAACTAATTTTTGGGGTTTTCAAATAGATAAAAAAAGTAAACTAATAACAATAAATAAACTACAAACAAAAATAAAACTAAAAACAAGGTCTCTAGTGACGAGGTTTGATCTCGTCAATGCCCATTTTTATGGACTTGGGTTTTGAAGAAGATGTGGATGCTGGAGATCGCGGAACGGTTAACAAACAAGCAACGTGGGACACGAGATTTACCCAGGTTCAGGCCCCCGGAGGGAAAACCCTACTCCTGCTTGTCTGCTCTTAATTATGGTGAAACCGAAGGTTACAGGGGTGCGCATATGCAATCTGGCATGAAGGTGTGTATGCGATGGTGGAAGAGATCCTTCTCGTCGTGCCGTCCTGGCCTTTATATAGATAGGCAGGTCTCGGGCTTAGGTCGAGGTGGTTACAGATTAGGGTTGGTACGCTTTGAAATTCTATCTACTCTAGACTTGTTCTCCAAGGATTCGAAGACATCATGGGCTTGGGCCTCCCGAAATCTCCACAGGCCGTGTGTCTTGACATGGGCCTTCCTTGGGTTGGACCAGGTATACCAATGTTGTGTACCCGTGGGGTATAACCATGTCAGTAGCCCCCAAGTGTTCAGTCGAATCGTAGATTCGGCTGAGGACTCTTCAATATTTTGGGTGCAGTTGAGCCTGCTATTTTAAAGATAAAATGTTTTAGTTCATAGGGATTGTTGATGCGTGTGCTTGACTCTCCCGATGGATCAGGGCATGTTAACTGTCATAGGACAAAACAACACGATATTCATCAAACTCGAGTCCCCGGACTCGAATTCGGAACGATTGCTGGTGTGATTCGACCCATGCCGTTGAGGTCTTACATGAGTCGAATCCCAGTGATTTTCAAGTGATGTACCCAACACGTCCGTCAGGATTTTCGTCATGTCTGTTGACATGGAAGTTTACTGGCAAAGCACAGTCAGGTGTGTTACCAGGCCATCAGATGATATATGTAGGGCTTATCTTTGTGTCGTAGACACAACATCCTAAGTTTTATCACCGCAAAGGTGTTTCGGGTGCCCAAGGAGACTGCTTCTCACTTAGCATTTGTTTGGGCAAATTTGCCAAAAATATTTTTGTCGTATTTGATCCGAAGGATCGCAGTCGAAGAATTCATAGGGTGTGCAGCCAGCGCTCCCTATGGGAGTAGCCCCGAGTGTCTGTTTGAGTCGTAGTCTCGAGCAGAGACTTTAGTTCAATTGTTTTTAGCTTAGGTCCGAAGGACACAATTTTTTCGGATGCTCAACCGATCCTCCCTATGGGAGTAGCCCCCGAGTCCGTAGTGGAGTCATAGACTTGGCGTAGGACTCGAAGGCAGTTCCGAGATGCAGTTACCTTAGTCTGTTCTCAGGTGCGCGGCCAGCGCTCCTAATGGGAGTAGCCCCTAAGTAGTTTCTCGAATCGTAGATTCGAGTAAGTACTTGATTGATCAGTCGAAAATTTCCAGCCGTTGCTGGCTTGATCTTGATGACGTCAGTGCTGACGATTGGTGATCTCAACCATTTGCGGCGGCAGAGATGATGCGACGAGATGATCGTGGGTCCCACCGCTTGACTTGAAGTTGACTGGTCACGCGTAGACGTGGCGAAAATTACGGCATCTCCTCGATTTCCGTGCATAGTGGACAGTGTGCTGGCGACGGTTCGTTGTTGTGCTGACACGTGCAGGGTTAGATTTGGGGTGAGCGCTAGGGATTCTGGATCAATGGCTCGTGTGCGTCGTCTACCTTCTTTAATACCGTGGGTAAACAGTGATTTTATTTTACCCTTTGCCATTTGCTCATCTTTCTTGCCTTCATTTTCGCGAGCTTTGCTCTCCTCCACTGTGCACTGGAAGTTCTTTGCATCTTTCCCTCTTCTTTTCTCCGTGCACACTGCCGCACTCAACGTCGCGCGATGGGCAAGCCAAACAAGGCCACCACCGGAGCTGGTTCGAGCGCCGCCGCTGGTGAAAAGAAGGTCGCCGCTACGGCCCGCATCACTGACAGCGAGTGGAGGCGCACAAAGATGCGCGATGGGTATCTGCGCAAGCTACGCGATTTTGGGTTGATCCCCCAGAACAAGGAGGACGTCATCCTCCCTGGTGATGAGGTAATCCCCCGCCAACCCGAAGGGTTTCGGGTGATGTTTTATGCGTTTGTCATCCGTGGTCTTTCTCTCCCTGTTCACGATTTTCTTCGTGGAATTCTCTTCTTTTACAGGATTCAATTGCACCATTTGTCTCCCAATTCTCTTCTTCACATCGCTTGCTTCATAACTCTTTGTGAGTGCTTGCTCGGTATCGAGTCGCACTTTGGCCTTTTCCGGAAGCTCTATTCCGTGAAGAGGCACTCCGGCACCGAGCGGAGTATATCCGCTCGGTAGTTGTATAATTTCCATCCGCTCTTCCATCCAATTCTTCTCTTTTTCTATCTGCGAGTCTGTCTAGCAATGGCGCTGGAAGTGGTTCTACATCCGTGATGCTAAGCTGGACGGTCAGCAATATGGGCTTGCCCCCTTCGATTCCTCCCAGCAGATCATCCGAAAGAGATCATGGAGGAACCAAATCTTGGAAGGTGAATCCGAAGAGGTGGAGAGGCTCTACCAGCGGGTGGAAGCTCTTCAGCTGGTGCCAGGCAAAGAGGTCAATGGTGTCGACATCATCCGCACCTTTCTCAAGCGACGGGTGCAGCCACTACAACCGAGGGTGCACCCGATGTTCCTCTATACCGGCTCCAGCGATCCAACGAGGGTTCCATTCGAAGAATTGTCTTCAGTTGACCTGGATAAGGCCCTTCGTCCCCTGCTGAAGGCCAAAGTCGATGAGGACCTCCCGGGGAAGTCTTTGATCACTCCTTTTAGCACCAAGAAAGTGGTTTCCCAGGTGATACTTGTTCATGCGCATTGCACTTTTTTCAAGTGTTCGTTGTTTGCTGTTGTTATTTATCTTGTTCCCTTTTCCTTCCGCTTGCAGTGTCTCAAGGTAATGGGGTCTATGCCTCCTTTGCCTGAGAAGTATACGGAAGCACAAGACAATGAGGAGATGGACTCCGAGTCTGAGGTTCCTCCGGCGCAGTCTCCTACTGTGGATGCTCCCAGGGCGAGTGAGGGGCGGACCTGAAAGCGCACCCGGAGCGAGTCTTCGGATGTGTCTACCCCTCCAACTCCAAGAGGTATGCCGTTCCTCGAGCAGCATGGTGAGGATGATGGTGCGTCGTCTACACCTTTTCCTGCCATGCCTCTTCGAGCGGTGGCTCCGCAGCCGCCGGCCAAGAAGAAGAAGGAGAAGGCGGATCCTGTCTTCAACTTATCATACATCGAGTCATAAGTGACTTCATCTGAGTCTCCTTCCTATCGTCTGTATGAGTAGTGTGAGTTGTTGTTGATCAAATATTTACTTGCAGCTATTCTTCGGAGGGGTCCCTTGATGGGGACACCCAGGAGGCTATAGGGGAGTCGAAGCCAACGGCTTCTATCCCCAGGTGGTGGCAAACTCTGAGGACTACGACCCAAACTCCTCAAGGCGAGAAGCTAGGGCAGTCGTAGCTCAGAAGACAGCACACAAACCTTCGGAGTCCACGCCTGAACACGTAAGTACTGTCTGTGTTGCTCCTGGGGGGAGCCCCTGAGCCTATTTGGGTGACTTGTTGGTCGTTTTGCTTTTGCGGGGCAGAGCCCCCGAGCCCTTTTGGATGATTTCTTGATATTTTGTTTATGTTTCGTCTGCAGCCCTTTGTGCACAGCGCCAACGTCCTTGTTCAGCAGTACCTGGCACTGGAGGCTAACCTGCAGCAGCTTCAAGGTATGTAACTTTTTACCTTTGTTTTAGTTCATCTGTCCCAAGGATTTGCTTGTATTGATCAGGTGTTTCTTTACGTTGCAGATGAAAACAATGTGGATCTCTGAAGACTGGATGCTCTCGAGAAGAGCCCTGGGCGAGCGGAGAAGAAGGCCACGGATGCTATGGAGGCCAAGGAGTGCTTCAAGAAGGAGGCTGCCGATCACGAGGAGCAGCTCGTGGCTGGAGAGGTTGCCCGCGAGAAGGAGATGGCGGATAAGCTTATGGCTGCAGCCAAAGCTTTTTCTGGTGTGTTTCCCTTAACTTGTTTGGGTCTTGTGTTTTTTTCTACTTCGTCTTGTCTTTTCTCATTCGAATGCATTTCTTCTTTGTTTCAGATGCTTCAGGCATCACGTTGGATCATGGTGCGCTGGAGCATGAAGATGCGTTGGTTGATGCTACCGCGGCGGTCGAAGATCGCTGCCGCTGGCTCCTTGGCGAAGGCCAAAGAAGTGCTCACGCGCTTCTACAAGGAAGTCGTCCCCAAGGGCATTGCCCTTGAAGATGTCGACACCCTTGCGGATGCTCTTTCAAAGGAAGCTCCGGTGGCGTATAAGCGCAAGCAGAAGGGCATCAGCGCCTCCATGGGGATGGCGATGGCGTCCAGAGCTAAGCTGGACCTGTCGCACATCATGTCCCAGATGACAACGGTTGCAGATGGCTTGGAGGTAGCTTTCGCCCTTTTTGCCTCTCGCTGTAAGCGCTATGGGCCTAAGCTCATCAATCTCCTGGCTGATTATGTGGCGAAGCAGAAGCAAGAGGCCAAGAGCAGGCAGTCCGGCTCCAAGGCCACCCCGGATGCGGGGGCGCAGGCCTTTGTAATATAGGTGATGTAGTGTTCTCTTTCTTTTGTAGCCTTTTGCTGATGAACAAACCCAACTTATGCCACGAGGTGGCTTTATTGATGTATATAAGTTTGTCTTTCGAGCTGCTGCTAGAAATTCTTGTGATGTTCATTCTTGATTTATTTGCCTTTAGGGTCCTTCGGGTGAGGCTCCTGTTGTCACTCCGACTAACCCTAAGCCGCGACCATCCTTTGATGATGCGTTGCAGTTGGTTTTTCTGCGCGATCGTGTTCGTAGCTTGGAAAAATACATCCTTAGCATTCGAGGCCATGCAGATGTGTGGAAGTCGAAGGATGAGCGAGTCACTGCCCGGGAGAAGTTCTTGATGGGGGAGTTGCGGCAAATGGGCGAGCAACTGCGGGGTGAGTCTTCGTGAACTGATGTTCTTTCGGGTTCACCTTATGTGTATGCCATCTTATTCCATGCTTGGTGCAGATGATAATATCGTTCCGAGGGAAGAGAAGGAGCAAGTTGCAATTCATATGAATTTCTTGACGCAACAGGACCTGGAGGCTGGTGGCTTCTTCTGGATAGACCGTGATCGAGCCATCGTCCTTGCGATGGTGCAAGATCGCATGCAGCAGGTTCTTCGGGTGCTTAGACTGGCAAGGTATTCTCTGGCGGCCATTTGGGCCGTCATGTTCCCTTTGGATGCTGCGCCTTCCACCTTCTAGGGCCTTCTAGCGAAATTTCAGGATGTAGGCCACGTCAGGGAGTTGGTGCGGCATCAGCTGATTGTTGGGGTGAAGACTGCCTTGTCGCTCGTTCGGCTGCATTGCCGCGATGTCAATCTCGTGGAGGTGGCAACTGGGCAGCCCCTTCGACCGGATGGCACCCTATGGAACATGCGCCCACATTATGCGGTTGTGGCGCAGCATGCTGAGGAGATTGTAGATCTGTTCGAGCAGTGGGAGAATGTAATGCTCCAGAATAGGTAGATTCTGTAAATAAAAACTTGATGTCAAATTTGTATTTCTTTCGAGTGGGATCGTAGTTCCCTCTGTAAAATGTTATGTGTATATTGGCACGTGGTGCTCTGTAGTTTGCATGTCTCTTTCGTTAGCCTGACGTGGTAAGCTACTCGGGTTGTATGCCTTTGTTTTCAGTTCATGTAGTCCTCGGGTGAGGCGTAGCCCCCGAGCGTGTTTTAGCGATAAGTAATGTAAAGAAAAAGAATTTTGGGCCAAGGAACTTAGCTTTTATTCATAGCAAATGAGGAGGTACATTGTTCGGCTGAGTAGGCTTGGCTGAGTAGCCTTATTGAAAGTAAAGGGGAACTAGGGGTAGAAGTGTCATAGTTATGCGACGTTCCAGGGGTTGGAGTATTCGACTCCTGATTCGACGTTCATGAGGCGGTAGGCGCCACCTGGGATGACTTCGGTGATGATGTAGAGTCCTTCCCAGGGTGACTCGAGCTTTTTCTCGGGCGTTCTTGCTTGAGTCGCAGGACTAGGTCTCCTTCGACAAAGGACCTTGGGTGTAGCCGGCGGCTGTGGTAGTTGCGGAGGCTCTGTTGGTAGACCGCTGAGCGGGCCGTGGAGATGTCGCGTGCCTCGTCGACTGTGTCAACGGCGTCTTCGAGTGCGGCCGATGATCTGGCTTCTCTGTAGGTGACGACCCGTGGGGCCTTGTGGCGTACCTCGGCAGTTAGCACAGCTTCGGCTCTGTGCACCATGAATAAGGGCATGTAGCCAGTTGAGCTGTTTGGCGTTGTGCGCAGGCTCCAGAGGACAGAGGGTAGCTCATCGGCCCAGGCTCCCGCAAGCCTTTCGGGTGGGTACAACAGGCACTTTTGATGCCGCTCCCTATGAGGCCATTAGCTTTTTGGACTTGTATGTTGGTCTGCGGGTGTGCCACCGAGGCGTAGGATATGTTGATGTCGAGGTTCTCGCAGAAGGATTGAAATTCCTTCAAGATGAAGTTTGAGCCGTTGTCCGTGATGATGCTGTGAGGCACGCCAAATCTATAGACAATGGATACGAAGAATTTGACGGCAGTTTTTCTTCTTTGGTTGGTGACGGGCATGGACTCGATCCACTTGGTGAATTTGTCAACTGCGACCAGGAGGAAGACGTGGCCTCCTGGTGAGGACTTTGGCAGTTTTACGATCATGTCGAGGCCTCATTGGGCGAATGGCCAAGCCAACGGTATGGGCCTTAGCTCAGATCCTGGTGCGTGCAGCTTAACCGCGTATCTCTGACAGGCGTTGCACCTCTGGACGATATCCTTGGCGTCGTTCATGGCCGTTGGCTAGTAGAAACCATCTCGTAGAGCTTTGGCGACTAGGGCGCGGCTGCCTTCGTGGTGGCCGTAGATACCCTCGTGGCTGTCTTGGAGGATGCTTTTTCCATCACCGATGGAGCACACCCAATATGCTGCGCTTGTACATCTCGCCGATGATTATGGTGAAGGCTTTTGATCGGCGAGATATGCGCCGAGCATCTGTCGGGTCATCGGGCAGTTCATTATTTATCAGGCACCGAAGGTACGGCTGCGTCCATGTTTGTCGCTGTCGGGTCATCATCCATTTCATTATTTATCGAGCACAAAGAATGCGGTGCTGCGTCCATGTCCAGCACCGTCATTTCCGCGCCATTATTTATCAGCACCCAAGGGTGGCTGCGTCCATGTCTCTTTAACCGCCATGACCTGCATCAGGCTTACCAGGTCAGCCTCGGTGTCGAGCTTTTTGGGTCCCTCCTGTCCTTCGGGTGGCGCAACCCCTAAGTGCTCTGCTTCTTCGGTTGAAACCTTTGCGAACTTTCTCTCGATAGAGGGAATGCAGATTTATTCAAGGAACACATCTGGTGGCACCCATGCGTAGGTGGAGCTGATGTTGGCGAGTTTATCGGCTTCTTCGTTGCTTTCCCTTCCGACATGCCGAAGCTTGCAGCCATCCAAGTCCCCTTAGAGTGAGTTGTGGAGCATGGGGTATGCGATCATGTTGGCACTGTGAGCATCACACTCGTTCATCGTCTGTTGGACGACAAGGTTCGAGTCACCGTAGATGACGAGGCACATTGCGCCACAGATCTTGGCCATCTTCATGCCGTGGATGAGGGCCTCGTATTCGGCCTCATTGTTGGAGGCGCAAAATTTCATCCGAAGGACATATTTCATCTTGTCTCCTTGAGGGGACGTCAGTATGACGCCGGTCCCTGCTCCAAACTCGCGCTAGGAGCCGTTGAAGTGCATTGTCCATGATTGTGACATATCCGGAGTGTCTGACGGCTGGAGTTCCCTATGGTGGACTAGAAAGTCATGGAGGACCTGGGATTTGATGCCCTTGTGCCGCTCGTAGATTATATCCTGGGGGATAGCTCGATGCCCCCACCAGGCTACGCGTCCCGTGGCTTCGGGTTGTTCAGGATGTTGGACAGTGGGGCGTCGTTGACGACCATGATCTGATGCTCCTGGAAGTAGTGGCTCATCCGACGAGCTGTCATGAACACGCCGTAGGCAAGCTTCTAGTAGTGAGGGTACCTCTACTTTGTTGGAGTCAATACCTCGCTGAGGTAGTAGATTGGGCGTTGGACCCCGTGGGTCTTACCATCTTTAGGTCGTTCGACCACGAGTACGGTGCTTACCACCTGATGCGTAGCTGCGATGTATAGCAGCAAAGGATCTCATTCCTTTGGCGTGACCAGGACAGGTGAGGTGGAGAGCAGCCGCTTGAGGTCCTCGAATGCGTCGTCTGCTTCGGCTGTCCACTCAAACTTTTCCGCCTTGCGCAGCAGCGGGTAAAAAGGTAGGGCCTTCTCACCCATGCGACTGATGAATATGCTCAGCGTTGCGATCCGACCAGCTAGCTGCTGGACACCTTTGAGGTTCTTCGGCTTCTCCATGGCTAGTATGGCCCTGATTTTTTTCGGGTTCGCCTCAATCCCCCACTAGGAGATGAAGTAGCCGAGTAGCTGGCTAGATGGGACGCCGAAGGCGCACTTTTCCGGGTTTATCTTGATCTTTTAGTGATCAAGGTTATCGAATGTCTCGTGGAGATCGTCGATCAGCGTCGTGGCCTCCCTGGTCTTGAGTTACTATGTCGTTGACATAGACTTGAATGTTGCGACCAACCTGGTTTTTTAGGCACGCCTGGATGCACCTCTAGTACATGGCACCTGCATTCTTCAGCCCGAAGGGCATGGTGTTGTAGCAGAACACGCCGAACGGCGTGATGAACGCCATTTTCTCCTGCTCTTTGACCTTCAACCGAATCTGGTTATAGCCTGAGTAGGCGTCGAGGAAGGAGAGTTTCTCGCATCGTGTAGTCGAATCGATGATTTGATCGATCCATGGTAGAGGGAAGTGGTCCTTGGGATAGTACTTGTTGAGTGATGTGAAGTCCACGCACATCCAGAGGATGTCCGTGTCCTTTTTGGGTACAAGAACGGTGTTGGCTAGCCACTCGCTCTCCTTGATTTCCCGGATGAAGTTGGCATCGAGCAGTCTGTTGACTTTGATTCCCACGGCTTCAGCTCTTGGTTTGGAAAGTCGTCGGATCGATTGCTTGACTGGTTTTGCATCAGGGAACACATTGAGTTCATGCTCGGCGAATTCCCTAGGAACTCATGGCATGTCCGCAGGACACCAGGCGAAGATTTCCCAGCGCTCACGGAGGAATTCGACAAGCGCGCCTTCCTATGCTGGGTTGAGGTCATTGGCGATCAATGCCGTCTTGGAGGCGTCCGTCGGGTGGACCTGCACCTTCTTTGTGTTGATCGTGGATTCGAATGACATGTCAGGTGCGTTTTGCCTAGTTACTGGGGGTGCCCCGTTTTCGGTCACCTCTTGAAGCCTTGTGAGCTCCTCCTGCATGCCGAATGACTGGGAGATTCTGTTGAAGTCTCTGTCGCAGTGGTCGGATCGGGTGAAGCTTCCCTGGACGGTGATGACGCCCCTGGGTCCTGGCATCTTCAGTAGCAGGTACGCGTAGTGCGGTACTGCCAGGAATCGTGCGAATGCCACGCGCCCGAGGATGGCGTGGTACTGTGATGGACATTCCACCACTTCGAACTCCAGCCGCTCACGCCTGAAGTTTTTGGGCTAGCTGAAGATGACATCGAGCCATATCTTCCCCAGGGGATATATGCCCTTCCGTGGGACTATGCCGTGGAACGTTGTGTCTGATTGCTCCAGGCTGCACAGCAGGATCCGCATTGCTGCGAGTGTGCTAGCGAACATCAGATTGATGCCGATGCCGCCGTCCATGAAGACGCGGCTCATCTCAAACCCCCTGATCTGCGCCTCGAGCACCAGGGCAGCATGACCTGGGCGAGGGATCTGGCGTGGGTGATCCGAACGGTTGAACGTAATGTAGTACTCCGAGCCACTGAGGTACTCAGGGATGGCTAGTGGGGAGGTCACCACCAGGCTAACTTGGCGGGTGATCTTATTCTGCACCCTGTTAGTTGGGTGGCCCTTCTGGATCATCAAGGACCCTTTTGGCGGCGGGTATCCGCCCGTACCGTTGTTTGGTGCTGGTGCGATCGCTGGATTCAATGGTCCAATGGGTGGTGGTGGAGGAGCTCTGTGGGTGATGTCACCTGGTACAGGTACGGCCCCGAATCCAGGGTTCACGATCTGGCATCGTATTTGGGTGAGACCCTCGCTGAGCTTTTGGAACTCGAGGCAGTCCTTGAGTGTGTGGCTGGCCTTCTTCTTGTCGTCCTATTTGTCAATGTAGAAGTGGATGGTGCAAGGACCAGACAACTTGTCGTATGCCGAAGGCTCGTCGTTGCGGCTGCGATGTTGCCACGTCTGTGTGGGTCACCCTCCGTTGCGGTAGTTGCCTCCGCGGTATCCGCTGCTGCGGTTGCCATTGTTGCGTCGGTTAGCGTAGCCGGCCACAACCATGTCGACTCCATCACGATTGTCGTAGACGCGCGATATCTGTTTGTTGCGGCGTTCTCACCTGCGGCCATAGTCGTCCTCGTCATCCAAATGCGTTCGGTGGAGGGAATCCTCGCCATCTGCCCATCGGTTGGCGATGTCCATGTGGTAGTCGAGCGTCTTGGGCTTGATGCGCCTAAGTTCTTCCTTGAAGTCTGGGCGCTTGACACCATCCTTGAAGGCGTCGATTGTCCTTTCTTCAGAGATATGTGCAGCTGAATTCTTGATATGGGACCAGCGTAATATGTACGAGCGAATGGACTCGCTGGTACGTTGGGTGCAGGCTCGCAGTTCCTCGATCGATGCTGGCCTCTTGCTGGTGCCCTTGAAGTTGCGGATGAAGCTACATGTCAGCTCCTCCCAGCTTCGTATGGAGCCGGAGGACAGGCTGCTGAGCCAGACCCTAGTTGCGCATGTCAGCTGCAGCTGAAGGCATTGTAGGGCGGTGTTCTAGTTTTCGACGTGCAGCTTGACGGATGAGAGGTGGTCGCTCAGCCAGGCTTTTGGGTCCTGCGTACCGTCACAACTTCGGAGTGTCCGAAGGGAGCTTGAAATTTTTCGGCATACGCATTCGCAGAATGGATCTGGTGAAGCATCTAGCTCTGCACAGCTCTTCGTCGTCTTCCTCGTAGGATTCGGTTGAACACGTGTGTTTAGCGCGTGCCTTGTCGATATTGCGTTGGATGAGATCGTTGCGAGCGTCATAGTCGCTGCTGCGGTGCTGTGGGATCTTGCGACGTCGGTACAGATCGAGCTCGTCCTCCTTGGATGAGGGCGTAGGGCTGCGGGTGAACTTGACCGCAGATTTTTTTCTTTGGCTCTGCAGGAGCCTCGTCGTGGAACGCGGCTCCGACGAGTCCAAGACCGGCTAGTGCAGACTTGTGCATGGCGCTCTTCGGTTCACCCACCGGAGGTGGATGGGACGCGAGATATGTAGTGGCCGCCATGATCGCAGCCTGCGGTGTTTTCGGCATGACGTTGTCGTTTACGTCCATCGTCATGAAGGACGTGTTGAGGGAACTGGTAACTTCGCGTCGCGCGGCGGGGTCCATGTGCTCCATGCGAGAGAGGTGCTTGTTGGTGTTGTTGTCGTGTGAACTGGAGCCGCCAGCGGCGGAGAGCGCAGCTCGCTACGCGCTTGACTCCGAAGCCGCCTGCTTACGCTTGTCGAGCTCCTCCATCAGCTTCACCTGCCGGTTATGCTCGTTGATGAGAAGAAGGTGGTATGCCATCAGCAGATCCCGTGAAGCATTCAAAAGTAGGATGATGTTGCCTGCCACGGCTTCGCGCGCTTGGCGCCATCCTTCCTTGTTTAAGTTGATCTTCTAGTAGGCGTTAGCGTCGCCTTCGTTGGGCCTTAGCGGTGGATCTCCCTTGTTTCCTCCGTTCTCGCCTTGTGGGTTGAGAGGGGGTTTGGGTGTACTTGAACCTGGTGGCAGGTTCGTTTCGTTTTGGATGACCACGGCACATAGGTAATGTCCGTGGATAGGGTCGCTACTGCCGCAGCTTTCGGATCCGGAATCTTAGGTTCCTTCATCTGAGGGAGGGCCACATAGATCTGAGTTGCAGCAGCTGCTGCCGTCTGATTCGTCTGTCGATGCGTGTAACACGCCGATAGGTGGGACCCACGAAGCAGGCCTGATGGATGGTGGTGGCAACCGCTTTGGGAGGCAGAGAGTGTCGGTTTGCCCCACCTGGAAGCACAAGCTCCCGAACAACATCTCGAGTCCGTCGCCAACAGACTCGAAATCCCTCAGGGTGGCCGGCGAGTGGGCGGTGAAGTCGAAGGTGCCGAAGAGTAGGTGACTCTCCATCGCTGATGAGTTGTATATCGCTCCGGATGGGACCGTCACGATCGCACAATCAGCGTCCCGTTTTCCCACAGACGACGCCAATTGATGAGGTTCGATCTCGTCAATGCCCATTGTTATGGACTTGGGTTTTGGAGAAGATGGGGATGCTTAAGATCGCGGAACGATTAATAGAAAAGAATGTGGGACAAAATGTTTACCCAAGTTCAGGCCCCCGGAGTGAAAACCCAACTCCTACTTGTATGCTCTTGATTATGGCGGAACCGAAAGCAATCTGGCGTGAACGTGTGTATGCGATGGTGGAAGAGATCCTTCTTGTCGTGCCCTCCTGGCCTTTATATAGATAGGCAGGTCTCGGGCTTAGGTCGAGTCGGTTACAGATTAGGTTTGGTACCCTTTGAAATTCTATCTACTCTAGACTTGTTCTCCAAGGATCCGAAGACATCATGGGCTTGGGCCACCCGAAATCTCCATAGGCCGCGTGTCTTGACGTGGGCCTTCCTTGGGATGGACCAGGTATACCAATGTTGTGTACTCGTGGGGTATAACCATGTCATCTAGTGGCCTCACCAGGAAAGCGAATTGCTTCCCCGGCAACGGCGCTAGAAAAAGGGTTGCTACCTTCGATCCGGATTCACGGATGCAGTATAGTAGCTTTTCCCTAGTAGACCTAGGTTTAATCAAACTTTGGGAAACAATGTTTAAAGGAAATTAAGTAAGGAACATCTACAAGACTTTGTTTGTTCATTTTACCTTCGTTTATCAGACCTTTCTAGTTTACTTTAGATCGTGGGTTGTTTCAATGGATGAAGATAGGCCAGGTTTGAAGATTCACCTGCAGTTGCACATCATATGGGATAAAGATAGTAATACACATATTCATGTGTAATATTTTAATAAAGATACAAATTTTGGGCAGCACATCCCAATATACTAGAGCCCCTGTGAGTCACATGCATAACAATAGTCTTTTGATCCAACCGTTGCACCACGAAATACTAGGCTACAAACAATTATTAAGTAAAAACACAGATCAAAACCTTAAGAAGTGATGTTATTGTTGTTCCCGAATGGATTGCTAAATGAAGAACGTACTCCTTTTTCTGTCACTAGGTTTCCTACGATATCGCCGCTCAGCACGTATCTCATCACAAGTCTTTATCAATCTCTAGGATCTTGGGTACCTAAAAGTCCATAGATCAAGACAAGAAACAAAGAAACAAAGATACAAATCTCTATTCAAACAATACACAATAATCCTATGGCTTATATGCACATAATTGCTGCGAGATTGTACCCCAACCCGCAGCCCGTGAGGACTACTTACTCATAACAATAATTTTAAGGATAGAAAACATTGTGCAAAATACTTAGAATGAAATCAAATATTCTTACAATGGTTGTCGAATCACAACGAGATCTCAAGTACAAGCTAATGGCTATGGCTATGGAGAGGATGGAGGGTGGAGAGGATGAACTATGGGGGTGGATCTCCTTCGGTGTTGTTGTGATGCAATCTGAGAATGGCGGCCTTCTGCACGGAGGCTGGGACCTCTAAATACATAGGCGCTTTCACGAAAGTCATATGGTTTGATGAGACAAAGACGCTGCCACCTGGTACAGGCGGGATGTATGGGAGGACCTTTCCTATACTAGTGGTTGTTAAGGCCTGTGTCGACTGTATTGGCACCAGGATTTCTTGGTCGTGTAAACTTCCTCAAAATCTTCCATTATGGCTCCTGATTTCGTCGTAAAAGCAGGATTTCCTGCACAACACAATTCAAGGCAATGGATTGCACACCTTTGCAATAATTATTCATTAGTAGCAAGGATATAGAGATTCTTGGTCAATCGCTTGACTAAAAACGAAGTTTAAACACGGAGAAAAATGGCTATTTTCACAGCCATAAGACAACAAAGCTCAAGGGAGCATCTATGGCGGGATGATAGTAATTGGCAGGAGAACTTGGCTTAGGACCTGATTGTGCAAGCACTACTGTTAGTGCAACCGCTTTGTTGCTCCTTATGGTGGTCATGATCAGTTAATGGAGTTCATGTATATTAAGGAGGTGGTTAGGTATCCCCTCCATTAGCTAGGACTTGGTGAAAACTGATGTCATGTTTGTAATATTTTGGGATGTGGTATATATTAACCACTATGATTATTACATGTGGTGCATCACAATCTATTGTTGGTTAACATGTGGTGCATCAGCAATGAGGTTAATTGTTAGCATGGTTGGTCCTGCCTTATACCATCTCCTTATGATAAGCTTCTTATACTGAACTCCTTAGTATGTCTCTTGTGTTGATTGTTGAGTGTTGGGTAACATCACCAATCAATGTAAGAAGTTACCACATCATCCATGATACGGGCAACCAAACATCCAACATTTGCATTAGTCTTGCCCAAAATCAAGAAATGTAGCCAACCAAACATTGGGTTATCATATCTCTCCCATGCCTAGAGTTTGACATGCAGGCTACTAAATAGCATGGACAACATGGCCCATATGTTTTTTCACATGGCACTACCCCCAGGGAGCCATTTTCTAGGAAGCACAAAAATCACACTACGCAACCAACCATGCTCTATAGATTAGATTGCAAATTGTACCAAACATCAACATTGTCAATTCACAAGATAGTCCTAGGAAAGAGGCTATCTCCTTTGATAAACACACTAATTTGTATAGCAAGGGTTACAAATATATTCACATAATGCTACCAGTGCATAAAATTTTATAAATGGGAAGAGAATCAAGGGATGAGTAACCTGATAAAATTTTATTTCTAGGGACTATTCTCCTCAGAAGTAATTGAGACAGATGGAAGTGATAAATACAGTGTGAAGCAAATGACACGGAAGATATGAACCAAGACTTTTGATACCTTCGATTCGGATTACGGATATAGTATAGCTCTTTTTCCCTAGTAGACCTAGGTTATCGAATCCCCGGGAAGCAGAAAGCATAGTAAAGTTACTTTAATGGACCTTCGGGAGTTTTTGAATTCTTTTTTTGTTTTACCGAACCAAGAGTTTGTGGTCTTTTGTTATTGTCGATGATGGAGAGAGAGGGCCTAGGGTTTTCGGTTTCACCTGTAGCTGTGGAAAACATCTGATGGGAATAAAAGATAATAATAAAGTATGCATGTAATTATTAGAGAAAGATAATTATATGTGGGCAGTGCATCCATAATTCTGTTATCTCCGCAGCCGCTTATAGCAATAACCTATTAGTCTCATCCATAGAAGAAAGATAACTAAGTGATGTCACCGTTAATCCCAAGTAAATCCCTCACATACAGTCGTACTATCCTTTCTGTCACTGGGGTTCCCATCCTACAGATTAGTCACTACTCACACTCCCTATACCTGGATCAATCCTTGGGGTCTTGGGTACCTGAAAAGTCCTTAGATTGAGGCACGAGAGGATACAATAATCATCATGTCATACAAACTAATACATGATCCCACATATGATAAATAACATGCACAAACTACATGGCTAGGCCGAAGCCCTTAGCCCAAGGAGAATTACTCACACATAGAGATGAAATCAACAATCATAAACATTGTAATGGAAATCATGAGATTGATAGTAATAGTCTTACAATGTCACCAATTGGAGATGATATCTACTATTACAAGTGGTGGAATATGTCTATGGTGGAGGAGAAGGGTTTGGAGATTACATCTAGATCTCTCCCTTTGGTGTTGTGGTTTCTGATGGCTTGGTGTAGTCGGGGGATTGTTTCTCATCGCCCGAGGCCTCTTTATATAGGGTTCCCTTCATGAAAGTTGTTCTGTTTGACCTAGTGGTGCCGGTGGAAACTATACGGCCAGAATTTTATTCCCGCCGTATAGTTTGTCATTAAAGCTTCTGCCTCCTTTCCATGACTCCTGGTTTCTTTGAGTTGTTGGGAATCTCGTGTCTTTGACTTTAATGTTGTGATTCCCATCATCAAACGTCATTATCTGCACATGAAAAATAGAAATACAGGATTGCATACCCCTTTGATCATTAGGCATTAGTGTCCGGATTTACAGAGAGATTTCATAAAAACTATGAATAATATCTAGTTTAAATGTGGACGTGGATGGCTATATTTCACAGCCATCAACCTCCCCAAGCTTAAACTTGATCGTCCTCGAGCAAGAAAACCAAAATCAAAATGGAACCTAGCATTTAAACTAAAATAATGAGATGATGATCTTACTCATGATTGGTAGTCTCATGTTTCCTCCACTTTATTAATCTGAAAAACTTCAGCATAGATAGAGTAATGGCAAGCATATCACATGGTTTTTAATGAATCCTTATATCACAACAAGATTATTGTTAGCATGGATGATTCAAATGAGTAAACTTTATTACATGTCATGTAATCAACTCATAAGCTTGCCTTTAAACAGTAAAGTATAATCATGTAAAATTGAGAGTCTGGGAGTTTGTCATGAAAAGCATATACACTAAAGTATCTCAATTATCCCACATCAATAAAGTCAAGACTTTTCAAGCACTACTTTTATATTCATTGTCCTTCAAGAATTTCAGTTTTTAAGTAATTGAGAGCATGCCAAAAAAAAAAATTAGTTTATCGGGTTGTGCTAGACACTCATGGCATTACCAAGTTTTTTGTTACTTTTGCATAATGATTACTCATATCAGCCAGAGGAGTGATTCCATCTTGAACACAGCTACACGAGAATGCCAAGAATCTTACCCATTATAGCATTGCTACTATATATGTTTAATCAACTCATAGCCAAAATCTAGGAGTTTCCCCCATGAAGATCGTTCGTAGGCTAGAGGAGTTGTTGGCATCCCATCAAGTTGGACACACATAAAGCTATATCATTCTTATGATTCACAATTCAAACTTTGGCATGCTCACAAAAACCGCTAAACATTAATTCAATTGAAAAATCCTTTCAAAGAGAGCTATCAAAGTCAATCATTATTTTATGTGGTGTTGAGTGTCTCTAGGAATAAGCTTTCAAGACTAAACACTACAACACCCAAGCCTTCAATTCTGAGACTTCTTCTTATTACAATTGTTTAGCGAATTTTTAGGCAAGACTTGGTTAACTACAAGAGCTAGAACAAAACATACTCAACTAAATACCCATGGAAACAAAATTTTACTCCAATATAAAGACTAACTCCACCAATATAATATCTTAACATTTACAACTAACGAGCATGGGTTTCTTAAACTTCAAAAGTGGGGAGTCACAAGGCATACCTCCCATGATTGGTTCCACTTCTCTCTTCCCCTTTGATTTGTTTCTTGGAAACTCGAAGTCAATCACTCTCCTGCAAATATGTGAGAACCACAAGGAGAATAAAAAAGAAAAATGGAAAATAAAGATAAATGGAAAAAAAATTGTTGTTGAGAGAGGGAATTAAAGAATAGAAAATTGGCGGCAAAGCTCGGCTTGAAAATCTCGAAAACAAATAAAATAACTAAAGATAAAGTGTTGGGGAAACCAACACGAGTGCTTATAAACTCAAATTTAAAACATAACCTCGAAATAAAATAAAACAAATGAACGCCAAATAAAGATAATGAGGAACTTCCCCAAGATTAGGATTTTGCAAGCCCTTCAAATAATTGAGGTGGCAACAAAAATTTGTAACTCCAGTTCGCAAATTGAGTTGATAAATTACCAGTGATTTCTCTGAGGTTCAAGGTGAGATTATGCATCCCCTTCATAGTTACTCCTAGTTCTTGGAAGTCTTGATATGTAGCAAACTGGGTTGGTGGCTTCTCCTCTTGATAAGGAACTTCTTGCTCCTCTTCTTGGTCCTCATACTCATCTGGAATCTCCTCCTTGGGTTAGTGTTGTTCAACCTACACATCATATAGCAAACATACCTCCTCGATAGATAAAATACTATTAGGAAAAGGAGCAGGATAGAGACGCCCAGCTCTTGCAATATGCAAGTAATAAACACCACCTCTCCTAGTGAGTATTCCACAAGCTTTTAAAGTAATTAGCATAACATATTCCTCATCATAGCACACTAAAGAATCTCCTCAAAATAATAATCTAGGCAAGAGAAACATGGCAATTAGTTCATATTAGGTCTCACCGTAGATTGATAATGACAACAGATCGGAGATGAATTTGCAAAAAGTAATTGGAGGATCGGAGGAGAAACATACCGTAGATCACTTGTGTGCGAGAAAATCAAACGAAATTGAGTAGAGATGAAGATCTCTTGAGGTTTTGAGAGAGTTTGGAGGTAGAAGAGAGAAAAATGATTGAAGTTTTGGTGTTGGGGGTACCTTCCCGTGGCGTTTTCGTGGTCGCACGAACTTTACGGTCGGAACTATACGGCCGGAACATTTGTTCCCGCCGTATAGTTGGTCTGACGACAAAATTTTAGGGTTTCTTAGGGTTTCTTCCTGGAAGTGATATCTATACGGCCGGGATTTTTATCCCCGACGTATATTTGGTCGTTAAACCTTCTGTACCTAGAGAAGAAAATTTGACGAAGGCATAGATATCTATACGGAAGAAACTATACGGCTGGAACTTTATTCCCGTCGTATAGTTGGTCATTAAACCTTTTGGACTCATCAAAAAATTTCTGTTTCTTCGAGAATTCTTTCTTAACCTGAAACTTAGAGAAACACCATGTTTTGACAGAAAAATGATAGTCTAAATTGTTGACTAACAACAGCATGTTTAAATAGTACCACCGTACTTCTCCTCCTGGATTGGAGTTTTCTAGCACTCTTTATTTAACATGAAACTTAAAATAAAACTTTAAAAACTTTACTGAAACCTTTATTTCACATGGGTTGTCTCCCATGAAGCGCTCTTTTATGGTCAATAGCTTGATCATGATGTTTCTCACTTAGGCTAGATGAGTGGAAAACCCACTCCAAAATAGTTGGCCTTCAAAGTGATGGCTTCCTTCTCATCATGCTTGACTTTCTTTTTCCTGGGGAAATGAATAACAAAAGGATCCCACAAAGGAATTAAAGCTTCATGTTCCCTTCATGCAGATTAATAAAAGCCTTAATAGTTCTTAAAAACGGACAACCTAATATGATAGGAGCAGTAGCATCTTCAGGCATGTCAACAATAACAAAATCAGTAAGAGCAGGACAGCCTTTAATGTATAAAGTATTCTGTTTAATTCCTACGGCTTGTTTGTAGGTAGAATCTCCTAGATGAAATTTTAACTGGGTGATTTCAAGAGAGCAAAGATTTAACTTATTAAAAATACTTTTTGGAATTGTTGAAACACTTGCACCTAGATCACAAAGTGCAGCTATCCCATTAGTCCCAATTTTAATCTTAATAGTAGGATCAAATATATCATCAAGCTTAACAGGTAGTTTTTCAGCAATTTTATTATATTCTTTCTCAAGCTCATGTACCTTTATTGCTACCTGATTAACAAAGTGTTGATACATAGCTTCCTCATTTCCTTCACTTACGGGAATCTTGATATTGATCCTTTTCACAAGATCTTCAACCATGTAATTTGGTGAAGGGGCATTCCTATAGTCAAGTTCTTCAGGCTCCTCCCTTTGTATTCTTATCATCTTGAGGTCTTCAACTGGATTGGGATCAGCTTTACCTGCAAATTTAGCTAGAATGAGAGTTTTACTCCCAGTTATCTTACCTAGTTGTGCCTCAACAATCCTTGTTCTTTCTTGGAGGGCCTGCAAATCGTTCCCCAAACTCACAGCTTGGTTAGGAAATTTTCAAAGCATATTATCATGGTTCTCCGTTATCTTAACAAGGATATTATTTTGCTCATTTTGCGAGTCCATAAAGGACTTAAGACTTTCTTGGAGACTACCATTACTTGATCCCATATTATTATTAGAATTACGTGCAGGGCTAGAATAATGTTTGTGGAAATTAGGATTGTAGTTCTTCTTCCAAGCAGGGTTATAATCATTACGAGCTATGAAGTCTATTTGTTCAATATTTGATTCTGGATAGCTCTTACATGGGTTTCCTTAACCTTGACGGCTAATATGATCTCATCCACCTTAGAATTGAATTCTTCATTTTCTTGTGTTGTGACAGAGTTCACCTTCTTTGTGTTTGATCTTTCCACATGCCATTGGGCATGGTTTTCTTGCAAATTGTCTATCAGCTGCTTTGCTTTGGTAATTTGTTTGCCCATGAATGTTCCTCCAGTTACAGTATCAAGCATAGACTTAGACACAGGGTTAATAGAATTATAAAATAAATGGAGAATTAACCAATCTTCCATCCCATGGCTGGGACAGTTTCTCATGCATTCTTTCATTCTCTCCCATGCAAGCGCTAGTGGCTCACTCTCTTCCTGTCTAAAACCAGTAATATTAGATTTTAGTTGCATAGTCTTTGTAGGTGGGAAAATTTTAGTAAATAAAGAAGTACACTCCACCCATGATGCAATAGTATTTCTAGGTGAAGATAGCAACCATTATTTTGCTCTAAATCTAAGAGAGAAAGGAAATAAGAGCAAGTTGACCGCTTCGGGGTCAACATCTTTAATGTGCATCATATCCGAAAAGGCTAGAAAAAGGGCGCGCTCCTAGGAGGTCGCGCCGCGTCGCTGCTGCTGCCTGCACATGGCGGGCGCGGAGTGCCTCACGCGCTGTCCTGGCCTTCTTACATGTGACACGTGCTGGATGTGGAGAGGGTTGCGGGTCCTTTTTCCTTTTCTCTTTGTAGATTTGAACACAAAAAACTATGATATCTTTCAAACGGAGAGTCTAAATCGATATCCGTTTTCACGTTCTTGCTAGTCACGTCCAAATCTTCAAAATTAGATCCACTGTTGATATGTTTCGACAAAAAAATTCTCATATTGCCTTTGATGTGTAGGTTGCATTGCCTTTTGATCCAGTGCACGGTGCCTTTGTGTCCTGGCAGTGCACTGCCTTGTTGTACTGTGTTGTACTACCTAAGGTCGTAGTGCATCGTAATCTTTGTCACAGCGATGTTCTGGCAAAGGTACCGCTAATGCACTGCCTTGTTGTATTGTGTTACACTGCCTAAGCTCATAGTGGCTGATGCACTGCCTTGTTGTACTATGTTGCACTACCTTAGTTCGTAGTGCACTGCGTGATGTCCTGGCAATGCACTGTCGTGAAGATGTTGTACTGTCTTGCACTGTCTTCGGTCGCAATGCACTGCGCGGTGTCCTCGAAGTGCACCATCCAAGTTGTAACAAGCCTAGTTTTAATAAATAGTAATTAGGATTTGATTGCGCATTCATGAGCATCATGTAACCTTGATAAGATAAAAATTCAAAACAAGAATAAAACTCTAAACCCTAATAACTCCCCTCTCTATTTGAAAACCTTCAAATGGGTTTAAATATTTTGAAAACCCCCAAAATATTTGGAGCCCAAATGGATTAAAAAGAGCGCCCAAGTATTTTGAAATGTTTTCAAAGCTCTTGTATTTTGTAAATATCCAAAACAGATTTGAAAATGAAAATACAAAGATAAAACAGGAAACAGAAATTAGGAAAGGTTTTGTTAAAAAAATAGAACCAAGCCGCAGCCCAGCCTGCTCTCCCTTCTCTCAACATTTCCCTAAGCCCACGCGGAGCCCACCCCAGCCCATCTGCAGCCCGCCCTCGGCCTGTACTGCTTCGCCCCTCTCCCTTCATCGTCTTCCTCCCGACGCAAGCAGCTCGCTGTCTGCGCGCCGGCCATCGATCCTCCTCGCGTTGCGATTCCTGCCGCCGCGGTTGGACGCCAGGATAAGATCAACTGTTCCTTCCTCCCTCTCCCCATACCCATTTCTCCCTGTCTCGTTCTCTCTCACGAAATCCCCTCTAAGGCTGAACCCTAGCCACCGTAGAACCGCTCCTCGCCATCGTTCCGAGCCTCCCCGAGCCAAGCTGAGATGCCTGGGAGCTGCGCCTCGTCGAGTTGAGCCTCCCTGCCGAAGGAATCGAGCCCAGACGCTCGGAATCATCGCCATCGACCTCGCCTTCCCCGACTCCGACTGCCGCGTCCATCATCGATTCCGGCCGTTCCGGATCTCCCCCGGCCTCGCCGCCACTTCTACCGTGCTCAGGGTGAGCTACTGGTCCTCATGGACCCTCTCCCTTGCCCCCTCTCGCTCTGGTTAATCCCCTCCATGACCACCTGCCACCACCGTCGTTGTCCTTCGTCGCCGTTGTCGCTTCGACGACCTCCTGCAGGCGGCACCGCCAGTTTCTAGTAGCCCACATCGCCCTCTTTCCAACGGACCCAGCCCTGCATCCCCACGTCGCCCTAGCGCCGCGCCCGTGCTTGACCTGAGGCATCTCCATTGCTGACGTCAGCATGGTGAAATATTCCCTTTTCTTTTATTTCAAATGTTTTTGGCAAATCATTTCAGTAAATACTAAATACCTAACAGGTGGGTGCATCATGTAAGTCAAATAAACATTTTCAGAAATGTTTACTGATTATTAAAAATGTAATTATTTTATAATATTCCAAAAATGATTTAAAATGAACTAAAATTGGGAAAATCATAACTAATTCATTTTAAATCAGAAAAATACAAATAATATATCAAAATATTCAGAAAAATAAGATCTACATAATAGAGCTATAATCATGCATTGTTAAACAACTTCAATTGCAAGTTAATTAGAAAGACAAAATGAACCCTCTCATATCCCTCCGGGGTTTTCTCCGAATTAGGGTTTGCACCCCTTGGAACCCCGATTAAACTACCAAGCATGTTTAGGGTTTTCTCCGAATTAGGGTTTCAATAACTTTTAAGCTATCATATCATCATTCTTGTATGAGCATTGCATCGATGCCATGTGTTGATTGTTTCTCTTCCTTTCCGGTGTTGTGGTTCTTCCCGGTAGAATACGATATCGGAATCGAGATCAAGTCAAAGACTGAAGACCGAGATCAACATCGTCGAAGCTTGAAGACCAAAACTTGACCAACTGTAATCAAGTCAAGTACCAGATGTCCAAAGCTCTGCTTTCTGGATATCAACAAGCAAAGGCAAGCGAAGCCCCACACATACATATGAATCCTATGATTTCAAAGTATTTACAATCTTGCCATGTGCATGCGATTCTAAAGTATTTTATTGATAGATAGAGCAATCCTATCTGATGCATGTTACCTTTGAAGACCATATTCCCTGATCCACTGCTCCTAGCATAACTAGGGTTTGGCTTGTGAAGCGTTGTTAGAGCTATTATATTTGTTGGGCTTAGCCATGCTTAGTGGTTACTGCTGGTCCATCCAGTTGATGAATCAAAGTTGCCAATGAACCTAGTATGACAGGATGACGTGGTAAGATCAGAGATGAAAGTTAAACATGCCAAGGCTTGTATGGGAGGACATGGTGGGTTGTGGTTTTTGCAGTCCCATACTTGCCGCTACTAGGACCTGAGTTCTTGCCTATGGTCCAAGATGATTGTATAGCCACACGGGGGCCTGGAAACCTCCTGGACCAACTAACTTGCCAAGTAGATTCCATTAGTCACATAGTTCGGGCTTTCCATTCGACATACGCATTCTGGTTCTTCTCGAAGGAGGTGCATTCATAGAGGTAGGTAAGTGTGGCCGGGAACAAGAGATGCCCGGCATCCGTAATCTTGAACCCTGCGCACATCATTAGGGACCGACTTCAGGACTCGACCCATTACGGCGTCATCTCCCTAGTGCATGACTCATGGTCTTGGCGAAAGCAAGGTAAACATCGTGTCCAACCACTCTTTGCCGGCCTTCCAAGGAAGAGGGCTAATAATATTTGGCATTAATAATCGGTTGGTACGTGTGGGTAAAGTTGTACACGCCTGCAGGGTTAAATATTTTCGAAAAGCTGTGTCCACGGTTATGGACGAACTTGGAGACCAGATTCTAAGATCATAGAGAACTTTAACCTAATCGTAAAACTTGGCAGATCAATGTGTGCTTAAGGATGCTTCCTCATGGGTACGAGGGGGTGATCCTAGATAGGTTTAGCTGATGATGATTCGGTGGATATCAAAAGATGATCAAAGTTAGAGATACCGCTCTCTTATCCCCTTTTAAAATATTCTGATTAGTCAAGATTCTTCTCCCTCTTGTTTTACAAAACAAAGATGGCTTTATGCAAAATAACTCCACCAGCCATAAGTCTTGCGGAGTACACCCTGTACTCACCCTTGATTCGTTGACTCTTTTGTAGCAGAGTAAGTGTTATCTTAGAAGATGTGTTCTTCACGGCATCAACATCGATGAGTAGTTTGGAGTTCCCAGTCGGCAGTCTGGGATCTATGGATTGGACGTCATCGTTATGTTTCAGGCCTCTTAGGCCATTTGTTACGTTTATTATACTTAATAGCATAATTTGCCTTCCGTTGTTTGATGTTTGTGGTCAGTGACCTCTTCTTGTAATATTTTGGTTCTTCACTCACTTATGAGCTTGTTGTAATAAATTTTGTGTTGTAGGGTCACTATTGTGTTACCGTTTTTCACTCTGTACACTTTCGAGATTAGATTAGGCTTATGTTCAGACGAAGGTCTGGAATTTGTCTAGCCTTAATCCCGGGGGTGTCACAGGTTTTGGTATCAAAGCAGTACCGACTGTAGGAGACCTTTCTATTGGTCGATGTTGAGTCTAGTGCTTGTGAAAACTATTTTTAAAGATGAAAATTATCTGCGAAACCCTTGTATGATTCTTTTACCCCTTATCTAGTTTCGCTCTAGTTCTGGGTCATCTTATCCTGTTTTGATTTGGAAAGTTTTGCTATCTCGTCTCTTCCTTCAAAGCTTAGGTGCCTTTTTAGGCATGTCGGTTCTCAACCAATTGACCTAGTGTTAAGTTCTCTAGAGTCTGGTGTGTGTGTTCCTTGTTTCCCCTTGTTCTGTTTTTTCTGAGAGATTTCTTTCCATCATGATCTCCCTGTTTTATGGGTCCACAATATCATGTCTATGGTCCCACAGTGATCTTTTCTAGGCCTCAAATTTTCCTTTCGCCTCGTGGGCCTCCTATTCATTTGTTTGGGTACTTCAGAAGTTGTTTCTTCTCTTGGAAGCTACCTCGTGATTACTATCTTGTAGTGTACGCTTTGTCACTCAAGTAGTAGTTACTCTTTTCTTTGGGTTTTAACCCTCGGACTTGAACTTAAGATCCCCGATTTGTGCTGGATTCTGGTGTTGTGAATCTTGTACATGAATCTGACCTTTAACCCAAGATCCATTTTATTGACCCTTGTGGTTAATGTTCAAACATTACCCCAGGACGGCTAATACCTTCTAGTATAGCCTTCAAGTTTGTGGTTATTGTCGTAATTGAATTGCGACAACTAAGGATTTCCCCTACCACATGCTATGGCAGATGTTCTTTAATGGAACCAAATAGATCACGACAAGAATACTCCTCGAGAGTCTCACATCTATACTCGTGACTCTGTCACACCTTAATTCTTCATGCATTGGTCTTCGGAAGATTGTTGACTTATGCGTCCGCATCTCGGGATTCTGTCCTGAGCATGTTCCTTTTTCCTTGTTGCTTTCCGACCTTTGTCTACCAGTTGGTAGCCAAGTAGTAAATGTGCATTGGTGTCTTCCGATGCAAGATACTATTGTGGTTCGTCATGACACACCATTTTGGGATGTCAGGAGAAACAAACTCTAGTACCTCGTCATATCCAGGACCGGGTCAAAGTGTTGTAATCCGCGGATCAAGAAGTATTGATTAGCTTCTGATCTATTCTACCTTAAAGTATCACACCCTTTTTATATTAAGAGGTCGTGCTGAGTCTCATGACCCTCTTAATGAAGTGATACTCTTACACATTTTTAACCACCCTTCCTCTAAGCTGTTTGCGCTCAGGAATGTTATGTGTGCGTAATAATGTGATCATCTGAGATTATTAGCAATTGTTATTGATTTGAACTCCAAGGACATATCTATCATTCTTAGCGTGATGGTAAACCCTATCACTAAGCATAGGATGATTGTGCTACCAAGTCCACTATTCTGGTGAACCCTCTTCGGTCAAAGAGTTAGGTTCGTACCAAAACTCTAAGACTATGTCTTCTTGCCTTACCAAGCAAGTTTTCCTCTTGAGCTCTGTGACATACCGGTGGTCCGTGATATTCTGGGTGTCTTCTAGAAGTATCGCCATGTTGCCACATGACCGTGTTGTTAGGTTCTTGAGTAAGCTGTTTCTTCAAACCGCTCCTTTCTCCAAGGATCCATACTGGATATCCCTGAACTAGTTGGTTGAGCTTAAACAACAACTTGGAAAGTTGTAAGACAAAAATTCTATCCAACTCTGTTCTTCCTTAAAGGGATGTCTAGTTTTGTTTGTGCTGAAGTAAGATAGTATGTCCATTGTGGATATGTTATCTTTCCACATCTTTGATTTGATTTGGGCAATTATCAAATCAAATTCAGTTCCAAGGACTATCCTGATGATGTATCCATTTGTGATGTTTCACTTAAGTACATCTTCATGTCCTCTAGTCTGACCAATGTCTATGCCTTGTTCATATAATATTTGAGACCATCTTTTTGGAGTGTATAGATAAGTTCGTTATTGAGCCCATCAATGACATCCTTACCTTCTCCATGCTAGAAAATATTCATATGGAACATTTGGCATTAATGTTGGAAACTTTTGAGAACCATCTTCGTGTTATCTCGAAGTATGTGTTCTGGATGTTAGAAGCAACCTACTCTGGTTCACGTGCAATTTTTGAAAGATGTCACCATGGATTTGAGTAGAGTTATCTTTGTTTCCCAATAAGGATTTAGTTGTGTTCGTTGCAATAGATGCAATTATCTTTTGATAACTTGCTATCACATGGTTTTTGCAATCTAGCTCATCTTTTGGAGCTTGACATTGAAGTCCAAGTCTTGAGAATCTAGTGACTTTACCTCTGTGGTAAATGTTGCACCCTTTCTATTCGGACAGGCTGAGTCTGAAGTATCCCTCCACCAAACCAAAGCGGAATCTCAAGCAACAATGATGGTTAGTGTCCCTCATGTTTTTAACATAGGTCTCTTTGGACATTCGGTAAGATTGATGTAGTGGTTGACAAAATTAGCCAGAAATATCTTTTGCCATATTCTCCTGAATCAGCAAAAACAACCACTCTTCATAAGGCTTCTTCTATGACTTATTGTAGGAGTTGTGCTTATGGTTTCCTTTGTATCCGAAGTCCGACCTTTACATGATGAATGGTTAAAGGCTTGTCAATAGCTTGATACCGGTGTCTTGAACATCAAGGAGAACATTTAAAGTAGCGTTGCTAAATGTCCCTCGGTCGATCCTCCAGACCCTTTTATGATGGCAAGCATCATGTTATGCCAAGTACTTGGAGTCTAAGAATTAAGCTTCTTTCTTCTCGTGTCATCAGGAATCTTCTAAACTATTCATCCTGGTGGTGTAAAGTGATGTCACGATCTTTGGCAAGGATTTTGATAGAACCAGATGAATAAATAGTTTCCTCCTCGCCTTCTTAAACATGCTTGAAGAGCGACTATGATTTTGGTGATCAGAAGTTCCTCTTGTTACATGTTCCTTGTGGCTCTTACGAGTCCTCTCCACCAAAACACCTTTCTTTCTTCACCTTGTGTTGAACGAAAGAGTGACCCTTCTGTGTCAAAAGTGGTTCAACAACTTAGTTTTGTTGATATCTATCTCTTCCACCTATAAAGCTCTATTAAGCTGTTTAGTAGAGGTTTATATCTCGAAGTCTATGGTCATGTTCCATCTGCTGGAAGTTTCTTCCCTCAGAAGTTTACCCTCTTCTGTAAGTTCCATGGTCTCAATCCTTATGAAGACCAACTATCTGTCACCTTGAAACCTTCTCCTTTTGTTTCCTCCATTACCTTGGCGTGTTTCATGTCTGTTGGCTTTAGAGATGTTCGTGAAACATCTATCCATGAGTTTACCATGAGATACTGTTGGGGATATGCTATATGGGTATCCTTATAGCATGTCTCTTATCCGGATAACCCGGGTGGCCCACAGTTGGTAACATGGCCCATGGCCTCCTGGGCGGCCCAGTTAGATGTATCCATAAGGGAGGCCCATGCCGGATAAAGGAAGGCTACGAAGGAGTCACCGACGTACCCGGAGCCTTGGAGTGTAAGACACGCTAGACTAGTAATAGACCGTGTAGGACGTTGTAACCTGTCCGGCTAGGACTTTTCCCTGTAACCCTAGGACCTGGAGACTATATAAGTCAGGCCTATGGGAGCCTTTAGGGCATGATAACTTAGACTTTCTAGTCACCTCGCACAGCGAACCTATCTCTGTAACTCGGTGTATTTCCATTATAGTGATTTATAGCAGGACTAGGATTCTGCCACCGTTGTGGGATCCGAACCTGGATAAGCTATGTTACCTTGTACCCATCAACCGTCCACCTGTAGGGTTTGCAGCATAGAAAACAAAAAAAATCCTACGATGGGAACAACTATGTACCAAGATCTATCTACTAGATACAAACAACGGGCGGATGTATATCCGTAGAGAACATACCCTTGAAGACCGACAAAGCTGAATGAGTCCAAACTCGTGGTTGATGTAGACGATCTCTTGCCGATCTCAAGATCGAGAGGAAGTCCTAGCGCCGCAAAACAGCAGCGCATCCGTGCTCGCACACACGTTCGAGGCACCGAGCAACCTCCGCCTCCTCGCTCCAGTGATGCATCGGAAGCACAACTCTTTCTTGCCGAAAAGCCACCGGGAACATGTATCTCGCTAGTCCGAGACCATGGGGGATAAATTCTAGAGGGGGAGAGAGATCCTTCACGAGGAGGTGTGAGTGAGAGAGAGGAAGGGGGCTCCTTTTATAGGGAGAGGGGGGCACCCAAGGGACCATGCGCCTAGCCATGGGGCTGCCCCCACCTCTTCCACATTCATGTGGGTGGACACTCCACTCACTCAAATGCCTTTCAATTCCCTCCACTCAAAACCCACTCAAATTCCCATTAAATTTCCACCAAATTTAATGCAAACTCTCATTAAATAAAACTCTTTTATTTTATTCAGAATTTTGTCAATTACTTTAATGAAAAACATTCACAAATAACCCCTTGCTAGTATTTCATTTCACATGCAGAAACACTTTCTGCAATTTCACCCGAAAACCCGTTTCGGTATCTAGTGAAATAAATTCCTGCGCTTGTTGTTCTTCTCGGCATGAAACTTTTGCTCCAATTGGATGTCGGTGTCTCTTAAGTGTGTCACCCTACGGATCGTGAATAATGCGGACATGATTGAGACCCCTCTCGGATCAATAATCAGAAGCGGGATCTGGAGACCCATACTGACTCCCACACATTCAACGATGACTTTCTTGTGATCGTCGGAACCTTTTATGCTAGTATCTTAATCCCTTTGTTTCGCGGTATATTACATGTTCGAGATTCGATCATCGGTATCTCCATACCTAGTTTGATCTCGTTGCTGACATGCACTCTTTTCTCGTTCCCGTGATATAACATTCTAGTGATCAAATCACTTGCTTGCAAGCTAATCAATGTGATATCACCGAGAGGGCCCAGAGCATATCTATCCTTCATCGGGATGAACGAATTCCACTCTCGATCCATGGGCCTCAACATAACACTTTAGTAGTTCTGAATCCATCTTTATAATCACCCTGTTACGGTGTGACGTTTGATGTTATCAAGAAACTCTTCCGGTGTTAGTGATTGACATGATCTCATGGTCTAAGGATTAGGATAACTTCGTAAGTTGTTATAGCAACATAAACTCAATGACTTTGATCGTAATGCTATACTTCGAATGAATGTTCATCACACCATTACACTAATGTTGTGACCCCGTTATTAACAACATCCAATGTCCATGATCAGGAAACCTTGATCATCTTGTTAATCAACGAGCTAGTTTATGAGAGAGGCATAACTAGGAACTTCCTTATTAAACACACATGTATTAACGTTTCCGTATTAATACAATTATAGCATGTAAAATAAACATTTATCATAAACAAGGAATACGATAATAACCACTTTAGTATTGCCTCTCGGGCATATTCCCTTCAGTCTCCCACTTGCACCAGAGACAATAATCTAGTTTGAAAACTTTGCATATTGAACACTTATGGCTTTCCGGTGTTCCATATACGCAATTGCAAGTGGTTAACATAATCTACGGATCTGACGCTTCAGGTCCGTGTGTATTTGCATGTCTTTGCGTCTTCACGCATCACTCATTCTCCAATGAGATGGCATTGTATAAATTTGGTCTTTTGGTGAGACCTTTAGTTCCTTGGGGTTAAAACACGTCGATACTATTGTCGTACAATATATCTTTAGTGTTAGCCCGTTGCGAACCACACCTTAGTTTGATAACTAACTACTTGACACAAATGCCCTCCTTTGTTGCTACGATAGCAGTCATATACTTAGCCTTTTTGTTGTAGTATTCGTCACAATGTCTTAACTATGGATTTTATCCAAATCCATCATGGAATCTCCTTTCCATTACATTGTGCCACCCATAGTTTAAATTGAGATAAACTTAATTTGTATCTTGTGACAAAACTAGTATCAATGTAATGCTTTACAATGAACTATTTGTAATTGTTTGTCACCTCTACACAAATATATTCTTAGTTCTTCCAAAAGATCATAAGAATATCCTCACTATCATCCAATGATCATTTTATGATTCATTCTGGTATATGCTCATAACACTTAGAGCATAGGAAATATCTGGATGTGTACATATCATGGTATGATTGATCAAAGCATCCTTGTGATTTCACTCATCAAGTGTCAAAGCACTTGAATCTTGTTTCACTTATCAAGTGTCAATACACTTGAATCTTGATTCAATTCCTTTCCATGCGACAAGAACCGTTTCTTGTCGTTTCTATATTGAACTCCTTCAATATCTCATATATGTACGTTTGGCACAACCATATTAGCGCCAATCATCCACTATAGACATTCATGCTAAATATTCGGGTTTTGCCTAAGTCTTTCATCAAAATGAAATCCTTAACCTTTGTCAATAAAAGATACATCATTTCTAATCAACAAGATGTCCTCCACATAATGTATTAGAAATATGTCTCAGTGCTCCCACTTAATTTCTTGCAAATGCAAGCATCTTCATCGTCTCCTGATGAAAACTCCTTTTCATCACGGTGAAGATTCCAACTCCGTGATGCTTACTTCAACCATTGAAGTTTGCATGCCCTTTTAGCATCCTTTGAATTTTAACAAAACCCTTTGGACCATGTCATGTACACGTCCTAGGTAACCATTCTATTAGAAGAACTTTGTTTTGTTTATTCATCTACCATATAACAAATTATATGTAGTGGTTGCTATTTTAATCCGTCCAGACTAAATATCGCTATGAAAGATCAAATCTTGTCATAGTCAACTCCTTGAACATTGTCGTAAAATACTTTACGACATGTCGACTATTTCATAATGTGAAACATCCATGTCTGTTTCTTTATAGATCCAAATACGACCGATAGGTTTTTACACCTTTCCGGAGGGTCTTCCAAGTTCAAAACTTGATTTCTCGTGTATGGAACTATCACGGATTTTATGGCTTCAAGCCATTTGACGGAGTCAGGGCCCATCATCGCTTCTTTGTATGTAGTCGGTTCATCATTGTCAAACAATAATGATTTACTCCCAAATCTTAGCATTTGATTGTTTATCTGACCTACTTGGTTCAATAGGAACTTAGATATTCGTGACCACAACCTTTGAGGCACATAAGCTATGAGCATTATGGCTGCCTCCGGAACGATTTCTGGCGCTGCGCAACTCAACACTTTTAGCTAAGGTTCGTTAACCTTATCAAAGTTCTATTGTCCTCCCACTTAACTTTTGCGAAAAATTCCTTTTTCAAGAAACTTCACGTTTCAAGCGACAAACCCTTTTGTCCTTGGTGTTATGAAGGAATAACCAATTGTTATTCGAAATAACCTACAAAGACATGCTCATCCGACTTCAGTTGTAAACATCTTACTTATGTTTAGCATACCAAAATTTAAGAAATGACAACTTGGGTTTTACCCCAAACCATAACTTCCATGGTGTCATTTCAACGGATCTAGATGGAGCTCTTTTCAGTGAAAAAGCGGTAGTCTCTAAAGCTTTAATCTTTTTAAAACATAATGGCAGTTTTATAAATAACACCTTTGATACAACCATGTCAAACAAGGTTTCATTACAAATCTCAAACACTCCATACTCCTATGGTGTTTCGGGAGATGTAAATCTAGGTGTTTTGCTAAACTTGCAACTCAAATAAATCCCTTTATGATAAAATCATAATTCATTTATTTTCTTGTTACACTTGTAACTCAAATAAATCCCTTATGATAAAATCATAAACCATTTATTTTCTTGTCACAATGATTTTCACTTCATCTTGAAAGTGTTTGAACATTTTCAAATATTTCACACTTCTTTCTCATTAAGTGAATATTCACTCAAATTTCCGGAGAAAGTATATGAAGTTGAAACCCATCGCCATTTACTACACATAATGGACTACATACATCGATATGTATAAATTCCAATATTTTAGTCGTTCGTTCTTCTTTGGCCTTTGAACAAAGTTTTAATTATCCCGAGGAATGTCTCACAAGCGTCACTTGATCAAATCAAAGACTCCAAAAATCCATGAAAATGGAGTTTCTTCATGTTTTCTTTCCAATATAATTTAAACGGCGATGTCACTTCGTAAGTGATCTTCCAATCCTTTGTCTTGCGACATTTTAGCATTAGGCTTTATGGATGTGATTTCTCCAACTAGATTTGTAAATCATCCATCTTATATGGAATACGGTAATTATTTGAACAACCTTTGTTCTCATAATACCTGATTCAAATAACAATTATTAAAACAAATCTTGAAGTCAAACTTTGATGTCAACGAGAAATACAAACAACGGTTTGTTTGTTTTCGATGAACATCATCACATATTCTCTTGCTAGTTACTTAGGCCATTGTGGTTCATGAATTGCGTCGTTCTGTATGAAATTTCATACCAACAAATTCGGTATCCAATACCCAAGAACCACATTGTTTAACAAGCAAAGAATACAACCATAACATGTATATCATATATATACCTAAATTGGATATTTCCAATCTTTTCTTTTCTGCCAAATATATTTTATAGATTCTCTTTTAGCATTTCCTTTTCCTTTTTAAAAGAATCTATCAACATCAAAAGTGGCGCCATATACATGACACATAGTCCAAAGCGTGTATATTCAAATAATAATACCTTTGGACTTGCACTTTTGAAGTAGATCACCATCATCAAAATGATCGGCATTCTTTCAAAATCCATTCTTTAGTAATCTTTTAGTATAGTAAACACTTTACATACATCTTCTATTCATCCTTTATCATGAAGACTTTCATGATCAAGCTACTGTAGCTTATAAAGGTGAATCGTGAGTATAACATTACTTTCCAAAACCTTTTTGGATGATTAGGATGTCTAGCATCTCCAACCTTTGTAAATTCTCATCCAATATGAGAACATATATTATACTCTATCATATTGCAACCAAAACATTGTTTCAGATATCGTTATATCTGCCACACATGATGGTTTCTGAAACAATTCTTTTCAGCTCCTAGATAATCTCGATATTTAAATCAAGAATCATGGAGGCACACATGATACTTAAGATACTAACACTGGAATTGTTACTCTCAATTTAATACCAACTATTAAATTTCACGGAGTAAATAGAGTTTGCTAAAAGTTTGCAATAGGACTTTAAACTTTAGATTGACACTCAACACAATACGATACCAGTTTGTAAAGTATATATCCAGAATTCTATAGTTCTATTATCTCAATTACAACTATGCATAAGGTGGTGAACGAATGCCAATGACTACAACAAATTATGCAAATTCACTTTGATTTAATTTATGATAAATTGAGTTCTACTAATCCAAATTAGAAATGAACTCGCACTCAAAAACGACATCCCTCGTGCCTTTTTGGTGACTACATGAACCAAATCCACTACACCAAGTCCGATCATCACGTGAGTCGGTGTAGCTTCAAAGGCGAGCATCCATATGGTCATCATATCAAAAACATATGACTCATGCTTAACCTTTCGGTCCGTGTTCCGAGGCCATGTATGTACATGCTAGGCTCGCCAAGTAAGAACCTTAGTATTCGCGTGTGTAACTGTCTTACACCCGAGATATGCTCGTGGATTCAAGTACACCCGATCATCACGTGATGTCTTGAAGCGACGAAACATTGCTGGTGCATACTTAAGGAAGAACACATTTTTATCTTGATATCTAAATGAGGGATCATCTTATTATGCTAATAAAACGCCAAACAAGCAATATAAGATGCAATAAACATCACATGTTAATAAGTGAAATGATATGGTTCCCGCATATGATCTCCATCATGTGCACCGTGGTATGATCTCTATCATACCTTTATGTGTAAGGCCAAGGTCTATGGAACTTACACGCTATGTGTGTTGTAAGAGTATCATCTTATACTTCTACTTACAACATCACCATATCATAACACTAGCCCAGCAACAATCTAAACTAGACGCCTCTAATTTATCCATTGCAAGTTTTACGTGGCTTAGGGCTTTCGAAGATAGAACCGTTCTTACCTACGAACATGAACCACAACGAGGATAACCAAATTGTTAACAAATCGTTGCAAATTAGATATTGACTATAGTAGGAGAGACAGACACCCGCTAGCCACTTATGCAAAACTAGTTGCATGTCAAGCGTGGAACAGGTCGCATGTGCGAGGACATGTAAAGTTTGTCCGGGCCGCTTCATCCCACTATGCCACCAATATCCAAAGTACAACTAAGAAGCAATAAAATGATCATCATCGCCCACATACTCATATGTGTACTACCCGTACAAAGTATCTACGCATAGATCCGGCTCTGATACCACTGTAGGGTTCGCAGCATAGAAAACAAAAAAAATTATATGATGGGAACAACTATGTACCAAGATCTATCTACTAGATACAAACAACGGGCGGATGTATATCCGTAGAGAACATACCCTTGAAGACCGACAAAGCTTAACAAGTCCAAACTCGTGGTTGATGTAGACGATCTCTTGCCGATCTCAAGATCGAGAGGAAGTCCTAGCGCCGCAAAACAGCAGCGCATCCGTGCTCGCACACACGTTCGAGGCACCGAGCAACCTCCGCCTCCTCGCTCCAGCGATGCAGCGGAAGCATAACTCTTTCTTGCCGAAAAGCCACCGGGAACATGTATCTCGCTAGTCCGAGACCATGGGGGATAAATTCTAGAGGAGGAGAGAGATCCTTCACGAGGAGGTGTGAGTGAGAGAGAGGGAGGGGGATCCTTTTATAGGGAGAGGGGGGCACCCAAGGGGCCATGCGCCCAGCCATGGGGCTGCCTCCACCTCTTCCACATTCATGTGGGTGGACACTCCACTCACTCAAATGCCTTTCAATTCCCTCCACTCAAAAACCCACTCAAATTCCCATTAAATTTCCACCAAATTTAATGCAAACTCTCATTAAATAAAACTCTTTTATTTTATTCAGAATTTTGTCAATTACTTTAATGACAAACATTCACAAATAACCCCTTGCTAGTATTTCATTTCACATGCAGAAACACTTTCTGTAATTTCACCCGAAAACCCGTTTCGGTATCTAGTGAAATAAATTCCTGCGCTTGTTATTCTTCTCGGCATGAAACTTTTGCTCCAATTGGATGTCGGTGTCTCTTAAGTGTGTCACCCTACGGATCATGAATAATGCGGACATGATCGAGACCCCTCTCGGATCAATAATCAGAAGCGGGATCTGGAGACCCATACTGACTCCCACACATTCAACGATGACTTTCTTGTGATCGTCGGAACCTTTTACACTAGTATCTTAATCCCTTTGTTTCGCGATATATTACATGTCCGAGATTCGATCATCGGTATCTCCATACCTAGTTTGATCCCGTTGCTAACATGCACTCTTTTCTCGTTCCCGTGATATAACATTCTAGTGATCAAATCACTTGCTTGCAAGCTAATCAATGTGATATCACCGAGAGGGCCCAGAGCATATCTATCCGTCATTGGGATGAACAAATTCCACTCTCGATCCATGGGCCTCAACATAACACTTTAGTAGTTCTGAATCCATCTTTATAATCACCCTGTTACGGTGTGACGTTTGATGTTATCAAGAAACTCTTCCGGTGTTAGTGATTGACATGATCTCATGGTCTAAGGATTAGGATCACTTCGTAAGTTGTTATAGCAACATAAACTCAATGACTTTGATCGTAATGCTATACTTCGGATGAATGTTCATCACACCATTACACTAATGTTGTGACCCCGTTATTAACAACATCCAATGTCCATGATCAGGAAACCTTGATCATCTTGTTAATCAACGAGCTAGTTTATGAGAGAGGCATAACTAGTAACTTCCTTTTTTTATTAAACACACATGTATTAACGTTTCCGTATTAATACAATTATAGCATGTAAAATAAACATTTATCACAAACAAGGAATACGATAATAACCACTTTATTATTGCCTCTCGGGCATATTCCCTTCACCACCTTCCCCCACGTCTCTAAACACGCACTGTGAGGACCCCTCCATGGCGTACTCGTAGGGAATACCACGACAGTTGGCGCCCACCATGGGGCAAGAGGCGCTTCAGGATCTTCAGCGGGCGAGGACCAAGATCTTCGCGGGAATCAGCAAAACCGTAGCCATCGGTCGTGTTCTCTTCTCCGGCAACGTTCCGACCATCCCTCCCGACAAGTTCTGGATCCCGGCGAAGACGAACTCTACACGGTGTTCGATCGTTCCTATCGGAGACATCCACATCTTCATTGGCTAAACCGACTCAGGCACTAGTTCCCTGAGAGTCGGAGGAGCATCAAGACCCGCACGGACCGCCTACGGGCAGGATACGTTCACGGAAGGATCAATGTTGGATCTCTCTTCGGAGTTCGCCGGCAAAGACCGAAAAAATTCAAGGCCCACCCAAACCGCCCATGTGCAGGATATAATGGTGGAAGATTGTTGGAGATATGCCCAAGAGGCAATAATAAAGTGGTTATTATCATATCTTCATACTTATGATAAATGTTTACATACCATGCTATAATTGTATTAACAGGAAACATTAATACTTGTGTGATTTGTAAACATAAAAGAGTCCCTAGTAAAGCCTCTTGTTAAACTAGCTTGTTGGTTAATATATGATCATGGTTTCCTGATCATGAACATAGAGATGTTATTAACAACAGGGTCATATCATTAGGAGAATGATGTGATGGACATACTCCTATAGTTAAGCGTAGCATAAAGATCAAGTCATTTAATATAGTTCATTTGCTATAAGCTTTCTGATACATAGTAACCTAATTCCTTCGACCATGAGATCATGCTTATCACCATCACCGGAAGGATGCTTTGATGACATCAAACACCACACCGTAACTGGGTGGCTATAAAGGTGGCATTGAGTGTTCGAAAAGTATGGGTTGAGACACATGGATCAAGAGTGGGATTTGTCCATCCATATGACAGATAGATATACTCTGGGCCCTCTCGGTGGAATGTCATCCAATTAGCTTGCAAGCATGTGACTGGCTCACAAGGGATCACATACCACGGCAACGAGGAAAGAGTACTTATCGGTAACGAGGTTGAACTAGGTACGCAGAGATACCGACGATCAAAACCTCGGATAAGTAAACTATCGTGAGACAAAGGGAAATTGGTATCTTATGTAAGTGGTTCATTCGATCGCAAAGTAATCATAGAAATATGTGGGAGCCATATGAATTTCTAGATTCCTCTATTGGTTATTGATCGGAGAAGTGTCTCGATCATGTCCGCATAATTCACGAACCGTAGGGAGACACACTTAAGGATTCGATGTTGTTGAGTAGTTATGGAATGATGAGTAAGAGACCGAATGTTGTTCAAAGTCTCGGATGGGATCCGGGATATCACGAGTAGATCCGGAATGGTCCGGAGAATAAGATTCATATAAGGAAAGTCCTGTTTCAGAGTTGGGGAATGATTCCGGTGTTTTCACCGGGAATGTTCTAGAAGGGTCCGGAAGGTCCGGCACTCTGGAGGGGAAGGGTACATGAATGTGTCATGACAATATGGAATGGTTGCATCATGTACTAGGTCAGTTGGATGGGCAAAATAAAGGAAGAATTAAAATCCTAGTTTGAAAGTCAAACGCCAATTTGAAAAGTCAAACGACAAGTTTGCTTGGTGGAGGGAGAGTAGGAAACCTACTTAGGGAGGAAGTCCTACTCCCTCCACCCGCCGGCCAAGGAGGAGGAGTTGGAGGAGGACTCCCTCCTCCCAACCGCGCCTCCCTCCCACCTATATAAGGAGGGGTAGGGTTGTCCCTAGCCACACACCCAAAAACCCCAGCTCCAAGTCGCCGGCCACCTCCAAGCGCCGCCGCCGCCTCCTAGGGATCCTCCCAAGTCACCGACTAGGGTTTCCCCAAACCATAGCCGCCGGCTACACCACCCTCCTTGGCGCCTCTAAACCTAGATCGCCAAGGCCCCTCTCTTGCTCCACCATACTCGCTCCAGCTTAAGGCGAAGCCCTGCGAGATCTCCCCTCTTCTTCCGACACCACGCCATCGTGCTGCTAGAATCACGAGGAGAGTTCTACAACCTCCGCTGCCTACTGGAACAAGGGAGAGGAAGGTCTTCATCGAGTACCAAACGTGTACCGACTGCGGGAGCGCTGCCGGAACGCAGCGCCGGAAGGATCGTCTACGCGATCTTGAGATCGGCAAGTGTACGACTACATCACCCACGAGAATCTGCTCTCATTAGCCGCTTTGGATCTTCGAGGGTTAGTATTCCATCGACTCGTTGCTACAATCTAGTATATAGATCTTGGCTTGATCATAGATTAGATCTTGATTGTGTGTTCATGCGGTAGAAATTTTTTGTTTTCCATGCTACGAACCCCTACAATGGTATCAGAGCCGTGTCTATATGTAGATCTGTTGCACGAGTAGAACACAATGGTCATTGTGGGCGTTGATGATTTTGTCGTCGATTGCTTCTTGTGTACTTTGCATCTTGCGGGATGGTGGGATGAAGCGTCCCGGGCTAACCTTACATGACATCGTTCATGAGACTTGCTCCACGCTTGACATGCAACTTGTATTGCATAAGTGGCTTTATGGGTGCTGCTTTCTCCCAACATAGTTAAGATTCAATTTACAACGGGTGATTGACAATACTAGTATCAATGTTGTGGTTCTTGTTCGTAAGTTAGAACGACACTTATTGAAATCCCCAAACCACGTAAAACATGCAAAGAAAATTAGAGACGTCTAACTTTGTTTTGCAGGGGTGTGCTGTGATGTGATATGGCCATGATTGTGATTATATTTGATGTATGCAATGTTCCTTATTGTAAGTTGACAACCGGCAGGAGCCATATGGTTGTCTTTAAATTCTGTTAAGACATGCGTGTCTATTCAAAGTAGTTGTAATAGTTCAAGCTGGTGGACGACAACCATGAAATGGCGCCATTGAGCTTGACGCCATGCTGGTGATGATGGAGATCATGTTCGTACTTAAAGATGGAGATCGGAAGCACAAGAAGAAAGGCCATGTCATATCACATATTATGAATTGCATGTGATGTTAATCCTTTTATGCATCTTGTATTACTTAGTTAACGATGGTAGCATTATAAGATGATCCCTCAAGCACACAATTTCAAGTTTTAAAGTGTTCATCCTTAGTAAGCACCATTGCTAAAGCTCATTGTTTCGAAGCACCACGTGATGATCGGGTGTGTTAGATTCTGCGAGTGTATAGAACGTGAGCAAGCCAGATTTACTCATGCGGAAGCTAAGGTTAGATCTTGACGAGCCTAGCATGTACAGACATGGTCTCGGAACACGGATCACCGAAAGGTAAAGCATGAGTCATATAGTAGATATGCTGAACATGTTGATTGTTTGCCATTGAAGCTACATCAACTCTCGTGATGATCGGTTTTGATGTGGTGAATTTGGTTCGTGTGATCGCTAAAACAATGTGAGGGATATTGTTTTGAGTGGGAGTTCAACAGCAATATGATTAAAAGTTGAAAACTATTTATCATAAATTAAATCAAAGTGAATTTGCATAGTTGTTGTAGTCATTGGCATCCGTTAACCACCTTGCGCTTAGTTATAATTGAGATGATAGAACTATAGAATTCTGGTTAGTTACTTTACGAACTGGTATCGTATTGTTTTGAAGTGTTAATCTAAAGTTTAAAAGTCCTATTGCAAACTTTCAGTAAGTTCCGGTTACTCCATGAAGTTTAATAATTGGTATTAAATCAAGAGTGACAATTCCAAGAGTTAGTGTATGAGTATCATGTTTGTCTCCATGATTCTTGATATTCAAAGAATTGTCTTAATATCAAGGTTATCTAGGATCTGAAAGAGTTGTTTCAGAAACCATGATGTGTGGAAGATATTTTGATATCTGAAACGAAGTTTTGGTTGCAACATGATAGAGTATAATATGGCAAAAGTCATGTTCTCATATTTGATGAGAATTTGCAAAAGGTTGGAGACACTAGTTGTCCTAATCCTCCAAAAGGTTTTGGAGAGCAACATTATACTCGTGATTCACCGTTATAAACTAAAAGTAGTTTGATCATGGATAATTCCATGATAAGGGTGAATATTTGATGTAGGTAAAATGTTTACTACACCAAGAGATTACTAAAGAAAGGAATTTGAAAGAACACCAAACATTTGATGATGGTAATCTACTTCAAAAGTGCAAGTCCAAAGACATTGGTATTTAACTATACACGCTTTGGACTATGTGTCATGTGTATGGCTCCACTATTGATGTTGATAGATTCTTTCAAACAGAAAAAGAAATACTGAAAGAGAATCTCATAAATATATGGCGGAAAAGAAAAGACTAGAATTGTTTAGTTTAGGTATATAAAGGATATACGTGTTATGGCTATATTCTTTGCTTGTTAAACAATGTGGTTCTTAAGTATTTGATACTGAATTTGTTGGTATGAATCGTCATACGAAACAACAGAATTCATGAACCACAATGGCCTAAGTAACTAGCATAAGAATATGTGATGATGTTCATCGAGAACAAATAAAGGGTTATTGTGCTGCTCATTAAACATCAAAGCTTGCCTTCAAGATTTGTTTTATCAGGTATTATGAGAACAAAAGGGTTGTTCAAATAATTGCCGTAATCCATAAAATATGGATGATTTACAAATCTCGTTGGAGAAATCGCATCCATAAAACTAGTGCTAAAAATGTCGAAAGACAAATTGATTAAAAGATCACTTAGGAAGTGACATCGCCGTTTAAATTATATTGGAAAGAAAACATGAAGAAACTCCATGTGGATGGAATTTTGGAGTCTTTTGATTTTTGATCAAATGATGCTTGTGAAACTTTCCTAGAGATAATTAAAACTTCGTTCATAGGCCAAAAGGGAACGAATGACTAGCTAATTGGAACTTGTACATATTGTTGTATGAAGTCCATTATGTGTAGTCAAGAGCGATGGATTTCAACTTCTTATGCTTCCTCTGAAAATTTGAGTGAATATATTAATATTTACTTAATAAGGATGAAGTATGAAACATTTGAAAAGTTCAAATACTTTCAAGATGAAGTGCAAAATCATTGTAACAAGAATATAAATAGTTTATGATAAGATCATACAGGAAGATATTTGAGTTACAAGTTTAGCATGATACCTAAGATTTAAGGAATCGTTCCGTGGATTTGCATTTTTCGAAACACCATAAGAGTATGGAGCATTCGAGATTTGTAATTAAACCTTGTTTGACATGGGAAGATCAAAGGTGTAATTCATAAAACTGCCATTATATTTTAAAGATTAAAAGCTTTAGAGACTACCGTTTTTCCACTGAAAAGAGCTCCATCATAATCCGTTGAATTGACACCATATAAAGTTATGGTTTGGGATAAAACCTAAGTTGGCCTTTCTTAAACATTGGTATGCTATGGATAAGAAAGATGTTTGCAACCAAAATCGGATGAACATATCTTTGTATGTTATTTTGAATAATCGTTAAGTATTCCTCCATAACACCGAAGACAAAAGTGTTTGTCACTTAGAACGTCAAGTTTCTTTGAGAAGGAATTTTCTGTGAAAAGTTAAGTGGGAGGACAATAGAACTTTGACAAGGTTAAAAGAACCTTAGCTATATATGATCAAAGTTGCGCAGCGCCGAAAAGTGTTCCAGAGGCAACAACAATGCTCATGGCTCACGTGCCTCAAAGGTTATGGTCACGGAGATCTAAGTTCCTATTGAAACAAGTAGGTCGGGTAAACAATCAAATACCAAGATTTGAGAGTTAAATCATTATTTGACAATAATGATCCGACTACATGCAAAGAAGCGATGATGGGCCCTGACTCCGTCAAATGTCTTGAAGCCATAAAATCCGTGATAGTTCCATATACGAGAGATCAAGCTTTGAACTTGAAAGACCCTCTGGAAAGGTACAAGACCTTATAGTCGTATTTGGATCTATAAAGAAATAGACATGGATGTTTCACGTCTATGAAATTATCGACATGTTGGGAAAGAGTTCACGACAATGTTCAAAGAGTTGACTATGACAAGATCTGATCTTTCATTAAGCGATATTTAGTCTAGACGGATTAATGTAGCAACCACGACATGTAATTTTGTTATGTGTTGAATAAACAAAACAAGTTCTTCTAATAGAATGGTTACCTAGGACGTGTGGATGACACGGTCCAAAGGGTTTTGTTAATCCAAAGGATGCTAAAAGCATATGCAAACTTCAATGGTTGAAGTAAGCATCGCGGAGTTGGAATCTTCACTATGATGAAACTGTTAAAAGAGTTTAATTTCATCGGAGACGATGAAGATGTTTGCATTTGCAAGAAATTAGGTGGGAGCACTAAGACATATTTCTAATACATTATGTGGAAGACATATTGTTGATTTGAAATGATGTATCCTTTTATTAACACAGGATAAGAATTTCATCTTGATGAAAGGCTTAGGCAGAACCCGAATATTTGGCATGAATGTCTATATGGATAAATTGTGACGCCAATATGGTTGTGCCAGAAGTACATAGCCGAGATATTGAATAAGTTCAGTATAGAAACTACAAGAAAGGTTCTTGTTGCACAGGAAGGATTGAATAAATATTTAAGTATTTTTGATACTTGATAGATAAAATCACAAAGAGTATTTTATCAATCATGCTGTGATGTGCACAAATCCAGATATGTCTATGCTCTAAATGTTATGAGCGTATACCAGAATGATTCATAAGATGATAGTAAAGATATTCTTATGATATTGTAAAAGAAATAAGAATATATTATTTTGTAGAAGTGACAAATAGATGGTTAGTTCATTGTAAATGAATTACATTGATACTAGTTTTGTCACGAAGTACAAATTAAGTTTATCTCAATCTAAACTAAGGGTGGCACAATATGATGGAAAGTAAGTTCATAATGGATTTGGATGAGTTCCAAAGTTAAGACATTGTGACAGATACTACAACAAAATGGCTAAGTATATAACTGCTATTATAGTAGCAAAAGAGGGCATTTGTGTCAAGTAGTTTGTTATCAAACTAGGTGTAGTTCACAGCAGGGATAATGCTATGAAGATATATTGTACGACAATATTATCAACATGTTTTAACCCCAAAGAACTAAAGGTCACACCAAAGGACCAAATTTGTACAAAGCCATCTCATTAGAGAATGAGTGATGCGTAGAGACGCAAAGACATGCAATTACACACGGACCTGGAAGTGTCAGATCCGGAGATCAGTTGACCACTAGCAATCATGTACATACGACACCAGAAAGCCATAGGTGTTGAATACACAAAGGTTTGAAACTAGATTATTGACTCTAGTGCAAGTGGGAGACTATTGGAGATATGCCCAAGAGGCAATAATAAAGTGGTTATTATCATATCTTTATACTTATGATAAATGTTTACATACCATGCTATAATTCTATTAACAGGAAACATTAATACTTGTGTGATTTGTAAACATAAAAGAGTCCCTAGTAAAGCCTCTTATTAAACTAGCTTGTTGGTTAATATATGATCATGGTTTCCTGATCATGAACATAGAGATGTTATTAACAATAGGGTCATATCATTAGGAGAATGATGTGATGGACATAATCCTATAGTTAAGCGTAGCATAAAGATCAAGTCATTTAATATAGTTCATTTGCTATAAGCTTTCTGATACATAGTAACCTAATTCCTTCGACCATGAGATCATGCTTATCAGCATCACCGGAAGGATGCTTTGATGAAATCAAACACCACACCGTAATTGGGTGGCTATAAAGGTGGCATTGAGTGTTCGGAAAGTATGGGTTGAGACACATGGATCAAGAGTGGGATTTGTCCATCCACATGACGGATAGATATACTCTGGGCCCTCTCGGTGGAATGTCATCCAATTAGCTTGCAAGCATGTGACTGGCTCACAAGGTATCACATACCACGGGAACGAGAAAAGAGTACTTATCGGTAACGAGGTTGAACTAGGTACGCAGAGATACCGACGATCAAAACCTCGGATAAGTAAACTATCGTGAGACAAAGGGAAATTGGTATCGTATGTAAGTGGTTCATTCGATCGCAAAGAAATCGTAGAAATATGTGGGAGCCATATGAATTTCTAGATTCCTCTCTTGGTTATTGATTGGAGAAGTGTCTCGATCATGTCCGCATAATTCACGAACCGTAGGGAGACACACTTAAGGATTCGATGTTGTTGAGTAGTTATGGAATGATGAGTAAGAGACCGAATGTTGTTCAAAGTCTCGGATGGGATCCGGGATATCACGAGTAGATCCGGAATGGTCCGGAGAATAAGATTCATATAAGGAAAGTCCTGTTTCAGAGTTGGGGAATGATTCCGGTGTTTTCAACGGGAATGTTCTAGAAGGGTCCGGAAGGTCCGGCACTCTGGAGGGGAAGGGTACATGAATGTGTCATGACAATATGGAATGGTTGCATCATGTACTAGGTCAGTTGGATGGGCAAAATAAAGGAAGAATTAAAATCCTAGTTTGAAAGTCAAACGCCAATTTGAAAAGTCAAACGGCAAGTTTGCTTGGTGGAGGGAGAGTAGGAAACCTAATTAGGGAGGAAGTCTTACTCCCTCCACCCGCCGGCCAAGGAGGAGTTGGAGGAGGACTCCCTCCTCCCAACCGTGCCTCCCTCCCACCTATATAAGGAGGGGTAGGGTTGTCCCTACCCACACACCCAAAAACCCTAGCTCCAAGTCGCCGGCCACCTCCAAGCGCCGCCGCCTCCTAGGGATCCTCCCAAGTCGCCGACTAGGGTTCCCCCAAACCCTAGCCGCCGGCTACACCACCCTCCTTGGCGCCTCTAAACCCTAGATCTCCAAGGCCCCTCTCTTGCTCCACCATACTCGCTCCGGCTTAAGGCGAAGCCCTGCGAGATCTCCCCTCTTCTTCCGACACCATGCCGTCGTGCTGCCGGAATCACGAGGAGAGTGCTACAACCTCCGCTGCCTGTTGGAACAAGGGAGAGGAAGGTCTTCATCGAGTATCGAACGTGTGACCGATCAAGGAGCTTGAGCAGCCAGGAAGGATCGTCTACGCGATCTTGAGATCGGCAAGTGTACGACTACATCACCCACAAGAATCTGCTCTCGTTAACCGCTTTGGATCTTCGAGGGTTAGTATTCGATCGACTCGTTGCTACAATCTAGTAGATAGATCTTGGCTTGATCATAGATTAGATCTTGATTGTGTGTTCATGCGGTAGAAATTTTTTGTTTTCCATGCTACGAACCCCTACAAAGATCACTGCAAGTCCGCCGGCTTCGTCCGTGCGTCTGGACAGCAGAGATCCAAGTTCATTGGCGTGGTTACCATCTTCGATCTGGCACGTTGTGTTCAGAGAGAGGGCGAAAACCCCCGTGATTACCTTGCTACATGGCTCCGTATACGAGCCGATCTGGCCCACAACCCCAATGATGATGCTATGTATCACTTTGTGGAAGGGCTGGACCAGGAAACGCTTCTCCGGCATTCTCTAAGGCGGCAGCAAGCTTCAGGATGCCTCACCTTTGAAAGCATGGTGAACACCGTCAACAGCTACGCGTAGGCCGAGGGGGCAGCCCAGGCGGATCTTGCGCTCATTGGCGGAGCGCCGCCGCCTCAGCAACCTCCACCGCCGCCTCCGGCCGCCATCGCCGCAGTTGCACCACCACCTCCAGTCATCGTCCCTGCTATTGCACCTCTACCCCCCCATCATCGAGCAAGCCCTGGCACCCTCCGACTTTGTGATTGACGCGCTCTACGCCGACTTCAGTGCAGATTCGGAGGAGATAGATTTCAGTCCAGAGAAGCTAGACTCCGCCATGCAGGAGATGGAGGAGGAGTACATGCGCGACGAGCAAGCCAACAAAGTCGTCACGTCCTGAGAGGTGTTCGTCACCATTGGGACGGCGATGGATGAAGATCAGCCCGGACGAGCTCCGCCTACGGCTCTGGACAAATGGAAGGGACCACATATTGTTGCCGACAATGATCGCGCAAAGGTCATGCCCCCTCCGCCTAACCCAGTGCAACATCCGTAGGAACTCGGCACCGGCCCGAGCAACAACAACACTACAAACTTGCCGCCTCCAGCATCTACGTCTGCTCCTGCCCAAGTTACTCCGGCTGATAGAGTGATGTACGGCAATCTCCTCGTCGAGCCACTGACCGTAGCTCATATCCGGAACGTGACCCAGCTTGACGAGAAGCGCCAGCAGCTGCTGGGGGAAGCACAGGCCATCGCGGAGCAAGGCGCAAAACTAGATCGAGATCTGGTCAACACGCAGAAATCCATAGAGAAAGCTAGAGCAATGGAGGCCAAGTACAAGACTCTAATGCGACAGCAGAAGGCCAAGAAAGCTCCGGCTCGCATCATCAACGATCCTGGTGTGCGGCGAAACCTAGGATGGGCTCCCCCAAAGCCGGCACAAGCCAAGCCATACATTGATAGTGAAGGCAGGCAGGTGATGCCCACTCCTCTCCTCAACCTCGCTGTCGCCAAGACCCTTCTGGAGCAGGATAGATCGCCTGAGGCGGTGGACCAGGTCTATGACCTAGTGGCCAAGGCGGTAAAACAGCAGGAAAAGGCCACCTCTCAGAGGCTTGAGTCTGACCCAGCGCTTTGCCAGTCTAGCCAGTCGGGTTCATCAGAATGAAGATGAAGAGATGCGCGCAATAGGAAGGATTCCATCCCCATATCCTCCAACCACGGAGGTAACGCCCAACCTCGTCGCCCATCGCCACCGCCCCGCTCACCCTGACATCGTGAAGACACCAAGGCTCATCGTCGTACGGATATGCCCCCGCCAAGGCATGGCGGCATCGTCATCCGCGATAACACGAAGCAGACACGTCATGACGGAGAATGCAACCAGGGACACAAGAGCAGGTCGCGCCATGACCCTCCGCGTCCGACAAGCGTGAGGCATCACAGGAGGGTAACAGCAAGAAGGCTAACCCACCGCCACCTCCGCCTCTGTCGCCACCTAGCAGTCACCATGGAGGAGGAGGCCCGCATCGTTCACGCAGCCCATCCCCTGTTGACAAAAAGAAAATAAGCCTGGAGCCATACGACGCACGTTCGCGAATAGACAAGATCCACGAGGCCCGGGAAGGACCATACCTGGGACCACGTTGCTTTGGACCTGCAATACGGTCCGCAACTTACCCCAAAGGTTTCCGGATTGACAAGACCATCAATCCCTATGACGGCACCGCTAAGCCAGCTACATGGTTGCAGGACTACGGCAACGCGGTGGAGAACGCCGGGGGTAACCCCAACGTTGTCGTCAAGTACCTCCCATTGATGTTGGCGGGCACGGCCCGTCAATGGATTAATGACTTGCCGAAGAAATCCATCTATAATTGGTTGGACATGCAATAAGCGTTCACCAAAAACTTCGAGGTTACGTACAAACGTCCCTGCACTATTGGCGATCTATAGCGGTGCGTGCAAGAGAAAGACGAGACATCTCGCGCCTACCTCTCCTGCTGGCTAGATATGAAGAATTCCTGCGTAGGAGGGCACACTCCGACCGCCATGGCCGCCTTCATCGATGGGTTGGAAAGGGGCACGTTGCTCCGACATAAGCTAAAGCGCTTGCAGGACAATCACCAGCTAGACTTGAATCAGATGATTCAATTGGCCAGTGAGTTCACAGCTGCCGATGACGATGCTCGTGGCTCTCTGCCGGCAACGGCCGTTCCAACTCAAGCTCGGAGGAACAGCAACACAAAGCGGAAAACCGCTCCAGAAGAAAAGCAAACTCCCGACATGGTCGCTATGACCTTTGCAGGACGAGGTGATGGCAGACAACGTGGCCGAGGACGGGGAGCTGGTCGTGGGCAGCAGCGAGGAAGTGAAACTACCTCGGCAGTGCTCCATGTTCCCCAAACCTACGAAGAGTACCGCGATATGTCGTGCCTCATACACCTCGATGTCAACGGCAAGGCCACCCATACCAATCAACACTGCAAATTCATCAACGACCTCAAGGAGGACCCGGAGTCCGGCTACAAGCAAAGTCGGAAGAACAGACCGCGAGGCAAGGGCAAGGGGAAGAAGAAGGGGGAGGAGTCCAAGGATTCAAATGACATGAACGAGTACATTGACCCCAAGCACGCCTCTAAGAGCGACGACAAAGGAAAGAACCCCTTCGAGAAGAAGGCGGCAGTTTTCCATACTTTCCTTGGCACCCCCACCATCTGACAACAGAAGACCTCTATGAGGATACTGATGGCTACTCTACCCCTATTTCCCCAGTTCCTGCACCGGTCAGAGATTCCAATTACTTGGGACAGGAATCACCCAGACCTCATCCCTACGGAGAACCAATACGCCATGGTCATCAACCCCTTGATTGGCGGCAATGAGTTCACCAAATGTATGGTGGACAGTGGAAGCAGCATCAACATCATGTACCTGGATACACTGCATAAGATGAACTTGACGGAGGCAAACCTAAGGCGGACCAACACCATCTTCCATGGTGTAGTTCCTGGTCGAGAGGCTCGGTCCCTTGGGTGCATCACACTTCAGGTAGCATTTGGCGACGTTAATAATTACCGCCATGAGCGCATGACCTTTGAGGTGGTCCCCTTCAAGAGCGTGTACCATGTCATATTCGGCCGCGACATATTCCACACCTTCATGGTCAAGCCATGCTTCGTCTATAACAAACTCAAGATACCCGGACCAAACGGTGTCATCACCATATCCAGAAGCTTTGCCAAAGCTAGGGACTGCGAGATTGGAGAAGCAGCCTACGCGGAAGCTGTCCTCTATAGCGAAGAATTCAAGGAGATCCAGAGCAAGGTCGATGCCTCGAAGATGCCCATGTTGAAAAACAGATTTCCGACTCCGCTCCAGCATTCAAGGCCGCCATCGAGACCAAGCCGGTAGAACTTGTGGTAGGCGATGCCTCCAAGACCACCGCCATTGGGACGAACCTGGATCCCAAATAGGAAAGCACGCTCATCGAGTTCCTCCGTGAGAACAGGGACATCTTTGCCTGGCAACATGTCGACATGAAAGGTGTACCTAGGGAACTTGCCGAGCACAGCATAAACATTGATCCAAAATGCAAACCAGTGAAGCAACCTCTACGACGCTTTGGAGATGAGAAGAGACGCGCCATAGGGAAAGAGATAGCTAGGTTACTTAAGGCTAGTTTTATCCGAGAAGTCCTTCACACCCAATGGGTGGCCAATCCTGTACTTGTCCCCAAAAAGGGAACCAAATAATTAAGAATGTGCGTTGATTACACCGGCTTGAACAAAGCATGTCCCAAAGATCTGTTTGCTTTGCCTCGCATTGACCAAGTCATTGACTCGACGGCTGGCTCGGAACTTTTGTGTTTTCTCGATGCATACTCAGGATACCACCAGATCAAGATGAGGAAGTTGGACCAATTGTCCACTTTGTTCACTACCCCCTACGGCACGTTTTGCTATGTTACAATGCCCTTTGGGCTGAAAAACGCAGGTGCTACGTACCAGCGGACAATGCAACATTGCCTACATGATCAAATTGGTGGGAACGTCCACACCTATGTGGACGATATAGCGATGATGTCTAAAAAGTCAAATGACTTAATCTCCAACTTAAAAGAAACCTTTGATAATATCCGGAAATACAACATGATGCTTAACCCTAAGAAGTGCGTCTTCGGGGTTCCAGCCGACAAATTGTTGGGCTTCATCATTTCTTAGCATGGAATCAAGGTCAACCCGGAGAAAATCAAGGCCATCTTAAACATAAACCGTCCGACATGCCTAAAGGACATACAACGACTAACAGGTTGTGTTGCAGCAGTTAGTCGGTTCGTCAGCCGACTTGGAGAGAAGGCTCTGCCGCTATACAAGTTGCTGAAGAAGGCGGACAAATTCACATGGACGGACGAAGCAGATTCAGCATTGAAGCAGCGCAAGGAGATTCTTTCCTCAGCACCTATCCTTGCAACACCCGAGCCTGGAGAACCCATGTTAATTTACGTGGCGGCCACCAACCAGGTAATCAGCATCGTCGTCGTGGTAGAGCGGAAGGAACCAGACTATGAGCATGGAGTTCAAAGACCAGTTTACTATGTAAGCGAGGTATTGACAGAGTCCAAGCAGCATTACCCGCACTACCAGAAGATAGCTTATAGAGTATTCCTTGCTTCTCGGAAGCTGAGGCACTATTTCCAGGAGCACCCCATCACAGTGGTGAGCAAAACTCAACTGTCCGACATCATCAATAACAGCGACGCTACAGGAAGGGTCGCGAAGTGGGGCATTGAACTTGGTGCCTTTGAGATCACCTACAAGAGACGCGGCGCTATCAAATCACAAGCCTTGGTGGATTTTATCGTAGATTGGACGGAGATGCCAGATGCTACCCCATTGCAGGAACCAGAATACTAGGTGATGCACTTTGAAAGATCAAAGCTGCTCAACGGCTCAGGGGCTGGTGTATTGCTACAGTCCCCAACTGGAGACAAGCTACACTACGTTCTGCAAATACACTTCGAGGCTATGAACAACATGGCGGAGTATGAAGCACTCATTCACGGATTACGCGTAGCCAAGGATATTGGCATCAAACGCATAGTTTGCTGTGGAGATTCCGACTTGGTTGCCCAGCAGGTGGCTGGCACCTGGAATGCGCGGAACCCTATGATGGCGGCATATCGAGAAGAAGTGGACGAGATAACCAAGAGCTTCTTGGGCTACGAGGTCAAGTATGTACCTAGGGAGCAAAACGAGGCGGCTGATCTGATGTCTAAGCTTGGATCAGGGCGCAAGCGAATTCCGCCAGGAGTTTTCCTAGAGCATCTGCAGACACCATCCATGAAGGGAGCAGACATCGACAACCCGGACAGAGTAGACTCTTTCGTCCACATGGTGGCAAAGGTCCCTCCGGCTTGGACAAAACCGTTCATGGAGTATCTCAAACACGAAACTTTGCCCAACGACAAAGTCGAAAGACGGAAAATAGTACATCGATCAAAGGGCTATCCATAATCAATGGACGGCTCTACAAAAGAAGCACTACTGGTGTATACCTTAAGTGTGTTTCCCAGCAAGAAGGTATTGAAATCCTACGCGAAATCCATCTCGAAGATTGCGGGCATCACGCTGCTCCTCGATCGTTGGTCGTGAAAGCCTTCCGGCAAGGATTCTACTGGCTGATTCCTGCTGAAGAATTGCGAACAATACCAATAACTTGGTCGTTTGTAGTCTGGGGGCTGGACATGGTTGGTCCGTTGCAGACGGCACCATGTGGGTTTACGCATCTGCTAGTAGCAGTTGATAAATTCACTAAATGGATAGAAGCTAAACCCATTAGAAAGCTCGATGGGGCAACTGCCCTCAGGTTTGTCCGGGATCTAATGGTGATATTTGGTCTCCCACATAGCATTATCACCGATAACGGCAGCAACTTGTCACTCGGAGAAGTGGAGGCTTATTATTGGGAGAAGGGCATCCGACTTGACCTTGCATCTATGGCACACCCAAAATCCAATGGTCAAGTTGAGTGATCCAATGGATTAATTCTGTAGGGAATAAAGCCACGTCTTGAGGCACCGCTGCATCGAGGAGCTGGAGCCTGGGCGAAAGAATTGCCATCTGTGTTGTGGAGTTTACGAACTACACCCAACAGATCCAACGGCTACACCCCCTACTTCATGGTATATGGAGCAGAAGCCATCCTGTCTTCCGACATCCTTCATGATGCACCAAGATTTGCCGCCTACGACGAAGATGCGCTGAAGAATCCAGACGCCTAGATGTGGACCTTCTCGAGGAGGAGCGCGTTTTGGCATGCCAAAGATCTGCCATCTACCAGCAGAAGCTACGCAGCTACCATAGTCGCCACGTCCGGCATCGCTCGTTGAAAGAGCAGGATCTAGTGCTCCGATTTAAGCAGAAGAAGACACACAAATTATCCCCGCCATGGGAAGGACCGTTCATCATAAGCAAGGCACTACTCAATGGGTCTTACTACCTCGTTTACAATCGTGAACTGAAGGATAGACCCAACGAGGATCATAAGCGTAAGCGACGTGACCTGGATGATGACTACCCGAAGCTTGATCGGCCATGGAACATAGCACAGCTACGTCCTTTCTACACTTAGCATTTTTTATCTAATTGTGTACCTCTTATATGATCAATGAAACAAAGCTCTCTGGTTCACTCATATTTCTGAGTCTTTTACCTCCTTTAGTGTTCATTTTTGGATCGTATAAAACCTTTATGCACAAGTTTTGTGATTGCACTTGTGAAAATTCCGCCTACGGGAGCTAGCTTAAGTTTTCTGGTCTACATGTTCTTTGTCGTTTTTATGTGGATTCTAGAGTAGTGACTTTTGGCACTTATTGTTGGCAATTTTGTGCTTAGGTTATTGACAGTTCCATTGGGCATCATCGCCTGAGCGCATGGTTCCGACAACGAGTATTCCGACTCACGAAAAGTCAAGCATAAAAACCAAAGTAATGGATAAGCCAGCACTTGCTTAAAAAACATATACATGCTGGAATCAGTTCTTGAGTAGCGGGAATTAACAACCATACTGCCTTAAGTAAACACATAGTTTTTCCGCATACGCATTATAGAGGAAACAAATATTACAAATTGTTTTTTATTCCTCTGGCGCAGGCGACTTGGAAGCAACATCGTCGGCAGCAGGAGAGTCACCTTCCTCGAAGTCGGCAGTGATGAGGGACTCAGAGGAGCTTTGGTTGCCGCCATCAATGGTTTTCATGGGCACAAAGACGTTAATATCAACCAACTCGGTGACTCTGGTGTCATAACCCGCGAGTGACGCCAAGATAGATTCGTGGTTTATCTTTTGGCCTTCGTCATCTACGTCGGGGATACCAGAGGTTACCATGTCGATGTCGGCATCTTCGTAATGTGCCTTGACCATGGACAGCGTCATCCTTGCACCGGCCCCGTGCACATGAAGCTTTCCAGCTTGCGATACGCTCGGGGGCTCGGTGCAGAATCTCCGATAACTTCGCCACAGAGTCTGATGCCTTGATGTTAATCTAGAGGGGCTTGGCTATCTCCTTGGCTTGATTGATGGCGGTGTTGATAAAATTGCCGGTAAGGACCATGCATTCCTTTGGCGGAGGAGGAGATCGGGTTAAACCCATAGGAGCTGTGAATTTCCGACAAAGGAGCACATGAGTTCAAAAGTTCATAGTATTCAGCTTACAGAAGTCCAAGACGGAAAATCACTTACTGAAGATGCTAGTGTCAGCCTGTTGGAGAGTATACGCCATGGAGTCCCGCTCTTGTCGGAGGATCCTGTACGCTTCAAGATGGCGCTGATTTTGTTCATCAGCGGCTTTCTTTTGCTCCTTCAGGATAGAGATTTCCTCTTTCAAGAGGTTCATCTCCTCGCTGGCGGAGTCTTGCAGGGCTTTCATTGAATCTTCATGCATCTTCAGCATGTCCTTCCTCTCCTACTTAAGGATCTTGTTTTCGCTATCCAGCTGTTGAATGTGCTTGGATTGCTCAACAATATCCTTAGCCTTGGAAATGGTTTCTGCAAGTCGGAGAAAGAAAAGTACATAGTGAGTACTCGGAGAATACACAAGACCATGTCGGAATACGAAAAAGAAAGGAAAAAACAGACACTTGCTCTTGATGATCTGTTCCTTCAAGAAGGCAGTTTTACCCTTTTCAGCTTCCAAGTCCGCATGCATCTTCTGGTACTTATCGTTGGTGACACCCCTCCGAGCATTCTCATTCTATGGAAAGAAGAAAGTTAAAAGTTGTGTGTTCTACTTGGAGCATCTAGCCGGAGAGTTTCCACCTAGAAGCTCGGGGCCTACAACGAGAGTTTTTAACTTAACAATATGCTTGGTATTTCTTTAAGCATCTAGTCAGAACTATTTTAGTTTTTGATTACAAGCTTGGGGGCTACAGTATAAAGTTTTTAACTCAGTCATATGCTTAGCTTCTCTTTAAGGATCTAGCCGAAACTAATTCAGTTACAACTAGAGGCTTGGGGGCTACAGTATTGAAATTTATAAACACTACGTATGCTACTCTCAAAGCATCTAGTCAGAATTATTCATTCAAAATATATGCTTGGGGGATACAGTGAGAAGTTTTCTAGCTTAGTCACTCTTAGAGCATTTAGATGCAAAGACCTATGGCTTTCCGTCTAAATCCTCGGGGGCTACAGTGGGATACTCATATGAAAAGCAAAAGGCAAGTAAAACTTACAAGCGCAATGATCTTGAGGTTTGTAGCACTCTCAACAAGCAACTTGCCAAAGGACAAACTGTTTCCTTGCAAGATTTCCGCTTGCCGAAGAAGCTCCTCAAGGCCGCACGTTGGAGATGTCGGCGCTGCACCAGGAACCAGAGCAGTACTACCCGGCATAAGTACCAGATAGACTATCTTCGGGAACCCTATGGTCTTCTTGGGTGCGGAGGTGCCGCCTTCGACAGATGTACCACCTTCCACCACCGCATTACCGCTATCGAGGGCATCCTTAGACGGAGCTTTAGCCATTTGGTGTGCGGCACTCTCCTGCGTCTCCTGTTCGCCGACAACAACAAGCTCAATGGAGGCACCTGAGTCCACTTCCATGGCGGAAGGGCCAGATGCTTCTTTGGCTTGAGAGTTTGTCGGAGTGGATGCAGGTTTGACGATGGGAGTGACAGGGGCGATGGCGGGAGATGTGTGGGGAGAAATGTCACGATGCAACATGTCTTTGATGGTTCTAGAAGCCCTCAAAGTCTTGGAGGTCTTCTTCAAAATGGTTGTGGATTTCTTCCTGAAAAGCACAAAAAGTATAAGTACAGAAATAAGACAAGCAATGGACAATGTTGGAGGGAAAGAATCTTACACAAGAGGGGGTGCTTTGGCAAAGGGGATTACTGTAACCTTTCTTTTCTCTGCCTCCAGGGTGGCGGTAGTCTTCTTGGAGGCTCCACCCTCCGTCTTCTTCTTCTTGCCTCCGTCGGTAGTGTCAGAGGTGGAGCTCTTCCGCTTTCGCGCCAACGGAGCATCATCGTCGTACACGACGGTGACTTCCTTCATCTTTGGATCATATATTTGAGGAGCCATGTTATCCTCATCTATGTCGCTGAGTTGTTAAGTGAAGAACCACCGTGTTAGATGAGATGGTAATGGTTAGATGGAATAACTAGAGTATATGTCATACATGGAAAATAAACAGTTACCTTTGGGCACTTGCTCTCTACGAACATGTCGTAGGTGATGGTGATGCCACACTTCTTATCCTTCACCTTGACGATGTCCTTGAGGCGGAGCTTGATGGAGTCGCTCGAGAAGTTGTCCTCGGAGATGCGGAGGCTATCCCTTCTATCGTTGGAATACTCGTACATCAGCTTCAAGCGGTGCTGCAAAGGCTGGATCCGCCTGATGAACTAGCACATGTCCAGGTCCAATCCGGTTAGACCCGTCTCTATGAACCACTCTATCCGCCTTATAGCGCGAGAAGCATCGATGTCGGAGGGAAGGAAGGCATGGGATCTCCATGTTGAGGCTTCGGCGGCTGCTCCATCAACGAAGTCCGGGTACGTGACTTCTCGGCCAGCCAGAGGGATATCTAGGCTGTAGAAGTACGTCCGCTGCCAGTTCTTGCAGGACTCATGGCCGACGATGTTGGGGAAGCGCCGGCCAGGCCGGATCTTAAAACTAATGGTGCCACAATTTCTGAGATCATCCGTGCCGGCTCCAGCTTCGCGCTTGACGGTGAAAAAATAAATGGAGAGATCTAACCTAGGCTTAATCCCTAGATAACCCTCGCAAAGCGTCGTGTAATTGCTAAGCACTAAGATGCTATTGGGGGAAAGGTTCTGAGGCTGTACTCGGTAATGATTCGGGACAGCAAGGAAAAAGTTGGAGATGGGCAGGGAGACGCCGCGTACCAGTTGCGCTTTGAGGTACACTTTTTCTCCGGCTTGGGGAGAAGGTGTGACCTCGCCGGCTGGTGCCTCCCGCTAGGCGAGCCCCTCCATCGTAGGAAGGTAGCCCTCGATGGTCATTTCTTTGATATCGCGGTCCGTGATATCTGAACCACGCCAATCGCCCTTGTGGGAGTCATACTCCTCCTCCAGCAGCTCCAGCGCCGCTGGATTATGGTCGCCGCCGGTGGCTTTGACCATCGCGGACTTGGGGATAACCAGACCCTCTGGAGGCACGGCGACAGAGCTCGCCGGCTTTGCCACGGCTTCGCTTGACGCCGCCATGGAGGGAGAGGAGCTTCTGCTGGCCATTGGGTGAGTTCGGTGGCGACAGGGAGAGATTGGGGAGCTAGGGTTTTTCGCACGTTGCGCGGAGAGCTCGAGGAGGCGCTCGCTGGAGGAAGAAGACGATGCAGAGGAGAATGAGGTGAAAAGTAAAAATTTCCACCGCAGTTGCTATTTATAACCTCTGGCATCAAGATTCGTGCAGCATGATCGAACGGTTGCCGCGTAGGCGACATGTGCGGGGACGTGCGCGGAAATTTCGCCATGTTACCAACCGTCACCGCCAACGGTTCATATCTCTCGCGCGGGAAAAATGGACATGATTGTGTTCTCTGCATATGTAAGTTACTAGGCGTTGCTGACCTATGTCTACGTCGCCCTAGCTGTCATAGGCAGATGAGCCGTCACATCGGAAAATTCCGGCATGGACGGATCCAATCCAGCTACGGAAGAGTACGATAGAAGATTCAGCATTCTCTGACTTACAAGTTGAAGACGGAGAAAACCTTGCAGGGTTCTTTGGGAGGACTACAAGATGTTGCTTGACGATTTGCCGACATCCATCTAGACGGAGCATTCAACATGAAGAGGCAAGACGACGCAAGATCTCAGAGTTCTCCGGGGGCTACTGTTGGGGATATGCTATATGTGTATCCTTATAGCATGTCTCTTATCCGGATAACCCGGGTGGCCCACAGTTGGTAGCATGGCCCATGGCCTGCTAGGCGGCCTAGTTATATGGATCCAGAAGGGAGGCCCATGCCGGATAAAGGAAGGCTACGAAGGAGTCACCGACATACCCGGAGCCTTGGAGTGCAAGACACGCTAGACTAGTAATAGACCGTGTAGGACTCTGTAACCTGTCCGGCTAGGACTTTTCCCTGTAACCCTAGGACCTGGCGACTATATACGTCGGGCCTATGGGAGCCTTTAGGGCACGATAACTTAGACTTTCTAGTCACCTCGCACAGCGAGCCTATCTCTGTAACTCGGCGTATTGCCATTATAGTGATTTATAGCAAGGGTAGGATTCCGCCACCGTTGTGGGATCTGAACCTGGGTAAGCTGTGTTACCTTGTACCCGTCAACCGTTCGCCTTCCCCCACGTCTCTAAACACGCACTATGAGGACCCCTCCATGGCGTACTCGTCAGCAATACCACGACAGATACTCAGTTTGTGGTTCCATATTGTTCCCTCTCTTCCTTAGTGTGAGTAGCCACCTCGAAGATTACTAAGTGCTTCGTCCATTCGTCATGGTGGTATGGATCAACCTCTCCGAGAAGATCGTTGAAGTTTAGTGTGACCATGTTCCTTCTATCTTCCTACCTAGGAATCTCGGGTCGAGATTCTTTTAAGGGGGATAGAATTGTAACAAGCCTAGTTTAAATAAATAGTAATTAGGATTTGATTGTGCATTCATGAGCATCATGTAACCTTGATAAGATAAAAATTCAAAACAAGAATAAAACCCTAAACCCTAATAACTCCCCTCTCTATTTGAAAACCTTCAAATGGGTTTAAATATTTTGAAAACCCCCAAAATATTTGGAGCCGAAATGGATTAAAAAGGGCCCTCAAGTATTTTGAAATGTCTGCAAAGAACTTGTATTTTGGAAATATCCAAAACAGATTTGAAAATGAAAATACAAAGATAAAACAGGAAACAGAAATTAGAAAAGGTTTTATTTAAAAAAATAGAACCAGGCCGTATCCCAGCCTGCTCTCCCTTCTCTCAACCTTTCCCTAAGCCCATGCGGATCCCACCCCGTCCCATCTACAGCCCGCCCTTGGCCCGTACCGCTTCGCCCCTCTCCCTTCATCGTCTTCCTCCCCGACGCAAGCAGCTCACTATCTGCCTGTCGGTCGTCGATCATCCTCGCGCTGCGATTCCTGCCGCTGCCGTTGGACGCCAGGATAAGATTAGCCGTTCCTTCCTCTATCTCTCTTCTCATACCCATTTCTCCCTGTCTCATTCTCTCTCACGAAATCCCCTCTAAGGCCGAACCCTAGCCGCCGCAGAACCGCTCCTCGTCGTTGTTACGAGCCTCCCTGAGCTAAGCTGAGATTCCTAGGAGCTGCGCCTCGTCGAGTTGAGCCTCCCCGCCGAAGGAATCGAGCCCAGGCGCTCGGAATCATCGCCATCGACCTCGCCTTCCCCGACTCCGGCCGTCATGTTCATCGTTGATTCTGGCCGTTCTGGATCTCCCCGGGCCTCGCTGCCACTTCTACCGTGCTCAGGGTGAGCTACTAGTCCTCGTGGACCCTCTCACTTGCCCCCTCTCGCTCTGGTTCATCCCCTCCATGACCACCTGCCACCGCCGCCTTTGTCCTTCGTCGTCGTCGTCGCTCCGACGACCTCCTGCAGGCAGCGCTGCCAGTTTTTGGTAGCCCACATCGCCCTCTTTCTAATGGATCTAGCCCCTCGTCGCCCTAGCGCCACGCCCGTGCTTGAACTGAGGGCATCTCCATTGCTGACGTCAGCATGACGTCAGCATGGTGAAATATTCCCTTTTCTTTTATTTCAAATGTTTTTGGTAACTCATTTCAGTAAATAGTAAAATACCTGACACGTGGGTCCATCCTATAAGTCAAATAAACATTTTAAGAAATGTTTACGAATTATTAAAAATGTAATTATTTTAATTCCAAAAATCATTTAAAATGAATTAAAATTGGGAAAAATCATAACTAATTCATTTTAAATCGGAAAAATACAAATAATATATCAAAATATTCAGAAAAATAAGATCTACACAATAGATCTATAATAATGCATTGTTAAACAACTTCAATTGCAAGTTAATTAGAAATACAAAATGAACCCTCTCATATGCCTCCGGGGTTTTCTCCGAATAAGGGTTTGTAGCCCTCGGAACCCCGATTAAACTACCAAGCATGTTTAGGGTTTCAATTTTAATAACTTTTAAGTTGTCATATCAGCATTCTTGTCTGAGCATTGCATCGATACCATGTGTTGACTGTTTCTCCTCCTTTCTGGTGTTTGGTTCTTCCCGGTAGAATACGATATCGGAATCGAGATCAAGTCGAAGACTAAAGACCGAGATCAACACCGTCGAAGCTCGAAGACCAATACTTGACCAAATGTAATCAAGTCAAGTACCAGATGTCCGAAGCTCTGATTTCTGGATATCAACAGGCAAAGGAAAGTGAAGCCCCACACATACATATGAATCATAAGTATTTATAATCTTGCCATGTGCATGCGATTCTAAAGTATTTTATCGATAGATAGAGCAATCCTATATGATGCATGTTACCTTTGAAGCCCATATTCCCTAATCCACTGCTCCTAGCATAACTAGGGTTTGGCTTGTGAAGCCTTGCTAGAGCTATTATATTTGTTGGGCTTAGCCATGCTTAGTGGTTATTGCTGGTCCATCCAGTTGATGAATCAAAGTTGTGAATGAACCTAGTATGACAGGATGACGTGGTAAGACCAGAGATGAAAGTTAAACATGCTAAGGCTTGTATGGGAGGACATGGTGGGTTGTGGTTTTTGTAGTCCCATACTTGCCGCTACTAGGACCTGAGTTCTTGCCTATGGTCCAAGATGATTGTATAGCCACACGGGGGCCTGGAAACCCCCTTGACCAACTAACTTGCCAAGTAGATTCCATGAGTCACATAGTTCGGGCTTTCCATTCGACATACGCATTCTGGTTCTTCTCGAAGGAGGTGAAGGAGGTGCATTCATAGAGGTAGGTAAGCGTGGCCGAGAACAAGAGATGCCAGGCATCCATAATCTTGAACCCTGCGCACATAATTAGGGACCGACTTCGGGACTCGACCCGTTACGGCGTCATCTCCCTAGTGCGTGACTCATGGTATCGGCGAAAGCAAGGTAAAGGTCGTGTCCAACCACTCTCTACCGGCCTTCCAAGGAAGAGGGCTAATAATATTTGGCATTAAGAATCAGCTGGTACGTGTGGGTAAAGTTGTACACCCCTGCAGGGTTAAATCTTTTCGAAAAGTCGTGTCACGGTTATGGACGAACTTGGAGACCAGATTCTAAGATCATAGAGAACTTTAACCTAATCGTAAAACTTGGCAGATCAATGTGTGCTTAAGGATGCTTCCTCATAGGTACGAGGGGGTGATCCTAGATAGGTTCAGCTGATGATGATCCGATGGATATCAAAAGATGATCAAAGTTAGAGATACCGCTCTCTTATCCCCTTTTAAAATATTCTGATTAGTCGAGATTCTTCTCCCTTTTGTTTTACAAAACAAAGATGGCTTTATGCAAAATAACTCCACCAGCCATAAGTCTTGTGGAGTACAACCTGTACTCACCCTTGCTTCGTTGACTCTTTTGCAGCAGAGTAAGTGTTATCTTAGAAGATGAGTTCTTCACGGCATCGACATCGATGAGTAGTTTGGAGTTCCTAGTCGGCAGTCTGGAATCTATGGATTGGACGTCATCGTTATGCTTCAGGCCTCTTAGGCCATTTGTTACGTTTGCTATACTTAATAGCATAATTTGCCTTCCGTTGTTTGATGTTTGTGGTCAATGACCTCTGCTTGTAATATTTTGGTTCTTCGCTCAGTTATGAGCTTGCTGTAATAAATTTTGTGTCGTAGGGTCACTGTTGTGTTACCGATTTTATCTCTGTACACTTTCGAGATTAGATTAGGCTTATGTTCAAACGAAGGTCTGGGATTCGTCTAGCCTTAATCCCGGGGGTGTCACACATGCTCTGCCTTGTTGTACTGTATTGCACTGTATTTGGTCGCAGTGCACTGCACGGTGTCCTGGCAGTGCACAATCTATGCACTGCCTTCTGTTATAGTGCACTGCGTGGTGTTCTGGTAGTGCACGGTCCATGCACTGCCTTGTTGTACTGTGTTGCACTGCTTTCGGTCGACAGTGCATGAATTGCATTGCTCGTGCACTGCCTTATTGCACTGTGCTGAACTGCCTTTTGGTTCGCGGTGTCCTGGTAGTGCATGTGCACTGCCTTGTTGGCATTGTGATGCACTGCCCTCATGGTACACCGTTTCTTTTTAGGTGTATTTTTTCTCTTTTTAGCATTGTATTTTCTACCATGTTTTATGTGAAAAAGATCGAAAAAAGAACATGCGAGCGAGCAACTAGGGAGCAGATAGCTTGCACTACCTAGCCAGCTTAACAAAACAAAGTTGCTCACATGCACTGCATGAGCAGCTAGCCAGCTCAGTAGCACGGGTTATTCCCACGGGTGAACTTTCAAAAGACACATGTTAGGCTATCATGCGGCTGGAAACACGCGCGCTGCCGAGCGTCCGGAAACACGCGCTATGGCTGAAAGGCGCGCTTCCTGAAAAGCGCGCTCGCGCTAGTCCTGCTCCATCATATCACATATTTCAGTAAAAGTGTTCCAGTGCATACATGCGTCCTCAACAATAGAGCCTCTAAATTAATTATGTTTAACCAAACTTAATAGTGGGGCTTAATTTTATAGTCTTGAGCAATAATTGTTGGCTGGATAATAGGAGTACGCAAATAATCATTGTTGGGAGTTGCAAACTCCCCAAGTTTCTTTTTCAGCCATATTTCTTATGTTTTGGGGTTTTTTTAAATAAAAACTTATGATAGTAAAAAACAAGAATTTAAAGACTAACTAATTTATTTGGTTTTTCAAATAAATACTAAAATCAAACTAACAAAACTAAAAACAAGAATTAAAACTAGCAAAGTTCCTAATAACCTTACCAGGGTAGCTATTGCTTCCCCGGCAACGGCGCTAGAAAAAGGGTGATACGTTCGATCCGTTACAGATATAATATATCTCTTTTTCCCTAGTAGACCTAGGTTATCGAATCCTCAGAAAGCAGAAAGCGTAGTAAAGTTACTTTAATGGACCTTCGGGAGTTTTAGAATTCTTTTTGTGTTTTACCGGACCAAGAGTTTGCGATATTTTGTTGTTGTCGATGATGGAGAGAGAGGGCCTGGGGCTTTCCGTTTCACTTTTAGCTGTGCAAAACATCTGATGGGAATAAAAGATAATAATAAAGTATGCATGTAATTGTTATAGCAAGATAATTATATGTGGGCCATAATTGTTATTGTCTCCGCAATCGCTTATAGCAATAACCTACTAGTCTCATCCATAGAAGAAAGAGAACTAAGTGATGTCACCGTTAATTCCAAGTAAATTCCTCACATACAGCCGTACTATCCTTTCTTCCCATCCTATAGATTAGTCATTACTCACACTCCCTATAACTGGATCAATCCTTGGGGTCTTGGGTACCTGACAAGTCCTTAGATTGACACACAAGAGGGTACAATAATCATCATGTCGTACAAACTAATACATGATCCCATATATGATAAATAACATGCACAAACTACATGGCTAGACCGAAGCCCTTAGCCCAAGAAGAATTACTCACACATAGAGATGAAATCAACAATCATAAACATTGTAATAGAAATCATGAGATTTATAGTAATAGTCTTACAATGTCGCCAATTGGAGATGAGACCTACTATTAAAGTGGTGGAATATGGCTATGGTGGAGGAGAAGGGTTTGGAGATTAGATCTAGATCTATCCCTCCGGTGTTGTGGTTTTCTGATGGCTTGATATAGTCGGGGGCTTATTTCTCGTCGCCCGAGGCCTCTTTACATAGGGGTCCCTTCATGAAAGTTGTTCTACTTGACCTAGCGGTGTCGGTGGAAACTATACGGCCGGAATTTTATTCCTGCCGTATAGTTGGTCGTTAAAGCTTTTGCCTCCTTTCCACGACTTTTGGTTTCTTTGAGTTGTGGAAATCTCGTATCTTTGACTTTAATGTTGTGATTCCCATCATCAAACGTCATTATCTGTGCAGGGAAAAATAGAAAGACAGGATTGCATACCCCTTTAATCATTAGGCATTAGTGGCAGGATTTAGAGAGATATTTCATCGTTGAAAATATAAGCAATAATCATATGATTTAATCCAAATAATAAACTAATAAAGCATGATCATATAAATAGTAGTAAAACCAATCATGCAGATCAACAAAGTAGATGAATAGATTACATCTATACAAGATAAACCTATCACATCTATGTCAAACGCTAGAACTAGAAACTCTAGCATAATACGAAAGAGAGAGATTGAGGTCACATACGATGCAGTTGCGGCAGTAGCCACAGCAGAGCTGTCGCCCATGTTGAGGTTACCGAAGAGGTCGTTGATGTCCGGGAAGAAGTCGTCGTTTAAGAACTCCTCGTCGGACGATGTCGTGGTTGCCAGTAGTCGTGCTTGAGTGCTCCCCAAAAATCTGATCGCCCCTCACCCGTACAGGTTCATAAGAGGCGGGGTTCCTGAGGCCTACTGTACCGATCTGCGGTGCACGCCACAAGCCGGGATTTGGAAGACGAAAGCGGCGGCACAAGGTTCTGAAGGTAGGCGCGTGTGTGGATTGCTTCACCGATTAGGTTTAGCGCAGACGCTTATATAGTGCAGGTTAGGGAGATCGTGGGACACAGCCCACGTCTGAGTCAGTAACAGCCCACATCCATAAAAACTGGAAACGCCTGTAATTAACGCGTTTGTTAATGACTCATAATTAGTTTTCCCAACCAGCAAAATAAAGCTCGGCTCAGCGATATTTTCGCAACCCGTGGCGCGCGTGCGTCGTGACGAGGCGAGGCGTGGCGAGGCTTGGCGAGCGGCATCGGAGGAGGAGTGCGCGAGGGCTTCTCTCCTTGTCACACCTTAGTGAGTGGTGCAACACCCTACTATATAAGATGGTCCAACTCGCCTTCAACTAGCAATGTGGGACTAAACTTTAGCACCACTAGCACAACCATATGCTGCCATATACAAGTGGGCCAAAGAGAATTTCAGAATTTGTCTAATGGGCCAACAGCCCAAAACTCATCAAATTCCAACAATCCCCCACAAAGTCTCATTGGCACATCACATCACTTTTATTCCAGAATATTGTTTTATATACTGGTGTGTAGTGGAGACTGTTAAGTTGAACTTCCATGTTAAACTTCATGCTACACTAGCTAGCACCTTGAATAGCGGACTATGCCTTGAACTACAAGTTTTCTGCGCACTAGTTTCACACAAAGTCTAAACCGGTACAGGGCTGCCATCGGCTTCCCCGCGGTTTGGAGCTTATGCGTCATACTCCAGGGCCTTTCATGAGTTTATTAAAGAGCACCCAACTCTCACGGACTGCGACGTTTAACAGTCAGACTCATATAGGTGTGTTCCTCAAGAGATGTTCTGCGGGACAACATCTCCGCTTATAGAAGCCACTTGGAACACATTAAGATAAATATCAACCTGCCATGCAGATTAAGAGAGTATTGCATCTTTATGGAGATGTAAATATAATATGGGGATACTCTCCTCTCACCTGACCAACAGCTTGTCTCCCAGCTCTAATTCACGGGATCTGCGATCACATAGAGTGGGTTGCCACTGGGATCAACTCATAGTGTGGGTCTCAAACTCATCTCCCTCGATGCATTATCTATCACATTGCGTGATAAACCCTTTGTGAAGGGATATGCCAGATTCTTAGATGTTTGGATATAATCCAACGCAATAACTCTAGAGTTTCTCAGTTTCTTGACAGATTTCAATCTCCTCTTCACATGTCTTGATGACTTCATATTATCCTTAGAACTATTTACTTTGATGATCACAGTTTGATTATTACAGTTCATTGGGATGGCGGGTATTGGTTTTTCAACCACAGGTAAGTCCATCAAGAGCTCATGATGCCACTCTGCTTCAACAGTGGATGTGTCTAACGCTGTGAGTTCTGCTTCCATTGTTGACCTTGTTAAGATGGTCTGCTTGCAAGACTTCCAGGAAACAGTGCCACCACCAAGTGACAAATAACCACTCGTGGCCTTAATCTCATCAGCATCAGATATCCAGTTTGAATCACTATAACCCTCAAGTACCCGTGGATACCCAGTATAGTGAATACCATAACTCGTAGTGCCTTTAAAATAGCGCAAAACTCTTTCAAGAGCATGTCAATGATCATCTCCAAGATTTGACACAAATCGACTCAGTTTGCTTACAGCAAAGGAGATGTCAGGTCTAGTAGCGCTGGCAAAATACATGAGCGGGCCAATAATTTGAGAATATCTCAATTGACCTTTAGCAATCCTTCGATTCTTTTGCACACTTGGATCATAAGGCGTTGGAGAAGAATTGCAGTCGCTATACCCGAAGCAACTCAATATCTTTTCCACATAGTGAGACTGAAGCAGTGTAATCCCACCATTGTCATCTTTAGTAACTTGATATTTAAAATTACATCAGCCACTCCCAAGTCCTTCATCTCAAAGCAGCGAGATAGGAACTCTTTGACCTCCTCGATAACAGCGAGGTTGGTCCCGAATATCAATATGTCATCAACATAGAGACACATAATAACTCCCTCGCCCCACCATGGCGATATTACACACATTTGTCAGCTTCATTTACAATAAAGCCTTCAGCGGTTAAAGTGTAGGGTTCGCAGCATAGAAAACAAAAAAATTCCTACGATGGGAAGTACGTACCAAGATCTATCTACTAGATACAAACAACGGGCGGATGTATATCCGTAGAGAACATACCCTTGAAGACCGACAAATCTTAACGAGTTTAACTCATGGTTGATGTAGACGATCTCTTGCCGATCTCAAGATCGAGAGGAAGTCCTAGCGCCGCAAATCAGCAGCGCATCCGTGCTCGCACACACGTTCGAGGCACCGAGCAACCTCCGCCTCCTCGCTCCAGCGATGCAGCGGAAGCACAACTCTTTCTTGCCGAATAGCCACCGAGAACATGTATCTCGCTAGTCCGAGACCATGGGGGATAAATTCTAGAGGGGGAGAGAGATCCTTCACGAGGAGGTGTGAGAGACAAGTGAGGAGGGGGGCTCCTTTTATAGGAGGAGGGGGGACCCCAAGGGGGTGGCCGGCGCATGGGGGCTGCCCCCTTTCCCTCCCCTCTTCATGTGGGTGGACACTCCACTCACAAAATTCCTTTAAATTCCCTCCACTCAAAAGTCCACTCAAATTCCCATTAAATTTCCACCAAATTTAATGCAAACTCTCATTAAATAAAACTCTTTTATTTTATTCAGAATTTTGTCAATTACTTTAATGACAAACATTCACAAATAACCCCTTGCTAGAATTCCATTTCACATGCATAACCATTTTATGCAATTTCACCCGAAAACCTATTTTGGTATCTAGTGAAATAAATTCCTGCGCTTGTTTATTCTTTCGGCATGAAACATTTGCTCCAACTGGATGCCAGTGTCCCTTAAGTGTGTCACCCTACGGTTCGCGAATAATGCAGACATGATCGAGACCCTTCTCCGATCAATAATCAGTAGCGGACACGAGATCCATCTTGACTCCACACATTCAACGATGACTTTTCTTGTGATCGCGGAACCTTTTACGCTTGTATCTTAATCCCTTTGTTTCACGATATATTACATGTCCGAGATTCGATCATCGGTATCTCCATACCTAGTTTGATCTCGTTACCGACATGCACTCTTTTCTCGTTCCCGTGATATAACATTCTAGTGATCAAATCACTTGCTTGCAAGCTAATCAATGTGATATCACCGAGAGGGCCCAGAGTATATCTATCCGTCATCGGGATGAACAAATTCCACTCTCGATCCATGAGCCTCAACATAACACTTTATTAGTTCTGAATCCATCTTTATAATCACCCTGTTACGGTGTGACGTTTGATGTTATCAAGAAACTCTTCCGGTGTTAGTGATTGACATGATCTCATGGTCTAAGGATTAGGATCACTTCGTAAGTTGTTATAGCAATATAAACTCAATGACTTTGATCGTAATGCTATACTTCGGATGAATGTTCATCACACCATTACACTAATGTTGTGATCCCGTTATTAACAACATCCAATGTCCATGATCAGGAAACCTTGATCATCTTGTTAATCAATGAGCTAGTTTATGAGAGAGGCATAACTAGGAACTTTCTGTTTGTTTATTAAACACACATGTATTAACGTTTCCGTATTAATACAATTATAGCATGCAAAATAAACATCTATCATATACTTGGAATACACATAATAAACACTTTATTATTGCCTCTCAGGGCATATTCCCTTCATAAAGTTCTTTCAAACTTCTCGTGCCACTGCTTAGGAGCTCGCTTAAGACCATACAAAGACTTCACTAACTTACACACCTTTCCTTCTTGACCATCTACTACAAATCCGTCAGGCTGCTCCATATAAATTTCCTCATCTAGCTCTCCATTTAGAAAAGTTGTCTTAACGTCCATTTGATGAACGAGAAGATCATGTGAGGCAGCCAAGGATAGTAGTACTCGAATAGTGGTCAATATGGCTACGGGTGAGTAGGTATCGAAAAATTCTTCACCTTCTTTTTGGGTATAACCCTTGGCCACAAGACGTGCCTTGTACTTTTCAATTGTACCATCGGGTCTAAGCTTTTTCTTGAACACCCACTTACATCCTATAGGTTTGCACCCATAAGGACGATCAATAACTTCCCAAGTACCATTAGCTAAGATGGAGTCCATCTCGCTTCGGACAGCTTCCTTCCAGTAGTCAGCATCTTGAGATGCATAGGCTTCTGAAATAGAAGTGGGAGTATCATCCACAAGGTACACAATGAAATCATCACCAAAAGACTTTGCAGTCCTTTGTCTCTTGCTCCTTTTGGGAGCTTCATTGTCATACTCCACAGGATCATCATGGTGTTCTATCGACATAGTGGGTTCAGGAATTATAGCAAATTCCTGACTAGATGAACTAGTCATCTCCTGATTTGATGATCTAGACATACCTTTCATAGGAAAGATGTCCTCAAAGAAAGTCGCATCATTCGACTCCATAATTGTACCAACATGCATGTCGGATACCTCAGATTTTACTATCAAAAATCTATAGCCAATGCTATGAAAAGCATATCCCAGAAAAATACAATCAACGGTTTTTGGTCCAAGCTTTTGCTTCTTGGGTATTGGAATATTGACTTTCGCCAAACAACCCCAAGTTCGTAAGTAAGAGAGTTTAAGCCTTTTCTTTTCCCATTCCTCAAATGGAGTCATGGTTTTATCCTTTACAGGAACACGGTTTAGGACATGACACACAGTCATTAGCGCCTCCCCCCACCATTCCTTGGAAAGACCCGATGTATCTAACATCGCGTTAACCAAATCAGTTAGAGTGCGGTTCTTCCTTTCGGCCACCCCATTTGACTGAGGTGAGTAGGGAGGCGTCCTCTCATGTATAATACCATGTTTCGCACAGAATAAATCAAATTCATTAGAAAAGTACTCTCCACCATGATTCGACCTTAGCCGCTTGATTTTAAGATCAAGTTGGTTTTCTGCCTCAACTTTATAGATTTTGAAGTAGTTCAAAGCTTCATCTTTAGATTTCAGAAGATAAACATAGCAGTATCTAGTGGAGTCATCAATCAACGTCATAAAGTATCTTTTTCCACCTTTTGTAAACATACCATTCATCTCACAAAGATCTGAATGTATAAGTTCTAGCGGTGCTAAGTTTCTCGGTTCCATAGCCGTATCAGACTTGCAGGGTTGCTTTGCTTGCACACAAACTTGGCACTTAGGACCTTTGACAGTGGTAAATTTCGGAATTAAACTCATATTGGCTAGCCGCGTCATGCAACCAAAGTTAATATGACAGAGTCGTGAATGCCAAACATTGGACTCATTATCATTGCAAACATGATTAATAACTTTAGTACATGAGTCTGACAAAGACAAGCGGAACAGACCTCCGCACTCATAACCCTTTCCAACAAATTGTACATACTTAGAAATTACAACTTTGTTGGACTCAAAAACCAACTTAAAGCCATCTTGATAAAAAAGCGACCTGCTCACGAGATTCTTATTGATGGAGGGAACGTGCTGCACATTCTTCAGATGTACGGTCTTCCCCGAAGTAAACTTCAGATTTACCATACCAACACCATGAACAGAAGCACGTGAGACGTTTTCCATCAGCACGGAAGAAGTCCTTGAGACCTGATAATAGGAAAACATGGAAATATCAGAACATACAAGTGTATTAGCACCCGTGTCTATCCACCAATCAGGAGAATGACATACTGAAAGGATAGTAGGTAAAATACAGTACCTAGCATCCTTCATCGCATTATCGCTAATAACAACATTAGCGGCCTTGCTGTTGTTCCCATGTGGACGCTTGTCAAAGCAATTAGGGCAGCTAGGAGCCCAATGATCAGGATCACCACAGACGTGGCAAGAGACTTTCCTCTTATCATTTTTCTTCTTGAAGTTGGTTGAGTGTGTGGCCTTGTTCTTGCCATCAAACTTCCCCTTTCCTTCAGTTTTGTTCTTATTCTTGAAATTATGGGATTGGAAGTTTTTCCTCTGCACCAAATTGGCAGTAGAACCTCCCTCAAATCCTTGAGAAGTTTTGTCCTTTTGTGACACCCCCGGGATAAGGGATAAACAAATCCCAGACCTCCGTCTGACATAAGCTTAACTTTGAGCTCGAGAATATCCAGTGAAGAATTGATAACACAGCAGTGACCCTACGACACAAAATTTATTACAGCAAGCTGATAACTGAGCAAAAAACCAAATTATCACAAGCAGAGGTCACTGACCACAAACATCAAACAACGGAAGGCAAATTATGCTATTAAGTATAGCAAACTTAACAAATGGCCTAAGAGGCCTGAAGCATAACGATGAAGTCCCAGCCCATAGATTCCAGGCTGCCGGCCGGGAACCCCAAGCTACTCGTCGATGTCGATGTAGTACGAAACTCGTCTTCAGGGGAACACTTACTCTGCCAAAAGTTTCAACAAAGCAAGGGTGAGTACAGGGTGTACTCCGCAAGACTTATGGTTGGTGGAGTTGTTTTACATAAAGCCACTTTTGTTTATAAAACAAGAGGGGGAAGAAGCTCGTCTAGTCAGAGTATTTTAAAAAGGGATAAGATAGCGACGTTTCCGAAACATTGATCATCATCTTTTGATATCCACCTAATCATCATCATCTTCCAACTAGGATCACCCCCTCGTACCCATGAGGAAGCATCCTTAAGCACGCGTTGATCTACCAAGTTTTACGATTAGGTTATAGTTCTCTATGATCTTAGAATCTGGTTACCAAGCGTTCATAACCGTGAACACGGCTTTTCGAAAAGATTATTACCCTGCATGGGTGTACAACTTTACCCACACGTACTAACCTTCTCTTAATGCCACAATGATTAGCCCTCTTCCTTTGAAGGCCGGCAGAGGGTGGTTAGACACGACCTTTACCTTGCTTTTGCCGAGACCATGAGTCACGCAATAAGTATGGTTCCGCCGTAACGGGTCAAATCTCGAAGCCAGTACTTAAAGATGTGAGGCGAGGTTGGTTAACAGGGGCTCCATCTACCCCAAGCAACCCGGTCCACGCTTACCTACCTGTTATGAATGCACCAACTTCACCCGGCAAATCTTTCAAAAGATTTTCTATGCATATGTCGAATGGAACGCCCGAACTATGTGACTCATGGAATCGACTAGGCAAGTTAGTTGCTCGTGAGGTTGTCCAGGCTCCGTGTGATTGCACGCTCGTCTTGGTTCCAAAGGCAAGAACTCAGGTCCTAGTTGTGGCGAGCATGGGACTAGAAAAACCACATCCCACTGTGGCCTCCCATACAAGCCTTAGAATGTTTAACTCATATCACCGATCTCACATCATCACGTTCTCTTGTCATACTAGATTCTCTGCATCTGATACATCATCTGGATGGACCAGACTCAATAGCTATGCATGGCTAAGCAGGACACAGATATAAGCTCTAGCAGAGCACACAAGCCAGACCTAGTTATGCGAGGAGCAGTGGATCAGGTAATATAAGCTCAAAGGGAGTATGCAGTAGATAGGATACTCTATCTATCGATAAAATACCATAGTAGAATCTTATGCATCGTGGCAGGAATTGAAATGCTTTCAAAATCATAGGATTGTATCATGGTGGGGCTATGCTTTCCTTTGCCAGTTGATAACCGATAAGCAGATCTTCGGGAATCTTGTACTTGACTTGGTTACAGTTTGTCAAGTATTGTTCGTCGATCTTCGATCTTCGATGGTGTTGTCCTCGGTCTTTGATCTTGATCTCGATCTCGTATTCTACCGGGGGAAGAACCAAACACCAAAAATAAAGGGGAAACAATCAACAATGGCATCGATGCAATGCTCAAGCAAGGATGATGATATGACAAGTTAAATTTCATTGAATTGAAACCCTAAGGCATGCTCGACAACTTAATCGGGGTTCCGAGGGGTGAAAACCCTAACTCGGGGAAACTCCGGAACATATGAGAGGGGTTACTAAGTTCTTCTAATTAAACTTGTCATTTAAGTTGCTTAACAATGCATGAGTATAGCTTAATTAGATAGAGTTCATTTTTCTGAACATTTTGATATATTATTTGTATTTTTCTAATTTAAAATGAATTAGTTATGATTTTCTCCATTTTTAATACATTTTAAATCATTTTAGGAAATTACAAAACAATTACAATGTGGAATTACTTTAATAATTTTATTAAAGAGAAAACATTTCTGAAATATTTATTTGACTTACAACAGGGGCCCTTATGTCAGGTATTTTCATTTACAGAAATAATTACATAATAAGATTTACTGAAAATAAAAACAAAATAAAAGGGATTATTGCACCACGCTGACGTCAGCCATGGTGCTCCTCCCAGGACAAGCACGGGGCTGGCGCTAGAGACACCGCGGGGATGCGGGGCTAGGTGCGCTGGGTTTGCACGGCTGCGCTGAGCCAGAAGAAGCGCGCCGACCAATTACTCACGGAGCATCGCCCCCACGAGCTCATGGCGATGGATGCAAGCTAGGGTGGTACGACAAGCAAACGAGGTCGCGGGAGGGTGCATGAGCACCGGGAGCTCACCACGAGCGTAGAGAAGGGGTCGGCGGAGCTCGAGGAGGGCGGACAGCGACGAATCGAGACGGTGAATGCGGCATGGTTCCACGAGGACGAAGAGGGCGAGGATGCGAAGCTCCTAGACACCTTATCTGGGTGAGGGGTGGTCGGATTCGACAGGGCGCCGGCGGGGTCTTCACCTAGGGTTTCAGCCATGGTGGGGAACGAGGAAGAAAAGAAGAAATGGGGCTCTGCTAGGGTTTCTAGTGGTGGCGGGGAGTGGTTATAGACGTCTAGGGCGGCGGCGTTGATCTTGGCGTGGGCGCAACGCAGCGGCGTCCATCAGGCGATGGTGCAGAGGCCACCGAGCTGCTTCCCTTCGTCGGGGAGGAAGACGATGATAGAGGACCGAATTGGTACGGGCCCTGGCTAGGCCACGCATGGGCTAGGTGGGCCGCGGGAAAGGTAGAGAGGGAAGAGAGATTGCTGGGCTGCGTGGCCTGGTTGCTCTGGATACACATTTTTTTAACAGAATCTTTTTCTTTTTCCTGTTTTGTTTTCTATTTTGTAATTTAATTTCCAAATCTTTTTTGAACTATTTTAAAATACCAGAGGGTTTTATCAAATATGTAAAATACTGTGGGACCCCTTTAGACAATTTGGGACCCATAAATTTTGATACTTTTCAAAATTCAAAACCACTTTGAATATATTTGCAAATAGAAAGAGAGGAAAAAGCTAGGGTTTGTAGGGTTTGATTTATTTCTTCAATGCACAATTTTAAGACATGATGCTCATGATGCACAAAACAAACCCTAAATTGGATTAACTAATTACTGGGGTGTTATACCTTTGCTCTTGCCTTCTCTTCCACATGAAGAGACCCAATGAGATCCGTAACGGAAAACTCTTGTCTCTTATGTTTCAGAGAAGTAGTAAAGTTCCTCCACGAGGGAGGAATCTTGGCAATAATGCCACCGGCCACAAATGTGTCTGGTAAGGAACACTTGAACTGCTCAAGTTCTTTGGCAAGTGATTGTATCTCATGAGCTTGCTCAACGACGGAGCACTCATCAACCATCTTGTAATCATAGAATTGCTCCAAGACATACAACTCAGTGCCAGCGTCCGAGACCCCAAACTTGGCCTCGAGCGCTTCCCACACATCCTTGCCATTATCAAATGACATATACGGGTCAACAATGTTGTCCCCAGGAACACTGAACAAAGCCGCCATAAACATGGTATCGGCTTTCTTAAAGGTCGCTTCCTGCTCAGCAGAAAGATCTCCTTCAGGCTTGCCGAGAGTGGCGCTATAGCAGTTTAGGTTTTCAAACCAAAGAACTGCTCTCTTGCGCCATCTCTTATAGTGCATGCCATCAAAAGGAGGCGGCCTAGTAGCCGCGGCTATACCAGTGGAATTCAGTTGCCTATAATCAGGTTTTTGGATTGTTGAAAATATAAGCAATAATCCATATGATTTAATCCAAATAATAAACTGATAAAGCATGGTCATACAAATAGTAGTAAAACCAATCATGCAGATCAACAAAGTAGATGAACAGATTACATCTATACAAGATAAACCCATCACATCTATGCCAAACGATAGAACTAGAAACTCTAGCAGAATACGAAAGAGAGAGATTGAGGTCACATACGATGCAGTTGCGGCAGTAGCCGCAGCAGAGCTGTCGCCCATGTTGAGGTTGCCGAAGAGGTCGTTGACGTCTGGGAAGAAGTCGTCATTCAGAAACTCCTCGTCGGACGATGTCGTGGTTGCCAGTAGTCGCGCTTGAGTGCTCCCCAAAAACCTGATCGCCCCTCACCCGTACAGGTTCACGAGAGGCGGGGTTCCGGACGCCTACTGTCCCGATATGCGGTGCATGCCGCAAGCCGGGATGGGGAAGACGAAAGCGGCAGCGCAAGGTTCTGGAGGTAGGCGCGTGTGTGGATTGATTCACCGATTACGTTTAGCGCAGACACTTATATAGTGCAGGTCAGGGAGATCGTGGGACACAGCCCACGTCCGAGTCGGTAATAGCCCACGTCCATAAAAACTGGAAACGGCTATAATTAACGCGTCCGTTAATGACTCGTAATTAGTTCCCAACCAGCAAAATAAAGCTCGGCTCGGCGAGATTTCCGCAACCCATGGCGCGCGCGTCGTGACGAGGCGAGGCATGGTGAGGCGAGGCGGACAGCGTCGGAGGAGGAGTGCGCGAGGGCTTCTCTCCTTGTCACACCTTAGTGAGTGGTGCAACACCCTACTATATAAGATGGTCCAACTCTCCTTCAACTAGCAATGTGGGACTAAACTTTAGCACCACTAGCACAGCCATATGCTGCCATATACAAGTGGGCCAAAGAGAATTTTAGAATTTGTCTAATGGGCCAACATCCCAAAACTCATCAAATTTCAACAATCCCCCACAAAGTCTCATTGGCACATCACATCACTTCTATTCCAGAACATTGTTTTATATACCGGTGTGTAGTGGAGACTGTTAAGTTGAACTTCCACGTTAAACTGCATGCTACACTAGCTAGCAACTTTAATAGTGGACTATTCCTTGAACTACAAGTTTTCTGCGTGCTAGTTTCACAAAAAGTCTAGACCGGTACAGGGTTGCCGTCGGCTTCCCCGCGGTTTGGAGCTTATGCGTCATACCCAGGGCCTTTCATGAGTTTATTAAAGAGCACCCAACTCTCACGGACTGCGACATTTAACAGTCCGACTCATATAGGTGTGTTCCTCAATAGATGTTCTGCGGGACAACATCTCCGCTTATAGAAGCCACTTGGAACACATTAAGATAAATATCAACCTGCCATGCAGATTAAGAGAGTATTGCATCTTTATGGAGATGTAAATATAATATGGGGATACTCTCCTCTCACCTGACCAACAGCTTGTCTCCCAGATCTAATTCACGGGATCTCCGATCACATAGAGTGGGTTGCCACTGGGATTAACTCATAGTGTGGGTCTCAAACCCATATCCCTCGATGCATTATCTATCACATTGTGTGATAAACCCTTTGTGAAGGGATCTGCCAGATTCTTAGATGTTTGGGCCCTAGTAAATGATCCAAGCCCACCACTGCCCTTCTCCGTGACCCCATATGCCTACATGATCCTCTAGGCCAAGCCATACCTCTCTTAAGCCCCCTTTCGGGCAAGCTACAACTCTGATAGGACCCTGAAGACTCTATGAGCCAGTTATGCCCCTGGAAGGCTCCATAAAGGTCCGACCATACCTTCGGCAGCTGCTCATAGATAATCTAGACACCAAAATCATGGGGCCTAAGAGTTCCCACCCATATGTTAGATCTGCACAAGGAATCATAGCATCACGTTAAGGTCGTCTTGCCGACATACGAAAGGAGGAATATTCAGCTGACTACTCTATCTCATTCTAGATCTCATGGTTAACGCGTATTATACAATGCTAGAATCACTGATGTCAGGGTTATTACTTCCTATATGGTATATCTCACTACACATGGAATCCTAGATTCCATTGTTAATCATCATACCTAGCATCACTTAGGATGATAATAGCATCTTTTATTCTTGATAAAATATTATTTTTTGTCTTATTTTAGAACATAGGTGATTACACACAAGTTGCAAATACTTTGATAAAACACATCAAAGGACATGAGCAAGTGATGAACTTGCCTTGTGACTGCAAGGTAGTGAAGTCAGATGCTTGCACTCGACCTTGAGCTCATGTTTCTAAAAAATACCATTATTACCCGGTAAGGACAATATATAAAGAATCAATAATGAACATGCATATTAATGTCATGCACTATTTTCTAATTATTATTCTTTGCGCATTTTACTCACATAATTAAAGGTTAAAGTTTTTATAATTAAAAAGGAATTTAATGATGTATAATTCTCAAATACTCTTGAAATATTATATTTAATATTTTTTAATATACTATATTAATTTAGGAGATAAAAGTAATTTTTATTTAATTTTAGCTCTTATCCATATTTTATTAAAATTTCATAAAGTTATAAGTGTTTGGAAATATATATTTTAATTTTATTGGCTAAAAATACAAACTAGTATTTTCCTTATATACAATATTCATTTATAATCTTAAATATGATTTTTACTTTATTTTTAAGTATTATTTTTATTTTTAGAAAAATCCATTAACTATTTATGTCTTTAAAATAATTAGTTTAGGTTTTATTATCCTAAAATACAACTTATTATTTTTATTAGATAGTTTATGTTTTAATGAACATTTAGATATATTATTTGTATTTTTAGGATTTTTATTTGTTTTTCTAGAGCTTATTTAGCCTTAGGGGTATTTTTGTATTTTAATATTTTGATTAGGTTTTCTTTTATGCAAATCTAGGCCTGACCCTTTGGGCTAGCCCGGCCCGACCCGAACTAGTGGGTTGGGTCAAACCCACACCACTGCACTGGGTTGACCTCGACCTCATCTCACACTCTCTCGCGCGCGCACGATGCCCCCTTCCTCTCTATGGAGACTCGGTGTTGCCGCCGCTTTTGCGCTCGATCCCGGCCTCCCCGATCGCCATCGTGGTACGAATGATGCAGCCGATGATGCTGCTTCATCCAACCTTGCTCGATTTGTCTCTCAAACCCTCTGCTGGCCACGTCTCCACCCCTCTTGTGCCTAGGGTTTCACCCCTTTGCTCTAGCATGGTACTCTGGTGATCCTGCGGTGTTGTCTTGGTGTTGTGGCGTTGCGGTGGTGATGTCTTTGCTGCTCCTTCTCATGTGGCTTCCATGTCCGTGGCTTGGAGTGGGTCGCAGCACCTTCGGGTGCTCCCTGTGTCACCGTGTACACCATCATCGACCACCACTGCTTCCTATTCTATAATCTAGCAAGTAACACAGGTAAGTTTACCTCCTCTCCCCTTGCTCTATGTCTCCTCTTTCTACTCTCCACTTAGTTGTGGTTATGAACCCTAATTAGGGTTACCCTTTGTTCTAGGGTTCACCCCTCTATATATTACTATATGTGATAGTATAGATTGGTTTGAGTGTATTTCTTCTGTGAGCATACTGTAAAAATTCTATTTATGTGCTTGATTTAGAACTACTAACAGTAATTACTGTCTATTGGTCACTACCTAAGCATAATCTTATTGTTGTCTAGATGAATTGATTTGGATGCTATTGATTAGGTCTTGAATTGACAGAAGCTATTGGTTATATTTGAAATGCTTCAATACTGAAGCAAATACTAGTGGCTATTGATGCCGAATTGTTATGATGATTTGTATATAATGATACCCTTATGGTTTTGCTTAGGGAAATAACTCTATGATGCATAGAGTTGTTAACTTGTGGTTATAAAGAACAAGTATTTCAATGATCCACTTAAATATCAGATAAAGATTTATTTCTTTAGGTGATGATATTTATGATTCTTATATTGATGAACCTCTGTGGAGAGTTTTTAGATGAATAGAGATGATTCCTAGCTTGTTCAGGAAAATGATTCATTAGACTGCTTGTACATGAACACGTATTAACCTAGGTTGGATACCACTTTGGGACCTCCATATGGCAGGGTACATAGTGGTAACCCCCACTAAGATATGCTGCTACTTTGATGTTCTATTGAATTCAAATTAATGATGCACAGACTAAAATTTCATATGATGTTAAGATAAAGAATTGATACTATTGGTAGCATTTTATCTTACTGTGATGAGCATACACCCCATATAGGTGTATCTCTGAGGATTTTATGTTACAAGAATAGATCATGCTCTTACAATGACAAGAACAGATACAAAGAATGATTTCTTTGTAAACCACCAACATGTTTCTTGTTGGTGAAGATGTTGTGGTTCCTGATTTGTTCTAGATTTACTGATGTGATTGCCTAGCTACTTCCTGGAATAGATGTGACCTTTCCCCTCTTGATCCACTCCTGGCATGTCCTTTCCCAACACCTGATCCACCCCCTCCTTAGGTGACCATATTGTTCTTGATCTGGTGGGTTTTCTATGGTGTGTTGCTGGTTGATCTAGTGAGTAACTTGCTAATACATATGGAGATGTTCTTGTTGTTCTTTCTAGTTTCTGAGATAGTGTAGCAAAGCTTGCTCTATTGTGTGCGGGTCTATGACTTTTATCTACCCTCATTTCACCCTAATGTCGACAACAGCTCATTTCTGCATTGGTGAGTAAGCTTCTCGCCTGTAAGCTAAGCCTATGGATCAGATCAAAGAGGAAATATTTGGGTTTACCCCTTTTACTTTTTCTAGCTTGGCTAAACTTGCCCTTCCTTGGATAAGGATGTTGTACTGAAGCCTTTTTACTTAAAGAACAGATGCTGCACTTTGGTGAAACTTGCCCCTTTTTATTTAATTAGCTCAATGATGTATCTAAACAGTGCATTTCATTGTTCAAAACTAAGATCAATCTAACCAAACTTACCCTTTATTTTATTTTGTTTTCTATATTGTTTGCTTTGCAGGTATCAGGTGCTACAGAGAAGATTGGGACATGTAGAACTAACTAGGATTTAGTATAGGATCTTTTTCGTTTATCTTTGTTGAAATTTTAATTCCTTTGTTTGTAAAGAACAATGTAATGTCTATTTATTATTCAATAAAGTTTGCTTTTCACTTTTATATTTGTTTCTGTCATGTGAAGTATTGCTTATACAATTATATTTATATCATTGTTATTGAATAAAGAAAAAGATAAGAATTATACTTACTTATATGAATTCTTTTTATAATTTTTTAAATTTTCATTTACTTGAATAATTATTCAATAATGTATCATTCAACAATTCATACTAATTATTTACATATCCTTTTGAAAACAATAAAGTGTTAAATGCTTTTAGTTTAAAATCTTCTCAAAAGTAATTCAAATTTAAATATGAATTTGAATATTCTCCCAAAATCCTTTAAATTCCTAGAGATCATGTCAAAATTTATAACAATCACTATAAAGAGCTAAATCGTAACTTAGAACAGTGAAGAAAACTCTGATCTCTCCAGGGTTTTATTTGGCAAAAAATTTACCCTACTTTTGCAAATGAATGCATGCAATGCACAAATTTCTATTTCTACCCTTCGTTGGTTCCTAAATGCTGGGATGTTACATTATGGCATGTGTGTCCTTGGCAAGGTTTAAAGTCTAGTCTAATTCAAATGAAATTGGTTTCTGTACACCTACTAGGCGCATACGTTAGAGTGACCCTCTGTCGGCATACCTTTTTCTATTATGTGCAGAAGGGCTCTTGATCGTGCTTAATCATGCAGAGAGTAATGAGACTTTGAAGGGAGTTCTCATGTTTCGTGAGGCACCAATGGTCTCATGTTTGCTATTTGCGAATGAAAATCTACGAGCAGCGTGACTTATCTGACCTCGATGCCCCCTTCGATGAGCAAGAAATTAAAGACGTTGTGTTCTCGCTCCCATCGGTCAAAGTCCCAGGCCCGGACGGTTTTATCGGTGCATTCTTCAAGAGTTGTTGGGACATCATCAATACCGACATTGTGGCCGCAATATCTCACATGGCGGGCCTTCGCGGTGGCTGCACAAATTTAATCAACTCTGCCAATATCATCCTCATCCTGAAGAAGTCAGATGCGTCGTATGTTGGAGACCACATGCCTATCAGTCTCGTCCACAACGTTTCAAAGATATTATCCAAGCTTCTCGCCAATAGGCTAGCACCAATTCTACCTGATCTCGTCCCTAAATGCCAAAGCGCTTTTGTTAAGAATAGGAGTATCCACGACTATTCCTCAACATGCAAAACTTCATCAGGGAGCTCCACTCCTCCAAGACGCCTAGAATTTTTTTGAAGTTAGACATTTCAAAGCTTTTGACTCTATGGGATGCGCTTATCTCCTCGAGGTTATGTCGGCTCTTCGGTTCAGTCAGACGTGGAGGGATTAGGTGTGCCTTTCCCTTGCCTCTGCCACTTCCAGAGTACTTCTAAATGGCAACCCTGAAATGCCATTATGACATGCTAGGAGGCTTAGGCAGGGTGACCCTCTTTCACCTATGTTGTTCATTCTGGCTATTGACCCTCTCCATCACATCCTTTCCATTCCTAGCCATCATGAAATTCTCAGCCAAATCAGATCCCGTGCGCCTTGCTGCAGAGTCTCATTGTACGCCGATGATACTGGATTTTTTGTCAATCCTGTGAAAGAAGAGTTGCAGGCCATCACTACCATCCTTGATTGTTTTGGAAAAGTAAGTGGTACAGTCACCAACTTGGCCAAAATGGAAGTTTTCCTGTCAGATGTGAAGCTGTTGATTTTTGAACGTCCTTTCGGCATTTCCAGCAAAGATTGCTTTGTTTCCTAGGAAGTACTTGGGTCTGCCCCTACACTTCCAACGGCTTCGCAAGGTCGACCTTCATCCCCTGATTGATAAGATTGCCAGAAAGATGCCTAGGTGGATGGGCAAAAACCTGGATCGTCCTGGTAGAATCACCCTCGTCAGGTCAGTCCTGATGGCCATCCCAGTCTACCATGCAATGGTCATCCCGTTGTCCAAGTGGGCTCGGGACAAGATTACCCGCATCACTAGAAACTTCGTTTGGGCGGGAGACGAAGGTGAGAACGCAATGCAAGGGAAGGCCTTGGTTAGCTGGACCACGCTTTGTAGACCAAAGTACCTGGGCATCCTCGTCATGCCAGACCTGCAGAGGACCGGTCGCTCCCTCAGACTTCGATGGCCTTGGCTTCAGTGGACGGACCCGCATCGTACCTGGGTAGGATCCAAGCTCCATGTGATGATGCTGACATGGACCTCTTCAGAGCTTCCACGAAGATCAGCGTCGGAGATGGCAAGATTGCTTCCTTCTGGCATGACAACTGGTCTGGGTTGGACCCTATCAGGTTGTGGGCGCCTGATCTTTTCAAGATTGCCACGAGAAAAACAGAAGCATGGCCAAAGAGCTAACTGATGGAAACTGTATTCTCTCCATCGCACGTCTCAACTCGTCTATGCAGCTTTTCCAATACCTCATGGTTTGGGATGTGGTGGAAGGAACACATGTATCACTTGGTCAGCCTGATACGATCTCCTGGACCTTAACCGAAGATGGATCCTATAGTGCCAGCTCGGCCTACCATGTGCAATTCCACGGTAGCCAACCCAAGTTCATCCGCCAGAAAATATGAGCTGCACACGCTGAACCTAAGTGCAAGCTTTTTGCCTGGCTAGCCATGCATGGAAAGCTTCTCACGGCCGATAACCTTGCAATTAGAGGTTGGAATCATGACCCCATTTGTGCTCTATGTCGCGGTGCACCTGAGACGGGTTGTGCACTTATGTAAAGATTGCCCCTACATATGGGGCAATGCTGTGGGCGGAAACAATGGCCAAGATTTCCCTTCCATTTCTGATTGGTGGGACAACATGATCGTCGGTCGGCCCACTGAACGACAAATGAAGAATCATTGGACGCCTCCTTTACGTCCTCTAGAACGCATGGAAAGAACGGAATAAAAGGATCTTCACAAGCCGACGTCTAACTTACGTGGAGGTGGCAGGGATTGCCAGGAAGGACATTCGCCAGAGAGCACGAGCTTTCGCGGCCTTTGGGCCTGCCATTTCTGCGGAGCTAGCGTGTGTATTTCTAATAGTTTCAATGCTTTCGGCATATTTTCACTTTAATCAAAACATGTCCTCCATGTACTGCTATGTTCTCTTTCTAAATGAAAAGGTAGAGCTCCTGTCGGTTGCTTCAAAAAATGCAAGAACTTTGAAGCACATTCTTGATTCTTATTGTGCAAGATCAGGCCAACTTGTGAGTGCTACTAAATACAACATTTTATGCGGTCCTAATACAAGTGTGGATGACGAAGTGAAGGTATGTGAAACTCTGGATATCATGACCTAGTCGCTAAATGGCAGATACCTGGACCTGCCTTTAATAGCCGGTATAGATAGAGCTGATTGTTTTACCTATATTATTGAAAGAGTTAAAAAAAATATTTATGAATGGAAGGAAAAGATGTTATCAGTGGGTGGAAAGGAAGCATAATAAATGCAGTTTCTCAAGGCATACTAGTTTTTGCGATTACAATTTTTAACATTCCTAAACAAATTTGCAAAGAAATTACTAATTCTATTTCACAGTTTTGGTGGGGTGATAATGACCATAAAAAGATGCATTTCTTAGCTTGGTGGATGTTATGTAGGATAGATGAGGCATGCGGTTCCCTCATCTTCATACTTTTAGCACAACAATGTTGACAAAACAATGTTGGCGTTTAATGGAATAACCAAAATCTTTTGTGCATGAGTTCTTCGAGCTAAATATTATCTTAATGGAAATTTGCTAAATGAAAAATTAAAGAGTGTCAGTTCTTACACGTGACAAAGTATTATATATGGGCTTTAATGAATTAATAGAGGAAACATTTTGAGAGTGGGATAAGGTGGTCAAATTGACATATGAGACGGGGCTTGGATACTTACAAGTCCAACTATGAAGGTATACACATCAAGGAGTAATATCTTACTTCGCAAAGTATCTGATCTAATCGACCCACATACTGGTTGTCGGGATGAAGAACTTATCCAATATATTTTATGGGGAGTTGATGCATATAGGATCTTGGAAATCCCTATCGCACCTTCTGGCATGCAAGATTTTGTAGCTTGGCATTATACAAAAAACTAGGATTTTTAGTCAGATTGACAAATCATTTGGAGCGGGAATACCAGTTCGGTAGGCACAACCAAAATGTGATGAGTACAAGGGGGTTCACAAGGCAGTAAAGTATGGAAACAATTATGGAGTTTGAGTGTTCCATCATCAACGGTGGCGAGTAACCCCCTCCCCCCCCCCCCCCCCCTAATTCTTGAAAAGGTGTTGCATTGAAATTAAATATTTGGGTGGTGTGTCTTACATGGCTATATTCCATTCTTAGTTGTTCTAGCTAATATGCATGTTGAAACCAGTAGTCACAGTCCTATATGCAATGTTGGGTGTGAGGATATTTTGCATACATTGTTTACTTGTCCGAGAGCACAACATGTTTAGTCAAAACTTGGAGTGATGAGTACTATCGCGGAACCTGCTCGTATTGACCACTCCAGCTAAATGTGCATGGAACATATTCTACTGAATACAGGTTAATGTGATTTTTTGGGAGGAATAGGATATCGAAAAATCATTTTGATAGGTGCTTGGTACATATGGTGGGAAAGGAGACATAGTACCCACGGGAAAACATTCAGACATCGTACAGAAGTGCAATGTAAATTGGTGTTCTCGGTATAAATTGTTGGAGAGCAAAGAAGAAACCCAGTTTGGCTCAGCATTTCATCTACTCCCTCCGACATATATTAGTTGACTTGCATTTATTAAAATTTGGATGAACCATATACTAAATAATGTCTAGATTCATTCAAATCTAGACAAATTTGAGTCAACTAATATGGGTCGGAGGGAGTATAACAAAACTATTATTCAATCAGATTGCTAGCACGTTATTGATACAATGATTGTTGGCGGGTTTTCAAACACATCTGCAACGATCTTCAGTGATGGCGGGATTCTTGCTTCGGGTTATGCTAAGATCATCTTCAAATATTGTCAAAGGGAGGCCAACGAGGTAGTTCAGCTTGCTAGGTACTACATTTTTTGAATCATATTGATTGTAATTGGGACGATGACCTTCTAGCTTTTTATTCCAGAAACTTGTAAACGATGTAAATTTGTTTAAAAATCAATAAAGCTCGTCGAATGACTTTCTCTAAAAACAAATCTGTCCGTTGTCGCAATACTTTTTTTTTTAGAAAAGGCAATTTGATAAGTGACAACGCTGTGCGATGAGTCTGCCTGCGGGATTCGCTACCGGGCAGAGCAAGGCATTCGCGCGCCTGCATACGAGGACGGGGGTCTGCGGGATCCAGATCGGCCGTTGGGCCCCCGTTCTGCCGTCCATCGCCACCCAAACCCGAAATCTCACCCCCAAACCAAGATCAGATAAGCAAAACAGTGCGACCTCGCCATCACCATGGTGTCCCCGACGACGACTGCCGCGGCTACGGCCACGGCCGCCGCCTTCCTCTCCGCGGCGCCCGCCTCCTCATCCTCCACCCAACGCCGGCGTAGCCGTCTCCCCGCCATCTCTGTCTCCCTCTCGTCCTCCTCGTCGGGTAAAACCAACCGCTCTAGCACTACTTACTCTCCCTCCCCACCATTTCCGCCCTAATCTGACCAGTACACATCGCACCTCCAGAAGAGCCGCTGCTCATACGCGCGGCGAGGGGCGAGGACGGACTGCCGCGGCCGCCGGCTTGGATGATGCGGCAGGCGGGGCGGTACATGGCGTCGTACCAGGCCCTGTCCAAGCGCCACCCCTCGTTCCGGGAGCGGTCGGAGACCACCGACCTCATCGTCGAAATCACGCTGCAGCCGTGGCACGCATTCGCACCCGACGGCGTCATCCTCTTCTCGGACATACTGACGCCGCTGCCGGCCATTGGAGTGCCGTTCGATATCTCGGAATCAAAGGGGCCGGTGATCCAGTCGCCTGTGCGGACGGAGGAGCAGGTCAGGGAGCTCGTCCCCATAGATCTTGACAAGCTCCATTTCGTAGGGGAGTCGCTCAAGATTCTGCGCAGCGAGGTAATGCCGATTTATCTGTATGCTTAGCTATGAAAAGTTAACTTGCTGTTAATTTTTTGTTATAATAAAAGTTGGGATAGGTGGCTTGTGGTGAATTAGCGCTAGCTATATAGCTTTATCAAGCATTGTGAAAAGTCCTTGTCCTTGTATAAGGGTCATATGATTTATGTAGCGGTCCAGTTTTGTGCTATGAAAATGACACTATGGGATGAAATTGTTGGTCACTAGAGCTATTGTGGTGCAGTTATCATGACTCATAGAAGAGGAAAGAAATAGTACGTGTGTTTGCTTGCAGCTTGTTTTTGTCATTGGCTGATTTGGAACAGCAGATGCATGATTGACATCAAGCTCACAGTGTAAACCAAAACTGATGCTATAATGTAGTAGCTTCAGGAGTGTCTCTGCTGCTATGCCTGAGTGCTAGCCGATATAAATCTCAGGAAGAAATAGTGATATGTAATGTGCGGATGACAAACACCTGACACATTTTGGGTAGCAAGCCTTGTATACCCATGATCAACACTGCTCGGAATGTAAACTGGTGGCTGCAAAAGAAAGGAACTATGGATCTTATTGAGTTTTCCATCATTTGGATGTTAGTTCGCAGGCTATGTCGCTGTCTTTTTTGCATTCTGATCATTGATTATGTATAGTAAGCTATAAGAATATACTCCCCTCATTTACATGCTTCAAAAATATATGGTGTTGCTATGGTTGTTTCAAATTCTAGTTCAATTCAAAATTTAAACCTTCCAGGCACTTGTAGTCAAACATCAGTATGATGATATTTGTATATTACAACTTATACCCATCATATCTTACTCATCACATAATATTCTCCTAAGCATCAACAAGCTGCTTATAAGTAGCCCTTTCTGAAAAGAATTTGACTGAATCTGCTTTATCTATGCATTTGACTGGATTTCTTCCGATGCTCATACACCTCTATTTCCTTACCCTCTAGATTGATGGAAAAGCGGCTTTGCTAGGATTCGTGGGTGCGCCATGGACAATCGCAACTTATGTTGTTGAAGGGGGGATGACCAACACGTACACAAATATAAAGCGCATGTGCCACACATCACCAAATGTCTTGAGGGGCCTTCTCTCTCACCTCGCAGGCGCAATATCTGACTATATCATTTACCAAGTAAACTCTGGTGCTCAGTGTATACAGATTTTTGATTCATGGGGTGGGCAACTTCCACCTCATGTGTGGGAGAAATGGTCAAAACCATATATCAAACAGGTAGCTGTCCCTTCTTTTCTTGCTCTTATCTATTTCCTTATGACATGGTAGCTGGTGTCTCTAGTGTCCACCAGGTTGGACCTGCATTTTATATAGAGCATTCATTATTTTTGGTGATATTTTCCCATTCATCGTATATTGTCGATACTGTTCATTATGTTTATATTCAAGTACTTCTGATATGACCTGCTGCTTTTAAATCTTTGTAACCGCTGCTATACTGTACATACTTTAAGAAACCATATGATTATGATTGAAAGTTCTTCTATAATCTGAGAAGAAACACATAAAAAACATAGCATGAATCAATATAAACAATCAGAAACTATGTTCATGTCAGCAACATTAACATTTGGATACTGTTTTGTGCTATACTTGACTTTACATATCTGCAAGGCGGTAACCACCATTGGTTCATACTCTTGACTTATTTGGTTCATAAATGGTGATATATGTTTTAAGCCTTGTTACTAAAATGAATATCTAATGCATTCGAAGAAGTTTAACTTGAAATTTTAAGTTCATAGATTGTAAAGTTAGCAAGAGTTAAGAGTTATGTTGATTATATTCTTTAGATCTTTATGAAGCTATTTCATTGGCAGATTGTGGCCAAGATTAAGACAGAATGCCCTCATGTACCACTTGTGCTGTATATAAATGGAAATGGAGGCTTGCTCGAGCGCATGAAGGATATAGGAGTTGATGTTATTGGGCTTGACTGGACAGTGGATATGGCAGATGGAAGGAGGCGTGTTGGTGATGGAATCAGTGTACAAGGGAACGTGGATCCAGCATATCTATTTTCCCCATTGCCAGTATTGACTGATGAAATTCATAGGTTAGTCAAACCTTCATCATGCACTTATTTTAGGTTCTTTTACAGTTACACTTGAACAATTTATCAATGAGGCTCCCAAACTTCTTAATCTGTTTATTCATGTTACATCATTGAGACATTGACCTTCTTTTCTATTGTATTCTTAGTTCATCTCAGTTTAACTTTGCAGCTTGTGCAAGTGTGCAACTGATTTCATTTTTGAAGCATTCTTTAGTCGCAACCAAATAAGTTATCTGCATTGTTCATCTATTAAATGTCTTCCAACTTTTAGTTGTAAAACAATAAATAGATGGTCACATCACATGATCTTAGGGTGCTGCAGTTGCAGTCTCTTTTGGCAGGGATACAATAGTTATAAGTTCTGAAATTTTAGGTCCTTATGGTTTGTATATGTCATAGGACTTTGTATCAGTTGATGCACAATCATCTAACTGGGCTGCACCATCCACTCATTATTTTTAAAATCAATTTGTAGCTCCTGCTAATTAATGTTTCCCCTCGTTTTATACTCTAGGGTTGTGAAATCAGCTGGCCCGAAAGGTCATATACTTAACTTGGGGCATGGTGTTCTTCAGAAAACACCGGAAGAAGCTGTAGCGCATTTCTTTGATGTCACAAGGAGCTTGAGATATGACACCCTTTTCCAGGGGCATGTTACTGAAGAATTACAGTCTGTTGCTTGATGATGACCAAAAGCTCTGCCATTTCTTTATAGTCGTAACTGTCCTTAGCTCAGCACCTTCTTCATTTATAGAGCCATACATTCCCTTTTGCTGGAGCTGTTCCTTGTAGAGATACCATGGCCACATCAGTTCAATTTTGTTCATTATGTATCTATGTATTTCATTCATTATTCAACTCTAGTAGGGAACTAGAGTTGACTCGAGCCTTTTTTTTTTGTCAGCTCCTTGCATTGGCTATCATTCAAGTTAGAATGAACATGTTGCAGGTACTGCAGTTTTAGGTGCCATGATCTGAAAGTAGTACTCCTACATTACTTTCTTTTGCGTACGTACTGAGCAATTGAGCATCATGTTTTAGGTGCCATGATCTGGAATTCTGGACGGGTATCAATATTTCAACCTACCAGGCTGCAATGCTTTTAATTGAATCAGTGCCCAGACCCATATTGGAAATTATTTGTTGCGGTGTCAGTTAGCCCATGTGCTGACATGTTGTCTACAGGTTTTAACATATCACACACTTCTCTTTGTGGCCATCTGTCTGGGCAGAAAAGAATGGTGTATACATACAAATGTACTACTAGTCTATAGCACTTGCATTCTTAAAACACGTACAGTAGAATGAATTGAAGTCCATCTGTTCTCTTAACTCCTCTTGTTGTTTTTCTTTTTTCCTTTTGCAAAACTACACTTGTTATTTGAACAACATTCTTTTCCTACATTGGTCATATGTATCCTTTTCATGATAAGAGTGTCTTATGATGCCACGCGTGACTAAAAACATGTCATGTATTTATAATGCTACTGAATTTCTCACTAGTGATGATGATTGCTGAGGCTTGGGATTTTCTCACGTTTCTTCCCTCTTTGCCCCATTGAAATGTAGAATAGGATATGTAGTTCTAGATTCATTGCAAGACTGGAGCAAGAGCTTACCTGGACCGGATTTATGATCAGTCTAAACATTGGAGCAAGAGCTTACCTGGACTGGATTTATGAGTAGCCTAAACATTGGAGCAATAATTTTCACCAACTTTGTGATGTCTTGATTCATCAGACAGGAGTGCCTTTTCTGACACAAACACAATGGACAGTATGATGTGGATCCAAGTGGGGCGCTGGCTTTGCTCCGGTATATCCATTCACTGTAGAAGCTTTCCAACCTTGCAGTACAACTGTACTTCTAGCTTTGTCCTAATTAAAACTTTACTATGTTTGACTAATTTTTTAGGACAGCGTGCCAATATTTATGACACTAAATTGATATTATTAAATTTAATTTTAAATCTAGTTTCATAATATGTCAATTTGATGTAATATATATTTTTATATTTTTTTATAAAGTTAGTTAAATTTAATTACCTTTGACTTAGACAAAAGCTAGATGTATACTTATTTACGGACAGAGAGAGTAAAAAAAAAATGGTCTCGGTCCAATGATGGATGGTGCGTCGTGAACTCGTTGTTGCGAACTAGTTTCAATTGGTTAGCTGTAGCATCTCCATTCAGGATCTCACGAATGTTGTTCTTAGTGTGATTTTTTGGTCCGGATCGAAAATTGGTCCAGTCGCGTTCTTATGACATTGTTTTCGTTCGGATTTGGCTCAACTTTGTTCCAGAGTTTTCAGGCCGATCCTGGGGCGCCTGGAACGCCCTGAAAATGCCGGACTAAGTGAAAACGCGGGTGAACCAACCCTATCGGACAGACAACCCCATTTCCCACCACCAGTCGCCTCTCACGTGGCGAAGAGCTTTCCCGAGCTGCCCCTGTCGCTATGCCTTCGCCGGCGAAGCTCCACCACCCCGAGCCGAATTCACGTCTATAGATAGACCCGCCGCTGTCGTCCCACCCTTTCCCCTCGGCCTAGGCCACATCTCACCGCCCAACCTTCGTCGTAGCTCGGCTTCGCTCCAAGCTCCCGCCACCTCGCCCACCAAGTGTTCGGCGTTTTGCTCGTTCGGCCATGGACTCCGACGACGAGGAGATGTTCGCCGTGTTGCTGGAGGAGGAGAATATCGCTGCCGCCGAAGATGCAGAGCATATGCAGATCCTCGCCTCTCTCACCCGTCTGTACATGCAGACTGCAACGCCGAAGCGTGGAGGTCCGGCGGAGGGTCGCCGAAAGTGCAAAACAAGGCAGAGGATGGAGGGCTACTGCTTGCTATACACCGACTACTTCGCCGATGAGCCGCTGCACGAAGAGCCCGTGTTTCGACGCCGTTTCAGGATGAGCCGGAAGCTCTTCCTCCAAGATGGCTAATATTTTTGGAGACTATCTTAAGCCCAATGCTCCCCAAGCATGCTCACTATGCCAAGGAACAAGAAGCTTGTAGAAAGGACGTCGAGCGGCATTTGGTGTGCTTCAACGGAAGTTTGCAGTTGTCTGGTTCCCTGCTATAACCTGATCGAAAGATCAGATGTGGAAAGTGATGAATTGTTGTGTGACCTTGCACAACATGATCATTGAGGATGAGAATAAGGACCCAATGAGTTTGGTCGAGCAGAATGAGCCATACTACAGACAGAGACCTCTTGCGAAGCCTGATCACAGGTGCCGCCAAACTACACTGTCTTCATCGTCATGCGTCAGGAGATCCGAGACCCGATAGTGCATCAACAACTGCAGGATGATCCGGTTGAGCATCTAACGCAGGGACAACACGTAGATGTCGAGCATGAACTGGCCGAACTAGACCGAAATATGTTGTATTTTCATTGTATGACGAACTATGTTTAATTTATGACGAACTATGTTGAACATTGCTCGGTATTCATATTATGCCGAACTATGCTAAAAATTGGTTGAATTTGAGTCAAATTTAGGCAAAAAACGCCGACCTAAGAACTCGGTCTGGGAACTCGAGTGGGAAAATAGACATTCTCAGACTAAAAACTAGCTCCGTCTAGTGCTATTTAGATCCGTATTTCGGCTTGAAAACCCCCCGACGAGTGAAGATGCTCTTAGCTGTAACATCTGTGACCAAATTGATTTGTTTTATGCTACATGATGCAAACATCTCGTACGATTCATTATTATTTTGAATGCAATGATTAAATCGTTTGTTTGCTTGATTGCAAAGCGAGCTGACTGCTCTCGGCATGTGATCAGATGATTTAGGTCATCACTAGATCTGATAGGTCAATGACCAATCCCTAGACATCCTTCCAACATTCCAGATAACAAAGGTGTTTCTTTTCAGCAGAGCACATGTGGGTAAAGCCAGCACTTGTGCATCCAAATAGGAATAGTGGAAAGACGTTTTCAGATGGGCAGTGCTAGGCGTCCCTGGGATTCCATGCCCCGGATCCCCGGCTGTCCGATCAAATAAGATCAACGGTCCGATCAACTTGTTTCATCATTTATCTCGTTTTTCCTATAAACTGTTTTGATTTTGCTACAAACTATTTTGATGTAGCAAAAAAGGTTCGCTTAAAAAAACAAAAAAGACTGTCCCGTCGAAGACTTTGCCGGAGACTTTGTAGCAAAAAGGTTGTCCTAATGTAGCAAAACCCGATCTCGTCGGCGATCGCCGGAGACCTCACCGGTGATCTTGTAGCAAAAAGTTTGCGCTGTTGTAGTAGGACCACTAAACAATTGTAGCAAATAAAATGTCCTATTGTAGTAAATCCGACTTCACCAAAGACCTCGCTGGAGATCTCGTCGGAAGACCTTGTAGCAAAAAATTTATGCCATTGTAGAAAAAACACAAAACGATTTTAGCAAAAAATGTATGCCATTTTGTAGCACCGCCCGGTACATCGGAGGTCTGCCACCTGAAGCTGGTAGCGCCACCGTATGCTGCCTATGGTAGCACCCACTCATGCCTATGGTAGCAAAAACCCCAGCCACTTGCAGCACTGCCCTGGTGTCGTTCTTAGCAACACCAACTATGGACTTCGAGGTCACGGGGATGCACCTGTAGCAATGATGGAGGCTGAGACTATCGCCGAAGACTCATCGGTGGCTCGTGCAACTCCGGTGATAGCCCTTGCAACTTCTTTGGCGCACATGAGCTCTCGCGGGGGCTCGATTTCCGACGATGGCGGTTGCCTGCTCCGACGGGTTTGGTCCGGCGGCGACGTCATGTGTCGGCTCCGACAGGAGCTCGATTTCGAATATGGAGCGGACGCGAGGAGCAGGCACAGTTCGGGGATCCAGTCCGACGGCACGCGGGTGCCTGCTCTGATGGGATGGTCCGGCGGCGGCATCAACTTCGTGCTCCGGTGGGCCAGATCCAATGGCGGCGGCGACTATTGGTCTCAGACTAGAGCAGACCCCTTGATGGTTGGGATGGGAAGAGAACGTCATGTGGGGCCACCTAATGCAAGCTGGAGCAGCCTGTTTGATCTCCTAGGGGACATGTATCCTTTTCCTTTTTAGATGACGTATTGATCATCCACGGAGCTCGTGGCATGGTTCGGAAAACTACTCGAGTGCCTTTGTAGATGGAATTTTTAGTCAACTATTTTTTAAATACAAAGGCAAAAAAAAATCCTTATCTATTAGCGCTAAATTGTTTCGTCTGAAAATACTATCCACGTCGTCTTGATTCTTTTCGGCCGTGGGATGAAAGCCGGAGAGGACACGCGTCACGGTCGCAATGGAGCCTTCTCTTCCAAGAGGAAGGGCCCGCTGCGGACTAGGGCGCAAGATTCCATGCCGTGGATGGGTTCACGCGTCTCATCTTACCATGCGTCGCTGGATGGTGGACCACGCGTGCGCCATGGTCCCGCCTTCAGCGTAAGCGGGCAGGACCGTGCTCCATGAGAGGCATTCCTTTCGTGACACGCCTCCACACCTGCGTGACATGCCTCCACACCTGCCAGGTGGTGGGACCCGCCGAGAGCCGACATGGCGTCGTCAGCTCATGCATGCCATGGCTTCTCGTGGACATAGGGCCCACACGTAGCCAACATAGCGCCATAAGCCCATGCCAACCATGGTTTTTAGCGAACGTGGGACCAGTCAAGGACCAACGTGGTGCCATAAACCCGCACCATCTGTCAGTGTAGACCATATACATCGCGGGTTTTCATGGTTGGGAGAGCCGATCTGGTATCGTAGAGCGTACAAGTACGCATAGGCAACCGCGGTTTATCGCGTACATATCGTGCTAGGGGTCCCGTCCACGGTCGATCTGGCACTGTTATTCCTCGCTGGATGTTTTTTATCGTGTCGGATAGCACTATTGGCAGTGCAGACTATCGTAGGCGAGAATTTGCCAATGTTTTTAACACTTACTAGGTATGGTACGCGGTTTTACGCGAGGACGTGCTACTCTGTCGTTCACGACTCTTCATGCTCCTTGCAGTGTCGATACCCTTTGTTGTTATTTTGTTCTTCCCTTCTTCCTGCTTTGACTTATGTATGGCGCTCTAATCGCATAACTACTTATTCGGTCTTATCTTACCCTATTTTAGTTGTTGGACGGTGCTCTTCTCGTCAGAGGTACTTCCTCTCCGCTCTTCATCACGACCGGTATATCCCGCTTGCATACAACTCACGACTAACTCCTCCACTCTTTTTGTACTCAATTCATCTTTCTCCTTTTGTAGGAATCTTTTTATTCTCGACCATAAAGCGATTTCACGTGGTAAGTACGCTTCACTTAAGTATGTTTTACGCGTTATTACGTTTTTCGGCATTCAGCTTCGTGTTTTCGTTTGATAACAACTTCTTCTCTTTAACATTTGCGCTTAAAAAAGGTATGCATATTTCACGATCGGTGTATTTATTTTATTTCGCTGCATGGTGTACCTTGTGTTTTATCTTCCAGGCTCATCTGACTTCAGACAACTCTTACCCTTCCGGCAGCTTTTAATAGAGGATGAGTTGTCTTATGTTTGGAGAGGACGGGTTGTCTTATGTTTGGGTAAAGCAAGGTATGTTGCCTTAGTTTGAATTTTTTTTCTATGTTTTTGCTCTAAAACTTTGGATTTGCATTCCTAACTTTTGTTTCTTTGTTCTTAGAACTTGCCGATGAACGACAATTTTTGTAGGCTATTGAGTCCAAACTCTACTTCTCTGGCAGTTTCATCGCCAGCATCTTACACGAGCCAGTATTTGCTCTTGATATGTTGTCTCGCCTCTATTCTATTTCAACTTTCTTTCTATCCCTTTCTTGCCATGCCTTTTACGTGACGTGCTCTTTATATGCTCTCTAGGGTCATCTGCTTTTGTTGACGTGAAAGATCATGGACAGAACACGACGGACACGATCATCGCCGACGTCTTACGCGACCCTCTCTTTGAACACACTTCTCCTCATGGTACATTTCTCGCATATTTTCCACATTTCTCAAGATCATCAAGAGTATACTTTTAGAATAAACAGTCGTAGCACTGATAGCTGTGAGATTTGACATATTTTTTTATGGTTTCTATCAATGGATTTCGTTTGGATTTGATGGTTTTCTAGCTTTACCTAACGCTGATACTTCAGTAGCAAAGAAAACTTGGTTTTTAATGTGTGTTTCAGGTTCCAAACATCAACAAAGGGATTTAACAGCAAAAACACAATATTCAGACGAAAACAAGCAAGTCTCTTTTTGGAAGCAACCGAGGGGAGTATATTAAAGTTTAACGAGCAACTATACGGCGGGAATATTTTTCCGGCCGTATAGTTCCCGCCGTATAGCTACCATCGCCTTCGTATTATTAAAAGGGACAACCTTCGTGAATAGGCAGATGACGGAAACAGAACACACGAGCTGCCATCCCATTCAGAAGGGAGAAAGAAGAGATCCGGAGAAGAAGGGGAAGACGTTCTTCATCTCACTCCACGATCTTCGATCTCCTAGCCACCACACCTCCATAGTCATTACTTATATTTGAGAGAGATAGACAGAGAGATCTCCACCTTGCAAGACTAGGGTTTGAGATTGTTCTTCCCATCTTGAATTGTGTTTGGATTTATTTCTATTTCTTATTATGGATCTCCATGGTAATATCAAGAAGAACTCCCTTTATTTAATTATATCAATGATTCTTTCTTCTCTCATGTGTGAGTAAGTTCCCTTGGGCATGGGAGATGTAGGGGTTTGGTGAGATGTGATATGCCTATATAATTTCCATTAAGTTTGTGGTTGATTTTAATTACTATATTATGTGTGCTTGACTATCTGTGGGATGCTTAATATTTGTTGTCCAATTAAGCGCCCCAGACAACATGATGCTTTGTTCTACATAGATAGAATCTTGTTCGCTAGCAGACTGGCGACCCCCGAGTGACACGGGGATATCAATGGGAAACTAGTTTGACTCGAGGATCACAAGGAGCCACCGAGCTTATTGCATTAGTCCGATCCAAGAAGCTTAATTGCTAAGAAACCCGAAGGATCTTAATCGTCTAGTGATTGATCAGGTTGTGGTAACAGGCTAGTAGGATTATTAAAGTTGGGATGAAATCTACCAAGAGGAGTTCCGACTAATTATGGGTTGCTCGCCTATACACATACTTATAAGATTATAATTTTTACACTTATCACTCATCCACCTAGCACATTCACTATCACCATGAACTGAATCTCCTTGTGTCTACTTTGTCATCTGCAGAAAACAACAAACAAATCGTTCTTTACTTTTATGCTTTTTATTTTTGAAGTTTACATTTTAGTTTTATTTAAATACTTTTCTTTAATCCAAACGATATTCTTATTTCAACGCTTGCAGTCAATTCACTCGAAGACATGTGATAACTTCGGGTGTGATAGAGACTTCACCCATAAACACTTACCTTTGGTCTCTCTGTGGGATCGACATCTTAACTTCGAAATTAGCTACAAACGATATGTGCACTTGCATTCATCAAGCTATTTTCTGGCGCCGTTGCCGGGGAGCTAAGAGCCAAGTGTTTTTCCTCTTGAAATTTCATGTGTTACTATTACAAGATGGTCTCTCTAGGAGACAAATAGTCTACACGCACTGATAGGGCTTCTCTACCAGATTATCTTGATCGCGTACCTGTTCAAAGGCGCAAGGAAATTATTGAAAAACTTTTGAGATTGAATAAGGTTGAAGTTGAAAACCTAAGTGACTTTATGGAAATCATATCCATTCATAGGACAACTCCCAAGAAACCTGAGAAAACTCTCAGAGAATATAGTGCTTCAAATTCTGCTTTTCTTAAACAATCAATAGAATTTCCTAATCCCGGAGTTAGAGAATATCAATTTGATGGTGAGATTATTAAAATTTTGCAGGAAAAAGCTTTTAGTGGAACGGAAGATGAATACCCAGGAAGACATCTTGGAGAGTTCGACGATGTGATAACATCACTTGGACCAAAAGGTTTGCCTAGAGAATTCTCCCGTCTAAAACTATTTTGTTGGTCTCTCAAAGGTAAAGCTCTAGACTGGTTATATTCTCTCCATCGTCATTACATTAAATGTTGGGAAAACTGCATTGTTAAATTCATAAATAGGTTTAATCCTTTTACAAAGGTAACAGAAATTAGAAAGAATATAGGCAATTTCAGTCAGAACGTGGGATAAAATTACCCGCAAGCCCGGGAAAGATTCTTTAGAATGATCAATAGTATTCCTAATCATGGCTATTCTGAGTCAACTTTTGCCACTTATTTTACCACGGTCTTAATACCCAATGCAGGGAGTTGCTAGATTTATCCGCAGGAGGATCGATAAATACTTTAACTGTTAAAGCATTTTTTGGAATTGATGTTTACTAGGGCTAAGAACAATTCTTTATATAATGCTAATTTTGGCATTAAGACTGAAAAGGGAATACTTCGTATAAATCATGATCTTATGCATGAATTATGCAAAGCCATGAAAGAAAAATTATACCTTCTGAACTTGTTAAGGAAAACAAAGTAGATTTGTTACAGGTTTTTACTAAAGAGGATGAAACTAGAAAAGTTTTTCAAGAATTGAAACATCGACAGGCCAAGTCTTATAATAACTTGCATAAGCAATTTCAAAGACATAAAAATATTTTGGCCGAACTTACAGAAAATTATGAATAAAATGGCCAAGAAATAAAATTATTTCACAAGTACCTTAGTATGATTGAAATCCAATGTGAACAAATAGCATTTGGTTATCAAATTTTTCTTCAAAATGATATAAATATTCTTGTTTCTACTAATGTTGTTACAAGAAGAGGTGCAGTTGTAAAAGGACCACCAGAATATGAAGATGAAAAAGATCGAAAGGAAAAAGCCTTGATCAGAGCAAGCCAAGAAGATGATACATTGGTGGATCCTCAAGATGAGACTGCTCATGAAACACAAGATTAAACCTTGGGGGAGCAGAATGATGCACATGATGACAGTTATGACTCCGATGTAGGGACTGTTGATTGATACGGCCAATTTGCATCACCATTTTATATTATAATTTTCCTCTATTCTTTGATATATTTCTTATTAAGAGGTGTTACTTATGTATTTTCATATGTTTTTGCATGTTGTATGATTCTTGGAGGATCAACTGCCGGAGTCAGGATTCTGATGGAAAAAGAGGTGTTTTGTTGCAATTTCACGAAGATCGGATAAATACCAAAAAAACTACGGAAAAACATATTTTCCCAGAAGACGAAGAAAGCCAGAAGGGGAGGCGGAGATGGGCCACAGGGGTCCCACACCCCCAGTCGCGGGCCACCCCCTAGGTCGCGCCTACAGGGGGTGTGGCCCACCTGGCCCACCTCTAGCTCTGCCCTCTCGCCTATATCTTATCCTTGAAACCCTAAAACAGGAGGAGCGACCACAGAAAGATTTTGCCGCCTCTGCGGGGCGGAAAACACCGAGAGAGAAAGAGCTCTCCGGCAGATAGATTTCTGCAGGGGAAATTCCTTCCCGGAGAGGGGAGATCGTCGCCATCAACACCATCATCAAGCTAGACTTCATCGGGATCATCATCATCATCATCATACACACCATCATCTCCACCAGCACCATCATCACCACTCCATCCCGTCGTAACAATTGTGTTGAATACTTGCATAGTTCTTAGGGGAAACTTTCCCGGTGTTGATTACTATTGTAGTTGATGCTTGTGAGTGGAACCATTGGATTATTGTTTATGTTCATATTGTTATCCATCACCATATCATCTTTGATCTTGATCCATATGAAGTCTTGTGAGTAGTTCGTTTAGTTCTTGAGGACATGGGAGAAGTCATGTTGTTAGTAGTGGATTTGTGTTGACATATTATTCAATGGTTTAGTATTTAAGTTGTGGTGCTATTCTTCTAGTGGTGTCATGTGAACATCGACTACATGATACTTCACCATTTATGGGCCTAGGGGAATGCATTGTGTATTTGGCTACTAATTGTGGGGTTGCCGGAGTGACAGAAACCTGAACCCCCGTTAGGACACCATTGCACAAGGGAGCGTAGGATCTCAGAGTTTAAGGTTGTGGTTAGGTTTATATCTTAATTTCTTTCCTGTAGTTGCGGATGCTTGCAGGGGATTTAATCACAAGTATTTATTAGTCCAATTAAGGTTTGTACATTAGCACAGGTTCACCCACACAACACTTACAACACCAAAGAAGACTACTCAGCTATTTGAAGCAAAAACACTTGACAGAATTCCCATGTGTCCTCGAGAACGTTTGGTCCTTATAAGTATTTCAACCGGCTTGTCCTTTGCTAAGAAAGGATTGGGCCACTTGCTAGAATTGTTTGTTGTCTTTATTACTTGCACCTTATTTCTTTGCTTCATCAGAAAACCCCTAAAAATCTGTTTGCTAAGTATTTACAGAGATTTCCCGCTCCTTACCACTAGTCAACACCTTATGCTCCTTGTTGGGATCGACACTACTATTTATCAAAAGTACTACGATACACCCCCTATACTTGTGGGTCATCAAGACTATTTTCTGGCGCCATTGCCGGGGAGTGAAGCGCTATTGAAGATTATTATACTGTGAGTATTGCTTTTTATTTCTGTTTGTTACTTTGTTTCTAATATGGATAACCCACTTGATTTTCTGTTTGGGAAAACTACTACCGCTGTTAGGGTAGTAGATGAACCACCACCTGTTGAGATAGATCCTTTTAAGATACCTACAAGTATTGTTGATCGTGTTATGGATAATTATTATTTAGGGGATGGAACTGTCCACCCTGGTGATCATTTGCTTTTTATCCATGAATTATGCGGGTTGTTTAAGTATGCAGGTATCACAACTGAAAAGGTGAAGAAGAAGTTACTCTCTATATCCTTGAAAGGGAGAGCTAAAGAATGGTATAAGCTGCTGAAGAATGGGCAATCCATGGAATGGGAGGAAATAGTACCTCTCTTTTATGCTAAATTTTATCCTCCCAGTGAAATTCATAAGGATAGGAATCTGATATATAACTTTTGGCCTCGTGATGGAGATAGTACAGCTCAAGCTTGGGTGAGATTGAAGTTAGTAATGCTTAAATGTCCTATTCATGAACTCCCTAACAATATTATTATCAATAACTTTTATGCTAGGCTTTCTCTTCATGATAAAGATTTACTAGATGCTTCTTGTGCTGGATCATTCACATGTATGAAGGAAGAAGCTAAATGGGATCTCCTAGACCGTATTTAAGAGAACACTGAAGCTTGGGAGAATGACAAAGGAAGAAAGTCAGGTATAAATTATGATTATGAATGCATTAAATCTTTTATGGGAACTGATGACTTTCGTGATATTAGTACTGAGTATAGTCTTGATTATCATGTTCTTGCAAAAAAAAAATTAAGGCCTTTGCCTCTTATATTGAAATTCCCAAAAAAGAGTGGGACAGGTACCATGCTCCTTATAAAGACATTGTTACCCATGTTCCTGCTAGCATAGAAGTTTGTACTATTGATCATATTTTGCCTGAACCTTATGTTGAGAAAATCTCTTTTCCTGCTAAGGTAAAGAAACATTCTATCATAGCTAATGTGGTTAGCAAAAGTACAAAGAAAACTGTGGAACCCGATGAGCAAATAAATATTGAACATGTGGTAGCTATTGTGAAAGATCTTGTCATAAAAAATATAGAGGATGAGCACATTGTCTTCTGTGAAGACGCCTCTAATATTGTATCTCATCCTAGAAAAGCTAGAAAATCTAGTGTCCTTGTGCTTTCTGTTAGAATTGGTGATCATTGCTATTATGGTTTATGTGATATTGGTGCTAGTTCTAGTGCTATACCTTATGAGCTTTACATGGAAATTATGCATGAAATTGGTCCTTGTGAGCTTGAGGACATTGATGTGGTTATTCACCTTGCTAATAGAGAGACAGTCTGTCCCATTGGCATTGTAAGAGATGTGGAGGTTCTTTGTGATAAGATTAAATATCCTGCTGATTTTCTAGTACTTGGTTCTGAAACTAGTAAAACCTATCCTATTATCTTTGGTAGACCCTTCTTGAATACTTGTGGGGCTATCATAGATTGTAGGAAGGAATTTTCTTTGACTAAGTTTGATGGAGAGTCTTATGAGTTTAATTTTTCCGAATTTGCTAAAACTCCTTATGAAAATGAATTTCCTAATGAGGATTTCAGGGTTGAACAACTTTCTGCTATTACTCTTGCTCCTAACAATGCCTCGCAGCAGTTTATGGAAGATCATGAAAGCGATGTCTTCATGAAGGAAAGAAATGAGATTGACGAGGTTTTCCTTCGTCAACCTGAGTTACTTAAGCATAATCTACATGTGGAAGATTTGGGTACCACACTACCACCTAAAGGGGACCCTGTTTTCGAATTAAAAACTTTACCTGATGATCTTAAATATGCTTATCTTGATGATAAGAAAGTATATCCTGTTATTATTAGTTCTAAACTTTCTGGAAAGGAAAAAGAGAGGTTATTGGAAATACTAAAGAAACACCGAGGAGCTATGGGCTATACTCTTGATGATTTAAAAGGGATTTCTCCTACTATATGTCAGCATGCTATTAACATAGAACCTGATGCAAAACCAGTTGTTGAGCACCAATGCCGTCTAAATCCTAAGATGAAGGATGTGGTAAGAAATGAGGTATTAAAACTCCTTGATGCTGGTATTATTTACCCTATTGCTAATAGAAAATGGGTTAGCCCCGTTCATTGTGTTCCAAAGAAAGGGGGAATTACTGTTGTGCCTAATGAAAATAATGAGCTTATACCCCAAAGAGTAGTGGTTAGGTATATGATGTGCATTGATTTTAGAAATGTTAATAAACTTACTAAGAAATATCATTATCCTTTGACCTTTATTGATCAAATGCTAGAAAGGCTGTCTAAAAAGACCCACTTCTGCTTTCTTGATGGTTATTCTGGGTTTTCTCAAATTGTTGTGAAAGCGCAAGACCAAGAGAAAATCACTTTCACTTGTCCTTATGGCACTTATGCTTATAGGCGTATGCCTTTTGGTTTATGTAATGCTCCTGCTACCTTTTAGAGATGTATGTTCGCTATCTTTCATGGTTCTTGTGAAGAAATTGTGGAGGTTTTCATGGACGATTTCTCCGTCCATGGAACTTCTTTTGATAACTATTTGCATAACCTTGATAAAGTTTTGCAGAGATGTGAAAAAACCAACCTTGTTCTTAATTGGGATAAATTCCATTTCATGGTTAATGAAGGGATTGTTCTTGGACACAAAATTTCTAAAAGAGGTATTGAAGTTAACAGAGCCAAAATTGAAGCAATTGAGAAGATGCCTTGCCCTAGGGATGTAAAAGGTATTCATAGTATCCTTGGTCATGCTGGTTTCTATAGGTGGTTTACTAAAGATTTCTCCAAAACTTCAAAGCCCCTTACCAATCTTCTTCAAAAAGATGTACCTTTTGTTTTTGATGATGATTGTAAGGAAGCTTTTGAAACTTTGAAGAAAACTTTGACTACTGCTCCTATTGTTCAACCACCTGATTGGAGTTTACCTTTTGATATTATGTGTGATGCTAGTGATTTTGTTGTGGGTGCTGTCCTTGGGCAACGTGTTGATAAGAAGTTGAATGTTATTCATTATGCTAGCAAGACTCTAGATGTTGCGCAAAAGAATTATGCTACTACTGAAAAAGAGTTCTTAGCTGTAATCTTTGCCCGTGATAAGTTTAGACACTATATTGTTGATTCAAAGGTCACTATTCATACTGATCATGCTGCTATTAAGGACCTTATGACAAAGAAGGACGCTAAGCCTAGGCTTATTAGATGGGTGTTGCTTTTACAAAAGTTTGATCTGCATATTGTAGATAGGAAAGGTGCTGAAAATCATGTCGCTGACAATTTATCTCGTTTGGAGAACATTTCTTTTGACCCTATGCCTGTTAATGATAGTTTTCCAAATGAGTAGTTGGCTGCAATAAGGGTAAGCCCGCATGAGAGTCCTTGGTATGCTGATTATGCTAAATTTATTGTTTCCAAGTATTTGCCTCCAACCTTTACAACCCAGCAAAGAATAAAATTTTGTTATGATCTAAGGCATTACTTTTGGGATGACCCACATTTATATAAAGAAGGAGTAGATGGTATTATGCGAAGATGTGTTCCAGAATTTGAACAACAAGAGATATTGAGAAAATGTCATGGCAGTGCTTATGGAGGACATCATGCTGGTGATAGGACTGCACAAAAGGATTTACAATCTGGATTTTATTGGCCTACCCTTTTCAAAGATGTAAGGAAGTTTGTCTTATCATGTGATCAATGTCAAAGAGTTGGTAACATTTCTAGACACAATGAAATGCCTATGAATTATTCTCTTGTTATTGAACCTTTTGATTGTTGGGGATTTGACTTTATGGGTCCCTTTCCTCCTTCAAAAGGATATACTCATATTCTTGTTGATGTTGACTATGTTACAAAGTGGGCAGAGGCCATACCTACAAATAGTGCTGATGGTAAGACCTCTTTAAAAATGCTTAAAGATGTTATTTTTCCTAGGTTTGGTGTGCCTAGATATCTCATGACTGATGGAGGCTCTCATTTTATTCATGATGGTTTTAGGAAAACTCTTGCTAAATATGATGTTAACAATAGAATTGCTTCAGCTTATCACCCCCAAACCAGTGGCCAAGTAGAACTTTCCAATAGGGAAATTAAATCTATCTTGCAGAAGACTGTTAATAGATCTAGGAAAAATTGGGCTAAAAAGTTGAATGACGCTTTATGGGCTTATAGAACTGCTTATAAAAATCCTATGGGGATGTCTCCTTACATAATGGTCTATGGGAAAGCTTGTCACTTGCCTTTAGAATTAGAACATAAAGCTTATTGGGCAGTGAAAGAATTGAATAGAGATTTTAAACTTGCTGGTGAGAAAAGATTGCTTGACTTGAGTACTTTAGATGAGTGAAGAAGTGAAGCTTATGAAAATGCTAGACTCTTTAAGGAAAAAGTTAAAAGATGGCATGATAGGAGAATTCTCAAAAGGGAGTTCCATGTTCGTGAGAAAGTTCTTTTGTATAGGTCTCGTCTCAGACTTTTTGCAGGGAAACTACTCTCAAAATGGGAAGGGCCTTTTGTTATTAAGGAAGTATATCGTTCAGGTGCTATCAAAATATCTTCTTTGAAGGACGACACCACACAAGTGGTGAATGGTCAAAGACTAAAACATTATATTTCTAGAGATTCTTATAACAAAGATGTTGATATTATTCAAATGGTGACTCCAGAAGAATTTATCAGAAACCAAACACCAGAATCTGCGGAGTCCATCTTTGAATAGGTAAAAGTGGTGAAAACAGAAGGTTCGTGAGAACCCTATCTTTTTATATTTTTTATGTTTTTATTACATACGGAAGGTTACGAAACGAAACAGAGGAGGAAAAGGAGGCCAGGGTGGACACACCCACCCTAGGCGCGGGCCCCAGCTGGCCGCGCCTGGAGGGGGTGTGAGCCCCCTAAGCTCCGTCTCTGCCTCGTTTTTGCACCAGTACCTTCCTTATGATTTGAAACTCTGTAATATATAACCCCCGGATCCCCTGAAGTTCATGTACCGTGTTCTTGTCGTGTTTCTATTTTGATCTATTTCCGTTAGGCAGATTCTCAGTTTGGAGCCTCAATATCTTCCCCTGGATCACCCACGGAGGACTCCTCCGAGGATGCTATCAACCCGTACATGTATGAGTTTAAGATTCATCCTAAGGAGTTGATTCTCAAGGATGGGAAGGTGCAGATGAAAGAAGTTCATGGCTCTAAAGGAGAAGGCAGTCTGGAAGATAGGATGGAAGCATTGGAGCAGGAAGTTTTCAGGTACAAGAAGATGGTAGAACACGAAGTGGATATCATCCATAAGATAAGTTCAGAACTCATCACCAAGCACAAGGAGGAGGTTGCTGAGCTCCGAGACGAAATCCTCTCACGCCATCAGGCCACCAACCAATTACAAGCATAACTCTACGACATACAAAATCAAAACTGTGAGTATGGGGCTAGATTTAATCGCATAAGCTTTGCTGCTAGTTTCGGGATTGTGGAAACCAAGGCACCCTTTTTGGATGGAGAACCTTTGCCTTGGAAGTCTGATGATGACAAGAGAACACCACCATCACCGAAGGAGTAATTCATCATCAGGTTTGGCATCCCCTTGGCTTGTTCCAAGCTTGGGGGAGTGTCACGGTATCACATCATTATCTTTTATCTTTTACCTTTTTAGTAGATTCATATCTTTGGTAGAGAAGTTATCTTATATGTTGTTTTTCATGTGGATGTATCTCTCCTTTAGTTTCTATGTATCCCTTGGTGTGAGTGCCTTTATGGAATATTAATGAGAAGTTTCATCTTTTACTTTTTACACTTCTTATTTTAGTTTGCAATCTCTATTATATGATTGATCTTGTTGATCAGTATTGGTATCACTTTGGGAGCATCAAGTAGATCTAAATTGGTTTTTGCAAACCGAGCTCTGGTCAGTAGCAACACTTTTTGAGGTTTGAAAGGAAAGGAGAAAAAGCTTACAACTATTTTGTATCATTTATTTTCTTTCTTGATTAGCTCATAAGCTTAGTATTCTTTATTTAAGATCTTTTGTGTCTTCAAGGAATATTGCATGTTTGGCTTTATCTCTTGTAGGTTTGCTTGTTTCCTTCAACTCTTTTGCTTGCTACCCAGCCTTGCTAGCCAAAAACTTGTTTTGAGAAGGCATACTTCTCATGCATCCAACCCCTTTGAACCAAACCTGTGCCATTTGTGTCCACCATATCTACCTATTAGCATTATTGTTATTCCAATCAAATTCTCAAAATTTATCTATCTTTCGAATTAAAAATTATTTTGTTATGTGAAAATAGTTAGTAAAGCTCTCACGAACTTGATGGCACACCTTATTTTCTTGCCCCTAATAAACTTGAACCATTGTGTCATCGAAGTTGTATATGCTTGCATCTATACATTGGGATTAGCAGAACCGTGTTGTCACGGGGAACTCTTTCAACACTTATGGATACATATCCAGTTGATATCATGTTATTTTGTTTGCAAATTTCGTCGGTGTGAAATAAAAGGGGAGCTTGTAAGTCCATGGAGTTATGTATGTGTGTTAGAGAAACGCCTGGGACACTAGCCTAAGACATGCCTAATCATGGTGGAAACTTGCAGCATAACCATAGTGAGCAATCTGTGAAGCATCCTCAATAAAAACCTATACAAATAGCAAATAAAAAGACCGTTGAGATGCTCACTGTCTGCTTGCCTTGTCATTTTGATTATGTGATAGCTCATGTATCATGTGCAAGGGGTACCCCATTGGCGGTTCTTTATGATACACATGTACTTACCATGACAAGAACTTACCGGTAACTAAAGTTGAGTAGCATGAGGAGCGACCCTCGTACTCAAGGGACATGAGATTGCCAACTTATATTTCGTCAAGCATATACTCCATCTTTGTTCACTTTAACCTTAATCACCTCAATATGCTTATGATAGGGGCAATGAGGGCTCAAAGCTAGTAAGTACCATAATCTTTTGGAAGCTCTTTATGAACTTGAAATCCCTGTTTCCCTCTATGAAGGGCCTTTCTTCTATTTCTAAGTTGAGTCAGTAAACCTATTTCCTCTCTATCTCTAGCAAGCATTTGAGTTGTTGTGTTTCAAGCATTCATATGATGATTTATTAAATCATGTTCTTTATCTTCCTTGTTTGCATAAGACTCTTATCTATTGAGTATTACTTTGAAAGCCACCATTGTGAAAAATCTTTTATGTTTGAACAAAGAGTACTCTTGTTGTGAAGACTTCTACAAAAGCTTTTTGTGAAATTGTTTGCCAGCTGTTCTCTGACCAAGAACAAAGTTTTCCAATTCCAATTATGATTTATCTTTATGCATCTATATTGTGACTCCTATACTTGTTGCAAGTTGAGTTATATAATGGTGAGTTGTTTTCTTCTATGATTTGTGTAATGGTAAGTGTGATGCTTCTTGTCCGTATTCTTTTATCGACACTTCACTCCATAAACCTGTGGGCATGTTTACTGAGCTCAGTTTTCGCTTGGGGACAAGCGAAGGTCTAAGCTTGGGGGGGACTTGATACGTCCAATTTGCATCACCATTCTATATCATAATTTGCCTCTATTCTTTGATATATTTTTTATTAAGAGCTGTTACTTATGTCTTTTCATCTGTTTTTGCATGTTGCATGATTCTTGGAGGATGAACTGCCGGAGTCAGGATTCTGATGGAAAAATAGGTGTTTTGATGCAATTTCGTGAAGATCAGATAAATACCAGAAAAACTACGGAAAATCATATTTTCCCAGAATACGAAGAAAGCCAGAAGGGGAGGCGGAGATGGCCCCCCTAGGCGCGGGACACCCCTATGCCACGCCTACAGGGGGTGTGGCCCACCTCTGGCTCCGCCCTCTCGCCTATATCTTCTCCTCGAAACCCTAAAACAGGAGGAGCGACCAAAGAAAGATTTTGTCGCCTCTGCGGGGCGGAAAACACCGAGAGATAAAGAGCTCTCCAGCAGACAGATTTCTGCCGAGGAAATTCCTTCCCGAAGAGGGGAGATCGTCGCCATCAACACCATCATCAAGCTAGACTTCATCGAGATCATCATCGTCGTCATCCACACCATCATCTCCACGAGCACCATCATCACCACTCCATCCCGCTGTAAAATTTGTGTTGAATACTTGCATAGTTCTTAGGGGAAACTTTCCCGGTGTTGATTATTATTGTAGTTGATGCTTGTGAGTGGAACCATTGGATTATTGTTTATGTTCAGATTGTTATCCATAAGCATATCATCTTTGATCTTGATCCATATGATGCCTTGTGAGTAGTTCGTTTAGTTCTTGAGGACATGGGAGAAGTCATGTTGTTAGTAGTGGATTTGTGTTGAGATATTATTCAATGGTTTAGTATTTAGGTTGTGGTGCTATTCTTCTAGTGGTGTCATGTGAACATCGACTACATGATACTTCACCATTTATGGGCCTAGGGGAATGCATTGTGTATTTGGCTATTAATTCTGGGGTTGCCGGAGTGACAGAAACCTGAACCCCCGTTAGGACACCATTGCACAAGGGAGCGTAGGATCTCAGATTTTAAGGTTGTGGTTAGGTTTATATCTTAATTGCTTTCATGTAGTTGCGGATGCTTGCAGGGGGTTTAATCACAATTATGTATTAGTCCAAGTAAGGTCGGTACATTAGCACAGGTTCACCCACACAACACTTACAACACCAAAGAAGACTACTCGGCTATTTGAAGCGAAAGCAAAGAGAATAAAAAGACACAAGCAAAGAAGATGAAGTAGTTGTAATAGAAAATAATAAAAGCGATAAGCAACAACAAAAGAAAGTAACTAAGGAGACTGGTCTCCCACAAAAGGTAAAAGATAAGAATAAGAAACTTCCATATCCAGATCGCAAAAAGAAATCACCGGATGAGGTAATATATGACTTTTAAAAAGGAATTAAGTGATCTTCGTCTAGAAATTCCATTTGCGGATACAATAAAAGTACCTGCCTATTCTAAATTTATCCTTGATATTCTCAATAGAAAGAAAGAGATAACTGAAATCGTCGCCATGGTGACTAGTTACCCTGCTAATGGGAGGCTATTGTCTAAGTCAGGAGATCCTGGGATACCAACTATTTCATGTTCAATAGGCAAAATGATATTCATAATTCCTTATGTGATTTAGGTGCAGGAATTAGTGTAATGCCATATTCCCTCTATAAAAGGTTAGGATTAGGGGAATATTCCCCCACTTCTATCACTTTATAGATGGCTGACAAATCCACTAAACAGCCTGTTGGTATGATTGAGGATGTTCTACTTAGAATAGATGAACATGTTATTCCCACTGACTTTATTATTCTTGAAATGCTAGAGGATGAAAAATTATCTATAATACTTGGAAGACCTTTTCTTAGCACCGCAGGAGCGTCAGTTGACTATGCTGAAGGGAAAATAATCTTCAATGTTTATGATGCTGAAATAATCCGGTATTTTCCAAAGAAACTAGAAGCAGGAGAAAGATATGTTCCACTGGAAAAACGAGTTCATATAGTAAGTGCCTTTGATAAAGGGCAACCCAAGGTAAGAATTCGAGAATAGAAAAAAGGTTAAAATATTCAACCGTTCTTAATAAAACGCTTAATGAGAGTCAACCCATATTATTAATAAAGTAGAGTTAAATAATAAGATGTTCATCGCATTCCTACAACTTTTTCATAGACATTCTTGTGGAAGCGCGCCCGTAAAGATGCAGTTGTCAAAAAGTAGTAGAAATATCGACTAAATAAGCATAGATTTAGTGTAGAAAATAAAGTTTGAGTTCTATATGTAGAAACTAGCTTAATCATATTGTTCAGATTAAAAAGTGCATCTCTAAAAATTTGGGTTAAAAAGCATGTTCCAGGAGTTGTAACGACCAACTATACGGTGGAAATATTTATTCTAGCCGTATAGTTGCGGCCGTATAGAAATTCTCAAAACTTGCGGCTCGGATACAGAAGGTTTGACGACCAACTATACGGCAGGACCATTTGGTCCGGCCATATATTGTGTCTGTATAGTTGTGATCTGGTGTTGGGAAACCCTAACCCTCGTCGCCACCACAACTATACGGCGGGAGCTACTTAACCCGGCCGTATAGCTCCCGCCGTATAGTTTTCCACGACCACTTAAACGGGTCGGGGCAGGCTAGGGTTCTTCCTCCCCTCATTATTTCTCTCAAACTCTCTCTCCAAACCTCTCAAAACCACCCTAGAACTCTCGATTCTTCGCGGATTTCGTTCGTTTGAGTGGGGGAATCAACAGATCGGTGTGTTTCTCTCCCTATCCATGCTTTATTTTTCAGAATTCCATGGTTGAAATCCTCTCATAGAATTAGTGGATGAATTCAAGATTGATTGATTTTCCCTTTTGATTTCTCACGTTAGGATTGAATTCCTCCATGTAGAATCGTTCATATATCATGTAGAAACTATATGCCTAAGGTTTTATGTTGAAATTTCTCAGTGCATCGAGATGAACAAGCTTGGTAGTATTTTTCGCACGAGCAAGTGCCAACGTAGTGAAGGCTCGGGGCTCCGGGCTGAGCTCGACAACAAGTATGCCATTGTTTTGGCAAGGAAGGTGTTGCCCACATGATGGGTCGATGACGGCTTTCTCAACTTAGCAGGGTTAAGGGCAGACTTCGAACACTTCTGTCCAAATGCAGGGCTATCAAACCTCGCGAATGCAAGCCACTACACCTACGCCGAGCTCACCCATGAGTTCCTTGCCTCCTTCTACGACAACTATAAGGAGAAAGGTAATGCATGCATGGTGAGTTTCACCGTTGACCAACGGCCATATCAAATCACTTTTCAACAATTTTTTGAAGCTTATGGATTCCCTCAAGAAGGGTAATCAACTGTAACAAACTTGTATAGCGTCTCGAGTGGAGAAACTTGGGAGGTTATTTCTGTTAATGGTGGCAGGGACTTCTACAGAAGAAGATGTCCACCATTCAGATCCCAACCATCTGTTACTTCGCTTTGTTTCTTGCTAACACTTTGTTAGGAACCAGATATGCTGGCTCCATGGCCAATGCAGACATGTCCATGATCACCAAGGCACTCTTCCCTAATGCGTCGCAGAGTCCCACTCCTGCAGCTCTATTCCTCCAGCACCTCTGCCATCAGAGCAACAAAAATAAAGGTGATATTCGCATAGGTGGACTGGTAACCCACCTAGTCCAAGCTCTTGGAATTGCAATTCCTATTTTGCAACCTGTTGATGGCTCCATACTTATGGATGTCAAGTATATAACTGCTTGCGGCTTCCTCGATGTTTACCGAACTAACAGGAGGCTTCGAGCCTATCAATTTGATTATCTTGATGTTGTGCAGGATGATCATGTGCCATTTCCTTGCCCACAAGACTTCGAGGTTTAGGGGAGGGACAACTAGATCCTCACCAATGATCAAGTGACTGAGATCATGGAGACACTCTATCCTGACTCCGAGGAAGAGGAAGAAGGAGAGCAGTAGGATGAACAACAGAAGCAGGAGCAGGAGTACAACCCTGCTTGGGAGGGACTATAGAAGCAGTAAGAGGGACCTTGGGATGCATGGCCCAATCAGCAGCAACAGCAGTAGGGGTTCAACAATGTCCCCTATCAAGATTTTCTGCAGCTCAACCAGCGCGTTGGGGAGATCGACCAGACTCTGCATGGAGTGAGTGAAGATGTGAGTGCCTTAACTCACAACTTTAGTCACTTCATGACCCACTTCCCCGACTACTATCAGCAGCATCCGTACCCGCCGCCAAACGATGGCAAGAACTAAGCATGGCAACAGCCTAAGCAGGAGGTTTGAAAACCGCAAAACTTGCATTCATATTTTTATTTCTTCTTTTGATTTGTTTTCTTTTCCAAGAATAGCATGTTTACTTTTAGTTTGCATTCTTAAACCAAAAACACAAAAAATTAGTCGTAACCTTTATTGCAAATTTGTTTCTTTGTTTTTCCTCGGAGATTGCTCAATATCAGGTGACTTGGCAATAGGGAAATATAGAGGGGATTCGACTCAAGTACGAGAATGAAGCAAGCAAGAGGAGGTATCACATTCCTTTCATCACCTCTTCTGCATCTTTAAATTGATCCTACAATTATTTACTCGCTTGCACTTGAGTCACTCCCCACCTAGCTTGTTATCGTATAAATTATATTCCCTTGCCAGTGTCCTCTTTTAGCTTTGAAACAATGAGAAATGAACTTGGTTGAAATATTTCTGACATTTTTACAACAATAAAAAGCATCCAAGAGATGACTTGAGTCCATGTTTATCCCAAAGGATTTGATTTTAGAAACTACTCAACCCCATTGAGCTTAATGTAAATAGACTCGATAGCACCCTTGAATGAAATTGTATAATAAAATGGATGCTTCAAAGTAGTAGAGAGTATGCCATAGTAGGATATTGTTTACGCATGTCACTATAACACTACCGTACTCCATGGGAAACTATTAACTCCGCTGGCCAACGAACGATCTAAATGTAGGAAACCACTTGATTCCAGCTATTAAGTTATGTAAACGTTTGTAGATGCAATGCTATGACGGGTAAAATTTTAGTCTCCTTGTGGTTTCACATTCCAAGTGAAGTTGTAGTACTCCTCTGACCCACTATTGTTCAACAGTTATCTATTGGCATTGTCACGAGTGCACAACACAGTCCCAATTAATATGTCAAAATTAGTGGCATGATTTCTCTATGAAAGAGCTAAAGTTTTTGAAAAACAAGGAAAGGAAAAAGGTGCTTTGTGAGTCTTGAAATTTTGACGTTGGAGTAGATGAGTTGTTCTTAAATTAAATGTTCTTGGTGCCAACTTGAGTATTCTTAATTGATTAAAGGAACAAGAGCAGAAAGTTTTCATCTCTCAATAAGAGAGAAAACAAAAAGATTTGTTTCACTTTCCTAGCTAAACTTTTGACACTCGCTCGGGCATATGATTTATTTGCTAGCAAGATATATGTGGTTAGGAAGTGAACTCGGTGCAATCTTGTGAATATTTGTATGATCATGTTTAAGATTTCAGGAATTATAAAGAAAAGAATTTGACACCAATTCGAGTTTGTAAGTTCTTTTATTTAAGTCTTGAATCTTCACTATCCTTTCTTATTTCCTTGTCACTCGAGGGAGAGCAACATCTAAGCTTGGGGGAGTTGATAGCTGTGAGATTCGACACATTTTTTATGGTTTCTATCAATGGTTTTCGTTTGGATTTGATGGGTTTCTAGCTTTACTTAACGATAATACTTCGGTAGCAAATAAAACTTGGTTTTTAATGTGTGTTTCAGGCTCTGAACATCTACAGAGGGATTTAACAACAAAAGCATAATATTCAGACAAAAACAAGCAAGTCTCTTTTTGGAAGCAATCGAGGGGAGTATACTGAAGCTTTAACGAGCAACTATACGGCGGGAATATTTTTCTAGCCATATAGTTCCCGCCGTATAGCTGCCATCGCCTTGTTCTTATTAAAAGGGACAACTTTCGTGAAGAGGCAGAGGACGAAAACAGAACACACGAGCCGCCATCCCATCCAGAAGGGAGAAAAAAGAGATCCGGAGAAGAATGGGAAGACGTTCTTCATCTCGCTCCACGATCTTCGATCTCCTAGACACCACACCTCCATAGCCATTACTTGTACTTGAGAGAGAGAGAGAGATCTCCACTGATACGTCCAAAACGTATCTACTCTCTCTAACACTTTTCTATTATTTCTTATCTAAACTTGTGTGATTTGGATGCAACAAGGACTGACGTTGTTTTCAGCAGAATTACCTTGGTGTCTTGTTTTTGTGCAGATAATCAACTATCAGGAAAAATCCTGAAAAATATGCCAAAAACTATTTTTCACCAAAAGATCCACGGAGCCAGAATGGGAGACAGAGAGGAGGCCTGGGGGGCCCAGACCCACCCCAGGCGCGGGCCCACCTGACCCCACACATGGAGGGGGTGCTGCTACCCTAGGCAGCTCCTCGGCCTCCCTCTGCGCCTATAAGTTTCCTTTCGACCTAAAAATCGAGGAGGGGTTCGATATTTTTCCAGAAAGAGTTTCGCTCCGCCGCCGCCACCAGAAACCAAGATTCGGTTCCAGAAACTCCGTTCTGGCACCCTGCCGGGACGGGGAATTTGGAGAGGATCATCGACATCGTCATCACCAACGCATCTCCATCAACCACCGATGTTTCCCTCATCCATGAGTGAGTAATCCCCCGCTGTAGGCTTGGGGATGGTTGTAACATCCCAAAAATATCAAACTTAGATCATCAAAACACTAATCATCAAGTTTAGGGTTAACAAAAACTTTTCTAAATGAATTCATGAATGCATGTATATGTGTATGCATGGATTTTGAATTTCTTTTAAAACCACCTTGTTTGTGTGATCCATTGCTTGTAAAATGTTTCTTAGGTGAAAATAACATCATCTAAAACATTTCCCACACTTTTCCTTAAGACAAGTAAATCAAAACAAATATATTAAGTGAATGGTCATTTTGACCAATTTAACTCCCATGCCTACTTTGGCTGTCTCAAACTTTCAAAACCTAATGAAACTTTTACGGATCTTTGCACCCCTTGAATGTACTCATAACAGAGTATCAAGGCCCACTTTGTGATCATCCAGAAACTTTCAAATGCATAGTTTAAATGACAATTCAAAATTGAATCTTCTTCATATGGGAAGATCCCACTTTTTCAAAACCCACTCAAACAAGCTCAACTTTCAAAACCCAAGCATCTGCAGACTCACCAGAACCAATCTAGCAAACCCACCAAAATTCATTTCAAAATTCAAAACTTGATTTCATGCGGCCATTTCATCAAACAGGTTGCAGACACAAATCAAACAAAACATCAAACACTATAGTGTGCAGTGTTTTGAGCCTAACTTGTTCCTAGTTAGCTCACACACCCAATAGATCATCTAGAAAGATTAGCCCAACACTAGCACCCTGTGAGCTTGCCATTGTCATTAATGGTGAGTGAGCACCCCATGTCACCCCATTGTGGACATGAGCTAGAGGAAGAACTAGCCGTACCAACCTTGTCCGGAGGCAGCCCACCGTCCACCGCCAATGCCTGTCCCAGCCGCGAGCGTTGCCAAGCCCTGGACCACGCGCACGAGACACGCCCAGACCATGCCGAGCGTGCGCCAGAGCACCACCCTCGACCATCACCCACAGACCGCGCGCCGCCCTCACCGCGTGCATACACGATCACCACCGACCCAGGAGACCGCCAGACACCCCCGTTTGCCGCCCCGTGCCATACAGCCACCGCCCGCCGTCGAAGACGCTGCCTCTGCCTTGAGCGCCGCCCGTTCAGACCAAACCACGCCCCATGCCTCGCGATCATGTCGTTGAGCATCGCCAGAGACACTGCATTGTCCCTACCCTTGCCCATGCCTATAGCACTGTAACGTCGCCCCTCGCTTGACTATAAATAGAGGCCACCCCCGCACGATTTCTTCACACCATCTCACTCCCCTCTCCCCACTGACCATGCCACACCATCCTTAGAGCAAGCCGAGCACCACCTGGCGAATTTCACGAGCTGCCGCTGCCAGGAGAAGAAGGGAGCCAGCGATTGGAGCCGCCCCAGGAGAAGCCACCGGTACCAGGAGGTTCGCCGTCGTCGACTTCGTCGTTCGCCCGCCTCGCCGACCCTCGCCCGTACCCCGGTGAGCCCCCAGCACCCCTCACTGGCCGCGCTAGGTTTCATTCTCGCCGGAGCTGTCTCGCGTCGACGATGACCCTCAGCCGTCGGATTAGAACTAGATCGAACGATCCACGTTGCCCCATACCGCTTCGCCTAGCCCCGTGTCACTGATGAGTGGGGACACCCACTTAAGCAGCCCGCGGGAGCACTGCGCTGAGCAGGCCGGCCCGTTAGAATTTCCCCCGCAGCCTAGCAATTCAAATTAAACCTTTTTCTTTTTAAATTCAAACACACTTCTGTACCCAACTTCAAAAATCAACCCAGATCGATTCAGTGCACCAAATTGGGTGAAACCAATTTTGTTGGAAAGGTCTATGAATGCTTAATCCAAGCCCGTTGGATTCAAGTCATTTGGATCTGTAGATCACCCATAGGAAAAATAACAAGGCAGAAGCTTTTCTGCATTCAAACATTTTTCAAATTTAAACCATAAAAGCTTTTGAGTTGATTTCAACTCTCAAAAATCACATTTAACCATACCTTTCAAAATATATAAAAATATATAGGTTTACTTGCAGAAATAATGTTCAAGGAATAAAAGAATGCTTCATAAGCATTTCTAGGCACTTTAGTTAATTAAAATAAAAAGGTAAAACCTTATTAAATTTTGACACCACTTTAAATCACATTCCCATGGACTACAATATGTGGTGATGACATGTGTCAAAATGATCCCATGTTTAGTTTGGAGAATATTAAATCTTAAGTAGTTTTTCAATGAGTAGAAATTACTTCTCTAAAAATAAGAAGTTTTAAACCAAGCTTTAACCTTGTAATGTTAGAGATGATGCTAGATCATCTATAGGACCCTTGTGTGTGATGATTGCAAGTAGTTAAGTATTGTTTGGTGATTGTGTACCTCGTATTTATTCATAGACACTAGTACCGACCAAGGATACTACGAGGAGGAAGGAGGATACTACGAAGAGGAAGCCGAGGAGAACTTCAACCACTGCTCTGCGCAAGGCAAGCTAGCACTTGCAAGATACTATACCTATGCAAGCTAATTACTATGCAAGCCTAATACTACTAGCGAATGTGCAAGCTAATACTTGCAAGATACCTTACTGATGCCACAAACCCATACTTGTGATATGAATACTATATGCCTTGCTAAACCAATCCTAGTTTTATGGCAAGCTTCTTACTTTATTTCTTTATCAAAACTTACTTAGAGTCTACCTAAGAGTTTGGTAGATACTAGACAGTTGTGCCGAAGGTTGCTTAAAGAGCATAAAATTTGGCCTAATCTAGAAACCTTGATATCAGCCTAAGATATAAGGTTAGACTTAGTGAAACTCCACCAGTTACCACCCCTCACTATTACTACCCCCACCTGTAGATGCTAGTGCTAAGCATAAAACTTGATCAACTTTTAGATGGGAATACTTGGTGGAAAAATGGTTATGAAAACCTTGGAATGATGGATCATTCTATTGAAATGTTTTGGACATGTGTTTCCAAACACTTGATGATTTTGGTGATGAAAATGTTGAGGCATGAGCCTTAGCCCTTTATAAAACTGATGGTTGTCTGGATGTGATACCATTCCAATTTTAGCGTACAACCACAATACCCGAATATTGGGTAGGGCTTGACTGGAAACTTATATTCCTTAGTATTAGTTCCCTCACGGCCAAGGTCTGAGCTGAGGCTACCTTGTGAAGATTGTCCACAATGCGGTACCCAAGATGACGGTGGTCATGGTTGGGAGGCCAAACTCACAGGAGAGGTGCTTATACTAGGGCGTGTAATTGAAAGGTTAGGATTGATTATCCATATCGAGTATGGTGAGTTCAGGATTTGTTCTGAGATATCGAATGTTGTGGTGAAAGTGTACAATCTCTGCAGTGTCAAACTATTGAATAGCGCGTCATGATTATGGACAGATTAGTGGCCATCTTGTTCCCCGTCAGACTTTTAAAATGACTTGTGAAATGAATTGAGACTTTGACGTGAACACAACAGAGTTGTGACCTGAATTACAAGATCCCACTTAGGAGTTATAAAGTTGTGACTAACTTTGGAACTTAGTAAAGATAAACCTGGCTTTTTGCAAAACAACCCTAGAGCCTAGTGTCCTATTATCCAAAAAAACCTTACCTATTAGTATTAGTTTGCGAGTACTTAAAGAGTACTCATGGCTTTGTCCTGGCTATTCCATGGCGGACTATGAAGAGGAGTACCTGGAGGATGGACCCCAGGAAGGTTACGACAACTAGGATCATCTCCCATCGTCAGCATTGCCTGTGACCCCGAAGATGGAGCTTCGCCTACGCTACCGTTATTATTACGTATTTCGCTGCTTGATGTTGTATTAAGAACTGGATCATGAGATCCCCATTTGTGTAAGAACTTATGTATCGTTTGTAATGGATGAAGTACTATGGTATCCAATTCTGTTATGTCTCGCAAAAATGGTAATCCTGGGATTGCGATGTATGGCATAACAGGCATCTAGGATTGAAAAATCCGGGTGTTGACAATGGTAGGGATTGGATGAGTTCTATCATGTAATCGAATAAGATCTGTTAGGGCATAGTGCCTAGTATCTCTATTAGTGCTATTTGACTTTGTTGCAACTTGTTGTGCTTAATGCTTGTCACTAGGGCCCGAGTGCCATGATCTCAGATCTGAACTTATTATTGAATCATTATGATAGTATTGTTTGTGATCTTATATGCAAGTTGTGTACACATATCATTGTCTGGATCCAAAGGCTCCAAAGTGACAATAATTGGGACAACCGGAGGGGATGGCTATGGTGTGAAGATCACATGTGTTCACGGAGTGTTAATGCTCTGCTCCGGTGCTTGATTAAAAGGAGCACCTTAATTGCCAGTAGTTCCCTAGAGGCCCCGCTGCCACGGGCTGGCTGGACAGAAGATGTTGTGCAAGTTCTCATTGCGAGCATGTAAGACTATATTTGGAGCACATGCCTAGGATTGTTTATTACTTGGATGCTTGTTATTATTTATCTGCAATGTCCTAGATCTTGAGGTTACATGTTTAGACTCGTCCATGCAACGCCCGTCCATCCATCCCTATGCATACCGCACTCGAATCCTACTGTTATCGTTACTGTTACTATTACTACTGTTTCACTTTTGCTGTTACTGCTGCTGTTGCTACAACCAAACTGTTACCACTGATAAACTTCTGTGAGCAAGAACTATTTCCAGGTGCAGCTGAACTGACAACTCAGTTGTTAAGGCTTGCAAGTATTCTTTGGCTCCCCTTGTGTCGAATCAATAAATTGGGTAATACTAGCCGCGAAGACTGTTGCGATCCCCTACACTTGTGGGTCATCAAGATTATTTTCTGGCGCCATTGCCGGGGAGCATAGCTTTATTTGTAAGTTCACTTGGATCTATTATTGTTCACTGCTACTCCTTTCATCACGGGGAAGTCTCGTGATGGAAAGTTTCCTATTTTTCCATCCACTACAAGAAGAGGTACGGTCCTAAACACCTCTGTTGCTCTTGATTCACCGTCTGTTATAAGTAAGCTTGTCACACCACCACCACATACTCATGCTACACACACTGCTACTACTGAATCTGAAACTGCTTTTGATGCTCATGATGTTACATCTACTGTGCTTGATGCGAGTGGTTCACTAGGTCCTTTTCTAGATGCTACTATGGCTAGTCTAGGAAATACCGAAACTCCTAGTGAAGACACTGTTACACCTGTTAGCTCACCTGAGGCTAGTGAGAGTTATGATATTAATGATGGTTACATTGAGTTCACTGATGAATTTGTTGAAAAGTGCCGAAACACACATGGTACTAGTGCTATGAAGAGTCTCCTTGCTAGACGTACTATAATGCCTAAGTTGTCCTCTGATCCTAAGTTTGCCACCTCTCCCATAGATATTAAAGATGAAGATTATGATTTCTCTCTTGATTTATCTTATTTAGATATTGTTGAGAAAGAACCTTTTTGTGGGACTGAAAATGAGAGTGTTGTGGCTCATATGAATGAGCTTTCTACTATGAGTGCTTTGTTCTCTAATGATTTTAAGATGCGCAAGTACTTTGTTACTAAGATCTTCCCTTTTTCACTAAAAGGAGAAGCTAGGGCTTGGTTTAATAGATTACCTCCTGGTTCCATTGATAGCCCTGATTGCTTGATTGATTTTTTCTTCCATAAATATTTTCCTCCCAGTGCTAGACATGCTGCTTTGCAGAGACTTTTTGATTTTAAACAGGGAGAAGAAGAGCAATTGCCTGAGTCATGGACAAGGTTCTGTGCCTTGATTCATGCACATCCTGGATGTCCATTGCCTAAGAATGAGCTTCTTTATATTTATTATAATGGACTAACTGATGATTCTAGGACATAGCTAGATAGCTTTGCTGATTGTTTTTTCAGGAAAAAGGACTCCTACAGATGTTGAAGAATTAATGACCAAGATAAGCAAGAATTATGATGATTGTACTTCAGCTGAGCTAAATACACTCGAGCCTATTACTCCTGAACCAGTTGTTCCTCAACCAATTCCAGCACCAACAACAAAGAAGAGGGGAGTTATTGCATTAAATGATGAAGTGATGAAGGAAGCTAAGAAGTGTCTAAAGGAGAAAGGTATTAGAGCTGAAGATGTGAAGAATCTACCTCCTATAGAAAAATTATGCAAGCCAATTCCCCACTCATCTACTATTGAGGTACACTCTCTCCAATTTAATGAAGGTGATATTCCTTATGGTAAGCCTCCTAATCAATGCTTAGAGGAACTTGACACATTTATTGTTAAACAAAGTAATTTTAATAACACAAGTTCAGAATCATTTATTGGAAAACTCTAGAGCTATCCATGAGTTGAAAGATATTGTGGAAAGAATTTCTAATGATATTAAAATGCTTTGTAAACACTTTCAAATGGTTCAAACCCAACTTGATCAACTTGCTAAGGTACAAAAGGATATGCTAGTTAATGCTTCAGGAAATAAACATGCTTATGGAATTAGAACTAGGAGTGGTGCAGCTACTCAAGATCCTTTATATCCCGAAGGACACCCTAAAAGAATAGAGCAGGATTCCCAACAAGGTGAAGATAGTGGTAGTCCTCGTAAGAGGAAGAAGAAGAAACATAAGATAGTTGAGGAACCACTTGAACCTGTTGTAGATCCTAATAGTATATCTGTATCTGATGCTGAAACTGAGAATGGTAATAATAATGATACTCCTGATAAGGAGGAAGGTGAGGAAGAACCTGAGAAGCACACTAAGAACACTAGGTACACAAAGGAGGATTTTGTTGCTAATAAACATGGTAAAGAGAGAGAACCTTGGGTGCAGAAACCTATGCCTTTTCTAGGTAAGAAACACAAGTCAAAGGAGGAATAACACTACAACAAGTTTTGTGAGTGGATGAATCCTTTATTTTTGCAAATTTCTTTATCTGATGCTATTAAGTTGCCTCCTTATTCAAAGTATATGAAGGATATTATCTCTAATAAAAGGAAGATTCCTAATGAGGAGATTTCTACTTTGCTTGCTAATTATTCCTTCAATGGTAAGGTTCCAAAGAAACTTGGTGATCCGGGTATACCAACTATTCCCTACTCTATTAAGAAAAGTTATGTTAGAACCACTTTATGTGATTTGGGAGTTGGAGTTAGTGTTATGCCTTTTTCTCTCTACAAGAGGCTCCAGCTAGAAAAGTTGATACCAACTGATATATATTTGCAAATGGCTGATAAGTCAACTAATATTTCTGTTGGTATATGTGAGGATGTTCCTGTTCAATTTGCTCATAATTGTATGGTTTTAACTGATTTTGTTGTGCTTGAAATGCCTGAAGATGATAATATGTCCATTATTCTTGGGAGACCTTTTCTTAATACTGCAGGTGCTGTCATCAATTGCAATCAAGGAAAAGTAACTTCTAATATTAATGACAAAGAGCACACTGACTATTTCCCAAAGAAGGTTGTTAGAAGCTATTGCCTGAATTCCATTGAAAATATTGAGAGCATCAAGGTTGGAGAAATATATTGTCCCATTTCACAAGAAAATTTTGAAACTATTATGATTGGGACCATTGTTATCAAGTATGAGGTAACATAATCACCTTGTGGAATGCAAAGTTTTGATTCATATAAGATTGTTTTGGTAACAAGACTTGATCAACCTTGCTAACAAAAGGATTTTTATGAACAAAATAATGTTTTCACAGTGGTTATACTTGCTCACTTTTATTTTTCTCCTTTCCAATCTTTGCTCTTCGTCGTGCCTAACTTAAAGGCGTTAAAGAAAAGTACTTGTTGGGAGATAACCCAAGAGTTTCCTTGAGTCTTGGAAGTTATTACTTCAGTAATGACCTCTTCTTATCCTTTTTGTTTGCTTTTTGTGCCAAGAATGACCTATAATGAGAGGGAAGTAAGATTTGGGGATTTGTTGTCCCGAAACAGATTTCTGTCCTCCACCATAAAAATTCGTGAGGAGTCTCTGTAAGTAGGATTGAGCTGACAATTTATGAATAAATCCCCCAGTATGTTATCTAACTTCTGTTAGTTCAACACTTTTTGATTTGAGTAACATAAGGTCTTTGGAAAATTCGGTTTCTACCTGCTGGTCTGTTTTGACAGATTTCTGCCATTATTTGCATTTCCTTCTTATTGATTTCTTTTCGGGTTTTTTTGGGAAATTGAGCTTTTTGAAGGAGTTGCTACAGTAGCTTGTGCTTTTAATGAAAATTCTTGTTGTTCCAAAGCTTTGCCAGAGGTCTAATATCTTTTGAAATAAACTAATGTTGCTAATGAAGATTGTGTGAAGTTTTGTATGAAAGAAAAATTTCAGGTGTAGAGAGAGGATGATGCAATGAGATGAAGAATGGACAAAAGCTCAAGCTTGGGGGAGCCACTCCATGTCACCCCAAGAATTACTCAAGAGTTACAAGCGTCAAAGCTTGGGGGTGCCCAAGGCATCCCCTTCTTCATCAATAAAAATCTCAGGTCTTTCTAGACACTTCGTTTTTATTGTTTCATGCACAGTTGTGTTGTTCTTGGAGCGTCTTAGTTTTTGTTTTTGGTTTTATTTTGCTTCGTTTGGTTTTGCGTTGGTTGCCTTCTAAAAAAATCAAAAACACCAAAAATATTTGTTGTTCTTCTTTGGTTTTGTGAGTTCTTTGCAGGGTTCAGCCATCCTCAGTGGATTTTGGTTTCATGTTAATTATTCAAGTCACACAAGTGAAGGGCAATAATGAAGATTAAGACAACTCGAGGTGTGATAAGAGGCTAGTAACGAACTCTATTTGTTTCATTTTTGTACATATACTCATCATTGTGAGCATGCTTAGCCTATTTGTGTAAGGTGTATGTCATTATGGATGCTTAGTAGTTATTGTTTGTCTATGATTAGCTCCAGCTTGCTAATAGTTTGTAGCATGTCATATGAATGTTTGCTTGCATTGTTTTGTTCATACTTTGGTATGAAATTGTGGTATCCTCCTCTGACTGTTCATGTGAATCGACTTGGCACATGTTCACGCATGCATATGACTAATCAATAGTCAGTAAGCCTCGATGATTTATTTTGCCTCAGAGTTCTTGTATCACTTTCATGCCATAATTAGTCCTGTTTTGTTGCAAGCATGATTATGACAGTTATTGCTCTCTCATTTGTCGCTCCCCCTCTATTGCTAGCCTTCACTTGCACTGAGTATGTGCTCTACTTGTGCTTCCAACTCCCCAAAACCAATATTGCCAGATGTGTCCACCATACCTACCTACTAGCATCATTTTCTACTTCAGCGCATATTCAATATGCCATGTTTTCTTCCAAAATAAAATGTTTGTCTGTTTTGAGAAAGTTAGTTAGTAAAGCTCTCACGAACTTGATGGCACACTTTATTCCTTGCGCTTAATAATCTTGAACCACTGTGACTAGTCCATGAAAGTTATATGCTTGCTTATTATATCTTTGGGAGTCGAGAACCGTCTTTATCACGAGCGCTTTCAACACCTGTTGGATATCTCATCTAGTTGATATTTTGCTCTTTTGTTTACGGATGTCGATGATGTGAAATAAAAGGGGATGTTGTGAGTTCATGGAGTTTATACATTGTGTTAGAGAAACACCTGGGCCGCTAGCCTAAGCCATACCTAATCATGGTGGAAACTTGCAGCATCACTGTAATGAGCATCTAGGAAGCATCCTCAATAAAAAGCTATGCATATAGTAAATAAAAAGATTGCTGAGATGCTCATTGTCTGCTTGCCTGATCATTTTGGTTATGGGAAAGCTCTTGTACCATATGCAAGGGGTACCCCGTTGGCGGTTCTCGATGATATGCATGTATTTACAATGACAAGAACTTTCAGGTGACCAGAGTTGAGTAGCATGCAGAGTGGCCCTCGTACTCAAGGGACTTGGGATTTTCAGCCTATGATCTGTCAAGCATATGATTCAGAGTGGACCTCACTTTCACCTTAACCACATGAAGATGCCTATGATAGGGGCAATGAGATCTCAAAGCTAATGAGTACCTTCCTTTCAGCATTAGGAAGCCTTTCAAACCTTCACAAAACCGTTTTCACAACTTCGTTGAGTCGCCACTTATTCTATGAGCACCTTCTTGAGAGCATAGTTATCATTCTTGTGTTTGTTCCGTAACTTGGTTAATTATGTCTTGAATTTGATGCTTGTATCTCTGATATCTTTACCTCTAGTATTCACTTGAACTTCAGAGGTGCCTTGGCATTTATATTGTTCTCTTCAAACAAAGGCAAGAGAGATACCACTCTATCATACCTTATTATAAGCATTGCACTATTGCTTATGTTTATGTTTCATGCTACTTATTATTATTGAGTTGGTTTCTTTTCATATCTTGCAATGACTATTGAGTAGACTTAGTTGCATACTCCTTATTATGATTTTTTTAAGAATCTACTCCTATGCTGAGAATATTTACATCATATGAAGCAATATGTTCGTGAAAGTTCTTTTATCACACTCAGTTTTCAACTGAATTGCTTGAGGACAAGCAATAAGCTAAGCTTGGGGGGTTGATACGTCCAAAACGTATCTACTTTCTCGAACACTTTCCTATTGTTTCTTCTCTAAACTTGTGTGATTTGGATGCAACTAACATGGATTGACGTTGTTTTCAGCAGAATTACCTTGGTGTCTTGTTTTTGTGCAGAAAATCAACTATCAGGAAAAATCCCGGAAAATATGCCAAAAACTATTTTTCACCAGAAGATCCACGGAGCTAGAAGGGGAGACAGAGCGGAGGCCTAGGGGGCCCAGACCCACCCCAGGCGCGGGCCCACCTGACCCCGCGCCTGGAGGGGGTGCTGCCACCCCAGGAAGCTCCCCGGCCTCCCTCTGCACCTATAAGTTGCCTTTCGACCTAAAAACCCAGGGGGGTCGATAGTTTTTCAAAAAGAGTTCCGCTCCGCCGCCGCCACCAGAAACCAAGATTCGGATCTAGAAACTCCGTTTTGGCACCCTACCGGGACGGGGAATTTGGAGAGGATCATCGCCATCATCATCACCAACGCATCTCCATCAACCACTGATGTTTCCCTCATCCATGAGTGAGTAGTCCCCCGTTGTAGGCTTGGTGATGGTAGGGATTGGATGAGTTCTATCATGTAATCGAATAAGATCTGTTAGGGCATAGTGTCTAGTATCTCTATTAGTGCTATTTGACTTTGTTGCAACTTGTTGTGCTTAATGCTTGTCACTAGGGCCCGAGTGCCATGATCTCCGATCTGAACTTATTATTGAATCATTATGATAGTATTGTTTGTGATCTTATCTGCAAGTTGTGTACACATATCATTGTCCGGATCCAAAGGCCCCAAAGTGACAATAATTGGGACAACCGGAGGGGATGGTTGTGGTGTGAGGATCACATGTGTTCACGAAGTGTTAATGCTTTGCTCCGGTTCTCTATTAAAAGGAGCACCTTATTTCCAGTAGTTAATGCTTTGCTGAACCGACAACTCAGTTGTTAAGGCTTGCAAATATTTTTTGGCTCCCCTTGTATCGAATCAATAAATTGGTTAATACTACCCGCTAAGACTGTTGCGATTCCCTACACTTGTGGGTCATCATCCACCTTGCAAGACTATGGTTTGAGATTGTTTTCCCCATCTTGAATTGTGTTGGATTTATTTCTATTTCTTATTGTGGATCTCCACGGTAATATCAAGAAGAACTCCCTTTATTTAATTATAGCAATGATGTTTTCTTCTCTCATGCGTGAGTAAGTTCCCTTTTGCGTGGGAGATGTAGGGGATTGGTGAGATGTGATGTGCCTATATAATTTCTATTAAGTTTGTGGTTTATTTTAATTACTATATTATGTGTGCTTAACTATCTGTGGGATGCTTAATATCTGTTGTCCAATTAAAGGCCTATACAACATGATGCTTTGTTCTACATAGATAAAATCTTGTTCGATAGCAAACCGGCAACCCCCGAGTGACACGCAGATATCAATGGTAAACTAGTTTGACTCTAGGATCACGAGGATCCACCGATCTTATTGCATTATTCCGATCCGAGGAGCTTAATTGCTAAGAAACCTGGAGGATCTTAATCGTCTAGTGACTGACCATGGTTGTGATAACAGGCTAGTAGGATTATTGAAGTTGGGATGAAATCTACCAAGAGGAGTTCCGGATAATTATGGGTTGCTCGCCTACACACATACTTATAAGATTACAATTGTTATACTTATCACTCATCCACCTGGCACATTCACTATCACCATGAACTGAATCTCTCCGTGCCTATTTTGTTGTAAGGTTCCCAACCTTTAATAAGGTAGAGATCCCTGTATTTACAATGCTAGTCCCTGGATCAATAGCTAGCATCCACAGTTAAGATGTAATATCAAGAAACAAAGGTCATAATACAACTTTATAACTAGGAATAAAATAATTTATTACATCTTACATAGCTCATTTGGCTATCACATTACAATGCAGCAGAATATAACAATAGCATGGGGTCCTTCATCTTCAAAGTGCCACAGGCAAACATGTTGGTTGTAGACTTGTAATCCTATTTCAACACACTTCACTAATATCAAACAAACCTGCAACAAAACAAGTTACAGCCACAAGGGTCAATACATTTGAATTATATTGGCAAGTGATACTATGGTAGTATAGTGGAGTCTATCATATATATGCATTTGGCTAAGTGGAGCTTAGACTTGCTTTGCTCAAAATATATTTTCCTTATCATTTGAAAACTCTAAGTTTTTGCTTGACAAAAATCACTCAAGGCATCTCCCAGTAGAAATTGGTGATCCTTCAACCCTTGTTCAACCACAAGATTTTAACTTAAAAATTGGGATGAGGAGATTCTTGATAGCTTCCATGTCTTGATGCTCAAATTGTCCTTTACCAGGGACATGGCTAAGTACTTAGATTTTACACTCTGCAGAGGTGGTGCACTTTCCCCACAAGACTTGGTTTCACCAAGACAAGATCTTTCAGAAGCCTTCCCTAAGACTTGGTTTCACCTCTTTTCCCACTTCAACTATTACAACTATTTTGAATAGACACGCAGGTCTTAACAGAAATTAAAGACAACCATATGGCTCCTGCCGGTTGCCAACTTACAATAAGGAACATTGCATACATCAAATATAATCACAATCATGGCCATATCACATCATCAGACACCCTCGCAAAACAAAGTTAGACGCCTCTACTTTCTTTGCATATTTTACGTGGTTTGGGGCTTTCAATAAGTGTCGTTCTAACTTACGAACAAGAACCACAACATTGATACTAGCATTGTTGATCACCCGTTGTAAATTGGATCTTTACTATGCTAGGAGAAACAGGCACCATAAAGCCACTTATGCAATCTGAGTTGCATGTTAGCGTGGAGCAAGTCTCATGAGCGATGTCATGTAAGGTTAGCCCCGCTTCATCCCAACATACCGCAAGATGCAAAGTACACAAAAGCAATCTACAATAAAGCATCAACGCCCACAATGACCATTGTGTTCTACTCTGCAACAGATCTACATATAGACACGGCTCGATACCCTTTGTAGGGGTTCGTAGCATGGAAAACAAAAAATTTCTATCGCATACAAACAAACAAGCCAAGATCTATCTACTAGATTGCAGCAACGAGTCGATGGAATAACTCACCTCGAAGATTCCAAAGTGTTTAACGAGAGCAGATTCTCGTGGGTGATGTAGTACTCTTTCCGATCTCAAGATCGCGAGACGATCCTTCCAGTGCCACGTTCGGCAGCGCTCCATGATCGGTCACGCGTTTCGGACGAAGACCTTCCTCTCCTTGTTCCAGCAGGCGGAGGTTGTAGCACTCTCCTCGCGATTCCGGCAACGGCGTGGTAGGAAGTAGAGGGAAATCCAGAGGCTTCGCCTTAAGCGGTGCGAGTATGGTGGAGCTTATGAGAGAGGCTATTAGTGTTCTAGTAATTAGACACACCAATTAGAAGGCTCTAAACCAATTAGAAGGCTCTAAACCGAAATAGCTCTAAACCGGGGTTTAGGTCTAGGGTTTAGTTTAGAGGATAGGAACTTGTGTGTCTAGGGGAGGAGGCCTGCCCCTCCCTTTATAGGTGGGAGGGCATGGCCAGGGAGGAGTCCTCCCAAGTCGGCCTTGGGAGGTGCGCCGCCAAGGGCACTCCTCCCCAAGTCGGTCTCCACCTCCTCTTTTCCCACTTCCCAAAATTGCCGTTTGACTTTCAAACTAGCCGTTTGACTTTTCAATTTAGGATTTAAATAAACCCTTTATTTGGGACAGCAAGAACACTTAGTACATGATGCAATCATTCCAATATGTAATGACACATTCATGTACCCTTCCCCCTCCGGAGTGCCGGACATTCCGGGACCTTCTAGAGTGTTCGATGAAAACACGGAACCATTCCCCAACTCCAAACGGGACTTTCCTTATATGAATCTTATTCTCCGGACCATTCCGGATCACCTCGTGATATCCGGATCCCATCCGAGACTCGAACAACATTCGGTCTCTTTCTCATAATACCATAACTACTCAAACAACGTCAATCCTTAAGTGTGTCTCCCTACGGTTCGTGAATTATGCGGACATGATCGAGACACTTCTCCGAACAATAACCAATAGAGGAATCTAGAAATTCATATGGCTCCCACATATTTCTCGATTACTTTGATCGAATGAACCACTTACATACGATACCAATTTCCCTTTGTCTCACGATATGTTACTTATCCGAGGTTATGATCGTCGGTATCTCTCGCATACCTAGTTCATCCTCGTTCTTGATAAGTACTCTTTCTCGTTCCGTGATATGTGATCCTTGTGACCCAGGCACATGCTTGCAAGCTAATTGGATGACATTTCACCGAGAGGGCCCAGAGAATATCTATCCGTCATGTGGATGGACAAATCCCACTCTTGATCCATGTGTTTCAACCAATACTTTCCGAACACTCAATGCCACCTTTATAGCCACCATTACGGTGTGGTGTTTGATGACATCAAAGCATCCATCCATAAAGGTGATATGAATTATCTCATGGTCGAAGGAATTAGGTTACTATTTATAATAAAGCATATAGCAATTAAACTATTGAAATTACTTGATCTTTATGCTACGCTTATCTATAGGAGTATGTCCACCATATCATTCTCCTAACGATATGATCTTGTTGTTGATAACATCTCAATGTTCATGATAGGAAACCACAATCATCAATCAACCAACAAGCTAGTGAAGTATAGAGGCTATACTAGGGACTTCAAATTAAGTTTACAAATCACACAAGTATTGATGGTTTCCTTGTTAATACTATTATAGCATGAATGTAAACATTTATCATAAACACAAAGATATAATAATAACTACATTTATTATTGCCTCTAGGGCATATCTCCAAGATCTCCCACTTGCACTAGAGTCATCTAATCTAGATTACATGGTAATATACCGAACACCCATGGCAGTTTGGTGTTGGTCATGTTTTGCCCTCGGGAGAGGTTTAGTCAACGGATCCGCCACATTCAGATCTGTGTACTTTGCAAATCTTTATATCCCCATCCTGGATATGTTCTCGAATAGCGTGGAAAGCAGCTTGATATGCTTCACTTCTTGTGTGACCTTGGTTCTTGCGCATTGGCTATGGCGCCCATGTTATCACAAGAGATAGACATTGGGTCCAGCGCACTTGGAACCACACCCAGCTCTGTAATGAACTCTTTCATCCATATCGCTTCTTGTGAAGCCTCCGGCTGCCATGTATTCCGATTCGATTGAAGATCTCGCCACAACGCTTTGCTTTGCACTCCTCCAGCTAACTGCTGCACCATTCAAAATAAATACGTATCCAGATTGTGATTTAGAATCATCCGGATCGGTGTTCCAACTAGCATCGGTGTAACCATTAACAACGAATTCATCACCTCCATAAGAAAGAACCATATCCTTAGTTCTTCTCAAGTACTTAAGGATGTTTTGATCATTGTCCAATGATCCACTCTGGATCACTTTGATATCTGCTAGTTAGACTAACGACATATGCGATGTCGGGTCTAGTACATAGCATGGCATACATTAGAGATCCTATGGCTGAGGCATAGGAGTCTTACTCATCCTTTCTCTATCTTACGCGATGTCGGACTTTGAGTTTTACTCAAGGTCGTATTGGGCAACATGGGCAAGAACCCTTTCTTGCTATCTTCCATTCCAAACCTTTTTAGAACTTTGTCCAAATATGTACTTTGTGACAATGATATTTGGCGTTTCGATCTATCTCTATAAATCTTTATGCCTAATATGTAAGCTGCTTCGCCAAGATCCTTCATTGAAAAACTATTATTCAAATACTCTTTGACACTATTAAGAAGGTCTACATCATTCCCAATCAACAATATGTCATCCACATACAGTATTAAGAATGCTACAGAGCTCCCACTCACTTTCTTGTAAATACAAGCTTCTCCATAAGTTTGTATAAAACCAAAACTTTTGATTACCTTATCAAAACGTTGATTCCAACTTCGGGATGCTTGCTTCAATCCATAGATGGACCGTTGAAGCTTGCATACCTTGTTAGCATCTTTAGGATCGACAAAACCTTTGGGTTGCATCATATACAACTCTTCATCAATGTCTCCATTGAGGAATGCTGTTTTGACATCCATCTGCCATATCTCATAATCATAATATGCAGCGATTGCTAACATAATCCTCACAGACTTTAGCGTCGCTACCGGTGAGAAAGTCTCATCGTAGTCAACTCCTTGAATTTGTCGAAACCCTTTTGCGACAAGTCGAGCTTTATAGACAGTAACATTACCATCAGCATCTGTTTTCTTCTTGAAAATCCATTTGTTCTCGACAGCCTTCCGGCCATCCGGTAAGTCCACCAAAGTCCATACTTGGTTTTCGTACATGGATCCAATCTCGGATTTCATGGCTTCTTGCCATTTATTGGAATCTGGGCTCATCATCGCTTCCTCATATGTCTCAGGGTCATCGGTGTTGTCCACCAACATGACATTCATAACGGAATCATACCAATCTGGAGTGGTACGAGTTCTCGTTGACCTCCGAGGCTCTGTAGCAACTTCAACCGAAGTTTCATGATCACCATCATTAGCTTCCTCTCTTATTGGTGCAGGCACCACAGGAACTTCTTCCGGTGCTGCGCTACTCGCAATTTCGAGAGAAGGTTCGACAACCTCGTCGAGTTCTACTTTCCTTCCAGTCACTTCTTTCGAGAGAAATTCCTTCTCTAGAAAGGATCCATTCTTAGCAACGAAGATTTTGCCTTCGGATCTATGATAGAAGGTATACCCAATAGTTTCCTTCGGGTATCCTATGAAGACGCATTTTTCCGCTTTGGGTTCAAGCTTGTCCTTTGTAACTTCTTTACATAGGCTTCAGATCCCAAACTTTAAGGAGCGACAATTTAGGTTTCTTCCCAAACCATAATTCATACGGTGTCGTTTCAGATTTAGACGGTGCCCTATTTAAAGTGAATGCGACTGTTTCTAATGCATAACCCCAAAATGATAGCGGTAAATCTGTAAGTGACATCATAGAACGAACCATATCTAAGAGAGTTCGATTACGACGTTCAGACACACCATTACGTTGTGGTGTTCCCGGCGGTGTCAACTGCGAAAGTATTCCACATTTCTTCAAATGCTCGCCAAACTCGTAACTTAGATATTCACCTCCACGATCAGAACGTAGAAATTTAATCTTCTTGTTACGTTGATTCTCTACCTCACTTTGAAACTCCTTAAACTTCTCGAAAGTTTCTGACTTATGTTTCATGAAATAGATATACCCATATCTACTCAAATCATCCGTGAAGGTAAGAACATAACGATAACCACCGCGCGATGCTACACTCATTGGACCACACACATCGGTATGTATGATTTCCAATAAGTCTGTAGCTCGCTCCATCATACCAGAAAATGGAGTCTTAGTCATTTTACCCATCAGACATGCTTCATCTTTCAAGTGATTCAAAATCAAGTGATTCAAGAAGTCCATCGAATGGAGTTTCTTCATACGCTTCACTCCAATGTGACCAAGGCAGCGATTGCCACATATAGGTCGAATTATCGCTTGATTTCAAACGTTTAGCCTCAATGTTGTTGATATGTGTATTTCCACTATCGAGATTCAATATGAATAGACCATCTATCAAAGGTGCATGTGCATAAAACATATTACTCATATAAATCGAACAACCATTATTCTCAGATTTAAACAAGTAACCGTCTCGCAATAAACAAGATCCTGATATAATGTTCATGCTTAATGCAGGCACCAAATAACAATTATTTAAGTATAAAACTAATCCCGATGGTAGATGAAGAGGTAGCGTGCCGACCGCGATCACATCAACCTTTGATCCGTTTCCCACGCGCATCGTCACCTCGTTCTTCACTAGCTTCCGTTTATTCTGCAGCTCCTGTTTCGAGTTACAAATATGAGCAACCGAACCAGTATCAAATACCTAGGCACTACTACGAATACTAGTGAGATACACATCAATAACATGTATATCAGATATACCTTTCTTCTTGATGTTGCCGTTCTTCAAATCCGCCAAGTACTTTGGGCAATTCCGCTTCCAGTGACCTTCTCCCTTGCAGTAAAAGCATTCAGTTTCAGGCTTAGGTCTAGCCTTGGTCTTCTTCGTTGGTATGGTAACTTTCTTACCACCCTTCTTGAAGTGTCCCTTCTGCTTAGACTTGCCTTTCTTGAATTTGGTGGTCTTATTGACCATCAACACTTGGTGCTCTTTCTTGATCTCCACTTCTGCAGATTTTAACATAGCAAACAGTTCTGGCAACTCTTTGTTCATGTTCTGCATGTTGTAGTTCATCACAAAGTTCTTGTAACTTGGTGGTAGTGATTGGAGGATGCGGTAAACCCCCAAAGTATTAGGAATCACTATACCCAAACTTTGAAGTTTATTTGCGTGCCCAGACATCTTAAGCACATGCTCACTGACGGAGCTACCCTCTTCCATCTTGCAGTTAAAGAACTTTTCAGAAGCTTCATAACTTTCAATTGCCGCATGAGTCTCAAAGATTAATTTGAGATCCTCGACAATATCATATGGATCTGACTCTTCAAACCTTTTCTGAAGCTCGATTCTAAACCATACAAGATAGCACACTGAACTATGGAGTCTTGATTCTTAGAAGCGAGGTAAACATTCTTTACTTCATCGGCAGCATCAGCTGCAGGTGGGTCACCCAGCGGTGCATCCAGCACATAGGTCCAATTACCATCTGTGAGGACAATCCTCAAATTGCGGAACCAATCCGTGAAGTTGCTTCCATTGTTTTTCAACTTTTCTTTCTCTAGGAACGCATTAAAATTGATGGTAGGGGCTGCCATTGATCTACAACATATTTGCAATAGTTTAGACTAAGTTTATGACAAATTGAGTTCAAATTAATTAATGAAATTAAACTAGGTGAACTCCACTCAAAACAACATCCCTCACATTGTTTTAGTGATCACACACGAACCAAATCCACTACATCAACACCGATCATCACGAGAGTTGATATAGTTTCAATGGCGAACAATCATCATGTTCATCATATCTACTATATGATTCATGCTTTACCTTTCGGATCCGTGTTCACGAGGCCATGTCTGTACATGCTAGGCTCGTCAAGATCAAACCTTAGCTACCGCATAAGCAAATCTGGCTTGCTTACGTTGTATTCACCATGAATCAAAGACACCCGATCATCACGTGGTGCTTGAGCGACAAGCTTTGGCAACGGTGCATACTAAGGGTGAACACTTTAGAACTTGAAATTTATGTGCATGAGGGATCATCTTATAATGCTACCGCGTCTACTAAGCAATACAAGATGCATAAAGGATTAACATCACATGCAATTCATAATATGTGATATGATATGGCCTTTCTTCTTTGTGCTTCCGATCTCCATCTTCAAGCACGAATATGATCTCCATCATCACCGGCATAGCATCAAGGTCAATGGCGCTTCTTCATGGTTGTCGTCCACCAGCTTCAACTATTACAACTATTTTGAATAGACACGCAGGTCTTAGAAATTAAAGACAACCATATGGCTCCTGCGGTTGCCAACTTACAATAAGGAACATTGCATACATCAAATATAATCACAATCATGGCCATATCACATCACGCACACCCGCAAAACAAAGTTAGACGCCTCTACTTTCTTTGCATATTTTACGTGGTTTGGGGCTTTCAATAAGTGTCGTTCTAACTTACGAACAAGAACCACAACATTGATACTAGCATTGTTGATCACCCGTTGTAAATTGGATCTTTACTATGCTAGGAGAAACAGGCACCATAAAGCCACTTATGCAATCTGAGTTGCATGTTAAGCGTGGAGCAAGTCTCATGAACGATGTCATGTAAGGTTAGCCGGCCGCTTCATCCCAACATACCGCAAGATGCAAAGTACACAAAAGCAATCTACAATAAAGCATCAACGCCCACAATGACCATTGTGTTCTACTGCGGCAACAGATCTACATATAGACGGCTACGATACCCTTGTAGGGGGTTCGTAGCATGGAAAACAAAAATTTCTATCGCATACAAACAAACAAGCCAAGATCTATCTACTAGATTGCAGCAACGAGTCGATGGAATAACTCACCCTCGAAGATTCCAAAGTGTTTAACGAGAGCAGATTCACCGTGGGTGATGTAAATCGTACTCTTTCCGATCTCAAGATCGCGTGACGATCCTTCAGCGCCACGTTAAGCAGCGCTCCCTTGATCGGTCACACGTTCGGTACTCGACGAAGACCTTCCTCTCCTTGTTCCAAAGCAGCGGAGGTTGTAGCACTCTCCTCGCGATTCCGGCAGACAACGGCGTGGTACCAGGAAGTAGGGAAATCATGAGGCTTCGCCTTAAGCCGGTCTTGAGTATGGTGGAGCTTATGAGAGAGGCTATTAGTGGTCTAGTAATTAGACACACCAATTAGAAGGCTCTAAACCAATTAGAAGGCTCTAAACCGAAATAGCTCTAAACCGGGTTTAGGTCTAGGGTGTAGTTTAGAGGATAGGAAATTGTGGGTCTAGGAGGGAGGCCCTGCCCTCCTTTATAGGTGGGAGGGTGACCAAGGGAGGAGTCCCTCCCAAGTCGGCCTTGGGAGGCGCGCGCCAAGGGGACTCCTCCCCAAGTCGGTCTCCACCTCCTCCTCTTTTCCCACTTCCCAAAATTGCGTTTGACTTTCAAACTAGCCGTTTGACTTTTCAATTTAGGATTTAAATAAACCCTTTATTTGGGACAGCAAGAACACTTAGTACATGATGCAATCATTCCAATATGTAATGACACATTCATGTACCCTTCCCCCCTCAGTCGGACATTCCGGACCTTCTAGAGTGTTCCCGATGAAAACACGGAACCATTCCCCAACTCGAAGCAGGACTTTCCTTATATGAATCTTATTCTCCGGACCATTCGGATCACCTCGTGATATCCGGATCCCATCCGAGACTCGAACAACATTCGGTCTCTTTCTCATAATACCATAACTACTCAAACAACGTCGAATCCTTAAGTGTGTCTCCCTACGGTTCGTGAATTATGCGGACATGATCGAGACACTTCTCCGAACAATAACCAATAGAGGAATCTGGAAATTCATATGGCTCCCACATATTTCTACGATTACTTTGCGATCGAATGAACCACTTACATACGATACCAATTTTCCTTTGTCTCACGATATGTTACTTATCCGAGGTTATGATCGTCGGTATCTCTGCATACCTAGTTCATCCTCGTTACTGATAAGTACTCTTTTCTCGTTCCCGTGATATGTGATCCCTTGTGACCCAGTCACATGCTTGCAAGCTAATTGGATGACATTTCACCGAGAGGGCCCAGAGAATATCTATCCGTCATGTGGATGGACAAATCCCACTCTTGATCCATGTGTTTCAACCAATACTTTCCGAACACTCAATGCCACCTTTATAGCCACCCTGTTACGGTGTGGTGTTTGATGACATCAAAGCATCCATCCAGTAAAGGTGATATGCATGATCTCATGGTCGAAGGAATTAGGTTACTATGTATCAGAAAGCATATAGCAATTGAACTATTGAAATGACTTGATCTTTATGCTACGCTTATCTATAGGAGTATGTCCACCATATCATTCTCCTAACGATATGATCTTGTTGTTGATAACATCTCAATGTTCATGATAGGGAAACCACAATCATCAATCAACCAACAAGCTAGTGAAGTATAGAGGCTATACTAGGGACTTCAAATTAAGTTTACAAATCACACAAGTATTAATGGTTTCCTTGTTAATACTATTATAGCATGAATGTAAACATTTATCATAAACACAAAGATATAATAATAACTACATTTATTATTGCCTCTAGGGCATATCTCCAACAGTTTTATTAAACAAAACACAAGTCCTTGACTTAGAAATATTCCATAGTATGAATATATATTCCACCCTTGTTTTCTACTAGCTAAGCTAAGCATGATAGTAGTAGGAATCTTAACTTAGGAAAATTCTACTAAGGTTTCATCTACTAGGATTTCCCATGGCATAGTTTATACTTAGCAAAATCCCATGCAAGTCCTACTTAGAAATATCACTAATGCATAGTGAAAATAATGGGACAAAAGTATGAAGCATCACTTGCCTTTTTGGTAGAGAGTATAAGTTCACTCCTTGATCTTGCAACAATCACACTCTTCAAATTCCACTACAATTCAATCAAGCAAGCAATATTTCAATCTACCATTCAAGCAAAACATCACATAAAATGATAGAAACAAAACAATGCATGCAAGCATGCTAAAGATTGTTTTATTTGGAAAAGTGGTTTCTAATAGGTTATAATCATTCTAAACACCTATTGGTCATTTTATAAAAGTGGCAAAATCATTTGCAAAAGATTTTACTTTATAAACCATTTTTAAATCAGATCAATATTTTATGTGGTTAGAAAATGCCTTTAGCAAAGCAACAATCTTTATAGGGTTCACCAAAAACATTTTCAAATCATAAAACTTGGTGTTTGGGGTCAGAGAGTTTAAATCAAAACATTTCCCAAAGGTTTTCCTCCAAAATCATTTTTAAACCATAATCAACATTTTTATTTGGCTAGAAATGCTTTTATTCAGAGATTTATTCTTTTGCTTCACAAATATATTTTTGAAACCACAAATTGATTTATATGGTCAGTAGGTTCAAAACAAACTATTTGCCAAAGATTTTATCCCTAAAATAATTTTAGAATGAATTTTATATTCCAAACATGCCTACACAAGTTTATGCAAAAACAATCATTTTATCAGAAGCAATTCACTAAACAAAGGGCATGGTCAGAAATTACTTGTCTTGCTGATTCCATTGATATAAAATTTGCAAAATTTGGACGTGTGGTTTGGAAGTTATGAATTTTTCAAATTGGAACATCAAATAGATCATTTCTGGTTTTTATTCAAACAGACAAGGCCACGTGGCGTGCTGCTATTCGTCTGTACCGCTTCGTGCGGATCGTACAACGAGGGGCGTTAGATTTTAAACAGATCATGCGGCTCAGGAGAAAGCGTACCCCTTCGCCTAGATTCTATCGCGTCACTCCGATCCAGATCGGACGGCTACCAACGCATTGCCAAGATCTGGCGACGCGACGACGGTGGCGCGCGGCGGCGGCGCTCTGCTAGCGGTGTTGCAGCGGCTACAGGAAGCAAGGGAGAGGAATGATGTGCTCACCGGGTTCGCGGGGTCGCGCTGATGCTCAAGGTGGTCGCAGGATGGACAGGGGCGCACGGAGTTGGCTCGAATCGCTCGCCAGAGTTCGTGTCCACGTCGGGCTCGTCCTGTTGAAGACGATGGTGAAAGTACGGTGCATTCCAGAGAGAAAAGGAGGTGTCGTTAGATGCGCGGGGTCGTGGCGAGCACGTGCGTGTGAAGGAGAGGGGTTAGGGCGGTCAGATTTTTACCAGGGGCTTCGCCGGAGAGGTGGCAGACGACGGTGGTGCTCTGTTCAAGACGAAGGCGAGTGTCCAGGGCGTGCGCAGGCAAACTGGAGTCACTGAGATATGCGTCTGGTTCCTGTGAGCACGCTCGAGTGGTCGAGGGGACGAGGGGAGGCGAGGAGCTGCCGGAATTGCTCGGTGAGCTCGCTGGAGACAGTGGCGGCGCACGGGGATGGAAGGTTGGGGGGAAAACGGAGAGGAGGAAGAGGCGGTTAAGAAGGCGTGGTCGCGGGGCTGTTTCATGGCGTAGTTAACGCGAATTCACGCCGGCTTTCAATCGGCAGTAATGGCCAGAGAGGGAGGCGCGGTCAGCGGCGGGTGAGGACGACGACGTGGACGTGGGCCTGGTTAGTCAGCGAGTGAGAGAGTGTGGGGTGGGGTCTGGTTGTCATTCGCTGTGCGGGTTCTGTCTGTGGTGAAAAACGGTTCGCTCGGGGTGAGAGGGAGAGGTGGGCTGCTGGCTTAGTGGGCTAGCTGGGCTAGGCTGGTCCTTTTCATTTTTTTTGTTCTGATTGTTTTTCCTTTTCTATTTCTAATATTCTGTTTTGATTTTGATTTATCCATTCAAGCATTCATTTGAATTCAAATTTCTCTCAAACTTTGTGTATAATCAAACACTGTTTATTAACACATTCTAAAGTCAAATTTAGAATAAATATTTTATTCTTTTTAGGGTCTTTTAATAATTTAATAATAGGCCTTTGCATTTATTCAAATAAGATTTAATAATGTTTTTCAAACTCCATTTGAATTCTAAATCTTTCCAAATCTTTTCAGTAGGTTTTATTTGTTTATTTGGGTGTCAAATAATTCACCTTGAATTATTTGGAATGTTTTTAATAGGATTTATTAATCATTTTAATTTGGGTACTTGTCTTTATTCTTATGAAATTAAATATGGTTTTAAATCCATAAATTTTACTTGGAAGATTTCTTTGATCTTATTTTAGTTAATTAAATAACTTTTATTCCACTTGGGTAAATTCCAAATTCTATTTTACCATGATTTATTTAATCATTTCTTAATAGGGATTTTGTCTTTATTCCAATAGAATTTGGTTAATGCCATTTTATTTTATTTGGAAAATTCTTTATCCATTATTTTATTTGGATTTGGATTATATTTATTCCATTTGCTTATGGATTTGGCCAAGATTTAATTTGGTCTTTAAATATTCTTTATTTAATATTTCTTTCTCTAACTTATAAAATCCATATCTTTTTATTTTAAGATCCAAACTTGGTGATTCCAATTTGTAAAATCTTATTTAATATTTGTTTATCCTTTTAAATCCCTTAGGATTATTTGCTCACCATTTGGTATGGATTTTAGATAAGTGCTTTATTAGCTTTGGGAATTCAATTCCCTTATCTTATTAAATTCATAAGATTTTATTTATGGCTCCAAATTAAGTGAAACCAATTTCTATGGTTTTATAATATTTATATTTGTCATTCTTGATCATTTGTAAATGTTTGTTGACAAATTTTTATATGGATCAAATCCATAGTCTTAGAGATATCTTGGAAATGGTTTTATTCCATTAGGGTTTTAGGGTTTTGGTTTATTTTCCAAGTGTTTAAATTTCCAGATGCATTTATGAAGAATGCATTTCACTTGATTTGAATATAGTTTGGATTCAAACATTAACCAATGTTTGTTCAAGATGGTATTTTAAGTTTCCATTTAGAAACAAAAGTTTCTTTTCACCCTAAATTTCAACAATTATTTATTTTGTTTATTTGTTTTTCACATTACAAGATTTGGAAAATCTTGGGATGTGACAGGCTACCACCCTTAAAATAAATCTCGTCCCGAGATTTGGGGAGGCTAGGGGTTACAAGTTGGCTCAAAGCAACTAGGGTACTACCACCCTTAAAATTTTCCAACTAGATTACTTCTTGGCTTGCTTGGGATCTTGATGATACTTCTCTGGGCAAACATCTGCATAGTGTCCTTTGTTTCCACACTTGAAACATGTGACAAGGATGAGATCCTTCATAGGCTTTATCTTGTGCTTCATCTTTTCTGGACAATTGCTTGCATAATGTCCTTGGTTACCACAGTTGTAACATGTGACAAGATTGAGTTCCTCACGTATCTTCTGTGGACAAGTTGAAACATAATGGCCTAGCTCTTTGCAGTTGTTGCACCACACTTTGCTAATTTCCTTATACTTCTTCTTCTTCTCTGGACATTCATTTGCATAGTGTCCCATCTCTTTGCAGTGGCAACACTGCACTTGGCTTTTGTCTTTCTTCTTCTTGGGTTTGTCCAAAGCTAGGAGTGCTTCTAGTTCATGTTCTTCATATCTTATCTCAAAGGTAGGAAAGTTTCCTGGTCTCCTTGATCTTTTCCTTGGGTAATACATATGTCTCCTCTTTGGTCCATCAAATTGAGTCATATTGCATGGAGGTGCAAGTTGAGATTTTCCTTTGTCTTCATCCTTCTTGGTAGAAGTTGCTCTCTCATGGTAGTCTGCAATCAGTTGTTGTACTCCACCATGTTTCCTTTGTTGAACTATGGAATAGATAGGGCATTGGATAGGGACATGATTATTTCCTTCACATAGGAAACAAGTAGCTTGAGATGTGAGGCATTGATTATTTGGATGTTTCTCTTCACAATTGGGGCATTGATCTTCATGCTATTTGGAAGTGTGATCCTTGTTTCCACAAATATTGCAAGCTTGGGTTCCTTCTAGAATATCATCCTTGACATCCTTGTTGTCACAAACTCCTTGGAAAGAGTTGTCTCCCATGTTGATCATTTGATCTGTCACCTTATGCAACAATTGGGTTTGGTTTTCCAAAAACCTTTGCATGGTTGGATCTAACTCACTGGTGTTGGCTAAAAATTGAGCTGTCACTTGGTTCAGCTGGGTTTGGGTTACTATGAGTTCTCTCATGTTGTCCTATTGGTTGTTGTTGCCATCCTTGATGTTGGAGTTTCTTGGAGTAGTCATCTGTTTGGGTTGGATTGGGATTAGAATAGGCAAAATATTTCTAAGGAAATAATTCTAATCACACACAACAATTTCACACAAGCAATGTGCAAGCAACAAACATTTCAATCAAACAACAAAGTTTCAAGCACATTTTTAAGCAACAAAATATTTTTGCTACACCACATAAGTTGGTGTGTTTGATTTAAACTAAATATGGTGGTCCAACTATATGGTTCACTTGAGATCATTCCATTCTTCCTAGTTGATTCTTCATGAACAAGATGTTTGTATCCTTAGAGAATTTCTGGCATCTTGGTCTCAAAACTTCAAGGTAATGATGGTTCCTTCTAAGTTGTGTTTCCTTAGTCTTCAATTCTTGAGTAACATTTCTTGTCTCATTTGTAGTCCTTAGTGATATCCAAGTTGAAGTCCTTGTTGAGAATAAGGTTGAAATCACTTGAGTTGGTGAAGTCCTTTGCTCATGTTGAAGTCTTTGGCCATGGGGTAGACTTTGTCCATTAAGTTGAAGTAGAAGAGGTGTAGAACCAAAACCAAAAAGGTTGAGGAAGAGTATACAAGATTGTTTGTAAATAAGTTTTGGAACAAATACAACTCCTATTTTTCTAAGGGGTTTTGTCCAATCCTAGGGTTACAATCCTACAGGCAACACAGTGCTCTGATACCATGTGTAAGGTTCCCAACCTTTAATAAGGTAGAGATCCCTGTGTTTACAATGCTAGTCCCTGGATCAATAGCTAGCATCCACAGTTAAGATGTAATATCAAGAAACAAAGGTCATAATACAACTTTATAACCAGGAATAAAATAATTTATTACATCTTACATAGCTCATTTGGCTATCACATTACAATGCAGCAGAATATAACAATAGCATGGGGTCCTTCATCTTCAAAGTGCCACAGGCAAACATGTTGGTTGTAGACTTGTAATCCTATTTCAACACACTTCAATAATATCAAACAAACCTGCAACAGAACAAGTTACAGCCACAAGGGTCAATACATTTGAATTGTATTGGCAAGTGATACTATGGTAGTATAGTGGAGTCTATCATATATATGCATTTGGCTAAGTGGAGCTTAGACTTGCTTTGCTCAAAATATATTTTCCTTATCATTTGAAAACTCTAAGTTTTTGCTTGACAAAAATCACTCAAGGCATCTCCCAGTAGAAATTGGTGATCCTTCAACCCTTGTTCAACCACAAGATTTTAACTTAAAAATTGGGATGAGGAGATTCTTGATAGCTTCCATGTCTTGATGCTCAAATTGTCCTTTACCAGGGACATGGCTAAGTACTTAGATTTTACACTCTGCAGAGGTGGTGCACTTTCCCCACAAGACTTGGTTTCACCAAGACAAGATCTTTCAGAAGCCTTCCCTTAGACCAGAATGGACGCGTTCCAACCTATCATCCCCTACCACCAACTGTCCATTTGGTTAAGTTATTGCAACCTATATGATCCAGGCAGAGCCCATAATGCCAAGTGGCTGCACCTGAAGCTTCTCAACATTTGACATCTCAAATCTCTTTGTTCCTGGGTGGCCATCCACAAGTGAGATACACAAGGTAAACCATAGAAATGGGCCTTGTGAACCACTCAACACAAACCATTCCTTCCATTCCACCCAGGTGATTCATTCACTTAGTTGTTTTATTAAACAAAACACAAGTCCTTGACTTAGAAATATTCCATAGTATGAATATATATTCCACCCTTGTTTTCTACTAGCTAAGCTAAGCATGATAGTAGTAGGAATCTTAACTTAGGAAAATTCTACTAAGGTTTCATCTACTAGGATTTCCCATGGCATAGTTTATACTTAGCAAAATCCCATGCAAGTCCTACTTAGAAATATCACTAATGCATAGTGAAAATAATGGGACAAAAGTATGAAGCATCACTTGCCTTTTTGGTAGAGAGTATAAGTTCACTCCTTGATCTTGCAACAATCACACTCTTCAAATTCCACTACAATTCAATCAAGCAAGCAATATTTCAATCTACCATTCAAGCAAAACATCACATAAAATGATAGAAACAAAACAATGCATGCAAGCATGCTAAAGATTGTTTTATTTGGAAAAGTGGTTTCTAATAGGTTATAATCATTCTAAACACCTATTGGTCATTTTATAAAAGTGGCAAAATCATTTGCAAAAGATTTTACTTTATAAACCATTTTTAAATCAGATCAATATTTTATGTGGTTAGAAAATGCCTTTAGCAAAGCAAAAATATTTATAGGGTTCACCAAAAACATTTTCAAATCATAAAACTTGGTTTTTGGGGTCAGAGAGTTTAAATCAAAACATTTCCCAAAGGTTTTCCTCCAAAATCATTTTTAAACCATAATCAACATTTTTATTTGGCTAGAAATGCTTTTATTCAGAGATTTATTCTTTTGCTTCACCAAATATATTTTTGAAACCACAAATTGATTTATATGGTCAGTAGGTTCAAAACAAACTATTTGCCAAAGATTTTATCCCTAAAATAATTTTAGAATGAATTTTTTATTCCAAACATGCCTACACAAGTTTATGCAAAAACAATCATTTTATCAGAAGCAATTCACTAAACAAAGGGCATGGTCAGAAAGTACTTGTATTGCTGATTCCATTGATATAAAATTTGCAAAATTTGGACGTGTGGTTTGGAAGTTATGAATTTTTCAAATTGGAACATCAAATAGATCATTTCTGGTTTTTATTCAAGCAGACAGGGCCACGTGGCGTGCTGCTATTCGTCTGTACCGCTTCGTGCGGATCTTGCAACGAGGGGCGTTATATTTTAAACAGATCGTGCGGCTCAGGAGCAAGCGTACCCCTTCGCCTAGATTCTATCGCGTCACTCCGATCTAGATCGGACGGCTACCAACGCATTGCCAAGATCTGGCGGCGCGACGACGGTGGCGCGCGGTGGTGGCGCTCTGCTAGCGGTGTTGCGGCGGCTACATGAAGCGAGGGAGAGGAAGGATGTGATCACCGGGTTTGCGGAGTCGCGGTGATGCTCAAGGTGGCCACAGGATGGACAGGGGCGCACGGAGTTGTCTCGAATCGCTCGCCGGAGTTCGTGTCCGTGTCGGGCTCGTCCTGTTGAAGACAATGGCGAAAGTACGGTGCACGCCAGAGAGAAAAGGAGGTGCCGTTAGATGCGCGGGGTCACGGCGAGCACGTGCGTGTGAAGGAGAGGGGTTAGGGCGGTCAAATTTTTACCAGGGGCTTCGCCGAAGAGGTGGCAGACAATGGTGGTGCTCTGTTCAAGACGAAGGCGAGTGTCCAAGGCGTGCGCAGGCGAACTGGAGTCGCTGGGATATGCGTCTGGTTCCTGTGAGCACGCTCGAGTGGTCGAGGGGACGAGGGGAGGCGAGGAGCTGCCGGAATTGCTCGGTGAGCTCGCCGGAGACAGTGGCGGTGTAGTGCAAAATTAAGCAGCCTGGGGGCGCACGGGGATGGAAGGTTGGGGGGAAACGGAGAGGAGGAAGAGGCGGTTAAGAAGGCATGGTCGCGGGGCTGTTTCATGGCGTAGTGAACGCGAATTCACGCCGGCTTTCAATCGGCAGTAATGGCCAGAGAGGGGGGCGCGGTCAGCGGCGGGTGAGGACGACGACGACGTGGCCGTGTGCCTGGTTAGTCAGCGAGTGAGAGAGTGTGGGGTGGGGTCCGGTTGTCATTCGTTGTGCGGGTTCTGTCTGTGGTGAAAAACGGTTTGCTCGGGGTGAGAGGGAGAGGTGGGCTGCTGGCTTAGTGGGCTAGCTGGGCTGGGCTGCTCCTTTTCATTTTTTTTGTTCTGATTGTTTTCCTTTTCTATTTCTAATATTCTGTTTTGATTTTGATTTATCCATTCAAGCATTCATTTGAATTCAAATTTCTCTCAAACTTTGTGTGTAATCAAATACTGTTTATTAACACATTCTGAAGTCAAATTTAGAATAAATATTTTATTCTTTTTAGGGTCTTTTAATTATTTAATAATAGGCCTTTGCATTTATTCAAATAAGATTTAATAATGTTTTTCAAACTCTATTTGAATTCTAAATCTTTCCAAATCTTTTCAGTAGGTTTTATTTGTTTATTTGGGTGTCAAATAATTCACCTTGAATTATTTGGAATGTTTTTAATAGGATTTATTAATCATTTTAATTTGGGTACTTGTCTTTATTCTTATGAAATTAAATATGGTTTTAAATCCATAAATTTTACTTGGAAGATTTCTTTGATATTATTTGAGTTAATTAAATAACTTTTATTCCACTTGGGTAAATTCCAAATTCTATTTTCCCATGATTTATTTAATCATTTCTTAATAGGGATTTTGTCTTTATTCCAATAGAATTTGGTTAACGCCATTTTATTTTATTTGGAAAATTCTTTATCTATTATTTTATTTGGATTTGGATTATATTTATTCCATTTGCTTATGGATTTGGCCAAGATTTAATTTGGTCTTTAAATATTCTTTATTTAATATTTCTTTCTCTAACTTATAAAATCCATATCTTTTTATTTAAAGATCCAAACTTGGTGATTCCAATTTGTAAAATCTTATTTAATATTTGTTTATCCTTTTAAATCCTTTAGGATTATTTGCTCACCATTTGGTATGGATTTTAGATAAGTGCTTTATTAGCTTTGGGAATTCAATTCCCTTATCTTATTAAATTCATAAGATTTTATTTATGGCTCCAAATTAAGTGAAACCAATTTCTATGGTTTTATAACATTTCTATTTGTTATTCTTGATCATTCGTAAATGTTTGTTGACAAATTTTTATATGGATCAAATCCATAGTCTTAGAGATATCTTGGAAATGATTTTATTCCATTAGGGTTTTAGGGTTTTGGTTTATTTTCCAAGTGTTTAAATTTCCAGATGCATTTATGAAGAATGCATTTCACTTGATTTGAATATAGTTTGGATTCAAACATTAACCAATGTTTGTTCAAGATGGGATTTTAAATTTCCATCTAGAAACAAAAGTTTCTTTTCATCCTAAATTTCAACAATTATTTATTTTGTTTATTTGTTTTTCACATTATAAGATTTGGAAAAACTTGGGATGTGACATTTTTTATCTGTAGAAAACAACAAACAAATCATTCTTTACTTTTATGATTTTTATTTTTAAAGTTTACATTTTAGTTTTATTTAAATACTTTCCTTTAATCAAAACGCTATTCTTATTTCAACGCTTGTAGTCAATTCACTCAAAGACCTGTGACAATTTCGGGTGTGACAGATACTTTACCCATAAACACTTACCTTTGGGCTCCCTATGGAATCGACATCTTAACTTCGAAATTAGCTACAAATGATCTATGCACTTGCAGTCATCAAGCACTGTCTAACATTGCATAGGTTAATTTAGTTTGTTCAGGGCTCTACTATATAAATGTGTATGCACCTTTTAATTCTGCAAACTTTTCCGTTCATGTTTTAGAAATAAAGATAGGAAATTTTTGTCTTATTTTTGTTCTACACTTCAGCGTTTTCCGTGTTAATATACACGTTTTCCATTTCTTCGAACACTTGAGTTTCGCGTCGTATGTCTCCGGTCATTTCTCATGTGTGTTACACGACGAACGCCCGAGCAAAACGTATTCTTTACATGCGAATACGGAAAAATAATAATGGTAAACGATTGACGCGTGCATGAAGTACATGAGTTAGAGCCTCCGGTAAGGACCTACCAGGTCTACCTTGGTTTCGTCAGTATAAGATTCGTTACTTGGTCGATATAAAGTTTTCCGCTTATAGCTACGACTTAGAGAGTATGTCAGTAATGTTTGATTAGATTTGCCTTGCCCTTATATGTCATGTCACATGTTTAGTCCTATCTCAAAAATTTGGAGATCTACTTAGTGGTAGGCTTGGATGCACGATTAATTTATATTTGTTCATGTAGCAATAGTAGTGTGACCATGTCATCAGACGGTCTTCCTAAAAACATGTTGAATACTAGGACCCATAGCGCACGCATATACAGGTCTTGCTTTTGAAAATAACCATGCGAATTTACGTGTTCGATACCCACAACTTGACAGGTACAAGATCTCCCGCCTACAATATTTTTTTTGAGGGTAAAACAGTAGGGTAAAGCACCCCACTGCAATTTTTACATATCATAAAGAGTTACAAAAATATTTACAAGTTCAGGCCACCTCAAAAGAGGGATAACATTCTAAGCAGCTATCTCCTGTCTAAATTATTCTCAATCCAATTTTTGAGGCCCTGATAATTCTTTTTCTTAATTCTATACAGGACCCATCTTAGCTCCTGGGCGACAATAGCCCTCTATTCCTCAATCGAAGCATGCTTGTTGTTGAAGATTTCATTGTTTCTGCACATCCATATGCCCCAAGCTCCCAACATAATAATTTCCATTGCAAAAGGGACTTTAAGATCTTTTTTAATACTGGTTAAAGCTTCAAAAAGATTTTTATCCCGCCTACAATATTTCCTTGCACATATTTCATCTATAACATGTTTATTCCCACTTTGACAACTTGGAGTGGTTTCACTCGGCTTATAGACCGCATGTTGATGCATGTAAAATGCATACATGAACTTTGTAATTTGTTGCTATGGTTTCCCACATATTTGCTACATATATGTTGTTATATTCACGTTTTACATTGATTTATAGGAATTTACCAATTATCCCCTTTATTTTGTTTATAACTTTGCAGGACAAAAAAAACCCGTTTTGTGTATTTTTTCCTTTTAGGGACCTAAACAAAGTCAAATGAAGTTGTTCTTTTGGGAGTGTCAATATTTTATCAAGAGAAGCACCAGGAGCACTTGGACCTCACCGAATAAGCCAGGATGCCCAAAAGAACCTGGTGGCGTGCCCAGTAAGGGTGGGTGCGCCACCTGTGCCCTTTTCCTCCTCGGCCATCGATTCACTTTGATCTTTCACCCACCGCCTTCGTATGACCTAAAAACCACTATAAAAAGGGCCCCTCGGGAGTTCCTAAAAGGAGGCGCTGCAGAAACACTGAAACACCAAAATAAAGCTAGAACCAGCAAAGATTGGAGGAGGAAACTCCGCTGCAGCCGATGCATGAGGGATCTCTACCTTCTACAACGTCTCCACCATCATCACTATGATGAAGAGGGAGTAGTCCACCTCTGTACTATAGATTTGTTGCAGTAGCTTGTTCTCTCTCTCTCTCTCTTGTTCTTCATAGATCTAGTACCATATGAGCCGCCCAACATGATTATGGTCATATTTGTAATTCTTATGTGCTGGATCTTTATTCTATGATTTGATATATGAGATTAGAACATATTATGTGTAATATGTATTGATAGATGCATATCATGTACCCCGTTCTTAAGTACTCATTCTGGTCCAACTTTTATGCAAGAGCATATGTGGGAAGAAGTGTGTATTAGATGGAGTAGCATGGTGGTAGTGATTGAATAGTGACAACAAATTCAAGATCTACTATGGTATTTACCTTTATTTTGATGCCTCACTAAGGACAAAGTGAATCCATGTGCCATATATAATTATATTGTGACAGTTAGATAATCTTGTTTGGTCAAGGTAACATATTTGTGATTCAAACATCATGTAAAAATACCTAAGGCTATACTCTATTGATTCTTAATTCAAGATTGCTTGGATTTTTCCCTTTCTTGAGGAGTATAAGAGAGATGTGTTGCATCATCTCTATGTTAGGGCGTGATGCCCATATGAATGCTTATCAAACACATGTAGAAGTTCCACCAAGATTATGTCTTTGATGAATTGTTTGTGTCCATTGCAACCCAAAAAGAGAGTATACAAGTGAACCCATGAATCCCGGTCCATTTTAAACTATTAAAAACATATTGCCAACGCCACTATCACATTTTATATTTTCTACCATTTATTATTTCAAAAATACAAAAATACCTTCTTCACTTGCACACACACAAAACCCCAAACATCTATATTTTATTGTTATTGTTTTGTTTTCCTAGTTTTTTTTGTTTACCTTATATTGTTATTTCATATTACTAATAAGAAACCTTGTGCTTGACAACCACACGGTGGATTTTGGGACATGGGACAAACTTTTCTTTGTAGGTTGCTTGAAGAGGAGAGAAAAAATAAAGTCTCTAAGACAATTCCTTGAGAGTTTGATATAAACGAGTCATCCTTGTGGGGAAAATATGCTTGCTGCAACACTATGTACTTGGAGTCCCAACGAATTGGTGCACAGAGTTACTTCCATCACATGCCGCATCTCAGGTTACTAACAATACCTCGGTCCATGCCAAATTATCTGACATGTCCGCGATGATACCTCCAATTCTGCTCTGCCCATAGATCTGCTTAGCTCTTGCAATAATCAACATTCTCTCTTATAGTCGCGCCCCGGGGGCGCAAGGAGGAGTCTAGTTCTATTAATTAAATAGAATACTTTTGACAACAAACTTATTTTTTATAAGGAGCATATATTAATATCACGAAGATACCGATTACACTCATCCTCTGCAACAACGCATTTCTCTAGCTGCCTTACGGATGCACACAACCTAGAAAAGAAAAATTACAAAAAAAATATCACTTTAGAAAAAGGGCAAGAAATACTTAAGGGATTACTCTCCTGATATTGCATCTCTCAAATGCTTGACACCCGTAGGACCCAAAGCCTACACTCGCGTGTATGGTTTGTAGGTGAAGAAATTTCTTTTCACGTGTATGGTTTCACCAATGGTTTGAATTGCATTCAATTTAACCCCTCCTTAGTAAATCATCCATGTTTCCACTGGGTAAGAGCATGGCCTAGTTTTTGGCGGCTTATCTAAGAAGTTGCCCTCCTTCTAGGTTCCGGGGGAAGACGCTTATAACTACTTTGGAAACTTCACAAAAATTTGGAACCGGCTTCACAGAAATCTAGGAGGAGGACAGTGAAAGGATAGAGATGTCGCCTATATGGGATGAATAGGAAATTTCAAAATTATTAAGGTTTTGGCTTGATAGGATGCGGAATTAAACTAACACTTATTTTACAAGCATAAAACCTAAATACATTAGGCTCAACTAAGTGCACCAACAACAAGTTAAGCTAAGCATAAGATAGGACTATATAAATACCATAAGTGATAAGCAATCAATAAGTACTTCAAGATCGATGGCTATCACAAGGAAAGTAAGCTTGGATATAGATATAACCGAGGCACGCGGAGACGAAGATGTATTCCCGTGTTCCCTTACAAGTAAGGTATGTCACGTTGGAGAGGTGTGAGATTCCATGAAGGATTTCCGAATGTCGCAAAGGCTCACCTTCTTCTTCGAGTCCATCCTACAAAGGAATAGGCCCTTTCCTTATGAATAGCTTTTCCTCCACTCCAGATATGGCAAGCTTCACAACCACTTCACAAGCTCCATGAAGGAGAAGCCTAGGTCTCTTCACAATCTTCCACGAAGAGGACACTATGGCACTAACCGCCAAGCCAACTAGGAGGTCACCCTCCAATAATAAAAAGCTCATAGTCTCTCACTCAAACTAATCGTAATGGAGAGCTCAACACTTATGCAAAAATGCAAATCAAGAACACCAAGGGTGTTCAAATCCCTCACTATCAAATCCCACCAAAGCAACAAGTGCTAGGGAGGAATTAGAGAGGAATAACAATGGTGAAAATCAACCAATGACTCCAAGATCTAGATCCAATGGGTTCCCCTCACTTAGAGGAGGAATTGATTGGCGGGGATTATAGATCTTGATCTCCTCTTACAAAGCCCTAAAAATATGCAATAATCATAGGATAGAAGGAAGAGTAAGAAAGCTCAAAGGGGTCAACAGTGGAGATCAAAACCGTGCTCAATAACCCTAGAACTTTGGGGAAGAAGCCCCCTTTTATACCCTTTCAAGGGGGATGACCGTTGGGATCTGCAACGATACAGATGCCGCATAGAGGGGGTGAATAGGCGGTTTAAATTTTTTTCGAGAGTGGCTCAAAGGCGGAATTAAACTAGCGTTTACTTTGTTAAGCATAAAACCTAGAACAACTAGGGTTCACCTATTTGCACCAACAACTTTTGCTAAGCAAGGCAAACAACTATGTGATAGCAAGATATATACTTCAAGCACGAAGGTTATCACAAAGTAAGGTGGATAAGTAAGAGCTCGGATATAGAGATAACCAAGGCACGCGGAGACGACGATATTTTACCGAGTTCCTCCCAACATGGAGTACGTATCGTTTGGAGAGGGGATGGTATCAAACCACCAACGCCACAAGAGGCCTCCCTTTTTATTCTATGAATCTCACCCCAACGGGATCGATCCACACTTCCACTATCGATGCACTTGTCGGTGGCAATCCGGAATCTCTCACAAGGCTGGGGCACTTCTCCACAAATCAATTGGAGGCTCCCAACCAATCTTGGGGAAAGCTCCACAACTTAATTGTAGGACCCAAGTAATCCACAATGATGCAAAACAACCAAACTGTTTAGGGTTCCAAGAACCCAAGAGTAAAAAGCTTCTCACATTTCACTCATTCGAATCCTCACCGAGAACTCAAACCGATGCACCAAATGCAATGGCAAGAACATAAGAAGTGCTCAAGTCCTTCTCTCCCAAATTCCACCAAAGATACAAAAGCTTGTGGGGGAATAAGAGAGGAAGAACAAAGGAGGAAATCCACAAAATACTTCAAGATCTAGATCCCAAGATGTTGCCCTCACTTAGAGGAGAGATTGATTGGTGGGGTTGTAGATCTAGATCTCCTCTTTCAAATCCCTAAAGTATATGCAAGAATCATAGGAGGGATTGAAGGGAAGCAAGCTCAAGAAGGTCAATAATGGAGGGGAAGGCTTGCAGAACTCGTTCCCAGTCAATTGGGGAATGTAACATCCCAAAAATACTAAACTTGGATCATCAAACTCTAATCATCAAAATTAGGGTTAACAAAAACTTTTCTAATTAAAATTATGAAAGCATGCATATGTGTATGCATTTCATTTGAAATTCTTTTGAACCACCTTGTTTGTGTGTTCCTTTGCTTGTAAATGGATGCTTAGGTGAAATAAACATCATCTAAACATTTCCCACACTTTTCCCAAAGACAAGTAAATCAAAACAAATAAAATAAGGGAATGGTCATTTTGACCAATTTAACTCCCATGCCTACTTTGGCTGTCTCAAACTTTCAGAACCTAACAGAAACTTTTCTGGATCTTGCACCCCTTGATTGTACTCATAACAAAGTATCAAGGCCCACTTTGTGATCATCCATAAACTTTCAAATGCATAGTTTAAATGACATTTCAAGATTGAATCTTTATCATATGGGAAGATCCCACTTTTTCAAAAACCACTCAAACAATCTCAACTTTCAAAACCCAAGCATCTGCAGACTCACCAGCACCAACCTAGCACACCCACCAAAAATCTTTTCAAAATTCAAAACTTGAATTCTAGCGGCCATTTCATCAAACACCTTGCAGATACAAATCTAACAAAATCAAAACACTGTTTTGAGCAGTGAATTGAGCCTAAATTGTTCCCTCTCTGGACACCACTAGCCTTAGTAGATCATCTAACCATCTTAACTAATCACTAGACTCACCGTGAGCTTGCCAATACCATCAATGGTGAACAGCCGAAGCCACCCATGCCACCCCAGTGTAGACAACAAGCTAGGAGAGAAACTAGCCGTGCCAACCTTGTCTGGGAGATCACCCATGCCTCACCGCCCCCTCTTGACCAGCCCTGCCACGAAGACACCGACCAGAGCACCCCGGAACGCCGCGCCCGTGCCTCTGTCAACCATGCCGAGCGTGCGCCATAGCGCCACCCTAGACACGCGCCCGTGCCTCTGTCAACCATGCTGAGCGTGCGCCAGAGCGCTGCCCCATGCCGCACAGCCACCGCTCGCCGTCGAAGACGCCGCCTCTACCGCGCAGAGCATCCCGCGTTCTATACCAAACCGCACCGCCCCTACGTGCGCATTAAAGCTGTAGAGCATCGCCAGGAGACCACCAAGCGATCGCCACCGCCGGCCATGCCTCTAGCCGCCCGTAGCCATGTCGCCACCGTCACCTGCCCATGCCGTTCGGTCTCGTCGTCGCGACTATAAATAGAGGCCACCCCCGCTCGAATTCTTCACACCATTCCACTCCTCTCTCACCCAGAACCACCCCACCTTAGTCCCAGAGCAAGGCGAGCAGCGCATCGCTGGAATTGCGCCGGAGCAGGCCGCCTCTGGAGAAGAAGGGTGCCGTCGATTCCGTCCACCCCAGGAGCTGCCGCGACCACCCCTGAGTTCGCCGTTGTCGACTTTGTCGTTCGCCCGCCTCGTCGACCCTCGCCTGCACCCCGGTGAGCCCCCAACGACCCCTACTGGTTGCGCTAGGTTTCTGTCTCGCCGGCGTTGCCCAACGTCGACGATGACTCTCAGCCGTTGGATTAGAACCAGATCGAACGCACCACATCGCCCCATACCGTTTCGCACCCCCTGTCTCACTGACGCGTGGGGACAGCCACTTAAGCAGCCCGCGGAAGCGCTATGCTTAGCAGGCCGGCCCGTTAACCTTTCCCGCGTAGCCCAGTTATTTGAATTAAACCTTTTCCTTTTTATTTCAAACACACTTCTGTACCCAGTTTCAAAAATCAACCCAGGTCGATTCAGTGCACCAAATTAAATGAAACCAATTTTGTTAGAAAGTTCTGGGAATGCTGAATCCAAGCCCGTTGGATTCAAGTCATTTGGATTTGTAGATCAACCTTGGTAAAAATAACAAGGAAGAAGCTTTTCTGCATTCAAACATTTTTCAAATTAAAACCATAATAGCTTTTGAGTTGATTCCAACTCTCAAAAATCACATTTAATCATACCTTTCAGAATATATAAAAATATATAGGTTTACTTACAGAAATAATGACCAAGTAATAAAAGAATGCCACATAGGCATTTCTAGCCACTTTAATTAATTAAAATAAAAGGGTAAAACCTTATTAAATTGTGACACCACTTTAAATCACTTTCCCATGGACTAAAATATGTGGTGATGACATGTGTCAACATGATCCCATGTTTGGTTTGGAGAATATTAAATCTTAAGTAGTTTTTCAATGAGTAGAAATTACTTTTCTAAAAATAAAAGGAATTAAACCAACCTTTAATCTTGTAATGTTAGTGATGATGCTAGATCATCTATAGGACCCTTTTGTGTGATGATTGCAAGTATTTAAGTATTGTTTGGTGATTGTGTACATCGTATTTATTTATAAACGCTAGTACCGACCAAGGATACGAGGAGGAAGGAGGATACTACGAAGAAGAAGCCGAGGAGAACTTTAACCACTTGTCTGCACAAGGCAAGCTAACACTTGCAAGATACTTTACCTATGCAAGCCTAATACCACTAGTGAATGTGCAAGCTAACCCTTGCAAGATATTCCACTGATGCAAACAAACCCTTACTTGTTACCATGCCAACTATATGCCTTAAGCATATGTGATCATACCCACTTGATAACCCAATCCTAGTTTTATTTGCTAGCTTTCTATTTTATTTCCTTATCAAAGCTACTTCCTTAGAGAGTACTCAAGTGACTTGTAGATTCTAGAAAGATATAGTTGAAGGTTGCATAAAGAGCATAAAATTTGGCCTAAGCTAGAAACCTTGATACCATCCTAAGATATAAGGTTGTACTTAGTTGAAACTCCACTAGCTTACCACCCCTCATTAGTACTTATCCCCACTTGTAGATGCTAGTGCTAAGCATAAAACTTGACCAACTGTAGATGGGAATACTTGGTGAAAATGGTTATGAAAACCTTAGAATGATGGATCATTCTACTGAGATGTTTTGACATGTGTTTCTGAACACCGGATGATTTTGGTGATGAAAATGTTGAGGCATGAGCCTTAGCCCTTTATAAAACTGATGGTTGTCTGGATGTGATACCATTCCAATTTTATCGTACAACCACAATACCCGAAGATTGGGTAGGGCTTGACTAGAAACTTATATACCTTAGTATTAGTTCCCTCATGCCAAGGTCTGAGGCTACCTTGTGAAGATTGTCCACATGCAGACTACCCAAGATGACAGTTGGTCATGGTTGGGAGGCCAAACTCACGGGAGAGGTGCTTATACTAGGGCGTGTAATTGAAAGGTTAGAATTGATTATCCGCATACTGAGTATGGTGAATTCAGGATTTGTTCCTGACGGATGTATCGAATGTTGTGGTGAAAGTATACAATCTCTACAGAGTGTCAAACTATTCGAATAGCCGCGTCATGATTATGGACGATTAGTGGCCATACTGTTCCCCCGTCAAATATTTTCAAAATGACTTGTGAAATGAATTGAGACTTTGACTTGACCACAACAGGATTGTGCTACGAAATGCAAGTTCCCACTTAGGTGTTATAAACCTCAACTATCTCTCTTGCTTCTGAGCCTAGTAGAGATAAATCTGGATTTTTGCAAAACAACCCTAGAGCCTAGTGTCCTATTATCCAAAAACACTTTTACTTGTTAGTAGCAGTTTGCGAGTACTTAAAGAGTACTCATGGCTTTGTCCCTGGCTATTCCCATGGCTAGACTATGAAGAGGAGTACATGGAGGATGGACCCCAGGAAGGTTACGACAACTAGGATCATCTCCCATCGTCAGCATTGCCTGTGATCCCGGAGATGGAGTTTCGCCTACGCTACCGTTATTATTACGTATTCCGCTGCTTGTGTTGTATTAAGAACTGGATCATGAGATCCTTATTTGTGTAAGACCTTATGTATGGTTTGTAATGGATGATGTATTGTGGTATCCAATTCTGTTATGTCTCGCAAAAATGGTAATCCTGGGATTGCGATGTATGGCATAACAGGCATCTGGGATTAAAAATCCGGGTGTTGACAAGTTGGTATCAGAGCCATCCTGACCATAGGAGACCCTAGTTAGACCGGACGTTGAATCAAAAAACTTAGTTTCAAAACCAATGGAAGCAAATATTTACAAAAACTTATTCTCATTCTTATCCCTTTGACTCTTTCATGAAAATTCATGTTCCTCAAAAACTCTTGCAAAATACATAAAAATTTGACACACTTGATCACTCTACTAACTTACTCATCCTATATTCTTATAGATGGACGTGAAGTACAACAAGTTTTATCAGTTGGGGAATGGAGGAGACCTTATCTTTGAGAGGGATTTGGACCAGCTTTGAACTTCGGGCGTCCGCACTTTTGAGTTCTTCGGAGCTCAGCTCAATGATCAAGGAGGAGAAGATCTGCAGTGGCTAATTGTTGCAAGTCTCCGAGGAAAGATTGAACCTCCCACTGCTGACGGAATTCAGTTTACCTTGAGAGAGAACAACTGGCTCGATGGACTTGCCAGGGCCATGCAGGAAGCTCTTTCCCGTCTGTGTGGGCAGAGCATCAATCAGATCAAGGGAGCTCGCTTTGAGTTTTGCCCGAGGCGTGATGCAAATGGACAACCACTGGAGGCCCCATACCACCCTGAGCTGAAGACTCAATTGGACCACCTTAGCTTCATGATGTACGATCGTCAGCAGGAGTTGGATAACTGCCGTGATTACTCCAACCACAAGTCTGCCATCATCAAGACGAAGGATCAAAACATCGCCATGCTAGCAAAGGATCGCAAGTCTCGCCGCCGTCAGCTAGACAAGAAGGAGCGCATCATTGCCCGTCTTCGCCACCACATCTCATCTTTGTAGGAGACCATCCACGAGAGAGACATGCAGTTGGAGGAAAGGGAGAATGCCGGAGAGGACCTTCGTGGAGACTCCTACTCCTATCTCAGCGATGATGATGATTTTCTGGAGGATCAGGCTATGGATTTCTTCACCGATGAGGATGATTTCACATTCATTGATGATGATGAAGATGACGAAGCCACCGATTCCGAGTAGTACCACTTGAGCACTAGCGTAGTGAGTAGTATTCGATCCCACTGTATCGTAGTTTTCAGAATGGTTCTTAAAACCATCTGTTTTCTTTGTTGTGGTGTGTGTTGTATCGTGTGCTATGAGTGAATGAATGAAAAGCAAGTTGCTAGAAAAATCTGAGTCAAACTTTAAAAACTTTTCAAAGTCCCCGAAACCTTAGAAATTTCCCTCTTTTCTCATGATCTATCTCAATCTTCAGATGCCACACGGAGGAAGTGGTTCATCCCCGGACCCGATGTTGCAGATCCTGCAAATGTTGACTTTTGACCGTGAAGCTGAAAGAGCGGAACGTCAAGCCAACCTAGCCACCCTGCAACACATAGCTCAGCTTGCCCACAACAACCAAGGCCACGGAAATCAGGACAACCATGGATCTAAGCTCAAGAATTTCCAGAATACCAACCCACCTGTTTTCACTAAGTCAGAAGAGCCCCTAGACGCCGATGATTGGTTGCAAACCATGGAAAATAACTTAGAAGTCGCCGGAGTGGAAGCCAACGAGAAAGTACTGTTCGCCACCCACTATCTAGCCGGAGATGCCAGGGCATGGTGGAACAGTGTTCGCGCAATCACCAAAGGCCAGATGATGACCTGGGAGGAATTCAAGGTCAAGTTTAGCAGAACCCATGTGCCACCGGGTTTGATCAAGAGGATGAGAGACGAGTTCAGAGAGCTGAAGAAAGGAAGGATGACTGTAGTAGAATACCGTGACAAATTTTTGTCATGAGAGAGGTATGCCCCGGATGAGATTGACACCGAATCCAAGAAGAAAGAAAGATTCTTGAATGGTCTGCATGATGAGATGTAGACGGTGTTAGTCAATATCCCCTTTGCTGATATTGAAGCCCTTGTAGACTCTGTTATCCAGATGAAGGAAAGATCAACCAAGCCAACGAGAACCGCAAGCGTCGCATGATGCATCAGCCAGGAACCCATCAGACCCCAAAGTATCGCCCTAACCCATCTCCCGGATTTGCCCCAAGAACAAACAGACCCCCGATGAACCGTCCGACCTATCCCAACCGTGGAAACCCTAGACCCGGAGGAACTCACAACAACCCCGGCAACTCTAGCAATTTCAACCGTGCCCCACCCAAGTTCAACAACAGCAATGGTGCCACCAACACCAACACTGCCCCGAGGACTGGAAGCAATGTTGTGCCTGTAGCAGCAAAGGACAAGTCGCAAGTGACTTGTTATGACTGTGGAAATAAGGGTCACTACTCCAACGAGTGCCCAAACAAGAAGAATGCCGCAGCCCCCAATACCAATGCCCCAGCTCAGCAGCAGCGTCGTGTTTAGCCCAGAAGAAGGTTTGCCCCAGGGAATTCACTCAACCGCAATGGTCGTCTTTTTCTCATGCATGCTGAAGAAGCCCAGGAAGCGCCAGACGTCGTGCTGGGTATGTTTTCTGTTAATTCAGTACTAGCAAGAGTGTTGTTTGATTCTGGTGCATCGCATTCATTTGTCACCGAAGAATTTGCATGCACTATTAAAATTCAACCAACCAAATTGAAGCATGTGATGATTGTTCAAATTCCCGGATCAACCACCAAGGCTAGGCAAATTTGCAAAGTCGTCCCTATCCGAATCCATGGCATAGATTTTTATGCTAATCTGATAGTACTCGAAACTAAAGGTTTGGAAGTAGTACTAGGAATGGATTGGATGTCCAAACATAAAGGATTGATTGACTATGCCAAGAAAGCCATAACCATGACCAGTACCGCCGGAATATCAGTCGAGCATATATCTGAAACCTTACCTCGTCAATTCAAGTGCAACCAGAGTATAGCCCAACCTACCATTGACCAAGTCCGGATAGTCTGTGAATACCCCGATGTATTTCCAGATGTTTTTCCCGGTATGCCCCCAGATCGGGATATCGAGTTTATCATCGAACTAATCCCCGGAACAGGACCCATAGCCCAAAGACCCTATAGTATGAACCCGTCGGAGCTAAAAGAACTGAAGAAGCAACTGGATGCCATGCTGGAAATTGGATTGATTCAACCAAGTGCGTCACCATGGAGATCACACGTCTTGTTTGTAGACAAGAAGGATGGAGGTAACCGTTTGTGTACGGATTATCGGAAGTTGAATGATGTCACTATCAAGAACAAGTACCCCTTGCCCAAGATAGAATATTTGTTTGATTAGTTGACCGGTGCCAAAGTGTTTTCTAAGATTGATCTTAGAACTGGTTATCATCAACTCAAGATTCGCGCAGAGGATATTCCAAAGACTTCCTTTACCACCAGATATGGATTATACGAGTATACTGTCATGTCTTTTGGACTAACCAATGCCCCCGCTCATTTCATGAACCTCATGAATAAGATTTTTATGGACTTCCTGGATAAGTTTGTTGTTGTTTTCATCGATGACATTCTGATTTATTCCAAATCGGAAGAAGAACATGAGATACACCTAAGGACCATTCTTGGAACCCTTAGAGAGCATCAGTTGTATGCCAAGTTTAGCAAATGTGAATTCTGGTTACATGAGGTAGGATTCCTCGGTCACATTGTATCAGCCGGAGGAATTGCCGTTGACCCTGCCAAAGTGAAAGATGTCGAAGATTGGCAAGCTCCAACCACTCAAACCCAAGTTCGTGCATTTCTCGGATTGGTGGTATACTACCGCAAATTCCTAGAAGGATTCTCGAGTATCGCCAGACCTATGACCCAATTGCTGAAAAAGGACAAGAAGTTTGAATGGACCGACAAGTGTGAAAGCGAGTTTTCAAGAACTCAAGAGGAGATTGATTTCAGCCCCAATTTTGATCATGCCGGATATCACGAAGCCCTTCGATGTGTATTGTGACGCATCCAAGATCGGTCTCGGATGTGTGCTAATGCAAGAAGGCAAAGTTATATCTTATCTATCCCGACAACTGAAGCAACATGAGCAAAATTACCCAACCCATGACCTCGAACTCGCAGCCGTAGTTCTAGCCCTGAAGACATGGAGACATTACCTGATGGGAAACCGTTGTGAGATTTATTCGGATCACAAGAGCCTGAAGTATATATTCACTCAGAAGGAGCTGAATATGAGACAGAGGAGATGGATTGAGCTAATCAAGGATTACGATCTGGATATTCACTATCACCCTGGTAAAGCCAATGTGGTAGCAGATGCCCTTAGCAGATTGCCGTGCCGCTTGAACTCCATGATTTTGAAGGAGCAACCAAGCCTGCACAAGGAAATGGAAGATTTTCGAATAGAATTAGTGAGTGAAGGATTTTTGGCTAGCATAGAACTTCAACCCACTTTGATCAGCCAGATCAAAGAGGTGCAGAAAGGAAATGCTAGTATCGACGGAATCAAGCGTCGTATCGGTACAGGCAAAGTACCTGGATTCACCGAAGACGAAGAAGGAGTGTTGTGGTACAAAGGACGCCTTTGTGTACCAGCAAATTCTAAGTTGAAAGAAATTATTTTGAAGGAATCTCATGATACTCTTTATTCTATCCACCCCGGAGGAACGAAGATGTATCAGGATTTGAAAGAGCAATTTTGTTGGCATAAGAGGAAGAGAGAAATCGGAAGCTATATCGCCAAGTGTGATATATGTCAGCGAGTCAAGGCAGGACATCAAAGACCCGCTGGATTGTTGCAACCCTTGCAGATTCCGGAATGGAAATGGGATTCACTTGGAATGGACTTTATCACTGGACTACCTACTTCTAGTAGGGGAAATGACTCTATCTGGGTCATAGTGGACAGATTGTCCAAAGTCGCCCATCTCTTGCCCGTCAAGACCACATATCAGAGTTCGAAGCTAGCAGAGTTGTACATCGCTAGAATAGTTAGTTTGCATGGAGTCCCCAAGAACATCGTATCGGATCGAGGAACTCAGTTTACCTCGAGATTCTAGAAGAAAGTTCAAGAAGGTTTAGGAACCCACCTAGATTTCAGTACCGTGTATCACCCTCAGACTGATGGACAAACGGAGCGAGTAAATCAAATACTCGAAGATATGATGAGAGCATGTGTGTTAGAATATGGATCCAAGTGGGAAGATTGTCTGCCGTTTGCAGAATTTTCATACAACAATAGCTATCAAGCCAGTTTGCAAATGGCCCCATTTGAATTTATGTACGGAAGAAAGTGTCGCACCCCTTTGAACTGGTCGCAAGTAGGAGAGAGTCAGATTTTTGGACCCGACATCCTACGAGAAGCAGAAGAGAAGGTTCACAAGATTCGTGAGCACCTCAAGACTTCCCAATCCAGACAGAAGAGTTACGCCAACAAGAGACGTCGAGACCTCGCCTTCAACATAGGAGATTTTGTTTATCTGAAAGTGTCGCCATTGAAGGGAATGCAGCGTTTCCAACTCAAAGGAAAGTTAGACCCCAGATATATCGGACCTTTCAAGATTTTGAACCATCGAGGAGAAGTATCATATCAATTGGAACTACCCGAAGAGATGTCAGCCGTGCACAATGTGTTCCATATCTCGTTACTTCGCAAGTGTCTCGAAGTCCCAGAGAAGACCGAAGTGTTCAAGAACATCGATCATCGGACCATAGAGATCAACGATGACCTGACCTATCCCGAAGTACCCATCCGTATTTTGGAAGAAGCTTTCAGAACTACCCGAAACCGAAGCATCAAGTTTCTCAAGATTCAGTGGAGCAACCACACAGAAGAGGAAGCTACCTGGGAGCGCGAAGATCACATCAGGACGGAGTTTCCCGATCTCTTCCAATCCTAGGTAATCTTTTTCGTCCTTTTTCAAATCTCGGGACGAGATTTTGTTTAAGGGGGGAAGGTTTGTAACATCCCAAAAATACTAAACTTGGATCATCAAACTCTAATCATCAAAATTAGGGTTAACAAAAACTTTTCTAATTAAAATTATGAAAGCATGCATATGTGTATGCATTTCATTTGAAATTCTTTTGAACCACCTTGTTTGTGTGTTCCTTTGCTTGTAAATGGATGCTTAGGTGAAATAAACATCATCTAAACATTTCCCACACTTTTCCCAAAGACAAGTAAATCAAAACAAATAAAATAAGGGAATGGTCATTTTGACCAATTTAACTCCCATGCCTACTTTGGCTGTCTCAAACTTTCAGAACCTAACAGAAACTTTTCTGGATCTTGAACCCCTTGATTGTACTCATAACAAAGTATCAAGGCCCACTTTGTGATCATCCAGAAACTTTCAAATGCATAGTTTAAATGACATTTCAAAATTGAATCTTTATCATATGGGAAGATCCCACTTTTTCAAAAACCACTCAAACAAGCTCAACTTTCAAAACCCAAGCATCTGCAGACTCACCAGCATCAACCTAGCACACCCACCAAAAATCTTTTCAAAATTCAAAACTTGAATTCTAGCGGCCATTTCATCAAACACCTTGCAGATACAAATCTAACAAAATCAAAACACTGTTTTGAGCAGTGAATTGAGCCTAACTTGTTCCCTCTCTGGACACCACTAGCCTTAGTAGATCATCTAACCATCTTAACTAATCACTAGCCTCACCGTGAGCTTGCCAATACCATCAATGGTGAACAGCCGAAGCCACCCATGCCACCCCAGTGTAGACAGCAAGCTAGGAGAGAAACTAGCCGTGCCAACCTTGTCTGGGAGATCACCCATGCCTCACCGCCCCCTCTCGACCAGCCCTGCCACGAAGACACCGACCAGAGCACCCAGGAACGCCGCTGCGCCATGCCAGCCGTCCAGAGCGCCACCCTAGACACACGCCCACAGACCGTGCGCCGCCCTCGCCGCGTGCATACATGATCGCCACCGACCCAGGAGACCGCCAGACATCACCGTTCGCCGCCCCATGCCACACAGCCACCGCTCGCCGTCGAAGACACCTTCTCTGCCGCGCAGAGCATCACGCGTTCCAGACCAAACCGCAAAGCCCCTACGCGCGCATCAAAGCCGTAGAGCATCGCCAGGAGACCACCAAGCGATCGCAACCGCCGGCCATGCCTCTAGCCGCCCGTAGCCATGTCGCCACCGTCACCTGCCCATGCCGTTCGGTCTCGTCGTCGCGACTATAAATAGAGGCCACCCCCGCTCGAATTCTTCACACCATTCAACTCCTCTCTCACCCAGAACCACCCCACCTCAGTCCCGGAGCAAGGCGAGCAGCACATCGCTGGAATCACGCCGGAGCAGGATGCCTCTGGAGAAGAAGGGCGCCGTCGATTTCGTCCACCCCAGGAGCTGCCGCGACCACCCCTGAGTTCGCCGTCGTCGACTTTGTCATTCGCCCGCCTCGCCGACCCTCGCCTGCACCCCGGTGAGCCCCCAACGACCCCCACTGGCCGCGCTAGGTTTCTGTCTCACCGGCGTTGCCCAGCGTCGATGATGACTCTCAGCCGTTGGATTAGAACCAGATTTTACGCACCACATCGCCCCATACCGTTTCGCACCCTCCTGTCTCACTGACGCGTGGGGATAGCCACTTAAGCAGCCTGCGGAAGCGCTATGCTTAGCAGGCCGGCCCGTTAACCTTTCCCGCATAGCCCAGTTATTTGAATTAAACCTTTTTATTTTTATTTCAAACACACTTCTGTACCCAGTTTCAAAAATCAACCCAGGTCGATTCAGTGCACCAAATTGAATGAAACCAATTTTTTTAGAAAGGTCTGGGAATGCTGAATCCAAGCCCGTTGGATTCAAGTCATTTGGATCTGTAGATCAACCTTGGTAAAAATAACAAGGCAGAAGCTTTTCTACATTCAAACATTTTTCAAATTAAAACCATAATAGCTTTTGAGTTGATTCCAACTCTCAAAAATCACATTTAATCATACCTTTCAAAATACATAAAAATATATAGGTTTACTTACAGAAATAATGACCAAGTAATAAAAGAATGCCACATAGGCATTTCTAGCCACTTTAATTAATTAAAATAAAAGGGTAAAACCTTATTAAATTGTGACACCACTTTAAATCACTTTCCCATGGACTAAAATATGTGGTGATGACATGTGTCAACATGATCCCATGTTTGGTTTGGAGAATATTAAATCTTAAGTAGTTTTTCAATAAGTAGAAATTACTTTTCTAAAAATAAAAGGAATTAAACCAACCTTTAATCTTGTAATGTTAGTGATGATGCTAGATCATCTATAGGACCCTTTTGTGTGATGATTGCAAGTATTTAAGTATTGTTTGGTGATTGTGTACATCGTATTTATTTATAGACGCTAGTACCGACCAAGGATACGAGGAGGAAGGAGGATACTACGAAGAAGAAGCCGAGGAGAACTTCAACCATCGCTCAAGACAAGGCAAGCTAACACTTGCAAGATACTTTACCTATGCAAGCCTAATACCACTAGTGAATGTGCAAGCTAACCCTTGCAAGATATTCCACTGATGCAAACAAACCCTTACTTGTTACCATGCCAACTATATGCCTTAAGCATATGTGATCATACCCACTTGATAACCCAATCCTAGTTTTATTTGCTAGCTTTCTATTTTATTTCCTTATCAAAGCTACTTCCTTAGAGAGTACTCAAGTGACTTGTAGATTCTAGAAAGATATAGTTGAAGGTTGCATAAAGAGCATAAAATTTGGCCTAAGCTAGAAACCTTGATACCATCCTAAGATATAAGGTTGTACTTAGTTGAAACTCCACTAGCTTACCACCCCTCATTAGTACTTACCCCCACTTGTAGATGCTAGTGCTAAGCATAAAACTTGACCAACTGTAGATGGGAATACTTGGTGAAAATGGTTATGAAAACCTTAGAATGATGGATCATTCTACTAAGATGTTTTGACATGTGTTTCTGAACACCGGATGATTTTGGTGATGAAAATGTTGAGGCATGAGCCTTAGACCTTTACAAAACTAATGGTTGTCTGGATGTGATACCATTCCAATTTTATCGTACAACCACAATACCCGAAGATTGGGTAGGGCTTGACTGGAAACTTATATACCTTAGTATTAGTTCCCTCGCGGCCAAGGTCTGAGCCGAGGCTACCTTGTGAAGATTGTCCACCTGTGCAGTACCCAAGATGACAGTTGGTCATGGTTGGGAGGCCGAACTCACAGGAGAGGTGCTTATACTAGGGCGTGTAATTGAAAGGTTGGGATTGATTATCCGCATACTGAGTATGGTGAATTCAGGATTTGTTCCTGACGGATGTATCGAATGTTGTGGTGAAAGTGTACAATCTCTGCAGAGTGTCAAACTATTCGAATAGCCGTGTCCGCGGTTATGGAAAGTTGGAGTGGCCATACTGTTTCCCCGTCAGATATTTTCAAAATGACTTGTGAAATGAATTGAGACTTTGACTTGACCACAACAGGGTTGTGCTACGAAATGCAAGTTCCCACTTAGGTGTTATAAACCTCAACTATCTCTCTTGCTTCTGAGCCTAGTAGAGATAAATCTGGCTTTTTGCAAAACAACCCTAGAGCCTAGTGTCCTATTATCCAAATACCCTTTTACTTGTTAGTAGTAGTTTGCGAGTACTTAAAGAGTACTCATGGCTTTGTCCCTGGCTATTCCCATGGCCAGACTATGAAGAGGAGTACCTGGAGGATGGACCCCAGGAAGGTTACGACAACTAGGATCATCTCCCATCGTCAGCATTGCCTGTGATCCCGGAGATGGAGTTTCGCCTACGCTACCGTTATTATTACGTATTCCGCTGCTTGTGTTGTATTAAGAACTGGATCATGAGATCCTTATTTGTGTAAGACCTATGTATGGTTTGTAATGGATGATGTACTGTGGTATCCAATTCTGTTATGTCTCGCAAAAATGGTAATCCTGGGATTGCGATGTATGACATAACAGGCATCTGGGATTAAAAATCCGGGTGTTGACAGGGAAGAAGGGCCCTTTATATAGGCCCACTTACTTCTAACCGTTTTCTGCCCGTTGGGGAATTTCCACACCGGAGACTCCGGTCTGACTTTGTCTCACACCGGAGACTCTGGCCAGTCTCCGGTCTATCTCCGGACCACCATGCAGAAAGTCCCTGGCCTGATGTCGATGCTCCCTCCGGGGACTTTGCATAGTTTCTCGATCGGGGCACACCGGAGGCTCGAGTGTTTTCACCCCGAAGACTCCGGTCCGTCTCTGCCCCAACTCCGGACCCTTATACAGAACGACCTTGGGCTTCATCTTGGATCCACACCATAAGTTTGAGACGAAACTCCGATCCACACCGGATACTCCGGTGTTTGCACACCGAAGATTCCGGTCTAGATATTCCATCAACCTTTTGTTTCAGCCAGGGAGGATAGAACCAAATAAGAGGCAAACTTCAAATGGAGATATCTAGAGTTTGGAAACTCTGATTGACCCGAAACCAATTTTGTTGGAAAATATTGGATACCACCAAGTGATAATATTTCATGTATTATAATGTGAGATACCTCCCTTGGTGAGAAACCAGAAAACCTCAAAGATCAAAAATGCAATAAGATATAAACGGGAAATCCGTTTTTGATGAACTAGAGCTTGTTATGAATATTACCACAAGATCTAGAACCTCACATGGATAAGATCCAAATAACAACCAAGAAAGTATGATGCTAAGTATGCAAAGGTTTGAGCTCTCTCCGAAAGATATGATTGAGTTACTCACTTGAGAGCCTGTCTGGATAGTACAGTTATCTATCATATAAACCAGTCTCCCCAAGTAACACCATGAGACCGGTAAGAAAGAAACTCTATCAAGATCATACCTTTGCCTTGTGCATATTCCACTTAATCTTGATGTAGACGATCTTGTCCTTCTCAAGATGGAACACCTTTCTTGATTGCTCTTGCACGCACTTTCTTGATGAAGACTTGCAAGTTTCTCCCCCATACAACATGGGGAAACTTTTACTTTGACCTTGTCTTCATCGATCCATGGTCACCAAGGAGGGCAAGCTTCAAGCATGATATCTTCTAGATATGGCACATCTTTAGCTTGCATAACTTTTCTTCTAGCTCCATTTTGATGATGTCTTGAAGATACACATGAGAAACTCTATTTTCTTCAAGACACCCTTGATCTTATTTTCTTTCTTCTTCTTCTTCTTCTTCTTCATTTCTTCCTTCTTTATTATGATGGTGTCTTGAAGATACACACGAGGGATCACTCCATCTTATTCTTCAAGACACACTTGCTATATGCCCGGCTCTCACTTGACAAATCTCCGGGTCACTCTTAAAACCTTGGTCAACACATGATCTTCTTCATTTCTTCTACCTTGAAGCCAACACATTATCCAAGAGATGCCAATGGACAATTCCTACAAGTGTAACTCAATGCAAATATTAGTCCATAGAGATTGTCATTATTTACCAAAACCACACATGGGGGGCCATATGTTCTTTCAATCTCCCCCATTTTATTCTTTGAGAGGGTTTATACAAGGAATTTAACAAATAAAATGGTAGCACCAATATCAAATACTATACAAGTATGTGATATTTGTACCACCACCATATATAGAGCAAACTCCCCCACAATCTATGCATGTGTAATAAACATGAATTTCATTGCATATATTGTCAATTATTATCATTGGTGGAGTTTCCTCTATATATACCACATGCAAAGCAACAAAAAAGATGGAAGAGCATGAGAGACAAATGCTTAAAAACAAACTCAAAGCATAAATCGACTTCTCTTAAACCCTATAAAACTTCTCCCCCATTGGCATCGATTGCCAAAATGGGTGACAAGTTTTGGAAGACCAATATAGTGATAATTCCTCCAAAGGTGTGCATTCGCACATGTCCAGTGATGAATACTTGAGAGGAAGTAGAATTATATTGAGGACCCAAAAATTGCCAAAGAAATAAAATAAAAAAGCATGAACAAATGATGCAAGCAATCACAAGATCCGACAAACCAATTAAAAACAACAAATAAGACCAAATGGAAACATGCATGCCGAAGAGGGAGCCGACAGAGTGGGCCTCGCCGGATGCCGAGGAGGACTTCCTCCTCAAGATGGCCATGGAGGCGTCGCTCAACGACGTCCCGACCGATGATGGGCCCCGCCACATGCGCCTGGTCCAGGTCGGACTGGGAGCGAGCGGAGGCCAAACGCCCTCTGTCAGAGGAGGCGAAGCGAGGCTACGCGCACTGCCGGCGACTCAGGAAGGTGAGGCGTGGTCGAGGCCTCGTCGCAATGGCGGTGGCAAGCAGCGACTCGGGCAGGCGCCAAGCGATGACAATGACGGTGTTCTACCGTAGCCTCAGCATGAACTAGGATTTTCTAATGTCTTTTTTTTTTATGTTTTTAGCCTAATGTAAGTCAAATTCGGTTATATGTCTGAATTTAACAAAATATGTATAAACTCATTTATAATATAATGTAATCACCTAAATTAGTACGGTAATTGATCAGTCTAGGCAAAGTTTGGACAAATTTCAAACTTTTTACAAAGCAAATCTTAAAACGCAAGTGAAAATTCGACCCCAAAAGTTGCATTCGTCCGGCGTTATTTAACGCCAGATTTCAATGCATAACGTCCAACGAGAGGGTAGTCCAATTAATGAGGACGGAACCTTCAACTTTCATACGATTTTTGTTTCGAAAATGGAGTATTTGTAATAATAGACGTTTTCCCTTTCATTTTCTAGGAAAAGAATCAGTTTACACGACACATTTCCCCAACCGCCTACCGCTTCAGCAGCAGCGGTGGCTGCGACGGCGGCATATCTTCTCCTTCTGCCGGACGCAATGCTTTGCCGCCGCCACGGCCGGAGCTTTCAGGTCACACAGCCGCACGGTTCTCTCCTACCTCTGCCTGGGTAACCTCTCTTTCCATGTACCCCACCCCACCGTGCCTGAGACTTTACGGGCGAACGAATCAACGCTCTTGCTTTTCCCTGACGAATCCCTGCCACTTTTGCCCCTGCGTGCTCTCTTTTCATTCATACAGTAGTGCTACTGTTAATTAACGGCGTTAAGCCATGTCGCGGCTCCTCATTAGCCAGTAGCCACCTACTTTTTCTGATTAATTTTTACCGTCCCAGGCAACAGCACACGAGGAAAAACATGTCGCTAGAAACAGCAAAATAGATGCTCACCGCCTGCATTGCATACCCTCAACGCTGACATACGGGGCCCAATGGAAGACGACCTACCTGTAAGTGACATGTCGGCGTGGCAGCAGCATCTTACAGGGATGGCAATTTAGGAGCCCGAGGCGTCGTCACTCCATCCGGGCTCCCGGTTCCCGAAACACACGGACCCATGCTCCGCGCGGCTAAACCCCACGACCGAGCCGTCCGATCGGTATCCGACGATCCACCTCGGCCGTCCACGTAGGCTTCCGTCTTAAACCACAGCACCCTCTTCGTCCCCCTCCTCCTTCCTTCCCCATCTCTCTCCCAGGGACCAAACGAGAAACAAACGCCTCGCTAAATAGGACTCACGAGTCTTCCACAGTCCGCAACACTCCAGCTCCTCCTCAACTGCCCCCGCTGGCCATGGTCTCTACCGGCGCGGCCGCCCCGAAACCCTAGCCTCAGCGGCCATGGGCTCCCTCGACAGCACTGCCGGGTCGGGGAGCTACAAGCGCGCGACGGCGGCACCGGCGCCCCTGCCGCTGCCGCGCGCCTCGGCGGGCGGTGGAGCCGCGGCGCGGAGGCCGAGCGTGAGATCCAGGCTCGCGCGCTTCCTGCTCGTCGACAAGGTGGACTACCTCCAGTGGATCGGCACCGCCGCGGCCTTCTTCTTCGTCACCATCCTCGTCGTCGCCTTCTTCCCCGGATCGGTCGTCTTCGAGAACCCCACCACGCTGCTCCCCTCCAGACGCGCTAGCGCTGGCGGGGGCGTCGGGAGGGGCAGCAGGACCGACCCCTTGCTGCCTCGCGGGCTGGAGAACGGCGAGGGCCTGGCGTTCGAGCCGACCAGGCTGCGGGAGAAGTGGGCGAGGGAGCGTAGGGAGGAGGCTCAAAGCTTGGCGGAGCTCGGGAGGCCCGTCAAGAGGGTCGGGGTCCGCAAGCCGCGCCTCGCCTTGGTGAGTTGCTGAGCTGGGTGGCGTTCAATATTGGTTTCCGTTTCCTCGCGATTTTGGTTTTAATTTGTTCCATATCTTCCTTCGCACTCCGTCTAGGTGTTTGCGAATCTCTCTCCCGGCGCAATGCAGCTTCAGATGGTTAGCGTCGCATCTGTGCTAGAGGCGATGGGCTACGAAATGAAGGTGCGTCGCTCCCAACTGATTTGTTCTCAATGTACTGTCCAACGATTGAACGAAACACGTGTTACCGTGTCTTCTGTTTCGTCGATTTGTTTGCTTCAACAAGTTTGATATCCCTGGACTGGACTGGATGGTTTACCTGTCGTGATCACATAGCAAGTTCAGATTCCATTTCTCAAGTATATTCAGTAACTCAAAAGAGCTGCAATGCTAATCTGTTCGTCTTACTTCCCAAGCAAAAACTTGAATAAATAAGCCAAGTTCTGACTTACATTGACATGTAGTATGTACAAGTGCTTCAGTGTTCTCACTTCCCATGATAGGTACCACCACGAGGTATCAGAACCTCTTACTTTCAGAGGAGGTAACAATCAAATATATGCCTTGTTTTAGCAAGGGTAAGTGTTAGTGATGTGTTTGTTAGCCTAACCGAGTATATCTTGCCTACATATTCTAATTACTATTATGGGCTTAATTTGGAACCCTGTCGCATGCTTGAACCTAGTTTTCTATTCCCCAAACCTTCCTCGTAGGCTGATACCTCTCTCAGCAAGATCGACAGTTTGATTACCGGCCCTTAGAGATGAAATAGGATGTGGATTTGAAATAAAACATGTACTATATGCACCCATTGTTCAAATAGTGCAGTTGTAGGACTATTACTTTGTCTAATATGTACGGTGAATATATGGTCATTATGTTGCACAAACATTTGCATATGTTATAACATGATGATGTCATTGGTCTAGAAGTCAAAGAGTCCAGTCTACTCTCTGGTACAAATGCATTGTCTAGTGGACCATACTTGCTACAAATACCACACTACTAGTTGATTACAAAAAAAAGAAAAGACAAATGGAGGCAGGGAGGCAGAAAATACATGACTACATGCTGAATCAGAAGCATCGCATCTTGCCATCAGGTTATTAGAGGCAGGGAGCTAGGGTTCATCTGTTGGGCTTACAAGGATGTACATTTCTTTCAAAATGGACTCTATCTGATGGGAGCTAATTCTCATAGTGGTTTGCACCAATTAGTTGATGTTTAACCCAAGTACCTAGTTATAGATTAGTTGAATGACTCTTAATCATTGTATATGCATTTTTTGCAGAAAAAATGAAGTGCACAAGTATCCAAACCAATAATGGATGCACATGTTTGGCAAATCATAAAGTTCCTGTCTGCCAATTGTTCTTAATCCACTTTGCAAATCGTCAATGCAGGTTTTCTCATTTGAGGATGGCCCATGTAGTAATATTTGGAGGACCATTGGCATACCAGTTAAGATCTTACCTGTGGACACAAAATTACTTACTTCTGTAGATTGGCTAGAGTAAGTTTCTAAATCTATCTTGTCAGTTCTCTGCTTACATTACTTACTGCATATTGTCTCGTAATGAAACATTTGTTTCTTACATAATATGTGCCCTCAGCCTTGCTTCCTAATCATTTCCTCATCACCTACATTTGCATTTCTGCAGCTATGATGGCATGCTCGTAAATTCAATTGAAGCAAGGCCAATATTTTCAAGGTAGTTTTGAAACATTGACTGTATGACTATCAATTTCAGATTATTATAAGATGTTTTCCCAAATCAGGTGTTTGATTTTGACTGTCTACCGAATGTTTTCCCTAAAGTTTAGTTCTGATTTTGATGTCTCCTTCTGCAGTCTTCTGCAGGAACCCTTCAAATCCATACCTGTCATCTGGAATGTGCAAGGGAGTTCCCTTGCTCATTGTGTTAGTGAATATAATTCTAGTGGAATGATTCAGATCCTAGATGGTTGGAAAGAAGTCTTCAGCAGGGCAAATGTTATAGTTTTCCCCAACTACATATTGCCGGTATACAGAAATTCTCATACTAAATTTGATGTGTTAATTGCTGTTTTGTGTTTTGATTTAGAGCCTCCAATCTGACATTTGATTATTTAATTATATTTATTCCTGCAGGTGTTGTATGCTCCATTTGATTCTGGTAACTATTTCGTGATTCCAGGTTCTCCTGCAGTAGCCATTCAAGCTGATAGATTCATTGTCAAAAGCTATGACCAGGATGTGAGAATCAGGCTGAATTTAGGTTCAAGAGATTTTGTAATTGCTTTAGTTGGTAGTCAATTTTCATACGGTGGGCTTTTGATGGAAGAGGCACTTGTGTTGCAAGCAGTAGAGCCTCTTTTACATCAGTATCCTTCTGAGAATAGCACACATACTGCTCTGAAAGTGAGAATCTTGACGGCAAACGTGACTGATAAGCATAGGATGGCCCTTGAGGTTATGATCTACCACCGTACTCTCTTTCATCATCTGAATTTGCTATTTAGATGCCATAAACCTTTGAATTGCATCTAACTGCTTTGTACTATTCTGATTATCATAGGTCATCGCTTTAAATGTTGGCTTCCCACGAGGTGCTGTGGAGCATGTTGCTGTTGAAGATGCGGACGATCTCCTTGGCATAACTAACCTTGTCATATATGGTTCTTGCCTTGATGAGCAGTCCTTCCCCAGTGTGCTAGTCCAAGCCATGATTCTTGGGAAGCTGGTTATAGCTCCGGACCTTGGAATGATAACGAAATATGTATGCCCACAACATCTCATATTCTTTTGGCATTGCATTTATTAACTGAAATACCTAGTACTGCATATCTTATCATAAGCTAACACAGTTTGTCTGAATGGCTTAGATTGATGATGGGATAAATGGTCTCCTTTTTCCAAGAAAAAATGTTCCCATGTTAACTGAAGTCCTACTGCAAGCGGTTTCAAATGGGGAACTATCCGTTCAGGGGCAAAAAGTTGCATCGGTTGGTAAAGCCCGTGCCAAGGATCTGATGGCTTCTGAAGCCATTGAAGGCTATGCTGTTCTGTTGGAAAATGTTCTCAAGTTTCCTGCTGAAGTACTAACCCCGTTAACCTCTGGAGAGATACCTTTGGCTTTGAAACAAGAGTGGAAATGGCATCTATTTGAGGATGTGAAGCACTTGTACCATATGAATGAGAGTTTGAATGACTGTAAGATACTCCAGAAAATAGAGGATTGGCATACCAGCCAAAAGGACGATCCTCGCAGTACTACACAAAAGATTGATGAAGCGTTCTCTGCTATTGCATGGAATGAAGAACGGGCAAATGAGATTATGAGCACCAAAATGAAATTGGAAGAAGAGGAGGTAAGTATTGATGCAAATTTGATGTTTGACACGTCACTTCTCACCTTTTGAAGAATGCTTTTAAGTAATTTGAGTGGATTGTTATGCAGTTGAAGGAGAGGAGTGACCAGCCTCATGGAACATGGGAAGAAGTGTATAGAAATGTCAAAAGGGTGGACAGAATGATAAATGAATTGCATGAAAGGGATGAAAAGGAGCTTGAACGGACAGGTCAGCCACTTTGTATATACGAACCCTTCTTTGGTGAGGGGACTTGGCCCTTTCTACACCAAGACTCTATGTATCGTGGAATTGGCCTGGTAAGCTGTTGTCATCGCTTAGCACCAACCAAGTTATTCAGAATCTTAAATTGCCAGCCTGAGTGTTCCAAACGTATATGTTCGAAAAACATTTATGATGCTATAAACCAATAAATCGGTAAAATTTGTTGTGAGGTTTAAAATAAGTCGCTGACCTTGTACAATTTTTGTACACCTTGTATCATTCCTGGTTGTACATGTTAGATGGGACGCCTGACTTTCTAACTTTTGGTAAAACAAAGATTGCTTCCTGTCATATAGTGATACTTTTAAATGGAGAAATTGTCTAATGGAGACTCATCTAGGAGTTAACATAACTGCCATGTGTACCATTGAATTCAGATTTGAGTGGCTCGGATTTGGAGTCATTTGAGGTGGATTAGAACCCCTCATATTTTCTCAACATGGGGATTATATTCTGAAAATATTAATCCATTTAAGCCTCAAATAACTTCAAATCTGATCCAACTAAACTTAATCTAAACAACCAATGTGGCCACTTAGACGCAAATATGGGTTCACATTACGTACTCCCTCTGATCCATATTACTTGTCGCTGAAATGGATGTATCTAGACATGTTTTAGTGTTAGATACATCCGTTTCAACGACAAGTAATATGGATCGGAGGGAGTATGTCTTTTTTTTCTATATTATCTTTTGCTATGGAGTTGGTATAGACTGGAAAGCTGTTAAATGATACTCTCTATGTCCCATTATATAAGATATTACAACTAATATATTCACATTGTTTGTAATAACATCTTATATTATGGGATGGAAGGAGTATATCATAAAATTCTACTAATAGGGTATATGGGTACGTGGCTAGTCGGAATATTAATGATTACTTCTTGCGAATATTCCAATGGCTTAAATTGATCACATGAAGTTTGCCTTGCATTAGTCTTCAAAAGGTCGAAGACCTGGAGCAGATGACATTGATGCTTCTTCTCGTCTCCCACTGCTCAACAATGGGTACTACAGAGATATTCTTGGTGAATTTGGAGCTTTCTTTGCACTGGCTAACAGGATTGACCGGATACACAAGAATTCTTGGATAGGATTTCAATCCTGGAGGATGACTGCAAGAAAGGTAATAGATCATTTTTTGACCTAAGGAGGTCCTTGTATTTCGATCTTTTTAATAATTAGGATCAATTTTCCCAGAAGATGATATATGGAATATTTAACTTGTACTCCCTCTGTCCAGAAAAGGATGCCGTAGACTTGTCTAGATTCGCATGTATCTAGACGTGTTTTAGTGTATAGATACATGCAAATCTAGACAAATCTACGACATCTTTTTCCGGACGGAGGGAGCTAAAAATGATCAACGCAGTGTTCTTTGTACAGAACCTGTCATTGGGTGTCACTGAATGTTAGCCATGCTGTTCATACGAATTTTCCTTTCAACGAGGCAATGCAGAGGGAGGTAACCAGGTCTTGCATAATGGTTAGCATCTAATTTATACTTACTCCAATTACCGAAGCAGGTTACCTTGTCAAAAAATGCTGAATCTGCAATATTGGAAGCTATTCAAACCAAAAAGCACGGAGATGCCTTCTATTTTTGGGTTCGGATGGACCAAGATCCAAGATATCATGCCAATCAAAATTTCTGGTCCCTCTGTGATGCAATTAATGCTGGGAACTGCAGGTTATCCATTTAGCCAAGTTTCATAGGCTGCACTGTTTTATTAAGTTTCATTGTTATACAAATGTTCTACTCCCTCTGTCCTGAAAAGGATGTTGCAAGTTTCTCCAAATTTGGATGAATCTATATACTGAATAGTGTAGATACATTCGAATTTAGACAGATCTGTGACATCCTTTTCAGGACAGAGGGAGTAGTTTCAACATGTTAAGTTATTCTAGAAACATGTTACCAGCCATCATTTCTTACAGAGTAATATTCAAAAGATACCTCTTTTGATGTACCGTGTTTTTTTTCTTTCAAAAAGGGGCATGGCCCTGGCCTCTGCATCCATGGATGCACACAGCCTTTTATTGCGAAGTTTCATATTGACAGAACTAAAAGTAAATTTCATTAATGGTTTGTTGTAGAGTTTTGGCTGTGCTACCAAACTGAATTGCTTTGTTTTACTACACTAATCTACTTCATATTTATGTCTTGAAGGTTAGCTGTTTCGGAGGCTTTTCAAAGGATGTATGGCTTGCAGCTTGATGAAGATTTGAATTCTCTGCCACATATGCTTAATGATGGAGACACATGGTCTGTGATGCAAAGTTGGGTTTTACCTACCAGATCGTTCTTGGAATTTGTAATGTTCTCAAGGTAAGATTGTGTTTTCGAAGTACTCCTATTATAATTAAACCATGGCTTGGCTTGTACTCCTTTTAACTAGATAAGGGAAGCCCTGACTCGCTATTGTTCATTTCCTGGTATATGGGGCTTGTACTCCTTGTAACTAGATAAGGGAAGCCCTGACTCGCTATTGTTCATTTCCTGGTATATGGCATTTCAAGTGATCTCTTATCATGAGTGCTCAATGATGTTTAAAGTTTTACATGTATATTTTTTATTTTTAAAGTATATATAGCCTTGCTGTTGCATATGCAGACATTGAGCCATGGTCCAATGAGAACTGTGTTTCAAGTTTTAAGCCTGATATGGTTGATTCTTCTATATGTATACTCGATGTTACAGATACACTATTTTTCAGGATGTTTGTAGATGCACTGGATGCACAAATGTACGACAAGCATCATCAAACTGGGCACTGCATCTTGAGTATCCACAGTGTGAGTGCCTCTTTTACATACTCAGAATATTGTTACCTGTCTCATTGGCATAGAACAGCTGAACACTTCTGTTGAAAGGAAAGATCAGCTGTGCACTTAATTTGTCTATTGAACAGATCCTAGAAGAAACCATAACATAAATCTTGCCAGCATAACATGGTTATCGTGCCACTATCTCTAGCCACTTCCTCTACATGCTTGTGATAAATGATATTAAGTTCTATTTCTATCTCAAAAGCTTGACACTGTTGCTCTCTTGTTTGACATGTACAGGACAAGCACTGCTACTCTCGTGTTCTTGAGTTGATTGTGAACGTCTGGGCGTTCCACAGTGCACGGCGGATGGTCTATGTGAACCCAGAGACTGGTGCAATGCGGGAGCAGCATCCGCTCAATGGCAGGAGAAGTCGGATGTCAATCCAGTTGTTCTCCTATGCGACTCTGAAGGGCATGGACGAAGACTTGGCGGAAGAGTATGATGCAGATCGCCCCAACAGAAGGTGGCTCTGGCCACAAACCGGCGAAGTGATGTGGCAGGGTCTGTACGAGCGGGAGAGGAACATGCGGCAGCAAGAGAAGGAGCGCAGGAGGCAACAGACCAAAGACAAGATCCAGAGAATCAAGAAAAGAGCTCGGCAAAAGACGATAGGGAGGTACATAAAGCCACAACCAGATGATGCTGGTCGCATAAAGCCACAACCAGTAGATTGAGTAGCGTTTAACCACATAGTTAGGGCGATGATTCTTCAGAAAATTTTGTTCATTCTTTGTTCCGGCTAATATCCTAACTGGTTGCGCCATGGTGGTGTGATCATTTTTGTCCAGTTTTGCCCTGTAACATGACTAGGCCATCAAGTAGCTGCTTAGGTTCGTAGGTGTAAATTTGGATTTTGCGATGGAACTTTTGTCGACCCCCTTCATGTTTCGCTGCAGCTGCTTTGCACATTATCCGTCTTTCTTTATGGACTGAAAGTTGTAATGAGTTAACTAACTGCAAGGTGCAGGATAAGTTTCTATTCCTTCTTCCATTCCGATGAAATCGGCACACGTATTCTGAGATTCTGTTTGACAGGGAATTGCCTATTCTAAGATTTTGCTTTGATCAAGAATTAGTTCAAGTATACGAGGACTAATTGATAAAAAGTTGCTATCACTGGAAATAGTTTTTTTCAAGACAAATCCAACTATATCAATTTTTTAGAGATATTGTTGATCAAAACTTGTCAAAACACTGCTTCTGTTTCATATATTGGTTGTAATAAAATCTTAGAAAGGAGAAAGTACATTAGGCCGAACAAACATCAAATACTTGCTCATTACAAATCCATGGTATTGTCCCTCACCTGTCTGAAAGTTTGACTAAATCTACTTTGCAATGAAGTTAAACATACAACAATTATATTGAAAATCCTGTCCACAAAGGAACTACCTAATGAGTAGCTCCACAATTATCAAAAAAGACAAAGGAAATCAAATTGCGGACAGATCATATCCAAATAGTAGCAGATACACAAAGCAAGGGCAGTTTTACGACATTAATTAATTACAATAACAGAGAAGCCCATAACGCTCTCTCCCTTATTTATAGTACACAGAGGATCCTATCAGATCCAAACGATCAGGACAACAATTTGTGAAATGTGAAACTTACAGCATTAAGTTCCAGAAACAGATCAAAACTTGAAGCAATCAATTCTTGATGAGAATCTCATTCACATCCACGCCATCATAACAGAAGCGCCGTTGGAGGAGTTACCAGGAGCACTTGTATGGCCTCCACCGCGAGAAAGTAGAGCCAGCAGTCCACCGCCGTGCACTCGGCCCTCCGTCAGTGGTTCCACAGGAGACTGCATCAAAATAGGATCAACCTTCACCACAGCAACTTCCTCCATCTCGTCTGGTTTAACATCCGCGGTAAGCTGGTGGATCACAGGGCCCAATGTACCACCACCGTGAACACAGTGGTCCTGGACTAGAGCACTGTGAGCTGAACAGAGACCGGTCTTGCTGCGAGCAAACTTATCACACTGCTCTGTGTCAAAACCATAGCTTGAGTCTGGCAAGCCCCATGAGCAGCGTTTGCCTCCCCCGTGTGCCTTGCAGAAATCAGTGCTCCCCTGCGCACTCTTCTCACAGCCCTCAAACCTGCATCTCTTGCCACCTCCATGGCGCACACAGTACTCCGTCCGCCCTCTGGCACTTTTGGTGCAATCAGAAATGGCACACCTCTTCCCACCACCGTGCGCAACACAATACTGAGTCCCACCATGCACGCTCTTTGGGCACACGCCACCACCCTCAAATAAGCAGCGCTTGCCTCCCCCGTGCCCCTTGCAATATGGAGTGCTACCTTCAGCTCCTTTGGTACAGCCCAAGAATGTGCAGCGCTTTCCTCCACCGTGCGCCTTGCAGAACTTTGTGCTTCCCTGTGCACCCTTAGCACAATCCGGAAACTGGCAACGCCTCCCACCCCCATGAGAGATGCAGAGGCCAGAATGACCTTCTGCACTCTTGGTGCAGTTCTCCTTCTGACACCTTTTCCCACCTCCATGCCTGATGCACAAGCCAGATCTCCCACGGGCAGCACGGGAGCAACCACCGTTACTGCAGCGGCGACCGCCGCCATGGGCTATGCAGTGGTCTGTCCGCCCTTCAGCACTTTTTGTACATCCAAGAAACTCACATCTCCTCCCTCCTCCATGGGCCTTGCAATATATGGTCCTTCCTTCCGCACCCTTCTGGCAACCAGGTTTTTGGCATCGCCTACCACCGCCATGGGCTATGCAATGGCCTGATGCCCCTCTTGCTCCTTTCCCACATCCAGGGAACTGACAGGTTTTAGTGTTCATACTGCGCTGTTGAGGGTTAGTTACCACAGAAGTACAACCACCCGGGCTTTTCACACTGGTTAGCATAGGTGATGATATGACTGGAGAAGACAAAGTACAATGCTCTTTTCTGGGTATCTTCAGACATGGAAAGGCATACGTTGCCTCAGATGCATATGATGATGAAACCACAGAGTGCTCAAAACCCCAATTAGACGGTATTGTGGCTGGTAACGAGTTGGTCACTGGTATGTCTGGTGACACCATGTTTGTATAAGTGACAGCAGATACAGGCGGGCCAGTGGATAAACTCAACTGAAGATCTAGCTTAGGAGAGCTGGCCACCAAACCAGTAGAGGACTTCTTTTGAAAGTGTGCACCATCATAGCCAAGGGAAAGATCAAAATTCAAGCTAAGATCCACAGATGACTCCTCATCAGTCTCCCTTAGCGAAGATGGAGACATTTCACAAGCTGTGGCAGAGCTTACTTTGCTATTGTCAGATGAACTTTGTGAATGGCCTAAACCCAGAGTGAGTAATGGATTCCCAGTACCTTCTGCTCCAGCCATAGTACCCCACTTCCTTTTCAGGGCTTTTGTGTTAGGGACAGAAAAGCTGGAGTATGATGCAGAGTCAAGTGTAGTACCTTCAAGCTGGGCACTGTGTTGGACTGTACTCCAATAATTGGAAGACTGCAAGGAGTTGATACTATCACCGAATACAAGGCCACGGGAAGTTTTGTCCATTCCAATTCAGAAACATCAAACCTCAACCAATTAGTAAATGAAAAGAACCAGTTGACTGACTCCCTGGTATCATAACTTTATTAACTTCTACTGGGTTAGAAAACTCAGAACAGCTTGCAACCTCCGCTAACAAAACCAGAGACGTCATCACGATCCATTTCTAGCCAGTATGTATAAAATGAGTGCGATGAAGGTTTGAACTGAGCCTCAGTCTCTACTCAGAAATTTCCAATTGCACCATCCAGGCCAAACAGAAGGCAATAATCCTGCTAATAAGAAATAGGAGATCAGAGTCTAGTAAGTTGCAACTATAGAAACCTAATGTAGCACAAAAAAGAGATCCACAGAAGGGTACTGCATTGAACTATAAACATTTGTGTAAAGGGAAAATGAGACCATGATAGGAAAGAGCAGAAATCTACTAAAATGACACCACAACCAGCACAGAACAGAAAATAGCAATGTATCAACAAGAATCTATCGGTATCATTTCCATGCAGTGGACAAATACGTACTTATTACTGGCCAAAGTTTAGAAAGATTGATTACATTGTACTGTAACGGTTGAGGGGGGTAACATAGCACATCCCGTAAATGACTAGATTTAATTCAATTTTGCAGTTCAACTTGAGTTGAACACTACACTATCTAACGACTAACAGAACCAAGTAACAAAGCTGAACAGTGTGGCAACTTTTGCCCTGAACATGAATACGTACTTATTACTGGTCAAAGTTTAGAAAGATTGATTAAATTGTACTGTAACAGTTGAGGGGGGTAACATAGCACATCCCGTAAATGACTAGATCTATTTCAATTTTGCAGTTCAACTTGAGTTGAACACTACACTATCTAACGACTAACTGAACAAGTAACAAAGCTGAACAGTGTGACAACTTTTGCCTGAACATGAATACACGCTTCCTGTTAATCCCTTTACAAGAACTAGGATTTGCAGCATATATCTTTGAATTGCATAAATTGATAAACTATGATTACGTTATAATAATTGTTTGTAACATGCAGTAGTAAAGCAGGAATTATCTTTATGTAGGACCTCCAAATAAAGAAGACATCAAAGATGATGAACTATGCCAAGTAAAGCAGCACTCTCTGAGGGTACAGGTGAGTGGAAACAACAAACAGAAGAATGAAAAGATTAATTTATTGGTTGATCTCTTTAATTGACATCTCTATTGCTTAATATACTCCCTCATCACCAAGGAAGGTTATATTCCCTCTCTTGATACTCTATTCCAGATGTCAGGGGGAGGGAAGGCTGATATAAGACTGCTGTGAATAAGAAGTTAGGACATCGTACTTCAACAGATACCGAATCACGATTTATGCATCACTACACTTTTAGGGCATCTGTGGTTCAAAACAACACTTTGCCAGGAGCGTGGCATTTGAGTATTCTCTTGTTTGTTTCGCTACCACAGCTACGACATGCCACACTTTCTTAGCAGCCTGCCTCAGCTGTTACAGAATCGCACTTCCAAAAATTGCGGGCAACCAATTTCTTCACAAAATGATCCAGTTTAGTAGGAAAAATAGGACAGATGGTGAGCGAACCAACATGCCTTAACATAGTCCTATTAATCACACGAAGAGTGATGGACTAATTTTCATTTTCCTCGGATTAATATGAGATTTCTAGTTTTATTTTCTTGATAGGACTAGTGCCGGGGTTTGGACAAGCCTTCCAATCACTCGAAAGATATTAAGATTCCATAAACTATGATATTGACTTGCTTCGCAAATAAAACATTTACACCAAAAGGTCGCGAGATAGCTGTCCGGTTATCCATGGCAACAAGTCCTGATTCCTAAAATCATGAAACTAACCCAAACCATGTAATTAAGCAAGATTATGACTGGTTCTCACTCGAGCTCTTTAGGAAAAGACTAGTGAGTGTCCAGCTACTCTTTTGGCTGGAAATGGAAATGTATATGCTCCTAAAGGGATAGCATAACAGAGAAAATAAATGTATATGCTCCTAAAGGGACAGCAAAATTTTCCGTTCACCTGTAACTAAAATTTGTGTACCCCGCTCAAGAATCTAACGTTATGTAATCAGTAAGGAATAGTGGCAGTCTGTAAAAGCAACAGTAACAGGAATGATGATCCATTTTCGGCATCGGATTAACAAGAGTAGCCCATACAAGAGGACAAATCTGAGCGATAAACATGAAATAAATCCACATGTCGTGTAAGATACGAATGATCCACTGAGAAAAAAAAACAATAAATCTGTAACCATAACTACCGAGGAGAAAAAGAGTGAACCGACAGATTTTAACGGTGACCTTTTGCTATCACCAGATTGCCCACCCTGAATAGGAAGAAACAAAAAAGCGCAGAAGGCTTTGCATGATAGAGGAAAGAGCGCATAAACGAAAGGCGCCAAAATTCCTTTTCTCAAAGGAAAAACTAACCGAGCTCTAACAGAAAATTGCACATGAGTTTGCATATATAAAAAACCAGAACAAATACAGAAAAATAATATATACTCCGTCCTAAGAAACGAGTTTCTCTTCCTGAAGAAACGCACGAAGAAGAGCAGCTCATGGAATTCGCGAATCTGGCACACGACCAACGGCAGAAGGCGGGCAGGAAATCCCGGCGCGAAAATCAGAGACGATAGCCGACAGGAGCCCGGGCGCCTCGCCGCATCCAAGGAACAACCAACCAACGGTATGTAAAAGCAAACAATCATGAATAATAATACAGGAACGGAGGCGGGGACGCACCTGTGGAAGGAGGGGTCGTGGGCGATCCAATCTCGGTCCCCGACTGGGTCTCGCTCCCGCCGCGTGGGTGTGGAGGGGTGCTAGGGTTTTGAGGTTGTTGCGCGCGAGAGACCCGCCGCGGCGAACAGCGCCCACCAGATTTGTAGGAGGGGGAGAGAGAAGCGGAGCGGGTGAATGAAACGAAAGCTCAGCAGAGGGCAGAGGAGGAGAGGAGAAAAACCGAGGACGCATACGGGGCCGGGGGCGCTATAAAAGAAGGGGAGAAAGAGATGGAGTGGGGGCGACAAAACGCTGAGGCCACCCCGTCCCCCGTGCTCTCTCTCTCTCTCTTCCCTTCACGGCGAGGCGAGGTGAGGTGAGGTGTGGGAAATGGAAAGTGGGGAAAAGGCGACGCACTCGTGCCCTCCTTTTTCCACCTGGTTTGGCATCTTGTCCAGGTACGACCGGTTCTGTTTTATCCACCACCGGACACCAGTAGTAGGAGGCAGTAGTATGAGGAGTGAACTGGCTTTTTACGTTTATTATTTTGATTGACATGGCCTTTCGTATAATTCCAAAGGACACGCCTTCAAATTGGTACAGAGAAGAGACGCTAGGCTTGCATTGTACGGTGTACTGTACTCCTACAATACTTTTATACAGTAGGTATTTTAGAACTAGTTGATCCTCAACTAGTGGGCTGATAGATCACATGATTCATCGCTATTCTACCGAATTAAAATGTGCATGTTACAATTGCGACAAGAAGATAACGAAGAACAAAAACAAAACACAGCAAGGGACACAGATTTAACGTGAAAAAACCTCTCCAACAAAGAGAGGAAAAAACCAGTGAAACTTCACTATATCGAGTGTTTAAACGCCGGGATTTCACAGATCCAACTCTCCCAACCGGCGGCTTACACGGGGTTTATATATCGGTGGAAACCTCGGTCTTGACGATCCGTCTGCGTCTGCTTCACCCTTTCACTCGTCGGGAAGTTGGCCTATACTTTGTAGAATTTGGATCAACATATAACAGTGCACGTTCCAAATAAGCTCACATGCCATTAGGGCAACTCTAGATAGTGTAAAAAGTGCGAAACCACAAAAAAACCGCAAAGTAATTGTAATTTTGCCTTTTTTTTACCGAAAAAGTGCCATAGCAAATTCTGTATAATCGACAAACTCGTAACTCTTTGTGTGGTAAACCTCAAATCGCCCTCCAACCTCATATATACATTGCGCAACACTTGATAGGCAGACATTTTAGCCCTTATATTGTCTCTCATGCGACACCATCATCGTCGATCTCACCGTCCCTGTGCCGTCAGCCATTTCAACATCGTGTTGTCATCGCCATGGGCCGCACACACCTGCCACCCACCGGTTCCGAGGTCGCGCGCCCCATGTCCATGCCTGCCGCCGACGCTCCAATCTTAGTGACTCATGTCGGTGCTCCCGACTCCTTGGAGTCACTCCACTTCGCAAGAACCGGCAAGACTTCCTCGTCGGGCACTCGCTTCGAAGACCGTCCATCCGTTTGGCGCGCTGCTTGAATCGTTTGCTAGGTAACCCGATCCCCTTTCTAGTTAGGGTTTAGATTCGATGAAATCGCTACGCGTTGGGCCAGTTTGGCCAAGAGGAGAGAACAACTGGAGATCTTTAAAATACAAAACCAAATTATGTTCATGGATCCTAGTGGAATGGACATCGAGACGAGGGAGTGTTGGGAAATTGCAAGGTCTGAGATTATACCAATTAAAAGGGCTAAAGAATATAAGAGGATGAAGATAACTCAAAATGTTGAAGAATCGGGTCTAGTTTTCGTGTTTATCAATAGTTAATAGAGTCTAGTTATCGAGTTTTAGTAGCAATCGAGTCTAATTATCAAGTTTTAGTAGCAATCGAGTCTAGTTTATCGAGTTTCGGTAGCAAATGATTTCCTATCATGTAACCGGTGCCTGTTTGTAGTTTATCAACTGGAAAACATCAAAACATATCTAGTATACATGTATCATGTAATCAGATTTTTTTTGGGTTTCTAGATACCTTATTTCGTCCTCCTCGGACGTTACCGCATAAGCGTTTTGCGGCACCATTATTAGCTACTAGGGTTACTCTTAGTATTGCTTAGTTCGCAAAGGGTGAAGGTTGTATTTGAATGCATTTCTTACTGAGGCTTAGCACTCATGACCACACTGATTAAACTTCAAATATGTGCAAAATGCCTCTTCCTTTTTAAAATATAAGATGTTTTAACATTTTTTATACACATGTATCTAGATGTATTATACCGTGTAGATTTACTCATTTTACTTCTAGCCTACACGCTAAAAGGGGTCTACATACATATGTTTTAAATAAAAAAGGGTACTCCAAATAGATGTCAAAAGTTTGGCTAAATAGTATCTAGATACATCTAATTTTTTAAAAAAATTACGAGATGGAGGGAGTACAACATCTTATATTCTAAGACGCATAGAAAATATGTCACCTAGTTGTAAAATATGTAAAGGACACATTATCTCTCTCTTTTAACATTTTTCTTTTTCTCTAGTAGCATTAGATTGCACGAGTACAAAAACAATAAAGACGTGAGCTTAGGTTGATGAGTTCCACACGCAGACAGCTAAAACAATTCAGATCACCAATGACATGCTGAAGTAGAGTGCCTCCAAACACACCGATGCTGTCTAATCCGCCGAGGGCACCCACAAAATCACGAAAAAAAAATCCACGGTTCATTGAACCTGTACACGTTCCCAGCGAGCCTACGAAGCATCCAGGTGCGTTCGGCGGGGTGCACGCAGCGCAAGGCGCCGAGAGGGGCGGCAGGAGCCTGCGTGCCTGCCTACTCGGCGGTGCGGCGCCGCTTGGGACGCACGCCGGGGTGACGCTAACCGTTTCGCTAACGTAGAATTTTCTTGGAACCAAAAGCCGTCGAGCAGCCGCGTGTGCCGTCGCCCGCGCGCACGTTCCTCGCCCCGGGGCCCGGTCCCCCCACACCGTTTCCCGCCTCTCCGAACACGACACGTGTCCCCCGCGGCGCCAGGCCGGAGCGCGCGGCCTCGGGCGCGACGTCACGCGCGTCGTCAGACCAGGTGGGGCCCCGCGTTGGGTGGGCGGCGGCAGCGCCTCGCCACCGTCCGTGGTGCGCCTCTCCGTGGTGGGCGGTATGAGTATGACCCACAGTGGCGAGCTCGTGGCCTCGTTGTTGTTGCTTTTTTTTTATTATTTCTCTTTGTATTTTTCTATTCTCGTTTCTGTCGTCTCCTCTCCTCCTCCTTCTGGCAGCTCAACAACCGGGAGTACGACGGACGGGCCGTGGTAAAAAAGTGAAATGTACAAAGGGGTGCGTCTGAGCTTTTGTTTATCCGCTGTTAATCTTGTGGCGCCGTGATTCTAAGATAAAATAAAATAAAGGTCTGGTGCGCCGTGTCCGATGATCGGTGGACACTCGTCTCGGACGAGAGCAGTGGAAAATCCTTTGACGACAGTCCGTAAAGCTGCCTGAGAAGATGACCTGTTCGCACTTGGATGATCAGGGACGTGATCTACTTCTCAATGTACATAAACCGTCCAGGTTAACCGCATAGAGGGGCTAATCTTTTTTTAGCTTTAATTTAATATAATCCTTCTTTTTGGTGGGACGATTGAAACTGTATAATCGCACAAAAAGGTGGCCAGGAAATTGTATTCCTACTTCCAGAAATGACTGATTCACATTTGTCTACTCTCTTTGTCTGGAATAAACGATTTAGATTTGTCTAGATTTATATGTATCTAAACATGATTTAGTGCGTAGATACATATGAATTTGGACAATCCAAATCACTTATTTTCGGATGGACTTTTTTTAAGAAAATTCAGATGGAGGGAGTAGATTCCATGTGTCTAAACACATTTTGTTGTCTAGATAGATGCGTGCAAATCTAGACAAATGCGCGTTTGCAAAAATGAAAGAATCTAGATGAATATGACTCAGGTCATTATAGACCGAGGGATAGTATAAAAATCAAAAGATGACACAATCGGCATTTTGAAGATATGAACAAAATGCCAACATCAACGTCGATTTCCTCGGACCAAGAAAAACTTTGGTCATTCATTTTTTTACCCAAAAATACATGTAAAACTCGCGCCAATTTTTTTAAAAAGTACATTGAATATTGTATTTGTTGTTCTTTGTTGGTTGATACACTTGCATGTCACGCTCACCTTTTCAAATGAAGTTTACAAACCTCGATCATTAATTAAATAAAATAGTTCCTCAATTAATTAGGGATGTGGATTCTGTAAATTCAGGTTCACTAGGCCCCTACACACAAACTCCAAATGGATGTTGATCTCGAAGTACTCCCTGTCCCAAAATATGTTACATATAATTTTTAGTCGAAGTCAAACTTTATATAGTTTAACCACTTATAAAGAGAAACATATTCCCTCCGTCTTAAAATAGATGTCTTAGATCTGTTAAAATTTGAATGAATCTAGACACTATTTAGTATATAGATTCATCCAAATTTTAATAAATTTAAGACATCTATTTTGAGATAGATGGAGTATTAATTTTCACAATATCTAATGCATACAACATGAAAGTATATTTCATCATGGTCCTTGTAATATAAGTTCGTTGCGGTAGATTTTGATACTTTTTCAAATATAATTGGTCAAACTTTATTATTTTGAATTTGACTGAAAATTATACATGAAAAGGGGTCCGGCTGGAATAGCCCTTTATTTTTAGAAGTACAAAAATCACTCAAATTTTAAAAAATTATGCAACTAGCCTAAATGTGGGCAATGAGTATGTACTATAAGTGTGCAAATCTCAAAACGCATTGAACTTCGCATTGAAGTTACTATAAGTGTGCATATTTTTCTAAATTTACATGAATTTTTTCATGACGTAGTAAATAACATGCCAATAGAACTTATATTCTTTGTCCGATTGTATCCCATCCCCAGGTTCGACATGAACTTTGCAACTTAATTCCTAGCTTTGGTCAACCGTCTACCTAGATCAGTTTATTTAAGCTTCTTCTATTTTAGTCATTATACCTAACGTGTTGCGACTCTCCTAGAACGATGTCAAAATAGACTATCCAACATAGTCGGCTGAAATAAAAAAACGGTTAGTTTCGGGTCATGAGACTCGTATTCTGCAAAATTGACAGCTTGTGGTAGTACAAAAATATGTAAATCATTTCGTTGTCCATTCTATATATCATCAAATCCATCCACAGCAGTTGGACTGTGTGAAACATGGGCGAGACCGCGAGAGGACGATCCTTTCATGCATTATCTGAAACAAAATTGGCCCACGATGTAAACTTTAGACCATTCAAACTCGCCCGATGCTGCACTCTATCTATCTATCCTCCTAAAGTTGTTTGAAGTACTGGCCCTTCTGACCAGACCGATGGTTCGTGTTGATCAGCGATCGAGGGCCGCCCTTTTCCCCTTGCTCGCCCGGACGACCGAACAAATTCCTTGTTCCTCCAGTGCCCAGCCGACGAGCCATGCATAATCATCCATCTTATTTTGATCCGGTAAGGTGTGGTCGGAGCTTAGCTGCGAATCCAATCAACGGGGCGGCAGTGGCGATAAGATGCATAATTCGCTACCCCTTTCATAGCTCAAATCATGTCACTCTAGTCACAGAAAAATGCGTGTGCTTTTGTCTTGAAAAATCCACTGATTTTACATGCACAAAGACGTTGGTCGGGTGCTGGTCTCGAACGTAAATAGGATTGATTGATGCTTTTTAGATACGAATAATCTTGTTATATTGTGACAATAATCTTGTATTCTGGTTTGGCATGGAATGAAGTGTGTTTGTGTCGGTATCGAATTGAGCTATGTCATACTATTGTATTATGAAAGTTATATTATATCTAGAATATACATAGTACTAGTATTTTAGTCAAAATACCTTGGACTGTTTGATCTCCATGGAGGTTTTACTGTTCACTCTCTGCAATATATAAAACTATTTGTAACATTGTTGTCTACTCTTTCCATCTTCCTCCTACACCGGTATCGTTCACACGCCTATTGATTTATGGATTCTCATCTCTACACCGCCCCGGTGTGATGATAGAGGATAAGCACGGCCAAGCATGTCCTCGGATGCCTACCACCACAAATATTGTGTCCCACTCCTCACCGTCTACCACCCGTTGTTCCCTATCTCATGTGGCTGCACCCGTCACGCCCACCGACCTATAATAATCTTATGGCGCACGTCATTACCCTGGCACCCGGGTCACGATGAACCACGTCATTGTATTTGTCATGCTCTCTAGAGCACTATCAGGGATCACGAAAAAACAGTGAAATCACAATAGTAATAATAAGTCAGATTTGGAAAACACTAAGATCACAATAAATCATAACTTGTTTGTTTTATAGTTGAAATGTAAACTACTTTTATATATGAAGTCTTCTTCTTTTGTAGCAACTTTATCATATCACTAGACAAGGATGAACATGCTTGTTCTTTTTCCTGAAAAAATACACTAATTTAAATGCACAAAGGCGTTGATTGGGTGTTGGTCTATAATTTAAATAGGATTAGTTGATGCTATTAGATATGAATAATGTTTCTATGTGGCATGGAATAATGCATGTAAGTGTCAAATTGAGTAATGTCATAGTGTGATGAGGAAATCTATGTGTATCTCGAATATACTAATCCCTCCATTCCTAAATATAAGATGTTTTAGAAAACCAGCCAACTGACTTGCCAAAATGTTCACATTTAAAAATAGAGAAAGTAGTACTTTGGTCAAAATACCTTGGACCATAAGATCGAACCGTTATAGTTTAGCCTCTCCAATATAAAAACCCATTGCTGACATATATTAACGCCTCTTCCTCCTCTTTCTCATATCCGCCTTGTCCACATCCCTAGCACCTTGTGGATTCTACAGCCTTGGTGGCACCGCTCTTGTAGGGAATGGAGGATAGGTGTAATGAATGATGTCTATCCTATGGTTCCTACCACCTTAGTTGTCGTGCCCCAACCCCTCATCGAGTACCTCCCTTGTACATCGTGTCATGTGGTGCAACCGCCAGGTCCACCGACGTCTATTGACCTCATAGGGTACACCATCACCCGACAATGTATTCATCATGCTCGCTAGATCACCATTGAGGGTCAAAATAGGAAAATTATTGAAATCACAATAGTAATAATAAGTGGGTTTAGGAAAACACTAAAATCACAATAAAGCGTAAAAGTATTTTTTTTTAAAACCTGTTTTCTTATTATGCACTATGTGCTTGCAACCTTATTCTAACTCAAGACGTCGATGGACCATTTTTCCTATAATGCACTATGTGCTTACAACCTTCATACAACACCAACTCTATTATGGTTTTTCTTTTCTTTAGAAGATGGTAGTACCCTGATCTTTGCATTGATTGATGCACGCGCACACATATTTTTATTGTCAACTTTAAAGAATCCATACATAATCCTGGAAGAATGCCAATTGACTTAAGTCAGGATCAAGAAAGCAAATACTCCCTCCGTTTTAAAATATAAGATGTTTTAGTTTTATAAAAGAAATGTATCTAGATTTTTTTTAATATATGTAGGTTTACTCCGGTTTAGAGTGAATTTAGACACTAAAAAAATTTAGATATATTTTCTTTACAAACCTAAAATATTTTATATTTTAAAACAGAGGGAGCAGGTTATAAGTCGCACATAGGAAACATTGATATTGTTGCTATGCTGCCATCCATCGTTGACTTCTCCAAGTGCACGCACCCGGAGGCCAGAGACTCTAGCGCTTCCACAAAGAGATCCTGTGAGTATAACATACAAAAATATAAAAGCTTTGGATTTGTTAAAAGTGCAATCATTACAAAACTATCAAATGAACCAACGGACACAATATCATATAGATTTAAGCCAAGTTACACATTAAGTGATATGGATATGCCCTACGGGTACCCAGGATTGGCCTATTCAGTTTGCCTAATGAGAGCCCACGTGATGATCTGCATCTGATGGCTAAGTCCAGAAAGATTCGGGTGGCCGAGGCTTACGACAAGCTTTAGATAGAAACTTTAAAGAGAAAATTCTAATTTGTAACCAACTCGGTTGGTATCCTGAGACCTGGCCTCCTCATATAAAGGCCACGAGAGAACGGCAAGAAGGACACCTGAAACCCTACCATATACACCGGCCATATTATATATGCACACCATCATCATATCAAGGCACCCCTGTAACCTTCGATTCCTCGATAATCAAAGATCAGACAAGCAAGAGTAGGGGTTTTTTCTCTGAAGGTCTGAACCTGGGTAAACCTCATGTCCCCGATTTGCTTGCCTGTTAGCCAACAAGATCTCCAGTGCACCCCTCTTCGTTGAAACCCAAGTCCATTAACAATGAGCATTGACATGTTAACCCCACGTCAATTGGTGCCGTCTATGGGAAGTGGGCGCTTTGATGTTGCGATCTCGACGGCTCCATCACCAGCGATCTACAACTCATCCGCATTGGAGAACTACATCCTCTTCGGCACCTTTGACTTCACCGTCCACTCGCCGAAAACACGCCTGGCCTTCGATTTCATAGGAGACGGAGTCGACATGATGACCGGGCAAGATCGGCATGCTTCGCTTCCCCGAGAAGTCGATACCTCCGTCGATCGCGCCTGCTTCATGGATCCCACCACTGATCGACACGCTGAGCAAGCTCAACGCTCCTGCGCCGACCTACGACACGGCTAGCAACAATAGTTGCGACTCCGATCTGTGTGGCCCATGAGATGATGTACACCTGTTGACGAAGCCCAGGAGGATTTCGGGTGCCCAAGCCCAAGAAGGATGCAACTCCTTGAAGAAAATGACTAGCATTAGATAGAAATTCAAAGGGAGAAACCCTAATTTGTAATCAAATTGACCTACCCCCGAGACCTAGCCTACCTATATAAAGGCCAAGAGGGCACGGCGAGGAGGACCATCCATAGCCCTAGCACACACACCACCAGATCTCATCTGAGCACCCCCTGTAACCTTTGGCCTCGCCATTAATCTAGAGCAGACAAGCAAGAGTAAGGTTTCCCTCCAGGGGCCCAAACCTGGGTAAATCTCGTGTCCTGTGTTGCTTGTTTGCTAGTTGTTCCGCGATCTCCAGGGTCCCCTCCTTCTCCAAAACTCAATCCCATAACAATGGTCATTGATGAGTTCAAGCCTCGTCAATTGGCGCCGTCTGTGGGAACCGGGGATGCTGATGTTGCGATCGTGACGGCCCCGTCAACCACGATCCTCGATTATTATGCAACGGAGAATCACCTTCTCTTCGGCACCATCGACTTCACCGTCCACTCGCTGACAACCCGCCCATACTTTGACTCCATAGGAGACGGAGTCGACATGATGCTTGGTAGCCTATGCTTCCAGGTTGGCCAGATCGGCACGCTCCGCCTCCCGGAGCGGGTGACACCGCCGGCGATCGCACTTGCCTCGTGGATACCCCCAATTGGTGCACTCAGCGCACCCACGCTGGTGTACGACACGGATAGCAGCTGCTGCAACTCCGACCTCTGTGACCTACCAACATAGGAAGGAACCTACGGTTTCGGATCTGAAAGTTGTGGGAGAAATGACCTCCCTCATTGCTTCATGTGCACGGTCGTCGTCAACGGCCATGACACCCGTGATAACGGCAACAACGGGATAGATCCACAGGCTCCCAACGCTGCGAATGAAGGTCATCCTCCAAACACCAACGCCAACAGCGGCCCTCCTCTAAATCCCGATGGGACAGGTCCTTGAAACCCCGAAGCCACTGACGGTGGTGAATTAGCTCATCAGCAGATCCACCTCAATGACGCCGAATGGGAAAGAGTCAGAGATGATGTATGAGGCAACCCTCTGCCAATGGACGCCTCATGCAACATGCTGATGGGCTACCACTGGCTCCTCGTAAAGGAGCACAATCGACAAGTCGCGCAACATGCTCAACTCGAGTAGCGTCGGAAGGCAGCCGATGAATCAAGCACCCGACGAGCTACGCTCTCCTCCATCGGCGGGTCCTCTTCAAAGGACAACGGCGGCTACGCCACCCACAAAAGTTGCTCTAGGCTAGAGCGCATGGGCCTAGATGCAAGGCGCGAGGCCACTAAATCCCTCGACATGTCATTCATGTCGGTGGACTCGCAAGGCAATATAATGCCCAAGACACTATAGGCCACGGTCATAGCAGCTACTATGTACCTGATCGCCAATCAACCACCAGTTGGGGATCCATGATTCGCCGTCCATAAGTCCGCAATCGCAGGCCTCGGGCTCGTCAGAGCCGCACTGACCGAAGAAGAGAATCTAGAGCCGAAGAAAAAGGCTGCGATGAAGTTCATGAGAAACTGCATGCCCTCATCCGACGAGGATGACCACGACCTGTCGCGGTGACGCCGTAGCCCACGGCGAAGGATCTGCAACTACGACGCTCGTGATGAGCTCACGCTGCGCAAAATCGACAAGTTGTGCGCCAAACATGCGTGCTCCACTAAGTCGGAATACGAAGACACGGAGCTTTGCGGCGCCAGATACTTGAGTCGAGCCATACGGCAATCAAGGATGCACAAGGGTTTCAAGCTCCCTTCGATTAATCCGAAGTTCGACGGCCTGTAGGAGCCAAATATCTGGCTGGACGACCACATCTCGTCAGTCAAGCTTCATGGCAAAAATAAAAATATGGCCATGCAATGCCTTCAGCTGTAGTTGAAGGGAGCGGCGCGGGCCTAGCTCAACGATCTCCCCCGGATCCATTCGCAACAGGAAGGAGCTGGTCTACAGCTTCATCCGCAACTTCAAGGGCGCCTGCAAGCGACCAACCTCAATCGAAGAGTTGCGTGCCTGTTGCCAAAGGTCCAGTGAGTCCATCCGCTCCTGTATCCAACGTTGGTCTATCATCAAGAGCTCCGCAGAGGACATCTCTGAGTAAAGGGCAATCGACGTATTCAACGGTAGCGTAAGACACTGCGAACTCAGGGACGAGCTTAGGCCGCATCAAGCCCAAAACCATCGACCATCTGATGGACATTTCCAATCACTAGGCCGATGGCGAAGACGCCGTCCACAACAACCAAACATGTTCAGATGACGAGGATGACCTCACCATAGACACGGTCACCGAGGAAAGAGGAGAGCACGCATCAACGACGATCGCGATGAAGTCAACATGGTCGTGGCCGGCTACAAAAATCATCATGACGACGGAAACCGTAACAACGGCTATCATAGCGGTGATGACCCACAAGTATAGGGGATCGCAACAGTCTTCGAGGGTAGTATTACCAAATTTATTGATTCGACACAAGGGGAGCCAAAGAATACTTGCAAGCCTTAACAACTGAGTTGTCACTTCAGCTGCACCTGGAAATAGTTCTTTCTCACATTATTTTATCAGTAGCAACAGTTTTGTAGTAGCAAAGTAACAGCAACAGTAAAACAAGAGCAATAGTAACAGTAGTAAACAACAAGATATGAGTGCGGTAGGCATAGGGATGGATGGACGGGCGTTGCATGAACGAGTCTAAACATGTAATTTCAAGATATAAGGCAATTGCAGATAAATAAGAATAAGCATCCAAGTACTAAACAATCATAGGCATGTGCTCCATATATAGTCATGCGTGCTCGCAATGAGAACTTGCATAACATCTTTTGTCCCGCCAGCTCATTGTAGCGGGGCCTCAAGGGAACTACTGGAAATTAAGGTGCTCCTTTTAATAGAGCATCGGAGCAAAGCATTAACACTCCATGAACACATGTGATCCTTACATCACAGCCATCCCCTCAGGTTGTCCCAATTTCTGTCACTTCGGGGCCTTTGGATCCAGACAATGATATGTGTACACAACTTGTAGATAAGATCACAAAGAATACTATCATAATGATTCAATAATAAGTTTAGATCTGAGATCATGGCACTCGGCCCTAGTGACAAGCATTAAGCACAACAAGTTGCAACAAAGTCAAATAGCACTAATAGAGATACTAGACACCATGCCCTAACAATCTTATTTGATTACATGATAGAACTCATCCAATCCCTACCATCCCCATAGCCTACAGCGGGGGATTACTCACTCATGGATGAAGTAAACATGGATGGTTGATGGAGAGGCATTGTTGATGATGATGGCGATGATCCTCTCCAAATTCCTCGTCCTGGCAGGGTGCCAGAACGAAGTTTCTGGTTCCGAATCGCGATTTCTGGTGGTGGCGGCGCAGTGGAACTCTTTCTGAAAAAACGTTGAACCCCCCTCGATTTTTAGGTCAAGAGGCATCTTATAGGCGAAGAGGGAGGCCGAGGGGGTGCTTGGGGCAGCCACACCCCCTCCAGGCGCGGCTTGGACCCACCCGTGCGGCAGGGTGTGTGGGGCCCTCAGGCCTCCCCTCCATCTCGTACTCTGGCTCTATGAGTCTTCTAGTGAAATAGGATTTTTGGCATACTTTCCGGGATTTTTCCTGATAGTTGATTTCCTGCACAAAAACTAGACACCAAGGTAATTCTGCTGAAAACAATGTCAGTCCGTGTTAGTTGTATCCAAATCACACAAGTTTAGAGGATAAACAATAGCAAAAGTGTTCGGGAAAGTAGATACGTTTTGGACGTATCAACTCCCCCAAGCTTAGCTTATTGCTTGTCCTCAAGCAATTCAGTTGAAAACTGAGTGCGATAAAAGAACTTTCATGAACACATTTGCTTCATATGATGTATACATTCTCAGCACAGGAGTAGATACTTAAACCATTCATAATAAAGAGTATGCAACTAAGTCTACTCAATAGTCATTGCAAGCTATGAAGAGATACCAACTCAGTAATAATAAGTAGCATGAAACATAAACATAAGCAACATTGCAATGCTCATAAGAAGGTATGATAGAGTGGTATCTCACTTGCCTTTGTTTGTAGAGCACAATATAAATGCCAATGCACCTCTAAAGTTCAAGTGACTAGAAGTAAAGATATCAGAGATACAAGCATCAAAGTAATGACATAATTAACCAAGTTTTGGAACAAGCACAAGAATGACAACTATGCTCTCAAGAAGGTGCTCATAGAATAAGTGGTGACTCAACAAGGAGGTGAAAAGGTTTTGAAAGGTTTGAAAGGCTTCCAAATGCTGAAAGTAAGGTACTCATTAGCTTTGAGCTCTCATTGCCCCTATCATAGGCATCTTTAGATGATTAAGGTGAAAGTGAGGTCCAATATGAGTTATATGCTTGACAGACCATAAACTGGAAATCCCATGTCCCTTGAGTATGAGGTCCTCTCCTCATGCTACTCAACTTTAGTTACCTGTAAGTTCTTGTCATTGTAAATACATGCATATCATAGAGAACCACCAACGCGGTACCCCTTGCACATGATACAGGAGCTATCCCATAATCAAAATGACAAGGCAAGCAGACAATGAGCATCTCGACGATCTTTTTATTTGCTATTTTCACAGGTTTTTATTGAGGATGCTTCACAGATTTCTCATTATGGTTATGCTGCAAGTTTCCGCCATGATTAGGCATGGCTTAGGCTAGCGGCCTAGTCGTTTCTCTAACACATATATATAACTCCATGAACTCACAAGCTCCCCTTTTATTTCACACCAATGACATCCGCAAATAGAGAGCATGATATCAACTGGATATGTATCCATAAGTGTTGAAAGCGTTCCCCGTGACAACACGGTTCTGCTAACTCCGAGCCTATAATTTGCAAGCATATAACTTTCATGGACAGGTCACAATGGTTTAGGTTTATTAAGTGCAAGAAATAAAGTGTGCCATCAAGTTCGTGAGAGCTTTACTAACTAACTTTCTCAAAACAGACAAACATTTTATTTGGAATAAAACAAAGCATAATGAATATGCACGGAATAGCAAATGATGCTAGTAGGTAGGTATGGTGGACACTGTGGCAATATTGGTTTTGGGGAGTTGGATGCACAAGTAGATCTCATGCTCGGTGCAAGTGAAGGATAGCAATAGAGAGGGAGCGACAAACGAGAGAGAAACAACTATCATAATCATGCTTGCAACAAAACAGGACTAATTATGGCATGAAAATGATATAAGAACTCTAATGCAAAATAAATCATCGAGTCTTACTGACTATTGTTTAGTCATATGCATGCGTGAGCATGTGCCAAGTCGATTCTCATGAAACATTCAGAGGAGGATACCATAATATCATACCAAGTTATGAATAAAATAATGCAAGCAAACACTCACATGACATGCTACAAACTATTAGCAAGCTAGAGCTAATCATAAGAGAGCAAGAACTACTAAGCATCCATAGATAACATACACCTCACATGAACAGACTAAGCATGCTCACAATGATGAGTATATGTACAAAAATGAAAACAAATAGAGTTCGAAACCAGCCTCTTACCACACCTCAAGTTGTCTTAATCTTCATTATTGCCCTTGCCTTGTGTGGCTTGAATAATAACATGAAACCAAACTCTACTGAGGAAGGCTGAACCCTGCAAAGAACTCACAAAACCAAAGAAGAACAATAAATATTTTTGGTGTTTTTAATTTTTAAAAACAGGCAAACAAAGCAAAAATCCTTTTGGATTTTTCTTTAAGGCAAACCAAAGCTAGAAAACAAAGAAACAAAACAAGAGAAACAAAACAAGAGAAACAACGAAAATATTTTTGGTATAGTGTTTTGAGAAAGCAGAAACAAAAACCAAAAAGAAAGCGAAACAATGGATATACAAAGAACCGACGAAACATGATATATAGATGAGTGTGATGTCGGTATACCTCCCCCAAGCTTAGGCTTTTGGCCTAACTGGGGCTCAACTCCATGGTGACCAAGATCGTGCACCTCCGTAATACGACGATGAGGCCCCTTCGTCCTGGTACGAGCTCGAGGACTCCCCTGTGTAGTGCATAGAGGGGTCGTATGAGGGTGCGTCCCCTGGTAGTGTCCATGGAAGCCAAGAATGCGCAGTTTCTCGTCCATCTCCTCCTTGGAGCGTGACAAAGGTCCCTGGGAAATACTGAACAAAGTGGTTTGGTGCAGAGGAATCTCTCTCTCTCTTCCCCGTCAGTAAACAACATTCTATAAACCAGACTCTCAAGTGTAGAGCCAGCAGTGACAAAGTGATGCGCTTTCATGGCAGCTAAGTCAAGCCTCTGAGGAGCCAAAACTGTATCATTCGAATCAACAAAAAGGTCTAAGGCAGCAACAACACATGCATCAATAATACCCCTATAAATGGGTCCCTTAGCAGCTAAGCGACGAGCAATGAGAGAACCAAGATTGTACCTGGTTACATTGTTGAGTGCAGCAGCTAGGAAGGCCAAATGATAGTTGGAAATATTGCTAGTGTTCTCCCTACCAAGAACACTAGTGGCAAGATAATAAGCAAAATACCTGATAGTTGGGATTTGAATATTTCTTATCTTTCCCCGTTGGGCTCTACGGTCATTATCATTAGTTATCCCGCGGTAGAGCTCCCACAAATCAGTGGGTTGAGCTGGAATATTCTTCACTGTCCCAGTCGTACCAATACCCAGAATCTCACAAAATTTCTTCAATGTCATGGAGAAAGGCCTGTTATAGATTTTGAAAGACACATCTGGCTTGAAAGAGCTGTTAGAAAAAGAGAAACTCTACACAAAGGTTCTAGTGAGCGTAGCATACTGCACGCTCTCATCCTGCATATAGCTCGTTAGTCCAACCCTCCGAACCAAGGTTAGAAAATCATTGAGAATCCCAGCAGCCCGCAAAAAGGTTGGACAAGGAAAGGTAGAAGGGTGCGCATCCCCCTCACCTCTCTCGTCGCCAAATCGCGGTGTAATGAGATCCTCATTGTATGAGGGCCTAGCCCGGGAGGATGATATTGAAGGCCTTGTCCTTCTAGGTGCATCACTCTCAAATATTTCACAATAGGTGTGGTTGTCCATGACCCCTTTTTCTGAAATTTTTAGATAGACATCAAACTAAGTGATTTCCAAGTTGATAAATGATGAGAAACTACTATAGGAACTTGCTAGAGGGCTACACATGCACCAAAATGAAATCTCTAATCATAGAACAAGCATGTAATCTCACACAACCTGACATCTATAGCAGCAAAATACTCAAGATACAATCTACCAATCACAAATCTAATTGGACAAGCGGAGGAGGCACATACCAAGGAGCAATCCCTCCAAAAATCAGCAGCAAAGATGGGATGAGCAAGGAGATCAAAAATCGGGAGCAAGAATAGCAAGAACTCAGGCTTGAGAAAGTTTTCCAGTGTTTTTTGGGAGAGAGAAAGAAGGCGACCGGGAGGAGACAACTTAGAGGGCCTCAGGTGGGTCCCACCCATTCCAGGCGCCCACAGGGCTGGTGTGCCACCGAGTGTGCTTGGGAGGCCTTGGGCCACTCCAAGTGTCCCTCTGCCCCTTTTTCGAGGAAAAATTTAATATGAATTTTCTAGAATTTTTTGGGAAACTTTATTTTTGGCCAATTTTCAGGGTATGAAAATTGTTTTTCTCGCAGAAAAGACTTTTTAGAAGAAGCAAAAGCAAACCAAAACCAAAACTACATAAGTTCTAAGATACTCTAACAAGCAAACAACTAGCAAAACCAAAGGTAACAAGAGAAAAAGCAAAGACTAGGTAGGAGAAATGTAAAAGTGAGCAAGTATAACCACAGTGAAAACATTATTTTGTTCATAAAAATCCTTTTGTTAACAAGGTTGATCAGGTCTTGTTACCAAAACAATCTTATATGAAACAAAACTTTGCATTCCACAAAGTGATTATGTTACCTCAAACTTAATAGCAATGGTCCCAATCATAATAGTTCCAAAACTTTCTTGTGGAATGGGACAATATATTTCTCCAACCTTGATGCTCTCAATATTTTCAATGGAGTTTAGATAATACCTTTCAACAACCTTCTTGGGGAAATAAACAGTATGCTCTTTGTCATTAATATTAAAAGTTACTTTTCCTTGATTACAATTGATGACAACACCTGCAGTATTAAGAAAAGGTCTCCCAAGAATAATAGACATATTATCATCTTCAGGCATCTCAAGCACAACGAAATCAGTTAAAACCAAGCAATTATGAGCTACTTGAACAGGAACATCCTCACATATACCAATAGGAATAGTAGTTGACTTATCAGCCATTTGCAAAGATATATCAGTTGGTATCAACTTTTCTAACCGGAGTATCTTGTAGAGAGAAAAAGGCATAACACTAACTCCAGCTCCCAAATCACATAAAGCAGTTTTGACATAATTATTCTTAATAGAGCAAGGGATAGTTGGTATACCTGGATCACCAAGTTTCTTTGGAACCTTACCGTTGAAGGAATAATTAGCAAGCAAAGTAGAAATTTCCTCATTAGGAATCTTCCTTTTATTAGAGACAATATCCTTCATATACTTTGAATAAGGAGTCAACTTAATAGCATCAGTCAAAGGAATTTACAAAAATAAAGGTTTCATCCACTCACAAAACTTGTTGTAGTGTCCTTCCTCCTTTGACTTGTGTTTCTTATTGGGAAAAGGCATAGGTTTCTGCACCCAAGGTTCTCTCTACCATGTTTATTAGCAATAAAATCTTCCTTAGTGTACCTAGTATTCTTAGTGTGCTTCTCAGGTTCTTCCTCAACTTCCTCCTTGTCAGGAGCATCATTTTTATCATTACCACTCTCAGTTTTAGCATCAGAGACAGATATACTATTAGGATCTACAGCAGGTTCAGAGGGTTCCTCAACTATTTTGTGTTTCTTTTTCTTTCTCTTATGAGGACTACCACTACTTTCACCTTGTTGAGAATCCTACTCAATTCTTTTAGGGTGTCCTTCTAGCTATACCACTCCTAGTTCTAATTCCATAAGCATGTTTATCTCCTGAGGCATTAACTAGCATATCCTTTTGTACCTTAGCAAGTTGATCAATTTGAGTTTGAACCATTTGAAAGTGTTTACAAAGCATTTTAATATCATTAGCATTTCTTTCCACAATATCTTTCAACTCACTAATAGCTCTAGAGTTTTCCAATAAATAATTCTAGGTAAATCTCGTGTCCCGTGTTGCTTGTTTCCTAGTCATTCCGCGATCTCCAGGGTCCCCTCCTTCTCCAAAACTCAATCCCATAACAATGGGAATTGATGAGTTCAAGCCTCGTCAATTGGCGCCGTCTGTGGGAACCGGGGATGCTGATGTTGCGAGCGTGACGACCCCGTCAACCGCGATCCTCGATTCCTATGCAACGGATAATCACCTTCTCTTCGGCACCATCGACTTCAATGTCCACTCGCGGACAACCTACCCAGACTTTGACTCTGTAGGAGACGGAGTCGACATGATGCTTGGTAGCCTATGCTTCCAGGTTGGCCAGATCGGCATGCTCTGCCTCCCGGAGCGGGTGACACCGCCGATGATCGCACTTGCCTCGTGGATACCGCCAATCGGTGCGCTCAGCGCACCCACGTTGGTGTAAGACACGGATAGCATCAGCTGCAACTCCGACCTCTATGACCCGCCAATAGAGGAAGCAATCTATGGTTCCGGATCTAAAAGCTGTGGGAGCAATGACCTCCCTCACTGCTTCATGTGCACGGTCGTCGTCAACGGCCATGACACCCACGATAACGGCAACAACAGGATAGATCCACAAGCTCCCAATGCTGCGAATGAAGGTCATCCTCCAAGCACCAACTCCAATAGTGGCCCTCCTCTGAATCCCGACGGGACAGACCCTTGAAACCCCGAAGCCACTGATGGTGGTGAATTAGCTCATCAGCAGATCCACCTCAACGACACCAAATGGGAAAGAGTCAGAGATGATGTATGAGGCAACCCTCTGCCAATGGACGCCTCATGCAACATGCTGATGGGCTACCACTGGCTCCTCGTAAATGAGCACAATCTACAAGTCACGCAACACGCTCAACTCGAGTAGCGTCGGAAGGCAGCCGACGAACAAGCGTCCGACGAGCTACGCTCTCCTCCATCGGCGGGTCCTCTTCAAAGGACAATGGCGGCTACGCCACCCACAAAAGTTGCTCTCGGTTAGAGCGCATGGGCCTAGACACAAGGCGCGAGGCCACTAAAGCCCTCGACATGTCATTCATGTCGATGGACTCGGAAGGCAATATGATGCCCAAGACACTATAGGCCACGGTCATAGCATCTCCTATGTACCTGCTCGCCAATCAACCACCGGTTGGGGATCCATGATTCGCCATCCATAAGTCCGCAATCTCAGGCCTCGGGCTCGTTAGAGCCACACTGACCGGAGAAGAGACTCTGGAGCCAAAGAAAAAGGCTGCGATGAAGTTTATGAGAAACTACATGCCCTCATCCGACAAGGATGACCACGACCTGTCCCAGTGACACCGTAGCCCATGACGAAGGAGCCACAACTAGGTCGCTCGTGACGAGCTCACGCTACGAAAAATCGATAAGCCGTGCGCCCAACACGCGTGCTCCACTAAGTCGGAATACGGAGACACAGAGCTTTGCAACGCCAGATACTTCAGTCGAGCCATACGGCAGTCGAGGATGCACAAGGGTTTCAAGCTTCCTTCGAACAATCAGAAGTTCGACGGCCTGTAGGAGCCGAAGATCTTTTTGGACGACCACATCTCGTCAGTCAAGCTGCATGGCGAAAATAAAAATATGGCCATGCAATTCCTTCAGCTACAGCTGAAGGGGGCGACGCGGTGTCATGGTATTGCCGACGAGTACGCCATGGAGGGGTCCTCACCGTGCGTGTTTAGAGACGTGGGGAAGGCGGACGGTTCACAGGTACGAGGTAACACAAGTTACCCAGGTTCAGATCCCACAACCGTGGCGAATCCTACTCCTGCTATAAATCACTATAAGGGCAATACGCCGAGTTACAGGGATTGGTTCGCTGTGCGAGGTGACTAGAGAGTCAAAGTTATCATTGCCCTAAAGGCTCCCATAGGCCCGATTTATATAGTCGCCAGGTCCTAGGGTTACACGGAAAAGTCCTAGCCGGACAGGTTACAGAGTCCTACACTGCTTACAACTAGTCTAGCGTGTCTTGCACTCTAAGGCTCCGGGTATGTCGGTGACTCCTCCGTAGCCTTCCTTTATCCGGCATGGGCCTCCCTTCTGGATCCATCTAACTGGGCCGCCCAGTAGTCCATGGGCCATGCTACCAACTATGGGCTACCCGGGTTATCCGGATAAGAGACATGCTATGAGGATACCCATATAGCATATCCCCAACAGTAGCCCCCGGAGAACTCCGAGATCTTGCGTCGTCTTGCCTCTTCAGGTTGAATGCTCCGTCTAGATGGATGTCGGCAAATCGTCAAGCAATATCTTGTAGTCCTCCCAAGAACCCTGCAAGGTTTTCTCCATCTTCAACTTGTAAGCCGGAGAATTGCTGAATCTTCTATCGTACTCTTCCGTAGCCGGACTGGATCCGTCCATGCCGGAATATTCCGATGTGATGGTTCACCTGCTAGTGACAGCTAGGGCGGCGTAGACATAGGTCAGCAACGCCTCATAACTCACACATGCAGAGAACACAATCATGTCCTTTTTTCCAGCATAGCGTTTACGAACCGTTAGCGGCTGACGGTTGGAAAGCGGCAAAATTTCACAGACGCGCTTTCAAGACGCGTCCACCCACAACCATTCGATCGTCTTGCACGAATCTTGACGCTAGGGATTATAAATTGTAACTGTGGTGGATTTTTACTTTTCACCTCATTCTCCTTCTGAGTCATCTTCTTCCTCCAGCAAGCGCCTCCTCGAGCTCTCCGCGCGTTTCGCAAAAAACCCTAGCCCTTTAATCCTTCTAGTCACCACCTCCCCCCTTTCAATGGCAAGTAGTAGCTCTGCTCCCTCCATGGTGGCGTCAGGCGATGCTGCGATGAAGCCGACGAGCACCCTTCTCATGCCTCCAGAGGGCCTGGTGATCCCCAAGTCTGCGGTGGTCGAATCCACCGGCGGCGACCACAATCCAGCGGCGCTGGAGCTGCTGGAAGAGGAAAGCGATTCCCACAAAGGAGACTAGTGCGGCTCGGACATCACGGACTGCGATATCAAGGAGCTGCTCGTCGAGGGCTACCTCCCTGCGGCGGAGGGGCTTGTCTGGCGGGCGGCACCGGTCGATGAAGTCACCCCTTCTCCCCAAGCCGGAGAGAAGGTGTACCTCAAAGCCCAATTGGTACGCGGAGTTTCCATGCCCATCTCCAATTTCTTCCTAGCTGTCCTTAACCATTACCGAGTATAGCCTCAGAACCTCTCCCCCAATAGCATCCTCGCGCTTAGCAACTACGCGGCGCTCTGTGAGGGTTACTTAGGGATTAGGACTAGGCTAGATCTCTTTATTTACTTCTTCACCGTCAAGCGGTAAGTCGGTGCCGGCAAGGACGAGCTTAGGAACTGCGGGACAATTAGCTTTAAGATCCGACCTGGCCGGTGGTTCCCCGACATCGTCGGCCTTGAATCTTGCAAGAACTGGCAACGGACGTACTTCTACGGCCCATATATCCCTCTAGCTGGCCGAGAAGAAACATATCCGGACTTTGTCGACGGAGCCGCTGCTGAAGCCCCGACATGGAGGTACCAAGCCACCCTTCCCTTCGATGACGAAGCCTCCCATGCCATAAGGTGGATAGAGTGGTTCGTACACACTGGTTTTACCGGGTTGGACCTAGCCATGTGCTAGTTCATCAGACGGATCCAGCCTCTGCAGCACCACTCGAAGCTGATGCATGAGTACACCAAGGATAGGAAGGATAGCCTCCACATCTCTGAGGACAATTTCTCGAGTGACTCCGTCAGCTTCGACTCAAAGACATCGTCAAGGTGAAGGATAGGAAGCGAGGCTTCACCATCACCTATGACATGTTCGTTGATGGCACGTGCCCACATGTATGTTGTTTATTTTCCGTATACGACATATACTCAAGTTCTTCCATTTAACCATTACCATCTTCATCTAACACTTGTGGGATTTCACTTAACAACTCAGCAGTCTAGATGAGGATAGCATGGCTATCCAAATCTATGACCCAAAGATGAAGGAAGTCACCGTCGAGTCCGACGATGGTGTCCCTTTGGTGTGAAGGCGGAAGATCTCCACCTCTGACGCTGCCGACGGAGGCAAGAAGAAGAAGACGGAGAGTGGAGTCTCCAAGAAATCCACTGCCGCCCTAGAGGTGGAGAAAAGAAAGGTTATCGGGATCCCTTTTGCCAAAGCACCCCCTGTTGTGTAAGCTCCTTTCTCTCCGACATTTGTCCATTGCTCGTCTTATTCCTGTACTTATACTTTTTGCACGTTTCAGGAAAAAGGCCAATACTAGTTTGAAGAAGACCTCCAAAACTTTGGGGGCTTCTAGAAATATTAAAGATATGCCGCATCGTGACATGTCTCCCCACGCATATCCTGCCATCTCCCCTGTTACTCTCAGCGTCCTGCCTACGTCTGCTCCGACAAGCTCACAGGCCAAAGATCCATCTGGCCCTTCCGTCATGGAAGTGGACTCAGGCGCCTCCGCGGAGCTTGTCATTGCCGATGAACAGGAAATGTAAGAAAGTAACGCTACCCAAATGGCTAAAGCTCCGGCTAAGGATGCCATCGGTAGCGGCAAGGCGGTGGTGGTGGGTGGAACGTCTGCCGAAGGCGGCGCCTCCACACCTAGGACAATTGTAGAATTCCCGAAGATAGTCTACCCGGCACTTACGCCGAGTAGCTCCACTTTGGTTCCTGGTGCAGCTCCGACATCTCTAACTTGCGGTCTTGAGGAGCTTCTCCGACAAGCAGATATCTTGCGAGGAAATAACCTTTCCTTCGGCAAGTTGCTTGCTGAGAGTGCTACCAACCTCAAGATTATTGCACTTGTAAGTTTCATTTGCCTTTTGCATTTTATGCTCCCGAGGATTTAGACGGAAAACCATAGGTCTTTGCATCTGAATGCTCTAAGAGTGACTAAGCTAGAAAATCTCTCACTGTAGCCCCCAAGTATTTAGTTTGAATGAATTATTCCGACTAGATACTTTCAGAGTAGCATACGCAGTGTTTGTAAATTCAGTACTGTAGCCCCCAAGTCTCTAGTTGTAACTGAATTAGTTCCGACTAGATACTTAAAGAAAGACTAAGTATATGACTGAGTTTAAAAAAATTATATTGTAGCCCCCAAGCCTCTAGGTGGATAGTTATCCGGCTAGATGCTCCAAGTAGACTAAACAACGTTAAATTTTCTTTCCACAGAATGAGAATGCCCGGAGAGGCGTGGCCAACGAGAGGTTCCAGAAGATGCGTGCCGATTTGGAAGCCAAAAATGGTAAAACTGCCTTCTTGAAGGAACAAATCATCAAGAGCAAGAGTCTGTTTTTCCTTTTGTTTTCGTATTCCGACTTGGTCTTGTGCCAACATTCTCCGAGTACTCATTGTGTACTATTCTTTCTCTGACTTGCAGAAGCCATTGACAAGGCCAAGGACATTGTGGAGCAATCCAAGCATATTCAACAACTGGATAGATAAAACAAGATCCTTAAGCAGGAGAGGAAGGATATGCTGAAGATGCACGAGGACTCCATGAAAGTCTTGCAAGAGTCCGCCAACACGGATATGAACCGCTTGAAGGAGGAGATCGCGATGCTGAAAGAGTAGAAGAAAGTTGCCGATGAGCAAAATCAGCACAATCTCGAAGCATACAAGATCCTCCGACAAGAACGGGACTCCATGGCGGAAACTCTCCAGCAGGCTGAGATTAGCATCTTCAGTAAGTGATTCTCTGCCTTGTACTTCTGTAAGCTAGATACTCTGAACTTTTTGTGTTATTGAACTCATGCGTTCCTTTGTCAGAATTTGTAGCTCCTATTGGGTTGACCCAGTCGCCTCCTCCACCAAAAGAATGCATGGTCCTTGCCGGCAACTTTTTCAACACCGCCATCAAGCAGACCAAGGAGATAGCAAAGCCCCTCCAGATTAACATCAAAGCGGTGGATTCCATGATGAAGTTCTCAAACATCTTGCGCCGAGCCCCCGAGCATATTGTAAGCTCGAAAGCTTCATGTACCCGGGCCGGCGTGAGGATGGCGCTGTCAATGGTCAAAGCGCACTACGAAAACGCTGACATCGACAAGGTGACCTCCGGTATCCCCGACGTGGACGATGATGGCCAGGAAATAGATCATAAAGCTATCTTGGCATTGCTCGCAGGTTTTGACACCAGAGTCACCGAGTTGGTCGACCCTAACATCTTCGTGCCCATGGAGACTATTGACGGCGACAACCAAAGATCCTCCAGGCCCCTCAACACCACCGACTTCGAGGAGGATGACTCTCCTGCCGCTGACGATGCCACATCCAAGTCGCATGCGCCAGAGGAATGAAAAACAATATGTAATATTTGTTTCCTCTGGAATTTGTATGCGGAAAAACAACTTGTTAACTTAAGGCGGAAAACAATGGTTGTTATTTCCTGCTACTCAAGAACTGGCTCCAACATGTATATATTTTTTAAGCAAGTGCTGGCTTATCCGTTACTCTAGTTGTTATGCTTGACTTTTCGTGAGTCACAAGACTCGTTGTTGGAACTATGCGCTCAGGCGATGATGCCCAATGGCACCGTCAATAACCTAAGTACAAAATCACCGACATAAGTGCCGAAAGTCACTACTCCAGAATCCACATAAAAACAACAAAGAACGTGTGGACCTGAAAACTTAAGCTAACACCCGTAGGCGGAATTTTCACAAGTGCAATCACAAAGCTTGTGCATAAAGGTTTTATACGATCCAAAAATGAACACTAAAGGAGGTAAAAGACTCAGAAATATGAGTGAACCAGAGAGCTTTATTTCATTGATCATATAAGAGGTACACAATAGATAAAAATGCTAAGTGTAGAAAGGACGTAGTTGTGCTATGTTCCATGGCCGATCAAGCTCCGGGTAGTCATCATCCGGGTCACGTCGCTTACGCTTAAGATCCTTGTTGGGTCTATCCTTCAGTTCACGATTGTCGACGAGGTAGTAAGACCCATTGAGTAGCGCCTTGCTTATGATGAACGGTCCTTCCCATGACAGGGATAATTTATGTGACTTCTTCTGCTTAAGTCGGAGCACCAGGTCCCCCTCTTTAAACGAGCAATGCCGAACGCGGCGACTATGCTAGCTGCGTAGCTTCTGCTGGTATATGGCGAATCTTTGGCATGCCAATACGCGCTCCTCCTCGAGAAGGTCCATATCTAGGCGTCTGGATTCTTTATCGTCATCTTCGTCGTAGGCGGCAACTCTTGGTGAATCGTGAAGGATGTCAGAAGGAAGGATGGCTTCTGCTCCATATACCATGAAGTAAGGGGTGTAGCCGGTACATCATAGATGGTAATTCCTCCACCTAGGCTCGAGCTTCTCTGTGCAACGGTGCTTCCAGACGTGGCTTGATTCCCTGCAGAATTAATCCAGTGGCTCGCTCGACCTGACCATTGGACTGTGGATGTGCCACAGATGCAAGGTCAAGTCGGATGCCCTTCTCCCAACAATATGCTTCCACTTCTCCGAGTGACAAGTTTCTATCCATTTGGTGAATTTATCAACTGCTACCAGCAGATGCGTAAACCCACATGGTGTCGTCTGCAACGGACCAACCATGTCCAGCCCCCAGACTGCAAACGGACAAGTTATTGGTATTTTTCGCAATTCTTCAGCAGGAACATGTGGTTGCCAGGCATAATACTGGCATCCCATGCATGTATAAACCAGCTTGTCGGCGTCCGCCTTCGCGGTCAGCCAGTAGAATCCTTACTGGAAGGCTTTAGCTACCAACGATCGAGGAGCGGCGTGATGCCCACAATCTCCGAGATGGATTTCACTGAGGATTTCAATACCTTCTTGCTGGGAAACACACTTAAGGTATACACCAGTAGTGCTTATTTTGTAGAGCTGTCCATTGATTATGGTATAGCCCTTTGCTCGACGTACTATTTGCCGTCTTTCGACTTCTTCGTCGGGCAAAGTTCTGTGTACGAGATATTCCATGAACAGTTTTGTCCAAGCCGGAGGGACTTTTGTCACCATGTGAACGAAAGAGTCAACTCTGTCCGGGTTGTCCGCATCCACTCCCTTCACGGATGGTGTCCGTAGATGCTCCAGGAAAACTCCAGGCGGAATTCGTTTGCGCCCTGATCCAAGCTTAGACAGCAGATCAGACGCCTCGTTTTGCTCCCTAGGTACATACTTGACCTCGTAGCCCAAGAAGCTCTTGGCTATCTCGTCCACTTCGTCTCGATATGCCACCATCATAGGGTTCCGCGCGTTCCACGTGCCAGCCACCTGCTGGGCAACCAAGTCGGAATATCCACAGCAAACTACGCGCTTGATGCCAATATCCTTGGCTACGCGTAGTCCGTGAATAAGTGCTTCATACTCCGCCATGTTGTTCGTAGCCTCGAAGTGGATCTGCAGAACATTGTGTAGCTTTTCCCCGGTCGGTGACTGTAGTAGTACACCACCCCCGAGCCGTTGAGTAGATTTGATCCGTCAAAGTGCATCACCCAGTATTCTAGCTCTGGCATTGGGGTAGCATCTGGGATCTTCGTCCAATCTGCGATAAAGTCCGCCAAGGCTTGTGATTTGATAGTGTCGCGTTTCTTGTAGGTGATCTCGAAGGTGGCAAGTTCAATGCCCCACTTCGCGACCCTTCCTGTAGCGTCACTGTTGTTGATGATGCCGGACAGTGGAGCTTTGCTCACAACTGTGATAGGGTGCTCTTGGAAGTAGTGCCTGAGCTTCCGAGAAGCAAGGAACACTCCATAAGCTATCTTCTGGTAGTGCGGGTAACGCTGCTTGGACTCTGTCAAGACCTCGCTTACATAGTAAACTGGCCATTGAACTCCGTGATCATAGCCTGGTTCTTTCCGCTCTACCATGACGACGATGCTGATTACCCGGTTGGTGGCCGCCATGTAAATTAACATAGGTTCTCCGGGCTCGGGTGCTGAGGAAAGTGTCTCCTTGAGTTGCTTCAATGCTGCATCTGCCTCATCCGTCCACGTGAATTTGTCCGCCTTCTTTAGCAACTTGTACAACGGCAGAGCCTTATCTCCAAGTCGACTGACGAACCGACTAACTGCTGCAACGCAACCTGTTAGCCATTGTATGTCTTTTAGGCATGTCGGACGGTTTATGTTTAAGATGGCCTTGATTTTCTCCGGGTTGACCTCGATTCCATGCTGGGAAACAATAAAGCCCAACAATTTGTCGACTGGAACCCCGAAGACGCACTTCTTAGGGTTAAGCGTTATGTTGTATTTTCGGAGTTTATCAAAGGTTTCTTTTAAGTTGGAGATTAAGTCGTTTGACTTTTTAGACATCACCATTATATCGTCCACATAGGCGTGAATGTTCCGACCAATTTGATCGTGTAGGCAATGCTGCATTATCCGCTGGTACGTAGCACCTGCGTTTTTCAACCCAAAGGGCACCGTGACATAGCAAAACATGTCGTAAGGTGTAGTGAATGAAGTGGCCAATTGGTCCGACTTCCTCATCTTGATCTGGTGGTATCCTGAGTATGCATCAAGAAAACACAAAAGCTCCGAGCCAGCCATCGAGTCAATGACTTGGTCAATGTGAGGCAAAGCAAACAGATCTTTGGGACATGCCTTGTTCAAGCCGGTGTAATCAACGTACATTCTTAATTCTTTGGTTCCCTTTTTGGGGACAAGTACAGGTTTGGCCACTCATCGGGTGTGAAGGACTTCTCGGATAAAACTAGCTTTAAGTAACCTAGTTATCTCTTTGCCTATGGAGCGTCTCTTCTCGTCTCCGAAGCGTCGTAGAGGTTGTTTCACTAGTTTACATTTTGGATCGATATTCAAGCTGTGCTCGGCAAGTTCCCTAGGTACACCTTTCATATCAGCAGGTTGCCAGGCAAAGATGTCCCTGTTCTCACGGAGGAACTCGATGAGCGTGCTTTCCTATTTAGGGTCCAGGTTTGTCCCAATGGCGGTGGTCTTGGAGGCATCGCCTACCACAAGTTCCACCGGCTTAGTCTCGATGGCGGCCTTGAATGCTGGGGCGGAGTCAGAAATCTGTTTCTTCGACGCGAGCATCTCCGAGAAATCGACCTTGCTCTGGATCTCCTTGAATTCTTCGCTGTAGAGGACAGCTTCCGCAAAGGCTGCTTCTCCAATCTCGCAGTCCCTTGCCTTGGTAAAGCTTCTAGATACGATGATGACACCGTTTGGTCCGGGTATCTTGAGCTTGTTGTAGACGAAGCATGGCTTGGCCATGAAGGTGTGGAATATGTCGCGGCCGAATATGACATGGTACACGCTTTTGAAGGGGACCACCTCAAAGGTCATGCATTCTTGGCGGTAATTATTGACATCGCCAAAAGCGACCTGAATTGTGATGCACCCAAGAGACCGAGCCTCCCGACCAGGAACTACGCCATGGAAGATGGTGCTGGTCCGCCTTAGGTTTGCCTCCATCAAGTTCATCTTGTGCAGTGTATCCAGGTACATGATGTTGATGCTGCTTCCACTATCCACCATACATTTGGTGAATTCGTTGCCGTCAATCAGGGGGTTGATGATCATGGCGTATTGGTTCTCTGTAGGGATGAGGTCTAGGTGATCCTTCCTGTCCCAAGTAATTGGAATCTCTAACCAGCGCAGGTATTGGGGAGCTGGGGGTAGAGTTGCCATCAGTATCCTCATGGAGGTCTTCTGTCGTCAGACGGTGGGGTGCCAAGGAAAGTGTGGAAAACTCCGCCTTCTTCTCGAAGGTTTTTTTACCTTGCCGTCACTCTTGGCGGCGTGCTTGGGGTCAACTTCCTCGTCCATGTCACTTGAATCCTTGGACTCGTCCTCCTTCTTTTTCCCCTTGCCCTTGCCTCACGGTATATTCTTCCAACTTCCCTTGTAGCCAGACTCCGGGTCCTCCTTAAGGTCGTTGATGAACTTGCAGTGGCGATTGGTGTGGGTGGATTTGCCTTTGGCATCGAGGTGTACGAGGCATGACATATTGCGATACTCCTCGTAGGTTTGGGGAACAAGGAGCGCTACCGAGGTAGTTTCACTGCCTCGCTGCTGGCCACGACCAGCTCCCCGTCCTCGGCCACGTTGTCCGCCATCACCTCTCCCTGCGAAGGTCATAGCGACCATGTCTGAGGTTTCCGTTTATTTTGGCGGGGTCTTCCGCTTTGTGCTGTTGTTCCTCCGAGCCTGAGTTGGAACAGCCGTTGCCGGCAGGGAGCCGCGAGCATCATTGTCGGCAGCTGCGAACTCACTGGCTAACAGAATCATCTGGTTCAGATCTGGCTGGTGATTGTCCTGCAAGCGCTTCAGCTTATGTTGGAGCAACGTGCCCCTTTCCAACCCATCGATGAAGGCGACCATGGTGGTCTGAGGGTGCACTCTTGCGCAGGAATTCTTCATATCCATCCAGCGAGAGAGGTAGGCGCGAGATGTCTCGTCTTTCTCTTGCACGCACCGTTGTAGATCGCCAATAGTGCAAGGACGTTTATACGTACCCTCGAAGTTCTTGGTGAACGCTTCTTGAATGTCCAACCAATTGCAGATGGATCTTTCCGGCAAGTCATCAATCGATTGGCGGGTCGTGCCTGCCAACATCAATGGGAGGTACTTGATGGCGATGTTGGGGTTACCCCTGGCGATTTCCACCGCGTTGCCGTAGTCCTACAACCAAGTGGCTGGCTTGGCGGTACCGTCATAGGGCTTGATGGTTTTGTCAATCCGGAAACCTTTGGGGTAAGTTGAGGACCGTATCACAAGTCCAAAGCAACGTGGTCCCAGGTATGGTCCTTCTCGGGCCTCGTGGATCTTGTCCAGACGTGAACGTGCATCATATGGCTCCGGGCTTCTTTTCTTCTTCTTGCCATCAGGGGATGGGCTGCGTGAAAGACGCGGGCCTCCTCCGCCATGGTGGCTGCTAGGTGGCGATAGAGGCGGAGGTGGCGGTGGGTTAGCCTTATTGTTGTTACCCTCTTGCGATGCCTCATGCTTGTCGCGGTTGCTTGTCGGACGCGGAGGATCGTGGCGCGACCTGCTCTTGTGTTCTTGGTTGTGTTCTCCATCATGACGGGTCTGCTCCGTGTTGTCGCGGATGACGATGCCGCTCTGCCTTGGCGGAGGCATAACCATACGACGGTGAGCCTTGGTATCTTCACGATGTCGGGGGGAGCGGGGCGGTGGATATGGGCCACGAGGTTGGGCCTTGCCTCCATGATCGGAGGATATGAGGATAGCATCCTTCCTGTTGCGCGCATCCCTCCGTCTTCATTCTGACGAACCCGTCTGGTACCCGACATCAAGAGGAGATCTGCCCCTTGGCGGCTTATGCTGGCTAGACTGGCAAAACGCTGGGTCTGACTCAAGCCTCTAAGAGGTGGCCTTTTCCTGCTGTTTCACCGCCTTGGCCACTAGGTCATAGACCTGGTTCACTGCTTCGGGTGATCTATCCTGCTCCAGAAGGGTCTTGGAGATGGCAAGGTTGAGGAGAGGAGTGGGCATCACCTACCTGCCTTCACTGTCAATGTATGGCTTGGCCCGTGCCGTCTTCAAGGGAGCCCATCCTAGGTTTCGCCGTACACCAGGATCGTTGATTACACGAGCTGGAGATTTCTTAGCCTTCTGCTGCTACTACAGAGTCTTGTACCCAACCTCCATTGCTCTAGCTTTCTCTATTGACTTCTGCGCATTGGCCAGATCTCGATCTAGCTTTGTGCCTTGCTCCGCGATGGCCCGCACTTCCTCCAGCAGCTGCTGGCGCTTCTCGTCAAGCTGGACTACATTGCGTATATGATCCACGGTCATAGGCTCGACGAGGAGATTGTCGTACATCACTCTATCAGCTGGAGTGACTTGGGCAGCAGTAGACATAGATGCCGGAGGCGGCGGGTTTGTGGTGTTGTTGTTGCTCGTACCGGTGCCGAGTTCCTGCGGCTGTTGCACTGGGTTAGGAGGAGGGGGAATGACCTTTGCACGATCATTGTCAACAACAACAGGTGGTCCCTTCCCTTTGTCCAGAACTGTAGGCGGAGCTCGTCTGGGTTGATCTTCATCCATCGTCGTCCCAATGGCGACGAACACCCCTCGGGACGTGAAGGCGTTGTTGGTCTGCTCGTCGCGTTTGTAATCCTCCTCCATCTCCTGCATGGTGGAGTCTAGCTCCTCCGGGCTGAAGTCTATCTCCTCTGAATCTGCGCTGATGCCGGCGTAGAGCACGTCAAGCACATAGTCGAAGGGTGCCGGGGCTTCCTCGATGATGGGCGGTGGAGGTGCAACAACAGCGATGATGACTGGAGGTGGTGGCACAGCTGCGGCGATGATGACCGGAGGCGGTGGCTGAGGCGGAGGGGCTCCGTCAAGAAGCACGGGGGCTGTCTAAGCTGCCTCCTCAGCCTCCGCGTAGTTGTTGACGGTGTTCACCATGTTTTCTAAGGTGAGGCGTCCTGAAGCCTGCTGCCGCCTTAGCGTATGCTGGGGAAGCGTACCTTGGTCCAGTCTTTCCACAAAGTGATACATAGCATCATCATTGGGCTAATGTGCCAGATCGGCCCGTATACGGAGCCACCTGACAAGGTAATCGTGGGGGTTTTCGCCCTCTCTCTGAATGCAACACGCCAGATCGAAGATGGTCACCACTCCGACGAACTTGGATCTCTGCTGTCCGGACACAGGGGCAAAGCCAGCGGACTTGCAGCGACCTTCCACCGTTATATCCTCCACAGGGGCGGTTTGGGTGGGCCTTGAATTTTTCCGATCTTTGTCGGCAAACTCCGAGGAGAGATCTGACATCGATCCTTCCGTGAATGTATCTTGCCCGTAGGCGGTCCGTGCGGGCCTTGATGCTCCTCCGACTCCTAGGGAACTAGTGCCCGAGTCGGTTTCGCTGATGAAGAGGTGGATATCTCTGATGGGGACGATCGAGCATCGCGTAGGGTTCGTCTTGGCCAGGATCCAAAACTCTTCGGGAGGGACGATCGGAACATTGCCGGAAAAGAGAACGTGACCGATGGCTACGGTTTTGCCGATTCCCGCGAAGATCTTGGTCCTCGCCCGCTGAAGAGCCTGAAGCGCCTCTTGCCCCATGGTGGGCGCCAACTGTCATGGTATTGCCGACGAGTACACCATGGAGGGGTCCTCATAGTGCGTGTTTAGATACGTGGGGGAAGGCGAACAGTTGACAGGTACGAGGTAACACAGCTTACCCAGGTTCAGATCCCACAACGGTGGCAGAATCCTACTCCTGCTATAAATCACTATAAGGGCAATACGCCGAGTTACAGGGATTGGTTTGCTGTGCGAGGTGACTAGAGAGTCTAAGTTCTCATTGCCCTAAAGGCTCCCATAGGCCCGACATATATAGTCGCTAGGTCCTAGGGTTACAGGGACAAGTCCTAGCCGGACAGGTTATAGAGTCCTACACTGCTTACAACTAGTCTAGCGTGTCTTGCACTCCAAGGCTCCGAGTATGTCGGTGACCTCTCCGTAGCCTTCCATTATCCGGCATGGGCCTCCCTCCTGGATCCATCTAACTGTGCCACCCAGCAGTCCATGGGCCATGCTACCAACTGTGGGCCACCCGGGTTATCCAGATAAGAGACATGCTATGAGGATACCCATATAGCTTATCCCCAACACGCGTGCCTAGCTCAACGATCTCCCCTCCGGATCCATTCACATCAGGGAGGAGCTGGTATATAGCTTCATCCGCAACTTCAAGGGCGCCTGCAAGCGACCAGCCTCAATCGAAGAGTTACGTGCCTGTTGCCAAAGGTCCAGTGAGTCCATCCGCTCCTATATCCAACATTGGTCTGTCATCAAGAACTCCGCAGAGGACATCTCTGAGTAAAGGGCAATCGACGTATTCAATAGTAGCGTAATACACTACAAACTCAGGGAGGAGCTTAGGCCACATCAATCCCAAAACCATCGACCACCTGATGGACATCGCCAATCACTAGGCCGATGGTGAAGACGCCGTCCACAACAACCGAACATGTTCGGATGGCGAGGATGACCTCAGCATAGACACGGCCGCCGAGGAAAGAGGAGAGCACGCACCAACGATGATCGTGAGGAAGTCAACATGGTCGTGGCCGGCTACGACGATCATCGTGACGACGGAAACCGCAACAACGGCTATCGCAGCGGTGATGACCCACGAGTATAGGGGATCGCAACAGTCTTCGAGGGTAGTATTACCCAATTTATTGATTCGACACAAGGGGAGCCAAAGAATACTTGCAAGCCTTAACAACTGAGTTGTCACTTCAGCTGCACCTGGAAATAGTTCTTGCTCACGATGGTTTATCAAGAGTAGCTTTGTAGTAGCAAAGTAACAAGATAAAACAAGAGCAATAGTAACAGTAGTAAACAACAAGATATGAGTGCGGTAGGCATAGGGATGGATGGACGGGCGTTGCATGAACGATTCTAAACATGTAATTTCAAGATATAAGGCAATTGCAGATAAATAAGAATAAGCATCCAAGTACTAAACAATCATAGGCATGTGCTCCATATATAGTCATGCGTGCTCGCAATGAGAACTTGCATAACATCTTTTGTCCCGCCAGCTCATTGTAGCGGGGCCTCAAGGGAACTACTAGAAATTAAGGTGCTCCTTTTAATAGAGCACCAGAGCAAAGCATTAACACTCCATGAACACATGTGATCCTTACATCGCAGCCATCCCCTCAGGTTGTCCCAATTTCTGTCACTTTGGGGCCTTTGGATCCGGACAATGATATGTGTACACAACTTGTAGATAAGATCACAAACAATACTATCATAATGATTCAATAATAAGTTCAGATCTGAGATCATGGCACTCGGGCCCTAGTGACAAGCATTAAGCACAACAAGTTGCAACAAAGTCAAATAGCACTAATAGAGATACTAGGCACCATGCCCTAACAATCTTATTCGATTACATGATAGAACTCATCCAATCCCTACCATCCCCATAGCCTACAGCGGGGGATTACTCACTCATGGATGAAGGAAACATGGATGGTTGATGGAGAGGCGTTGTTGATGATGATGGCAATGATCCTCTCCAAATTCCTCGTCCTCGCAGGGTGCCAGAACGAAGTTTCTGGTTCCGAATCGTGGTTTCTGGTGGTGGCGGCGCAGCAGAACTCTTTCTGGAAAAACGTCAAACCCCCCTCGGTTTTTAGGTCAAGAGGCATCTTATAGGCAAAGAGGGAGGCCGAGGGGGTGCCTAGGGCAGCTACACCCCCTCCAGGTGCGGCCTGGGCCCACCCGTGTGGCAAGGGGTGTGGGTCCCTCAGGCCTCCCCTCCGTCTCGTACTCTGTCTCCATGAGTCTTCTGGTGAAATATGATTTTTGGCATATTTTCCGGGATTTTTCCTGATAGTTGATTTCCTGCACAAAAACTAGACACCAAGGTAATTCTGCTGAAAATAGTGTCAGTCCATGATAGTTGTATCCAAATCACACAAGTTTAGAGGAGAAACAATAGCAAAAGTGTTCGGAAAAGTAGATACGTTTTGGACGTATCAAGAGGCAGGTACTGTGACAACAGAAAAACCACGCAGTCATGGCAACATCGCACCTGCAACGACAAACCATCCACACTAGATAAACTTCCGAGTCCTTGAAGCATCCACTTCTACATCGAAAAGTAGGATGGCAAGAAAAAGTCCAACCATCTTCTCAAAGATTGCCGAGAGTTCCAAAAACTCCAAGAGGGATACGCCCAGCTGCGGCGCAACGCAATAAATCAGGGATTTGGTTCCGCCCCTGGTCCCATCGCATATGGCACCCCACCACCACCTCCTGGAGGAACCACACAGCCTACGACTGCGCTGGCCTAGAATAATAGAGGAGAACAATACCCACGTGCATTGGGTACCATGATGATATAGAAGGGGCGTCCATCCAACAGGATGCAGAAGACGATCACCTGCCAGATAAACCTGGCTGTCACTTCCCCATAGGCCATACCTGAGTACCTCAGCGGATCAAATTTATGCATCACCTTTGATAGATCTGATCATCCCTATTAGATCCCTTCCCTAGGACATTCTGCCCTGGTGCTCGAGACCTAGATCGGTGGATTTGAGATGAGCCGAGTATTCATGGACGGTGGCAGCAGCATAAATTTTATGTTTGCTAGCACCCTGAAGGCAATGCGGATCCCACTCACCATCCTGGAGGCATTCGATACAACATTCCACAGCGTCATCCTAGGGAAAGGAGTATACCATCGGGCAAGATATGGCTTGATATCATCTTTGGCACACCCAAGAACTTCAGGCACGAGCGACTTGAGTTAGAGGTGGTCGACTGGCGATCACAGTACCACTCCATCCTCGATTGTGTGGCATTCGCATGGTTCCTGGCGGTACCTCACTATGCATGTCCTGGTGGTGTCACGCCAGATTCCATGGGTAGGCTTAAGTTAGGGGCCGAATGGGTCTTATGGTCATCGGGGAGGGAGTGCACAGTCTAGCCATGCACGAAGAACAAGATGAACTCTCCACACTTGGGAATTCAATTGATGCTTGAGGTTTACAAGTGCTCCTCGAGCTGTATGAACTAGGGTTCAGTTCACTAGTTCCCTACTAGGTCCAACCTTCCTCTAACCCTAGCTATCCCCCTCCTTATATAGGCGATAGCTAGCTAGGTTACACCCCTTTGGGTCCTAGGGTTACTGTTTGGATCTTGGTCCTTACTATACAGGCCGGGTCATGGGCTTGTGCTAAGCCCAGTGGCCCAGTCCATAAAGCTGGATAGCTAACGGTCTTTACGTATGTCGCCTCCAGTTCCTTTGGCGTCATGCAGTAACTTTGTACGTCAGCCCTTGCTTTAGGCGTCACCTAGTTCCTTTCGCGTCACCCGACGTCGCCATTCTCTTTTTACCGCGCTTTACCATGGTCCCTCCTGAACCTCACTCGGAAAGGTGCCACACGTCCTTTCTGACTAGGCCCTTCCTCGTGATACTCGGCTCGTTGGTTCCTGCAAGATCAACAAACTTGTCTTATATGGGCTGACATAGTTCCCATGTTGGCCGCATATGACCATCTTACCCGACCGACCTTACTCGGCCTGGTTCTTCCTTTACTTGACGTAAGCCAAGTTAGGCAATGTTTTACCCCTTGTGACCCTATCGGGGGCTATCCCCCTGACATTAGTCCCCGAAGCTGGTGAGGTCTAGCAGTTCTAGCTGTTAGGCGTCTCTAGGTTCCTTTAACGTGATTGGAACTTCTTCTTTTGTCTTTATTTACTGCTTAGGGTGCACTTTTTGGCGCAATCTTGCACCTTGCCGAGTCTGTCTGACAGTTTTCGGGCCTATTATTTGAATTTTTGGCTCTTTTTTGCCTCGTGTCGAGTCATTTCGGCCAATTCTGAGTCATTTTCGGCGTGCTTCAGTCACTGACAGCTGGTAATCATGGTGACTTGCCTCAAATTTTGTTTCAAGCTCTGACTGTACAGTGACGGTGTTGGAGATATGCCCTAGAGGCAATAATAAATGTAGTTATTATTATATCTTTGTGTTTATGATAAATGTTTACATTCATGCTATAATAGTATTAACAAGGAAACATTGATACTTGTGTGATTTGTAAACTTAAATTGAAGTCCCTAGTAAAGCCTCTATATAATACTAGCTTATTGGTTAATAAATGATTGTGGTTTCCCTATCATGAACATTGAGATGTTATTAACAACAAGATCATATCGTTAGGAGAATGATATGATGGACATACCCCTATAGATAAGCGTAGCATAAAGATCAAGTCATTTTAATAGTTCAATTGCTATATGCTTTCTGATACATAGTAACCTAATTCCTTCGACCATGAGATCATGCATATCACCTTCACCGGAAGGATGCTTTGATGACATCAAACACCACACAGTAACTGGGTGGCTATAAAGGTGGCATTGAGTGTTCGGAAAGTATTGGTTGAGACACATGGATCAAGAGTGGGATTTGTCCATCCATATGACGGATAGATATACTCTGGGCCCTCTCGGTGGAATGTCATCCAATTAGCTTGCAAGCATGTGACTGGATCACAAGGGATCACATATCATGGGAACGAGAAAAGAGTACTTATCGATGAGGTTGAACTAGGTATGCAGAGATACCGACGATCATAACCTCGGATAAGTAAACTATCGTGAGACAAAGGGAAATTGGTATCGTATGTAAGTGGTTCATTCGATCGCAAAGTAATCGTAGAAATATGTGGGAGCCATATGAATTTCCAGATTCCTCTATTGGTTATTGTTCGGAGAAGTGTCTCGATCATGTCCGCATAATTCACGAATAGTAGGGAGACACACTTAAGGATTCGACGTTGTTTGAGTAGTTATGGAATGATGAATAAGAGACCGAATGTTGTTCGGAGTCTCGGATGGGATCCGGGATATCACGAGGTGATCCGGAATGGTCCGGAGAATAAGATTCATATAAGGAAAGTCCTGTTTCAGGGTTGGAGAATGGTTCCGGTGTTTTCATCGGGAATGTTCTAGAAGGTTCCAGAATGTCCGGCACTCCGGAGGGGAAGGGTACATGAATGTGTCATAACAAGTTGGAATGATTTCATCATGTACTAGGTGTCATCGCTGAGCGAAATAAAGGGATAAATCAAATCCTAGTTTGAAAAGTCAAACGCCAATTTGAAAAGTCAAACGACTATTTTGCTTGGTGGAGGGAGAGTAGGAAACCTACTTGGGGAGGAGTTCCTCTCCCTCCACCCGCCGGCCTTGGAAGCCGAGTTGGGGAGGGACTCCCCTCCTCTTGGCCGCCGCCCTCCACCTATATAAGGAGGGGCAGGGCTGCCCCTCCAGACACACAACTTGCACCCCGCAAACCCTAGCTCCAAGCCGCCGGCGCCGCCACCTACTGCCCTAGCACCTCCTCCTTGGTGTGTCTAAACCCTAGATCACCGAGGCTCTCTCATAATCCACCATACTCGCTCCGGCTTAAGGCGAAGCCCTGCGAGATCTCCCCTTTACTTCCGGTACCACGCCGTCGTGCTGCCGGAATCACGAGGAGAGTGCTACAACCTCCGCTGCCTGCTGGAACAAGGGAGAGGAAGGTCTTCGTCGAGTACCGAACGTGTGACCGATTGCGGAAGCGCTGCCAGAACGCAGCACCAGAAGGATCGTCTACGCGATCTTGAGATCGGAAAGAGTACGACTACATCACCCACGAGAATCCGCTCTCGTTAAACACTTTGGAATCTTTGAGGGTGAGTTATTCCATCGACTCGTTGCTACAATCTAGTAGATAGATCTTGGCTTGTTTGTTTGTATGCGGTAGAAATTTTTTGTTTTCCATGCTACAAACCCCTACAGTGGTATCATAGCCATGTCTATATGTAGATCTGTTGCACGAGTAGAACACAATGGTCATTATGGGCGTTGATGCTTTTGTTGTCGATTGCTTCTTGTGTACTTTGCATCTTGCGGGATGGTGGGATGAAGCGGCCCGGGCTAACCTTACATGACATCGTTCATGAGACTTGCTCCACGCTTGACATGCAACTTGTATTGCATAAGTGGCTTCTTGGTGCCTGTTTCTCCCAACATAGTTAAGATTCAATTTACAACGGGTGATTGACAATACTAGTATCAATGTTGTGGTTCTTGTTTGTAAGTTAGAACGACACTTATTGAAAGCCCCAAACCACTTAAAACATGCAAAGAAAGTAGAGACGTCTAACTTTGTTTTGCAGGGGTGTGCTGTGATGTGATATGGCCATGATTGTGATTATATTTGATGTATGCAATGTTCCTTATTGTAAGTAGGCAACCGGCAGGAGCCATATGGTTGTCTTTAATTTCTGTTAAGACCCGCGTGTCTATTCAAAGTAGTTGTAATAGTTGAAGCTGGTGGACGACAACCATGGAGCGGCATCATTGACCTTGATGCAATGCCGGTGATGATGGAGATCATGTCCTTGCTTGAAGATGGAGATCGGAAGCACAAAGAAGAAAGGCCATATCATATCACATATTATGAATTGCATGTGATGTTAATCCTTTATGCATCTTGTATTGCTTAGTTAACGACGATAGCATTATAAGATGATCCCTCATGCACATGAATATCAAGTTCTAAAGTGTTCACCCTTAGTAATCACCGTTGCTAAAGCTTGTTGTTTCGAAGCACCACGTGATGATCGGGTGTGTTAGATTCCACAAGTGTATACAACGTGAGCAAGCCAGATTTGCTCATGCGGAAGCTAAGGTTTGATCTTGACGAGCCTAGCATGTACATACATGGTCTCGGAACACGGATCACCGAAAGGTAAAGCATGAATCATATAGTAAGATATGATGAACATGTCGATTGTTCGCCATTGAAGCTACATCAACTCTCGTGATGATCGGTGTTGATGTGGTGGATTTGGTTCGTGTGATCACTAAAACAATGTGAGGGATATTGTTTTGAGTGGGAGTTCACCTAGATTAATTTAACTATTAATTAGAACTCAATTTGTCATAAACTTAGTCTAAACTATTGCAAATATGTTGTAGATCAATGGCGGCCCCTACCATCAATTTTAATGTGTTCCTAGAGAAAGAAAAGTTGAAAAACAATGGAAGCAACTTCGCGGATTGGTTCCGCAATTTGAGGATTGTCCTCACTTCTTTGGTAATTTGACCTATGTCTGGATGCACCATTGGGTGACCCACCTGCACTTGCTACCGATGAAGTAAAGAATGTTTACCAAGCTCGGAAGACTCGGTACTCCACGATTCATGTGCTATCTTGTATGGTTTAGAATTGGAGCTTGAAAAGGTTTGAGAATTCAGACCCACATGATATTGTCCATGATCTCAAATTGATATTTGAGACTCACGCAATTGAGAGCTATGAGGCTTACGAAAAGTTCTTTAACGCAAGATGGAAGAGGCGAGATCCTTGGTGAGCATGTGCTTAAGATGTCTGGCACACAAAAAACTTGAAAGCTTGGGTATAGTGATTCCTAATGCTTTGGGGATTTATCGTCCTCCAATCACTACCACCAAGTTACAAGAACTTTGTGATGAACTACAATATGCAAAACATGAACAAGCAGTTGCCAGAACTCATCGCCATGTTAAAATCTGCAGAAGTGGAGATCAAGAAAGAGCACAAAGTGTTGATGGTCAATAAGATTACCAAATTCAAGAAAGGCAAGTCTAAGCAAAAGGGACACTTCAAGAAGCGTGGTAAGAAAGTTACCGCACCGAAGAAGACCAAGGCTGGACCTAAGCACGATCTTGAGTGCTTTTACCGCAAGGAGAAGGTCCTTTGGAAGCAGAATTGCCCAAAGTACATGGCGATTTGAAGAACGGAAACATCAAGAAGAAAGGTATATCCGATATACATGTTATTGATGTGTATCTCACTAGTACTAGTAGTGCACGGGTATTTGAATCTTGGTTCGGTTGCTCATATCTGTAACTTTCAAAGCAGTCTTTGCAGAATAAACGGAAACTAGCGAAGAACGAGGTGACGATGGGCATGGGAAACAGATCAAAGGTTGATGTGATCGCGGTCGGCACGCTACCTCTTCATCTACCATCGGGATTAGTTTTATACTTAAATAATTGTTATTTGGTGCCTGCGTTAAGCATGCACATTATATCGGGATCTTGTTTATTGCGAGACGGTTACTCGTTTAAGTCCGAGAATAATGGTTGTTCGATTTATATGAGTAATATGTTTTATGCACATGCACCTTTGATAGATGGTCTATTCTTATTGAATCTCGATAGTGGAAATACACATATTAATAACATTGAAGCTAAACGTTTGAAATCGAGTGATAACTCGACCTATATGTGGCACTGTCGTCTTGGTCACATTGGAGTGAAGCGTATGAAGAAACTCCATTCCGATGGACTTCTTGAATCACTTGATTTCGAATCACTTGAAAGATGCGAAGCATGTCTGATGGGTAAAATGACTAAGACTCCATTTTCTGGTATGATGGAGCGAGCTACGGACTTATTGTAAAACATACATACCGATGTGTGTGGTCCTATGAGTGTATCTTATCGTGGTGGTTATCGTTATGTTCTTACCTTCACGGATGACTTGAGTAGATATGGGTATATCTATTTCATGAAACATAAATCCGAAACTTTCGAGAAGTTTAAGGAATTTCAAAGTGAGGTTGAGAATCAACGTAACAAGAAGATTAAATTTCTACATTCTGATCGTGGAGGTGAATATCTAAGTTACGAGTTTGGCGAGCATTTAAAGAAATGCGGAATACTTTCACAATTGACACCGCCGGGAACACCACAACGTAATGGTGTGTCCGAACGTCGTAATCGAACTCTCTTAGATATGGTTCGTTCTATGATGTCACTTACAGATTTACCGCTATCATTTTGGGGTTATGCATTAGAAACAGCCGCATTCACTTTAAATAGGGCACCATCTAAATCCGTTGAAACGACACCGTATGAATTATGGTTTGGGAAGAAACCTAAATTGTCGTTCCTTAAAGTTTGGGGTTGCGAAGCCTATGTAAAGAAGTTACAGCCGGACAAGCTTGAACCCAAAGCGGAAAAATGCGTCCTCAAAGGATACCCAAAGGAAACTTTTGGGTATACCTTCTATCATAGATCCGAAGGCAAAATCTTCGTTGCCAAGAATGGATCCTTTCTAGAGAAGGAATTTCTCTCGAAAGAAGTGACTGGAAGGAAAGTAGAACTCGATGAGGTTGTCGAACCTTCTCTCGAACTTGCGAGTAGCGCAGCACCGGAAGTAGTTCCTGTGGTGCCTGCACCAATAAGAGAGGAAGCTAATAATGATGATCATGAAACTTCGGTTGTAGTTGCTACAGAGCCTCGCAGGTCAACGAGAACTTGTACCACTCCTGATTGGTATGATCCCGTTATGAGTGTCATGTTGGTGGACAACACCGATGACCCTGTGACATATGAGGAAGCGATGATGAGCCCAGATTCCAATAAATGGCAAGAAGCCATGAAATCCGAGATTGGATCCATGTACGAAAACCAAGTATGGACTTTGGTGGACTTACCGGATGGCCGAAAGGCTGTCGAGAACAAATGGATTTTCAAGAAGAAAACATATGCTGATGGTAATGTTACTGTCTATAAAGCTCGACTTGTCGCAAAAGGGTTTCGACAAATTCAAGGAGTTGACTACGATGAGACTTTCTCACCTATAGCGAAGCTAAAGTCTGTGAGGATTATGTTAGCAATCGCTGCATATTATGATTATGAGATATGGCAGATGGATGTCAAAACAGCGTTCCTCAATGGAGACATTGATGAAGAGTTGTATATGATGCAACCCAAAGGTTTTGTCGATCCTAAAGATGCTAACAAGGTATGCAAACTTCAACGGTCCATATATGGATTAAAGCAAGCATCCCGAAGTTGGAATCAACGTTTTGATAAGGTGATCAAAAGTTTTGGTTTTATACAAACTTATGAAGAAGCTTGTATTTACAAGAAAGTGAGTGGGAGCTCTTTAGAATTCTTAATACTATATGTAGATGACATATTGTTGATTGGGAATGATGTAGACCTTCTTAATAGTGTCAAGGAATATTTGAATAATATTTTTTCAATGAATGATCTTGGCGAAGCAGCTTACATATTAGGCATAAAGATTTATAGAGATAGATCGAGACGCCTAATATCATTGTCACAAAGTACATATTTGGACAAAGTTCTAAAGAGGTTTGGAATGGAAGATAGCAAGAAAGGGTTCTTGCCCATGTTTCCCAATATGACCTTGAGTAAAACTCAAAGTCCAACAACGGCAGAAGATAGAGAAAGGATGAGTAAAACTCCCTATGCCTCATCCATAGGATCTCTAATGTATGCCATGCTATGTACTAGACCCGACATTGCATATGCTGTTAGTTTGACTAGCAGATATCAAAGTGATCCAGGAGTGGATCATTAGACAGCGGTCAAAAACATCCTTAAGTACTTGAGAAGAACTAAGGATATGATTCTTTCTTATGGAGGTGATGAACAACTCGTTGTTAATGGTTACACCGATGATGGTTGGAACACCGATCCAGATGATTCTAAATCACAATCTGGATACGTATTTACTTTGAATGGTGCAGCAGTTAGCTGGAGGAGTGCAAAGCAAAGCGTTGTGGCGAGATCTTCAACTGAATCGGAATACATGGCTGCTTCGGAGGCTTCACAAGAAGCGATATGGATGAAAGAGTTCATTACAGAGCTCGGTGTGGTTCCTAGTGCGCTGGACCCAATGTCTATCTACTGTGATAACATGGGTGCCATAGCCAATGCGCAAGAACCAAGGTCACACAAGAAGCTGAAGCACATCAAGCTACGTTTTCACGCTATTCGAGAACATGTCCAAGATGGTGACATAAAGATTTGCAAAGTACACACAGATCTGAATGTGGCGGATCCGTTGACTAAACCTCTCCCGAGGGCAAAACATGACCAACACCAAACTGCCATGGGTGTTCGATATATTACCATGTAATCTAGATTAGTTGACTCTAGTGCAAGTGGGAGACTGTTGGAGATATGCCCTAGAGGCAATAATAAATGTAGTTATTATTATATCTTTGTGTTTATGATAAATGTTTACATTCATGCTATAATAGTATTAACAAGGAAACATTGATACTTGTGTGATTTGTAAACTTAAATTGAAGTCCCTAGTAAAGCCTCTATATAATACTAGCTTGTTGGTTAATAAATGATTGTGGTTTCCCTATCATGAACATTGAGATGTTATTAACAACAAGATCATATCGTTAGGAGAATGATATGATGGACATACCCCTATAGATAAGCGTAGCATAAAGATCAAGTCATTTTAATAGTTCAATTGCTATATGCTTTCTGATACATAGTAACCTAATTCCTTCGACCATGAGATCATGCATATCACCTTCACCGGAAGGATGCTTTGATGACATCAAACACCACACGATGGCGGGTGGCTATAAAGGTGGCATTGAGTGTTCGGAAAGTATTGGTTGAGACACATGGATCAAGAGTGGGATTTGTCCATCCATATTACGGATAGATATACTCTGGGCCCTCTCGGTGGAATGTCATCCAATTAGCTTGCAAGCATGTGACTGGATCACAAGGGATCACATATCATGGGAACGAGAAAAGAGTACTTATCAGTAACGAGGTTGAACTAGGTATGCAGAGATACCGACGATCATAACCTCGGATAAGTAAACTATCGTGAGACAAAGGGAAATTGGTATCGTATGTAAGTGGTTCATTCGATCGCAAGTAATCATAGAAATATGGGAGACATATGAATTTCAGATTCCTCTATTGGTTATTGTTCGGAGAAGTGTCTCGATCATGTCGCATAATTCACGAACCGTGAGGAGACACACTTAAGGATTGACGTTGTTTGAGTAGTTATGGAATGATGAGTAAGAGACCGAATGTTGTTGAGTCTCGGATGGGATCCGGATATCACGAGGAGATCCGGAATGGTCGGAGAATAAGATTCATATAAGGAAAGTCCTGTTTGGGTTGGAGAATGGTTCCGGTGTTTTCATCGAATGTTCTAGAAGGTTCGGAATGTCGGCACTCGGAGGAAGGGTACATGAATGAGTCATAACAAGTTGGAATGATTGCATCATGTACTAGGTGTCATCGCTGAGCGAAATAAAGGGATAAATCAAATCCTAGTTTGAAAAGTCAAACGCCAATTTGAAAAGTCAAACGGCTATTTTGCTTGGTGGAGGGAGAGTAGGAAACCTACTTGGGGAGGAGTTCCTCTCCCTCCACCCGCCGGCCTTGGAAGCCGAGTTGGGGAGGGACTCCCCTCCCCTTGGCCGCCGCCCTCCACCTATATAAGGAGGGGTAGGGATGCCCCTCCAGACACACAACTTGCACCCCGCAAACCCTAGCTCCAAGCCGCCGGCGCCGCCACGACCTGCTGCTGCCGCCGCCTAGGTCTATCCCCTAGCCGCCGACTTGGGCAGCCCCAAGCCCTAGCCGCCGGCCCTAGCACCTCCTCCTTGGTGTGTCTAAACCCTAGATCACCGAGACTCTCTCATAGTCCACCATACTCGCTCCGTCTTAAGGCGAAGCCCTGCGAGATCTCCCCTCTACTTCTGGTACCACGTCGTCGTGCTGCCGGAATTGCGAGGAGAGTGCTACAACCTCCGCTGCCTGCTGGAACAAGGGAGAGGAAGGTCTTCGTCAAGTACCGAACATGTGACCGATCATGAAGCGCTGCCGAGCATGAACGCCGGAAGGATCGTCTACGCGATCTTGAGATCGGAAAGAGTACGACTACATCACCCACGAGAATCCGCTCTCGTTAAACACTTTGGAATCTTCGAGGGTGAGTTATTCCATTGACTCATTGCTACAATCTAGTAGATAGATCTTGGCTTGTTTGTTTGTATGCGGTAGAAATTTTTTGTTTTCCATGCTACGAACCCCTACAGACGGTTGCGGAGTAATTCCCCATCACTGTGGCAGTCCAATCGCTCTACACCTCTTGTCCTGCACTGCATGATGTGGCAGTGGATTTTCCGTGCATTGTGTACACGTGGCGCTCACTGATTGGCTCACTCGGCTGAATACACGTGCCGTGCGAGGGACCCACACGATGGGGATTTCTTGCCCCACACCGCCTCTTAAGTAGGGGTGAGGGGATCATAACTTCCCTCGCCCATTCAGTTTCCCCATAGCCTATTCTTCTTCATTGCGCCTCCAGAATCCAACTTCCTCCTCTGCGGTTCTTCTTCTCCTCAGTCCTTGCTTTGCGATTGCTTTTTTCCTCTTTCCATTCCACTACGGGTCCTTGCTCTTCCAAGCCTCTTCCAACGGTGGAAGAGACTGACTCCAGGGAAATCATGGGCCTTGACGCCTTGAGGAGCCAAACAGAGAGTTCCTACCAGCGTGGCGTGGAGGCTCGGAGGTCTCCGCCGAAGATCTTGAATGGCTACGCTCCACCAGGCGCATCCCGCTCGAGGTGGACTGCTGTCTTCCCGTCGGTGAGATTTCCCCAAATCTGATGCCAATGAGAGGGTGGTTTTCCTCTCCCATTTCGAGCGAGGTTTCGCCTTGCCCGTGAGCAATTTCTTTGTTTCCTTTCTTTCCACCTTCCATCTTCAGACCCATCACTTGCCTGCCAATGCGATTGTCTCCCTCTCTTGTTTTATTTCTTCTTGCGAGGCCTACTTTAGCATTTGGCCTACAGTTCTTCTGTGGGCCAAATATTTCAGTTTTAGGATCCAAGTAGTTCCTCAGCCTGGCGCTCCGCGAGCCGAGAAGAGGCCGACTCGGTGCGGCGCCGCTAGCATTACACCCAGGAGAGATTCCATCTTTCCTCGGGTTACTAGCTTTGACTCTTGCAAGAAATGGCATACGCCTTTCTTCTATGTCAAAAACAGCGGGGCCACTGATTACATCCGTCTCCCTTCCTTGGACGAGGTCCCCAGCAAAGAGTTCTGGCAGCTTGACCCGCACGACCAAACGCTGCGGTGAATGAGGCCAACGTAATTCTGGAGAGGTTGCTATCGCAAGATGAGAACTTCCATCTTGCTGACATTCATCTCATGTGCACTTTTATTGAACGCTGGGTCAGCCCCATCCAAGCCAGGAGCCACAAGATGTGCTTCATGAGCGGCACACATAACCCCACTCGGCACTCCACGAAGGAGCTCACCCACGATTCTGTAGCCCGTCGAGTAAGCTCAATCTTCAAGATGACTTTGGCGGAGGATTGGGCTTGGAGCTGCCTTCCATTTAGCCGGGTTAAGCCTGTCCCCTGGGTAAGTTTCTGAATCACTTCCTATCCGACATAGCTTTTCTTACGTTCATCCGCTGTCTCGTTCGTTCTTTGTTCTTATTCTGTTTATCTTTCACAGAATCTTGTTCACCAGGTTGATGACAGTGCTGTCCCTCCTAGTGCTTACAACTAGGACCGCTCTGACTCTAACAAAGTCGAGTATGATCTAGAGTGCTTCATGCCCATTCCGCACGCGGACGCCGCTTCAACTCCGGGTAAGATCCACACTCGAAACCCCTTACGAGATTGGTCTGACAATGATGATGATGATGATGATTGTGAGATTCTGGAGGTACTTGCCTTTAGACATTATCCCTCTAACTTATTCGAGTAAGCCTGTCATTTACCTATGCAGCTGGCCAGGTACATGATACTCCCGCTCTTGCTATGGGCGGAGTCGGGAAAATCCCTGTTTCCAAGCCGGGTAAACGGCGCGGGGCCTCCTCTAGTGCTCAGCTGGCTAAGAAGCGCAAGGCTACTCCTGCCGCTCCTGCCGCCGCCACGCTAGCGGAGACTCGCAAAGCAGCTGGGCACCGAGTCACACGTCACTTTTCCTTCTCATGTTCTGTTATTGCTTTCTCATGAGCGTTTTGTTGTTTCTACCGCCGCACCTTTGTCGGCCAACCAGGCTGCTCCTAGCATCGCCTCGCTGCTAAGGGCTGCTCCTCCTCCAGCTGATTCCACGGTGCAGAGCCCCGTCCGAGTCGATGCTACCACTGCTGAGGCTCACGCTTCTCAGTGTCAGTCAGACCCGGTGGTGCACCCGTCGGAGGAGACTCGGCCCAGCACATCTGCTTCATCCCAGGAACAACTTCCTGATCTTGGTGCCAGCAATATTGGCGTCGAAAAGATCTTCGCCACCAGTTCCTCTGCCACCAGCCCACAAGCTGGTGTTCATGAACAACTTCCTGATCTTGGTGCCAGCAACATCGCTAAGCCCTCTCCGTCGGCTCCCATCTTATCACCAACCGGACCTGCTCACTCTCCTCCTCCGTCAAAGAGCCAGACCCGGCCTTCTGCGTCAGGTCCGACTCGCACTTCCTCCGGCAAGCCCACATCTACCAAGCAAACGACCTTGGTCTATGCTCTAGGCATCGCTCCTCAGATTCGGCCCACAACACCAACAACGATGCTTGTTCCAGCGGGTAAGCCGGGCGAATCCGCAACTGCCGGGTCGGGCGGCAGTTCTAAAGTTGTTACCCTGCACACCACTGCCGCTGTGACCCGCGCCAATGTGGGAACTTCCCTAAGAAAGGGGAAAGTTCTCACTTAGACGCTCAGCGGGAATGGCCTTGGTGCCGCTGAGCCTTATGTTGTGGCATGGAACGTAGCTGGCGAGCAAGAGGTCAGCTCCCCTGCTGGCAAGAAGGTGAAGTTGGGCCCCAAGGTCGTTTCCGACATGACCCAGCAGGCCATTGCCTTAATGGCTCGCGCAGATGAAGTGAACGAGGTACATAGTCTTCTTACTCTTTTGTGTATTGAGTATTTTTGTTATACATATCCCCTAGTCCCCGAGGTTATTGCCGAGTGAGGAACTTACTCGGTGGTAAGCTCTAAGATAGGAGTCAACCCTTATCCGGCCATGAGCTTGACTTCACAATTTTTTCACTGTCTTTTTCCTTTGTGCAGCTTACGCATAATGAGCGCACCAAGGTGCATCCAGCCCTCCTCTTGGAGCATCGCAAGCTCGAACTTGCTCATCAGAAGCTGCAAGCCGAGATTAAAGGCAAAGGTAATTTTCTTACTCGCCATATCTTTATTCAGCGGACCTTTCCTCGTTTCATTTCCTTAATCTTTTCTCGCTGTTTTCCCATAGCTTCTGCCCAGTCCACCAACGACACGCTTCACTCGCAGATCAGCGAGACGGAAAGTAAGTCCTTAGCCATCCTTCTACTGCTTTGCGTTCATGCTCATTCCTTTGCCATTTCTATCCTAACGGATCGAGATAGCTCTATTACTGCTGACGAGTAACTCGTTCCGAATAAGCATAGAAGCACCAAGCCGAACTCCAGAAGGAGCGAGACGAGGTGATCCGGCTGAAAAAGTAGATGGCCGACATGGAGCAGAAGCACCAATCCGAGGTGAGGGGACTGCGGGAGGAGCTTGCCGAGAAATACGACCAACATGCCGCCAGCACCAAGAAGACCAGGGAGCTGCTCAAGGAGGCCGAGTCGGCGATTGAGTTGGCTAAACTGGATCTCGACGCCCTCCAAACCAAGGCCAAGACTTGGCAAAGCAAGCTCGGCGCCATCAACTACTTCCTCGGTAGTGAGTTCTTACCCTTTTTTGCACTACGTTTTCTATTCTTGACTTTTTCATCTTGTTTGTTATTTTGCTAATGCTCTCTTTTGTTTGCAGAGAACTTTCCCGAGGCTGATATGTTCGCCATTCGGGCCATGAAAAAAGTACGAGCCGAGTCTGGCGCTCCAGCTGATGGCGAGGTGACTATTGATGAGCATCTCGAAGCGTTGTCAGAGCGCGTCAAGACCCTCAAGTCATCTGGTGTAGACTTGCTCAAATCGGCGATTCATGTGTTCCGAATGCTCTGGCCGGATGAAGACGCGCCCACACTCATTGAGCCCCTGGCTGAAAGGCTGCTTCTTACCGAAGATAGGCCGGATCAATTGCGCGAGTCAGCCGACCGAGCTGCAGCGGACAAAGACCTTTCCTTCGTGCTTTCCTGGTACAAGGACATCAACCTTTATGTTCTTTAATGCATAAGGGCGGAAGGCAAGTGGCTCCATGAGCCTGAGCTGATCAAGAAACGCCAGGAGCGTACCTACGCCATTATCGAGTATGCTCTGGTGCACGCTTGGTGCGACGGGCCCAACTTCCTTAACCTCGGCGAACCACTTGCTGAAGTTGCTAATGAAGAAGGTGCTGATAGCGAGGCCACCGAGTCAGACGGCCCAGAAGACTTGGCGACTGATGTCGCTGACTCGGCAGATGCTCCTAGCTCTGCCTAAGAAGGTGCTGATAGTGAGCCTAGCTGCTTCTTAGGCTGAGTAGAAAAACACTTGAACTTTGATGAGATCCCCGGTATGCCGGGTACAGATGTAACATACATTGCACTCATTTTTGGATGTTTGCCTTTTGATAAGGCTTAAACTTCTTATTATGCTTTGAATGTGAATCATCCAAGGGCAAGTCCCCGAGTCTGATTTTGCCGTTTCACCTTTCCTTGACTTTGGCCCTTGTCTACCTTTTTTGGTGTTCGACATTAGAGTCTCAAAGTACTAAGGATTGAGTTAGCGGGTATGAAACTTAGATCAATTGACCCAAGATCATTTAACATACAATGCGATATAACCTATAGTGGGTTAGTTACAAATGTAGGGTCGACTCGCGTTTCTCCTTTTACTTATCCGGTGTTCATGTTTACTCGTCCTGCACCCTTTCCTCTTGCTTGCCATGAAGCCGTGTTTTCGGACAACAGCATAGTCGAAGAGTTGATTTTTTCCGAGTAAACATTACTTGTTCCGAGATAAGCTTTAGGTGTTACGCCAACCAACATAGAATAATTTAAAGGATAAATATAAGGGGCAGTCCCCGAGTCAGTTTTTCGAGTCATACCATTTTATTATCAGCACATAGCCGGCATAAGCGTCTGACATATGAGAGTTCGAATGATACATACACTGCTTCTCCTAAGTGTAGAAGGGGCGAAGTAGTGCTACATTCCATGGACTTTTGGTCCCATCACCTGATCTGTCCGCATTGTTCTTTTGTGCTTCACGAGCATCTATGAGATAATACGAATCATTGTGCAATGCTCTGCTTACAATGAATGGACCTTCCCATGGGGGTGATAGCTTATGCATTCCAGCTGTGATACAAACACACACCACAACAAAGGAAAACAGATGGTTTTAAGAACCATTCTGGGAAACTACGATACAGTGGGACCGAATTCAACTCACTAACGCTAGTGCTCAAGTGATACTATTCCTTGGAGTTGGTGTCCTCCTCCTCCTCATCATCATCATCATCGATGAAGGCGAAGTCATCCTCATCGGTGAAGAAGTCCATGGCCTGATCCTCCAGAAAGTCATCATTGTCACTGAGATAGGAGTAAGGGTCTCCACGAAGGTCTTCCCCTGCATTCTCCCTCTCCTCCAACTGCATGTCTCTCTCATGGATGGTCTCCTCCGAATCTGTGATCCGGTGGCGATGACAGGCAATGATGCGCTCCTTCTTGTCGAGCTGGCAGCGACGAGACTGGCGATCCTTCACTAGCATGGCAATAGTCTGATCCTTCTTGGCGGAGATGGCGTAGTTGTGGTTGACGTAGGAGCGGGCATTGTCCAACTCCTTCTGACGGTCATACATCATGAATCTGAGGTGGTCCAATTGACTCTTCAGCTCGTGGTGATATGGGGCCTTTAGTGGCTGTCCCATAACATCACGCCATGGGTAGAACTCAAAGCGGGTATCTGATTGATACTCTGCCCACATAGATGGGCGAGAGCTTCCTGCATTGCCCTGGCAAGTCCATCGAGCCAGTTGTTCTCTCTCAAGGTGAACAGAATTCCCTCTGAGGTGGGGCTTCAATCTTTCCCCGGAGACTTGCAACAACTAGCCACTGCAAATCCTCTCCTTCCTGATCATTGAGCTGAGCTCCAAAGAACTCGGGGTGCGGACGCTCCAGAAGTTCCAAAAGCTGGTCCAAATCACGCTCAAAGATGAGGTCTCCTCCATTCCCCAACAGATAGAATTTGCTATACTTCACGTCCATCTATAAGAATATAGGGTGAGTAAGTTAGTAGAGTGATCAAGTGTGTCAAATTTTATGTAAGTTTGCAAGAATTTTTTAGGAACATGAATTTTCATGAAAGAGTCTAAGTGATAAGAATGAGAATAAGTTTTTCATAAATACTCACTTCCTTGGTTTTGAAACTGAGTTTTTGATTCAAACATCCATTCTAAACTAGGGTCTCCTATGGTCAGGATGGCTCTGATACCAACTTGTCAACACCCGGATTTTTAATCCCAGATGCATGTTATGCCATACATCGCAATCCCAGGATTACCATTTTTGCGAGACATAACAGATTGGATATCACAGTACATCATCCATTACAAACCATACATAAGGTGTTACAACAAATAAGGATCTCATGATCCAGTCTTAATACAGTTCAAGCAGCGGAATAACGTAATAATAACGGTAGCATAGGCGAGACTCCATCTTCATGGTCACAGGCAATGCTGACAATGGGAGATGATCCTAGTTGTCATAACCTTCCTGCTGTCCATCCTCCTGATAGTCCTCTTCATAGTCTGGCCACGGGAATAACCAGGGACAAAGCCATGAGTACTCTTTAAATACTCGCAAACTAATACTAACAAGGAAAGTGGTTTTTGAGTAGGATATACTAAGCTCTAGGGTTATTTTGCAAAAAGCCAGATTTATCTCTACTGAGTTCAGAAGCAAATAAAGCTAGTTGAAAGTTTTATAACACCTAAGTGGGAACTTGAATTTCATGTCACAACCCTATTATGGTCAAGTCAAGTCATAAATCATTTCATAAGTCATTTTGAAAACATCTGACGACAGAACAGTATGGCCACTCCAACTGTCCATAACCGCGGACGCGACTATACGAATAGTTTAACACTCTGTAGAGGTGGTATACTTTCACCACAACATTCGATACATCTGTCAGGAACAATCCTGAATTCACCATACTCAGTATGAGGATAATCAATCCTAACCTTTCAATTACACGCCCTAGTATATGCACATCTCCTGTGAGTTTGGCCTCCCAACCATGACCAACTGTCATCTTGGGAACTGCACAGGTGGACAATCTTCACAAGGTAGCCTTAGCTCAAACCTTGGCCGCAAGGGAACCCATACTAAGGTATATAAATTTCCAGTCAGGCCCTACCCAAATTTCGGGTATTGTGGTTGTACGGTAAAATTGGAATGGTATCGCATCCAGACAACCATCAGTTTTATCAAGGGCTAAGGCTCATGCCTTAACATTTTCATCATAAAAATCATTTGGTTTTCAAGAACATATGTCAAAACATTTCAGTAGAATGACTCATCATTCTAAGGTTTTCATAACCATTTTCACCAAGTATTCCCATCTAAAGTTGATCCAGTTTTATGCTTAGCACTAGCAACTACAATGGGGGTAAACACTAATGAGGGGTAGTAATCAAGTGTATCTTATCTAAGTTCAATCTCATGCCTCCGGATGACATAAAGATTTATCTAACTTAGGTCAAGTTTTGTGCTCTTTATTCTACCTTTAACAATCTCTCTAAATTTTACAAATCACTAGGTAAACTTTAAAAGAAAGCTTTGATAAACAAATAAAATACTAAGCTTGCAAGTAAAACTAGGATTTGGTATCATCAAATGTATCTAACCAAGCATGCTTAATGCATTGCATAGATTATCTAACTTTCATGGTTGCAAGTGTTAGCTTGCATAATTGCAAGTGTAAGCTTGCATAATTGCAAGTATAAGCTTGCCTTGTGCAGAGCAGTGGTTGAAGTTCTCCTCAGCTTCTTCCTCGTAGTATCCTCCTTCCTCCTCGTATCCTTGGTCGGTACTAGCGTCTATAAATAAATACGAGGTACACAATCACTAAACAATACTTAACTATTTCTATTTATCACACCAAGGTTTTCACTAGATGATCTATTATCATCACACACATTACAATCATTAAAGCAAATAGTTTTATTTTATTTATTTTAGAAAAGTAATTTCTATTCATTGAAACACTACTTAAGATTTAATATTCTCCAACTAAAACATGGGATCATGTTGACACATGTCATCACCACATATTTTAGTACTTGGGAATGTGATTTAAAGTGGTGTCAAAATTTAATAAGGTTTAACCTTTTTATTTTAATTAATTAAAGTGACTAGAAATGCCTATGGGGCATTCTTTTATTGCTTGACCATTGTTTGTGTAAGTAAACCTAGATATTTTTATATATTCGGAAAGATCTCGTAAAATGTGAAATTTGAGAGTTGGAATCAACTCAAAACATTTCATGGTTGAATTTTGAAAAATGTTTGAATGCAGAAAAGCTTCCACCTTGTTATTTTTACCATGGGTGATCTATAAATCTAAATGGTTTGAATCCAACGGGCTTGGATTAAGCAAGCCAGTACCTTTCAAACAAAATTGGTTTCCTTTTGAATTTGGGTACAGAACTGAGTTTGAAACTAAAAGAATTAATCTCAATTTGAATTACTGGGTCGCGCGGGATGCTAACTGGGCTGGCCCACGGGGCACAGCGCATTCGCGGGTGGGTTTAAGTGAACGACCTCACCAATCAGTGAGACAGAGGGGTGCGAAGCGGTATGGGGGGATGTGGATCGCATGATCAATCTCTAATCCTACGGCTGCCGTTCATCGTCCATGTCGGGCAACGCCAGCGAGACAGAACCCTAGCGCGGCCAGTGGGGGTCGTGGGAGGCTCACCGGGGCTTAGGCGAGGGTCGGCGATGGGGGCAAACGACGAAGTTGACGACGGCGATCCTCCTGGTACCGGCATCTCCTCCTTGGGCGACTCCAATTAACGGCGCCCTTCTCCTCCAACAGCGGCAAACTCCGGCGAAATTGTGGCGATGCGCTGCTCGCCTTGCTCCGGGAGTGATGTGGGGTGCTTCTGAGAGAGAGGGGAGTGAGATGGTGTGAAGAATTCGTGTTGGGGTGGCCTCTATTTATAGTGCCTTGATGGGGATATGCCTACCGGGTTATACCCAGCAGGACGTTTCTGACTGGCCCGGGTGCCAGCGACTGGATCTGGATCTGGCGTGGACTCAAGCGACTGGAAGCCGAAGGCCCAGAAGCGTAGATAGGCCCAGTCAGATTAGGTTAAAGGATCGTTTAAACCTTAATTGATTCGGTTGAGATCTGTAAACCCTAGGGAGGTGAGTCTATATAAACCTCCCTAGAGGACGCATAGGGGACGATCCATCATATACCCAAGCGACTCGCTGCCTATCCGCCGAGCTCGCCCCATTGTACTCTCGCCATAATACAATCTAGCAAGAGTAGGTCTTTATCCTCTGGGGGGTGAACCTGGGTAAATCCTTGTGTCTCCGCCCTCATCTTGCACCGCAGATGGCTGGCCGCACTTGCCCCATGTTCTACTACTCGCTGCCGATTGCAGCATCTGCCGTGGTCATTCCCACGACAGTGGCGCCCACCGTGGGGCCTGGCCGGTCAGGCCGGTGTTCTGTGGAGAGATCCAATCTACCCATCAACGAGTCGATCGCCACCGGCCGCATGATAGCGGTCGGCGAGATGCTCCAGATCTTGCCAAGCAGCTACGTCCCGGCGGCGCGACCCGTCACGCATAGCATGATCCTGCTGGTCGGCACGATCAGCCTCTTCGTCAGCCTCACCGACGTCATTGTCTCGGAGGACTCGGATCGCATCCGCGAGTCGCCGCCACGCGACTGGCTCTCTGAGAGTCAGGTCCGCACGATCCACCGCCTCGCCTCCGAGTACGACTCGGCCCACAGCGACGTGGTCGAAACCACCGCAGTCGCGAAAGACGCGGCCCTCAACGACGACGCCGACTCGGCGACCCCAGAGTCACTCGCCGGATCAATTGTCGCTGCGTCGCCCGCGGGCTCCATCGCCCAGGTATCCAACATCGGAGACTTCGAGGATCCCTCAATCCTTGGGATCTTTGACTTCGACTCTGGGTCGGAGAACTCTGCCGACCTCCGCGACGGAATCAGCCGCCACGCCGCGACCTATATGGCGACTGGCACCGACCCGCCGGAGGATCCATTCTCCACTCCGATCCCTCCCAACGCGACAGCAACGGAGGTCGAGGAACTCCGCCTGAAGCTGGCGGAAGCAGTCCGCAAGGAACAAGCCGAGCGCGAAAAATTTCGCCTTGAGCAGGTGACAGCACAGGAGCTGTCGCGCTACCACCAGCTCCGAATCAGGTCGCGCCTGAACCCCACCGTCCAGGGCGCGCCCTGAACTTCGACGACGAGAGCGACCCGGCCCGCGTGGCTGAGCGCGCGATCTGCGAGAACACGCCACCAGGAGGAAGCGCTCGGCCCCCACCAGGTTCAACGGCCAATGGTGCCCCGCCACCACCCAACCGCGCACCACCCAGGGACCAGCCGAGGATCATGGTCTCCTCACGGGAGAGAGACGCGAACGGCCTACAGCTGTTCTCCACCCCGATGGACAACCTCGTCGCGGGCCGAGCAGCAGTCGACAATATCGCGGCCACCGGTGACGGCGCCCTACAGATCCAGTAAGCCAAGGCCTTGCTTGTAAAAGCGGTCGAGCAACAAAATGCAGGCGTCGAATCATAGGGTCGGATGTACTCGCGTTCATCGGGCAGCAGAGCGGCCTCAAGCGGCCGCCCCATGGCGGCAAACACCCTCAACTGCCCGCCACCCAAACCACTGCAGCTCCAACACCGACCCGCGAACGCGGCACTCTCCACCAACGACCCCCGGCCGGCGACTAACTTCGTCGCCGCCAACGGTCAGCCCGTCTACGCCCGCACCCACATCATCAACAACCAGAGCTGGCGCGCACGCCAGCCCGACGACCTGCGGCATACCCTAACCAACCACCGCGACGGTGAGCCGAGGGGGTCGCTAAGCCGACTCGGGCCCTGGTGCTTCAGACCAATGATCCGAGGCAAAATATACCCGGCGAACTTCAAAGCGCCGAAGGAAATAGAGAAGTACGACCCCTCGTACAATCCCTCCGTGTGGCTGGATACCTACCTCATGGCGATGGGGATCGCCGGCCACACCGATCTACTAGCCGCCCGCTACCTTCCCCTGATGATGGAGGGAGCGTGCAGGCAGTGGATTAACACTCTCCCCGCGGATAGCATCGACTCCTGGGAAGAGATGCGTGATGCCTTCATCAGGCACTTCGAGGGTTCATACACCCACGCCACCACCATCGAGGACTTAAACGATGCATCCAGGGACCTCGCGAGTCGACCCGCAGCTGGGTCCAACAGCGGCAAGAACTATGGTACAACGCGGTCGGCATCCACCCAGACACCATGATCCACTGCTTCAAGACCTCGTGCCGCTATGAGCCCCTGGTCGCTAAGCTCAAACGAGCGTACCGCACACTCGACAACATAACGGACCTCCTGGAGATCGCCAAAAGGTACGCGGAGGAAGACCCAAACCAAGAAACCGACGACGAGTCGAGAGGACAACGCCGCACGAGCGGCAGTGACAACGGACGACGATCCGATCTACGCTACAGCAACACTCGCCTCACCGGCAAGCGCCGCAGTGATGGGCGAGTCGACTTCGTCGCCAACGCTGGATACGCGCAGCGCGAGCCCAAGAGCTTCCGCCGCAATGGGGGGCAACGCCGCGACGGCGGCAACTACAAGGCGAAGCCGAGGTTCGATCCCGCGGCCCTCCTTAACCAACCTTGTGTATTTCACAGCAGGGAAGGAAATCCTGCCATGCACACGACCGTCGACTGCCACTCTCTCAAGGAGATCGAGAAGGCATGGCGCGCGCGAGAAGACCCCGACAACAACCCGCCAAACGGCGGAAAATTCGGCAGCGTCGCCGGCTCGCTCCACACCTTCACAGGCTTCAACACAAAGCGCGAGAAGAAGGTCATCGCCCGCGCCGTCGCCATCAACGCGGTGGCCCAGGTGGACGTCCCCCAGTTCCTCAACTGGTCTGAGCAACCAATCACTTGGAGCCGCCAAGACCACTCGCCATGGATCGAGTACCCAGGTCGAGTCGCCCTGGTGGTCAAGCCCAAGGTGGGGGACTACTGGCTCCCCAAGACATTGATGGACGGCGGCAGCTCCATCAACATCCTATACCTAGACACCTTCAGGCGACTGCGGCTCCCGTAGTCGATGATCGAGACGACCTACACCATGTTCCACGACATCGTCCCCGATCGGAAGGCGTACCCGATCGGCAAGGTCACGCTGCCAGTCACCTTCGGCACGCCAGCAAACTTCCGCACTGAGCGGATCGTCTTCGAGCTGGTGCCCTTCGACAGCCCCTACCACTGCATCCTGGGGCGCCAAGCATTCGCCAAGTTCATGGCAGCGCCCCATTACACGTACAACGCGATGAAGCTCCCCGGGCCGTGCGGTGTCATCACCATCCACGGCGACCCCGACATGGCCGCCGAGTGCGAGGCCAAAGGAGCCGAGCTCGCCGACGCCGTCATCACGGCAGAGGCCAACCACACCGACGAGCTCGCCAAACTCGGAGGGCGGCAATACCGCAGCCTTCGAGGCAATGACGCATACCCGCACCGTCGAGCTGGTCCCAGGCGACTCCATCCAGACGGTGACGATCGGGACGGGCATGAGCCCAGCATAGGAAGGCGCGCTCATCGAGTTCCTCTGTGAGAACAGGGACATCTTCGCATGGAAGCCCTATGACATGCCTGGTGTCCCTAGGAAACTCGCCGAGCATAAACTCAACGTCGACCCCAAAGTGCGACCTGTCAAGCAGTCGTTGCGGCCCTTCAATGAAGAGCGCCGTCGAGCCATCGCCGAGGAGGTGCAGCGTCTACTCGCTGCAGGCTTCATCCGACCAATCAAGTATTCCAAGTGGCTGGCAAACCCAGTCCTGGTCGAGAAGGAAAACGGGACCTGGAGGATGTGTATCGATTACACAAACCTCAACAACGCCTGCCCGAAGGAGCAATTCGTCCTCCCGCAGATCGACCAAATCATCGGTTCCATAGTGGGCTCGGAGTCGCTATGTTTCCTCGACGCCTACTCTGGGTACAACCAGATCAAAATGGCCATTGAGGACGAAGAGAAGACGGCGTTCATCACGCCATTCGGAGCCTTCTGTTACACTGCCATGACCTTCGGCCTCAAGAACGCCGGGGCAACCTACCAGCGGTGCATGCAACAGTGCCTTGCAAGCCAAATTGGCCGCAATATCCACGTCTACATCGACGACGTGGTGGTAAAGTCCGCTCGCCAGAGCGACCTACTCGCTGACCTGGCAGAAACATTCGCCAACCTGCGAAAATACAAGATAAAGCTAAACCCAGGCAAATGCACCTTCGGTGTACCAGCTGGGCAGCTCTTTGGGATCGTCGTCTCAAGCGGCGGGATCGGCGAACCCCACAAGATCGACGATCGCTCGACTCGACAAACCCGAAAGTGCTGCGTGGCGTCCGAAGCTGGCAGGCGGTCGCGGCTCTCGCCGCTTCATCCCCGATTAGGCGAAAAGCGATGCCCTCTACCGCTGATGCGCAAGAACCCCACCTTCCAGTGGGACAAGGAGGCGGATGATGCGCTCCGCGACCTCAAGAAGGTGCTACTCGCAGCACCGCTACTCGCCACCCCCGTCGACAAGGAACCCATGCTTGTCTACGTCGCGGCTTCCGAGCGCGTCGTTAGCGCCGTCATGGTCGTCGAGCGACCATAGGAAGGAAAGGAGCACCCGGTGCAGCGACCAGTGTACTACATCAGCGAAGTCCTCACCGAGTCGCGCCAGCGCTACCCGCAGTACCAGAAACTGGTATACGCGGTCTTCAGAGCACAGCGGCGACTGCCCCACTACTTCCAGGACCACCCGATAACGGTCGTCTCCTCAGCACCGTTGCAGGACATCATCCGCAAACGTGAGGCGACCGGGCGAGTCGCCAAGTGGGCCGTCGAGATCGGCGTACACAACATCAAGTATGAGTCGCACAAAGCGATCAAGTCGCAGGCTCTCGCGGACTTCATCGCCAACTGGGAAGAGGCCTAGCAGCCAGAAAAGCTGACATACCTCCATTACTGGAGCTTACACTTCGACGGCTCCAAGAACGCGGACGGCGCAGGAGCAGGGATCGTGCTAACTTCTCCAAAGGGTGACAAGCTCCGCTACGTCCTCTGACTCGACTTCACCCCCTGCACCAACAACATGGCCGAGTACGAGGCGCTACTCAACGGCATGCGAGCTGCCAAGGAAATGAACGTCAACCGCTTGCGCTGCTATGGAAACTCCGACCTCGTCACCGGGCAAGTCGCTGGCACCTGCGACGCCGTCTCCCCCACCATGGCGGCATACCGCCAAGAAGTGGACAAGCTGGGTGGACACTTCGCAGGCTACTCTGTCGAGTGGATTGACAGGCGGAAGAACGAGGAGGCCGACGCACTCTCCCGCATTGGCTCGGCTCGACTCGCACCACCCGTCAGCGTCTTCCTTGACACCATCACCAAGCCTTCCGTCTCTCCCCCAAGGGAGATCGACATCGGATTTACCCGCTGTAACCAGAGGCAGCCCTGGTCGTGCTCATCGCCGAGCCAGACGACTAGACCGCGCCGTACACTGCCTACTTGGAGGGAGGCACCCTGCCAGCGGATGAAACGGAGGCCCGAATGATAGCACGCCACTGCAAATTCTTCGTCATCATCAACAGCGAGCTCCACAAGCGCAGCGTGACCGGCGTGTTCCAACGATGTGTTCAACCCGCTGAAGGACGCAAAATCCTCCAAGACATCCACTCCGGCGACTGCGGCCACCACGCCGGCGCCCGCTCTCTGGTCGCAAAGGCTAAGCGACACGGCTTCTCTGACACCGCTGCGCCCGTCGACATTGTCCAGCGGTGCGTCGGGTGCCAGAAATACGCCAACCAGACCCACGTGCCAAGCTCAGCGGTCAAGACAATCCTCATCACCTGGCCGTTTGCCGTGTGGGGTATGGACATGGTAGGCCCTTTCAAGAAGGCCCCCTCCGGCTTCACCCACCTCCTGGTCGCAGTCGACAAATTCACAAAATAGGTGGAGGCCAAGCCAGTCCATAAATACGACGGGAAGACCGCCACCAAGTTCCTACGCGAGCTAATCTATCGCTACGGGTTCCCAAACAACATCATCACGGACAACGGCACCAACTTCGCCAAAGGAGCCATGGCCGAGTTCTGCGAGGAACATCACATCCGACTCGACCTCGCCCCAGTCGCCCACCCGGAGTCCAACGGCCAGGCGGAATGAGCCAACCAGAGCATCCTCCACGGCCTGAAGCCACGGCTCCAAGTACCGCTCGAGCGCATCGTCGGGTGCTAGGTCGAGGAGCTACCCTCCGTCATCTGGGGCATCCGCACCTCCGTCAACAGGTCGACAGGGTTCACCCCCTTCTTCATGGTGTACGGCGCCTAGGCAGTCATGCCCACCGACCTAGAGCATGACTCGCCCAGGGTGGTCAACTACACGGAGGCCGCAAATGAACTCGCACGCCAGGATGGAGTCGACCAGCTCGACGAGGCACGCGACCTAGCTCGCTCTCGCACCGCCATCTACCGGCAAGGGCTTCGCCGCTACCATAGCCGGCGAGTAAGGACTCGCACTTTCCAGGAAGGCGACCTGGTACTTTGCCTCATCCAGGACAAGAAGGGCATGCACAAGCTCTCCCCCCCTGGGAGGGACCATTCGCCATCGGGCGAGTTCTAGGCAACGACGCCTACTACCTCATCGACGTACGAGGCGTCAAGTGGCCATGGAATGTAAACCTCCTATGGAAGTTCTACTCCTAGAACTCCATACATGTACTCTCCACCCGCTATGAAATAAAACAGATCGGTTACCAAAAATTGTGTCTACTCTCCATGTCTTGTGCCACTCGCACTCGTAATAACAGCGTTATGCTATTCGCAGAAGTCAACCTCTGGTAAAACGACCGGCATGACCAAGTAGTGCGGCACGAGGGCACTGGAAAACTCCAGGCCTTGTAACGTCCACGAAAAACGCCAACCCGGAGCCCCATTGGAGTCGCCTAGCCCGACTGGCTCACCGAGCCAAGACAATTGCATTCTCTTCTCACAGCGACCAAGTCCTCCGCATCCTCGGCACAGCGACTCGAACGGCCAAGTACCACGCTCGGGGACTGACGTCCAGTCAAATATGAGCGGCTAGGGAAAAAACGCCCAGTATGAGAGCGTGCCCAGGACTCGCCATGCGACTGATCCTTCGGGTCAGGCAGGAGTGACGCGCTTAATTTAACGCGCTTAGTCCTCACCTACCTTGGAGCTGCGACTAGAACCACCAAGTATCACGCTCGGGGACTCGGCCACCCGCCCTCGTTCGCGCACGGGAAAACGGTCAAGTAAAGAGCACCCATGGGAGTCGCCCTGCGACTGGCTCTCCGAGCTCGGGCGAGTCGACCTCAATAGCGAAACAATCGAAAAACATTCAAAATCGCAAACACAAACAAACGAGGTAAACCCCATAAAAAGGGCGGACGCGCCCGGGGACTCGTCCAATCAACAATCAAAATCACGAAACAATCCACAAAACAACACAAATTCCCGTTACAGCAGAACAAAGTCGTTCCAAAATACAAGATAAGTCCAATGGCTATTTGCTACTAACGCCCCAGGGCACAATGCTTCTACTCCGCAGGTCTTGACGCCGACTCGCCGCCACCCCTGCGGTTGCGAATGAAGGGCACGTACGGGTTCGACGGGTACGTCGTCAACTCACCCGCCATCGCCGCATGGAACGGCTGCTCGACCTTGAAGTCCCGATGCTTCGGTTCAGGATCGTTGGGGGCGACAGTCGTCTCCTGGTAGGAGAGGAGGTCGCCCATCGCCCAAACGCGATCGGCATACACCGCGGCCCGGTCCGTCAGCTTCAGCACCTCGGCAATCTCCACAGAGCCCGTCGACGAGGGGTAGCCACTCATCACATCATCAAGGTCGAAGTCCTCCAGGAAATGGGCAAGCCCGAGGCTCAGAGCCGTCGCCGCCCCGCGCCGGAAGGCCGACCGCGCCATGAATTTGACGACTGCCGGAGCCTTCTCCAGATAACGCCATACCTCTACGAGGTCGCTAGGAATCACTTCCGTGGGCGATATCTCCTGAAGATACGCTCGAATGCAAGCCACGGACAACGCGGCCAAGTCGACCAAAGTGGTCACACACTGCCACGCGTCGTACGACTGCGCCTCCTCCGAGTTGTCAATAATCCGGCCTGTGGACAGAGGTTGGCAGTGAGTACGCCAACGACTCCATAACGACTCCAGGCAGAGGAAGAAAAGTTTACCAATTAGCGGACGGCAGAGGCCCGTGATGAAGCTTTGAAGCGAGGAGAAGTCGTTCTGCAGCCCAACAACGAGTGCGTCAGACACCTTCCGCTCCTCAGCGGCAGCAGTGACAACAGCTTTCGCTCGTCCCTCCACCGAGCTCGCCTCCGCCTTCGCTTCCTTGAGCTCACGCTCCAGGTCAGCGATCCGTTTCTCGGCCGCACTCAACGAAGATTGAGCCGCCGTCAGGTCACCCACCGGGATAAGGCCCCGGCGGACTTCCTCCGCCTCGGCTGCAACGACTTGCAGCCCCCTGTTCATCTCCTGGACGGCAGTGAGTTCCTTCTCCACGCGACACTTCGCTGCAAGCCGATCGGCCGATTCGCGTTGCAAGCCCTGCACACAAATTGCAACGTCAACAACATCGAAATCCTAAGTGCCTACCCGCTCAAATTCAGCGACTAGGCACTCGGGGACTGGACATTGAAAATCCTAAGTGTCCACCCGCTGAAATTCAGCGACTAGGCACTCGGGGACTGGAGATCAAAAATCCTAAGTGCCCACCAGCTGAAATTCAGCGACTAGGCATTCGGGGACTGGAGATCAAAAATCCTAAGTGCCCACCCGCTGAAATTCAGAGACTGGGCACTCGGGGACTGGACGCTACAAAAACACTAAGAATCCAACCACTGAAATTCAATGGCCCGATCCTCGGGGACTGGACATACCTGGATGGCTGCGCCCAGCATGCCGTGAAGTTGCAGCGCGTCCACAGACACAAGCAGGACCGGAGTGTGTCCGCGACGCTGCTCGACCTCCGTCTCGGCAACCCCAGGCGTCTGGCTCGTTGGCACCGCGCCACTCGTTGTGGCCGCCTTGGCCATGAAGCGGGGGAAAGTCGCAGCGGATGCCGCAGCGCCACTAGGAGCCGGTTCGGCCACTCCGGGCGAGGAAACAGCCTCCGTGGTCTTCGAGGCCACTTCCGCCGCAGTCGGAGGTTCGCTTGGAGCAACTGCCGTGTCATCAGATACCGTGACGACGTCGTCGCCTTTCGCCCTCTTAGCGCTGTCTGCGGGAGCAGCGGCTTCGTCAGTTTTCCTCTTTCGCGAGGGGTCCTCCTCGGTGACGACTGGCGGAACCTTGGCCACGGAAGGATGGCCGATCTTTTTAACTCCAGTCCTGTAAAACAACGATATCAGTAAAACCGTCCGATTACAACGGAAGGCAAGCAGATGAACAAGACTTACTTCGCGACTGGTATGAACTGCAGACCCGTGCGGATGTTGGCCGGCTTCTCCAGCTCGGGCCCCAACTTCCGACTGAGGCCCATCTCGAACACATCGTGTGCCCAAGACACAGAGGGCCTCTTTGAAGACGAGATCGCGGCAGGAGCCTCCGGGATGACGTCTGCGGGAGCTTTCCTGGGAGGCGAAGTTGTTGCGGCTAGAGCAGCCCCCAACCCAGAGACCGGGGCGAATGGGGGTGGAAGCGACGCTAGAGGTACCTCATCCAGGGGATCGGCAGAATCCGATGCTATGGTCGTGCGCACTGCTTCGCCCTTAGCCGAGCTGGTGGCATCAGAACTAGTCGCAGAACGGGGCGGAGACGTCTGCTTTGCCAGTTTCGTCTTCCTCCTCGGCGGAGCCTTCACCTTCTTCTTCTTCTTCTTCTTCTTCGACGGCGTGGCCTCGCGACGTGAGGTGTGCTCAGGAAGCTCGTCGTCGTCATCGTGAGGTTCGAGGCTTCTTCTCGCCTCGAGCTCGCGCTGATGTTCCCCGCGAGTCTTGCGAATCGTCGGGGCAACGTCTTCCACGGGCTCGTCGTTGTCGTCTTCACCCTCGTCGCTCCCAACGTTGCCTTTGGCGGGAGGCGACTCGCTCCCGTCCTGGACGGATGAGCTCGAGTTCTCGTCGTCTGCGGGTGGGAGCCATCCTTCCACCACTTTGAACAACTACAATAAGCATGAGACAACGTCAGCACAACCGCGAATGCATCATCTGCGACTGTGAATGGTGGTGAAAATGGCGACTTACCGTCGGAGCTGGGCGCCTTGCGGTATAGGGGTGACCCCGGCCTTCGCGTCCAGGTACGCCGCCTGGGTGATCTTATTCAGGGCCAGGATGTAGTCTTCGAGTTTCCACTCGACGAGGCAGGATTTCGTCGGGTCATCCCTACCCGTATACTCGTACATATAATGGTCGCGGCAGGCCAAAGGCACGAGCCGCCGCCCGAGCCAGCAGTTGTAGTGGTTGATGGTTTGGAGGCCCTTCTTCTTCTTCAGACCGCGGATGGTTTGCAACATTTCATTGACAACCATCCTCTGATCCAGCGGAAGCTTGCCGACCTGGAGCCGACGCGGTTCGGGCCGGTCGGCGGAGTACCGTGGAAGCGCTACCTCGCCGTCTGGAGTCGACTCGGTGACGTAGAACCAGGATTTCTTCCATTCGTTTGCCGCCTTGGCGGGCAGCATCAGGTCAAAGAACGACGCCTTCGACTTCAGCTGAAATGTCAGGCCACCCGCAGCCAGCATCGGGCCGCCTGATTCTTTGCGACTGATCCTCCCATGGAACAGATCTTGCCACAAGGGGAAGTAGGGCCTGCAGCCCAGATAGCACTTGCAGAATGCCACGAAAATGGCGAGCTGCTCGATGCTATGCGGGCCCAGGTCCGACGGCTGGATCCCGTAGTAGGCGCAGAAATGCCGGAAGAAGAGAGAAGTGGGAAACCCTAGCCCCTGCTCCAGGTGGCTGGTGAAGCAGATGAACTCTCCCTCGCGCGGGTCCGGAGTCACTTCTCCGGCCGCGAGGATGCACCATCTGCCGGCGCGCAGGATCCCGACCTCCTCGAAGGACGCCTGTAGCGCCCTGGTGCACTTGGATCTGCCCCATGGTTCGGTGGAGGGGGCCATTGGTTGGGAGATTCGTGGAGGTCGGGGCTCTCTGGATCGGTTGGATCGCGATGCGAGGTGGAAAACGGAGATGGGCGAAATCGGAGGAAAGACGAAGGAGTGTTTCCCCGCTCGCCTGTCATTATCCTTATATAGCGGTTGCTACCCGCCAATTTCGGGAGCTGTTACTACGCGGTAATTACGCCAAAGGTTACCGTTGGATTACCCCAACGGCTAGTTTTGACCCCACTTGACGGTCCAACTTCATCCACTCGACTCGTCGCTCTGCGCGACTCGATGACTCGCCGACCCGATCACTACAACAGTGACTGAGTATTCGCCGACCCGATCACTACAACAGTGACTGAGAATTCGTCGACCCGTTCGCCGAGCTGCGACCCGATCGGTCACCGTTATTGCGACTAGAATAACTAGTTTTTCCTTTATTCAGGAGTCCGCCGCCGATTCGACTAGGCGTCCGCATTGGACACATATACACCGACTGCCAGCAAACACCTGCGACCATCCACGACGGCCTCGGGGACTACTGATGGGTATATGCCTACCGGGGTATACCCAATGGGGCGTTTCGATCGCCCGTGCGGCCGAGTGGGCTCAGAGGCGGGATGATCTGGATCTGGCGTGGACTCAGGAATGAGCGGGAAGGGAAAGGAAAGGCCGTGTTTAGATAGGCCGAGTCGGATTAGGTTAAAGGATCGTTAAAACCTTAACTGATTCGGTTGAGATCTGTAAACCCTAGGGAGGTGAGTCTATATAAACCTCCCTAGAGGACACATAGGGGACGATCCATCATATACCCAAGCGACTCGCTGCCTAGCCGCCGAGCTCGCGCCATTGTACTCTCGCCATAATACAATCTAGCAGAAGTAGGTCTTTACCCTCTAGGGGGCCGAACCTGGGTAAATCCTTGTGTCTCTGCCCTCATCTCGCACCGCAGATGGCTGGCCGCCCTTGCCCCATGTTCTACTACTCGCTGCCGATTGCAGCATCTGCCGTGGTCATTCCCACGACATGCCTGAAGGGGACCGATGGGCGCGGGCTAAGCTCGTCGTGGTCGTCGGCACAGTGGGCTAATGTCATGGGCGACGATAGGGGGTGGTGTTGTGTTCCCTAGCGAAGCTCAACGACAATGTCACGCGGCGTGGGGCGGTGTGAAACGGTCGAAACGTCGCTGCACTCTGGGCGGGTCCGATGGCAGATTTAATGGCGCACAGGTGATACGGGTCGCACGGCGGCGAAAGGGCATGTCTGCGGTGTTGCTGGGGTGCTGGTGATCTTGCTCGCACGCGGCGATGGCGGTGCACGGTATGTGGGTGTGTGTCGCGGTTCGCTCTCTAGCACGCTCTCGCCTCGCTCACAAAGAGGCTTGGCATGCTCGGGCTAGGGCTGGCTGCGCTTGAGTCTTGGACAGGGGGTGGCGGTGGACGGTGGAGAGTACCAGACATGGTTGCTAGGCTTGGTGCTTCTCCTAGCTTGCTGTCGACTGAGAGGTGGCAAGTTGAGCTCAACCTGGTCACCATTGATGGCTATGGCAAGCTCACAGTGGTGCTAAAGCTTGTTAAATGGGCTAGATGATCTACTAATAGCTTGTTGTGAACCAGAGGGGGAACAAGTTAGGCCAAAATCACCGCTCCTAATAGTGTTTGATGTTTGTTTGTTTCCTGTTTGCAAGGTGTTTGATGAAATGGCCAAAAGAGATTCAAATTTGAATTTTTGATTCAAACTTGGTGGGTTTGTTGGTTACATATTAGGGAGTCTCTGGTTAGTGGGATTGGTCAAGTGGAAATGGTTTGGTTGGTTTTTGAGCAATGGTGATCTTCACATATGATAAAGATTCAAATTTGAATTGTCATTTGAATCAAGTTGCCAAATGTTTCCGCAAGTTTGAAAGGTGGGCTTCGATTCACTTTTACTTGGTCTAGCAAGGGGTGAAAATAACTGGAAATGTTTATATTTGAAATCTTGGACTAGAAACACTCAAAGTGGACTAGTAAGCAAGATTGGCAAAAATGACCATTTGCTTTATTTGTTTTGTTTTTGATTTTCTCTTGATTTGTTTCTGCTTGGAAATGTTTTAGATGATGTTGTTTTCACCTTCAATACATTCCTTGCTATTTATATCAATCACACAAGTCCATTCATGCATTCATACAAACATCACATTCACACATGCATTAATATGATTTGAATTAACAAAAGTTTTTGTTAACCCTAATTTTGGTGATTGGAATTTGATAATCATTGTTCAACATTTTTGGGATGTTACACTCAGCCTACCTCTTCGCCTACATAAAGACTCATGACCTAAAAACAGAGGGGGTCGACATTTTTCCAGATAGAGTTCCGCTGCGCCGCCACCACCAGAAACCATGATTCGGAACCAGAAACTCCGTTCTGGCACCCTGCTGGGACGGGGAATTGGAGGAGATCATCGCCATCATCATCACTGACGCCTCTCCATTAACCATCCATGTTTCCGCCATCCATGAGTGAGTAATCCCCCGCTGTATGCTATGGGGATGGTAGGGATTGGGTGAGATCTATCATGTAATCGAATAAGATTGTTAGGGCATGGTGCCTAGTATCTTTATTGGTGATATTTGACTTTGTTGCAACTTGTTGTGCTTAATGCTTATCACTAGGGCCCGAGTGCCACGATCTCAGATCTGAACATGTTATTGATTCATGATGATAGTATTGTTTGTGATCTTATCTGCAAGTTGTTTACATATATTATTGTCCGTAACCAAAGGCCCCGAAATGACAAAAATTGGGACATTCGGAGGGGATGGCTGTGATATGAGGATCACGTGTGTTCATGGAGTGTTAATGCTTTGCTCTGGTACTCTATTAAACGGAGTGCCTTAATTGCTAGTAGATTCCCTTGAGGCCCCGCTGCAATGGGCTAGCAGGACAAAAGATGTTGTGCAAGTTCTCATTGCGAGCACGTATGACTATATATGGAACACATGCCTATGATTATTTAGTACTTGTATGCTTTATCTTATGTATCTGCAAATGCCCTAGATATTGGTATTATATGAATAGTCTCGTCCATGCAACGCCCGTCCATCCATCCCTACGCCTACCGCACTCAAATCCTACTGTTTGCTTCTATTGTTCCTACTGCCTTTGTTTTACTGCTACTGTTACTTTGCTTGCTACTGATAAACTACTATGAGCAAGACTATTTCCAGGTGCAGCTGAATTGACAACTCAGTTGTTAAGGCTTATAAGTATTCTTTGGATCCCCTTGTGCCGAATCAATAAATTGGGTTATACTACCCTCGAAGACTGTTGTGATCCCCTATACTTGTGGGTCATCAAGACTATTTTCTGGCACCGTTGCCGGGGAGCATAGCTTTATTTGTAAGTTCACTTGGGATTATTTTTGTTTGCTGCTATCCTTTTCATCATGGGGAAACTCATGATGGAAAGTTTCCTATTTTACCATCCACTATAAGAAGAGGTACAGTTCTAAAGATCTCTGCTGCTCTTGATTTACCATCTGTTATAAGTAAGCTTGTCACACCACCACCACATACACCTGCTACATAGACTGCTACTACTGCTGAATCTAAAATTGCTTCTGATGCTCATAATGTTACTTCTACTGTGCTTGATGAGAGTGGTTCATTAGGTCCTTTCCTAGATGCTACAATTGCTAGAACTATATTGGGAAACACTGAAACTCCTAGTGAAGACACTATTACACCTGTTAGCTCACCTGATTCTAGAGAGAATTATAATATTAATGATGGTTACATTGAAATGACTGATGAATTTATTGAAGAATATCGAAACACGCGTGGTGCTAATGCTATTAAGAGTCTCCTTGAGAAACGTACTATTTTACCTAACCTTTTTCCTGATGCTAAGTTTGCCACTTCTCCCATAGACATTAAAGATAAGGATTATGATTTATCTCTTGATTTATCCTATATAAACATTGTTGAGAAAGAACCTTTTTGTGGGACTGAGAATGAAAGGGTTGTGGCACATATGAATGAGCTTTCTACTATGAGTGCCTTATTTTCTCATAATGTTAAGATGTGCATCTACTTTGTTGCTAAAATTTCCCCTTTTCACTAAAATGAGAAGATAAAGCTTGGTTTAATAATTTAACTCCTGGATCCATTGATAGCCCTGATTGCTTGATTGCTACTTTCTTTCAGAAATATTTCCCTCCTAGTGCTAGACATGCTGCTTTGCAGAAACTTTTTGATTTTAAACAGGGAGAAGAGGAGAAGCTGCCTGAGTCATGGACAAGGTTATGTGCCTTTATTCATGCACATCCTGGATGTTCATTACCTAAAAATGAGCTTCTTGATATATATTATAATGGACTAACTGATGAATCTAGGACATACCTGGATAGTTTTGCTGATTGTGTTTTCAGGAAAAGAACTCTTGAAGAAGCTGAAGAATTAATGGCTAAAATAAGCAAGAATTATGATGATTGGACTACAACTGAGCCAATTACACCTGAGCCATCTCCAACTGTGCCTGAACCAACTCCAACGCCAACACCAAAGAAGAGGGGAATGATTGAATTAAATGATGAAGTGATGAAAGAAGCTAAAATGACTTAAGGAGAAGGGAATTAGATCTCAAGATGTGAAGTATTTACCTCCTATAGAAGAATTATGTAAGACAATTTCCCACTCATCTAATATTGAGGTACACTCTCTCCAACACTTTGATGAAGGTGCTATTCCTTATGCAAAACCTCATGATCAATGCTTAGAGGAACTTGATATTTTTATTGTTAAACAAGGTAATTTTAATAAACAAGTTTAGAATCATTTATTGGAAAACTCTCGAGCTATTAAGGAGTTGAAAGATATTGTGGAAAGAACTTCTAATGATGTTAAAATGCTTATTGAACACTTCCAAAAGGTTCAAATCCAAATTGATCAACTTGCTAAAGTACAAAAAGATACGCTAGTCAATGCTTCTAGAGATAAGCATGCTTATGAAATTAGAACTTGGAGTGGTGCTACCACTCAAGATCCTCTTTATCCATAGGGAAATACTAAAAGAATTGAGAAAGATTCTCAACAAGCTGAAAATATTGGTATTCCTTCTAAGAGAAAGAAAAAGAAACATAAAACAGTTGAAGAACCTTCTGAACCTGCTATAGATCCTAATAGTATATCTATCTCTAATGATAAACTAAAAGTGGTAATGATAAAAATGATGCTCCTGATAAGAAAGAAATTGAAGAAGAACCTGAAAAGCACGCTAAGAACACTAAGTACACTAAGAAAGATTTTATTGCTAATAAACATGGTAGTGAAACAGAACCTTGGGTGCGGAAACCAATGCCTTTTCCTAATAAGAAACACAAGTCAAAGGAAGAACACTATAACAAGTTTTGTGAGTGGATGAAACCTTTATTTTTGCAAATTCCTTTGACTGATGCTATTAAGTTGCCTCCTTATTCAAAGTATATGAAGGACATTGTCTCTAATAAAAGGAAGATTCCTAATGAGGAAATTTCTACTTTGCTTGCTAATTATTCCTTCAATGGTAAGGTTCCAAAGAAACTTGGTGATCCAGGTATTCCAACTATTCCTTGCTCTATTAAAAATAATTATGCTAGAACTGCTTTGTGTGATTTGGGAGCTGGAGTTAGTGTTATGCCTTTTTCTCCCTATAAGAGACTTCAGCTAGAAAATTTGATACCAACTGATACATCTTTGCAAATGGATGATAATTCAACTACTATTCCTGTTGGTATATGTGAGGATGTTCCTGTTCAGGTGGCTCATAATTGCTTGGAATTAACTGATTTTGTTGTGCTTGAGATGCCTGAAGATGATAATATGTCTATTATTCTTGGGAGACCTTTTCTTAATACTACAGGTGCTATCATCAATTGTAATCCAGGAAAACTAAATTTTAATATTAATGACAAAGAGCATACTACCTATTTCCCAAAGAAGATTGATAAGAGTTATGGCCTAAATTCAATTGAAAATATTGAGAGCATCAAAGTTGGAGAAATATATTGTCCCATTCCACAAGAAAGTTTTGAAACTATTATGATTGGGACTATTGCTATCAAGATTTAGGTAACATAATCATTTTGTGAAATGCAAAGTTTTGTTTCATATAAAATTGTTTGGGTAAAAAGACTTGATCAACCTTGTTAACAAAGGGATTTTAATGGAAAAAACAATGCTTGCTCAATGATTATCCTTGCTCACTTTTATTTTTCTCCATTCCAATCTTTGCTCTTTATCTTGTTAGTTTTAGTTTTGGTAGTTTCTTGCTTGTTAGAGTGTCTTAGAACTTCTATAGTTTTGGTTTTGGTTTTCTTTTGTGTCTTTAAAAAAAACTTTTTCTATGATAAAATCAATTTTCATAACCTGAAAATTGGCCAAAAATAAAGTTCCCCAAAAATTCGAGAAAATTCATATTAAAATTTTCCTTGAAAAAAGGGGCAGAGGGGCACCTGGAGTGACCCAGGGGGACCCACCAGGCCAGCACACCCCCTGGTGGTGCGGCCGTCCCCAGGGCGCGCCTGGCCTAGGTGTGGCCCACCCTTGGCCCTCCAACTTGCCTCCTTCCAGCCACTTCTTTCTCTCTCCCAAAAAACACTGGAAAATTTCTCAAAGCTCGAGTTCCTGTTGTTCTTGCTCCCGATTTTTGATCTACTTGCTTAGCCCATCTTTGTTGCTGATTTTTGGAGGGATTGCTCTCCGGCATGTGCCTCTTCCGCTTGTCCAATTAGATTTTTGATTAGTGGATTGTATCTTGAGTATTTTGCTACTATAGGTGACAGGTTGTGTGAGCTTGCATGCTTGTTCTATGCTTAGATATTTCATTTTGATGCATGTTTAGCCCTCTAGCAAGTTCCTATAGTAGTTCCCTTTCATTTATTAACTTGGAAATCACTTGGTTTGATATTTGTTCACAAATTTCAGAGGAGAATATGAGTGAGTACCAACTGAATCAACATGAATTAATAGTACCCGAGCCAATGAAAGTCCATCATGAGGAGGAGGTTTTCTCTTCCATATATCCATGCCCTGAATTTATGAGAGTTGCGGGGATCTTTCAGGATTTCCAAACTATTATTTCTAATGCAGGGTCGGAGCATTTTGCTGGAGAAGAACCTTACCAATATGTGAAACTAACTATGTCTGTGGTGCAGGACTTTCGATTTAGTTGGTCCTTGCCTAACCCCATGGTCCACTACAAAATTTACAATATAGCTGTCAACCTCCCTTTTGATGATTTTTGTGCAGCTATGAGAGTGCCACAGTGGGGTTCATGTGAGAAGATTAGAGAGAGTCCTACACCACTCATGGACTTATATGTGGAAATTTTCCAAGGTTGCAACTTCTCAAAGGAGAGTGGTAAAATTTAGAATATTCATCTTCCATCCATTAGATATTTTGTCTATTTCATTGCCAAGTATGTTCTTGGTAGGAAGACTGCTAGAAAATTATCTTCATTTGATCTAGCTTTTATCTCAGCTGCTTTGAATAGGGATAGAACTTATAACTTGCGTGGCTTGATAGCTTTCCGTCTTGCTGCTAACCGCGAGAAAGGTGGAATTTGTGGAGGTCTCATTGCCTCTCATTTGTTAGCTTTGCATGGTTTAGCGCCTCATCATTCAGACTTTTAGTTCCCCATAGAGAGGCTAGATCTCAATTACATGGTACATCATAAGTTTGTTTCTTCTTGGGATAGTTTGAGCGAGTTACCTTATGAAATAACATTTGTCAAGAGTGGTTGGAGAGGGGGTAAGTCTGAGAAAGTAGTCCCTTTGCCTGCGCCTGCTTTGTTTAATTTTGATGCTAGGAAAGGATCACTCACGGAGGAAGAACTTGACACATATATGGTGGATCTCTCCCAGCAAGAGGAGAATGTTGGATAGGATGTCAAAGATAATTCGGTTTAGCCTTCCAACATGGGGGAGTCTTCATACCAGCAGCCCTCTTATGATTGGGGCGCTTCTTCTTCTTCATCACGAGGGCCTGATTATGATCATTCCTATGATGATCCACCAGCTTGGGGTTACTACCCTCATTTCGATTGATCTACACTTAGGCCAAAAGACTAATCCTGGGGGGAGGTATACCGACACCACACTCATCTACATATCATGTTCCGTCGGTACTTTGTATATCCATGTTTCGCTTTCTTTTTAGTTTTTGTTTCTGCTTTCCAAAACACAAAAAGACCAAATTTTTGTTGTTGTTTCTCTTTGTTTGTTTCTTTGTCTTTTGGCTTTGGTTTGCTATAAGAAAAATCCAAAAAGATTTTGCTTTGTTTGTTTTGATTTTAGTGCTTTGCTTAAAAATCGAAAACCCAAAAATATTTGTTGTTCTTCCTTGGTTTTGTGAAGTTCGTTGCAGGGTTCAGCAGTCCTCAGTGGAGTTTGGTTTCATGTTATTATTCAAGCCACACAAGTGAAAGGCAATAATGATGATTTATGACAACTCGAGGTGTGGTAAGAGGCTGGTAATGAACTCTATTTGTCTTCATTTTTGTACATATACTCATCATTGTGGGCATGCCTAGTCTGTTCATGTCAGGTGTATTTATTTATTGGATGCTTAGTAGTTGTTGCTCACTTATGATTAGCTCAAACTTGCTAATAGTTTGTAGCATGTCATATGAATGTTTGCTTGCATTGTTCTATTCATAACTTGGTATGACATTGTGGTATCCTCCTCTGAATATTTCATTTGAATCGACTTGGCACGTGCTCACGCATGCATATGACTGAATAAAAGTCAGTTAAGCCTCGATGATTTATTTTGCCTCAGGGTTCTTGTATCACTTTTATGCCATCACTAATTCTATTTTGTTGCAAGCATGATTATGACAGTTATTGCTCTCTCGTTTGTCGCTCCCTTTCTATTGCTAGCCTTCACTTGCACTGAGTATGAGATCTACTCGTGTTTCCAAATCCCCAAAACCAAAATTGTCAAAAAGTGTCCACCATACCTACCTATTAGCATCATTTGCTATTTCGTGCATATTTATTATGCCTTGTTTTCTTCAAAATAAAATGTTTGATTGTTTTGAGAAATTTAGTTAGTAAAGTTCTCACGAACTTGATGGCACACTTTAATTTCTTATACTTAATAAACCTGAACCATTGTGACTGTCCATGAAAGTTATATGCTTGCAAATTATAGGCTAGGAGTTAGCAGAACCGTGATGTCACGGGGAACACTTTCAACACCTATAAAATATATACCCAGTTGATATCATGCTCTTTTGTTTATGAATGTCGTCGGTGTGAAATAAAAGGGGATCTTGTAAGTCCATGGAGTTATGTATATGTGTTAGAGAAACGCCTGAGTCGCTAGACGATAGCGCGTGCGGTGAAGAAGCAGTCGATGACGATGCGGGTGCAGGGCCGGAGGAGTGCGTCGTGGGAGGCCTGTAGATCGGGTTCTTGCCCCTGTAATTAGGGCTCGAGGCGCCATCCAGGAGGCAGGGTCAGGCCGCGGCTGGCGTGGCAGGGGGTGGGTGCGCGGGCAGATGCCGCGGCAGCCTAGAGGGCGGATTTCCTGCCGCGGCAGGGGCGGTGGCGTGGAAGACGTGCGGCGCCCATTGTGCCTTGCGAGCTTGATTCTTCTCTTCTTGCTGGAGAAGGGAACACACCTCCTTGAAGGTAGGGTAGGGCTTCAGCATGGGTGTCAACACCCGGATTTTTAATCCCAGATGCCTGTTATGCCATACATCGCAATCCCACGATTACCATTTTTGCGAGACATAATATATTTGGATATCACAGTACATCATCCATTACAAACCATACATAAGGTCTTACACGAATAAGGATCTCATGATCCAGTTCTTAATACAACTCAAGCAGCGGAATAACGTAATAGTAACGATAGCGGGGGCGAAGCTCCTTTTTCTATGGTCACATGCAATGCTGACGATGGCAGATGATCCTAGTTGTCGTAACCTTCCTGCGGTCCATCCTCCTGGTACTCCTCTTCATAGTCTGGCCACGGGAATAGCCAGGGACAAAGCCATGGGTACTCTTTAAGTACTCGCAAACTAATACTAAGAAGTTAAGGGGGTTTTTGTAATAGGACACTAAGCTCTAGGGTTGTTTTGCAAAAAGCTAGATTTACCTCTACTAAGTTCAGAAGCAAATAAAACTAGTTGAAAGTTTTATAACACCTAAGTGGGAACTTGAATTTCATATCACAACCCTGTTGTGGTCAAGTTAAAGTCATAATTCATTTCACAAGTCATTTTGAAAACATCTGACGGGGAAACAGTATGGCCACTCCAACTGTCCATAACCGCGGATGCGGCTATTCGAATAGTTTGACACTCTACAGAGATTGTACACTTTCACCACAACATTCGATACATCCGTCAGGAACAAATCCTGAATTCACCATACTCAGTATGCGGATAATCAATCCTAACCTTTCCATTACACGCCCTAGTATAGGCACCTCTCCTGTGAGTTTGGCCTCCCAACCATGACCAACTGTCATCTTGGGTACTGCACAGGTGGACAATCTTCACAAGGTAGCCCCAGCTCAGACCTTGGCCGCGAGGGAACCCATACTAAGGTATATAAATTTCCAATCAAGCCCTACCAAATTTTCGGGTATTGTGGTTGTACGGTAAAATTGGAATGGTATCGCATCCAGACAACCATCAGTTTTATCAAGGGCTAAGGCTCACGCCTCGACATTTTCATCATCAAAATCATCTGGTGTTCGAGAACACGTGTCAAAACATTTTAGTAGAATGACTCATCATTCTAAGGTTTTCATAACCCTTTTCACCAAGTATTCCCATCTAAAGTTGATCAAGTTTTATGTTTAGCACTAGCATCTACAAGAGGGGGTAAGTACTAATAAGGGGTGGTAAACAAGTGGAGATTAGTTAAATTCAATCTCATGCCTTAGGAGGACATCAAGATTATCTACTTAGGCCAGATTTAATACTCTTTATGCAACCTTCCATTATATTTTTAGAATCTATAAGTCACTTAAGTAAACTCTAAGAGAAAGCTTTGATAAAGAAATAAGTATAAAGCTTGTAAGTAAAACTAAGATTGGGTATCATCAAATGTGCCGAACTAAGCATGCTTAATGCATTGCCTAGGTTATCTATCTTTCATAGTTGCAAGTGTTAGCTTGCAAGGTTTTAAGTATTGGCTTGCCTTGAGCAGAGCAGTGGTTGAAGTTCTCCTCGGCTTCTTCCTCGTAGTATCCTCCTTCCTCCTCGTACCCTTGGTCGGTACTAGCGTCTATAAATAGATACGAGGTACACAATCACCAAACAATACTTAACTATTTTCAATTATCACATAAAGGTGTACTATAGATGATCTAGCATCATCACTAACATTACAAGATTAAAGCATTTGTCTTATTTATTTTAATTTGAGAAAAGTAATTTCTACTCATTGAAAAACTACTTAAGATTTAATATTCTCCAACTCAAACATGGGATCATGGTGACACATGTCGTTCAGTACATGGGAATGTGATTTAAAGTGGTGTCACAATTTAATAAGGTTTAACCTTTTTATTTTAAATAAATAAAGTGACTAGAAATGCCTATGTGGCATTCTTTTGTTATTTGAACATTATTTCTGTAAGTAAACCCATATGTTTTTATATATTCTGAAAGGTATGATCAAATGTGATTTTTGAGAGTTGGAATCAACTCAAAAGCTCTTATGGTTGAATTTTGAAAAATGTTTGAATGCACAAAAGCTTCTGACTTGTCATTTTTACCAAGGTTGATCTACACATCCAAATAAGATTTGAATCCAACGGGCTTGGATTAAGCATTTCAGAACCTTTATAACAAAATTGGTTTCATGTAATTTGGTTCACTGGATCGAGCTGGGTTGATTTTTGAATCTATGTACAGTATTGTGTTTGAATTAAAATAGAAAAAACTAAATTCAAACAGTTGGGTCACGCGGGAGAGGTTAATCTTGTGAGGCTCGGTGACAGGGTCTACATCAGCTCATAACACGCCTGCAGAACTATGTGGGTCGTTTGATTAGAAGGGAGATCGACGGCTGGGGATCGTCGTTGACGACGAACCTGTCACCGGCGAGCTCGAACCCTAGCGGCTCAGTGGGGGTGCATAGGGGGCATACCAGGGCTCCAGCGACGACGGCGAGGCGGGCAAATGAACGAGTGGTAAACGGCGAGCTCAGGGACGGTCGAGGCAGCTCCGGGGGTGGTCGCAATTAGCGTCCCCCTTCTCCTCCAGAGGCGGAGCTGCCGGTGCAATTCGGTAGCTGCTCCTCGTGCTCCGGCTAGAGGGTGGAACGATCAGTGAGGTGAGGGGAGTGGAATGGTGTGCTTCAAACGGCTGGGGGTGGCTTCCTTTTATAGGATCGACGGCGAGACCGAGAGGGATGGGCAGGCGACGGTGGCGACATGGCTACGGGCTGCTAGCGGCATGGCTGAGGATGGCGATCGACGCGTAGTCTCCTGGCGATGCTCTAGGACTTGAATGCGCGCTTAGGGGCGGTGGCAATCGGTCAGGAACGTGCGGTGCTCTGCGTGGTACCGACGGCGAACTCCGCAGCGTGCGGTGGCTACGGGGTACGGGCGAGGAAACAAACATGTCTAGTGGTCTCCTGGGACGGTGGGGTTCATGCTGGCGGGCGGCAAGGGCTCGAGGTGGTCTTGTTGAGTGGGAACGGCGCGTGCACTGTGGTGCGCGTCGGCATGGTCGACAGCGGCGCGGGCACGACGTTCCTGGCGGTTCTGGTCTCTGTCTTCGAGCTAGGGCTGGTCTAGAGGGGGCGGTGAGGCATGGGCAGCATGCTAGACAAGGTGGGCGCAGCTAGTTCTTCCTCTAGCTTGCTGTCCACACTGGGGTGGCATGGTGAGGCTCGGCCTGCTCACCATTGATGGCAATGGCAAGCTTACAGTGGTGCTAGAGGTTACTAACTAGGCTAGATGATCTACTAAATGTTTGCTGTGAGCTAGAGAGGAAACAAGGTTGGCCAAATCACTACTCAAAATAGTGTTTGTTGTTTGTTTGATTTGAATCTGCAAGGTGTTTGATGAAATGGCCGAAAGAACTTCAAATTTGAATTTTGAAAAGATTTTTGGTGGGTGTGCTAGGCATAAGCTGGAGATTCTGTGGGTGCTTGGGTTTTGGAAATTGAGCTTGTTTGAGTGGTTTTTGAAATAGTGGGATCTTCCCATATGAGATAGATTCAATTTTAAACTGTCATTTAAATTTAGCATTTGAATGTTTTTGGAAGATCACAAAGTTGGTTTTGGTACCTCATTATGAGTACTAACAAGGGTTGCAAAGATCCACAAATGTTTCAGTTAAGTTTTGAGTGCTTGGAATATCCAAATTAGGCATGAGAGTTAATTTGGCCAAAGTGACCATTCACTTCATTTGTTCATTTTGAGTTGTTTGTCTTTGGAAAAAGTTTGAGAATGATTTAGATGGTGTTTATTTCACCTAAGAATCATTTTACAAGCAATGAAACACAGAACCATGGCAATTCAAAAGAACTCCTAATTTCAATACACATACATATGAATGCTTTCGTAACTTAATATGGAAAAGTTTTTGTTAGCCCTAAATTTGATGATTAGCAATTGAATGATCCATGTTTAATATTTTTAGGATGTTACAATGGGGATGAAGGACTGCTGCTTCTCGAACTGATCTCCGAGGCCGACGAGGAGGGCGTTGATGAGGGTGCGGTCATCGATGTTATCACCAAGCTCACGGAGTTCGTCGCCGATGGCCTTGATCCGCTGGCAGAAGACGGTGACCGGGGCGTCTCCCTGGGTGGTCGTGCGAAGCTCCGTGTTCAGCGCGTTGATGCGCACGTCGGAGTTGTCCTGAAACAGCTGCTGGAGAGAGGCCCATAGATCGGCGGCGGTGGCGTCGTCGGAGGAGACCAGGTTGAAGAGCTTCGTGGAGATGCGGGTGTAGATCCACTGGATGATGGCGAGATCATCTTTGACCCAGCGGGGATCGGCGGGCTACGGAGGGTAGGAGGGATCTATATGGTGACGGAGGCCGCAGCGGCCGAGGTGGATGGTGAAGAGGTGGCGCCAGTGGTAGTAGTTGTGGGCGCCGAGGTCGAGCAAGATCGGTATGAAGGGGGAGACATCTGCGATGGTATCGGCTAGAGAGATCATCGGAATTTGGGAAGGTGGTGGTTGTGTGGATGTAGTTGTAGAGGAGGAAGAGGGGGAGGAAGGGACACCGGCAGCATGGAACTCGGCCATGGAGAAGAGGGGCCGAGCTGGGGGCGGCAGTGGCTTTGGCGGCGCAGGTGGAGGCGTCATCCCAGATGCGAAAAACCTAGGCGTATGATATCATGATAGTTTGAGATATTAAGAGAATAATAACTTGTATTGATTTCAGTCACGGTGGGCTGTTTATATAGATTACAAATGACTTGAACTCCAAGACTAATAGAGATAGAGTTACAATTCAAATAGAGAGGGAAGAGGTGGCCGGTTCCCTAGCCGCACCGATCTATACTCTAATAGATGGTACTCCGTCCATCTGTGCCAACATTTTCAGTTCTTTGCAGGATGAAAGCGATCTTCAATTCATTGCATGCTCTGAAGGCGATTTCTCGTCCACAGCTACCGTACATGATCTTTCTTTGACGATGATGCGCATACGCGGGGAGCCGACGGGTACCCAAAAAAAATCAGCGTCACGTGGAGAAATCCGAAGCAGAAAAAGAGTAGCATCGGGGTTCCCAGCTAGAGCATATTCTTCTTCGATCCTCTTCAACTCTTCCGTGAGTAAAAAAAGTAAGATCATGGAGCAGCGAGAGTTACTCGTGCTGTACAGTATCAGAAAAACTTCTCCACTTGTCTCTGCTTTCAGTTTGTTTCATTGTATGCCTGGTCCCCAAAAAACTACAGCGACTTTTCTTACTCTCCTCTCCTTTTCATGTCATACTAACCGGACTCACTAAGCTGGTAGTTTTGCTTATCTCAATATTCAGACGGAAGGAGAAAAATAATCACTCGCGTGTCAAATACAGCGCCAATGCCCACTCCACTCTCCAAAACAGTCGGGTCCTGTGCTTCCCATGCGCGCACTGACTACTCTCGCATGTTCCTAACACTCAATCGATCTAGATCTTGTGTTGTTTTGTTGGATTCATGAACTTTAGCCCACTTCACGTTAAATTTGTCTCTGTGATCGCCTTTCTTTCGACATAAATTTGTCTCTGTGATCTAAATTTCACACAAAATTATCTTGGTTTGAGTACAATTTTGCCCTTTTCAAATTAAAAATAATTCGTATGTAAAACTATATCAATGCGATATGGGCCAGCATGCGAACTTGAGGAGACATGATCATGATAGCCTTCAACTTGCCCTCTGATTTTTACCCCCTCTCTTCTCTGTTCGCTCTCTATTTTTCTATATTAACATGTGATTCACTTTATTGTATAAGAAGATGCTAAATGGAGAAAGTTGTTCTAGTTTGGGACGACAAACGTATTGAGGGGGCAATCTAGATGAGAAAATCATGATAGTTTACAATTTTTCTCCATCATTTTAGTCTTAAGATCTCATTAAAATGAAATAATTTGCGAGCTTATGTGATTTGCAGAACTTAATGTATCTCATATTTTACTCTTCCAATCATTCTTACTCGTTTCCATTTGCCACAAAGTTCTAGATCTAGCAAAACACATGTATTAGTTCAAAGATTTCAATATAATCTCACAAGGTTCTAACTTTGAACTTCAAAGTTCACGAATCTCCAACTTGAACTCTCAAAGTTACATGTTTAGACTTATGAACCCAACAAATACAGTGTGATAGGAAAGCATATTGGCGAGGTACATAAAGAGAAAGGTACCAATGGTGTGTGCATCCAGTAGATGTGTTTGTGGTGGATGTTCATTAAACACCATTTTTGTGATATTATTAACAAATATCTAGGTCGAGGAATCATCTAATCCTATGAAATCACTTTCTTGTCCATGCAGAACTCTTTGGGAAATTATTTTCCTCAATCGGCTCGATTGTTACAACCCGATCGATGCACAAAGGGCATCTCTCGAATGCACTCCCTTGAAATGTTTCTATTATTTCTCCTCCATACTTTTCGTTCCATCCACCTCCTCTTCCATGGAATCACTCCCATCTTCCTCTACCCACCCCTATTGATTGCCTCTCCTCCACCTTAAACAGGAGGCCACGAGATCTTGCTACCATGACCTCATGCCGGAGCTCGTGTTGGGTGTTAAAATGGAGTGTGTGTTTTTCTCCATAGAGAGTTGTGAAGATGGTAGGTCGGTGGATGGGTTCATGCTTGCCATATCTAGTGACGATGGTACCAGGCGAGTTACCATTGAGTGACATCGTCAGTGACAATTAGCATTTTTGGGACTTCTTATGTCGCATAGGTTGTGTCTGTTGCATGGAATTGTGCCAATGTTGCAAAGTGCTTTTGCGTATGTTAATTTATAGTGTTGCTTGATGCTACTACAACAATAGCAGAAATAACCGATGCTACAGCAGAAACTACAGCTATATGTGGCGGCCCCACACGCAGTAGTGTTGCTTACTTGGCCTTTTATGCCATCTATGTTGCGATCTATTTTAATAGTTCTGTTGCAACAAATAGGGACTTATGCATATGTTGTTACTTGTTGCTTGTATGTTTGTGAATATTACAAATGTTTTTTTTTGCGCTTTTTTATACCACGGGGTAGATCTTGCAATGTTCAAAAAAATGATGTGTGTGCACATGGTTTTTTGTTGCTATGATTCGATGATCGAGAATGTTGCAATGATGTGTGTGCACATGGTTTTTTTCATATCACGGGGTAAATGTTGCAATGTTAAAAAAAATGTTGTGCATTACATGGTTTTTTATTCCTATCATGGATGATCGAGAATCGTCACCTAAATTTTCAAATTAAAAGTACTTCGTTTATCCTAATAGACTTGGTCATCTATCATGTCCCTCCTTACTCTCTTCCCTTTGATATTGCTCTCATGTTTCTTGGTAGAAGATAACATAAACTTCCTCGCAATGACAACAGTGTGTTGATAATTATATTTAGGTGAACAAACAACCACTCGAATCGAACGTGCCATGTCGTTCTCATGAGTGTATCATGCTTGTTTGTGCGCTCTCCTTATAATCAACATCGGTTGCTCCAATGATGCTGCTTCTTTTGGTTGTATCCATTGTAGTACTTACATCTCTCTTGTCCAAAAGAACCGGCCACGCTAGTAGCAGCATCTGTTTTTGGAACGCGTGTCCGCTTGTATTATCGAAAGATGAGCACACTATCTCTTCTGCCTGCCCAATCTATATCTCGAAGAATATGCTTAGGATATCTCCCATTCCGGATTAGGAGTAGACCAAAGCCGAAAGATGGTATACTACTACTAGTACTAGGAGAGGGAAGAGAAACCATAACCACAGGAGAAGCCGTGTGGCATTTGCATTCGTGTAAAGTGTGCCACTTTATGCTCGGCGAAAGATTGGGGAAATATTGAGGCGGGAAAGCGAGACCAGCAGGAGCAAAATACAATCGCCGTTTGTAAAATAGGGGCGAAAAAGGGTGGATCTGGGCACCTAATCTTGTCGCGTTGGAAAGTATTTCTTTGGATAGAATAGTTTGGCTCATGTGTCAAGGTCTTAGTATTTCGGGGTAAAGAACCGGAGGTGACAGAGGGAACCTGGTTGATGTCTAGCTGTAAATATGCAGAATTCCATGTTCGCTACTGTGCATCTCCTGTTCACACACATGGTGTCTGTCCACTCCTCGTTATCTGCACACGAAAATACTACTGGTGATCTTTGTGGCCTGCCCGTTTGCGAAAGGTTGGTGGAATTTCCTCACCTCATGAGCAGTAGTGTAATAAAAATGCCTATGCTAAGTGGCATTAGCATGGTCTATTTCCTGCCTAATATAAGCACTCCGAGATATATTTTTCTTTTTGCAATGAATGGAACCCTACTAAAACCAGTAGGGACGAAAATGGAACGAAAACAGACGAAACTAAGTGGTGCCATTTTTTTTTTATGAAAGCGGAAACGAATACAAAAACCTCGAAGAAAAATAGAAACATATATTGTTGAAAACATATATGGACCGAAAAAACCTCGAGCTATATAAGACACTCATGTCGGCTCATTACTTTTTTTAGTCTATATATCTCAAGTAGAGCTAAAAATTGAGTTGATCTCCGCTCACGAGTCTCGAGTTTTTCTTGTAGCCCTAGTCGTATGGGGTGGACCCGTGCGGTCAACTGTAAACATCACCTTCTTACCCATTACTATTATCTGTAGTGATGTTTTTTTTTTTGAGTAATCTGTAGTGATGTTAAGTCATTGATGTTGGTATTGTTCTCCCCTAGACCTAGGGCGCGATACAGAATGCTGGGAGTGGGAGAGGCCAACAGGGTTGGGGGGAGGGGCGTCCCCTGGCATACACATGAGCGGTGAGAAGAATCCGCGGCGGTGGGCGTCCCCGTCAGGGCGATCGTGGGCGAGCACACGCACAGCGACACAAGGACACAAGCGGCCCTCTCCTCCTCCCGTTGGTGGCATGAGAGGTTGGTAGGGCATGTGCGTGATGTGTTCCCTAGATCCTCCACTACTCTTGCCCCGTCCCTGTCTACGAGGATAGAAAGATAAAAAGTACCCCTATACGACTGTATGTGATATTTCCACCAGTTGCGTTTGCGTACATATATGTGGCCGTCGTCGCTGTCCGTTCTGTTTGGGTTTCGGATGCGCGCATGGGCATGGCCTTTGGGCTGGCGATAGGGTCGTCGACCACAAGCTGGCTGGCGGTTACGGCTTCGTAGCGCCAGTAGGCACGCATCGATCTGCTGATCTTGACGTAGGGCATAATGGAGAGCTCTAGAAGTTCTATCTCTTCTCTTCCTAGTTGCTTGCTTGGTGCCTTGGTGGTATACATGCCAAGAACTTTCAGGGAAACAGAGCATGGAGCATATGTGTAGTTTGATTTGATTGGAGAAAAGTGACAAGATAAGGTGCTAGTCAATGGTGAAAATAACAATGCTGGCGTACGTACGTGATCAGATTTTGCTGCTTTACACGCCTCTGCTCTTTTCTTTAAAAAAAAAAGAAAGAAAGATGCGCAGGGGAAATCCTTCACTTGTTAATTACCAAGAAAAACACGCATAGGTTAGTGATGCCGTCTTTGCAGCAACGACTGGACGAAGACAACTTCTCCTTGTCTTCTTTTCAGGACTTATAAAAAATCATGGCTCCAGATGAGAGTGGAGATGATAAGCACACCGCATGGACAAAAGCCATTTCAGTCCTACTACCACCAGGTAAGCAAGGGCATGCACGCATTCCCATTCTCATATGCATTTGTGGTTGAATTAACTACAGTATGTTCTAAATAGACCCGAAAGCAAAATTCCCCACTGATGTGGACACAGGAATAGAGTTACCAGCACAAGTGTAGGGTTTGCTGATAATTTATCAGAATCCAAAGTGGTTTGCCAACTCTGAGTACATCAGCAGCTGCCCATATTTCATTTTTCCAACAACTGACTCAATGGGCACTGTGAGATAGTCCACAGCTGACTCCATGGCTAGATTTTTACTCTATTCTCCAAAATATGACACGATAAGAGAAACAAAATGTACTCAAATGGGATACAGGTATTTTAATAATGTGTCAAGGTAACACAAAGATTCTGGAGATGCGATAATGGGCTGTCGAAACGGCAGGTCGCTTCTTCAAGGTACAACAGCAACAATACAGAATACAGACATATAGTATACTACAACGAAAGAATGGAGCGTGACTCTGAACTAGTATAATCAACCGAAACTGCAAGAGCTATACATTTTACAGAGAGCTATCAAACATGAGTCATGGCTTCTCCTTGTGTGTAATCCTAGTTTTGACGCCTCCTGGATTGGAAAACGTAATACATGAGAATCCATCGAGCAAAACGTTTCGAAAACGGTGTTAGCAAGTAGCAATGGCAAATGAAAATGTGTGTTATCCTTCTAATACAAAAAAAACATATAAACACATTGCACAATACTAATAATGTCAGCACTACTATGTACCATTGGCTTCCTCGAATTCAACTTCTTTAATCACCTCAGCAGCAGCATGGTACTCAAACCTGCACAAAGATGGAGATGAAGAACTGGACATAAACACTGAATAAAAGCCTTGGGCAAAGTGCCACTATCGGATGTTGACATAGAATGAAGTGACCAGGAAGTTCAGAAGGCACTGATCATTTGTATTAAAAAATGTGGAGTTCACTAGACAACAACTATATTACTCTAATAGCATACATGTCGGTCGGACAACAGAACACCTGTAGTTGGTCAAAGTACCTAAAGAGATTTAAGGGTTCAAAGTCTAATTTCAGATGCAACTTCGAAACAACTGAAATGTGAGTCACAATTTCCCAAATTATACTATGGTCACTAGGAGGCAACATCAGAGTTTGATAAGAATCATTTACCAGTTAGAGGAAGCCACCTCAGGTTCATACTCAGACGTGCTCTTGATGGCCTTAACTATAACATCAACAATTTCCTTCTTTCTAGTGCTGGCCATTAAACAATCGTACTCAGTCGGCACAATGATTGCGAAGAAGTTATCAGTGAGGTTGCTTATACATAGCTTATCAACAGCTGCAAGTGCAATTCTTCTCTTCAATATATCAGCATCAGGATCAACCAGGTAGATAGCAAAGTCAGTGATCACAAGGATGCGCCTTTTCATCTTTCCTGATTGAGTAAACTTCAAGACCTTGTCCGCAAACAGAACTTTGTTATCCCCTGCAATATGTCGAGGATCATCTTACAAACTTAAGAGACGTGATTACGTAGTTACAAACTGACAATATCAAATGGTCATGACAATGTGCACAAGCCATTAGGACAGGACACTTGTTTGTCAGCGAAAACCAACAGTTGCCATCACTAGGGTCCATATCGCCTACAGAGCTACGAGATAAGGATCATGCACTAGTTCAAGAACACATCTAAGTTACCTTTAGTTACTTCATTGCATCGCTTAAGGTGTCAAAGCAGTAATTGGAAGCACATTTGCTATGTATTCAGTTGCCTCAAAAATTTATAGAGCTTCAGTTGATATTTTGGAGAGGCTGAGAACACAGTAATTAGAGGGCTAGAAGGATGGACAGGGGCAGCGGTCAACAGGTAGTGATTATGGTTGGGGTAGAGGTAGCGAGGCCGGTAGTGAGTGGGGATGACAACAGGTGGGCATGGGTAGGAGGGTGGGTTGGCGAGCTGGTGCAGGTGGTCACGGAGTCGCCAGAGATGAGCAAGACAGAGGTCCGGTGCAGGGAAGATATGGGGAGAAGGCAAAGGCAGGGGTTAGGAAATTAGGGCTAGCAAGTGGCGAGAAGGACAGAGGGGGGTTGTGGGTTGCTAGATGGAGATACAATGGCTACAACGTTCGACAGAGATTTCTAAAAATTTCAGGCAACTGACTAGATAGATAGCACCAACCCGTAGAAATGACCAATCCAAGTAGGACAACGAGAACAAAAGATAAACTGCAGTACAACTCGACTCTCTACCACGCGGTACTAATACACAAACATACATCAAACTATGATCCGATCGCTCTGCTTAGGGCTAAACACACGGAGTTAAGACAATCCTAGACGAGACTTGACCATTTCCAGTCACGCAATTGCATTGCATATAAATACAGTTTCAGACTATCAAACGATTGGATCCATTTCAGAGAACCACGAAAATGAGCGCAGCTACCGAACCCAGTGATCTTCAATAGATCACGCCTACAGTATTCTACTCCGAAATAATCGACGGTGCGGAAAAACACGGGAATACGCGAATGGCACCTTGCTTGGAGAGGATCTTAGCGAGGCATGGGTCGTTGGGTACGCCGATGTAGTCGCCCCTGCAGTCGCGGTAAACGGCCGCGCGGCGCCGCACCTTGGCCCCCATGAGCATCCCCGCCGCGGGCGCCGGCACCATCTCCTCCGTCTCTCCGCCGACCGCTGCCGCCGGCGGCGGAGGGTCAGCGCGTTCCGGTTCCACCTGGATCCGCCTGAGCGGCCGGAACCGATCCATCGGCGTGAGCGAGTTGGGGAAATCAGGCAAGACGACGCGAAAGGGCAAATCGAAGGCTCCGGTCTGGTCGTTGGAGACTTCTTGGGAAACTGGGTCGGCACGTGCCCATTTGGTGTGGCCTTTACCAGCCTAGTTTTGGCCCATATGGGTATCCTATCCCTTAGTCTATAAATAGAGAAGCGATCACGGGAGTTTACCGAGAGAAAGATCAATAAAATTTTCCTTTGTTCTCTGTGCCATTTTCTTATGTAATATGTGAGCCTTCAACTCTAGTCATCTTCCTCGGGTGTGGAACAGCCTCGGGACCGGCCAGCCGGCAGGGGGTGTTCCAACACGTTATTAGCACGTGTCTTTTCGTCGAGCCTCCGTCAAGCCACCTTCGAGCCTACATCACGCAGGCTTTCGTTGAAGGTAACCCGAATCTGACCGTAAAAATGGATTCGTCTCTCGATTTCCTTTCAAGATTTAGGTTCAGATCTTAGATCAGATCCCATCCGAAGATTTTTTCTTCGGAGTCGTGACTGTCACGCCACCAATGTCGATTTAATCACTCCCGATTAGGAACTTGTTGACTATACCAGTGCACCTGTTGTGCCGATCTAATTTTTTTAGTAGATCGGACTGATCTTAACTGTTTTAGTTAGTAGATCGAATCGAACTACAGTTTTTTTCGTGTACTTTTTCTTTGAACTCGTACATGTGCACGCCACGAGCAGCGCTTCCAACAACAATGGCAACCTC